>CAUIVZ010000002.1:37655466-38909203 GCA_961763995.1 Juglans cinerea | reverse complement strand
TAGGGTTTAAAGCATAACTAAGAATGAGAAGTTCCATTGCATGGTCGTTAAATCTATTATTCAATTTTTGCAACTGAAAGTCTATTGTAGCAGTAAATATATCAATCCTAAAATGATGCTCCATTGTTGTCAATGACTTGTCAACTTGATGACGAGATTTGCCTCGAGCTCTAGTATATTGGCCATTCATATCAGGAATATCAATTTGGTGTTTTTCACAAAATGATTTAACATCAGTAAGCAAAGACTCCCACCCATCATCTCTCAGCTTTTGAATGAGTACTTTTGTGGTTGAAACTAGGCTCATGGCATTCACAATATCTTGGAAATTTTGTTGCAAAGTTTGGCAAAGTGCATTAGTGATTCCCATGATTTTTTTCATCATATGTAATATCAGAATAAATTCAAAAGATGTTAATACCATGTAAACCACTTCAGCATCACCACGTTGAGAATAATTTGATCCCTCATTTGAGGTAGTATTGATAACTGAGCAAGTAGCACTAAACATCCTCATCAAGCTACAAACAGATTGAAAATGAGATCCCCATCTAGTATCTCCAGCTCGTTGCAGCGTACTAATTTGATTTGCCCCTTTTCCAATCTCAATCTCATTGGAAGCGATCAAACTTTCAATTTTAGCAGCTTGAGCAGATTGCAATTCATCATTACGTTTAGAAGAACCAACAACAATATTGATAATGGATGTCAAATGGACAAAGAACTGATGAACATGTTTGGCTTCTGTAGAGGCTACAACTAAAGCTAATTGTAGTTTATGAGCCCAACAATGCACATAATATGCATATGGACAATCTTTAAGAAATAAAGCTCGTAATCCATTCCATTCACCACGCATATTACTTCCTCCATCATATCCCTGACCTCGAATATTCTCAATTTGAAGGTCGTAACGAGAAAGAAGAACACATATCTCATTTTTAAGAGTTAGAGCCATAGTATCTTTGACATGCACAATATGAAAAAATCGTTCTCTAATAAAACCATCTTTATCAACAAACCTCAAAATAATAGCCATTTGTTCTCTTTTAGACTCATCCCGAGCTTCGTCAACAAGAATACAAAATTTGGCATTCCCGATTTCTTCCCGAATCACATTTCGCACTTTATTTGCAAATATATGCAAAATTTCTTTTTGAATTTTGGGTGATGTATATTTGGCATTCTATGGAGCATTTTCGATGACAACTCCATTAACTTGATCATTATAACTTGCCAGAAGTTTTATCAGTTCAATGAAGTTACCTTGATTTTTTGAGTCAGAGCTTTCATCATGACCTCTAAAGGCACAAGCTTGGAACGTAAGCCATCGAACACTATCTATCGAAGTTTTGAGCCGCAGCCGATTATTCTCCATCTCTTGTGATACTTGTTTTTCAACTAACTTGTCAATATGTCTTGACTGATTCATTAGATCCTCACAACATTTTACTTCATTTTTATGTGGTGAATTTGGATCTCTCCCCACATGTCCTATTAAAGGACAATTCATTTTATCATTCACTTTTTTTCAATTGTCAAAACCTTTATTGGTAAATGCATCTGATCCTGGACGGCCCGTTGATTTCTTAGCAAAAACGTAGCATGGAAGACAAAATACAACATTCTTCGATGGTGAGTACTCCAACCAATTTGAATATCTTTGAAACCAAAAAAATTGAAATCGGCGACGTTGATTGCCTATTCCTGAAAATGGATATTCTGAAAGTTTAGGTTGATATGGACCAACTTTAAGATAGGCACATCGGATCTCATCTTGTAGATTAGTAGGAAATTTCCATATTTGTGGACGTAATCCTGGATCACGTTCCAAAGAAGTAGCATCCATCTCTTCAGGTTGGATTCTTGAAGTTTTAAAGGGACGCTCATCAGTGATAGAAGCATCACGTTCCGTTGTTACCGAGCTCTCTAAATGTATCTTACTCTCCGAATTGTCCTCATCTTTCTTTTTAAAAAAAGAATCAATTGTTCTTGGCTTGCTCATATTTTTCTATATTTTAAAAAAAAAATTATAGATCAAGAGTAAATCTGAGAAGTACCTAATAAAGTAATGATATAAAGCTGTTAGAGTTTTTTATATAGATTATATTTATTAATAAGTGACAAACAAATTAAATAAAAATGATCTATCAGACTATCAGCAAAGCAACGGAATAATCATAACGGTAGAATTGGAAAATTCATACCAGATCATTAGATCAAATTCACGGTGGGAATTTATGACAGTCAAAACTCAAAAGCAAAGTAGCCTAAGTACTAAGTAGGTGTGTAACGTGTGTTCTAGAATCTAGACAAATTGACAAAACGTATAGGAAAAATCAAAATAAAGTCAAAACTCAAAAGCAAAAGTATAAACTAAAAAACAAAATATGCAATGCCATAAATTAATAGCAGCATGCCGCATAGCTACATAGGGTATTCAAGTAAATGTACCTTAAATTTGAGTTAAGACTTGAGCTCTTTTTGTTTCTCTTGGACAAACGTATAGCGCACTCTGAGTCGTCTCTAACCTTTCAACTTCTCTAGAGTCTAGCCTCTTGCCTTTTACCCCGAAGGCAGTAACAGAGTCCAAAGACTCCAAATATTAGAAATTTTTCTGCAAATAAAAAAGCTAAACAAAAGTTACAAAACTGAACTTACTTTATTATTAAAAAAAAAAACATACGCTGCATACGGATGTCTTTAACGACAAAATAAGTGAATGAACAAATGAGATTATGAATTTATGAGAGTCACTGACTCACTGTCAGACCGTGTATCAATGTATGATTATCCTTCTAGTTTTGGGCCTCTTACTGGCTTCTTTCGAAGCATTACCCAGCGTCCAGCGAGCGAGAGAGAGAAAGTGGAAGAGAGAGAGAGGTTGTTGTGCAAAGATGAAGGAACTGAGTTACTGAAGTGTTACCCAGCGAGAGAGAAAAAGACTGTCACGACTCACGAACTGACGCTGTGAAGCAGCAGAAAGAAATAGAGAGAAACTCAGAAGTCAGATGAAGGAAGTGAAGATTGAAGCATTACCCGATGAGAAAGAGAAAGAAAAAGTCGAGTTTATACTTTTTTATCGGTAACAAGCAGATTTTGGTGGATTTTGGCATCAATTGTCACCGTGGTTGATGTGAGGTGAAGTGAAAAGTTAAAAGGGATATTAGTAAATATTGGAATTTGGGGAGACAATTTTAATAAAAAATTTAGAAATCTGAGTATTGGGGGGGCAATTTTAATTATATAAAGAAAATTTATAATTATCTACATATTATATTAGTGTTTTTAGAAAGTTTTGGGGGGGTGGTAGCCCCCCAAGCTATAACACAGTTCCGCCCCTGCACACCTGCTTTTGAGGTAGGGATGACAATACGTGACATGATCCGTTAACCCAACACGATAAAAACGGGTTTGAGTTTAGCTTTAACAGGTTCGGGTCAAAACGTGTTGACCCGTTAAGACACGATTACTTAACGGGTCACTAACGGGTCAATCCGTTATAACCAGTTATGACACGTTAAGAAAATTGAATTTAGTTTTATGCCCTTAGAGCATCCCCATCCGGATGCCTAAAGTACTGTTATCCCTAAAATTTATAGATGAAATTTAGGAGAAGTTGAAAATGAACCTCCCATCCCATTCCCTAAATTAGGGATTTGTTTTAGGGGATCTACAATCGTTCCACATATTTGGGGAACCACTGCACATCCCCAATCGACCAAACCCCAAATATGTTGCCGTTGGTCCCGCGTGTTCCTCTCTTCCTCTCGATTGCCCTCGTTTGTAGAGGAGGCTCTCTCTCGCACCATTTGCCACCATTGACGGTGTCTTCTCTTCATCGACTCCACATGAATGTAAGTTATCTCTTCTCTGTGAACCCTTCCCTCTTCTTCTCTCCATGGATGGACTCTGCCTCTCTCTCACAAATCGAACACATTGAGCCTCCTTCCCATGGCGAATCTGATACATTTTCGAGATTTATTGACAAAAATTATTGTATTTGTCACTTTGGCCACTTGAAATCACGAATGTAAGTTATCTCTTCTCTGTGAGCCCTTCCCTCTTCTTCTCTCCATGGATGGACTATGTCCTCTCTTGCACAAATCAAACACACTGAGCCTTTTTCCCAAGCCGAATTTGATACATTTTTTAGTTTTATTGACAAAAATTATTGTATTTGTCACTTTTGCAACTTGAAATCCGAGAACCCTAGATTTCAATTACAACTCTAGGGTATGAATATTCATGGATCTATGACCCATATTCACTGGATTTTTCATGCATGTATCTGCCATGGTTTTCATATTTGTTGGATTTATTGACTTCTTAGTTGTATTTCATCAATCGACTTGCTTCTATTGAGAACCCTACATTTTATTGGGTGCTCTAGGGTTTAAATGGACAATTTTTCTATGTATCATTCACGGCACAGTCAATGCATTTGTCTGCCATGGGTGAATCTGAGACATTGCTCTTAAATTAGTGCTTTGTCCATTTGTGTGGAGTGTTGTGCATCATTTGGTCATTAATTTCTGAAGCTGAGTGCATATGAAAACACTGAATTTATTGTATGGCCCGACTCTTTTTCCCTCTGAATCATTTACCATAATCCAGTTGGTTGTCATCAAAGCTAGTCATGATGTCCAATGAGACCTGATCAAATGGTCTTTTTTTGTTTATTACTATTACTGTCATTACCAGCTTTGAGCTATAACCATTGAGCTATGTTCGATGTTAGGGTACATATGGCTATATATGTTTGGTTTGTGTTTTTTTCCCCCCATAATCCATATAATGGAGACAAACATGTTTTGTATTATTAAACTTAAATGGTTTAACAACACATGAACAAATCTACATGGCTAAATTGCCTTGCCAACAAGGAGATCTGGCCATTTTTACCGTCTTTTATGAGCTAATTAAGCTAACAGATATAATATGCCAATCTTTTTTGTCAACTTAATTGTCATATGTAGAGCTAGTGGAATACATTATTAATCTATGATGTTTGAATTTCAAACATCCTTTGTCTTTCAACTAGCATTAGAAACTTTCCCTTGTCTGTTAGCTTATACTTTCTCCAATATTTAATCCTTGTATTATGATAGTGATCTCCAATAATATATGAGTGTGAATTCAAATGTTCTAATCCTACCTCATACCAGTTATTTAATCTTTGTTTGTTGCATGTGTTTGCTGGTTTGAGCCAATGTAGTCTCTTTAATTATTGTTCCCATGGACTGAGCTCTGTTGGTTTGATAAAGTTAAAATATGTTTTTATGTTCTTATGCATTTTGCATGCTGCTTAGTATTGGATTTTCCTTCTCTAACCTCTCGGCTTTGAATTCGTATGTGCTATTGGGACCTTTGCAGTGTTTGGTACTGATGAATAATTATTACTTGTGAGAGAAGAAGGGGGTTGCATGTCTACTGTTAGGCTATGATGATGGTGTTTAATGGAGTAATTCATAAGTGTTAGTGGACCCCATTGAGATGGTGGGATAATCATCACCCGAATGATCATATTGTAGTTTGTAATAGTTTTCAGAAAAGGCACGTGGGGTTTGGGTAAGGTTTTGCAGCCATTTGATGTTGGGCTCCTGTCTCACACATGATGTAAATTCTGTAAACCATTCTGAGCCACATTTAAAACACACAAGTGTTTAGGGAAATGTATGAGAATGCTCTTATTTTCACGTTTGCAAACTAATTTTGTTATTGGATTTGAGTTGTCTTAACCCCTCGACTGTGATGATGAGACAATCCAAACATGGTGATGGAACACTTTCGCACACACCTCCATGGCATGGTAACCCAGATAGCCAATAAATATTGGCAACCGATTGTTGCAGCCATGCAAGAGAGGGTGCCAAGTGTTGTCGTACGTTGCCATAGGATTCCTGAGCCGGCTACCAAAATCACTTACAAATGTATAATTTTTTAACATGTGTATCACATTTCTATGTTTACAAATTTTTAGAGATGCACTCAGAAGAGTATGAAAATATGTTCTTCACCAGCCTCCTGACTCAGGAGCCTGAACTTGACCACATTTATGTTGGTCAAGGTGAACAACATCCCGTGACTTTGGATGACTCTCCACCCCCGCCCCAAGTAGAGCCTCCCTCTCAAAGAAAATCAGCCAGGGGTGCAAACTTCACCCTCGAAGAAGACAAGTTACTTGTCTCCGCATGGCTGAATAGTAGCATTGATGTCATCCAAGGAACGGACCAAAAACACGCCCAACTTTAGGAAAAAATGAGTCAATACTTCAATGATTATAAAGAAAGTACAAATGAGCGGAGTGTTGGGTCCTTAATACATCGGTGGTCTGCCAATCAAAAGGCGACGAACAAATTTTGTGCTAAACTCGCCCAAGTTGAAGGGCTGAATCAAAGTGGCATGACTGAGCAGGACAAGGTATAAGCATCCACTTATTTATTATTGACAGCACTTAATTATCATTTTTATGCGTTATGTTTCCTTTATCTTTAATGGGGTGCTTAATTATTTGATTTTCATTTTTAATTGGAAGTTTGACAAAGCGAAGGTCATGTACCAATCGCTCGAGAAAACGACATTTCAGTTCGAGCATTGTTGGCAGCTATTGAAGAACCAGCCGAAATGGAATCAGCGTTGCACAAAGGACGGGACAAAGCGAAAGTCGGCGATATCCCCTACATATTCGCGTACATCAGCAGTGGCAACTAATTCACCCATTGATTCAGTGGGTGGTACAGAGGGCAAGAATCTGAAAATTAATGATGTCATCGAATTGGATAGGCCAATAGGGAGAAAAGCTTAAAAAGGAAAACATAAGGCCCAAGGCAGGGCCTCAGATGAGCTTGTGGAGCTCAGCAAGAAAAAGTATACTCTCCTAGAGGAGTCACGTGCTCAGGAGAAAGAATTTTTCCAACTCAAGGCCGAGAAGATGGCATATGAACGAAAAATGGAGGGAAATAAAAGTAGACAAGAAGACGAGAGACTGAGGTTGGAGGCTGAGAAACTGGAAATCGCCCGGTGGGAGAGAGAGGAGCGCATAATATTGCTCGATGTGAGTATGTTAAATGAAGTTCAACATGTATATTTCCAGCAACTTCAAAGAGAGATATTGGCGCGACGCAATGCATCCTCAGATTGAGGCATTTTTTTTTTTTGTAACTAAACCTTTATTCAGTATTAAAGGTGATGTATATTATGTATCACTCGCTTGTGGCACTTTCGCACGTTTATTGTATTATATAATTTGTACGTTTGCAAAGTTTTATTAAGAAGATAGAAAACATGGTCGTTGAATTTGAGTCTAACATGGATAGATGTTGTTTGATTACAACTCGACATTACAAATCCTTAAACTATTACAGATAATGAAAATATTACAATAACTTTTGAGCATGTTCTTGAACCAAACATGTTTTTTGGAATGGAAATTCTAGAAACTTTCATACACCTTCACTTCTAATGATAAAATAGAGAATCCAACACAACATTCTCTTCTATTGTTGGGAATAGAATTGCCAGTGATGTTCAATTAAATCTGCTTGTAGTTGATGATGTGTTGAGCTGTCTCTAATTTCATGATGTCGCTGAATGAAGTTGATAAACTCATTTGTTGGATTGCGCAACAATTATGGAATATCATCATCAAGTTGATCATACTCCATGTTCAGACCCTGACTATCATCACGCTCGTCCTCAATGATCATGTTATATAGAATAACATATGCTTTCATTATATTTGTTAGGTCATTGACTTTGAATAATCGAGAAGGTCCACAAACGATTGCAAATCGTTGTTAAAGTACCCCGAAGGCACGCTCGACATCTTTTCTTGTAGATTCTTGTGTTGTGGCAAAGATTTTCTTCTTATTCCCTTGGGGTGATGAAATCGTCTTCACAAACGTTGACCACTTGGGATAAATACCATCGGCAAGATAGTACCCCATAGTGTAGTCGTTGGCATTGATTGTGTAATTGACTAGTGGAGCACGCCCTTGAACAAGTTCCATGAAAATAAAAGATCTCTCTAGCACATTAATATCATTATGTGAACCGGGCATACAAAAAAATGCATGTCATATCCAGAGATCATATGAAACAACTGTTTCTAAAATAATAGTTGGTTCACGAATGTGGCCAGTGTACATACATTTCCAGGTAGCGGGACAATTTTTTCACTTTCAATGCATGCAATCAATGCTTCCCAGCATTCTTGGGAATCCCCGTTGTTCACCAACCACAAGCAATCGAGCAATATTATTGACATTTGGAGACCGTAAATATTCATCTGAAAAAACAGTTACAATTGTCTTACAAAATGTTTTGAGGCTCTCCATTGCAGTGCTTTCTCCAATACGTATGTATTCATCCATAAAATCTCCAGTAACCCCATAAGCCAGCATTCTAAGTATTGCGGCTATCTTTTGCATAGAAGATAAACCGAGTCTTCCGGCATTATCTCTTTTGTGGACGAAGTAGGGCTCGTAAGCCTCAACCTCATTTAGAATACGGAGAAATTGGGGATGACTCATCTAAAATCTCATTCGAAATAGATTTGAGGGATATACTGGATTTTCTGCAAAATAGTCGCGGAAAAGGCGTTCGTGCCCTTGAATATGATCATACCGAATAAACTTACGACGTTGGCGATTGCCATGATATCTCAATGACTCTCCATCAGCCTCAACATTAATAACAGTATCCAACTCATCATTAAATGACAAGTATGTAAGCAATTTGCGAAAGAAAGAACGAGCCATTTGATGAAGGGAGTTGGAGATGAGACTTGGGTTTTTGAGAATATGAATGCAAGCAGAATGCGTATTTATAGAGGAAAAAATTACTTTTACATATAAGACACAAAATATTACTATTGGAGAAAAGACAAAAAAAGTTACCGTTAGCAAAAAACTAAAAAAAGTTACCGTTGGAGAAGAGACAAAAAAAAGTTAATGTTGGATAAATGACAAAGCATGTATACTAATCATGGCGAGTTCAAACTTTTTTTACCTAACCCACGCCGCCCCTCAAAAATTTTTTTTGTTCTCAACTTCTGAGTTCTCACGGCGCCCCCTCTTCGACTTCATCCTAGTACCCCGTCGCCCATAGCGCCGCCACGCTCACAGCGCCATACCCGTCGCCCACACACGCTCACAACGCCATAGCTTCTCAGTTCTCATGCCGCCACCCATTGCCCATGCTCAGGGTGCCACACCCGTCGCCCACGACTCACGAGTACTTCCGTACAGTGGCGGAACCAGAAATTTGTTGTAGGGGGGCCGAGCAAAGCTAAAACTATAATAAAATATTTTTTATTCTATTTTTTAGTCAAAATAATTTATAAGATCAAAATAATTTTGTAGAGGGGGCCAAAATAATTTTTTTGAGAGGGGATCAACACAATATGAGATAATATAATCCTATTAAATCATAAAAATTAAAATATATTAATTTTTTTTTTTCAAACTCATGGCCCCCCTGCCCCTATGTAGGTCCGCCACTGCTTCCGTAGGACCGTAACCCATGCAGCAGCGCAGCCTTGGCCCAGAGCTCAGGTCTCTCTGTCTCAGACTCTCACAGTGGCCCAAGCCATCGGCGTCCTCCTCGCACAAAGCACAAGTTCGCGGTATCCCAGCCTCCAGGCCATCAGTCTCCCCCTCTCCTCTTCTTTAAGAGATCTTCGACTTCACACAAAGCCCAAAGGTAACTTGATTCCTTATCCTAATAAATAATGCAGTCAGTTGTTAGAACTCTGCTATGTTTGTTGCTATAATGACTGTTGTGCTTGCTTGTCGAATGACTGAATGTAATTAGGAAATCGTATACCGGGTATTGAACCCGTGCAGTGGTGAATTGAATGAGGCATGCTAGGTGTTTGTATAAATGTATGAAAGAGTCAGTATTGTATTGATACGGGAATCTTCAATGGAATTCCCAAAATAACCACATCATGAGATTTAATCCATACGGTAAGATAGGGTATTGGGTCTAAAAAAAATGCAAAATTTGTTATCAAAATTGAGTTATTATCCGGTTCTACATTTGCAACCTCAAGCAAGCTGCAGCTGATTACTAAGCAAGCTGTGTGAATAGTAGGAGGTTGTGTAGATTTTTTCTTCTATAAAATTGAGTTTAAGACTTATTGAGGTCGGATTCTTTTGATTTGTTAGTGGGAGCTTTGCTGTGTAAATCCTCAAATTTCCCAACCCCAATCATTATTCGAAAAAACTAGATCTCATGTTGCACCAAGATATATAACATCACTTGTCATTAATAGAAATTCCTGCAACTGAATATGGGTCATTAATATTGGCCCAAATTTGAAAAAGAAAATTAGGATAACTCATCAAGGGCAGGAACAAAATGACAAATCTGAATGCACTTGAAAAATACCTTCTATCTTCTTCTCAATGGCTATCCAAAGGCCAAGAGAGCGAGCCCAATTCCTGTAAAATCAAAGAGAAGTTTCCCTCTCTAACAGAGTATGCCCAATTACTGTTAATTATATATTAAGGATATTGGTCAAAGTAATCTGCATTGCACATTTGCGTCCAATACTATCTAGATGTTATCAATACTATTTGTGAGTTATTTAGTTAGTTGATAGTAATTCTAAGAATAATAATTCATTGTGTGGTCCACTTCACTTTACTTTAAGATCATATATGACTCTAATTTTTCAATACAGTAACGTTATTTGATATAAAACTTCACTGTTTCCTTTTTCTTAATAAAAATATAAGAAGAAGTTAAATTGGACGAGTTAACCAAAGATGTAATGGAGTTGGAGAACAACAAGAGCAAGGAAGACGCTTCACTTCCTTCTTCAAGTTCTAAATTTGTTTAGCTTTGTGTTTTTATCATATTTGAGATTGTAACATTAATATGTTTACAATGTGTGTTTTGTTTATTATATTTGGGATATAATTTTAATATTATTACAATGTGTGTAGATCATATTTGGTACTTTTGGAATTTTAATGTTGGTATTTTTATTGTTTGAATTATAATTTTAGACTTGTAGTTAGGTTCTTTTTTTATATATATATTATTTATATTTTAATATTTATATAAAATCAATCAGGTCAAGCGGGTCACTAACGGGTCTATTCAACCCATTAATATAAATGGGTCGTACCGTGTCAATTTATTTTGTATTCACTAACAAGTCATAACAGGTCATGTTGTGTCAATCCGTTATCTTAATGAGTCTTGTTATGATTTGAGATTTTGATACGAAATCCTTAACAGATCGTGTTCGGCTTGACCTATTAAGTATAATGTACATGTCTTGATACGATACGAATACGACTCGTTAACATGATTTGACATCCCTAGTTTGAGGGCCGGGATGCATTATGCAGTGTGGCCAACAAATATTAGAAGACCATGTGGACGTGTTCCATTAATTCTAAATCTTCCACTGGTCCACCATTAAAACAATTAGCTAGCTAGCACGACTAATGCGCATATATATATATACAACATTAACTTTTGATAGCTGCGATGATCATGACGACCCAACTAATTAATTAATGGCATTAAACGAGTATTTGGAGTAGTACTGCAATTACCATATAAGAATTCATGCATTAATCGGTGATAGTACTGGATCATCATTCTTCTAACAGTTAGGTTTAAGCATGTACATTAATACAGATTTTAGAGAAACATCAAAATATTCAAAAAAAAAAAAAAGGGTACTAAGTTTACAAATCAGGTTCTGGGCCAGGGAAAAATCCGGTCTGGATGAACAGTCCTACTACATAGAACGTATAATGTATTTATATTACATCATATTATTACTAACGTAGATAATCAGTAAAATTAGAAAAATCGGACATGACTGAAATCGACAAAATTGAAAATTTCGGTTTCAATAATGAATTGATCTAGTATCAGTTCTTAAATTTTTAAAATCAGTATATACCAATTCAGTTCTAAAAAATGTACAAAATCAAACTAAATGGGAGCAGTTACACTCCTACCCACGCACCGCACCTCTTTTAATGTTTTTTTCTCTTTTCCATAACAATGATGTGATATATGGTTGATGAGTAGAATAACTCAATTAATTTAACAATAAAATAAAATAGATAAGATGTGTGATGATGAGTAGCATTCCTCTTATTAGTTTAGTAAGTAGATGGTATTGAATAATATTTTATTTTAAAACTTCCACACTGATTAGTCTTAAAATAATGGCATCAAATGATAGATAAAATATATTTTAATAAAGGAGAGGGGCATTTCGAGATTTGAACTCGGGACCTCTAGAAGTCTAAGCGAAAATCATACCACTGGACCAAATGCCCTGAAGTGATTCTATTGACCAAAAGTTCATTCTTTGACTACTACATATTTCAATTTTATTCACTTTTCACTTTTTCAATTTTTAGATAACAAGAAATAAATCTTATAAGAATAAATTTATAAATTTATATAGTTTGGTATGTTACATTAGATTTAATTTACAATAAAATTTTTCTTTTATTATATGTGTTTGCAGCTAAAGCATTTTTCTTTCTAGATTATCAATTGGTGGAGCTTATAATTAATCTATTTGTTGAATTTAACTGTTAAAATGAACTAAAAATAAGTCACGTAGTATTGGTCTTAATAATTGAATCTTAGCATATATATGATGCATATTTTTATAGTCCAAATTATATTTTTTTTAGCTGGTTTTCTATACATATGCATTTTAATTATTATTTCAAGAATAATAAGAGTTTTCTTTTTTCTTTTTATGGATTTTATTCATTCCTTGATTGCTACTCATGGGGAGACAGTTGAGAGTCACTGTAGTATGTCACTACCATAAGAGACAAGATAGATCACTTGTTAATACCTCGTTTACAAATGTTCTTGTCACATGACTCGCATCTACTTCTTTTATTAATTAAATATAGTTGGGAGAAGTATGATAAGGATGTATTAAATTATTAATTAAATATCCATCTACTTCTTTTATTAAAGTGGAGCCAAGCTTTCTAATGACCAATCGTTTTTTTATTATAAGTTAAAATATGGCTTGAATTATTATTATTATTATTATTAAGTTGTTACAAATGGTTTTAGAACTATAATAAATATTATTTGATACGACCGACGTGGGTCTTGATGAGAATGCAGATTTTAATGAAAAAAACTGTGTTCCTTGTGTATAAATTAAAAAATATATTTTTTTTGTAATTATAAATTGATTTGAAAGCATTTTGGACCGTTACATTAGTTGTACCACTTAAATATGATATTTCATTCAAAATTTTAGTTTAAACACGATAGTCTATGTTTGGTTAGTGGGGTGATCTCATATCACTTCATACTGTTCCACTACTATTTACAAAATATTTACAGTTTATTTGAGATCACTTCAATATCTAAACACGACAAGCTATTTCTGGTCAGTAAAGTACTCTGAGATCACCTTAGACTGTCTCACTACTATTCATTACGGTTACGAGTCAAAAGTTGAAATGGTTTTAGATGAAAGTTGAAAGTTTAATAAAATATTATTAGAATATTATTTTTAATATTATTATTATTTTGAGATTTGAAAAAGTTGAATTGTTTATTATATTTTATGTGTGAATTTGAAAAAATTATAATAATAAAATAAAATAAAATACTTTTCCTATCCAAACAGAGCCTTTCACTTGTGTTTGGATGTCGGAGGCACTCTAAAGATGAACTCATCAGTTCATCATTCAAATGAAGCCTAAAAGATTTTTTTTTTTTTTTATGTAGGTATCGTATTTATTATTTTTTTAAAAAGATTATGTAGTGCTTACGTACTATATGACTGTAAATATCATTTCTTATTTTTTAAGTATTTTTTAAATTCTTTTTTTAAATAATCATAAACTTATTAAAAAACACTTGATCTTAACTATTAAGTAAATAAAATAAAATAAAATAAAATAACATAATTCAATAGAAATTTTTTTTGGAAAACATTAAACCGACCGAGGATTTGTCTCGACAGTTGGTCCAGATAGGGTTTTTTTTTTCTTAATAATTAAATAAATATTTTTTAATGATGTGGTAGATTTTTAAAAATATATATAAAATAAAAAAATAAAAGGCCTAATGGCCTTATGGGAAGTGGAAAGAATTTGTCGGGCTAGCACGACTATTTTTTATGAGTAATTCTACGTACAACCGTGAAGTGCGTAACCGCCGCGTAATCGCTTTGAAAAAGAGTGGGGTCTACTATTAAAAAATTTATTTTTTTCATGTGGGTCCCATGTTTTATTCATTTTTTTCAAAGTGATTACGCGGCGATTACGCAATTCACGGTTGTAAGTATATTTTCTCATTTTTTATAAACCTAGTCCTAAATTCTCCTTTCATAGCTTTATCATTTTCCTTTATTTAAAAATTTAAAAAAAAAAAAAAAAAAAAAAAAAGCTTTATCATTTTCCTTTATTAAAACGCTACACGATTGATACCGAAATCACGGTTCTGCTAGTGATTAAAATTTTTTTAATTTTTTAAACATTAAATTTTTAAAAATTTAAAAAAATATGAAGTGTAGAGTGTGATGGAGGTTGTATAGCAAAATTCTTACTTGAAAAAGGGAAGTTCGACCTTTTCACAAAACATAAAAATTCATACATTTATGAAATACTAGCAGTGGCTAAACGCACAAAGCATCTTTGCTACATCTGTTTAATGGAAGAAAAAAATAAAGTGTGATTTTAAATATTAAAATAGTCTAAGAGTAAAATTAATGTTCATTCATATTCATCATTTATTATAGAATTTAAGTTATGTTAAAAATTTAAATTAATTAGATAGTTTTATTCTTTTAAAAATGTTTAGCAAAATTTCATCATTTATTTAATGATTAAAATTAGTATTTTATAAATTAAAGTTGATTTTAAGTATATGAAGCAGTGACTAAACGTGCAAAGCATGTTTGCCACATCAGCCTAATCGAAGAAAAAAACAAAGTGTGACTTCAAATATTAAAATAGTCTAAAAGTAAAATTAATCTTCATTCATGTTCATCATTTATTATAGAATTTAAATTATGTTAAAAATTCAAATTAATTAGATAGTTTTATTCTCCTAAAAATGTTAAGCAAAATTTAATCATTTATTTAATGATGAAAAATTAGTATTTTATAAATTAAAGTTGATTTTAAGTGTATGATATAATATTTATATTTTAATTATCTATTTTATGTTAGTTTAAATCAATATTTAAACCTCTACCATTAGATTAAATCTGAAGATTTAAGACAAAGGGTTGGGATTTAAAACTCTAAACCTAACATTTTCCCTTTCTCCCTCTCTCTCATTCTCCACGCATGTCTTCCCTCTCTCTCACCTGATCTCCTCCCTCAAGCAGCCCAATGCAGCCGTGCGCCACCATGCGGGGTAACCGACCATCTCACCGGCTTCATCTCACACCGACGAGCAAACCCTACCGTCGAAGCCCCTTGACAGCTCCTCCCTCAGCAGCACGTGAGCAACCCGAAATGGGTCTCGACGCAAGGGTTCTCTACCCTTGCGCCACTGCGGCTCAGCCCCGGCTCCACCAAGCACCACCACCGAGTTCCCCTCACGCCGTGGAGCACTTCCATGGAACCCACCACCTGTAGCTCCTCCCTAACTCCACGCATGCAACCCCTATACACACACGGGTTTCTCCCGGAAGTGTCGCTGTTAGCCACCCCTACGGCATCGCGCCACTACCACCAGCCTCGTTCTTCGCCGACGACCCCTCCAGTTCCTCATTTCCTCCAGCCGACGACCCTTGATTTGTGATTTGTGTGGTGATTTTGTGATTCGTGTGGAAACTTGTGTGATGATTTTACTGTGATTTTGTTGTGAGGATGTAGAGAGGGATGTAACGGAAAGAAGAAACGCGCAAAATAAGTTTATTGTTCATTACTGTTCATTAATGTTCATCCGTTTATAATCGCTTTTAAGTATAAGAGGATAATCAATAATGACGTTTTATAGAATTATCTTCCATAATAAATATGGTTGTATAAATAATCATGCGTGTATTATTAAAAAAAAAAGTTCAAATTAGTCCTACTCACCAAAACTCTATCTTTTTACACTAATCTTAATTTTTATTTTTAATCTGTCAGAATAAGGCTGCCTTGGGTTTTTTTTCCAATTTTTCAAAAAAAAAAAAAAAAAAAAACTGCCTTGAGTTATCTGATGTTCATCCGATCCCATTGTCGCCCGACGATAATCTATGGGACGTCACTCAGTATATTCTGCTCCCGAGTGACCAGAGGAGCTCCATCGAGATAATGCCCCATCTCGGCTTGGGGTCATGATACACACACACCCAATATCATTCTCACTTGAAAACCCAGTTTCCATTAAACACATGAACATGAATGCAATTACATAAAAACCCAATTTTCATTTACAAACATGATTATGCGTGCAAATATGCAATGTACATGAACCACACCAGATTCAACCAACAAATTAACACCAATCCAAAATACACAAACAAACTTCCTCCACTAATCCATCCGACCCCCGTACTCCTCGAACTCAGTCCGGCAAACTAACCAACAATTCAATACAGTGAAATGAGTTAGTGTAAAAATACATTTAAATCACAAGAGTTATTTGAAAAATACTTACGACGCTATATAATGATTTCCAAGGGATCACGGAACTGCAAGAAGTATCAACACAACTACAAAACAATGCCAAATGCACTGTGGTCGTGGGTCTCAAAGACCCACTTTTGAACGGGTGCAAACGAAAACCTGAGATTGATAGGGTAGGGCTTAAGGATGTCAGTGAAGCTAGTGGTGGTGGTGGTAGTTGTCCGTGGGTGGCGGCGTAGAGAGTGGTTGAAGTGCAAAAATATCTAAAACGGAAATGGAGTTGGATGTACTTCACCGGTGGCGGATCGGAGTTGGGGTGGGGTGCATTGGGTTGCTAGGAGGTCGAGGATGATGTGGTGAAGAAGAGAAAATATACTTACAACCGTTAATTGTGTAACCACCGCGTAATCGCTTTGAAAAAAGTGAATAAAACATAGGACCCACATGAAAAAAATTAATTTTTTAATAGTGGACCCCACTTATTTTTAAAGCGATTACGCGGTGATTGCACAATTCACGATTGTATGTAGAATTACTCGGTGAAGAAATAGAGGCCGGAGGTGGCGTGACGGTGGCGCGCGAGCATAAAGATCGCCGCAGCTTCAAGTCGTGCGTGGAGGGGAATGACGGCGAGTGAGGAGCTGAAAACCGGAGGGGGAGGTCGCCGGTGGGTGGGGAAGAAGGTGGGCTGGGCAGTATCGCCGGACGGTGGCGCACGACGGGGGGCTGGGGGAGGAAGGAGAACGCACGGGGAGAGAGAGGGAGGGGGCGTTGCGTGGGTGAGAAGCAGAGGGAGAAGAAAAAAAAAAAAAAAGACAAGAAAAGAAGAAAAGAAAAAGAGAGGGAAGAGAAAATAGAGGGAAATAAATGAGGTCCAATCCCCACATCTTGGGTCACAAAAATGATCCAACGGAAACGATTTTAAAACAGCAAGTGAGATAAAATAATTCAAACGTAGTGATTAAAATGAAAATAAATAATTAAACCCAACAATAAGTTAATTTAATTTGAGAATAAACTTAAATACATAACAATAATTAATTTTAAGAAAGCACTTCAAAAGTAATTTTCGCAAGATTAAAAATCATAAAAATAACCCAACTAAAAATCTAACAATTTTAAAATAAGAGAATAAATTTTTGAATTAATAATAATAAATCCTTCAATAAAAATACACTAAAATACGGGGTGTTACTATTTCATTACATTGTTTTTGCATTTGATGTTTTTCCTATTATTTGTAACAAATTGAATGATTTACGATGTCTTGGGTCTTTGATGGTCGCTAAGAATCAGGAAGAAAATGAAAAATATTTAAGAAAAAAAAATAAATAATTCTCGTCTTTCTGTTTTAGTCACAGTGTCTAGTGAGGTTTGCATTCTAAGCATTCGATTTGAGAAAAGGAATAGGAGCAAATGCTAGAGAAGAAGAAATCGTTCAAGGAGAAAAAGGAGCTGCCGTTTGTAATTGAGGGCAAAAATGACCATTTATAATTCTGACATGGGGTGTGTTGTGTGACCTCTTTAAGTCGGCTCATGAATATCATTTTTCTTTATTAAATGTAGTTCAATTTTCACCTCATCTTGGGCCCCACACTTACAAACATCAGATCATATTTTTTAAAAGAGTAATTCTACATACAACCGTGAAGTGTGTAACCGCCACGTAATCACTTTGAAAAAGAGTGGGGTCTACTATTAAAAAAATAATTTTTTTTCATGTGGGTCCCATGTTTTATTTATTTTTTTCAAAGCGATTACGCGGCGGTTACACAATTTACGGTTATAAGTATATTTTTTTTTTAAAAAAAAATTTTTTACAATCTCTTAATACTTTATATTATTTTTAATTTTTATTATTTTTATTAAATATTTATTATATGAATAATGAATAAAAAATTTGAAATAATTCAAAAAAAATTTATAAAAAATTTAAAAAAATTTAAAATATAGAGTGTGGTGAAAGTTGCGTAACAAAATTTCATTTTCTATTGCTTCATTTTCCATGCCTCGTTTCTTCTTTCCATTTCTCGATTTTCGTATTTCCATCTCACAAATGTCAAAGAATGGAACGCTGCATGGTTTTAATTTTTCTTTTTTTTACCGATTACGGCAGCTGTGACATATCATGTCAGGTGAAACCCATATATTTATAATTTTATATAAATATATATAAATTTATTTTAACATTTAAATATATTTAAATTCATTTTAAGTAAGTCTTATAAAATTCACTCAATCATTTCAACTCATTATTATTTATAGAGAATTTAACTTAACTTAATATCTAAACGTAACCTTAATAATAAATTACATATTTTTTCAAAAAAATTATACAACGACTCAACAATCATAAATAGATTTGGCTTTCTCGGCATACCTACCACAGCATCTACACCAGCATCAGTCTAATCAAAAGGGAGTTTTCATCAAAATTTAATGATTTGGGGGTTAAAATGCTGGCATTAGATTCAGTATACTATTAAAGCTCAAACTTTGAGTTACAGTACCTTTATGTTCATCTCTATATTTGAAAACCCACTATTCATTCTCTATTTCGATTATTTTATTATAAAATATATTTATTATATTTCTTATAATTTGTGTAATGTAATTCTTTCATCTTTTCTTTTGAGTGCTTTTTTTACTAACACTACTGCATGATGGGTGTTGATGCATTTTTTTGGCTTAACAATATAAATGACCCTCTAGTTACTATCAATAATTTAAGTATCAAATTAAATTATTAATGTATATATGATTAGTGTAATTATAAAATATGAAAAAAAAATTTAAATATTATTATTAAAAAATAATATTATATTATTATTTTAATGAATCTAATTGAATAATGGATAAAGAAGTTTTAAATTTATAAAAAATACGTAGTTTTCATTAAATTTTGAAAATGAGTTTAACGAAACCAAAACTAATCCTATGATAAATACATTTGTCGAAGTGCAGACAACCTTGCGATTGTACTGAAATGGTCCAAGAAATCCTATGATAAGTTGAAATTTTGAATGCAGCTGAAACGTCTCACTCCTTTGGATGCTGCCATCTCGCATCAACTGTCAGTTTCCGACTCCAAAACTCGACTCGCCTCCACATGTACATGTACTAACACCGCGTCGTCATTTTGCCTGCCTGATGCTTTGCCATTAACGAAACTTTTACCTCTCATCTCTTTTCTTGCGATCTCTCCTGATTTCGAAGAAAGTTGCCGGATCTTTTTTGCCTTTGATATCTTTTTTCTTCTTTTTTCCCTTTCGGGTTCCAAAGCCATCATGACTATGATGTGGGGTTCTCCACCAATACCTGCACAAACGCGGGTGGCCACCATGGCAGAAAAATGTGAGAGCCTCAGCAGGGTTTTGGCTTGTAAAACTGGTGGAGGTGGTGGTAGGACTGGTGCTAGGTTTCCATCGTTTCTTCCTAAGGAGGTTGAGAAAATCAAAGACCCTTTTGCCAGAACTTTGGCTCAGAGGATAGAGAGGCTTCCTGTACAGGTATCCTTGGCTAATTTCCCCTGTTGATTGTTCTCTCTTCTCCAAAACTCATGATTTAGGCCAAATCAAACCCATTTTGAAAATAGTCGACCTACTCTGCAGACTGGCTAGTTCAGAGTAGCCTGCTCAATTTCACTACATTTTGGGTTTTTATTTTTTTATAAAAAAATTATTTCAATATATTTAAAATTACTTTTTTAATCACTAAATAATAAATAATTTTTTTTTTTATGAAGCAGTCAAATTGAGCTGTACAACTTAAGAGTAATTTTTTCTTTTTCAAAATATGCTCTGGAGATTTTCCTACTATTTCAGTGCGAGAATCCTTGAGAAAGATGCTGTAGCATCATCTTGCCTTCTGAAAAACCGCCTAGGAAATAAATAATTAAATATCACGGTTATTTACTTTTTTTCCCCCTTTATTTATTTATTTTTTACATTACCATTCCATCACCGACAATAAAATATCTTTCTATAAAAATAAAAAGCCCGTCCCAACATTAAGGGCTCGTCTGTGAGATGAGTTGAAATTATCTTTGAAATGAATTAGTTGAAATGTTTCTATAATATTTTAATATAATTTTTATTTTAAGATTTAAAAAGGTTGAATTATTTATTAAATTTTATATAAAAGTTTGAAAAAATTGTAACGATAAGATGAGATGAGATGAGATGAGATGATTTTATATACGAAAGGGCCTAAGTTAATAACATATTTATAAAATTGTATGTTAAATAAAAACCCAGAAATAAAATCTTTTCGTTCGAATGATTCTATGATTAAAGCAAGGATTGACAATCTTGTTGCTTCTTATGTCATACAGCTACTTCTATAGTAGTCAATCTGAGATATCCAAATCAAAGAAACCTCATCTCTTCACTATGCTCTCTATTGAAAAGATCTTTTACTTTTCTTCAACTTTCAATCCAAACATATTTTAGATTTTAAATAAATCTCATCTGTTTCGAAAAAACGTAAAAACAATATCAAAAAACTTTATATTTTAAATGAGAAATGATATTTGTTTGTGGCATATATTTTTTAAAAACCTCAAAAACTCGTTCTTTTTAAATATATTTTTTATTGGGTCATCACTTTCGCAAACATAAATCCTTCCTCAGAAAAATGTTCTAAAAAATCTAAAAGTTTTATTTATGCAAACATGTGTCGGGTTTGATCCCTTACGGGTGGCATTTTTGCTGCTGATAGGATATCAGATACAAAGAACGGAAACCAGAAAAATTGAACCAGGTTGGATTAGGTGGCTGAGCCTGACACGATAGTGAAATTCTTTTGGTATTATACCTACTTGTGATGTTTCTGGATTCACGGTGTGTTTGACTGTGCACTGTTGGGCCCCTATGTGTAGAGTTTGGTTATATATGTTTGTGGCAGTCCATTTTGATGATCCGTGATGATCCAAACCAACAAAGATCTTTTATATTTTTTTGGTGGATTTTCAAGGAGGCTTAAATATAGAGCGGAGGCTTGGGCCGATGGGTCCGGAGGTGAAGCTCCCGGGAAAATTTGTTTGATGCTTTTTGGGTTTTGATCCGACCCAACATTTAGTATACATTGTATTATTCTCTTGTATGGCCGCTGCACTATATTTACTTATCATCTGAAATAAAATTATTTGCAACTTTGTAGACGTAGACACGTTGTCATATCGTGTGTAATTGATTCCACCTTTTATTTTACTCTTATTTTTCTTATCATTCCCAACATTATGGTTCTTGGGTGGCATTCCTGTTATGATTGCAGATAGGAATCTCTGAAAGTTGCATAATGAGTAGCTGCATAAAACCGATTATTCAAAGGGAGACCAATCCAATGGTTCTCCTACATTGCTTTGACAGGTTTGAAATTACATGCAAGTTTGTCCAAGCTATAACATATCATCTGCTGCTACGTATAAAAAAAACATATCATCTGCTAAACCTGGTTTATTATGTTGTACTGTTTAGTTCTTGTTTAGAATGGAGGTGCACATACCCCTTGCTTGAAGAGGCTGGTCTGGAGGTTTGGGCCATCGATGTTCTTGGATGGGGCTTCTCTGATTTAGGTCCATTTACATGTCTTTTCTATTGTTAGTTTTCTATTTAAGTTACAGCAGATTCTCTAATAATCTTTATTTTATCATGCTTACCTGTATTAGAGAGGCTTCCACCATGCAACGCGGCATCCAAGCGTCACCACCTCTATCAGGTATTGCTGGATTGCCGTGACTCCTAAAATCCTAGATTTTGTTGTTCCCCAATTAGGTTCTTCTTTCTGAGTGGTAACAGGGAAAGAAAAAATAAAGTAGCCCATAACCGAGTCTAGTCTAGTTTCAACCAATTCATAGAAGTCCCAAGAACAGGATGCACACGCATCAACTCCATACCTTCCTTGTCCATTTAGAGTTATAATCTTTCTAAAGTGATCTTGTTACAAACAATGCCAATCACATTTACAGGGCTTAAATAAATTTCATCAGTGGGTCTCATGGTTTATAACCACCAATAATGAGTTTCATGTGATTGTTTACCGACTAATTTTACAGCACAACTTTTCCTAAAAATGTATATGTCATTCATGTGATAATTTAGGCACACAATATAAAAAGCAATGTGAATAAAGGACACGAATTCATTCAACGGAGTTAAAAATGCCTCCAAGTCCACAGAAATAAAACTTAATTTCTACAGTTTCAATCACTTGGCTCTGCTGTATGATCAGGAGAAAGTCCCTTATCTGCTTTCTGCATGTCCTGTTTATCTTTGCTCTTGGCTACAAAGTAATTCGTTTGCATTCCCACTTGAAAATGATTTCTGATGGTTCCGAAATGAGGGTATCTATGTTCAATGAATTAGTTCTTCGAAGAATTGACTTTCATCACTGAGAGTGGTAATTGAAACGCCATTTCAGTACTTGCTCTTAGTTTATCTGTTTTCATGGTCTAGCTTTGGAAGTCCTACATCAAAAGGCCAATGATATTAGTTGGACCAAGCCTTGGTGCCGCTGTTGCAATTGACTTTGCCGTCAATTATCCAGAAGCTGTAAGTTTCTCCCTCCGAACAAGCTCATTAGTCATCATTATCAAGTCACATATTTTTTTATAAGAAAGAAAAAAAAAGGCGAAAGGGTAGAGTCTTAGAAGCATTATCAAGTCACATATACCGCGGATGTTTGAGACACTGCATATTCCATATTTTGGCATTCAACTCTTTAATCAGTTATTTATCATTTCAGGCCAATATATTTTGATTTTGCGATCTTCTTTTGTTTTTACTTACTGTCATTTTATACCCATCCAATAATGATACTTCAGGCAACATTTCAAACTTCCATAGAGGTTGGGAAAATGTAAAGTTATGGTTGAGCAAAAAAGAAAAAAAAAACTAATGCTGGATAAGTAAGTAAACAAAATGACAAGGAATAATTTATATCAAGTAAGTAGAAAGAGTTTTCCCTCTGATTTGTGACATGATTTATTGGCCCTTATATGGGGACTTTTACATCTAACTACTGAGATCTGGTAAAACTTTCTTCCTCACTGCATAAAGGCTGCAGTAATCAATAGTGGTAAAGTTTGAAAGTTTGGGATGGAAAGATACACTCCTACTGTAGAAGAACTAGGTAATATGGATCCACCTTTGCCGTTCAGATTGTGAGTTTAAAGCCGACTTGCTTCCAATAGAGAAACATGAAATTTGGGTCTGCATTCTAGTGGCTCCAGTACTGTTTTAGCTTGTTAACAAGTTGCTAATTAGGGAGGTGACATGTTCCTTTTAGTCAAAAGGCTGACAAACTTACAGCTATTAATTTCATTATACTCTACGCGATTAGTTTTGACCGACTGAATACCTTCTAATGTACTTTTGCGTTCAAATGAATAAGCTAAGAATAATAACAGATGTATAGCTGACACGGAGTCAATATATATATATATATTTTATAAGTAAGAAGAATTCATTAATCCACATAATTAGGCAAGGCCCAAGTATACAGGAAGTATACAAGAGATGAACCTAATTACAAGCTAAGTGCTGTGAAAAACAGCATAAAAGTCATTAAAACTAATCCCATTCAATACAATAACTGAAACCCAAAGTAACAATGCATGAAAGAAAAAGTCCCTAAACCCTCCCATCAAACGTCCCCTATTATCCAAAAAAAAAAAAAAACGTCCCCTATTATCGATATATAACCTAGAATATCTGGTCTTCTAAAATTGCTGCTCTCATGCTCTGTCTTTTATTATTACTCTTATTAGTACTTTTGCTCTCACCTTATAGGAAGCTCACTTGGCCAACAAGGGCTGTGCTTATGACATATTATCTCTCCCATTTACAGGTTGAAAAACTGGTTTTGATTAATGCAAGTGTGTATGCAGAAGGTACAGGAGACCTAGCTAAGTTACCTACAATAGTAGCACATGGTTTGGTGAGTTTTAAAATAATTTATCACTTTGTAAAGGGCAGTGCTCCATATTGACTTTTCACAATGGTTATTTAGTTACGGAAGACAAAAATTGTATTTGAAGTGTTATTATGTGCATAATATGTGAATCTTTTCCAACGCCTCAAAATACATGGCCGGACAAACAACAAAGAGCTTGAAAGTTATAACAGAGAGTTTCGATTTCTTCATGGTTTCGATCTTGTGCTTATTCTCAGCCCTTACTTTGATAGGTTTAAAGAAACGAACATAAATATAACTATCAAGCTCTCTGTTAACGATTTAATTGCTTCTACAATGTTGCTTTCGTGTTAGCTTTTAGATTGAAGACACCCTAAACATACCACTTTTGTTGTGTCGAGACTAGGCACGGCATGGAAGGAGATTAAATACTGACCTTCAATGGTATCAATGAGCTTTTGCCTGCATAACTTTCCTTACTTTTGTGTGGATCAGGTTTCTTTATTGAAAAGCATCCCACTCCGCCTTTATGCAAATATACTGGCCTTCAATGGTATTTCATTAGCCACGAGCTTAGATTGGACCAATGTAAGGTTCTAATATATTTCGTCGATGAGATATTTTGTCTTTGGTTGGTCAGGTGCTATAAAAATGGGGAACTAATGTACCGTTGAAATCTCTTGGGCTAATTGGTATATCTTTGATCTAATGATGGTGCTGTTCTCTTATTACAAACTAGGTTGGCCGCTTACACACTCTACTTCCTTGGTGGAAAGAGGCAACCATTAATTTTATATGCAGCGGGGGATACAATGTTATATCCCAAATAAAACAGGTATAGTAGTCCCAAATTAATAAATATGCATATGCAAGTAGTGTGCAGGATCCTGAGGACTGAAGGCAGCAAACAGGTTTCATTAGTTTCTGTTTAATTTTATCAGTTGAATATATACTTGGAGACAAAGTTGAGAAAGGAATTGATTTCATAATATTTGTTCGAAGGCATTTATAAGTTTTCGTATTCTCAACTACTTTTGAGAACCAAATAGAAGGTAAATTTTTTAGGGACAGTAAGCTATTTTTGAAATCAGAACTAGATCTTCTAACAAACTTAAGGTGATCGAACTTCAGCAACTAAAAAGTCCCCAGTTGTGCTAAATTCTGTCAAAAATTATGTTTTACAGGTGAAGCAGAAAGCACTTATCATTTGTGGTGAGCGTGATCAGATAATTGGCTACAAGCTAGCAGTGGTTAGTTTTTTGGCTTTTAGCACCTTACATATGAGATCCTTTTTTTTTTTTTTTTAATAATGACCAATACCACCAAATAGAATTTCTAGATCGAGGCCATCCCTCTGTCTTCCTATAATTTAAAAGCAAAAAATTACAAGGTCGTTTGATCATAAAATTAAGTACCCCTTGCTTGTCAGCCGTTACTGTTCTATTAACTTTAGATACTCGGACTGTTTCTAAGATGTGAAGACAATATGGGTTTCTTGCCTAATGCGATGTGTCTGAATATTCTCCTTAAAACTCCCTTCACTTTGAGGACTCAGTACTTTCAAACTCAAGACAGAAATAAATCATGTTCCAAGTCTTGCACTTGGGTTGGTAACTCTGCAGCAGTCACTGCAATAATAAGAAGCTTGCCACCTTGAAATAAATGATAAAATGCATTCTTCCTTTATAGTTTTTATCCTTGCACCCTAGAACTTGGTTGAAGTTAAGGTCATAAGCTATTAGAAATAGGCTTGAATCTTTATTACACTCGTAATACTGTCAACAGTTTTTACTAGTTGCTGGTGTAAATATGATGCAGAGGCTGCACTGTGAACTTCAGGATGCAATTATACGGAAAGTACCGGATTGTGGTCATCTCCCTCACGTCCAGAAACCCAGGTCGGTCGCAAAGTTGATTGCAGACTTTGCTCGAGGTGATTGCCGCTAAGAGGTCGACATGAGACTTAGCTGGAACTTTGTCCCTGCTGAAGAAAAGGCCTGCTGTTTTATCCTACTCTAGTATATAACTGGGGTTATATGGTATTGTGTCAATTGTCTCACACATCACCAAAGCTAACGGTGTATTGGGTGAGAAAATACCTACTGTTAATGTTGCAATCACAACTCTACCCTACAAAAACAAAATTTATTTGTCTCTGAACCCATGCAGTTATCCTTCTCAGGCGCCATTGCACTCATCACGAACTCGTGGTTAGGTCATCTGTGTGAGTTGCTGGGTGATGATTTTTATTTCCTTGAAACATTATACAAGTTTATAAATCTGCATCCTATTGTCAAACCTATCGTCATCTTGACAGTAATTATTTTTTTAATATTCATTTTCAAGATTAATATTTACGAAATTAATAGATAAAACATAATGTTTATGATAGAACGGAGTAAATTAAGTCTTTCGGCTGAGAGCCAATTATAGAGTCAAGCACATTATATAAGTGATACGTTTGCAAAGAGAATTATAAAGAGAAAATTTACAAATTGACGTGTGTGATGTAATATGTTAAGACTTACTTTACCATAAAGGGATATTTGCAATTAGATGTACCATGTCAAGTCACAACTTGTAAAACAGGTTTTCTTTTTGGTTGAAGTAGGGGAAGAGAGGATGGGGGGATGTAGAGATGAGATGAAATGAAATAAGTTGAGATTAAAGTTAAAATGTTAAATAAAATATTGTTAGAATATATTTTTTTAATATTATTTTTATTTTGTGATTTGAAAAAGTTGAATTATTTATTTTATTTTGTATGGAAATTTAAAAAATTGTAATGATTAGATGTCAGATGAGATGAGTTGAGATGAACTATGAAAACAAATGAGGTCTATGCCTACCCCGTCTGTACGTCTTGGGAACATTTATTACAAGGTTGTACCTTATGGCAAGGGGAATTGAATTTCCATGTCATCTTGATGAAAATTGGGAAGGATTTTGTTTTGGGACCAAAGAAGCTGCTAAAATTTGTGTTTTATAAGTCACTCAAACTGATACAATAGTGATCTTTTAAGTGACCTGAGATAAACCAAAAGAGTCTTATACTAGGTATCATTTATAATTTTCAAACAAGATTCAGGTGGAAATTCGTTGGTCATCCAAAAATGTAATGAGAAGCGATGATTTCAATATAAAACCTGCCCAAAATTTGTTAAGACTTTTGGAATGTTTTAATAAGAATAAGAGTGTAGATTAAAAAAAAAATCAAAATTTACTGTAATGATTTCAATTTGTAATTTCAAGCTTTTCTCTTTGCCTCTAAATTTAAACAATTATTTTTCAAAAAATAATTAAAAAAAAAAGAGAAGAAGCATGGAATGGAATAGGTACTGTGTAATTGGCTCATGGACTTTTTTTAAGCATAAATTTACGAAAAAGTCTATCAATTGTTCCTTATTCTGTAAGGTATTCCCAAGCATATCCCTTTTATAAACAGAGATTTTTCTGAATATATGAAAGACGTATGCCTAAAGACTAAAGTAACGGCTATGGAGACTCGGTGATCAAGAGGACTTCAAGGGTACATTAAATATGGTCAGGGTGCTATGGGATGGCCCTCGTGATATCCAAACTTGTTGGCACTAGTGGGTTTGCAAATTGCAATATAGTTTAGAGACAGAAGGAGAAAACTGGATATATCGTTCTATCATAAACTACATGTTTTTATTTTGTGGCAAGTAGTAGCAACTAATATTGCCCGGGTGTATAGGACCACAGAAGAATTATCACAAACGTAAAAGTCCAAAGTGGGATTAAACCAAAATCCAACGTAGCAAGGACTGTCTGTCCTTGGTCTGACTAAGGTGGTTCGGGTCCCACATCAAACTAGGCAAAAAGTGCAAGCCACGTGGGGGGAGGGATGGAATGATGATGAAGTTGATGACAAAGTCACGGTGTTGTTTTGAAAACAAAACCCACCAATGTTTGTCAGCAAAATCTTCTTTGGACAGCCACCTCATTGTCCACCAATAGAATTTTCCTCGTATGGATAAACTAACCCCACAAGAAAATTGATTTTTTTTCCCCCTGACTATTGCTGCTTAGGAAGGTTTTTTTTTTTTCAGCTTTTCGTATCTCTCACATCACTTTCCTATCATGAGTGGATCAGATACCGATACAGACATAGAGGGTGGACAAAAAAAAAGTGTAGGTTATTAAGAAGGATCACAAACCATCTGACGTGTCTCTGCTGCTTTCAGTCAATTTTTATGAGGGAATGACAAGACAATCAAGTACAAAGATCTAAGAATCCATCCAGCCAACATAAAATACAAGATTTTGGTCATAGAATAAAAGCCATTCCTTGTCCTTTACTCCACATATAAATGCCTTTTGTAACATTTGAGGTGGGACACAGAATCAATTTCTGAAACCGTGTACTTTTCAAAGAAAACAAATAAAATATGCTTGTAAAAGTTTTGTCATGGAAGCTTCTGCAAGCTTTTCAGATATCTTTTGTTCCCCCAATAAAACACAAGGAAAAACAACATGGACATGTGACCAAGCAGAATAAATCATTAATGAAATGCAAAGGTCAAAGAAGCTTTGGGATCTCCTTGGCACCTGATAAGACAAACTGATTATAAAATCACAGCCAGGTGCACCTTTCTAAATATTTTTATTTGACTATCTAATTGCTTGCCCTTCAAGATAACGACTCTCCTCTCTCCCAGCTCAATGCAGAGCCAACCTGAAAAGTGGAAGGCAGTAGAGGAAAAGAAAAACTACAAAACCATAGCTAACATATATACCTATAAATTATGCATATATGTAACAACTAGAGGAACATCCAGAACAACTATTCTCTTGCTATATGAAAAGATTAGTTAGGCAAGATTAGTTAGGGCACTACCCTATTGTTCTTGGAAATTCATCAAAATATACAAGAAATAATATGTACTTTCTCAAAAATGACAACAATCAACCTCAGTTCAAGATTGAACAAGCAGCCTTTGTTACGAGGTTGACTTGCTTTGCATTCCATCAATAAACCCTCTTCTTTCATGGTACCATCATAGATTTTGAAAGAAAGCGATCATAGGCGGGATATGAACAGGACATGGAATGTCTAGCATAGATGAAAAGAAGGTTCAACTGGGAAGGGGATCATTCAATTGATAATTACAGTGAAAGACATTGTACCCCCTCTGGTAGATTCCTAGGTATTGGATGTGCAACCACGTATCTCTGGGGAAAGGGTTTTGGTGCAGGGGCAACAGCACTGGACGAAGATGAGGTTCCAGAGGAATCTGCTTGTCGGATGTGGAATTTGGCAAAGCGGTTAATGACGGAAAACTTTTCCAACTCCTGGCAGTCCACTCTTAT
Source organism: Juglans cinerea (assembly GCA_961763995.1). Taxonomy (NCBI): domain Eukaryota; kingdom Viridiplantae; phylum Streptophyta; class Magnoliopsida; order Fagales; family Juglandaceae; genus Juglans; species Juglans cinerea. The sequence goes on along the minus strand of CAUIVZ010000002.1, from coordinate 38,879,360 downwards.
GTCTAAAATTGATGCTACCTTGTCCAATCTGCATTATCACATAAGATTTATTAAAATGCAATGCAATTGTTCGGCTAAATATATATTTCTTTTTATTTCTACCTGTGTTAATGAGAAGGAAAAAAATACCAGAGTAGGAGCCATAGTTTTTTTTTTTTAATCTCATTTTTGCTTCTGTTTTCAATTTTTCCTGAAATGAGGCATTATTACTTTGACTTAATAAGCATTAAATAAACGCCATGGGATTGAGAAAGTTGCTGTTCTGGCATGTGTATATGGTTGTGATAGTTTATAAGATTGTGACCGGGTTTAGCACATCCTCTAGACAAAGATTTGCAATTCCGTTGATGCTGAAAATGTCAAATGAGTTCATTAATCGCAAAACGTTTTTCATACCTAAGTAAGTCATTTTCCAGCTTCTTTGCTCTATTGCTGAAGTCTTCTACAACTTTTGAAAGGAACTGGTCATCAACACCTTCAATCACTTTGGGCTGCTTCTCTGACACCCTGGACACGTTTACAGATGAAAGTTATCTTTCCAGAGGCATGTGATGAAACTCTTTCCGTACCCAAATAATACTCTATGCATAACAAATCAATGCATCAACAATCGTCACAATCCCACTTACAAGCTAAAGAAAGTAACGTTTTACTTTGTAGTCCAATTTTAGAGTGTCCATGATACCTTTCTTTTTTCCTTTAGTTTGCACAATACACGATACACTGCCCCCAATCTTATCTTTTCACTCTTTTTCATAACAAACTTTACATTTTGGAAAAGAAGCATAAAAGATCCAGAAGGGCTATACTTACAAGGTATTGTTAATTAGCGGTATGTGCAACAAACCATTACTCGTGAAAGAGGTCAGGCTGCATGCATCTCCTAGAGATAATTTCGCAGCAAAGTAACCCAGAACATCATATTGAGAGTCACCCTTTGCAGAGAGAATGGATGTAGGTGCCGGGCATAGCAATTGCTGCATAATCTGTGTTGTCAAGATAAGCCTTTTCTTTGGTCGAAGCATCGATTGCCAATCTTCGATCAATTCAGCCTGATCCTCCACCTGCATTAGAAATGACAATATTACAACCCCTGTTGATACCTAGATGACGACAATACTTAAAAGATGATAAAATTTTGATATATGAACCGTCCTATAGGACCAAACCTTCTCAATCAGTCGATTTGTGGCTTGCGCCCATTCATGTTCTGAAACACTGCAAAGACATGCACAGGTAAACATTTACAAAATGAACAGATAAGTAAGCAGTGTGATATGAAGAATAAAAAAATAAAATAAAATGAATGGGACGAGATATAGAAAATTATAAATACTATCTCGTTTTTCTGTTAGTAACAAATTCTATCTTGTATTGATGACCATCAATATGAAGAAGTGTTAACTGTAATGCTCCACTCTGTCCAAGATGATAGATTTATTGAAAAGAATATTAAGAATTTTCTAACACAATTCTTTCTTTCATTCCGTCTTCTAAGGAATAAAATGGAGCAAAAAAGGAAACAAAGCTACAATAATTAAAAAAAGGGGCTATAATGCAAAAACCTGATATTTTGAACCCTCTGAGAGCCTTGTGTTACTTCTTTCCACCATGGTAGAAGATTGGATGTTGCAGTTTTGCGTTTCTTTGGTCTCGCAACTGCCATACATTGTTCGATATCATCTGAAGGCAGTGAATATGGAGCAGAAAAGGGTTCACTAACTACTGAGGTGGCTGCTGAGCTTGGCCAAAGTCTGCCACTCTGGCTGGCATCAGCAGCATCTACTCGTTCCTCAGAAGAAAATACATTCAAATTATGGGGAGGCTTCCTGAGTGAGAACTGTCCTGCAGCATTCTTTGCATGTCCTGCCTCATTAGTTGGTGGCATTCGCCCATTTCTGAAAGCCTCGTACTGTTTAAACCAGGAGGGTGCCGTGCGCAGATTAACCTGGGGATGCCCTGCATGATTAGATGCCACATTTCTGGCAGTAGATTGACTCAGAAGATCATTTTGACTAAACATGACCATCCCTTGAGAAGGTCTATCTAGGAGAGCAGGCTGTGGTGAAGCTTTTATGCCAAAATCTTCTCTTGCTTCTGTCAAGAAACTTTGCATTTTGGTATCCCCAGATAGCATTGAGTTAAGCGGAGACACTGACATCAGTCCAGGATCCATTTGGTTTCTGGACCTGGAATTATCTTCATATATTAACTGTGGTCCATCCATAGCAGTAACGTGTTCAACATCCAAAACTCTCCTACTTGGCTCAGTATCCGCATTCTTCATTGTCTGCACTTGGGGCAGTAAGGAGTAATTCGGATGGAAAGCATGTGATGGTTTCAAAGAACGGCCAATGGTTCCAAGATTTCTTTCAGAGGGAGTAGGAGCACTGTCCTCGTGCTGTACTCTATCGACGTTCAGCAGGTGTGAATGAGACAACAATGAGCCAGAGGCAAAAGCATTTGCATGAGAGATATTCCTTGGCAAACTACCAGTCTGTGAAGCATCAAGTATCTCAGATGATATTTGTAGCTGGGACCTCTCTTTCTCTTGCTGATCTACCCCATGTTCAAAGCCTCGTGAATTCCTAGGAGATGCACTTAATTCTGATGTTCCATATCCAACTTTCTGGGAATTTAGATCATTGAGCCCCAATGGTGCCAATGAAGTTTCCAGGCTATTTGTTGATAGATCCATAGACAGAACCTTATGAGGTTCTACACCAGAAATACGTTGCTGAACTGGGACATTTGTCCATAGATTGGGCGGTCTCACTGAAAATGCACCCTGCTGATGCATACCAGACATTACAGGAGGATTAGAGACCGGCTTAGCCTCCAAAACATGAAATTGTTGACCTGGAGAGTTGGCAAAAATACGTGGAGAAGTATCTTGAGAGGAATCAAGGTTAAATGGTGGGTATCTACTAACTGTACCAGGCAATGATGCCTGTGGAGATGGACATGCTAGAGGTGCATTCAACATGTCCTGTGTTTGAAGCTGATTTCTTACATATGGAGGACTGGATTCAAAAGATGCAATAGAGCTTCCAGGCATATATAAAGACGAGGAGGGGATGCTTGACTGTACAGAAGTACTAAATTTGTTATCCCAATGCAGTCTTTGAGATGATTCACGTGATGAAGGCGATGACTGAAAAGATGGGGATGCTGACCAGGTCTGATTTTTATCTCCAATTTCAGAATTGGCTTGCCTGAAACTTAGATTCCGTGCTACTTCTGGAAAATCTTGAGATGAGATGAAAGGGTTCATATTGAACAGCCGTTGAGATGGAGGAGCTAATTTCAAAGTGAAACCTTGAGAAGCAGCAGACTGATGGTACAATTGAGCATCGGATCCATCAGGAGTTCCTGTCTCAGACACCAATGAATCACAACCTTTAGAGCCAAAATGAGGTATACTGCTGTTCTCTTTTGATTGGTCAACCTTATGAAGAAGCTCAAGCATATTTTCACTGTCATGGTTAAATCAGAAAAAGACTCCATGAGACATACAAATAAGTGGAAAACATGGCATAATATGATTGAATTCAGATGAACAATAAATCAAGAAGGAATTCTTCTAACCAACAGGAATACAGAGTGAGTAGAGAACAACAAGACCAGTACAATTCATAAGCAGAGAATGAATTAGATCAGTAGAGGTTTGCGTGACAAAATAGTGAGATAACAATCATCAGGCGTAACAATTATCACATTCAAACACACATATCCAAATCATAGTTATTTCATGACCAACTACCTTCTTTGAGCGGTAACGTTTTCATGATGAGGATGAACTGACCTCTGAAAGGTAGTAGATGTATTGAGACCACCTCTAGAAGCTGTCTCTGAGGCTTTTGAGTTTCCCTCAAAATCAGGTAAGTGCACCTGTAACAGGAGACAAATTACATCATAAAGAAAGGAGAAATACACAACAGAAAATATCATCAATGGATGTAGAAATCTAATGTTCACCTTATCCAAGGTCACAGGACTGCTAGAAACATCACTGATGAATTTGAGCTGCCCTACACATTCTTGCTCTTGCCGGCTCAATCCTTTGGAGCCATAGTTGCAATAAGAGTTGTCTTTTAGGTAGCATTTCTGCTGCATCTCATATGTTCCACCTGCTTCCAAAAGATAGTTATGCAAAACATGAGAACCATTACTCATCTGATGCTGTTTTTTTCCAATACTCTGATTTTCCTTGTTACTAGATGTATCAACATGCTTAACATAATCAAGCTGATTATCATTTTGCACTTGTTGACTGGCTTCTCGAAAGGCCTTAGAAGGGCTTGAATTTGGTACAGCAGCAAAGTTAAATATTTGTGAATCTTCTTTGTTGGGCAGAGTACTATTCATGCCAGAGTGTACTTGCTCCAATCCTCCAGCTGATCTAGAAAAAGAGCTTACCCCACAGTTACTATCGACCTCCCACAGATAATCATCAGAACTCCTCCCCTTGTATGTAGCTTCGTTGACATCACCTATCCAACAATTATCCAGTCAGTTCATGTTATTATGAAAGCTAAAAATAGTAATACCAAAATGAGATGATCGGCAAATTATGTTTCTACCTTTTATTTCACTACATGGTTGGCTAACATTGTTACATGAGGCTATTCTCTGCTGATGGAAATCACCTTCTTGATGCTCAAAAATCTGACCAGCCCATGCATTGTCCAAATGCATGAGTGGTTGAGCTGGTTGACTTCCTTCCCTGGATGGCCTTTGTTTAGGACCACAATCAATCCACTCACCAGTGTTCTTGGGAGACTTCCGAATCGATTCATGAGAGTCATCCTGGTGCAATGTGTTTCTCTGCTCGATTGAGAATTGGATGCCTGGTTGATGAAAGCCAGGGAAGCTAGAGCTCACACTAGAATCGTTAAACACAGGAAAAGGTTTTGAACTTAAGGAGGATGTATTCAGCAGATTGTTATCAAGCCAACTTGATTGTTGCTTTTCACTATCCATAACATTTGAAGGCTGGTTATCAGTTGAGAGTTCTGTGTTCTGAAAAGTCAAGCCACTCCACTCCTCCTGTGGCCCAGTATCACTACTAGAAGCTTCTGCTACAGCAGACTGCATGAGAGCACTCCAGCTTCCACTTTGAATAGAAGGAAATGCACTTGGATAATCTGTATGTTCCAATGCTGCCCCAACACCTCCTACGCCCATGTCAGTGCACCTACCAAAAGAAGCATCCCAGATGTTATCATCTAGATTGTACAAAATCTTCTCTTCCATTGGATCCAGGGGAACCAAACCCTGAGAAGGGCCAAGCTGCATATTTTTCTGCTGCAAGTTTCCAGACCAACCACCTTGCTCTTGCCTCGCATTAAATTCTGTTGGTGCTGCATTTTTTTGCAAAGTATTCCCCAGCTGGGGCTTCCCTGAAATAACAGCACTATTCAACCCCTGAACAGGAACCTGACTGAACATATTGTTTCCCTGAGATCTTTGTTTGGATACGAAACCTTCTTGGGGAAAGCAAACCTGCTCTGAAGAAACAGTAACCTGATCACCTACAAAGGGGTTACTGAAGGCTGACGACTGCATCATAGGCTTCTGCGCTTGAACACTAACCTTAGTCGACACAGTTGAAGAATCACGAGACATCCCGTGGAGATGGGAATATTGACTCATACTACCTCTTGCACTAGCAACAGGAGTACCATACAAGGAAACATCAAGCTGCTGAGAAGCCAGACCCATGGAACGCAAAGCCTGACCTTGATCTTGTGAAAATATGGCTCTATTGGATCCGCCTTGCACAGCAGGAAATGTACCTCGCTGCATCCAGTTCATATACATATGTGATGCATCATTAACAGGCGTTCCATTGATGACAGGTGAACTCTGAGCACCAGTAGCTTGTTTAGTCATTGCAGAAATCTGGTTTGAAGAATTCTGTGGCCTAGCATCACCCAGATGCTGAAGTTGTTGCTGCCTCTGAAGTTCTTGTAGCTGCTTGAACACCATGTGCTGCTGCTGCAGCAACTGCATATCATTGTACCCAGACTGCTGCATTAGGTAAGTTTGTGGAGTATTGAGTTGCTGGCCCCTGACAAGCTGCTGCTTCCCTTCAATGAAGTCAAAGTCAAAGGAAGTTTCGGTAAGTTCCGATTTTTCTGAATTTGTTGTCAAGGTGGGACTATCCCCAGACACATTTTCTCTATGTGGTATAAAGAAAGAAGAGCCTCTTGAAGTTATGGTATGTGGATCATAAACTGTATTTTCACCCAAAGACTTTGATTGCCTTTGCATTGCCTGGAATTTCGGGCATCCAAGCATATCTCCATTTGAATTCAGCAGTTGGTTTCTAGAGTAAATGCTGGAAAACTCAGGTCTTTGAATCAAATGTGTATAGTTTTGGTTGAACAACAAGCTCAAAGATTCACTGCCATGTTCTTTTACAGAATCTGCAAAATTAAAAATAAACACAATTCTTATCTTATTGAGCATGAAATGGCAGTTTCAAATTACCATAGATGAATTTTGACTCGAAATGTGGAGAGGAAAAAAACCACTAACATTTCCACCAATATACAAAACATGGTGATAAAGAAGAGCCATGAAACAGATGAAGTATATCATAAATAATGGAAATTACTGATACCTAATTGTTGCACATTGCAGTTTTTCAGATTGAAATTCAGAGCTGACCCAATCTGCCTCCGTTTCCCAACCCACTGATTGTAGTTATGTGCTGGCCAACTACCCTCCACCGCTTGAGATTGTTGCTGGTCTTGGGAAGAGTTATCTAGCTCATATAACTTGTGGATCCTATCTTCAACTTCGTTACCAGGCATTAAAAGGCCAGCCACCAAGATTTACTCAGCTACTTTTTTATTTCGAAAGCAGCTTTGCCCATCATCGCAGATCAAACAATCTCATACCCACGACTGCAAGGGCCAATACGATAGACTTAATTTGAAAGCAGTACCACGCGTTAACTCTGTAGTGACAATTCTAATTGAATATATTCTCACAGAACACCAACCTGCACAAGAACGATGCAGTTAGTAAATGAGAGAGACTATAAATGATACTAGACGATAGCTGAAAGAAAGAACAGCATATTATGAACTGCTTCTAACACAAAATATCAACAAATCATTATTTTAAAAGTTTGTGATAAATCATTTGAAAGTATGAAAATAGGGACACACTGAAACAAACCATACGCTAAAAAGAAAATGCTTGTGTAAAGTAGTGTCATGGCACTACCACTATACGAGATGTATAATCAAATCTTCAATCAACGTTATTTCATTGCATTCAGGACATTATAATGAAGCATATTTTGGAAGCCAATATGCCAGCCGATTGTATCATCAACAAAATCAAAACTTCCATGCAAGTCCAGACACGATCCCATGTCATACAATCAACAAATTAATCTTTAAAAAAAAAAAAACCAAAACCATCCGGATTTCGTTCACTTTAGCAACAACTTCTTGGTCACTAAGTGGATGTCTACAATTTATAATAATATTTTATTTAACTTTCAACAAAACATCTCATCTCATCTAAACTGCGTAACCAAACGAAATTTGCTATCTTCACACACATCCTTTGTAAAAAAAAAATAGACCCCACTGTGAAAAAAGTCTAAACAAGCCACATTTTCTGGTAGAGTCGACTTTTTTTTTATAGAAGTCTTGAGTTAGATTTGTATATCTAAGACACTTAACATTATATATATATATATATATATGCATATACATATACACACACAACTTTAAGTTTTAATATTGAAGACCATAGTGTTGAAAAAAATGAACGCACTCAAGTGTCCCCAAGTGTTTTGAGCATTTACTTTTTGCATAAGATCGTTAATCCACCATATGAATTAGAAACGATATCGTGAACCAAAAATTAGAACAAATGGAAAAGACTGGCATGCAGTTTCTTATATTCTTGAGTTGTTACATTCCGGACTCGGTTACCACTAACAAAGTAAAAATGTCAATTTCTCACAAATCTTACCATAATTTCACGACAAATTATGAAGTGAAAAACGGTACTCGCTGTAAAAGGAAATAAAAGGGAGATAAATTAAAACGACAAACGAAAACATTAATATTGCCAAGACGCAAAATTAGTAAAATTTTAGCAAATGCTAGTTCTCTGAGGCCAAGATAACACATCATAGCAAAATAAATTGCAGTCAAAAACTTTCTTTTAGGCTTGAAAGACTATAACCCCGGCATAGAGGGAAAAATCTAAGCAAATTGAAAGCCAAACCCTTTACCTCAGAACCCTAAAGGAACCCACTCTATTTCTCAGAAAGAGACACTGTGGCCCAATTCTTGGCATATCACGAACAAATTAACCATGCACAAGCATTTCGAAGAAAATTCAACAAAAATTCAAAGCAGAAACCAAAAGCATAAAATTATGAAGTCAATTACTCTTTTTCACACTAGTTGAGCAACAAGCAAGCTGGTAAGTAAAATACTGAAAGGCCCGGAAGGCAGAGGAAGTGGAGGAGATTCACTCGGAGCTCGGAGTGTGATCTAAGCTAAGCGAATTAGGGTTCTTCAGCTGCGCGGACTCACGGCGTTGTCTAGAAGGTCCTTTTCAGTGGCTGATCAAAAACCCGGGGCTTTGTTAAGCTTAAATTCACAGTGCTTAAGCTCCGAAACGACGACGAAGACGCAAATGGCTGCCTCCTAAAGCTCTCTCATACACACTCTCTCTCTCTCTCTCTCTAAAGACTTGCAGAAGAGTGAGAAAGTTCGGATTTTCGGACCGGGGCCGAAGATAAAAAGGGATCGAGACTGACGAGAAAGAGAGAATTTTTACTTAAAAACATTTTCATCGATAAAAACGCCGATAGGTGCGGTACCGAACCTCAGGTTTGGAGCCAGGTTCGAATGTCCGAAGCCGAACTTAGGGCAGGAGATGTTGCTGTGTTTCCCCGGCGTACGTACATTATGGACTCCCAGCCATTGGATCAAGATATTTAGAGCATTCACGGTGGGGATCTGAGAAGAACGCACGCTTTTGGTTTGGTGGTTGACAAGTCGTGCCATCGATGCTCGGAGCCTCTGAGGTTGTTGGAGGAAGGAAAAGTGGGAATGGGATATGCAGATGCCACGCGCCTTTTGTCACGCGTGGGAGTGTGCACTAAAATGCACTTTCTTTTTCAAGTAACTTTTGGAGCCTTTTTTTTTTATATATATTTTTGTTTAAATTTGGTAACAACTATTTATTTTTTTAAAATTAACGTATTTAGACTACGTATTGATTTTAAGATGATTTCATATTATTTATGAATAATAATAAATCGGTACTTCACTTACAAAACACAACCTTAATTTCCGTCAACTTAAGCAAATCAAGTGGATAATTACTAATTAGGGCCTGGCTCGAGTATAATCCAATCCATCTCACATTCCTATTCAGACCCAAAACAAAATGACATTATAGAACATTAGCTATCATAATTAGTATAGAAATTATACAATGTCACGTTTTTGAAATAATATTAATACATGTAATTTTTGTCACAAGGCTGTTATATTTTATATGCCAGTTAACAGCTAACGTGTCTTCTATTGAAATTAATTTAAAAAAATGTATAAACTTTTGATAATGAGCTTTCCATGAGGAAATCAGTTTCTCAAATTTAACGACTTGGCTTGGTTTGGATAGTGAGTTGAGATGAAGTTGAATAAAATATTTTTAGAATATTATTTTTGTTTTATGATATGAAAAAGTTGAATTGTTTATTGTATTTTATTTGAATGTTTGTAAAAATTGTAATAATTAAATGAGTTGAGATGATTTTACTATCCAAATCATGCCTAAGAGAGTAAGTGTGTTAATAAGAAATTTCAAACTTAAGACATTGATCTATACCGCTCGTCTTAAAACTGCTAAGTCATCTCTTAGTCTTGTTTGTTTTTGCAAATGAGATGAGATGAAAGTTGAAAATTGAATAAAATATTGTTAGAATATATTTTTTTAATATTATTTTTGTTTTGAGATTTGAAAAAGTTGAATTGTTTATTTTATTTTGTGTATAAATTTAAAAAAATTGTAATGATTAGACAATATGAGTTGAAAAGTATTGTGAAAATAAACGAGGACTTATTCCTCTATTGTGTCAATTGATGTGAAGTAAAATTTCAAACCAATTACTTAATTAGGTGAGCTTGAGTGTGAGGTGACATAATTAAGAACATATATATATACACACGTACATACATGTATATATTTAATATGATCTTGGTGAGCAGAAGATCTGGTATAAAAAATATATTGCTGGGTGCTGACAGAAGCTAGAAATGGCATCAGTTACTCTCCAAAATCATATATAAGAAGAGATTGACCAGAGAGTCATTTGTAGAGAGTGATAAGAGGGGTCCAGACTCTGGAAGAGGCGGGAAGACCACATACTGTTTAAGTGAATCCTTGACTCCATTGTCTCTCAGCAAACAGACACTCCATACAAAAAGACTCAGCTTTTTGTTGAAAGCTCCACCATTTTTCTTTGTCAAAAGAGAGTACAACTCAACTCTAGAGTATCTCTTGGTTTTACTACACATCACGCTTAAATAAATAAATAAATAAATAAAATATTACATTCGGAGATAAGCCCATACTTTCATATTTTAAATAAATTTTCTTTCATTTTTTATTGTGTCAAACATTTCAGTTTTTATTTATTTATTCTTTATTTATAGGAAAATCCATAGGTTTAAAATCCAGTATCCCATCCTCCACCTTGTATTTATAGGAAAAGATATTATTATTATATAAATTGGAGTGTTTTTGGAAGTGTATTCAATGGTTAACCACGTGTAATTGACAAGTTTTCAAAGGGTTTTATACATGTGTGTGTATCTAAATCATCAGCTTCATGAAAATACAACATGTAATGTTTTCATATTTGGGGGTTTTAGATGGTCTCTTCTTAACTATTGATTTCTCATATTTACAGAGCTCTTGATTCTTTGAGCTGGAGATTTTGGTGCTATATGATTTCCATGGGAAACAAGAATTATATGGGTCTTTTATACACAAGGTCTAAGACGTGGGCAGGACGGGTGCTTAGTGCTAGTCAATGAAAGCTTGGGGGTACCAATTTTTTTGAGCACCAGCCTTCGTAAGACTCGCACCCAAATACAAAAAACCGTTCTTGGATTGGGTTGGTTGTTTCATGTTTTGTATCAGTGGCCCAAATTGGTAGCTTTGGGCTCAGACCAAAGCAAAAACTGCAGGCCCAAGTACATAAAGCTGGAATAGACCTTTCCTTTGGAACGTGCATGCAGATGTTATCAATATTATATCGAGTAATATTATAGAGAAGTCACTATAGCAATATGCATTTTACACTCATTGCGTGGTTGCTTCTAGTTAATTGTTTCCAATACTCACTTAGAGAGATGTGTGGTCTAAATGATATCACATCATATGTATAAAATAGATATAACTTCTATATATATTTATTCATTTCAATATAGCCAAATTGCACGTATCCAATTGAATGGGATATCCGGAAGGAAAATAGTAGGTTTCTATCATTTGTACCGATTGTTTTGTTTTGTTTTATTTTTATTTTTATTTTTGATTTTGTTTTTTTTAAGGATGCATGTTTATTTATTTTTAATATTTTATTTTATAGTTTTTGGTTTTTTGTTTTTTAAACAAAACATACATATAAAAAAAGCTTAAAAAAAATTACACCGTTGATACCTTCTCTTGGTGGTTCTAGAACCACCCTACTCAGAACTATTTGGATCCACACCCGGAGTTTTAAAAGCGGGCGGATGCCCCCGGGTAGAATTGATTATAAATCAAGCAAGTATCTGAATTTAGATGCTAAGCAAGAACCGTAACCCGGGTATCCGATTTTAACTCCAATTTTTTTTCTTTCTTTTTCTTGCAATATTTCATTCGCAGAAAAGTTTCAATGAAAAGAAAGATGGCACACTGAAAGTGCTAAAATAAGTATGAACAATTTCCCTCACACCCAAAAAGAAAAAAATAAAATAAAATAAAAACATGTACCTAAAAAATCTAAAAAATATATATCTAAAATCTAATAAAAAAAAGTCTAAAAATGTAAAAGTGTTAAAGATTAAAAAATTTAAAAAAAAAAAAAAAAAAACTAAGAACAGTGCATGCATCTAAACGAAGAACTCGATCCGAATGTTACAGCTTTTACACAACATATACAATCCTTCTTCATCATGTTGTTGACTTTATAACCTTTTGCACACATACAATACTTGTTGTTCTTCAAAGACTTTCATGTTAAGATCTTCAAATATTAAACAAAGAAAAGAAAGTCACATCCTCAGATTATGCAAGAAATCTACCTGTAATTGCACTACCACCTTCATCAAGTTCATAGCTCCACCCTTTATCATTCAAAGCATCATGACTAAGAAGCTGCACAACATTATAATAATCTATATATATATATATATATATATATATATGTATGAAAGTTGTGTCGTCCAATTTTGGACAGATTATGCAAACTTGTCTTAACTGGCTGGTATTTACTGTTCCTCCAGAAGAATCAATCGTATCTCCAAAGATTATGGTCATGAAAGGCATAGATATTCCAATTCCAGTAGTAGCAACTATGCCAACAAACATTAGCAGATTTATGATTTATTATTAATTAATAGTATATATTACTTTATATGATTAATGATAATAAATTAGATAAAAATTATATTTTTACAGTGAATGTTATATATATAAACAGTACATATAAGATTGAGAAATTTTGAAAGTTCAAGAGTCCACTTTGATGTAATTATTAATTTAAAAGTACATTATAAATTGAATAAAAGTTTAAGAAGATAAAAGTATAATTAACCCCGTGAAATTAGTCATGGCAAGAATCAAAGGCGGTGCGTCTCGTAATAGTTTAAAGAATTTCATTGAATGGATGAAAGCCTAGAGGAGTTCCTCGTACAGTTTCCAGACTTGATTTGCACCTAGCTTTTTCTCTCTCGTTTTTTTTTTTTTCTTGAGATTTTATGTGAAATAAATTACTTCAAAAGAGGAAGTATATCAGCCTACACTCTTCACATACCATGCATTCAATTTTTTTTTTTTTTAACTCAATACACTAAGTGTGTTGAGTGTGTGATAAATAGTAGGCTGATGTAAATATTTTTTCATAGTGAAAAGAATACCAATAGAGAAGGAGAAAACCTGCACGCCGGTCGGGCTGTTTTAAACAAATAACAGCCCGTGAATAAAATTGTGACACGTAAAGTCACACGGCAAATACCGTGTGGATATCCCGCATCAGAATTTTAACCCTCATTTGTTTTTGAGCCCCAATCTTACCGAGTTCATTCCCTTCGTAAGACTTCCCTTCGTAAGACCTCCTTCTCATTTCGCAAACCCTAACCCAGTTGCCCTCACCTAATTTCGCAGTTGCCCCAAATTCGCGGAGCCTCTCGCATTGCAAACCCTCATCATTTCGCAAGATCCCGTCGCACGAGTCCATGGAGCCAAGTCGCACGGCTAACCCTCAATCGAAGACGTCCCTTGACGCCGCGACTCGTGAAATTTCTCTGGTATGAAATACCCTAACCTAGGTCTCTGGTATGATTTTGTACATATTTTTTAGATCTCCTGCAAACTTGGCAACACCGGCTCTCTTGGATTAACGCTTTTTTTGTTTGCATTTTACGTGTTACCAGATTTTTTTTATTCTTTGCTATGCAGCCGATAACTGAAACAGAGTTGGTTATGGATTTTTTCAGCATTTTTTAGTTAGTTTTTTTACTTAATTCGGGTACAACTGAAACAGAGTTGTATTCGGATTTTTTCATAATTTTTTGTGAACAAATATTTAGTCGAAATTAAAGTAGTATTTTTATGGCTTGGTTTACTATTTTTATGTTCAAATATTTTTAAAGTGAGCAAGATTGTTAAACATTGGAGGATTGGTTTGATAAATTGATTGTGTTAGGAAGCATGTGCTTAGTGCATTAAGGGAAAATTTTGCATTTTGAGACAAATCCGTTTGTAGTGCTGCCTGATAAGATTACCCCATTTTAGAACATCCTTCATGTTCTCAGCGTTCCCAAATGATTTGTGGTGGAAGAAAAGATATCAGTTTGGTACAAAAAATAATAGAGTTACTCCTCATCTAGAGAACCCATATGGAATCCGTATGTGTAAAGCCTGGTTGGCTTGGTTAAGATAAGCTTTCTGTTTTGGCTGGCCTTCAATATGACTCAAACTTTTAATGTTGGAGATCATGTTTAATGACACTTTTATATCAAATAATTTCGTGCTATCAATTGTTAGCATATGTGTTTTTATTAACATAACTTCTTACTTATATGGGGGCTTTCTTTAATAGCATGATTTTCAGTTACTCCTTAGTTTCTTCAATGTTAATATAGGGCATGAAGAGTTCGGGTTCTCAGTCCGGGTCAAGTTCTAGGGGTGTAAGATGGGAAGACCAAGGTAGTTTGGAAAGACCACTTTGCTATTGTGGCTGCCAAGCGAAGCTACGAATTTCTGGAAAACCAAATAGTTTTGGAAGAAGATTTTTGAATTGTCCAAACTATAAAAAGAAAAAACAATGTGACTTTTTTGAGTGGATTGATCTTCAAAGTGAGCAAAACAGCTGCTGTAAGATGGCGTTGGAGTTAGTTGAACGGAGGAATGACAGGATTCTTCATGAACGGCTACGCATAGAAGAATCCAAATTTAAAGTAATGGAAAAGAAATACAATGGAGTCTTGAAGCTGTTAATTTTATCATGGTTATTTTTTTTTTTTTTTTGTGGTGTAATTTTTATGTATCCAAATAATTACAATGTATCTCGGTCCTGTAATTACTTGTTGTAACACTTTAATGTAGTTATTACTTTCTTTTTGATACTTGGTCCTGTAATTACTTTGTGGTTACTCAGGGATGTTATATTAGTTGTCCTTGTACTACCGAATTGAATTTTAGCTTAGCATTTTCATTCACTTTCAATCTTATTTTAATAGGAATGAGAAAGATATTTTTTTATGCACTGGATCTTGGAGGTTTGTTGTTATAATTGATAACTATAGGTCATCACCAAAATAAATGGATGGTTGGTCCTGTAATTCTAGGATTGCATAAACTGCCAAAAAGCTTGACCTTTAAGAGATCCGTGTGTATATGAGACGATTCAAAGTATAATTGATGACTAGTCAATTTTAGCTTGTGGCACCATCATATAAAATATGACCTTTCCAAGATTTGTACCACATTATCAATTTTGCCATGATCTTAACAATTAGATTTTAACCGAAAGTACAAATTGCATGATCCAGTAGTTTAGAGTGCCAATTACAAGCTGCCGGTACAGTTCCCTGATGCTACCCGAATTCAAGGACCATTTCATACAATTTACTTCAGGTTTTCTCATTCTGTGGAACATATTGAGAGGTTAAAGGTGGATGATAGTAGAACATCCATATACTCACCAAATACCAATTCATACAAATTTTTTTTTGAAAATTTAGAACTGAGTCAAGCATGTGTTAAAAATCTGATCATGCCCATTTACAAGGACCTGGTTTCATCGAGCAAATAACAGAAATATTTGTCACCAAGGGAAAAACCAATAGAGCTACATCAAACACCATGGCATAGCTTCCTTCTCATGACTCGAATACCTTCCTCAACTGCTACTCGTATGACTCAAAACATTTAGTTTCCGTGTCCTGCTGCATCAAATAAAGAGTAAGTTTGACATTTGTGTCCTATCAAATAATCCCACAAATTTAATTTATTAGAAAGAGAGAATAAATCACATACTGCTTTATAATAAAAGTTGCATGCACTATGAATCCAAATGTTCGGATATGTTGTCAGTTGTTGTTGGCCCAAAATCCCTAAAAAAAGAACAACAATCTTTATTAGCTTCTTTAATTACAAAGCGATAAAACACAAATAACTATAAGGCTACTATACCTTACTGAAGGACAATTATTTTTAACATGTCCCTCATTCTTGCAAATGCTACAACGTCTTTTCTTTGTTGTTTGTGTTTCCCTTGGGTTCTTCGCTCTCAAAGATTTTGGGCGCCCTTTTGTGGGTACCCGCGGAGGATCTTGCACCTTTTGTGAAAAGTTCGATACAACTTGGCTTCTTAATATTTGATCATCATTGGCCGGCACTATTCGTGAACATTCTACATGCTCCTCCATTGCAAGCATCTCTTTGTGAACCTTCTCCAATGCAAGTGTGAAATAATTGTGTTTTTCTGCTGATTGGGATGCAAGTTCTACAATATCATAAAGTTGTATCATTGACTTGCTTCTTCTCATCGTAGGCTCATCTAGTTCCACGCTCACTTGGTCATCACAACACGGAATGTGGGGAATGGGTCGACTCTTAGCATTAATAGTCCATCTGTCTAGAACATAATGCTCTGGCAATCTATTTAACTTCGCTTTCTTGCCAAAAACACACAAGATATGCCTACAAAGAATCCCATAAACTCCCACATATGGCATGTACATGTAGCATGTTCTCCACTACCCTCCAATATCACATGGTAAAGAGGTGTTTCTTTACCATGAACTGTCACTCCATATGTCTTCGCCTCACCAGTCAGAGACAATCTTCTTGCTTGGTACCGTAAACTATTAAACAACTCATCTTGGAAGATCATGAAAGATTTTCTTGTATAAAGCAATGCTGCCTCCTCTTCAATTTTGAAATGTGTCTTCATTATTGCTCGGGTAGATTTTGTCCGGACATCCTTCTCTTTCTCTTTAAAGTAACGTGCATCTATAGCTTTTTCATATTGATGCACAAAGTCACTAACCATAGTGCTTGAACAAACATAATCTTTGAAAAATTTGTTCATGCTTTCACTCATCTGAGTTGTTGACATACCGGCACAGAATGTCGAACGCAAGTAGGCGGGTACCCACTTATCCCGTCGGCTGTAAAGATTTTGCAGCCAAGTATTTTCTCCTAGGTCATACTTCACCACAATCGAAGTCCATTCCTGCTCGAACTCGTCAGTAGTAATTGTTTCATGGATGCAATGGCGAAAATATTTTTGAAAGTCTGGAAATTTGTTGTATACATAGGCTAAGTGTTCTGGAAACTTCTGTAAAATGTGTCACAAACACAACCTATGAGTTGTATTCGGGAGTACCTCAACAATTGCCTTAGTCATCGCCTTGTCATCATCTGTAATTATAGTTGAAGGGGCACGCCCAAGCATTGCCTCTTGCCATGTTCTTAATAACCATATATATGATTCCGCCGTTTCATTAACTAATAAGGCACACCCAAACATTATAGTCTGATGATGATGATTAACTCCGGAAAATGGCACAAATGGCATCTTATAAATATTGGTCAAGTAAGTGGCATCAAATATAACAACATCCCCAAAATATTGGTATGCAGCTCTTGATCTCGCATCAGCCCAAAAACAACTTCCCATACACCCATCGTTATCAACTTGCATGGAGAACACAAACCCAGGTTCTTTTTTTTGTCGATCAAGAAAGTAGGAATATAACCTTTGTGCATCACCCTCTTCAAATATTTTTCTCCTTTGGCTTCCCAAATAATTTTCTACATCCTTCCCAATACAACCGACATTAAAGTCACCACCTGAATCTTTACTCAATACCGACATTATCTTCCTTGTCGGTACACCAGACTCATTCAAGGTCATAATAAGTTTCTTTTGTACTTTACTAACTCCCCTATGTCCACGAAGGAAACTAGTACTTCTCGGAGTAAGCAAAATATGATTATGTCCAACCACAAACTTGTTGACTACCCACTTTTCACCATCTTTCTTTATTCCCATTATTGCTTTACATCCAATCTTTGTCTCAGCAGGTTCAGGCATTATTCGATCGGTGTCTTTCCGACTAACCCGCCGAAATCCTTCTCTTGTGCAAACATAGTCTACTGCACAACGAGTTTTATCATCTTTCGACAATCGAGTATGATTCGTTCGGATTGCAAATCCTTGTCGCCTTGTATATGCCTTATAAAATGCTTGGGCATCTTCTACCTCCTCAAATACCATACCAATGAATGGCTCCAACGGAGCACTACTCGAAGAGGGAATCACATTTACTCCATCTTGGGGTTCGACATTGACCCCATCTTCGACATTCAAATCACCTTGTACCTCAACACTTTCAGCCTCAAGTTCACCCTCAAGTTCATTACTATTAATATTATAAATTGGTTCCTACCATACAAAACCACACGATTATAAACAAGCAAGTTTTAGAAATCACCAAAATACATTATGTCATTTGAATCTAAAGACAAATTATAGATGCCTGAATGCTTCAATGTACATATAACCTTCCGTGTATTCGCTCTCTAAAATCCAACTGGAATTTACCCATAAAGTATTTGATTAAAATAATGATTTCACCTTGATCAAGATAGCCTGTTTTCTAAGATAGCCTGGAAGGAAGGAAGCCCCTTGTTTTTACCCTCAAAACATATATCTTCTCATTTGAAAAATAGATAGAGATAGATATATAAAATGGACTAATGATGTTCGAAAATTTACACAGACAACTATAGATTACGTAGTAGTCACTTCACTAATCCCCACATTATTTGTTGAATCATATTAGCAATGCTTTCACACGAAACTACTCTTGTATTGGAGAGATTAATGGGTCTCTCTCGTTAAATTGACATTATCCATTTCCTTCTGATGCCTCAGATTACGTGGGGTTCATTTAAGAATGATCAGTGATCTCATCCATCTCATGTATTCATTAGCCATCAAGCAATGAAAAGAAATCTTAAAGATTATTACTCTTCAATTCCGGATGTGTCTTTCAAACATTTTTTCAAACACATGGTCAGCCATACAACCAAAGCATATAGAGAAATACCTGACCTACACCAAAGCCACTGGACTCAGCCATGACAACCGTTACTGGGCGGTGGAGTGGTGGTGCGTAGTAGAATAAATTACTGGGCGACGAACCAGTGGCGAGGAACTCGTGGAATACTGGGCGACGAACCAGTGGCGAGGAAAGTAGGAATAAAAGAGGGAAACTTGGTTGCGGTTGCGTAGAGGCCGACGGAGAAATCGTGGACGTGGTGGATTGGTGGCAGTTGCCTCTGGACGTGGAGGCAAGTTCGCGTTCTGAAGTAAACGGACCGCAACACACACAATCGCATTAACCAGAACAGTTTCGCAGAAACGATGGGCTGAAGCATGAAGAAGCACAACTATCCCATGCGCACGAGTCCACCGTTTCTTTCCAAGATTTGTTGACGTGTCAACATATAATTAGAGGGCTGTTATTCTTTAATTATCGGTCCGACCGCTTAACAGCGGAACTGAGAAAGAAGATGCTACTCATCATTTTATATTACATATTTTAATATTATTTTTTTTATTATTAAACTAATTGAGTTATTCTACTTATCAATTATACACCACATATTTATTATAGGGAAAATGAAAAAAAAAATTAAAATAGGTATAGTGTGTTGTGTGTTGTGTGTGTAGATGATAAGTAAAATTATTCTTAAACTAATGAGGAATGCTACTAATCATCCACACTACACACTTTACGTATTTTAATATTATTTTTTATTATTTTTCAACATGTATTAGAACTTTCTCTTTTTTGAAAATGCGGAGAAAAAAACGCACAGCAAAAAAGTACAGTAAAAAAATGCGGAGCAAAAAATGCACGGTAAAAAAAAAGGCACGGAAAAACTTACAGTAAAAAAAGAGGTAAATAACACAGTAAAACAAATGCACAGAAAAAAACAAACAGTAAAAGAAACGCAGAGGAAAAATGTACAGTAAAAAAATGCATAGAAAAAAAACGCACAGGTAAAAAATATACAGAAAAACGCATTTACAAAAACTGATAAAATCTGAATCAAGACTTTTTTTTTTTTTTTTTTTTTTGTATCAGAGCCAGGTCTTGTATCAAGATTTCATGTCTTTGATTCAGATTTTATCAAAAACGTACAAAAAACAGGGACAGGTAAAAAAACGTACACAAAAAAACGCACAGGTAAAAAAAAAGTACATAAAAATGTATAAAAAACGCACAATAAAAAAAGAACAGAAAAAACGTACAGTAAAAAAAAGCATTAAAAAAACGTACATAAAAAACGCATGAAAACAACGCACAGAAAAAACGCACAGGTAAAAAACGTACAGAAAAAACGCACTTACAAAAACGTACAGAAAAAAACGCACAGGTTAAAAACGTACAGAAAAAATGCATAAAAAAGAACACAGAAAAACGCACTTACAAAAACGCACAGAAAAAAAACGCACAGGTAAAAAACTTACAAAAAAAAACACATAGAAAAACGTGGATAAAAAACGCACATAAAAAACGTACGTAAAAAAAACGCAGATAAAAAAACGCACATGAAAAACGTACAGTAAAAAAAACGCATTAAAAAAACGTACATAAAAACGCACAGGAAAAAAACGTACAAAAAACGCATAAAAAACGCACTTACAAAAATGTACAGAAAACAACGCATAAAAAACGCACAGAAGAAAAAACGCATAAAAAAGGCTCAGAAAAACGCAC
The DNA here is from genome assembly GCA_961763995.1 of Juglans cinerea. Classification (NCBI taxonomy): domain Eukaryota; kingdom Viridiplantae; phylum Streptophyta; class Magnoliopsida; order Fagales; family Juglandaceae; genus Juglans; species Juglans cinerea. The sequence continues at coordinate 38,858,796 of CAUIVZ010000002.1, read as the reverse complement.
AGGTAAAAAAAAAGGTACATAAAAACGCATAAAAAACGCGGATAAAAAAACGCACATAAAAAACGTACGTCCCAAGTAAACATGTTTTTTTACTGTTACAAATTCTTAAGAGTACTCTCATTAGATTAGTCAAAGTTAAAGGACATTTTTTATGAATGTAAGAGAAATTTAACTTTTGGCTATTCCATTCACATAAATCTTCATATTGGAATAACTATTTTTTCATTATATAATAATAAAATAATATAAGATGAATTTGATTTTGGTTATTCACATCAAATTTACACATTAGATTATACATGTATTCATTATATAGTAATGAATAATTAATAATTTCAAAAAAAAATTAATTATTAATTTAATTTATTTTATCATATTTTACTATTATACCTATTATATATTAATTAATAATCATATTTTTATTAAATTAATATATCACCAACTCAAATTAATATACCAATTGTGGTAAAATATGTAATAGAAAGAAAGGGAGAGATAAATAATTAATAAAATATGTATTTGATATATGCACAGTAACATTTAAATTTAGAAAAAAAAAATTAAAGTCACTGTAACTAATCTATTGTGAGCATATTTTGCTTTCTAACAGCTAAATATTCAATAGATTTAACTTTTAACTAATCCAATAAGAGTGCTATAAGATCTTAAATATGGTCTCACCCGACAGTTTTCCAGTGTGAAAAGGCAGATCTCTGCCACTATCTATGCCACTTCAATTGAAGTTCCACTTTGTTGTTAGGATACAGTGTAATAATCTGACCTATTCTCATGATTTCAAACTGATATTTTTTTTACATAAATTTTAAGCAGATGAAAAGGAAGATCCAAGAGACCTATCTCCTTGCCCCCCATCCCTTAATTAGTCGATGCATAACCAGAATAATTTCACCCTACTATTGCAAATGCCAAGAGACCTTAACATTTCGCATATCCAAGAGACCTTAACATCCAGTATCCCATACTCCACCTTGTTTTTACAGGAAATGGTATTATTATGTAAATTGGAGTCTTTTTGGAACTGTATTCAATGGTTAACCACGTGTAATTGACGAGTTTTCAAAGGGTTTTATTTGCCTCTGTTTTAGATATATCATATAGGAAAAATATTGGTAGTAGCCACTATTGGGAGCAGTCACTTTTGTACACTCTACGTGGTATCATCCAAACCATACATTTCCTAAATTCAAAATTACTACCGGACTGAGAGAGAGACGATGAGAGAGAGAGAGAGCGGAGATGCGAGAGAGAGTAGGCGAGAGAGAGAGACGATGAGAGAGAAAGACCGAGATGAGAGAGAGTCGATGGGGGATGAGAGAGAGAGTCAAGAGAGAGAGAGAGAGAGAGAGAGAGAGAGAGAGAGAGAGAGAGAGAGAGAGAGAGAGAGAGACGATGAGGGCTAAGAGAGAGAGTCGAGGAGAGAGAAAGAGCCGGCGAGAGAGAGATGAGAGATAAAGAGATGATGAGAGAGAGAGGGGTAGAAGCTAGAAGGTCTGGTGCGTTTTGCACAAAAAATATATATATATATATATATATATATATATATATATATATGGGTCGCGTAACGTATGCTACGGATCAGTCATATAGATATATGTGTATCCAAATCATCAGCTTCATGAAATACAACTAGTCATGTTTTCATATTTAGAAATATGGGTTTTAAATGGTCTCTTAAGTCTTAACTATTGATTTCTCATATTTACAACTCTTAACTCTTTTAGCTGTAGATTTTAGTTCTACTTGATTTTCTTGGGAAATATGAATTATATGGGTCTTTTATCAATTCTGCTACATACAAACACTTTTACGTACTCTTTATGCACTTCACTAATGTGGCGGAACTCAGCAGTTATTGGTCTTTTATACACAAGGTCTAAGGACCCATTTGGATGCTAAGAGTATCTCAAAATATATGTGAATAATAGTGAGTTAGAAGATACTTGGGGAATAATATGAGATAAGATAAAAATTTTATGAATAGTAGTAAGGTGGTTTGTGAATTATGGTGAGATAGTTTGAGTTAAGTATTTATTAGATTTTGAGAAACGAGATAGAAAAAGTTGAATAAAAATATTATAAAATTAAAATATTGCTATAATATATATATTTTTTTGGATTTGAAGAAGTTGAATTTTTTTTGTATTTTGTTTGGAAGTTTGGAAAAGTTGTAATGATTAGTTTGAAAAAGTTGTAATGATTAGAGTGTTTGTATTTGAGTGATGTTTGGAAATGAAATAAGATGAAATGAAATGATAATAATACATTTACACCTCTTTTACTAGTGTCTTTACTACTTTATTTTTTTATTTTTTACTATTTGAATCTAGATTAAAAATTTCAGAACATGACCTTCTTGCATAATCTAGAAGGAAATAAATTCAATCAACCAATGTAATCATATAATTTAATTAAAATAAATTCAATTTTATAAAAATTGACTCAAATAGCAAAAGAAAGTCAATTTTTATAAAATTAAATTTATTTTTAATTAAATTACATGATTACGTTAATTAATTGAATTTATTTTCTTTTAGATTATGCAAGAAGGTCATGCTATGAGATTTTTAATCCAAATTCAAAAAGTAAAAGGAGAAAAAATAGCTGAGTGGTAAAATAGTAGTAAATGAAGTGTAAGTGTATCATATGAGATGAGATGCAAATTATTTTCAAACAACCCCTTAAGATTTTTAAGTCAGTTTTGTGTAAGAGTGTGTGTCTCATTTAGATGTGTTTGAATGTATAAAGTTGAGATATTTTTAACTATTTAATGAACTTTTAAAAAAGTGGCGGCTCCCATCAACTGTTTTTGAAATGATTGAATAATCATTTTATTGATAGGTTTTATTAACAAAACACAATTATTTATTAGAAATTCCACCAAAGCATTTAAAAATTAATTTTACACATTTTCCCCCCAAATTTATTTAATTCGGATTTTCCCAAAATGAACAATTATCAATTATTAAGACATCATTAGAGTTTAAAATTATTTGATGGAAATTTTATAAAAATGATTTAATAAATACACAAAATAATTATGTCGCTCAGCCCCGAATTTACTAGGAATTTTATATTCCATATATATATTCTACCCAGAACATTATAAAGTATTATCATAGGGAAGAATATTAATAGAAATGATCATTGTAATGCCTCACTGGAAGGCTCAAGCCATATTTATACTCTAAAATGACTAATCAATGATACAATTAGAGCCCCATTGAAACATTATAAAGAGTAAAAATTTCTCATTTCCAAACAATATTCTTATCATATGAGATATCACAATGATCTCACCTTTAAAATTTCCAATGTCCTTGTCGGACTAGTCCATCAAAGGTGGCACGACTCAAATCTCACATTTCTAATTGGGATAAACTCGAATACAATTTGTAACGCTCCAATGGAAGATCCAAGCCATATGACTTATACTCCAAAAAGACTAATCAATGATATAATTTGAGCTCATTATAACAATATAAAGAGCAAGAACTTCTCTTTGTTAAGTAATATGAAATCCCATTAACCATCTACTCCTATCACGGGTTCTTAGGATAGTTAATTAAAAACTGGGGTACCAATTTCTTTTAAGCAAATTTTGACACCAGCCTTGGTAATGGTCTACATCCTGAAGAGCCCAAATCCAAAAAACCCTCAAAAGTTCTTTAATTGTTTGGTATCAGTGGCCCAAATTATTAACTTTGGACTATGAGTGCAAAGCAAAAATTGCAGGCCCAAGTACATAAAGTTGTGTTACAAATCCACCAGCCTTCTAGTTTTGTAAGCATGCACGTGCGTCTGTTACGAGATAATCAAATCAAATCTTCTGGGTGGGGTTGAATCAGGCAACACAGCATATGGAAGATTGTGAATCAATGGTAATTTGGTGTTTGAGGTATGAGGGAGTAAAACACACCAGGCCCAAAATGGTTTTCAAGGCTCAGCCCATCAAAGGGCCATCACTAGAAGACAAAGGAAAAAAAAGGAAAATGGGACAAGAAAGGACAAGGGGGTGAGGGTGTCAAGAGGCAGGGAGGTGTTAGGCGAAAGTAAGAAAAGAAGATAGGGTAAGACACTCCAAGCAAACATCTATCACCACTATCGAGGTGCACGCAAGTAGATGGTCAAATAAAAGGGACAAGGAGTCTACGGTTTGGGGGCTTTTGGCTTCTTCTTCTTCAACCGCTAGAGGGAGAGCTCCAGAGAAAACATCTTCTCCAGTAAGTAGATCTTCAACTCCCATTGTACAATGAGAAATAGGGGGCTATGAAAGACTGTAAATAAGTATATTATAGTGGAATCTCCCATCCCCAAACCCCCGTGGACGTAGGCCTAGTGTCGAAATGTAAATCTGTGTGTTCATCTCTTTTTATTTTTTCTGCATTTAAATACTATTTACCGCCATGGATGTATGTACCGACACCGTACAATAGCATCGGACCACTGTCGGGAGCTCCAAACAACATCGATCAAGGCCCAGCCTACCTCAGCGCGTCCCAAAAATGGATCTTTCTTCCCTTCCGGGTTGCGCCGTTTTTGGGTATTAACAGTAGCGCCGTCTGTGGGATCAAGATTGTTTTTTTCACCGGAAGCAAGAGAAGGACGATTTCTCGGCGCGCTAAATAATCTCCAAATGAGCAAATGAAACTCTTTCAGATAAGTATCTTCAGACTTTTCACTTTTATTTTTATAAAAAGCACTACTACAGAAAATGGGCGAGTGAACCTTTCGTCTCCCTGGCGATTAAGTGTACTGCACTTAAGTGCTTTTCCATGCACACAATGTTTAAGCAGGAAACCAAACTTCCCAGCCACTTAGGCTGTAAATGCCATTACTTCGTGTACTTTAAGTATACAGTACATTTGGAATACATTGGACGCATACACATGCACAGCGGGCAGACATGCATGCATGGGCATCACGTCCCGACTGTGCATGGTGCCATGCACAATGCAGGTGTGCCCGGCAGTGTAGCGAGAATCTCGCGATGGCCCGCCACCGGCCACTGGGTGAGCCCTCGGGGGCCTCTATCACCGATCGGATGGCCCCCGCCGCCAGGGACCATCTGCAACACGCCTGACGAGTTCACATCGCCTACTTCCCAAGGAGCTTACGGCAACCTGCTGTGAGCTCGCAGAACAATAATATTTTCCAACCTCATCTGGACGGCAACTATCTAGACTTTTGCATGTTAATAAAAAATTAATAACAATAAAAAAGAGCTCTTCTACGTACAAGCAAATTTGCGGATCAATCTGTACACCAATGTTGACGTGGACTATTTTGTCAAATGTTCATTTTCAAATCTGCACCATTTCATTAAAGTCTACATTTCTATCTTAGTATTGATGCGCATATTGGTTTGCAAATCCGCTTACAACCAGATTTTTCCATTAAAAAAAAAAAAACTTGTGACAGTAACATGGAACATGCTCGAGTTTAATAGTAAGATGCTCAACATTTTAGTTACTTGCATGAGAGCACTTGTGTGTAGCCTCGGCAATATTTTAGCATCATATCAACCATTTTACACATACCTGGCTCTTCACCAAAATTAGTATCTTATGTGGTTTATTGAGCAATAAAGCCACAAAGATAATCCCATTCACTGAAAAGGATATATAATACTCATTACATCAATATTTCAACAAAGTTGACAGGAAAAGCATAAAAACAACAATTATAGACATCACTGATGATAATTTTAAATAGGGAGCACTGAACATAATAAAGTCAAGGCTGCCAATTAAAATAGCAAATGAATCAGCAATGCTCCAATTCAAGATCCCAAGAAAATCATAGCACATGAAGACAGAGAAACTGTCGCTTACTCCCAACCAATCCATAAAACTAACATGAGCTGGAGTGTCCAAAACAATCTATATACCACAGCAAACTGAAAAGCAACAGAAAGAGCTAGCTAGAATGGGCAATCCACACGTTCTGGTTATACCGTTTCCAGCGCAAGGCCATATCATACCTCTGCTGGAGTTATCACGGCACTTAGTCGATCATGGTTTCAAAATCACATTTGTAAATACAGAGTATAATCATGACCGAATCATGAATGCAATTGGAGTGAAGGACAAAATAGGGGATCAAATCCATATGGTCACCATTCCGGATGGAATAGAGACCTTGGAGGACAGAAAAAAGCCAGGAAAGTCATCAGGAGCAGTCTTGAATGTTATGCCTGGGAAGCTGGAGGAGCTCATTGATCGGATTAATGGATCGAACGGTGAAGAGATCACTTGTGTCCTTGCTGATCAGACTATTGGATGGGCCCTAGAAATTGCAGAGAAGAAGGGGATCCGACGAGCTGCCTTCACTCCTGCAGCAGCCGCACTATTGGTCTTAGCACTTAACATCCCAAATTTGATCAGAGATGGAGTTATTGCTGATGATGGTGAGTTTCTCTTTTACTAAGTATTTGGTTGTTCTTACAGCATACACTAGACAATGACCATACAGATTTTTCTTCATAATGAATTCACCCTCCTATTCGTAACCGTAATCCAGCATGCACATGCTAGAAATGCAGGAATCAGTTGGAACCAAGATACTTTGGGAAAATACAGACAAGAACTCGGAAAGTTGGGATGAGACCTCAACTTGGACGGTTTGTTTGAGTAGAGTACAAAAGATATATTGGGAGTGTCTTGATACTGAACATGAAAGAGAAAAAAGTGATGCATAACAGAAAAAATCAGAGAAAATGTGATCATCATATGATATTTTTGTAGCCGCAATCCCACAAACGAAACGAGTGAAAGCTAGACAGGCTCAGGCATCACTTGCACCATATAGCCCTCCAATATGTTAAAAATGAAGTCATCATTGAGTACTATTTGATATTTCTTCTCTGCCAAATCATCCTTTGCCCTTCAGAGTACCACTGCCTTCTCTTTCTACACCCAGGTGCCTTCCTTTTACAAGCATATGAACATTGAGCGTCACTGCCTTTACAAGCATATTCAGTAATCAGAAAGCTATTCGCATACTCTAACAATCAACCCAAATAGATCATTGTAATAATCATAACCAACTAACATATCCTGGAAAATACATTTAGTAGTCCGTATAAAGATGTGGTATCTCCTAATATATTTTCAAGATATCTAACTAAAATTGTTGTCTAGGTAACCATTCACATGGGATCAGCCCATGAAACTCACCTTCCAACTCCTATTTACAGGGGAGGAGATGTCATTTGCCCAAGGACTAGATATTAATTTACAGAATTGGTCATAGAACTCATATAAGGATGACCATAAGTGACACATGGATGTTCATTGTCATATGGTCTTAACCTTCAATGAAAATTCTGCACGCAGGAACTCCACTGAAAAAGCAGACAATTCGTCTCTCACCAGAAATTCCGGCCATGAACACAGAACAATTATTGTGGGTCTGCCCTGGCAACTTGCCTATGCAGAAAAATATTTTTGAACTTTCAGTAAGAAATATCAAGTCTGTGAAAGCGGTTGAGTGGCTGCTTTGCAACTCAACTTATGATCTTGAGCCTGCCGCATTTACCTTGGTTCAGAATATTCTACCTATAGGTCCACTTTTGGCAAGCAACCAGCTACGAGACTCAGTAGGAAACTTTTGGACAGAGGATGCAACTTGTCTTAACTGGCTCGATCAACAGCCACCACACTCAGTGATATATGTTGCATTTGGAAGCTTCACAATCTTTGACCCAACCCAGTTCCAAGAATTGGCTTTGGGGCTCGAACTCTGCAACAGACCCTTTTTGTGGGTCGTGCGGCCAGATATCACAGATGGGATAAGTGATGCCTACCCAAAAGGATTTCAAGACAGAGTAGCCACTCGTGGACAGATGGTGGGTTCTGTAGCGCAACAGAAGATTCTGAGCCATCCCTCAGTTGCTTGCTTCCTTAGTCACTGTGGTTGGAACTCCACGATTGAAGGTGTTAGCAATGGGATCCCATTCTTGTGCTGGCCTTATTTTGCTGACCAGTTTCTTAACCAGAGTTATATTTGTGATGTTTGGAAGCTTGGATTGGGTTTAGACCGAGATGAAAGCGGTATAATAAGACGAGGAGAAATCAAAACGAAGGTGGAGCAACTTCTGGGCGATGAAACATTAAAAGTAAGGGCTTGGGATCGCAAGAAATTAGTCATGGCAAGCATCAAAGAAGGCGGTGCGTCTCATAATAATTTAAAGAATTTCATTGAATGGATGAAAGCCTAGAGAAGTTCCTCATACAGTTTCCAGACTTAATTTGCACCTATCTCTTTTTTCTTCAGATTTTATGTGAAATAAATTACTTCAAAAGAGGAAGGAGAGCAACAATGAAAAGAACATCAATAAAGAAGACTTGCCTGTTGAACTAATCTCCCAAGTGAACATGTTTTTTCACTGTTGCAAAGTTCCTAAGATCTTAATTATGGTCTGACCAACAGCTTTTCAGAGAGAAAAGGCAGATCTCCGCAACTACAATTGAAGTTTCAATATTTGCCAATTTTACACTTTGTTGAAGGATACAGTGTAATAATCTGACCTATTCTCATTATTTCAAATTGACATTGTTTCGAGTCTTTGACATAAATTATAAACGGGTGAAACGAAGATCCAAGAAACCTTTCCCCCCCCCCCCCAATGACGTAGTTGACCATAGCATCCATCATAACATAACGATCATTGGTAATCTTACAGCACACAGAACTTGAGTGAGAACCAGTTGTTGAATAACACGTGGTTGCCATGGTGCATACCTTTCAATCAACTAGTCGTGTGCAGTTTTCTTCCAGAGAGAGATATAACAAATTTTGTGCACCAGAAGATCCAATACCTATCACAATTTAATGTCATTAAGTAATATACTCTGCATAGTGATAGGTTAGAATGTGCATTCTGCCATCTTAAACTGCATATGCCCTAACATAAAGTAAAAAAATATAACCCAAAGAGGGCATTATATTAGAACTTGATGGTCTAGGGGGTGTGGTTTCAGATTCCTCCATAAATATTGCCCAACACATGGCAGATTTGACTGAAATGGAGTGAAGAGTGGAATCAAGGCTCGAACACAAGATCTTCACTCTGATGTCAAATTAAAACGCTAGGTATCTAAATGCTTAAGTTAATGGGAAATAATCAATCTCAACATCTAATTAATATTTTAATGTATACGAATCAGTCTGGTAATCAGTACACGTTTCGGCATATCCAATTCAAAGAATAGGAATAAACCAAATGGTGGGTTAAAACAGACATTCAGCTGTATTTGATGATTTCAGCTACCTAATCTCAATCAATATCAGGCACATTTGAGCCTACTAAAGGAACAGGGATTTGATGTATTGGCAACAAAGGGACTGACTGTATAGAAGCCAAATTTGTGTCACTGTTGTGATGGGGGAAAAAGAATCATTAACTTGGGCCCAGGATGGCAGGGAGTGTTCATTGCGGGAGTTGGGCCGACGATGGGGCGCAGCCCGGTCGCATAAGCCCGGGCTAGGAAAGTAAAAGCCCAGATTGGAACTTGGACAAACAGATCGGGTCGGGTAAGGAGATCTGGAGGAAGACTAGGGAAAAAGGAAAGAAAACTGTGACATGCATCACCAGACGGAGGGGACGCGGAGTAGAGGCCACGTCGCATTTAATGCGGCCCAGAGCAGAGGCCACGTCGCATTTAATGCCACATCGCATTAAATGCGGCCCAGAACAGAGACCACATCGCATTTAATGCGGCCTAGAACAGAGGCCACGTCGCATTAAATGCATCCCAGGGTGCAGGGTATGCGGCATTGAATGCAGCCTAGGACCAGAGCAATGAACAGAGAAGGCCCGAGGCCATCGCTGCTCGGTGAGAGAACAACGTGAAGACTGCACGGTAATGAAATACAAAAGGCGAATCGCCCCACACTACCCAGAGTACCACCATGGGGAAGTCCAACACGGTAACTATAAATAAGGGTCAACCCAATGACAAGTAAGGATATATAGAAAAAATACTATCATCCTAGTTCATGGTTCTTGCTTCCCTCCTTATTTTTTTCCTTTCTAGATACTGACTTAAGCATTGGAGGATTAACGAACCTCGAGGTCCCCTCTCTCCGTTTTGACTATGCAGGATCGTGCTTGGATACCGGGGGTGAGGAGTTGTCCAGGCCCACGAAATACAACATCAACAACTGTAAGCAACAAACTAAAGCTGGAAGAGAGATAATGACATTACAGGTAAAGCAAATATAAGAAACAACAGAGTGATAAAACTAAAGCCATTGAACAAGAGAGAACTAAATTCCATGATAAATGAAACAAAAAATTGCAATCAAGACGAAACAAAAAGACAAAAAATGAAGAAGGCTCTGAAGAGAAGAAGCAATGGCAGATTCCTCAACTTTGAGATTAAAAAATCGAAATCCATGAAGACAAGTGGCCATTGGACAAGAGAGCACTAACCTCCATGAGATTAAGACAGTAAAGAAAGACCTGAAGAGAAAAAATAACGATGGCAGATTCCCCAACATTGAGATCAACTAAAACTCAATGCCCAGAAAGAGAATATGTCCAGCTTTGGCTCCTCAGCCACACCTCCCAAAATCCTTATAAATATGACGAATTTGGTTTTAGAAACTCTATTCACATTGCAGCTGAATCTAGAAAGAGTGGAAATAAAAAACAAAGATGGGAAAAGTAAAACCACATATTTTAGCCATACCTTATCCCGCACAAGGCCATGTAATCCCACTAATGGAGTTCTCACTACGCTTAGCCAAACATGGGTTCAAAGTCACGTTTGTGAACACAGAGTATAATCACAAGAGGGTTGTGAGTGCTTTGGCAGAAAAGAAGCACTTGGAAAATCAAATTCAACTAGTTTCAATTCCAGATGGGATGGATCTGTCAGAGGATAGAAATGAGCTGGGTAAGCTATCTGAAGCCATTCTCCGGGTCATGCCTGGGAAGCTGAAGGAGCTCATAGAAGACATCAACAGATTGAAAGGTGATAATATCACTTGTGTCATTGCTGATTTTAGCATGTGGCGGGCTCTGGATGTGGCAGAGAAGATGAAAATACAGCGGGCTGCCTTCTGGCCTGCCTCGAGTGCAGTACTTGCCTTGATACTTAGAATCCCAAAGCTAATTGACAGTGGAATCATCAACAATGATGGTGAGATATCCTGCCCCTAACTTTTGACCATTGAGCGCCATCACTGCTTGACAAATTTAACAGTTTTACTTAATGATAATACCCACCTGTCCGAAAGTATTGTAAAATTCATGATTATGAAATTAATAAACTGCTTACATAAGTAGAAAAAGGGTGTCATTTGTAAGGATCTGCTGAAGCATGATAGCAAACTTAAGAATATAAAAACTAAAATGCATGCTTTCAGATGATTCAAGCAGTATATGCTGTAGTCAAGAATTATTTTGGAAGAGCCAGAACCAATCAGAATACATACATAACATGAATATGTTTCTACTTTAGGCATCTTACTAAATAAAACACTGCATTGTTCTGGGAAACCGTTGTGGTTTAAAATCAGGACAAAGTTAGAAGCAACATACAAACTGGATTAGCAGAAGTATAACACACGTGTGCACACAGACAAACAAAATCTAAGTAAATGCCGAACATAGTGATTATCTTTGTCCAGTTTTCTCTAATGAAATCAGATATTGTTTTGCCTATGCAAGATTTTTTATTATCTTTGGTTTCCGAGGACCATGCTGGTAATGCAAGGAGTTCAATGATAGAAAACCATAATGACATCTTCCTCCTGCATTCTTCTTTTTGTTTCGTTTTATTTTGTGTTTTTATAGGAACTCCAATGGAAAACCAGATGATTCAGTTGGCACAGGAAATGCCTGCCATGAGCTCAAAAAACTTTATTTGGGCCTGCATCGGCGACTTAACTTCATAGAAAATTATTTTTGAACTTATAGTTAGAAACAACTCCTCTGTGAAAGTTGCTGACTGGCTGATCTGCAACTCCGATTATGACCTCGAGCCAGCGGCATTCAGAATGGCTTCAGAGATTATACCAATTGGCCCACTTTTGGCAAGCAACCGCGGTCAGAATCCAACTGGAAACTTCTGGCAGGAAGATAAAACTTGTTTAGAATGGCTTGATCAACAGCCACGACACTCGGTCATATACGTTGCATTTGGAAGCTTTACGATTTTTGACCAGACCCAATTCCGAGAATTGGCTTTAGGTCTAGAACTATCAAACAGGCCATTCCTTTGGGTTGTAAGGCCAGATATCACCGAAGGAACAAGTGATGCCTACCCAGTAGGATTCCTAGACAGAATAGCCAGTCGCGGACGGATGGTTGGCTGGGCACCTCAACAGAAAGTACTCAGCCATCCTTCCATTGCTTGCTTCTTGAGCCACTGTGGTTGGAACTCAACCATAGAAAGTGTATGTAATGGAATTCCTTTCTTGTGCTGGCCTTACTTTGCTGACCAGTTTCATAACGAGAGCTACATCTGTGATGTTTGGAAGGTTGGACTAAAGTTTGACCGAGATGAAAGTGGGATCATTACCCAAGGAGAAATCAATAAAAAGGTGTGAAGGAACTTCTCAGTGATGAGAACTTCAAATTGAGGGCCTTGAATCTCCAAGAAAAAGTTACGAATGGTGTCAAGGAAGGTGGCTCCTCTTACAAAAATCTCGAACAGATTTTCATTGAATGGCTAAAGGCATAGACTTTGCATTCTCATGTTTAGTTGGATCCCGAATTTGTTTGATATGTTCCTATTTTTCAGTAATGAAAGAATCAGACTTCATGCTAAACACATGCTCTATGCATTTATCATTAGTAGAATAAAACTTCAAGGGGACTGAAAGTGAAGCACCAAAGTTTCAAGGATAAATATGGTATTCCATGCACTCACCTTGCGCTAACAGCTAGGAGCCCTTTTTTCCCTTTGAGAACTCTTTTTCCGAGAAGATATCAGACATCCACTTTCTTCTCGTTTACTGTTGTGCTGCATCAAAACAATATACATGGCAGCTAATTTCCTAATTCTAATCAGTAATATTTGTTAAGCAAGAGACTCAGTCAACCTCCACAATTCACGCCACAACAGATTTCTCACCAACAGTTTCAAACTCTGCAGCAAACGTATTGGCTCCAACATCTGCTACAAGCTTATCTCCTCCAACAACTTAATTTAATCTTTGCTTCCGCATATCTTATAATCAATATTTATCTTGTATATTTGATATTTCAAATATAGTCTTATCCCTATAAGTTGTAACAACCTGAGCTGTATAAATAGATCAATACACGAACTAATCTGGCATTGAGGCCAGATCCTTTTTTATTCAAGTTTCTATTTCTTTCATGGTATCGAGCCACTCTGCTCACGCACCTCTATATTGATCCATCAACATTTCTATTTTTTTATTATTATTATTATTATGGCTGCCTCATCATCTGTTCATTTTGTTGCACCTAATCTTAGCCAACTTGTTTCGGCTAAGTTAGATGACACCAACTATCTTATGTGGTTGTCTCAAATTGTTCCGGTTCTCAAGAGCCATGATCTAATGGGTTTCGTGGATGGTTCTCTACCGTGCCCATCTCAGTTTCTCATTGATGATCAAGGGAAACAAAAAACTACTCAAAATCCTGAATACATTCTATGGAATCGAAAGGATCAATTTGTTTTGGGCTGGATTAATGCCACTCTTTCTGATAAAGTGGCACCATCTGTGTATGGTATCAATTCAGCCCGACCTGCTTGGCTTGCTTTGGTTCACAAATTTGCTTCTCCATCTAGATCTCGCATCAACCACTTGAAACGACTTCTCCAAACTTTGAATCAAGGCACCATGAAGTGTGCAGCATACCTTGATTCGGCAAAGCAATTAGCAGCACAACTAGGAGCTGTTGGTAAGCGTATTGATGATGATGACTTGATTGCTTACATTGTGAGTGGTTTAAATCATTCATATCATCCCTTTGTCACTTCTCTATCCCTTGCAACCCGAGATAAAACTCTCTCTTTTGAAGACTTCCAAGCCGAACTCTTATCCTGTGAGTTACTTCTAGAAACTCAACTTCATTCAATCCCACCTGAGACCAATAATTTAGCCTTATTTGCTCCCAAACGTTCTCAACAAACTTACAATCGAAAGCCCAAATACCCCACAAAATCCCACCCGCAAACCTCCCATACTCCATACTACTCTAAACAACCAGCACCCAATATCCAATCTTACCCTTTCCCTCGATCAAACCAACCCCATCAAACCTTTAATACCTCACGAACTCCTTGCCAAATCTGTGGCAAAACTAGTCACCAAGCACTTGATTGCTTTCATCGCATGGACTATGCTTATCAAGGTTGCCATCCTCCCACTCAATTAGCAGCTATGGTTGCTCAAACTAATGCTACTCATGTTACTGAAGATCCTTGGTTCGCTGACAGTGGAGCTAATCAGCATATTACCAGCACTCTTGAGCAGCTAACTCTTGCACAACCATACACTGGACAGGATCATGTTGCTGTTGGTAATGGACAAGGTTTGAATATCAAAAATACTGGTTCCCTCGTTCTCCATACTCCTTGTTCATCACTTAAACTTAATCACGTTCTTCATTGTCCTCAAGCCTCTGCTAATTTACTCTCGATTAATCAGTTTTGTCGTGATAATCATTGTTTCTTCATTCTAACGGATTCCCATTATTTTGTCAAGGAAAACCGCACGGGGAAAACATTGTTGGAAGGACAGAGTAGTGGTGGCCTTTATCCCATCAATTTGCATTCGTTTGTTCTCAATAAACCACTTGCAATGGCAGCAGTCGTTGGTGTTAAAGCATCAGTTCCAGTTTGGCATTCTAGATTAGGACATGCTTCACATTCAGTTGTCACTCAATTATTAAATAAACATTCTCTACCTTATGTTGGTTCATTTAATAAGAGTGAAGTTTGTGAATCCTGTCAACTTGGCAAAGGCAAACAACTTCCATTTTTAAGTTCTCATCGAATAACAAGTTCACCTTTGGAACTCATTCATTCCGATGTTTGGTCTTGTTCAACTCAATCTCGTAGTGGTTATCGTTACTATGTTCTTTTCATTGATGATTTCTCTCGATTTACATGGCTTTATCCTCTTCAGAATAAATCTGATGTCTATGTATGTTTTCTCAAATTTAAAGTTCTTATTGAAAATCAATTATCTTGCAAAATCAAGAACTTCCAAACTGATGGAGGTGGGGAATATATGTCTAAACCATTTCAGTCATTCCTTGCCATGAATGGTATTCACCATCGCATCACATGTCCTCACACTCCTCAGCAAAATGGTATTGCTGAACGAAAACATAGACACATTACTGAGATTGGATTATCCCTACTCGCTCAATCTCATTTACCTCTCACATACTGGGTTGATGCTTTCTTAACTGCCATCTATCTCATTAATCGTTTGCCAACTTTGGTTCTTAACAATGACACACCTTTCTTCAAATTGTTTGGCAACCATCCCGATTATACATCTCTTCGCACATTCGGATGTACTTGTTATCCCCTTCTAAGGCCATACGCATCCCACAAACTCAGTTTTCGTACTAAGAAATGTATATTTCTGGGTTATAGTGCAAATCAACGTGGCTATAGGTGTCTAGATCCAGTTTCTGATAAAATTTTTATCTCTCGTCATGTGATTTTTGATGAACTTACGTTTCCAGCAAAAGATGGTTTAAAGTCCCCACAACCTTCCACGGTGACTACCCCTCATGGTAATTCCTTCCCTATCTCATTTCCTTTGCAATTTAATTTTGTTTCACCTATATCTCATATTGAACCTGACCTCTCTCTTAGCACTCATGCCGATTTCACTTCTTCACCTAATTCTCCTAACCGAATCTCTCTTAGCACTCATGCAGATTTCCTTCCTTCTACTTCCAGTTCCAATCCTGATATTTCTCCATCTCCAACTCACTCATCAGTTGCACCTATAATTCCTCTCGCCACTCAAATATCCCATCCTATGACCACTCGATCTCAAACAGGCCATCTCAAGCCCCGTACCTTTCCTGACTATAAGACATTCTATTCCACAAAACATCCTCTTAAAGCTCTCACCAGTATCATAATACCAATTGAACCTCGTTCTTACAAACAAGCTGCATTACTTCCTGAATGGTGCACGGCTATGCAAGAGGAATATGATGCTCTGATTGGAAACCGTACATGGACACTATGCCCCCGACCCTTGAAACATAATGTCATTGATAACAAATGGGTCTACAAGGTCAAACAAACATCCAATGGTCAAGTGGATCGGCTTAAAGCCCGATTAGTGGCTAAAGGTTTTGAACAAGAAAGTGGCATAGATTTTACTGAGACATTCAGTCCAGTTATTAAACCTTCCACCATTAGAGTTATTCTTGCTCTTGCAGTTCACTTTGATTGGAATATAAGACAATTGGATGTTTCCAATGCTTTCTTGCATGGTGTTTTACAAGAGGAAGTCTATATGAAGCAACCTCAAGGCTTTGTTCATCCAGATTTTCCTACCTATGTTTGCAAGCTTGAGAAGTCCTTATATGGACTCAAACAAGCCCCACGGGCTTGGTTCATGCGCCTATCTCAATCCCTACTTCAGCTTGGATTTATTTCCTCACCAGTGGACTCTTCATTATTTATTTATCATCAAGGGAATATTCACTTGTTCTTTCTCATCTATGTGGATGATATTCTTGTGACAGGCACACATCCTTCTCTTATTAATTCTCTTCTTGGCAAGTTACAAATGGAATTCAAAATGAAGGATCTTGGTTCATTAAATCATTTCCTTGGCATTCAAGCTCATCGAAACTCTAGGGGCTTACACCTTCGGCAATCGAAGTACATTGGTGATCTTCTCCATCGCACTAAGATGATTGGTGCCAAACCTTATCCCTCACCATGCTCCTCGGGCCTTAAGCTTTCAGCTCATGATGGTGAAGCTTTATCAGCAGCTCAAATTACTGAATATCGCCAAACTGTTGGAGCTCTACAATATTGTACTTTGACTCGTCCGGATATTGCCTTCTCAGTTAACCAACTATGCCAACATATGCATTGTCCAAGATCTACTCACTGGGCTGCTGCTAAGCGGGTTCTCCGCTACCTCAAAGGAACAATTGACAATGGCTTATGGTATCAAA
This sequence comes from Juglans cinerea, assembly GCA_961763995.1. Classification (NCBI taxonomy): domain Eukaryota; kingdom Viridiplantae; phylum Streptophyta; class Magnoliopsida; order Fagales; family Juglandaceae; genus Juglans; species Juglans cinerea. Next base: position 38,841,626 of record CAUIVZ010000002.1, on the reverse strand, counting down.
AAGGATCTCTTACTCTTCAAGCTTATTGCGACTCCGATTGGGCAGGTAATCCAGATGATCGCCGTTCGACTACAGGCTATGGTGTATTTATTGGTTCTTGTCTAGTGTCTTGGACTGCTAAGAAACAACCTGTTGTAGCACGCTCCAGCACTGAGGCGGAATATCGAGCATTAGCAATCACCACGGCAGAACTCTATTGGGTTAGGATGCTTCTCAAAGAACTATGTGTACCACTTTCTATTCCTCCCACAATCTGGTGTGACAACATTGGGGCATTAGCCTTAGCATCTAACCCTGTTTTTCATGCTAGAACCAAGCATATTGAAGTGGACTACCATTTTATTCGTGAGAAAGTTCTTAATAAAGATATTACACTCAAGTTTATTTGCTCCCAAGACCAGATTGCTTATGTTTTTACAAAAGGTTTGAGCACCAGTAGATTTTGTGAACTTCGGCACAAGCTACAAGTGTGTCTGCCCCCTTCCAGCTTGCAGGGGGATGTTAAGCAAGAGACTCAGTCAACCTCCACAATTCACGCCACAACAGATTTCTCACCAACAATTTCAAACTCTGCAGCAAACGTATTGGCTCCAACATCTGCTACAAGCTTATCTCCTCCAACAACTTAATTTAATATTTGCTTCCGCATATCTTGTAATCAATATTTATCTTGTATATTTGATATTTCAAATATAGTCTTATCCCTATAAGTTGTAACAACCTGAGCTGTATAAATAGATCAATACACGGACTAATCTGGCATTGAGGCCAGATCCTTTTTTATTCAAGTTTCTATTTCTTTCAATATTATATATAGTCGCGGAATGTGTAAGTGCTGTGCAGTTATTTTGAAAAAAAGTAGGGTCTATTATTAAAAAATTAATTTATTTTTATGCGGGTCTCATATTTATTTACTTTTTTCAAAACGACTGTACGGCGCTTACACATTCACGACTGCAAGTATCATTTCTCTTTCGAGATTAAGATCTCCTACAAGTTTATATAAGGTCAATTATTCCGAGGACAAACCTTAAGGGTGCGCAATGATGAGTCTGGTTTGGTTATACAGTCTAAATTATCTCATCTCATCTTATATAATCATTACAATTTTCTTAAATTCTTACCTAAAATATAATTTAATTTTTTTAAATTTTAAAATAAAAATTATATTCAAATAATATTTTATTTAATTTTGAAAGGAGGCATAACTTTTACAAGTCTACGTTCAAAAGCGAATACAGAGGATTCCTAGAGAACGAGAGAACGAAATACAAATCACAGCATCTCCCCAACAACGCAAACACGAACACGAACGTCGATGGAAGAGAGATAGACGACAGGTGAGTGGACAGAGTCAAGGTGCAAAGTTATATTTTATGGACCATGTTCTTCATTCAATCCAGAACTAATAAAACTCTTCGTGAAGTTCTTCATGACATGTAATATGAATACTCGCATTGTATTTTGTGAAAGTATACTCTTTGATTCAAACATAACTTCTTGACCCAAGCCTGTTAAGATGGGAGACGAACTTACAATGGGTATTCGGGGGAGGTTTCATTGATTTGAAGAGCAAGAGGCTGAAATTGATTCTGGGTTCGCACAATGTGGAAGCGGAGACTCGACGAACTTCGTCGGAGCTGTTGACTCGCCGGGAGATGGCATCGCCGGTGTAGTGGCGTTGGTGACCTTAGAGCTGTGTTGTGTCTGTAAGGGTGATGTGAGTCACTTGATTGGGATGAAATCCCCATTAACGATCAAGCTCGAGTGTGTAATTCCTTAGATTTACGACGACGACTACAGGGACGCCGTGATAAAATCTCTGCTCCCGGCTTGATAAAAGTAGTTATATATCGAATGGAGGTTACCGACAAAATAAATATAATTTTTTTAGAAACGGATAGAATCGTCATTATAAATAATCTCCTAAAGGCGTGATTTTAACTTGTCGGAGCGACAAAATTCGACGAATAATCTCTTAATTTTTAATAAAAATTAAAAATTAAATAAAATATTATTATTATTTAAAAATTTAAAAAAATTAAATTATTTATTATATTTTATATAAAAAATTATAATAATAAAATGAAATGAGATAAAATTATTTTATATCTAAATGTAACCTTAGTACCCCCATTTGATAATTATGTCTGCCAATTATTAACAACTTTTTTTTATGTTTTTTGGGACTTTTGAAAATTCATTTTTGAAATTAATTTAAAAAAATCGTATTACAAAGTGTTTTTATTTTATAATAGTTTTCTTGATGATTGTGGTTTTCTATCAATTAGTTAAAAACGTAACGTTTTCCAGGTGTAATTATGATAAAACTCCCAATTAGACCAAATGTACATCCGTACAGAGGGCAAACACCCCTAAAGAAATGGCTTTTGCACGTGGGTGTCTTGACTGTCCGAGTAAATTCGTCCCTCTGTCATCACAATCACAGCATGCCACAGCTTGGGGAGAAAGGACATGCAGCTTCTGCAGTCCATTTCACTGAGATATTTATTCTTTCTTATCAGAATTCCCACCATCCCCTCACCCTTCTTTTTTTGCAGTGGCAAGGCAATGACTGTCACCACCTCATCCCCATGCTCACTGTCACAGACTCACAGAGACATGGGTCTGCCTTTCCAATGCCTTGCCTGCATTCTTTATATTTTTATTTATTCTTTCAGATCGACCAAACAAGAGAGAGGCGTCAACTCGCGATTTAGACATACAGCAAAGAGAAAATATCTTTCCCTTTCATCTCAATCTCAGTCCATGCAACAGATATGATAAAATTGCCTAAAATTCAAGTCTCAATTGTTAGTTATTACACAAACCCATGAGCAAATTTCAATGGCTTCGTCCACCCAGAGAGAGGGGAAGAAATTTGCTATGAAATCTCAAATCTGAATGCAAGTGCGCTGTGATTCTTCACCAATCTTCTCATTCTGCCAACTACCTACTAAAGCACTTTACCCAAATGCAACCAAAAACAACAAAAAACAGAAAAAAATAAAACAAAATATATATGGTGCCAAGAAAACTTGGATGGAGAACGGAGAGAGTTGAGAAGATAGAGCCCGAGATGTTTCTACTAATTAAAAGTTCCAAATTTTCCATTCCATCCCTATTTTCCTCCACTTTCTACGCATCCAAACAGACCATGCAAAATCCAAAAATAGCAGAAAAAAAAACGCTCTATTTTCTTTTTCTTTTTCTTTTACAATGAAAGTCAACTATAGTACAACAGTCTCCCTCCCACTAGACCCATAAAACTCAAGAAGTCTCTGCAACATCACGACCCGGGTTCTCAAGAGAAGGATGTATTCTGCGGTTTCTTGGAACAGCTGGTCTGGTTTTATTATCTCGGCGCCATTACTGCCTACTGGAATAAGGTTCTTGAGGGCCTCCAACTTGGCTGAGACTTCGGAGCATGTCCGCCTGCCATTGTTGAAGCAGCTTCTCCGATCTCTATAAGAACGTGCGTGGAGCCGTCTTCTCGAGTTGGTTCTTCTGCTTCTTCTCGGGAAGGTTTTACTACTCTGGGGCTTCTCTGAGGTTGAGCTCATTGTTTCTATGAATCGTAATGGAAGGGAGGGCTCGGGATATAAGTAATGGCAGGTTGAATCAATGCCACTTGGTTTGGCCTTTTTTACGGGAATGCCAAACCTCGGCTTTCTCTCTTTTTCTTTTTTTAATACTTTTTTGGCTTACGTTAATTTTACAAAAAGGGTACACAAATCAGATACTTCTAATAGCACTCTCTCGTTGGATTAGTTAAAGTTAAACTATATTTTTTATGAATGTAAGATAAATTTAACATTTAACTATTACATTCACATAAGTTTCTACATTGGAATAGCTATTTTTTCATTATATGACAATAAAATAATATAAGATGAATTTAACTTTTACTATTCACGTTAAATCTCTACATTAGATTATCCATTTATTCATTATATAGTAATGAGTAATTAATAATTTTGAAAAATTTTTAATTTTTTTAATTATGAATTTATTTTATTTTATCATATTTTACTATTCATAATATTATATATTAATTAGTAATTGTATTATAATTATATTTTTTCAATTGTCATTTAAAATTGAGAGAGAAATAATTGATATTAAAATGAGAGAAAAAAAAAAGAATATAAAATAGATTTGATGAATGAATAGTTCCTTTCAAATTTAGAAATTATTTGAGATATTACTGTATTTGGAATATAGCTATTTCAATGTGAGCTATTTTATGACTTAATAGCTAAATTCTCATTAGATTTAGCTTTTAGTTAATCAAATGAGAATGCTCTAATAAACAAATTTACTTTAGGGTTATTTTAAATATAGTTTATAAAATTGAAAAAATAAAATTTCCGCATATTAAAGCAACAAATCATGTTTATATAAGAGATATTATATTTTTAAGTCAGTATATAGAATACATCATTTATTAAATGATAAAATTTTATTTATAAAATTAAAATTTTAAAATTTATATTTCATATAAAATTACACTAAAATATGGTACCTAATAATCTATTTGTTTGCTCATGTCTACTATGATAGGTTCTTAGTTTAAATATAAAAATAATTTTATCTTATCTCTTCTCATATAATTTTATTATTATAATTGTTTTAAATTTTTATATAAAATATAATAAATAATTTAATTTTTTAAAATTTTAAAATTTTAAAATAATAATAATATTTTAAAAATATTTTATTCAATTTTAATTTCAAATCATTTTACTCATCTCATTATCCAAGCTGACGTTAACCGTGCAACTCCTGATTATTACCTGTTCAGTTTGAGCAGTGTGCCATGTGAACAGATAAATTTAAGAGCAGTGCTACTAGAGATGTACCCCGAAAGTGTCCGAACAGGTAAAAATTTATTTTTTATTTTATGTATTTTTTTAATTATTATAAATATTTTTAAAAAAATAAAAAATTTATAATATTATTAAAAAATACTTTTTTAATCACCTGAACATAGTTCGTTTGTTTTAAGAGATGAGATGAAATGAGTTGAGATTAAAATTAAAAAGTTGAATAAAATATTATTATAATATATTTTTTAATATTATTTTTATTATAAATTTGTAAAAATTAAATTTTTTATTTTATTTTATATAAAAATTATAATAATAAAATAAGATTTAAAAATAAAACATGCCTTAAATGTTGCTTCTCACTGCATGACCAATAGGTTTACGTCATTTGTGCTGCATATGTACTGACTGTGTCAGTGTTATTAATGTTCTAAATAGTTGCTCTTTTCCTCGGAATAACCTAATTAAATAACTTTAAAAAAAAACAAATACTTTTTTAAATATACGTATATTAAAGGAAGGCATAATTTTTATCAAAAAAAATTCTTCACAATCTCTTAATATTTTACATTATTTTTAATTTTTATTATTTTTTTCTTTTATTAAATATTGATTATATGAATAATAAATAAAAAATTTGAAATAATTGAAAAAGAATAAACTTAAAAAAAATATTAAAAATTTAAAAAAATATAAAATATAAAATGTAATAGAAGTTGTATAGTAAAACTTAATTTTTAGTACACTTTGTGGCACATGATTGGAGAATTAAAATATAAATAAATATTGAGGTTGAGACTCAATAGTACTTGGTACTTACTACTGTACACCAATTTGGTTTGTGAGTTGAAAAGAGACAGTGGCTTAATTAGAGCCAGAGGGCACAACTTGCGAGCCACGCGGGTAGAAAGCCTGCCCCCTTCTGTGAATGGCACATGGGATAACCGGGACCTTCCATTTTTTCACCTTCCCCCCCCATACCCTTTCAATCATGTGAAATTATGACAACCCAAATAAAAAGGAAAGGAAAAACAGAACAAAAGATACTTTGGACATGTCATATGTTTGCAAGTCGTATGAACAGTCATTTCCATTATCCACGCTGTCTCATTGTTCAAAACTTACTTATATTGTTCATTGTGGTTTATGCAACATATTTAAGTGTTTTTTTTTTTTTATGAATTTTGTTATGTACAAATAAGTTTACGTATAAATCTGCGTATTAATGTTGTTGACTTCATATTCTAAATTCAAATTAATATTGTTTTCAATAAAATCTACTTTCTAACCAATCATATTGAATGAGTGTGCGTATTAGTGTGCAGAATCGCTTACAATTAGATTTTTTTTTATTATTATTATGAGTAATGCTACATATAATCATGAAGTGTGTAAGCGCCGTACACTCGTTTTAAAAAATAATTAAGTCTACTATTAAAAAATTATTTTTTTATTGGATCTCGTATTTATTCATTTTTTTCAAAATAATTGCACAACGCTTGTGTACCGAGTGCAATAACAACTATCATTTCTCTACTAAAATAGGGCGACAAAGAGGTCATCCATTTTTTTTTCCCATTCCCGGGTACAAAGCTCTCCTCTAACTCATGTGTAAGTTCAGATGTTAGACAGGTCACAGCATGCAGAACAAGAGCCAAAGGGCAATTCCGACAATTGTCTGAAAAAGAGGGGTTGCAGGCTAGTTGTAATGGGGCTGTGACTTCTCTAAATGGTGCATGTGAAGGAGACATGGGCCAGCAAGGCAGGGAAAAAAAAAAAGCCTTGTTGGAATTGAGAGAAAGAGAGAGCCTAAGCACATGGGGAAGCACATGCAGGGGAGAGGTCTTGGAGTGTAGCTTTGGGGAGATCAGGGGGCATGTGACAAAGGAGGGACAGTGAGGCAGCACGAAATGTACAGCATGTTCTGCACATTCCCTGCATAGAACTCAACCCTTTTCCTCTCTCTTTCTCTCTCTCTCTCTCTCCAAAAAGAGCTTTTATTTGTAATTGTTTCCTCCTCTTTACTTGTTAAATGAACCCCTAATCAGTACCCTATCTCCATATAGATTTTACCTGATTTTGCACCACATGTTTACACCCTTCAATCCCAAGCTATCTCTCAATCCGGCATGTGTGACATGTGTATGTAGTGCATGTGATTTCTTTCTTTCCTTCCTTCCTTCCTTCCTTCTTCATGTCAAATTCCTTTTTTTTCTCCTTTCATTAAACTAATCTGCACTGCAGAGACGCTCTGTCCTGCAGAAAAACAAAAGTTGTTTGTTCTTCACCTTGAATATTGTTTCTTTTCGTCCGGTTCTAATCCATTTGGAGCTGATTATTAGTTGTTTTTTATTTTGATAACTAAAACTTTTGCCTTTCCCATGGCAGCTCTGCTGGTTTACCCCTTTTACAACATGCTTGATCTCAAGTGTTTATAATTAGAAGAGCATTTGGAATGTGCTTCAACTTACAAAGAGACAATGTAAGATAAATAAAAAAAAAAATGAAAAAAGCATGTCTGGAAGTGAGAAAGACTACATGATGAAGGTCTTATAAAGAATGCAAGTGTTGCAAATTACATGCATAAAGAGATGTGATGTAACATCTTTATGTGGTTCCTCAGCACTCTCTTTGGTAGAGTTTCCGGTACTGTGTGAATCATGTGCTGGTTTATTCGCTTTATTCCTCTTGTTTTTCAGTCGGCAGAAACTGCCATAATCAACATGGGTCAGGGTCACTTACCCTTTTTGGTTGCAAGCCCTTGACCCACTTGTTTTGTCTAATGTGAACCATTTATAGCATTTGGGTTCTGTACTTTATATTCTTTTCCCATTCTACTATTATATGTGTATCTGTTTAGTTTTTTGTTTGGTGTTGATTCGGATTCTGAGCTTTAGGCTTCAATTTAGGCCATTCTCACGTTTTATATTGAGTCATAATCAATAAACACACCTGATTATTTAGAGAGACGAGCCGTCACTCCTTTACCAAACTTAGAAGTCAATCTAGGCTAAAAGAGAAAAAAATGACTTTCTTGCGAGAACAATTTTGAGGGGGAGCGAAGGATGATCTTTAAATTATTTCGGAATCAATAAGATCATAGAAAATAATAAAAATTTTATTTACAAGTCTGTTTATTGATATGTTAAATATACTGATGATATAAAAACATGCCAAATTAAGTAGCTTGAAAAATATTTATACTTTTATAAATGTTTAATGACTAATGTGATCTCACATTTAATATTATATTTGCACATAAAGTAGCAAAACCTTGATATGAATAACATTTGAAAAATGCTAATTGAACCGATAAAAGTGATCGATTGAATTTTTTATTTTTTTTACTTAATAGTTAAGGAAGTGAATATTAATTAATTAAAATTTTTTTTATTTTTTAAAAATATTTAAATATGTATAAAAATAAATAAATAAATAAATGCATTTGCACTTATGGTTGAATTCCCGGTCCTTTGTAGCACGGTCCATAACAATTTACCGATGGGCTTTAGGACCCACGTAAGTTGCCATGTGTCATCTACCTATTTTTATGGCAAAAACAAATCTAAATGTAAAAATTTAATGCCTCATGGAGTCATGGTCTCTCAGGGGCCGTGATTTTCCCTTATTATAACTCAAAATCTATGGAAAACCATGGAAGCCCATCATAATATTTGTTTGAGTCAGGCCTCAAGCCCAGGACCAAGGAAAGAGCAATAGAGTTGGGCCGGCCCATACAAACATCACTGTTAGTGACTGTTATATGTAGATTTGGTAGTAGTTGGGAATGTATCTCTCACAAGTCTAATTTCAATAGGAATAATTCCCCCGTTAACGTGCATGTTTGATTTTAATTATAATTGGACACGAATTGATTTATATATTTTAAAGAATCTACAAATTTATTAGAGCATTGGCATTGGATTAGTCAAATGCCTTTTTATCTTTATATTTGACTAATTTTAACAATAACTAGCTCACATTGAATTAGCCAAAGACTTTTCATCTCAAATATAAGCTACAGTAATTTTATTTTACTTTTCAAATATGAAAAGTCCTGTAGCTTGTCTAAACCCATTATTTATTATATTTCGGCTCCTTCTCTCTCCCGCGGCTCTTTTCCTTGATATCGTGTGATGAAATTTTATTTATTGGATTGTAAAAATAAAAATGAATATAATTATTAGAGATTATAAGAGGTTATGAAAATAGAATTAATTAATTATAAAAATAAAAAATAAAAAATAATAATATTTTATTATTATAGAGAGTGTGATGACTAATTCAATGTAGACTTTAAGTTTTGAATGATTAGCTAAAAGTGAAAAAGTTACATATTAGTCAAAATTTAAAGAATAAAATAGTCAATCCAATGCCAATGCTCTCACATTGGCTTCTTCAAATAACATTTTATCTCTAAATTTAAATAATTTTATCAATAGTTGGCCCACATTGAATTAGCCAAACACTTTTCTTCCTAAATATCAGCTACAGTAAATTTATATTTTTCTTCAAATATGAAAAGTACTATTTCAAATCCAAATACATTGTTTATTAATATTGGCTTTCTCTCTCCCGTGTCTCATTTCTCTTTCTTCTTCCTTCTTCCTCTCCCTAGTATTGAAGATCGATAGAATTGTTTTGATAATATTGATATCGATTTTGTTTATTGGATTGTGAAAATGAAAATGAATATGATTATTAGAAATTATAGGTGATTATAGGAGGTTATGAAAATAGAATTAATTAAAAAATAAAAATTAATTAAAAAATATAAAAATATAAAATAATAATATTTTATTATTATAGAGAGTATGATGACTAATCCAATGTAGACTTTATGTTTTGAATGATTAGCTAAAAGTGAAAAAGTTACATATTAGTCAAAATTTGAAGAGTAAAATAGCCAATCCAATACCAATGCTCTAACGTGGGACATGTTTTATGTCAATTATATATATAGAAGGACAAAGTTTTAATCCAAATTGGATTGAATGAAACTTCTTTTAACCTATTTAAAAAATAAGTTATTCTATTATTAAATTAAACGTGTAGAGTAAATTATTCACATTATTTAAATAATAGTATTTAATTTATAAATTTTAAATTTTAAAATTTATCTATTAAATCAAATTATACTTTATATATCAACTCGATAATATAATTTTTTTTTAGAAAATTGACATGAGCTCGTTGAGCATATGATAAGTACATACATTTTTAATAAACAGACACGTGTCAAATTTTAGGATGACATTTAATATATATATATATATATTTATATGGTATTTATAGAGATATAAGAGAGAAAACGAAACTTCCTCCATATAAATCATGTATCCCAGATCCAATTTCAATCAAAATCGAACCCAATCCACATTCAGCAGCTACAGCCCTACAGAAAGCCTACGACTGCAATTAATTAAGGAAAACTAATGATTGGCTTTAAGATAAAGTAGCTACAGAGGGCTTTTCCCTCTATACTACCAAATCTCTCCCGGCCCTCTCGCAGAGGCTCCAACGAACTCTTAGGCCTTTACATCTATCTATCCAAACATCTCCTCTAAGATCTCAATCTCATTTCTTTTCCGCTTCGTTCCCGGTTAGACGCTTTGTCGGTCAGCTTCCTCGTCTCGATCTATCCCCTCCTCCTCTCTCTCTCTCTCTCTCTCTCTCTCTCTCTCTCTTTCTGTATATATATATATATGTATATGTATCATTGTATATGCATATCCATATATGCAATCCATATAGATATTCCAGATTTACGGATTGAGAAAGTTAAGTGTTTTTAAGTCTGCCATAAATTATATGGAATCGAATTTGTGTTTATATTCGTAATTGAATTTCCATTTTTGTTGGAGACATTTTGATTTTCTTAAAGATCATTTGATTCCTTTTCTTATTTGGTGATCCGAGCATGGGGTTTGATTTATTTTGTGAATTATCATTATTTCGACTTCCAAATTTGCGAAGAAATGATAAATCAATAATTGGTCAACGATATTAATTGATTTTTGTATTTGGACTGTAAAGAGTTTCTGTATTATGGTGGCAACAACGAAAATATTTAATTTTCATTGCAAGTGGCTAGGGTTCTTCCATATAAGATCTTTCAACTAAGCACGTTATTTTAGATCTTGAAACAAAGAATGTGGCATCTGCATTACTTGTTATGATCTTATGTGAAGTGTTGATTTCGGTTACAACAAATAACGGGGGTAAGTGTGATTGAAATGCTAAAACATAGACACTAAATCCTTGGTTATTCTGTGCACGTTTGCATGCACATACTACATAGGTACATATGCATTGTATATGCAGGCGATTTTGTATATTGGTGGGTTTATTTGGGAGGATTACGGTCGGTAGACGAAGGTGCATATCTGTTTACCAGTGTAACTTGATAAGATCATTTTATTAGGCCAGCCTAGCAACATTGGACTCTTATAATTAATTTCTGCCGATCTTTCATGAACTTGCAGTCTAAATCCTCGAGAAGGTTGAATACTTAATTGATTACAGAGTTTTGTTACTGTGACATTTCCTTTTTTGTTTTGCATAATTTGTATATTGACGTGATTTTTCATTTATTTTGTAAATAATTATTGAGAGCATATTTATGACTGCTTCTAACATTAATCTTATTTCTTTCACAGGGAAAATATCTTAAGCTACTGCTTTGAGGTCCTCCAAAATTTGTGAACGGTTGCAGGGGCAGATCTTTTTTCCTACTTTTATTTGTTGTTTTGTGAACTGAAAATGACATATGAAGAAGCTTTGAAGGTTGTATTTCCCTTATTGGAGGGTGTAGACCTTGCCTCGTGCATGGCAGTATGCAAGCAGTGGAGAGACATGGCCCAAGATGATTACTTATGGAAATGCCTATGTGCTAAGAGATGGCCTTCAATCTGCAAGCAGCCTAACCCCCCAACTTTAACGTACTGCAAGCTGTATCAAACGTTTTGTAGACGCCAGCATCGTCGAACTCTTCTTCCCCCGAGGCTGTCCTTTGATGATTTGGAATTTTTTATTGACATTTGGATTGAAGATAGGTTGCTATTTTCAGAAGTAGTCCCAGGCCCTATATTAGATTCTGGGATCAAGACCCTTCCACCAGGAATTTGTAACATGCTCAGATTTCACCTGGAAGGCCCCGAGTACAAGATGACACTTCCTGTTGAGCCAAGACTCACCGTTCCTCTAAGCCAGACTGTCAGTGTTTCGGTGCTTGTGGGGCGCAAGGATACCAAGAGGGTTGCTTGCATCATTAATAAGTCCATGTTTGACTACATAGATCATACAGCCTATAGGGCCTTGGCATTTGACTATTTAGACTTCTCTCCTGTCCACCCCTTCATTTCAGGTATCCGGGCATGGATGTCTTTGCTTTTCATGGAACATGAAAATGAAGTTATTGATGTTTTTGGGATTGAAATGGATTTCTGTGATGCTGCGACTTCCAAGGAAGAGGTTCTATGGTTATTAGACATGCTTGATTGGAAGTGAATGAGTTGGACTGTCTGGCCAAGCAAAAGAAGAGCCAAACTGAGTTGGATGGAATATATATGTACGTATGCATCTTTATGGGTTCTTTACCATGTGGAGAGCCCAAGGATGATAGTGCAGGCTCTCAACCTCCAGCAAATACTTGGCTTGAGTGGTACTATTTCGTTTGTTCTCTTTCAGTCTATACATATTTTTTTCTATTTTGGCATTAATAAGTATGAACAATTTCTTGCATGCAAATCCCCCAAATTCTGATGAGATGAGTTGAGATACTTTGCCAATTCCCCCTCCCCCCCCCCCCGGGGGAAAAAATCCTCAGAATTGTCTTCTAGTAGTGAGTTAGTGACCCTTGTTAGTGTCACCCAATTTCTTGATGCGTTATCCCTGTTGTTTTTGCAATAAGGTTTACATAGAAGCACATATGGACAAGTAACTTCACATTGAATAGGATGTTAGACGACCTATTATATATTCTGTTCTTTGAGCTCTCACCTTAACTGTTAGATTCAACTCTCTTATTATTTTTTCTTTCTTTTGTTAGAGTTTACAATAGTATGCATGACAGACCATCACTAAGGCTACATTAGTGATGTGTTCCAATTCCAATAAATCTAGTAGTTCTGAAATCCAATGTGCCTTCCATAATGGTAGTTCATTAGGATTCTTCTATTCAAATCAATTTTTCAATGGCAGTTACATAAATCGGACGTGCTTGTTGACGATAACCTCTCATTCGTTGGATCAACTACTGTACAAAATCAATACCTAGTTCAACGCTTTATTTATCAACCAACAAGGGTGAATTCTAAAACTTATATTTGGCATCAAAGTTTTGACCAAATCGCCCAATTAGCAGGTGCAACATTATTAAGTTGCAATTAACAGTCTACCATCACTAGCAGTCACTTGGAATGACAATCTTTGCCCTACCAACACCGTGCCAGTCTGTCAATCTTGGCCCCAATTGCGTGACATTTGAATCCAGTTGGTGTTGGAGCCAAGGTTGTGAATTTTGTTTTGTACCGGCCAGTTCGATCGAAATATGCCGTACCGGCTGGGTACTCGGTACAAAGAAGGATATTATTTTGTACCGGTTAGAATTTTGTTCGTATCGATCGGTACTGGCTGATATACAGATTTCAGCCTATATTTTTTTTTTCATTTCTTCAAGCTGCAGTCTCATTTTTTGACCCCCCAATTCAGACCAAACTATTTATAATTTATTAGAGCCGCTTTGGACCAGCCGTGTTGTAGTTGGAGGAAAAACAGCCCACCAGTAAAAATGCAACACGTCAGCTTCTGAAGGTTGTTTACAATAGAAAAAAATAAGATGATTATTTCTCATCCCCTTCCCCTCCCCGCTCATAACTACCGAAACTTATTTTTTTCAGGTGCCTTGCTTCAGTTTTTTCAATTGAAGACATTACCTTCCATGGGTTACTCTTAAACTAGTAGTCATGAACCATTAAACTACTAGACCCGGAATCTACTTCACTCTCGGTTTCATTTTAAAACAAATCCAATACCATGATATTGCAAAACAATAACCATAAAATAATAGCAAAAAATTGATAAAAATCTGGACTAGAGTAGTTTCAACCATACGAATGATAGGTAATGAGCAGTGGTTGAGATGCACGTCTGATAGGTAATGTGCAGTGGCCGAAGGGCCTTTGAGACGTTTTTACAAACAGTTGGTATTCATGGAGTAGATGAGTTATCAATCTGCGGCACTCTCGACCCCCATGTGTTATTTTTGTGGAGTTCGTGACACCGGGATGATGACCACACGGATCACGCACCCCAACAACCAGCGCTCAGAGTGTGTACAACATGCAATAAGTGTACAAAATAATATTCGCAGTGGAGAAATAAAAAAAAGTCTTTCTTTATTAAGTACCAAAATTGTTCAAAAACAGTAAAATATTGTTACAATATTTATACAGTCATCCGACAGATAATTACAGACAAGAAATAACATAAGGGAAACAAATCTCATAATGCTGATCAACATATCAGCAACTCAAACCTCTGGCAGAGCTGCCCCTCAGGTTCATATTCGGGTTCTGCGTCAGACTCTACGGCACCATAAGACGGAACCGTAGGGTAAAACACCACAATGAGATTATGACATCTCAGCAAGTAATTAACCAAAACAACATCAAAGAGATTTAAAACACATTAATATAATCACACGTCCCCATATGGACAAATATGCATAAGACAAAACCACATTCTTTTTTCAAAAAATACACTTTTAATAACTCACGCCAAAAATCTCATTTTGACCCAATCATAAACATTATTTTATTATTATGCATGCACCACGGTCTCCCCTATGGACCGTCCGCATACCCTGGCTCTCATCGTCACACCACGGGTAACATATGAGACTTCGTAACAAGCGATGCCCAGTTCCGCGCCCAGCGCGTACATGGCCAAGCATCCTCTAACCTCGTCAGCCAAAAGGTCACGGAATCGGTACGAGAGCGTTACCGTCTCGTACATTCCCGTCGTCGCCCTGCGACAACTCAGGGAACGTCACGTCAGTCTATTAAGCTCCCGAGTGACCAGAGAAGCTCCACCGAGATAATGCCTCATCTCGGCTTGGGGTCGTGATACACACGCACTCACATAATCAGTCTCATTTCCAAACAGATAACGTGACATCATAGCATAGTTTATTAAAGACGATAAATGTGCATTACAACATATATTGGATGACATATTAAATTACTCATTTATAAATTTACAACAATTACAAATACACAGTTTACAACCAATTACACGCGTAATTCCATCCTCTAATCCGGCCTAATGCCCAATTCCAACAAACCAACAGTTTATCAATAAAAGCCAATAACGCTATTTTAAAACTCATGAATTTGAGTTGAAAAATTAATACACACGAATATGGGAATTTCTGAAAGATCACTTGAAAGGAGGGTTGCTCAAGGTGGCGGCACACGGCAAAAGCTTAAAGATTTTGGGACAACAACTACCAAAACCGATTGAAGTTCACAACCTTTGAACAAAAACAGAGCACGGCAACAATACACAACCTCTCGGATTCACCCACAAATTCACAGAACAAAACACTAAACACAAGAGAGGAAAAAAAAAGCTTATACGAGAGAGTGAGGAAGAGGAAACTCAGAAGAATTTAAATTGAGGAACCCGCGGACTATATATAAACCAAGTATGGCGGTTTGAGGAGTTGTGTGTCGCACGGGTAGAAGAAGAGCAAAAACGGCAGCACAAGCCGTGGAGGAGAAGAAGGCATGGTGCGGACGTGTGGCACGGCAGCTGGATAGCGCAACTCGAAGCTCACTACTGGTCGACACAAAGCTGCTCACAGTGGAAGGTGGTTGTGGCTGTGAGGAGCGGCAGCTCGACAGCAAGGCTTCGGTGTTCATGCCGAAAGACACGGAGCAAAAGTATGGAACGAGGAGGTGGAAGTGAAAGTGGTGACTCACGGCAGCTGCTGGAAGGAAGAAGAAAAACCGAAGAAAGTAGAAGAAACCAGAAGAAAAAAAATAGAAGAAGGAAGGAGAGGAGTAGTGCGGCGCATGAAGGAAGCGATGGAGCCCTAGATTTCTCTCCAAACGGCAGCGTTTTCATCAAGGGGCTGGATTAACAGTTCACACGGGCTGGGCTCCCCACTTCCACACGGCTGGGCCTTCAACACTACCCACACACATGGCCCACACAGAGAAACACACACACAGCCCAAAATAAATACTAACTACACATAAGCCCAAAAAATAAAAATACTAAAATTCACAAGCCCAAACCAAAAATACACCAAATTAAAATAAAATAAAATAACACAGCTAAATAAAATAATAAGGAATTAAAAACAAACTAAAATAAAATATACAGAATTATAAACACAAGTAAAATTAGAGATCTCACACAATCCATATGCCAAGATAATTTCCATAGCCCAAATTACAATTACTTCGAATTGAGATATAACTCCAATACAAGTCCAAATGAAGTTATGTTAAGATTGAAAATTAAGTTCTGTCAAAATACCAGTTTTTTGAAAATCTTTGAATGCGACATCAGGGCTACCGTCGAAAGGCAGTTGCGTCGGTTCTCTGTAGTCAGGGATGAGTGGGGTGCTGTCGAATTTGGGTTGGGATGGAGTGGGTGCCGTCGGGTGATGGGTTCGAATAGGAAGAAGAGAAGGAAGAGGAAGAAAGGGGAATGGGGAATTGGATGGGCTATTCGGGTGTAGTGGGATGCATGGTAATGGTGGTAAGAAGCTGACGTGTCACATTCTGATTGGTAGGTTGATTTTATGAGATACTCAGATGTGTTGTTGCCCAGGTTTTTTCATAATTTATATAATTTATTTATATATAGACTATTATTTTAGAATATAATTTTTATATATTTTTATATATAATTTATTCATATATAGATTATTCTGAAACGATATTGGTACCGAAATATTTCATTTCAATGCTTCGACCGAAATGGTCATGAAAACGGTATTCAAAACATTGGTTTGAGCCCTTAATTTTGACATCCACAACAGCACCTACGCCTCCAACGTTGTAGAGCTACACAAGAAACTAGTATCGATTTCCCTTCTACTCGAACTTGACCCCTTCTGTCTTTCTGCATGAGACTCGACGATACTTGACGGGAACAATGCATGCTCTCGCCGGAGCAAGCCTTGTGAACATGGGCATGGACAAATCAAAGTGCTTGGGTGGAGGATTACACCAATTCCTGTATGGCTTGTCATAATTAGGAGGACAAAAGTTTGTGGCCATGATTTTGATAGTGCCTGCATTTGGTCTGCACCATTGTGGATCGTTCACGCACATTAGTCCATTGTTGAATAGTGCAGTGCTTAGGGAGCCATAATGTCGACTTACGCATGGTTTCTCTGTCAGTCATGTCGTCGTATAATGTTGCATGAGCATCAAACCAACTAGCACCTATTTATTCACCAATGGTGATTCTTCTACTCATGGCTATAGCAAAAGAAGCAATGAACATGACACATGCGAACAAGTATTGAGACCTAGCCATCACTGCTGTGTGTGTGAAAGAAATTGACGACTGCAATATCTCTATAAGTAACGTGAAGAAGATGTTACTTATATGCAGGAAAGCAGATAAATAAGGTAATTAACAAACTGGCACTGATTCACTTTGCAGATATAGCTACGAGAATCAAGTAAATAAAAAACGAATTATGGAAAAACATGAGTTTATGAGAATAATCAACACATGAACACCAAAATTATCACAATATTTCGAAAGTAAACGTCTGTAACATCTAATTCCCTGGGGTTATGAATGTCATGTAACTAAAGGCAGGTAAGAGACTTGCATAATTAAAAAAAAAATGTCCATTCCAAAAGAAAACTTAAGTTAAACCATTGTCTAAAATATATTCATATCCAAGTTTCCAAACCAACTAAATGAAAAGAAATCATAAATATAGTCTAAGGTATATTAGTCTGCTCCTTCTAAACTTGATCCGCCTACTCGTAGTCCTCATTCTCCTCACCTGGGTGGTAAAAAGATGAAATAAAACTAAAATAAGTCGAAAACTCAATAAGAACTCATCACAATGTAAACATAATAACTAAAAGGTTTTCATAAAATCTTCATGCTGAAAAAATAAAATTCTTGTCATATCATGTTGATGCTCATGATATGCATGACTGTCTTAACTTATCTGAATTAACTGACTCAAATGACTGGCACACACACTTAACCATGTGTGCAAGATTGTGCACCGGTCCCACATCCCACCGCAACAAGGGGAGCCGCTGAGTAGTATTTTGACATACTACAATAGACCACGCTTGAGTGTGTAGCTTGCACATCCACCCTGAATACTAAACTGAAAGGCCATCTAATTAACTGATCTTATCTTATCTTATATTGCACTTGAAATTAAGATAACTTACTTGTCTTATGTGACGTGAGATGCATACCATTCATACTAATATAAATAACTATAAAATGCTAAACTTGAACATGATATGGAAAATTAATATGATCATATGCTATGATGACTGATATGCTTACATAGATCGTAACACGCATGGTACATAAAAAGAACGGTTGTCAAAGAACTAACTTTAATAGTAATAGTCTAACTATGTGCTAATTCTAATGTGTGATCAAATTACTTACCTTGAAATTACCTTGAAACGTTGATTCCAAATATTCTTTTCATAACTTGTTACCTAAAAGAAATACTATACATCACTAAGAATTATAATAATCGTATCATGACGCTCTATTTAATATTTGAACTCATACTATAGAAAATAATAATTTTAATAACTATTCTGTTACGTCCAAAACAAATACTATTTGTATTTTAAAACTTCATCTACCTTACTATAATGACTGCCTTTTCGTAGGAACTTGATCAATGGCAGATAAGAAAAACAACTTGACCAATGTTAGGGAAGAAAAAGTTACACGGCAATTGAGGTTTAATGGCACTTTCCGTAAATATAAATGATTGTACATAAATTTGACTAATAGAGACAAATCTAAGAAAAAGAGAAAGATGGAATTTTTTTTTTTTTTAAGAGAAAAGATGGAATATTCTAGAACAAGGAAAAGAAAACGAAACAAAGATAAAGCTTAGAGCACTAATGTAATTATACCAACAATGGGACTCTAGAGATGTCAAAAAAAAACAATTAGGCTCCAGAGCAATGTTTTGAATACCGTACCGGATGTTGTATTAGTCAAGGCACTGGAATGAAATATTTCGATACCGATACCGTTTCGTGTACCGTTTTAGGATAGTCGATATATGAATAAATTATATATCTATAAATTATAAATAGCCTAGTCTGAATTGGAGGTCAATAAATAAGTTTGTAGTTTGAAAAAATGAAAAAATAAAAATAAAGGCCGAAATATCGGCCGGTACAAGCCGAAATACAGGCCGGTACGGCCGGTATTTGGACCAATGTTTTGAATACCGTACCGGACGTCGTACCGGTCAAGGCACTGGAACGAAATATTTCGGTACCGGTACCGTTTCGGGATAGCGTTTCGGAATAATGTTTCGGGATAGTCGATATATAAATAAATTATATATATAAATTATATTCCAAAATAATAGTCTATATATAAATAAATTATATATAAATACATATATATAAAAATTATAAATAGTCTAGTCTAAATTATGGGTTAAAAAATAAGTTTCTAGTTTGAAAAAATGAAAAAAAAAAAAAAAAAAAAAAAAGCCGAAATATCGGCCGGTACTGGCCGAAATATAGGCCGGTACAGGCCGAAATTTAGTCCGGTATGGCCGGTATTTTGGCCGGTACGGAACAGATACAGTACCTGTACCGGCCGGACGGCCGAAACGAAAAATTTCGGTCGTACCGGCCAGTACGGTACGAAATTTAAAACACTGATTTGGACCGGTACAAAATACGTATGATACATCTGGCCACTGGGCCGGTAAGGCAAATTTCGGTCGTACCGTACCTGTCGGTATGAAATTAAAAACACTGCTCCAGATACTTCTCACGGGAATTAACCAGAACAACGTGGACATTTTGGGAAAGTAGAAATAAACCATAAAAGCAGCACAGAGACTTACGAAATACATGGCTTCTTTTAATTTTCACTTGAGCAAACGTACGAAGGAGAACAAAAGACTTCGGCGGCAAAGCTTACCGAGGGAGAAGGATACACCGTGAAAAGGGGCGGATCTTGTGAAGCTCTACGGCGGCACAACTAGGAATGGACTCGCCAGAGAAAAAGGACACCGAACACGGACAGATCTGGGTGGCCGGACATACTACAACAAAGATGAAGTAAACAAATGACTTTTTGTGGCGCGGTGGAGGAAATTTGAGGGTGATAAATTGATTTGTGTTGTTTAAACTAACGGAAACAGAGAAGAGGGAGGAAGTAAGGCCAACATGCTCACCAGAGTAAAAATATTACTAACAGAAGATGACCCGTCAGCAAACTCAATGGTTGCCCGAGAACCTCCAAGTCCTTGTGTTGGTCGACGGTGGTAGAAATAAAATTTATAAAGTATTTGGTTAATTACAAAAACTCATTGAAAGAAATTGTAGAGCTCGGATGCTAATTGAAGGTTACCGCGACAACACTAAACTCAGCGTATGATGGCGAGGTTATGAGAAAGGAAAAATTTGTTTGATGCTATAAGATCGAGAATAGAGAATTAAGGAAATGGAGATTTGCTGCTACGCCGAAATCATTGAGAATATGAAATATAAATTGAAAGGTTCAGCTCTTACATTGTAACGTCTCAAAAAAAAAAATCATCCGAATTGAAACAGAAACAACGGCTGAAAATCTGAAGGTTTTAAAGAAATAAACTAAAAATTAAAAATTAATTATAATAATAATACTAATAAAATAAAATAAAAAAATTTAAAATCCTTAATTAAAATCGTGGCTGTTACAACATCTCATGAACGGCTTTGATGAATATTGAATACCTTTGGAACTTGCATGCATCTTTTGGCAAGTCATTTTTACAAGGAGAACAAATCGATTCAACTCATTTATTTGTCTTTTGGTGAATGGACTGCATGACTGGATAGCAGTATTCCTCTCCAATACGAGTATGCAGTATGCATGGTCTGTAAAAATAAACACCCTGCAAAATTCAAAGAGAAATGCTGGCAACGTTTGGATGCTAATATGATCTCAAATGATTCGTAAATAGTAATAAAAAAATAGTGAATAGTAGTAAAACAGTAGTGAACTGTTTATAAATAATAGTAAAGTAGTTTCATATTACTTCACTTACCAAACATAACCTTAGTCGCAAAGAGATCCAACAAAACTAAACCCGCAATCTGATATGGGTTGATGTGATATGTTAGATTGTGAAGTTATTTTTATTATAAAGTAGATCTAACATATCATATGAATTCAAATAAATTTATAAGTTTACTTTTATAGAATCTCTTTGTAATTATAATATTTCTTAAATCCAAATGCACTTAATAATTTGAAATATTATCAATCTTCCCTATTTCCATTAATGTGCTGAAAGGTACCATATATGTTGGGGATGCAGCTGGTTTGACTTGGTTAATTCGGAATACATGTCATGGCACTTGATCAAGCTGTGCTCATGTCGTGAATTACTTTCAATCGATACAAGAATATGGATCTGCATTAAAATCAGTACCGTGACCACCTCATGAATTTTCATCATCATTCGGCTGCTTTTTACATATTTATAAATTTCATCACTGTAATTAAGATAATAAGATTGTTGTCTATAAATTTTTTTTTATTATATTACATTAATATCACACACTTTGTAGATAATTTGTCATGACTCGTTGGACTGATCGTATGATCATGATCAGGATTAGTGGTATGAATTTTTTAGGTGATTCATTCATGTGAAATTCAACAGAATGTGACAGGGGTGATATCCGCACCATGCGGGGTAGGGGTTTTCAATCCCTTCCCCCGACCCGGTGCCAGGGGGTGGAATCAAAACCGCCCCCCACCCAAGCCACAATCCATTTCTAAAAATTATTTTTTGGTCTAAAAATTTTTTGAGACCCAAATTATAATATAATTTAAATTATATTAAAATTTATAAATAAAAAAAGAATTTAGATTCATTATAGTTAAATTTTGTATTGTTTTTGCCTCTTATATAAAGGTTGACCTAGAAGACCAAGTCAATCCAGTAACTTGAATACAACTTCAAGTTTTCGACGAGTTGTATGTATCTATATACGATATATTTATTTAATAAAGATTTATATGCAAATTTAAATTTAATTTTTTATATTAGGGGAGGCAGAGCGGGGGTGGGGCCCAACTGGGGTCACCCCGCCCCCGCCCCCACTAGGGGGCTTCCATGCTAGGCGGGGTAGGGGCTGGCCCCGCTGCCCACATGTTTTTTCTTGATCATGTTTATCTCACACAATAATCACATAAAAAGATTTAACTTATAGTTCTGCAATTTACTTAAATTTTTGTTTTATATTTACTCAGTAATATATGAATCTTTTTATTAACATCCACATGGATTTTGTTGCGGTCTGATAAATTTCAGTGACATAAAGAAAATAAGTGCTATAGGTTATATCCATAAAAAGGTATCTAAAAGTAAACTCATTTCAAATTATATCAGTTTACCTATTTATTTTTTACTAATTTATCTGTGACTAAAATTTTTTTTTTTATGTGGCACGTCTCGGCTCTCAATCATTTTTCATCTATAATGTATTGACTCTTAAGTACTTAGGAAAAAAAAAAAAAAAAAAAAAGATGATAGATGAGGGTATGGGGGTATGAGCAGCTGAGAGTGGAGAGACAGGAGTCATTGTCAAGTTGTTTGGTAGGGTTACGTTGGATTCAAACCCACCATTTTTGTTCTGACATTATTATTTTCTTTTCATTATTCCTCCAGTTCTTAGGTATTATTGTCACCTATCAATCCAGAAGGAAGAAGATCCATAATATTCCAATTTCCCAAGAAGTTTCCGAAATCTACTGCATCATCTCTCGACTTTAATTTTCTTTTAATCTATTATTTATTATTTTTCTTCGTCAAAAATCTTTTATTTTCCTCTCATTTTTTATCCCTTTTTCACTACCTTGTTCACATTATTCGGCCCTAGTTATCAAAAACAGACTTTCACGGCCCAAAGGCCCCACATTTGCAAATTCCCAAAGCAATGGGCCCACAAGACGAAGCAAGGACGACGACTGGGACTGGTTTTTATTTTTATTTCTACAAACCTGAAGCGGATGGTTTTGTGAGTGCTGGGATGGGCTTTTTAATGGATATGCTTTCAAGCTGTAAGGAAATGTTTGAAAGTAAATTTCATATCATTTCATCTTATTTTATTTTTAAATATTATTAAAATATAAATATTTTAAACTAATCATTATGATTTTTTTGCAAACGTCATGATAAAAAATAAAAAATAATTCAACTTTTTTAAATTTTAAAACAAAAATTATATTTAAAAATTATATTTTAACAATATTTTAATTTTATAATATTTTTTATTCAACCTTTTCTCTTTCTTTTTCCAAAACTCAATAAATATTTAATTCAAACTATTTCACTATTATTCACAAATCATCTTACTACTATTTACAAAATTATCATCTCGTCTCATTTTTCAAACATACCATAAGAGAACTTTCAATATCCAACTTATCAAAATTTGATAGTAAAGTTAAAGAAATATGCATATGAAATAAATTTCTTAATATTTATTATTTATTTAATATTATTCAAACAATTTATAAAAACAATAATAAAATATTATAAATCTCAGTTTAAGTTTGAGCAACAATTTAAAGGAATATTTTTTAACTTCATTTGCATATATGTTTTCTAGTTAAATAAATCTTCTAGATTATCTAATATTTTATATTATTTAATCTAATTAGCTTTAAATTTTTTAAATTGAGAGACGAGATAACTTTTTATTTGATTTTACTCCAAAAATTATTACGTACTTGTGAAATATGAATGGCATAATACTTTCATTATATTATAACATACTATCAAACTATATAAAATTATAAATACTCCAAAATTATATAATAATTACTTGCGACAATAAATAGAATAGAATCTTATATCATGTTATGTTAATATATAGAGAATATTGTAAAATGTCTTCGCCATTTAGAGCATTCGCAATGGCATGGCCATTAGCTAATGCAAGTTCAAATTAGAAGGAAATGTGAGAAAAAACTTCAGCATTGGCCTAGTTAAACTTCATAAGTTTAACATTTCTGCTACAGTAAATGTTAGTAGCTCTCCATACTTGGCAAGGGACTGTACTCAGACCAAAGTATTTTTTTATCATTCCTCTACCTCTCACTCTTTCTTTCCCTCGGTTTTATTATTCTTCATCCCAAAACCTTCATTTCATCTATCTTGATTTTCTTTCTCTCGAAACTCTGTCTTTGCCCTTTTTCTCCCGAAGCTCCATTATATTCTTCGCCCTTTTCTTCTTCAACCCGTAAGCCATAATCTCCATTTTCTTCTTCAACCCGCAAGCCATAATCTTCTAGCCCCATTCTTGCTGAGACGTCTCTCTTCCCCAGCCTGCAAGCGTCCCCTTCCCTCCAGCGGTCGCCTTCTCCAGTGGTTGTTGTTGTCTTCGTTCTCTCCGATGTAAGTCCCTCTTATCTCCCTCTTATCTCTTATTTATTTTCCCTTTTTTGCCCTTCTCTATATTCCTTCTTCTTGTTTTGTGCTTTTGATTTGTGGGTTTTGTTTTGATTATATGCGTTTTGTTGGAAATATTGCTCTTGCTTGGTTTGTCAAGAAAACACAAAAAAATAGTGAACTTTCGTGGTGCTTTTCAAATCCAAATTAGTAAAGGGATGGGCTAGATGACCTTGCCTTATATTTCTCGTAATAATATATATATTGGGCTGCAAAACTTTGATTACTCATAGTCCATGGGTTCTTCTTTTCTTTCTATATGCATTCTGGTTTGTTGGAGATTTGTTGATTTCTATGACTTTCTTGGGTATTGTATGGTGTATTGCATTTCATATTGGGTATTAATTCATATTGGGTATTGATTTCTATGACTTTCTTGGTATGGTGTATTGCATTTCATATTGGGTATTGATTTTCTACCATCTCTGTTTTGGCATATTGTTTGTCAATTGTTTGTTGATTTTGGCATATCTACAATTAAGTACAATTAACAAATTAAAAAGACTGTTAAAGAAGCTTAACTCATGTGTAAGTATGGCTGGATTTATGACAATTAAGTAATTGCTAAGATTAATATGTATAACTACTGGCTAGGCTGCATATATCTGTGCATATGGGTTAAGAACAATGTTGTGATCAGGGTACGCCCATAAATTAATGCCATGATCAGTTCGATAGAGCTGTAATCTGCCATCAAGTTGTATATATAGTCTTTGGACCACCAAATTAAATTAATTGAGAGCTAGTTAATCAAACAGAAGATTAGAGGCCTCTTACTTGATGTTCATGCTCATTGCTCATGGATTTTTGGTGATTTTTCAGCATCATCACACACACACACACACACATATATATATATATATATATATATATATACGAAATATCATCTCCAAAGTTTTAATACTCTGATGAACTATATACACACACATATATACAAATAAAAAATTATATTTTGCAAGTCAGTATATAAGATATATAGATTAACTTAAATACCAATTTTCAACTAAAATGACTCGTACAAAATACACATGAAACTAAAACAGTGTATCATGTTAACTAAATAACTATCATCAACTTAATTACAAAAATATATAGCATTAAAGAAGGTTTAGAATTATAGAAACAAGCTAGTAAGAAGTAGAGATTATATACCTTAATTTATCATTAAAAAAAAATGGAATTGTATATCGAGAAGCAATTGGACAGAAACCCGTTAAATCTTCTTCATCATCATGGTATAACTTTAAGCACTACAAGACTAGTCACATGACCTCTTCATCTCTCTCCCTCTGTCTCTCTCTCCGCACATATGTATATTTGTACATATTTTTAAATATAAAAACAGACACATACACACACAGAGGTTATATTGTTTTTAATTTTGAGAAGTTGCTCCTATGATTCTCAGTATGCATCAAACTTCAATTGAACGTGATGTGCTTTGAGACTCTTAAAGAAAAACTAGATTCTTTTATCAAAATTCAATCTAGGTCCATAATGAAATCATGAAGTAGAACTATACAAATGCATGTTCTACTAATTTACAGTGTAACTGTGTTATCCCCTTAGGTCCCCCATTATTAAAACCATGATGTGTGGAAGCTTTTGCACTTAAACATGGAGTTTATAATGCAACCCTTTTGTTGGAGAGGCTAACAAGTGGCATTTCATTGATTTTGTGGTAGAAAATTATGTTGTGGAGCATCTTTTGGCATTTCCTCACGGTTTCGAGGAGTTTTGTAAAACTTTAATTAGTAATTTGACTAGCTACTGCTATTGAAGTTGGTGAAAATCTGTATAGATGTTTTGTTTTATTGGTGGAATTTAATGTTGGGTAGCAATTGATTTATGAATTGTTTTTATGGCTGGATAGCAACAAGTTTTGTTTTGTTGGTTTGGTAGTTGCTGAAGTTGATGGATTTCTCAACTTTTTGATTAAATGTTGATAGAAATATTGCTGAATTTGATTTGTGATAAGCATTTTTTGGAGATTAAATGTGTGTTTGCAAAATATTAAAAAAAAAAATTAAAAAATTAAAAATTAAAAATTAAAAATTTAATATTAAAATATATAATATTTTATTATTATCTGGACTTTGGGATAGCTAGTCCAATGTAGACTAATCTAGCTAGAAGTCCATGTTATGGCCAAAAGATAACATTCTAATTAAATTTTAGACTTGACAATGCTCTTAGAGAGATAATTATAGAGATTTTGGACATACGGACATGTTTGGGACATGAGATGAGACATCAAATTCTCATCTTATATTACAATTTTTTCAAACTCACACACAAAATATAATAAATAATTTAATTTTTTCAAATTCAAATTCAAAAACAATAATAATATTTTAAAATAATATTTTAAACTTTCATCTAAAACAAAAAATTATCATCTCACTCCCCAATACATCATTTCAACTTCAAACCATACATCTTTCAATAAAAAATTGTTATTTAAAATTTCATCTTTAAATTCCAACGAAAAAAAAAATCAAAATCAAACTAATTTTTACAAAAACTAAAATAAAAATATTATAAAAATTATGTTTAAATAATTTCTCAACTCTTAATATCTACTTTCACAAATTCAAATATAAAATATATTTTAAAAAAATTCTATTTGAATTTTCCTATATGCCTTTACAAAACTGAAAAAAATATGTCTGGATTTAAAAAAAAAAAATCTTAAAAATTCATTAATCAAATATGACTTTTTTCTCAATATAATTATAATTATAGAGAATTTTGATCTCACAAATTCAAATATAAAAGATATTTAAAAAAAAATATCTATTTGAATTCTCCTATATGCCTTAAAAAAACTGAAAAAAATATATCTGAATTTAAAAAAAAATCTTAAAAATTCATTAATCAAATACGACTTTTTTCTCAATATAATTATAATTATAGAGAATTTTGATCCGTTTTAAGTCATAAACATGGACAATCCGGAGAGGACACTTTGGTAACTTCGGGTGTTTTCGGAAATACGATCCCCAAAGTATCTGATAGAAGTCACTTCCCCGACAAGCTACCGCGCAAGCAAAACGGAGTCATAAAAGGGCAATATCGTGATTCCGAGTAACTGACACACTCATATTCATTTTCCACATCTATAAGACCCAAATCCATAGTCCACACCAAAAAAATTGTAATCCACAAAAAGCTTTCCCCGCCATTTGCTTTTCACAATTTCTCTCATTTCCCTGTTTCCCAATCTATTCCCCCTAGGGCTTTACAAATTCCAAACCTCTCTGGACTAACCCTCACCAAGAGAGTAAGAAAAACCCTAATTCCCTCCAAAACACCCTCCGATTTCTACCTTATTACGAGCTCCACTCCTTCATGCCCTCGCGCTGCCAATTGCGGACTCACCGGTTCCCCAATCGATGAGCAATCCAATCGTTCCCGGTTCTTTGGTTTCGGCCTCCGGCTCCGGCTCCGGCTGGGGTCACCGCGGCATCGGTCTCTCCAACACCATACACTCCGAAGTCGCGCCGTGCTTGCCTTTGCCCTCGCTCCCGGTCTTCTGCGGCGCATCTAATCAGGACCTCCGACTCTTCGACGAGCCTGGCCGTGGTAGCTTCAGCTCGCTTGACCGCAGTGAGGTTCTCGCTCAGTCCAGTAGAATCGCTGATCTGCTGCGCCAAACCGATGTGTCTTACTTGTAAGTGTTTTCTTTGCTTCCTGTGACGTCTTTCACATTCAATTTGTGTTTCGGAAGTAAGCGGAAATAGTTGAAAACGTAATTTTAGTTCGCTATAACATATGTGCTCCACTGATATACATCGTTTTTATTTATTTATTTTGAATTTGAATCTTGAAGTGGCTTAGCTTATAAGCAGTTCGAACCTTAACGGATTTGGCTTGTTTAAAGTGTGATACTAGTGTCAATTTGCTGTTTACGTGTGACAATAATTTATTTGAAATGTTAATCAATTGTTTTGGCTGCAATTTAAAATCTTGATTTTACAATGCGGCTGTTATTAGTTGAAATCGTTTCTCTTTTGCACGCATTTTTATTGGTTTGATATTTTTTCTTGTGTTTTGTACGTTTTAGTATAATTTGGAAAATTTAAATTTGGCGTGCTTGGGAAATGTAAAGTTTGGTAAATATTTGTGATACGCCAATGCTCATTTTTGATAAGTAAGAATAATGCTTTATTGATTGGAAAGGGGCATAGCCCAAGTACATCGGTTGTTTACACGGATTACACCTAGCATTATCTAGGAACTATGAATGGATACAAGCAAGTTGTGAAAACTATCCCCATTAGAATCAATGATCAAAGCCCAAGAAAAAAGAGTGTTTTGAGTGGTAACTAGTTAAGATTGTAAAAGAGCTGCATGGTAGCTTATTGGCATGAAGAGATCAAAACATGCAAGTTGAAGTGGTTGGCTCAAGTGGTAAAGACTTTGGTCTTGGTGGTATTCTCTCTCTAGAATGTTCAAATCCTCTTGGGTGCAAACAATTTTTAGGGGCTATTAGACTGGGGGAACTTCCCTTTGAATTACCCGAGGTGCACTTGAGGGAAACTCCTTGCTGAGGGCCTGTGCAACCCCGGGATTAGTCGGGACTTTGTTCTCGGACACCCGGTGCTAATAAAAGAACATGCAGTTCCTTATAATGAAAAAATCATTAATTAATTTAGACCTGTCTTTTACCACTAGAGATATTTGTAATATGCATTTATTCTTCTTTTTATTGAAGTTGGCATTTTTTCCATTTAACTAATTGTGGCTGTAGTCACTGTTGTTCCTTTGCTCATATTTGGCATCATCTACAGGAATCTCAAAAAGGATGCAAGGGTAGTTTCATATGGCTATGCGGAACCTTTAGAACTACATGACCAAGTTTTGCAATGCCATCCAGAAGCATTCGAGTGCAGTACTGCAGGTAAACAAAGTGTTTGATTACTCTTTTCTTCCCATGGATATAATGCTACCATCTACAAAATTCAAACAACTTTCATTGATGAAATATTTGTTGTTGACGATGTTTAATGGTGGAAACCTGAGACCATCACAGCAATCACATATTTCCTGTTAAGAGAAAGGGAAGAAGTACTATAAATTGTTTTAGTTTAGTACTGTCTTTGATTTTTAACTTACAGATGTCCAGGGGGTCTTTATCCCATTGCCTCACCCCATATCTTGTTCTCAAATTGCATTTCCTTCCCTTGTAAGAACAGGGTGGAGACTGCCATGAGTTCAAAGCTTATTTGGTGCTTGTGCAATTTACAGTAAAAGAAAATGACCTCGTGGATTTTAGGTTCAGTAACTGTAGTAATACAATTGAAATATTTGTAAAACTAGGAGTAGTTTTGTAATTAGGCTCATTCTTGTATACTTCCTGTATGCTCGGGCTTTGCCTAATTACGTGTATTAATAAAATCTCTTTTTACTTATAAAAAAAAAACTCGGAGTAGAAATGTGAGAATAAAAGGATATAATTTTCCTTAAGAAATCCCAAGGGGTTGGCCCAAGTGGTGAAGGCCTTGGTCTTGGGGTATCACTCCCTTCAAGGTCCAAGGTTCAACACCTCATGGGTGTAAACAATTCTTTGGGGCTACATTCCTGGTAAAAAGCCAGCGATTTAACCAGTTCCGTGTAGGGAAACTTCCGAGGGTGCGGTGCACGGGACCGGGGTTTACTCTGCAGGAGTGGGTCCAAAGGGCTTTACCTTGGAGAGGTTCCCCGGCATAAAAAGGAAAAAAATCCTTAAGATAAAAAATTGATTTATTTTCTTTGATATTTAATTGTCAAAAAAAGAAATCTTTAAGTAGGAAATCAAGACTCTGTGTCCCTTGTAATTATATTTAGAACTCTACATGGAGTAACTGCCTTTTCAGTGTATGGGCTGTTTACAAGGTATCAGAAAAAAATCATGGTGTTTTATGTTCTGTTCCTTTTATGATTGTATGTCTTATGTCCATGATTTCATTTTTGTGGACCATGAAGAGTTTTCTCTTAGTTGATTAATTCAGCCTAGCCCATTATAGAGCCTAATCTGCCTAATTCGTCTATTCAAGATGGTTGGTTCTCTTGCATGGTAAGACAAAAGTTCTTCATAAGAGGGAAGGGGTATCGTAGTGCTTAGGAGGCTCGGGTTTGTGGGTAGTGGGATTGTGCTTGTAATCTAAACTAGATTTACTAAATATCCTGCATCTTTGCTTGTAAGCATAAGTAGGAGGATGGACATCATAAATTGAGTTATCTATTTCCATTGATTTTGATATGCTAATGTGACATAGACCAGTGTTTTTATGGAAATAATGATGCATTTTGATGCTCTGTGATGGGAAATTCAGAAATTATTTGTTTTGGTAACCACGTCGAGAAGTATTGAGTAGAGGAAATGTCCATAATGATAGAATATGCATCTTTCTTCCATAAGATCTACATTTTGCTTGATGATGCATGAGGGAAGTTTGTTTGTCTTTATTGTGCTAAAAGTAACAAGGAGGAATGAAAGGGCTGCGGGGCAGGTAAGGCAACAGAAGGAAAAGGGCTGCCTGGGGGAAGTGGATTATGGAGGATACAAGGCCCCTGCTAGCAACACGACTACTGCATTATATATCTCCTCCTCTCTTCTTACAAAGGCAGGAAAAAAACCATTTGTTGTAATCTGAGACAACATGGTTGCCTCTTGTTAAACAGGAGGCATGGCCTTGATTGTATGGCAGACCCAATGTGGTGCTGATTTAAGGATTTGTTTAATGGGTTGTACTTGTCTCTGTTGCTTTCCAAGAATCATGGTTCAAAATTTCTAAACACGCCCTTTTTTAAATGTATCAAATCTTGTTGAGCAAAGAGTGTGAGTTTTGTGACAAGCTTCAATGCATTGAAACCATTCAAACATCAAGCTGCATGGATTGTAATTGGTTATACTACTTCCAACCATTCATCTCTATCTTGGACAGTTCTTGTTTGAGTCCTTGGACATCATGTTTGTTCCTTGCTGTTTTCATTCAGTTCCTCTGTAGTTCTTCTCATCCTTTTGGTGTGTTCAACTTGACTACTTACATTGAGTTATGTGGTTCGTCCTAGAATGTGGCTGAGCCATCATTGTTTTAAAGAAGAAAAATATGGTAAATAAAGAGCTATACCATTTCTTTTAGTTTATATTTCACTTGCAGCGCTGCTTTAGTATTGACTTGCCTCATCATAAATCTCTCTAAATATATAATATTTTCTTTATTACTTTGAGTTTGTGGGCTAAGGCTCTTGTATTGAATGGAGATGATTTCTTCAATCCGTTTTAGTCTTTTTTCAGTTTCTTGAGTGTATGTAGGTATTTTCTCTTGTATACTTCCTGTGTACTTGGGCTATGCCTATTCTTGGTAATAAAATCTCTTATTAATTATAAAAATAAAATAATATTTTCTTTTTTGACAGGATCCAAATAATTATTTCAAGTCTTAAATTGCTTATTAGAAAGGATTACTTAGCATGCCTACTAGTTGATGTATGGATAAAAAATCTACCTTACTGAATACAATGCAATATATTTCTTTTTTCCAAATAACTTACATTGGCCAGTGTGTGGGATCTATTGCAATCTTTGCTCTTGTCAAACTTAAGAGAAAAGTTCTTGTGCTGCTGGATTCCAACCCGTTTTTCTGTTTCTTTTTAAAACATCGCCTAGTTTGTATTTTGTTTATCTTAAGTAATAAATTTAATGTTTTTGTCCTTATTTCAGAATTCTTTGCTTTGTCATCTCATTGTTATTTCATTAATAGGTTTAATGTTGCTCTCCTTATTGTTTATTGCATTGTTCAAGTTTCTCAGGTCCTATTAAGGAGCAAATATCTAGCGGTACAGTATCAGAAAAGAAGCCCTTTGAACAAATTGTACCTGTCACAGTTCAAGCTCAAAGGGGCAATAGTGCTGCTCACAATTATCATACTGACTATGTTGTTACCAATGTATGTATGAATGTCATTTTAGAAATTGATGATTGAGTTATTATTTTACTGATCTAGAAGATGAAATTGCAGCATGTATCAACATCGTCTTCTAGAAAACCAAAACTCAAGAAGAAAGGTGGTGATGACTTCTCATCATCAGTTGGACCGGATCACGCTGAGATTCAAGGTTGATTTTTCTGTTTTATTATTATTACTATTATGATCTTCGTAAATTCTCACTCTCGCGTTCTCTCTCCTTCTCTCTACCTCATTTATTTAATTTATATATATAAGTAGTTTGGCTTAATCATTGTTCAGATGCCACCATCGGAAGCTTTTGTGAGTTGTTAGAGGACTTCTGTGGTAGAGCTGAAATTCCTAGTGATGATCGGGATGAAGCAGAGTGGTTATCAGTTCCCCTTTCTGATCTTAGAATGCTTGTAACTGAAATAATGTCTATCCGTGCAAAGAAACTTCTACATTTGGTTCCTGTAGATGTTCTTGTTAGGCTGTTAAAGGTTCTAGATCATCAGATACATCGAGCAGAAGGCTTGTCAATTGATGAATGCGAGCATGTAAGCCTGTTATCATTACGTTTGTGTTCTGCAATCTATTAGGATAGTAATTTATTCTCCCTGTTGAAATGGTTTATCAACTTTATCTCATATTCTCTCTTCAGTTGTATGCAAGCCTCAATGTTTACTTTTTACTTCCAGTTTTGTCATTGTACTTAATATTGTATGTACTTTTTTTTGTTGCTATTGAGCTAATACTTTCCATCTAATTAAATGGTGACTGTAAGTTCCTTGCAATATATTGATATTTTTCACTTTTCCCACCTTAGCTAGTCCGTTAGTCTTGGTATCTTAATAGCTAATATGCTCTCCATGCTGGTGCATTTTGATACTTTTAGTTATTTTTGTGTAAAAATGCTACTTTTCACATAATGCTTGAAGTATGGAATGAGTTTCTTTTATAGCTCTTGTTTGCAATGAGATATACAAGCAAAACAACTGGCACTGTTATTCATGTAAAATGAAAAAAATATTTGATAGGTAAAAACCGTAAAATTAATAAATATAATCTATTTATAACGTTTTTGCTAACTTCTTGTTCTTTTCTTGTTTTCTTTGGTTGACCTCTTTTTGATCACTTCACTGCTTCTAGATGTGCTTAGATTACCATGCCTTGGTTGGTTCTTGTTTAACTTCATTCCCCACAAAACCGCATTTGAATCCAATTTGTGCTCCTACGTCTAGCATCTCCTTGAAGTCAATCTGTAGGGATGAGGTGGCTTCGACGTTTAGTGTTTGTCATTGACTAAAAATAAGAGAAAAAAAGGATTTGGATAGTTGTGAGGGTGCTTTAATGCCTCTTTGGGATTTTTTTTGGTTAATGTGACTGGAACTACTATGTTTAGATATTGAGAAGTGTTACAACCACAAAGATCCCACAAAAGTAAACTCATAAACTGTCAAGACTTCATCTAATATGTTAGATCTACTTTATAATAAAAGTAGCTTTACAATCTAACGTATCACATCAAGTCACGTCAATTTGTGAGTTTACTTTTGTGGGATCTCTTTGTGGCTAAAGCATCTCTCTTAGATATTTTCTTAATTTTGGACTTTGTTCCTGTCCCTCTTGAATCTTGTGATGTACTTTGATATTCCAATCTATGTTTCCATGTTATTTATGCGTTAAGGGTTTATTGTAATCACTTTTATGGTATAATCCGTTGATTTTTTTTTTTTTTGATAAGTAAAAGATCAATATTATATATATGAGTGAAATAAGTATAGCCCATGTACACAGGAAGTATACGAAAGAACACCTAATTACATTCTACGTGCGATAGATTAAAGACAAAAAATCATGAACATTGCCCCCCTGCAATACAATGGCGGAAAGCCAAGACAATAATGTGTGGAACAAATATTTCTTCAACTCGGCCAGTGTGCGTTCCTTATCTTCAAAGCAGCGCGCATTCCTTTCCGTCCAAATACACCACATGATGCACGGCGGAATCATCTTCCATACCATTGCCATTTGATGACAACCTTGCATCTTCCTCCAACAACCCAACAGGTCCACCACTCTCATAGGCATAACCCAAGCTAAATCAACCCTTTGAAAAATCTCATCCCACAATGCCCTTGCTACCTCACAATGTAGTAAGAGATGGTTCATCGATTTTCCATTCTTTCTACACATGTAGCACCACTCC
This sequence comes from Juglans cinerea, assembly GCA_961763995.1. Classification (NCBI taxonomy): domain Eukaryota; kingdom Viridiplantae; phylum Streptophyta; class Magnoliopsida; order Fagales; family Juglandaceae; genus Juglans; species Juglans cinerea. The sequence goes on along the minus strand of CAUIVZ010000002.1, from coordinate 38,806,931 downwards.
ATGACTACACATCCTTTCTTTCTCAAGTTATCCGTGGTCAATATCTTCTCAAGGGCGGCACTCCAAACAAAAAAGGCTACTCTAGAAGGCACACGAGACCTCCAAAATCCGTTGATTTGATACCAAATAATTTTTTTTTTGTTCTTGATGTGCCTTTATTAATTATTTCTGTATCATTCCAGTCAGATTCAGATGTAGTTTCATCGATCTTTTGTGCTCTGGAGTCTATTCATGCTGCTCTAGCAGTGATGGGTTACAATGAAATGCAAAAGCAGCTATATAAAGAAGAGGTAAATACTCTAATATGGTTACTTTAAGTGCTTATAGTATTATTCTAATATAATATGGTTATAATTGTCCAATATCAGATAATTGAAAGAATTCTGGAGTTCTCTAGGCATCAGATTATGGATGTTATGTGTGCGTATGATCCATCATATCGTGCTTTGCATAAACCAAGCGAAAATGGAGAATTTGAAGGTTTGCTTTAGATTTTTGAAAGAAAGCTGAATTTTGTCCCTAACCTACTTTCCTATATCTTTATTTTCCGACTGTAGTAATTTTGAACCCATTAGATTATATGCATGTTCGTCCTCTTTAATGATTTGTTACAAAAGATATTGGTATCATTCATGCCTCATTCTAGCAGTCCATATCTCATTTCCTGAACATGTTGTAGTAACTGTGCTACTTTTCTTCTCATGTTATTTCAGGTGATGAAGATGAAGAGCCTGGTCCTGAATTTGGTTCGGCAAGCAAGAAGCGGCGTAGTGTTAAGACTGTTCGAGTGAAGAAGTCATCATTAAACAAGTGTGATTATCATAAGCAGTTCATCTTCATTGAATATTAAGGCGATATTTTGTGTATATGAAGTGAGTCTTGTTCTCATAGTTTGTGTTTTCTTTGATAGGGTCTCTGCTGCAATGAATACTATTCTTCAGAAAATGTGCACTATTCTTAGTTTACTCAAGGATTTATTGTTAATAGAGAGATTATCTGATAGTTGCATCTTACAACTTGTGAAAACGAGCTTCACGACATTCTTGGTGGATAATATCCAACTCTTGCAACTGAAGGCAATTGGTTTAATTAGTGGGGTACATTTCTGTATCTTTTGTTGCTTCTTGACAACTTATGATTTACTTTACCACATACGAAATAAAATCCTGGCCTTTTCCCATGGTGGTACAGATATTCTATTCATATACACAGCATCGTACTTATGTGATAGATGAAATACTTCAGCTGCTTTGGAAGTTACCATCCTCAAAGCGAGCATTAAGATCCTATCACCTGCCTGATGAAGAACAAAGGCAGATTCAGATGATAACAGCTTTGCTGATTCAGTTGGTTCACTGTAGTGCAAACCTTCCTGAAGCTTTAAGGCAAGCAACAAGTGGCAATCCCATTTTAGAAGTCTCAATTGATTCTAGTTACCCAACCAAATGTCAAGAGTCAGCCACAGAGGCATGTTGTCTTTTTTGGACCCGTGTGCTTCAGCGTTTTGCAAGTTTGAAGACTCAAGATGCATCTGAGATGAAAGCAATGATGGAGAATCTTGTTATGGATTTGCTGACAACATTGAATTTGCCTGAATATCCTGCTTCAGCTCCTATTTTGGAGGTACATTGACATTATTGTTTTCGTAACTGCAATAGATTATTATTATTATTATTTTTTGATTGGCACCGGGTGTCTGAGAATAGTGTCTCGACTAATCCCGAGGGTGCACGGGCCCTTGGCAAGGAGTTCTGCAATAGATTACTTTCCTGTTTGAGGTAGTGATTGTGGTTTTGCAGGTTCTGTGCGTCTTGTTACTCCAGAATGCTGGGCTGAAATCTAAAGACATCTCTGCACGTACAATGGCCATTGACCTTCTTGGTACAATAGCTGCGAGATTGAAGCGTGATTCGGTGCTTTGCAGGATGGACAAATTTTGGATACTACAGGAATTGGATAATGCCAGTGATGTTGATCGCAGTTATCCAAAAGGTTCGTGTTCTATTTGTTTGGATGGAAGGGTTGAAAAGTTGTTCTTTACATGTCAAAGTTGTCAGAGGTTGTTTCATGCTGACTGCATGGGTGTAAGAGAGCATGAAGTTCCTAATAGAAGCTGGCAGTGTCAGATTTGCATCTGCAGGAAGCAACTTCTCGTATTACAATCATACTGTAAGTCGCAAAGCAAGGATGGTGGGAAAAAGACTCACAATTTGTCAGAAAAGAACCCTGAAGCTTCTGATACAATTGCAAAAGTTGAAATTGTTCAACAGCTGCTATTGAATTACCTGCAAGATGTTGGTTCTGATGATGTTCATCTCTTTGTGCGCTGGTTTGTACTCATTAGATCTTTTTCTTTACGAAACTTGTGGTTGCATTGATGTCATAAGGAATGATACATTTATACATTTTTTAATGCATGTGCAGGTTTTATCTTTGCTTGTGGTACAAGGATGATCCAAAATCTCAGCAGAAGCTCATATACTATCTTGCTAGATTGAAATCAAAAGCAATAATACGTGATTCTGGAACTACTTCATTGTTGACAAGGGATTCAGTCAAGAAGATTACTTTGGCATTGGGACAAAATAACTCCTTCTCCAGAGGGTTTGATAAGATTCTTCATATGCTTCTGGTTAGTAAAACATTTCCTTTCCTTTGGGATTTATCAGGTTGTACCTTATTCTTACGATACAATTGATTTCAGGCAAGTTTGAGGGAGAATTCTCCTGTAATTAGGGCCAAGGCTCTAAGAGCGGTAAGTGGATTTTTTTTCCCTTTTAACTTTTGAGCCTTCAATGGAAATTAAGCAATTTGTGAGGTCATGTAAACAAGATTTATTGTCTTATTCTTCTTACCCTCCTTCTTCTCCTCTTCTTTTATTCTTCTTTTTTAACTTAAATATGACAAGCAGGTTAGTATTATTGTAGAAGCTGATCCTGAGGTACTGTGCGATAGACGTGTGCAATTGGCTGTTGAGGGAAGGTTCTGTGATTCTGCAATATCTGTAAGGGAAGCAGCACTGGAACTTGTGGGCAGGCACATTGCTTCACATCCTGATGTTGGTTTGCAGGTATGTTTAGTCTAAACCAACCACCCCCCCCCCCCCCCACACACACACACACACACAAACAACAACAAAATTCATGTAGTTGCTTGGTAGATGCTTTGTTGTTGCTTTGCTCTTATTCCAAAATTGTTGGGTTTTGTAGTACTTTGAGAAGGTTGCTGAGAGAATTAAAGATACTGGAGTTAGTGTTCGAAAACGAGCTATCAAAATTATTCGGGATATGTGCACTTCAAATGGCAACTTCTCTGGATTTACAAGTGCCTGTATTGAGATAATTTCTCGTGTTAGTGATGATGAATCAAGTATTCAGGTAATTTTGAAGCAATCAAGGCAGATTATTACTTCTGTGCATTTTTTTGGGGTGTGCATTCTTTTTTGATTGGTACCGGGTGTTTGAGAACAAAGTTTTGACTAATCTCGGGGGTGCACCTTGGGTAATTCAAGGGGAAGTTCCCTCAGTCCGATGGTCCCTAGAAATTGTTTGCACCCAAGAGGATTCGAACCCTAGATCTGGAGAGAGCATATCACCAAGACCAAGGCCTTTACCTCTTGAGCCAACCCCTACGGGCCTTTTTTTGGGGTGTACTTGGGCTATGTGTTTTGCATTTTTCGAATAAAATTTCAGATTCCTTGTAAAAAAACCTTTATGGTGAAAACATATATAGACTTTTGTTAGTATCTGGAAGATTCTTATGATCTATATACTTATTTTTTGATGAGTTATATATTTATTTATTTGCTTATATAAAAAAAAAAAGGTAAAAGATGGTGGAAAAAGGTTACAAGTTCATATTACCCATTTGTCTGTTCCTTTGACAGCCTTCTTGTATTTCCTTACGTGGGTGCAAAATTACTATGTTCTTCCATTCATTAGAAGTCTACTTTATTTTTTTGAATATAGGTCCCAGTTTTGTTTCTCTCTCCTCTACAGGATCTTGTTTGCAAGACATTTTATGAGTTCTGGTTTGAGGAACCTTCTGGTTCAGAGAGACTTGTTTTTGGAGATGGTAGTTCTGTTCCACTGGAGGTGGCTAAAAGAACTGAGCAGATTGTTGAAATGTTGAGGAGGATGCCAAATCACCAACTTCTTGTCACTGTTATTAAGCGCAACTTAGCTCTTGATTTTTTCCCACAATCAGCTAAGGCTGCTGGGATCAACCCTGTGTCCCTAACATCGGTGCGCAAACGTTGCGAGTTAATGTGCAAGTGCTTATTGGAAAAGATATTGCAGGTACTCATTGCATTTTGACAAATTCATCTTTTTGATGCTTCTTTAAAAATAAATTTGACAATTCAATCTTGGTCAGGTAGAGGAAATGAACAGTGAGGAAGTGGAGGTGCGTGCACTCCCTTATGTGCTGGTCTTGCATGCATTTTGTGTTGTGGATCCAAAACTCTGTGCCCCTGCCTCTGATCTTTCTCAGTTTGTGGTTACCCTACAGCCATATCTTAAGACCCAGGTTATCTATTGCAAACATTTGGGTTCTGTTCATACTATATTTTTTTGTCCAGAAATGTTCGCGAAACTTTTCTTCATTTCATTTCTCGAGCAATCTCATTGGAATAGCCAAAGCCAAACCCAAGTTTTAGCTAATATGAGATGAATTTGGTTTTGGCTATTCCATTCACATCAAATCCCTACATTGGATTATTCATTATATAATAATAAAATAATATGAGATGAATTTGACTTTAGTTATTCCATTCACATCAAATCTTCACATTGGATTATCTATTTATTCATTATATAGTAATAAAATAATATTAATTTATTTTTTTAATTATTAATTTATTAATTAATTTTATCATATTTTACCATTTTACCATTCTACCTATTATATGTTAATTAGTAATCATATTCTAATTAATTAGTAATCATGTCCAGAATTTGCATGTTTGAAGTTTTACCAACACATTGCAAAGTTCACAGATTCAAGTTGCACTGGCGCCAAGAGAAGAGAAGAGAGAATGTGCCAAAAGTAATAAAAAAAATATATTTGATTCATCTACAGTATACATCAAATTTGACTTTTGTTTTAGATATACTGTAGCAAAAATTAACTTTCAAATGCTTTACCTAATCCAATGTGGACTAAATTTTATCCCAATAGCTCTCAACATCTATTTTTTTGGCTTCTATCCCCTTTTTTTATTTGTTTATTCCAACCATGTGTGGCTACCAATATTACCTATTGATATGCATGGGTCAGTCCATTTCTTTTGCTGTAAAGCACTTATTTTGTTTGGCTTTGTCAAAACTATGTGATAGCTCTTTAGTGTTGTGTTTTGAGGTCTACCAATATGATTCCAAGGTACCATGTAGGAGAGAGCAAAGTTCAATAGCTTTGTGTGCACGTGCTACTCCCATGTGGATAGTCAATATGTTGTTTCTGCCTGTTTAATATCCATTGCTGATACTGTATAATGAATCAAATTAGTCATTTTAGCTAAACTGTTCTTCAGAAACGGCTAGCTCGAGTCAGCTCAGATCATTTTCCTATTACTCTAGAGTGTGGGGGTATGAACAGGGGTCGTTAGTCTTTTAAGTTTGAAAACATGTGGCTTTTAGCGGAAGGATTTGTAGAGATGGTGCGTGCCTGTTGGTCAGCATATCAGTTTTTAGGCACTCGAAGTTTTATGCTTGCAAGTAAATTGAAGGCCTTGAAGAAAGACCTGAAGAAATGGAACTTGGAAGTTTTTGGCCACACTGACAATCAAAAGTCGTCTTTATTGGAGGAATTGCAGGAGATAGAGGGTAAGGAATTTTTGGGTGATATTTCGGAGGAGGTGTTATTGAGGAAGGCCATGGTGATGGTAAATTTGGAGAGGGTTTTGTTGTCTGAAGAGATTTCTTGGCGTCAAAAATCTAGGGCCCTTTGGTTGAAAGAAGGAGATAAGTGTATGAAGTATTTTCACAAAGTGGCTAACTCACATCGGCGTAGCAACGCTATCGAGTCGTTATATTCAGGTACTCAGGTCTTATCCACTCATTCCGAACTAGAAAATCATATTGTGCATTATTATGAGGCCCTTCTCACGGAATCGGCTAGTTGGAGGCCGAAGCTTGATGCGTTGTCTTTCGAGGCAATTGATTCTCAGAGTGCGAGTGTTTTGGAGAGACCTTTTGATGAAGATGAGATTTATAAGGTTATTTCTGGTATGACTAAAGATAAAGCGCCGGGTCCGGATGGTTTTTCAATGGGTTTCTTTCAAACTTGTTGGGACATTGTGAAAGGTGATGTTTTGCAAGTTTTTAGTGAATTTCACTCTTTCCAAAAGTTTGAAAAATCCCTTAATGCGACGTTCATTGCGCTCATTCCTAAAAAGCATGGGGCTTCAATTATTGGGGATTTTCGCCCTATAAGCCTGGTTAGTAGTGTATATAAGATTATTTCAAAGGTTCTTGCTAATCGGTTAAGTCCTGTATTGGATCAGATCATTTCCAAGTCCCAGAACGCCTTTATTTGTGGGAGACAAATTCTTGATTCAGTACTTATTGCAAATGAGTGCTTGGATCATAAATTGAGGGAGGGAGGTTTAGGCATCCTGTGCAAGCTTGACATGGAGAAGGCCTATGATCATGTGAATTGGGATTTCCTGTTATATTTGTTTGGGAGATGTGGTTTTGGTGATAGGTGGATTTCCTGGATGAGTCATTGTATTTCTACCGCCCGGTTCTCAGTTCTAGTTAATGGTACATCTGCTGGTTTCTTTGACAGTTCTCGGGGCTTGCGTCAAGGAGATCCACTATCTCCTTTGTTGTTTGTTATAGTTATGGAGGCCCTGAGCCGGATGGTACAATCTACTGTTGGTGGAGGTTTCTTATCTGGGTTTCAGGTGGGTAATGGTACTGGTGGTTCCATGATCATCTCTCATCTTTTATTTGCAGATGATACTCTGCGAAGCAAATAGCAACCGGATCCAAACTCTACGAGTACTGCTACTTTGTTTTGAAGCAGTGTCTGGGCTCAAGGTGAATCTGGGTAAGTTTGAGATGGTGCCGGTGGGTGCAGTTTCTAATATCCTCAGTCTAGCTAGCTTTTTAGACTGCAAGGTGTCCTCTCTACCAATGAAATACTTGGGTCTTCTTTTGGGAGCATTTTTTAAGGCTAGAGTTATATGGGATGGGGTGGTAGAGAAGATAGAGACTAGGTTGGCTGGGTGGAAGCGGATGTATTTATCAAAAGGGGGTCGCCTCACTCTATTGAAGAGCACCCTTACTAACCTTTCTACATATTTTTTATCTCTGTTTCCGATGCCGGTAGGGGTGGTGAACAAGATTGAAAAACTCTTTAGGGCATTTTTATGGGGGGGTTATGGGGGAGGAAAAGAAATTTCATCTGGTTAGATGGAAGACAGTTTGTGCTCCTGTGGTGTATGGGGGGTTGGGAGTGAGTGATCTAAGAACTTTTAATAAAGCCTTACTGGGGAAATGGCTTTGGAGATATCATTATGGAAAGAAATTATTAACGTTAGACATGGAGTTGCTTTGGGCGGATGGTGCTCCAATGAAGTGTGAGGGATGCATTGTGTGGGTTTATGGAAGTTCATAAGGGGGGGGGGGGGGTGGACTTGTTTCAAAAAACATATTCGGTTGGTAGTTGGAGAGGGTAAACGAATCAGTTTTTGGCGGGATGTGTGGTGTGGAGAACATGCATTGGAAATGGCTTTTCCGGCTCTCTATCGTATTACAGCTAATAGGGAGGCTTCAGTGGCAGATATGCGGTTTTTTTCTCATGGTGCTCACCAGTGGAATGTACTTTTTAACAGACTGTCATGATTGGGAATTATCTTGTGTATCAGATTTTTTTAGTCTACTATATTCCATGGGGACTCCTACGACACAGCACGACATATTGAAGTGGAGAAACAAAGATCATATGAAATGTATGGTTAAGGTGTATTATAAAATCTTGACAACATAGGATCCGACTCTGTTTCCTTGGAAGAATATTTGGAGGTCTCGAGTATCTTCTAAAGTTGTTTTTTTTGTTTGGAATGCTGCTCTTTGGAAAATCTTGACCATAGACAATTTGAGGAAGAGGGGATGTATTGTAATGGATTGGTGTTCCATGTGTAAAAGGTATGGAGAATCTGTGGATCATCTCTTATTGCACTGTGAGGTAACAAGGATTTTGTGGGATGAGATCTTCCAAAGGGTTGATATTGCTTGGGTTATGCCTTTGAGGGTGGTGGATTTGTTGGGGTGTTGGAGGAAGATGCAAGGTTGTCATCAAGTGGTTGCAGTGTGAAAGATGTTTCTGTTGTGCATCATGTGGTGTATTTGGGCGGAAAGGAATGCGCGATGTTTTGAAGACAAGGAACGCACTATGGCGGAACTGAAGAATTTTTTCTTTCACACATTAATGCTTTGGTTTTCTGCTATTTTACTAAATGGGAACAATGTTTATGATTTCCTGTTTTTAATTTATCGCTCTTATAATGTTTTTAGGGGTCTTTCTGTATACTTCCTGTGTACAGGGCTACGCCTACTTCATTCATATCAATAATATCTGTCTCTTACTTATAAGAAAAAAAAAAAAGACCACGGAAGCCTATCTTGCATTTCTTTCGATTTAAACAACTATGCTGTATAATGAGATTGTCAGAATTTGTCCTCTGTTGGACATTTCAGTTTGTGGGCACCATCTAGAATGTACCTTTTTGACTTCACCTTTTACTTTGCCCACCTAGAATGTACCTTTTTGACTTCACCTTTTACTTTCTTTTTTTGTTCTTTTCTGTTAGTTCAAATCCAATAGTGGTAAGACCGGTAGAAACTCATTTAATGGGAAAAACATTTTATTACATGAACAGTTAAGATTGGGAAGATAGCATGCTTTTTTTTAACTTGCGCATTTTCTTGTATTCAGGTTGACAATCGAATGGTTGCTCAGTTACTGGAGAGTGTAATTTTTATAATTGATTCTGTTCTGCCATTGCTCCGAAAATTACCTCAAACTGTTGTTGAAGAACTCGAGCAGGACTTGAAGCACATGATTGTTCGGCATTCCTTTTTGACAGTTGTCCATGCATGCATCAAGTAACCTCATGTTCTCAGATCGTTTTGTTACTTTCCTTGTTCATCATTTATCATCATCATCATCTTATGATATACGGTTTTGGCTTGCGTGGTCATGGTATTTGCAGTTCAGTTGCGGGGGGGTCCAAATGGACCTAATTGAATGAGGTTCCAATTCGTGAAAAAGTTGTGATTTTATGTCATAGAAATGTTAATGGACTCAATTTTCATGACTTTCTTGTATCTGCTTCTAGCTCCTAACTAGGTGTTTTCCTTTGTATACGTCCCGTGCTCTTGCCTAAGCCTACTTTTTCAATGACTACTAATAAAATTTTGTTCTATCTATAAAAAGAGTGGGAAAAACTGCACAACCCTATTTTTTTGGCCAATTCTGCAGCCAAGCAATTAGTTTGATTGAATACCAAATGCCCAAAAAGCTGTAAATGGGTTGTTAATATCTTAGAAAGTCAAGTTTGTGTCTTTGGTGCTACAAATCTTAGTGTTGACATGGTTGTACTTATCATTCTACTATACATCATCAGTGTTATATGTGTATTTGGCACCACACACCATTGATTCATATTGTTTTAGGTTTTCTAGCTAAATTTTATAGTGGGAATTCCTTTTTCTGTGTAATATGTATTTTATAAATTTTCCGGTTTTTTGCCCATAAAAAAAAAAAAATCAGGTTTTTGACATTAAGCAGTGGTTTTGGCCCTTTAGAGGTTAAAAATATTTTTGGGGAGTCCCCAAGAATTTGACATAGTTTTTTTGTTTTGAGTTGGGATTATTATAATTCTTGTTTATACCAATTTCTTCCTTAGCAGAAAGTGTCTTCAGTTTTGAAATATCTTCTATGGCTAATAACTTTTCTCATCCCAGGTGTCTTTGCTCTTTGGGCAAAGTTGCAGGAAAAGCTGCTAGTGTGATTGAGTATCTTATTCAGGTGTTTTTTAAACGTTTGGATACTCAGCCAGCTGATAACAAGCAGGTCGGTGGCTATAATCATGAATTAGTATCTTATGTTTGTAGTCATTTCAATTTCTTGTCAATCTGGTTACCTGTTTGTTTGTTTTTTTTTTTTTTTTTGGTGTTTAATAGCCATGCATGAATTGAAGTGATTTGGATTTGATGAAGTTTGAAGCTACTAGGTTTTCTAGAACAGATCAAAATAGCATTATCAGTTGGGTGCACTGTGGGAGTTATCACTGGTTGTTGGATGCTAGAAAACCACAAGGTTTTTTAACATTTTGATTCCCTAGTTGCTTCATAACCTTTAGAGCGGTAAGGTTCCCTAGAGTGGCTCCCTTCTGCTTGGGATGAGGGCACAGTAATGTGTGTGCATGGAAATCATGTTAAATATTTTCAACTGATATCTACATATGAAGGTGATATATATAACATTAGATATATTTAAAATTTCATTTATTGAAAAATCTACTCTGATGTGCTGCAGTATGTACGAATTGGTTGACATGTGATGTATTATATTTGTTGAATGGTTCATTAATTTATGTGTATTTCCTGATTATAGAAACTGATGGATTAATAAAAAAAATGAACTGTTTTGGGAGTTCCCATGTTCAAAAAATTTCACTATTTGTATGATTCTTGTCAGCTTTTTCCTTATCCTTGGATTTTACCTGCTTATGGGTCGACGTTGATGATCTTTTTCCAATATACTTCCCCCCCCACAAAAAAGAAAAGAAAAAGATGCTTTCAAAATTCAATGTCTTCCATTTTGTTGCCATCTGAAAAAATAGTGTATATGTTTCTTTCTATTGGAAATAAATCTTCCATGAGATGATTTACTTATGTTATTTTTGCTTTATTTTTCATGTGTGTATATATTTGATACAGAAACAAACGAATTAGGATATACTCTTAAGATAAATCACTGTTTTTGTTTGCTTATTTCAGCAAGTGGGGCGGTCCCTTTTTTGCCTTGGATTGCTTATACGCTATGGAAAATCTTTGCTGAGCGACTCCAGTAACAGAAGTATTGATGTGGTCAGTAGTCTCAGCTTGTTCAAAAAATATCTCCGCATGGAGGATTTCATTGTGAAGGTTAGATCATTGCAGGTAATAACATTTTTCTGCCCTTTTTTATTTTTCTAGTGGTTCGTTTAATTTTTAAGTCAACTTATGCTGCCTTTTTAACTTTTGTAGGCATTAGGCTTTGTTTTAATTGCTTGGCCTGAATATATGTTGGAAAATGATATTGGGAAAATACTAGAGGCAACTTTGTCTTCTGGCTGTGATGTTCGAATTAAGGTAATAATGAGAAGTTTTAATACGTGCTACCACATTCAATATGTTGCTGAATCATTCTGTAAAACAGATGCAAGCGTTGCAAAACTTATACGAATATCTTCTTGATGCGGAAAGTCAAATGGGAACAGATAAAGCAAACAACAATACAATTCATTGTTCTGTAGAAGGTGGCCACAGTGTACCTGTTGCTGCGGGCGCAGGAGATACTAATATATGTGGGGGTATAGTTCAGTTGTATTGGGATAATATCTTAGGTAGATGTCTGGACTTCAATGAACCGGTTCGGCAATCAGCCCTTAAGGTGAGAACCTAGCCTCTGTATGTTACTCTGTATGATTGATTTTGAGAAACTGCATAGTCCTAAAAAACAGATGGAGGAATAACATCTCACGTTTACTACAAGTGGCACCTTAGAAGCTTACAATCAGATCAGAATAATGACTAGTACCCTCACTGTTGGGACCACTCTTTTGTAGAACGAAAATAAACTCATTTTTGCTTGGAGGGTTTGAAAGTGCTATTCCATCCTTATTTATGTCTTATTGACCTTTTGAAATGACCCAAAATAACTGCAATTTCCAAAAGTAGAAACATGGTGCATTTTTTAAGAAGAGATTTTTTTTTCAAGGAGCAAAAAAAGTTCTCATTAAAAGGTGGTTCCATCTCTAATGCTGAGTGGACATCTTAGGAATTTAATTAAATTAGTTTTTTTCATTGATAATGATGCCATGTAGAGTTGACACATTGTAATGGAGGGAGTATCAAGAAATGGTCTGGTTTTAACCACTCTTTGTTAATGAAATAGTTGAATTTCATGCCATAATTCTCTGGTTTGTTCTGCCATCAGTGAACTTGCTACTAATTTTTTTCCCATTTTTCTTTCTATGCTGCTACAATAGATTGTTGAAGTTGTGCTGCGCCAGGGTCTTGTTCATCCCATTACTTGTGTCCCATACCTTATAGCCCTTGAAACAGATCCGCAGGAAGTCAATTCAAAGTTGGCTCATCATTTGTTGATGAATATGAATGAGAAGTAATCTCCTCTAAATGTTATATGAAGTTCTCTTTCCGATCAACTTTTCTTATTATATAACTAAATGAAGCATCTTTTCAGGTACCCTGCATTTTTTGAAAGCCGTTTGGGGGATGGCCTTCAAAAGTCTTTCATTTTTATACAATCGATAAGTGGTATACATGAAAATGTAAACCAGAAAGTCCAATACAAGGTCCCAGGAAATGTGAAGGGGAAACCTGATGGTGGCTCCTTTTCTCAAGCAAGGCTTGGAGTCTCTAGAATATACAAGCTTATCCGTGGAAACCGAGTTTCAAGAAACAAATTTATGTCCTCAATCGTGCGGAAGTTTGATAACCCCAGCTGGAATGATTCTGTAGTCCATTTTCTGATGTTAGTGTTGGTGCTATTTCTAGAGTTCTGCTTTGTGAGTTGTTTAGAGTGGAATTATAAGCTGGTTTCTTTTGACAGGTACTGTGCTGAAATACTTGCTTTGCTACCATTCACAACACCTGATGAGCCACTATATTTGATCTATGCTATAAATCGAGTAATACAAGTCAGGGCTGGGGCACTCGAGGCAAATATGAAAGGCTTGAGTATGTATTTGTCACAAAGATATCTGGAGAAGATACCTTATGAGAATGGACAGCAAGTGCCTGCTGTTAAGCCTGACTTCAATGAGGTGGCTTCAATGGATTTGAATGGGACAATTCAACATGAGCCAGCTGTTCAGCCTATTTTCAACCATACGGTGGATTTGAATGAGAGTATACGACAAGAGACAACTGATCAGCCTGTCCCAAACCATAGCATCTCACTGGAGGCAAAGATACATAGCATGGGCTCTGATGTTTCTATTGTTCTTTCTGCAGATGATCTGCGGAAAGTTCAGGTGGCTTTAAGACTTCTTTATATCATTTTCTTTTTTGCACTAGAAAGAGTTCATTCTCTGAAAAGCACAAAATTGTTTGCATAAAAATCTTTCGGTATGTTTTTCCCTTATAGGAATAAATAAATTTCATGTTAGTGCCAGTATATGTGCAAGCTATGTTTTTTCATGTTTTCCTGATTGTACGTTCTTGTGGGTGGTTATATATGTTGATGCTAAGGTGCTTATGCAGGCTGACTGTCTGGCAGCTACTGCGTTGCAGCTTCTTTTGAAAGTAAAGAGGCACCTAAAAATTGTGTATAGCCTGAATGATGCCCGGTGCCAGGTAACGCTATGTAAAGTTTGTTCCCGCCATGGTAAATCTGGATATAATTAATGAACTTAGTGTTAATGCATATTTTCTACTTTGTAACCAGGCTTTTTCCCCAAATGAACCTGCAAAACCTGGTGAGGTTCTCTCCAGACAGAACATTCCCTTCGCCATTGGTGAAATACGCACTAGTTTGCCTACCACTCATCAAGAATTGATACAAAGATATCAGGTAGTGTGTGTGGGCTATGGTTTGATCATGACAACCCATTTTACTCTGTCGCATGTGTTTTTCACTGGACTGAGCATGCTTGCTGAGAGTTAGCTGTAGCAATTTTCTCTTTAACATTGCTTTTTACTGGATTTCTTTCTTTACAGGAATTCAAGAGTTCTCTGAAGGAAGATGTGGTTGATTATTCGCTTTACACTGCAAATACCAAGAGGAAGCGGCCCACCCCCAGAAAAGGACGGAAATCTGGATACATGGGAGGTGAAGATGACGAAGATGATCATGATGATGAGGACTGGACAGGTGGGGTTCGCAGGCTAAGTAATAGCGGCAGAAAAGGTAACAGCAACAGGGGAAGTAGGCAGCGATGATAGTTGTTGTAAGTATGTGACAGGTAGGCTAACTTGTATATTAAGTAGGAAAGGAATAGAAAGAGAATAGGAGAGAAAAGAATAGAAATCTGGAAACAGAGCCAAAAAAGGGCATCCAAGGGCCTGGAATGGTACTGGGTAGTTGGGAGCGCCTTCTCTGGCTGTTTCCATCTTGTAATTGGTTTGGCATTATAGTCGTAGCATTCTTTTTGTTAATGAAATTCACTTTCTCCTACTAGATTGCCTCTTTTGAGTTTTTTTTTTTTTTTTAACAGATTTCCTTATTATTGATTCTTCCGTATCCCCATTCTTGAATCTATACTGTGTTATGTATTTATTTTTTCTCTTTCTAATATAAGAAATTGAGGGATTTCTATTTGAAACTTTAGGTTGCTTTCCGACATCATTGAAATGAAATATCATGTCGTCACATCTTAAACTGCACCAAGGATGAATCCATTCTATTCGTTTCCCCTGGGCATGTGGAAAAGGTTTAATTATTGTGGGTTACACAATAATTAAACCTTTTCTATTCATAGTACTTTGTGGAAGCTGATCTTCATTACTTTGCACTTATTTTCTATATGATTTTAATTTGATTGGGAAGGTAATAATGAAGTGGAAAAATATTAAGTTGGGAGGACCCATATATTTAATTTTGTGCTAAGAAAGTTGCATGGCCGAACTGAACGATTAAAAATATGATGCCCCCAATGTCAATATGTTGGCCCATGTTATAACATTGATTTCATTTGCCAACTGTCTTTATTTACAGTTGTCTGTTGGGTCTCACCATGTGAGTATAGATATATTATTATGGAATGGACTCTGGAGAATCAACAATTGTTTGTTGCCGTATAAATGAGGCATTTCTGTCTCCCTTTTACCTGCCTCATTTGTTACAAGTAATAATAAACTTTTTCACTGATGTAGAGTTCGATTTCTCTCAACCTATCGACCTCAGATTGGCCTTCTTGCACATCTATGCTTTAAAGAATACGTCACGTTGAAATTAGTACTCTAGTGCTGATGGTTAAATCTATTATTATTTGTTTCATCACTTTCCCTCGAGCTGCACAGTTAGCACGTTTTCAAGTGCATTGATTAAGGAAGCTTTGGCAATTTGAACTTACTCTAGTGTTCATCTGTTGATGTCAGTTATACATAATGGGAAGCAGCACCGATCTATATCAAAGTGGAGATCCCATCCTAACATGGGAAATGTCAGCGTAGGTCTCAGAGATGGAAAAAATAAAAAACAATAACAAGATTTTACGACACACCATGAAAAGCTAGTCGATAAAATAGGAAAAAAGCTACGTTCCAATGTCACTCTTATATTCTACAACTTTATGGCCGTAAATGACACGTAGTAATCATAACGTTAACACAAAATAAATATCCTTAATCAAACCTTATTAAATAAGAAATTACACAGTAACAGAAACATTACTAAATTCTGACAATCCAATGAAAATTAAACCCAAAAGAGTGACTACCACCCAGAAGTTTGGAGGAGGACGTCACCAAGCAACTCACGGTACGATGACAAAAAGAGGCTGCAAGGATAATATAGGGAATTCAGATAAATAAATTGAAGTATAAACCACAGCATATGTGCATGTGTGTGTGTTAGAGAGAGAGAGAGATCACCGTGTCTACACTAACTGGTTTCCCATCCTCTAAAAGAATCTCTGTTATTGTTCCAGATTGATCAGCCTGGTGAGAAAAATTGAAGATTAGCAGCCTTTGGTCTCAAGGTGGAATGCAACATAGTCTCAAATACCAATGGGGAAAAAAGGGCCCAATAATCAATTATATTAGCACTACAATGCATAGGCGAAAATTAAGGTTACTTGAGCAATTTCCTTCAAGAAAACGATTCTCTAATCAAAACAACAGTTAATCCATAACGAAGAATGGTACGGGCTTTGGGTCATCCGCAATACACAAGGGGCTTTGATTGTAGGCTTCTCTCCCTTCTATAGATGGGGAACAAACACAGTGGCTGAGGTCCGAGCTCTATTAGATGGAGTCAAAGCTTGCATAAGGTTGAAACTGGACAGAGTAGACGTTGAGACAGACTCACAGCTTTCTAGTACAGTTAACAGGGCTGTAAGGGAGGATTGGGAAAGAATTTTATTGCTAGCAATACTTGTTTCTATCTGTTAAACACATTTTCGGAGAAGTTAATCAAGATGCTAATCTATTGCCAAAACAGGGTGCAAATGGGGATACAAGAGGGTTCTTGTCAGGCTCAAGAGACATTGTAATGATCCTTAGAATTGATAGAGCTGGACTGCCTGTGCTATGTTGTAAATGACAGGTCTTAACAAGAGTGCACAGTCTGTACTCAGTTCTATACCAATTTTGTTCTAGCTTTCACATTTTGATTTGGGCTTTTATTTTTTCGTATATTCTAGGCGTGAATTTGTAATCACGGTATTCCTCCGTCACAAGTGAGGGTTTATCAATAAATTTGGGCCTATCTTCTTAATAAAAAAAAAACAAAGAAACCTTCTAGAAATGAACTAGTAAGAGGGGTCAGTAAATACAAGAATGGAAGATTTTTTAGGAATCAACCCTCTTAGGTTTGAACAATAACCCCAAGGGATTGGCCCAAGTGGTGAAGGCCTTGGTCTTGGGGTATCACTCCCTTCAAGATCCAAGGTTCAACACCTCATGGGTGCAAACAATCCTTTGGGGCCACACCCCCTGGTGAAAAGCTATCGATTTAACCAGTTCTGTGTATGGAAACTTCCGAGGGTGCGGTGCACGGGACCGTGTTTTGCTCTGTAGGGGTGGGTCCAAAGGGCCTTGCCTTGGAGAGGTTCCTGACATCAAAAAAAAAAAAAGAAAAAAAAGATTTGAACAATCAAGGAGGGAACAGGTACCTCAATTTCATTCATCAGTTTCATGGCCTCAATGATGCAGACGACCTGACCTTTTTGGACTTTATCTCCTACCTGAAAATGGTTAAATATTTATAAGAGGGGTTACTGTTTTTCCCATATGGTGAATAATGTAATATGTACCCTTTTTTATGATGAAGTATATACACATTCGAATTGCTTAAGACATGATTTCTCATCTCTCATGTCCTGGAGGAGGAGGGGGGGGGGGGGGGGGGGGGGGCCTTAAAGTGGTCACCAACACTGCCACTTACCTTGAAAAATGGTGGTTCACCAGGTCCAGGACAACGATAGAATGTTCCAGCCATGGGGGATTTCAGTGGTGGATGAGACGAAGTGTTTGCCTTTGCAGGAGCAGGTAAGGCAGGTGCTGGTGCTGAAGCAGGAGCAGCTGACATTGCTGGTGGAGGAGGAGACGGAAGCATTGCATAGGGTGGTAGAGGTGGTGGCATATTAGCTGGTGTAGCTGGCTGTAAAGCTTCCTTTTTTCTTATTAAGATCTCACAGTCTGACTGCTTCAGCCGCAGTTCAGCAATATCTCTCGAATCAACAAGCCTGTTAATGAAAATGATACAAACTTCAATAAGAATGACGTGTTTAATATACATTTACTGTGAAGAATACTTGCAAGAATGTGTATGTGCCAAACTCGCTTTGACTTACTTGATAAGATCTGATACTTGAGACATGAATGCCGAGAATGACGATTCGTCTTGAACAGTATCTTGATCAAGATGTGCCGACTCATCTTTCCCTTTTGGTGATTCAACTCCAGATATCGTTGAAAGTACGGGTGCAGAATTTGAAGATTTCTCGGCCGTAAGCTAGAATTCAAGTAGCTTTAGTAGGTGCTCATAATGAATATCTTATTCAAATTAGGAATTTTTTGCTTATTGAGAACAATCTTACCGCATTAAGCTTTGCACACACCTTCCAGTCCCTGTATTGCTTCCAGTTATGGCTCTGCAAGACAATTATACCACTAAATAATAAAGAGTTTGCAGCAAAAAAGTATCATACATGAACTACGCATTATTAATCTTCATACAGTGTGCATTTGCATTAGTCGATATTCTTACAGAAAACCAGATTTTAGTTTTCTTTAATTAACCAGAAAACCAAAAATCGACAGGTAGAAAGCAGACAACTGAATATTTCAAAACTCATAAGCCGGCCACCAATTCTTCTGTAATTTTGCTCTTGCCTTCATTAGACACGATGACATGACCGCAAAGGATCGCTCTCTCTCTCTCTCTGATCGAAACTATGCTGATGTATGAAACGCAAACTACATTCAATCTGCAGTCTTAAACTATGATAGATGCATATATCATTCACTTGGGTAAATACTCTCTCCTCACACGTCAAGGTGGACCACTATAAAATTTTATCAGTAATGTTGACGACACATAAAGAACGCTGTTCATACTACGCGTACATACTACCAGGAAAATCTGGAAAGAATCATCGAATGACTATATGTTTCTACGAAGTAAAAGGCTTCTTATATTCATTTTTTTCAATAAAATTAAAATCGTTGACACATATATAGACAATAGTTTATATAAATTACGTATCGGAAGGGAAAAATGTATAATATAAATCATTCAACACAGCACAATATTAAATATGGACAAGAGTTGATATAAATTAAGACCAAATAAAAAACCACATAGTAAAAACAAATAAATATTTCCACGAGTAGAACTTGAACACCAAAAAATAGTGCGAATCAATGAAAATGGCAAAGATTAAAGTCTGGGAGGATGAACATACTAGCGAAGATCCAAGTAAGACAGACGGCGTGGGACTGGACACGCGACGAAAGAAGAGCAGCTTGTGCTGGCTTTTATTCGTGGATCCGAGACGGGGAAGGGAGAAGGTTTTAGGGCAGGGCACCGTTAACGACGCCATTATGAGAGAGAGGAAATTAGAATACAGAAAACAAGAAATTAAGATAAATTTGGAAAGTGATTTCAATGGTTTCTTCTTTCTTAGCTCTCTACTCAAGACGGAAAATGAAAAGCGGTGAAAACGGAACGAAAAAAGGAAGGGATTTTGTAGGGGAAAGGTGGGCGATGAGATCGAAGCGACTATCTGAGAGATCCGAGAAAGAGAAAAATAAAATGTGGGGGAGACTTGGGGAGGTGTTCGATGTTTACGAGGCGGCCATCAACATCGCCCTTTTAACTAACCACAACTCAACAATGTCGTTGGGTTTCTCTACCAAAGACACGACACAAAGAAGCTGTCTCCAGAGTAACAGAGAAGAGAGAGGCTTTCCCTCCATGTGCGCATCTTTGACGTGGACGACTAGGGCGGGTCCACGAACCGGGGTAAGCAAATCGAACGGCTAGCAGTTAAGTTTAGTGTACAGTTCTAAATTCTTATCGCCCGATTTGTTTGGTTCCGGGATTTTGGTACACTTTCGTACCTACAATTTTGATCTGTAACATGTGGATATTTTGTTAAATAAATAAATAAATAATCAATATATAATATCACGTACCAATTAAAAATTATAATATTTACAATTTTAAAATGTTCAAACTATCGTGTATTTTATTTTTTAAATTTATATATATATATATATATCTGAGATTATTTTTTTAATATGATAACAAGTGTTTTAAAGTGTGCGAGACTTGCACATTTTAAAACTGTAAAGAGAAATTCTATTTACAGTCTCCTCTTGGAGACTGTATGTGCAGACTTTTTATTAAATAAAAAAAACATCATTTTAGGAGGGGTAGTTTTGTAATTTTAAAAAAAATTAAAAATAAAATTGATTGGGCTTGCATTGCAGTCCTCAAATGGGGACTGTATCTAACCTTGCTCAACTGTAAATATAATTTTTCTTGACAATTATGTACTATCGTGATCTCTACTTTTCCCCTTCTTTGGCTATTTCTGTAATAGTCTTATAAGTTCAAAATGACTTCACTTTTGAAAATTTCCACCTTTAAAAGGATATGATGCTTCTTTTCAATCTACAGTTACATAATTCGATACACTTTGAAGACTTAAGTATGTTGCAGATCCTGTACTTCTGCACAATGCATGCTTAAGAACTGTATTTTGCTTCCATCTGAGAGATCTGCTTTAGATTGGATGCAGCAATGTACAAATTTCATTGACATGTTGCAAGAGTAGGTTTGTTGTTTTTTTTTTTTTTTTGGTCAGTCCTTTAACTTCCATTGGCATCACTAAAGAACTTTCAATTGCAAGTTCCTTATTATAAGATATGCTTTTCGTTCATGACTCTTGCAGCAAGTCGATTTTGTTTGTGTCTTTCTGTACAACCACCACTAAAACCGTATGATTTAGATCCTATCTATTTGTGTTCGTTTCATCCTATCATGTTGGAATCTAATCCTTTCTTGATAAGGTAGATTCTGGGTTCTTTGACTCGTGAAGATGTATTTTATGTTCATCAGAACTTGTTTTCCACTCGCTTGTATGCTCTCCTATTCATCTGCCCTGTAACAATTGACAGATATATCAGTCCCAGGAACTGGGGAGAAGAGTACTTTTCTAGTCATCCCAACAAAGGAAATTAAGCACATACCTGGCTTGTAATATCTTCTGGTTTTGGCCACCTGAGGGATAAACACCCCAGTTCCATTGGCATTTTTCCACAAGTTTAGAAGCCATGCAGGTACTGAATTAGTACTCTCATTTTCCCACCAATTGAAATAGCTTCCAGGTTGTAATATAGCAGGGTAAGTACAAGCTGTTAATCTGTTTGAGCTTCTTTTGGCAACAATAGAGGAGTTTTGCCGTTTGGCTTTGTGGAGATCTTCATCCTCATCTGCTGTCAAAAGCAGAATTTGCTTCCTAATATCTGCATAGAGAACATCATTCTGGTCGTGGTCGCCACCTTCGAGTTCAAGAAAGTGATCTGCCTTCATGTCCATATTGAATTGGAGACTGTAATCAGTGTCCATGAAACAGCTCTAACCGAAGAGACTTTGTTTTGTTTTGTGGTTGGAAATGGTGAATTGGGTTTCTTAGGGAACTTGTTTGGGATTATTATATAGAGTGATAGCAGGGAAAGAGTACTTTGTTTGAGGTCAATTTAACCGGTGCAGAGACGTTGGATTGGTTAAATGCTTCCAAAAGAATTCAATTCTGAATAATATGTCTATGTTTGTTCTTTAGTTCATGTACTTATCTGAAATTGGTCATTAGGATATACTTTAAGCCAAAGCCCCCCTGTAAACCAAATGGATGAGAATGACTTTGAACATCACTTTTCTTTAACATAATGACAAGCTATCAAATGAACGTGGTCATAACTGCACGAGATATCATAAATTATAGCCTTCAATTCATGAATTTGGATCATTTGTGCTAAAATAATAGGTAATAAACGCCATATTGGAGTATCAAGGTGCTGATACACCACCGGAGAAGATAACTTGTAAATTGAAAAACCAAATCTCTCTCTCTCTCTCTCTCTATACTTTGTTTTCCAAATTATGGAACATGTTGACTGAATTAAGAGCATGTCAGACCTGTGCCAAGAGTTGGCTCGTCAAAACTACCGACAATGTTGACCAAAATAATCAAGCAAATAAAAGAAACATGGACCCTCAATCTGAATTCCACCATATTGCTCCAATCCAGGATGTTCCTGCTGCTATCATTTTGTCAAGATTATATACTTCAATTGCTGAACATGCACTTTTGTAGACACTAAAAAGAGAGCCATAGGTTTTAAATCACGCAATTAAAGAGTATATATGTAAAGGGTGGAAGAAATGATGGAAAACTACAATGAATCATTCAGAATTACAGAAGCCAAACAAACAACAGAAATGGGCTCAAATGCATGCACAAGACAACAGAGAGTTGCACACTCACGTTTCATATAATACCAAATGACAATGTCTTAAAAGAAAGAAATATACAACAATGAAATCTTATTTATGGCAAAAATACAATTTTTGCATCAACGAGCCATGCCAGGCGCAGCTATAGGAGGCGTGAGTCCTTCCCGGTTCCACTTCTCTACATTGGCTTCCCAACCTTCACGCAAAAGATAACGACAAATAAGCACCAAAATGCATCATTCATCAGTCATCACTAATCTTAAACTTCCAATCTATATGTTTGGATATCTAAAACGAAGCATGTTATTTTATCGATGGAATATAAATCCATTGCACACACAAAGGGACTCATCATCATGAAACCTCCAACCGAGAGTCTCTTTTATTTTTTTCAGTCAGGATTTTAGGTCGAGATTCATTTCTTTACCTTTTGGTCTTTGTTCTTGGAGTGATGGTTTAGGAAATAGATGTTATCAAGTTTTTTTTTTTAATATTGATTATGTGATTAAATCTGTTATAAGGTTTCTATCAGAACAATTGATAAATTGTTTTATCAAAATATAACCCGAGAATATTGTCGTATAAAAAATTATATTTGTAAGCCGGCGTATAAAAAATTATATTTGTAAGCCGGCGTAGAAGACATGACCTCTACACTGTTGATATGATAAGATTTGATTTGCAAAAGGAATTTAATTTTAAACTTCTCTTTCAAATTAAATCCTACCATGTTAACTATATAGAGAGTGTATTTTACACCGACTTCCAATTTTCTGACTCTTGCCACGTTGGAGATAGCAAGACCTCTAGGAGCCGAGACAGAAAAGGCATGCATGTGTTAAAAGGGAATAGAGCTTACCAATGGAGGGATCAACCCCACGATACTGAAGTTCTCTATACTCTTGACAAAGAGAGCAAGCACAGCAGCAGCAATGAACCAACCAATCTGCACAAGGAGCCTCTGGCAGTGAGAAGAGGCCTCGCAGTTTGGACCTGTATGTACAAGCGTACAGCCATGCGCAGCCAACAGAGCCCATGGCATAGGAGATGAGGCCACCAATCAGACATGCTGCCCATTCAACAAATTAACTTCATTAATTCCCAAGTTAGTAACTTTTCAACAAGCTGAGCTTCAAATTTTAATTAGGTATTTCGACAAGTTAGGCTTAATTCAACCTACCCCAAGCTACACTAACTACCCTAACTGGGGTACCCCCAGCAGTTGAGATCACATAAATGTAGCATTAATTCATTTACCTTTAATGGAAAATAAATGTAATGAATGAAATATATTCGTAATAAGTAACAACTTATGTTATGTGTGGGGGATCCTAACAAAAAGATGCAATGCATCATACAAACTGAATAAAAGAGCAACGAGTCTGATAAATTGGACATGAACCCATGCATGTTCATCATTAACTCTAAGAGTATTATAAAACATAAGCAATACTAGTTTATACTGACAATAGGTGTAAATATTTTTGCTTACATGTGGTCCCTCTATCAACAATTTCCACAATCCGGCCTACGGTGACACATGGACAGCAACATGTTACGAGACCTACAAAAGTGAACAGGAGTTAAGACATCAAGAATGGGGGGGACAATTTTGAGAGGAAGATTGTAAGGGTTAAAAAAATAGGAATGTTATGCATCAGTCACTATTCATTCACACATCCCGCACTTATAGCTTTTTCATAGGGTGTAAGATATGTAGTGGTGAATAGTGGCTGATGAGAAGAATTTTTCTAAAAAAATGTATCCATGGCAGCAATTACAGTTGGATGGATCCTCAAAACAATCACAAAGTCCGGTAGACCATTGTCCCTCATGAGGCTTTGCAAATGGTGGGGCTGAAGTTGGAGGTGGTGGAGCTGATTTGCCATAGGGAGCTTCGGCTTTATTGGGATACATTGGTGCAAGAAATTATAGATACTGTGGATATATAGGTGATGGAGGGAATTTCTGAATGCCTTTAGGTTATGGTATTGGGTCTTATAAATAGTAGGCAATGGATTGGGACTTACGTGTGTTTCTGGCTTGAGTTAATTGCTAGGAAAATCCAGTTTTGAATCTGCAGAAGTGATTGACTTTAAACTTTATCATTTTTGAAGATTTCTTCCTTCTTCTTCTTTTTTAAAATCTTTGAATTGGTTGAATAGATCACTTCAGACACCTACCGTTTCCGATAAGGCTTGGATGTTTCATTCCAAAACAAGAAATTTTAATATAGAGGTGTCATTGTGTGTTAAAATAAAAATGCTTGATCTATTCAGATATCTTATAAAAAAAAAATTTACAACTTATAGGCTTATAGCTCAATATAAGATATTATAAAATTTTCTTTTACGATAAACTAAGACCCGATTTGGATACAAGAAGTGTTTCATCTCATCTCATAATTATAATTTTTTTAAAATTATCAAACAAAATATAATAAACAATTCAAAATTTTTAAATTCTAAAATAACAATAATATTAAAAAATAATATTTTATTTAATTTTTAACTTTTGTATCAACTCATCTCATCATCCAAACGACATCTAAATCTAACGCGTTAAGTAGCATTGACTTGTAAACTTTATTTTATAAGATCTAGTTGGACACCTCTAACAATATTAGAAACAGCCATGAAATTCCTCATTTCCAAAGCCATGACCCGTACATATAGGTTAGAAGTATTGAAAGAGACGCAAGGCGTGCACTCACCATCGTCAACCAAAAAATGGGGCTGCTTTTTTCTTTTCTTTTTTGTGGGGCTGCTCTATTCATCATCAACTTATACACGAAAGCTGTTTGAATGGAAGAGAACACCTCTAAATACTATGGACAAAAAAAATACATAAAAAGATACAGCCAAAAACCCATAAATGGACCAGAAGTACCTTAATTCCATTCCATTTTTTTTTTTTTAGGAAAAAAAGAAAGAAAAAAAGCAAGTGAAAACAGGTAAAAAAAAACTCATGGATCCATATGAATGTCAAAATTCCAAGCAATTTCGCTGTGACGTGATTTGATGGGTGGCTTGTAATAACTAATTAACTAGTCGTTGAACTAGTGTTGGTTTTCAAGTCGTCTTATTATTCGAGAAATAAAATAACAAGATTTCAAATTCCGGGAATTGTAATGTGCTACAGCAATACGCACGTTGACCTTCGAAGATATCCATAACATCCTTGAATTGAATTTATTATCGGGCCAAGCAAAAGGCGAAACCCCATCATGTACAGAACAGAGTCGACCTGAAGGTAAATCGTTTAGAACAAAACGATTACTGTGATAGGTTTCAACAATGAGGAAGAATGGAAGGATGGGAGAGCTGACGGAAAATTTCACAATCACAACGATGATGGCAGCATGCTTACTTCCACGTATGAATGTTATAAAAACAAAAACAAGACCTAAAACAGTAAAACATATAGATTAAGATGCCAGGCCCGGACATCTCTCAGGGCGCATTGGTTGTGTAAAATGCAAGAAATCATCTGCGACCAGAACACCTAACAAAAAGGTAAGGATCAACAAAAAGGAATAAGTCAGATGCGAACTAGTAGCGGTTCCAGTAGGTCCTGCGTCTGAACCAGTTGTAGTCAGGTAAACCCTGGATGGGCCCCATCGCGGCAATTGCAATATCCTGCAAAACCAAGCACCGGATGAAGACAAGTCCATCACATTTTGATAAACAAACTGGTGAAAAATCTTACATAAAATTTTACTTATTTTCTAGATCCAGTAACTTAGGTACCTAATAGTACTTACCTGGTCCCAAATAAATCGGTTTGCAACACGTTTGACTGTGCTTGCATCAACAGCATCAATTCTGGCAAACAACTCGGGAAATGGGATTCTTCGGCCATATGTAAGTAGCTACATGCACAAGAATACCACGGAAAGCAAAATTAGGAATTGCGAATTGTAGCAGAACAGATTTCCCAATCAAATTTGAGATTTACAGTGGTTACTTCTAATCTGAAACATATAGAAACCACATATATCACCTTCTCTTTTTTGCCAAGCACATACATAACACCTGATATGAACCAGTGAGAATGTGATATCCCTTGAACCCACAATCAATTTGAAAACTCGCCCAATAAAGCCAAAATCAAGCCAATGAAAAATTTAGATCCGTTGAGGAACTCGTTTCAAGAACTGGTCCATGTTGGTGCCCATCAACACCTTTCCAAATTATCATCCTAGTAGCCATTAAATCATAGAGAGATCTCAACTTTCAAACCAGGGTTTGACAAGACATACACAAAGCAAGAAATAATATGCACGTTGAACTAAGGAAGCACACAGTGAAGGGATAAGAGTGACCTGCTGAAGTTAATCAGCTGGTCAAATGATATTGGTTCAAACCAGCTCGACAGTAGTGACTGCATGAAATATTTCTTTCTCTGCTTGCAGTTTTTTAATACTAACTTTTTTTTGTTACAAGTAGTTTTTTAATACTAACTCATATACAATAGATTAAAAAGGATATACAACAGTAACCTAAATGAATCATTTCTTCTATCTTATCATTTCAATAAGGAGTGAAGTTGCACCTGGCGCCCAATATCTTCAGCTACAGAACTCGTTCCATCGATGTGAAGCAGCAGAGAAGATTTCAACTGCAATAAAAGACACCAGTAAGCAACAATAACTACAGGAATGATTTTACCAAATTTCACAAAATCACGTAGATGAGACTGTTTGTGGACATAATCTTGGACAAAGAACAATAGAAAATTTGTCAACTGCCATATCGAAAAAATAATACCATTTCAAAATGTCAGTATCGCACCCCATCTCATTGTCATCCTCAAGGAATTGAAGCTTCTTTCAACCAATGTTTAATTTGAACAAACAAGAAACAAATAAATGCACTATGAAATGGCTTTTCACATTCACAAGAACAATTTGATTTCAAAAGCAGCTATGTATCTGATAAAAATGTCCAGCTACGATTATTAGTCACGGTACTAAGCTCATTCTTAGAGCTTGGCCTGGTTCAGATAAAAAAAAAATAATAATAATATCTGAAGTAACCATGTATCTGATATCAATTTAAAATGAAAGCATTGGTGGGTACCTGATTACGCGCACGAATAACATCTTGTTCCAGAACTCGACAACACAACTTGGTGGTCTCATACATTATTGCATATGCTAAATCATCTAAACAATCCGGCTGAAATAACAAGACAACAAATTCATCACAAATAAATGAAGTTACAATAACCCTATTGGCACCATGTCCAAGTTTTTTCATCAAAAAAGGAGGAAATGAAGATAAAAAAGGTATCCACATTTTACATTTTATTCTGTAAATGACAGAAATGTTTGATGGCTTCAACAATGTTTAGGGATCTCACCTTAGCAACAGCATAAACACCAAATAGCCCAGTGTCTTTATAGTTGGTGTTAAAAGACATCATACTTTCTGCGATTTCATTTATGGCAATCCTCTGTGCCAAGTCAGAACTGTATACAGATTTTCATTTTATCAATGGATGTGCTTAAAAGAGAAAATGCCTTACTGAAGAACGAAACCCGATATGCCACAAAGGTAAGTAGTTCTGAAAATAACTCACCCCATGTGCTTTCCACCACTAGCACTTTTATTCCATGAACCCAGCATTGCCTGCATTACCATCAGAGCAACAGAATCTGGATCTGTCCAAGATGCTCCATTAAAAGCAACCACAAATTGTGCCACGGGGACATCATCATCAATTATTCTAACCTGGTTTTTACAACATCAACAAAATTTATTCTATCATGCACAGCCATAAAAGATATTATGAAGTAATCAATATATCTCCCCACCTCAGAACCAGTAAAAGCTGCTGGCTCTTTTGCAACTAACTGAGTAGCTGTGGTTGGGTCTGACGATAACTTTGTGAACAATTTTTTTACTTGCTCAACAATGTCCTCATGCTTCACAGCTCCAGAAGCAGCAATGACCTGAGATATAGGTCCCAAAAAACCTCCATGACAATCCCTTCCCAAAGCAAGTCTTGCATATTGATGTAAAATGCAATAAAACCAAACAAAATATGACATATTCACCAATTCCTCCGATCCACCATACACGAACAAAAAATTAAGAAACTCGTTATTTTTGCCTACCATTCTGGGTGCCGTGTAGTGCGTTTGTATATAGTTCTGGAGATGATCTTTTGTAATTGTCCTAATATTCTGAGCAGGTCCAAGAATAGTTCGACCCAAAGGAGTGTACTGAAAAGCCGTTGCATGCAAATGGTCAAAAATGACTTCCTCAGTTTGCCCCTCAACCTACAGCATGGACATGAGATAAAAACTTAAAACACACAAAGCAAGATAGCAAAACCTATAAACAAGTTTGCTATAACCTTAACAAAACATTATCAGCAACGAATGAGGGCAAACATCTCCACCAAAGAAAAATCAAACACCAGTACTTCCACATCAGTTGAATAATACATGAAACAGTCTGTATTAGATTGTGATACCCCATATGATAAGGATAAGGGTAGGTGGTGTATGAGATCTCACATTACTTGGGAATGATAAGTTCTTGTTCTTTATAATATTCCAATGGAGTTCCAATTATATCATTGACTAGTCCTTTTGGAGTATAGACCATGTGGTTTGGGCTTTCCATTGAGGCGTTACACGAGAAGAGAAGGGCAACACGATAAAGTGTAAATTGTATCTCAAAATTCCATGCTTGTATAACGTTGAATGTACATTTATATTCAGCATCCACTTGTGTAAGGGCAAGGCAGGGCAGTAAATGATCACCTACGAGTTTTCGTCACTTATCTTTCTTATTGTGCTAAGAAAGTTATGTCATTGTTTCCTATAAACCTATGTCTAGGGCATTCAGCTCAAAGACTGCTCTAAAAGCAACAAAGAAGATCCTCAAACTAAACATAGCATAAATGTTGATGGGGATTAACTCATACTATGAAAAAAAGGAACAAAGTAATCATGACTTTTAAGATCCAACATAGTAAAATAGTATGAAGCACACATTTGCAGGAAGGGAGAAAGAAGTGGAAATGAGAAACATTTTTTTTTATAAGTTTACAATTATGTTGAATAATGATAGGCATAGCCCGAGTACACAAGATGATATACAAAGATACACCATATCTATGTTGAAGCAATAGAGTAAGAAAGTCATGAAAGTCGAGGTCATTAAAGTCTATAGCTATGGCCCATGTACATAGAGTTCTAGTAAACAAAGCTCTTAATTCCTCTATTGTGCGCTCCTTGTCTTCGAACGTCCGTTCATTGCGCTCCTGCCATAGACACTACAAAATACATATCGGGACCATCTTCCACACAACTTTGATTTGTTGAATGCCTCTCAAATTTGTCCAGCTTGTCAATAGTGCAGCCGCTGTAGCGGGTATAACCCAAGCTACCTCTAATCTGCTGAACACTTCATTCCATAACACTCTAGCAATCTCACAGTGTAGAAATAGATGATCCACCATCTCCCCAACTTTCTTACACATGCAGTACCAATCCACTATAATCACCCTGTGTTTCCTCAAGTTATTTGTTGTCAGGATCTTACCCAGGGAAGCTATCCACGTGAAAAATGTCGCTTTAAGAGGCGCCTTATGTCGACAAATCCTTCTCCATGGGAACCGATTATTCGGCGAGTGTGTGAGTGACTTATAGAAAGAGCGAACCAAGAATTTACCTTTACTTGCAGGTATCCACCACAACACATCAGCTCATTGGTTGCTTGGTTTTATGGAATACATTAGGCTGAAAAAATCCTCAAAGTTGCCACTTCCCAATCTTGGGCCACCATACTGAAACTGATGTTCCATTGGACTTGTTCCCTCAATATCACCATGAGATCAGCCACTGAAGCTTATTTTTCACATGTCACCCGAAACACAGAAGGAAATATTTCCTTTAAAGCACTATTTCCACACCATATGTCGCTCCAGATTTTAATCTTAGTGCCCTCGCCCAGAACAAATCTTGTATGTCGAGTAAAGACCCCCCATCCTCGTCTAATGTGCTTCCAAACTCCCACTCCATAAGCCCCACCCACCTCTCTAGTACACCAACCCCCCCCAAAAAAAAAAACCTCCGTATTTGGACTCAGTCACCGACTTCTATAGTGCTTCTGGTTCCATATTATATCTCCACAATCATTTTCCAAGTAACATCCGATAAAAAACTCTCATATTTCTAATACCCAACTCACCAGAGGAGATTGGGGAGCATACCTTCTCCCAACTGACTAGATGGAATTTGAATTCATCTCCCACTCCACTCCACAAGAAATCATGCTGAAATTTTTCAATCCGGGACGCCACACTTGCAGGAATAGGGAATAGAGACAGGAAGTAAGTAGGTAAATTTTTTTTGATAAGTAAAAGGTAAATTTTATTGATACGAATGAAATAGACATAGCCCGTGTATACAGGGAGTATACAAAAGAACACCTAAAATACATTCTAGGAACGATAGATTAAGGACAAGAAGTCATGAGCATTGTTCCCACTCCACAAAAAATCATGCTGAAGTTTTTCAATCTAGGATGCCACACTTGCAGGAATAGGGAATAGAGACAGGAAGTAAGTAGGTAAATTAGACAGCGTACTCTTAATTAAGGTAATCCTGCCACCCTTTGACGAATATAGTCTCTTCCAGCCTGCCAATCTCCACTCTATCTTTTCTCGATCACCGTGCCCCATATTGGAATAGCTCTAGAGGCAGTCCCCAACGAGAGGCCAACGTATTCCATGGGGAGAGAGGCAACCTTACATCCCAACGTGCTAGCCAATTGCCTTATGTTGTTAACACTTCCTACTGACACCATTTCTTATTTGTCAAAATTCACTTTCAAACTGGACGCTGCTTCAAAACAAAGTAGGAGGGCCTTCAGTGCCCGAACCTGGTTTTGGTATGCCTCACAAAATATTAGTGTATCATCTGTGAACAACAAATGAGAAATGTTAATAGTACCCTATTGGGGCCACCAATTGGAAAACCCGTCGTAAAGACATTAATAAACTAATGCCGAAATCATTCTACTAAGCGCCTCCATAACAAGGACAAAGAGAAGAGGAGCCAACGGGTCCTCTTGTCTTAAGCCTCGGGTGCTACTAAAAAAAAACCCTCTGGACTGCCGTTTATCAAAACTGAAAATTTTGCCGTTGACATAACCATTTGATCCACAACCGCCATTTCTCCCCAAATTCACACCTCCCACGTAGGTATAGTAAGAAGTCTCAGTTAACATGGTCATAGGCCTTCTCCATATCCAACTTGCAAAGGATCCCTGCAATGCTAGCTTTTAGTCTAAAGGGGCATGTGGGAAATAAAATTGCAATCTTCTTCCCCCATTATTCAGTAAGTGAATCACATTATGCCGTTGAAAAACTAACATCAACCAATTTGCACTTAATAGGCATGGGAATGATAACCATTAAATTCTGTGTTAAAATACTCCTTTTTTTTTTTAAACAACTAACGCTTCCAATTTAAAAACTCACTAATAGTTATATTCTTAACCTAACAACCTATATCATGTGCAATGTGCACGTAATTACCAATGCATAAATTCGTGGTTAAAAATTCCATCATCACGCGTGAACTATAATAACTTCGTATTAGTGCCCAAATGCAAGACTTGGACCCGGGATTCGAAACCAAGCCATTAGCTGAAAATCTTAACCTCGAACGTAACAATCACAAAAAAGAAAAAAAAAAGGAAGAGTTTTGACCCTGTTATATTAACAATAAAATACCTATCAAACAAACGAAACCACACTCGCCGAACTTAGAAACAACCACTCACCAATTAAAAAGCTTCAAAATTTCTGTAGCCAAAAAAAAAAAGCTTCAGAATTTTACTTACTCTCACCCACAAACAGTCAAAACTAATAAACAAAGTCCAATAAATGCATCCATTGAACCCAATCAAATCCCTAACTTACCTCCTCCATTTCCCGGAGAATCACGTCGCGCTCGCGGCTAATGCGGTTCTCGTCGAACTTGGAGTTCTGCAATATATCGGCCAGGATGTCGAGCGCCCTGGGCACGTCCTTCTCCATGACCCTGGCGTAGTAGGTGGTCTGCTCCCTCGACGTGTACGCGTTAAGATGTCCCCCCATGTTCTCGATCTCCTCCTCCAATGCCCTGGCCGTCCTCTTCTCCGTGCCCTTGAATATCATGTGCTCCAGGAAATGTGCGGTACCGTTGGTCTCGTCGGTCTCGAACCTCGACCCGGCGTCGATCCAGACCCCGACGGTGGCGGTGCGGGCTGCGAGGTTGGACTCAGTGGCGACACGGAGGCCGTTGGGGAGGGTGGTCACGCGGGTCTCCGGGGCGGAGAGGATCCGGGTATGGTCGGCAACGACCGGGTGGGGCGACCCGTACTTGAGGAAGCGTGGGTCGGGATTCTCGAGCTCCTTGATCTTGGATTTAACAGCTTCCGCGAGACGGTCGTAGACCATGGCGCTTGGGGGAGGAGGTGAGGGGGGTGGGGGTGATGGCGTGGCAATAGCCGGAGAAGTCGAAGCCGATCGGACGGTGTTGGCGAAGGCGGACGTGGCCACCCTGTGGGAGCGACGAGATAGGGCTAGAAGATGCTTGATCGCCATCTCTGGCTCACTGTCTAGGGTTTGACAGAACGGGGAAGAAGTAAGAAGGAGCTGCCTTCGATTCTAGAGGAACTGAGAGAGCTGGTCTCCCCGTAGATATACGGAATAGCGGCGATGCTTGGTATTCACACCTTCACAACTGTTTTGCTAGATGAACGACCGTCGTTTTGGTGTAATGCTACCTACAGTCGTGGAACGTGCAAACGCCGTGCAGTCGCTTTGAAAAAGAATGAGATTCATTATTAAAAAATAATTTATTTTCATGTAGTTCTCATATTTATTCACAAATATCATTTCTGTTTTTGCTTATAGAAATAAAATAGAAATAATTTTCAAAATATAAAATCATTGTAATTTTTTCTATGGTTTTAGATATACTGTGTCTATTATAATGTAAAATGAAATCCTAAAAGATTTATGCATATGCATATATGCAATCACCTCTTTTACATATTCACTTTATCATTTAAGTAAAATTCTCACATTGGTTTATTATTATTAATTTTTTGCTAAAATCAATTTTTTATATATATTTTACAATTATCATTAACTACATACATTTGACATTAATAATACAAATGCAATAATAAAAAATATAATTTTTTTATATATTATATTAAAAATATAATAAAATTAAAAAATATATATATATATAATATATTATAATAATAAAATGAATGTGTTTATTGTGTTGTTGAAAGATTGAGAAAATGAAATGATTGTGAGAGAGAGTGAGAGCAGAGAGAAATAATAATTAAAATATAATTTGTAGGGTGAATAATGGTTATACAAATTTGGATAAATACTGTTCATAAGTAACTAAATATTTGGATATGCATAAGTCAATGTGGAGGATTTTAAAGACTTTCCATATGTACATGTATAGACCAATGTCCTAAGCGACCGAGATATTTACACCATCGACCCAAAACATAAAGCCCGTTTTCTGCACCCAACCCAAATACAAAACCCTTAATGGATCAGTCCAAGATTGGAAACCCTAACGGGGTTGCTGCATATAAAAGCTAATGCTACTGAATCTGGATTCCTAGCGAGCGAGAGAGAGCCAACTTCGTCGCCCCCAAGCGATTAGCCTCCCTCACCTGTGCGACCCAAGCCTCTCTACCTTGCTTCATCAATGGCGACCGCGACGACTGTGAAGGACGTTTCGCCTCACGAGTTCGTGAAGGCTTACTCGGCTCATCTCAAGCGATCCGGCAAGGTATGTATATCCACCACCCCCCCCCCCCCACACACACACATATTACTCTTACATAGCCGGCCTGTTTTTCGAGGAAAAATGGAGTAGAAGACTAGAAGCTGTAAGAAAACAAGGCTCTTATTTTTTTAAAATATTGGTAGCTGATTTATGGCTGATATGGGTTTTTGGATTTGGCCCTAGTTTTTATTTTTTTCTCCAAATATGAGCTGTATTACGATGTCATGATCATATGAATAAGATTGGTTTTAATTGAAGTAACCGTGAGTCTTACTTATGATTGCTGAGTCGGGTCTGTATTTTTGGGCTTTTTGTTGGGTGGGGCAACCGAGGAAAATAACAGACAATGAAGAAATTTCTTATTTTTGTGGCTTCTTTATTATAGTTGTTTAGCAAATAAATAGCTAGGTTAACATAGTGCAATGCATTCTTGTAATGTCCTCCTGTTTTTCCAAGAATTAATTGTTCTAATTTAGTTTCTACTCCACTTCAATATCTATCTGCTTTTTTAATTGTAGTGTGTTGTTCTCATTCATATACGTCTATTTTATGCTCTTGTATGAGGTTTTGGTGGTTCTTGTTATACGATCTGAAATGTTTTTTGTTTTTTAAATCAAAGTTTCGGTTGACTGTATGCCCGGGGGTTTCTGGAATTATTTTTCAGTACAGTTGAAACGTGTATCTCAAATGCATTCTGTTTTGATGCATGATATCTAACAGCCTTTTGGCCATTCTTTGGCATGTTTCTTAATTGGAAGTTTAAGTTGTATCCTACATTGTAATTCGGTGTGGTTGTATGCTGTTTTTATGACATGTGAACTAATTTTCCTTTTCATTCATCTTTTGTGAGCAGATGGAGCTGCCGGAGTGGGCAGATATTGTGAAGACTGCAAGGTTTAAGGAACTGGCTCCTTATGACCCTGATTGGTATTATGTGAGAGCTGGTAAGAATCGTCTCCGCACTTCTTTTATCCTGGTCTGCATCCTGAACAGTTTGTCTTATGCCCGTGGTCTGCAATGTGCTTATATATTTTTTATGTCTCCGAATCTTGTGCAGCCTCCATGGCAAGGAAGATCTACCTGAGGGGAGGTCTTGGTGTTGGTTCTTTTAGAAGGATTTATGGTGGGAGTCAGAGGAATGGAAGTCGTCCACCCCATTTCTGCAAGAGCAGTGGTTCTGTTGCTCGCCACATTCTACAACAGTTGCAGCAAATGAACATTATTGACGTTGACCCAAAGGGGTGAGCTCAACATTATTTAAACCATTTTTCTATTGCAAAGATTAAGGTGATCACACTTGGTATAGACAATGTTGCGAAGACAATAGACGCTCCTTTTTATGCATAGAACACAGATTTAGTTTTTCCATCCCATCAAAGTGGAACTTTACATGCAGATATATTTCCATTATGTTGTAGAGTTAGCCCCTTATACCATTTCTCTCATCATCACCAACCTCTGCTTCATCTTTCTCCCTCCTCTGGTCTCTCTGTGTTAAATATCCGAATATAATTTCTGTATTCTCAAAGCTCCCATGCAGATCCCAATCCATTTCTCCATAGTGAAATTATGTTAGGGAATTATTCTGTTAATTTTAAATGTACTTGTAACGCTTCCCTCTTCCCCCTCCCAAAAAAAAAAACAAAAAAATCAATGTGAAGACGTTGCTAACCTTTCTTTTTTCATTCAACCTGCCCTTGGATGCTTCTACATTTTGCAATACGGTTTTGATCATAATCACTTGGCACATCTCCCTTGGAATGTGATATTATTTGCTGATACCTTTTTTATTTATGGCTGTTTCTTAGTGGAAGGAGAATCACCTCAACTGGTCAGCGGGACCTTGACCAAGTTGCTGGGAGGATCGTTGTTGCCCCCTGATCAATGTATTCGAGAGATCTGGTAGAGCATTGGTCTTACTATTTTAGGTTTCTACTTTTGTTGAAAAATGTGGCAACTACTGCTGCGAATGTATTAAGACAACATTTTGTCCCATCTGCCAAGTGTTTTGTTAAGATAGACGTGGTTGATGTTTTGGTTTCAAATTTTGGTGCTTTGACAACTGTTTTTACTCAATTATCTATAATTTGATATGTTTAGTCTATCATTCAAGATTTCATGCATTTATACCTTGGAAAGCGTCTAATTTGGGAACACAACTCTCTTCTCAGGCTAGACGTATGAGGATGAAACAAGTAATCATAGATTAGAAGGTGAGACAACTCGGTTATCCAATCTTTAATGTTGGATTGGGGAGTTTCACTACTAAATAATTCCACAAAATTACTACGCACAAAATCGCCAAATGGCCCCCCCTCCAATTGAACAATTGGAAACATTTCCATTCACTCTATTCTCCTTCAATTAATTATTTGGCCCATAAATAATAATAATAATAATGAGCTGTGTGCAAGCTCATTATTATTATTATTATTATTTATCAAGAGAAATGATACTTGCAGTCATGAGTGTGTAAGTGTCGTGCAGTCGTTTTGAAAAAAATAAATAAATATGACTCATATGAAAATAAATTAATTTTTTAATAGTAGACTCTACTCTTTTTCAAAACGACTGTACGGTATTTATGTATTCCACGACTGTACGTAACATTACTCGTTTAACAATTGCCCTAGGCTTATATCAAAATCTTTACTCAAACCTTTACAAAATCTTGTTCAGCTTCATCGCTTAGGAAGATAGAAAAGAGTCAAGTGGTCATCGTGTACGCAATCTGTTTTGTGTCTTAAGATGGAAAACGTGTGATGAGTGAAGTTGCATCCTTTATGCATAGGAAAAATATTTGCATCAGCCTACTATTTATCACACACTCAACACACTTAGTGTATTGAGTTAAAAAAAAAATTAAATGCATGGTGTGTGGAGAGTGTAGGCTGATATATAGAATTACTCTTATGCATATCCTACTACTCATCATTCTAAAACCACACACAACGCTTGATTTTTTTTTTCTTTTCTTGCTAAATTAAAAAGAATGCTTCTACTCATCATCCATAACCTAGGTGACCAATTCTGCTCAAATGATACTTATTCCGGTAAGGTGGTATGGAATTAACGTTGTCCAAACCATAAATAAGATTTTAGCTCTAAATTCAAGACTAATAAAGAATATAACTAACATAAGGAGGTCCATATTTCCCCATAAAGACGATTATATGAAAGATAAAAAATTCTACTCATCATCTCGAGTTATGCTACTCAGCAGCCCACACACCATACATATTTTAAGTTTTATTTTTGAAAAATTCTAGACATAAGCTCCACACTCCTGTACACCACTTAAAAATATGTGATTTTACTTTTTTACCCTCATACTTTTATATTTCATATTTCATATTTACGTATAAGGGTAAAAAAGTAAAATTATATATTTTTAAGTGGTGTGCAAGGAGCGTGGGGCTTCTGTGTAGCACGCGTCCCTTTATTTTTTTTATGCTAAACTTTTTTTTATAAGTATTTTATTTATGCTAAACTAATTGAGATGTTGTATTCATCATATCCAATAAACACTTGTTATGAAAAAATAAAAATAAAAAAATAAAAAAAAAATAAAATGTGGTGTAACTAGAATTATTCTTCCTAAAATATTGAATCAATAAGTATTGAGCGAAAGCGAAAAATATATACAAATTTTTATCTTTTTTTTTTTCTTTTCTTTGGCACAAACGTCTGAGAGTTGCCATGTGGAATGAACGGGGCTGATCATTTATCGATCTTTGCTAATATTGTATTGCCATCGTCCCATTTATTACTTTTTTGAAAATTTAAAACAAGAGAAGGAAAGGGTTAATAGAAAGAATCTCACACAAGGGCATCAAAATTGCAACTAAATTGGTTGCTTCATATACAAACTTGAAAAAAGAAAGAAAGAATATGATTATTTTAGTAACTGATGACAATAAAACTATATTGTACTTTAATCTTGGTAAGTGAAGGTACTGAGCTCATCCCATGACAGACAGCACTTGATCTTCTTCTGTTGTGGTATGTGGAACTTTGGTTCTCTAGGTACAGTTGGATGCTTCATCGATCTTAACAAACAAAACGAAAAAAAAAAAAAAAACAATATGAGACACCATCCAATCTATATTGTTTATTACAAGGGGGGGAGGAGAACACAAGGATTTTAATAGCTCCCTTTAGACCTGAAAATGCAGCATATATTGGATGTAAATATTTGATAAACCAAAATTTGTCAAGGCATGCACAAGGGTGAACAGAATGAAGTCTTTGCATCCAGATAGTAAAACGAGGATCATAGCAATTGTATTTTTGGTTAAGCTATTACTACAATGAATGATTTGGCATCATGTTTTGTATGTAGCAAAGTACCTTAACCAGATTCAGCTAAGAGTGGCATCTCGAAATAATGTAGCGCACACATCAACAAGTGCCGAAGATAAAGAAGATAAACAAGTGCTTTTTTCCAAATGTTGTAATTGGCCTATATACACAAGATGCTTTCTTTATTGTTCTTATGTTGGTTTTTCCAAATTAATGAGGTTACAACTTTTCTAAAACTATATTATTCATCGGTGTTGATTGAAATACCCAAACAGAAAAGAAAGCCGAAATGAAACCAAGCTCTTATGGAACCAGATGAATAAAACTAGATCACCTTTTACCTTCTGGGAATGAAGGGTCTGTCAAAATAGGGCATAGGCTGTGCTTTAGGGACGAGCTCCTTTCTCAATCTTCTTATTTCTTCTTCTTCTGCCATCTGCAAGAGTGATACACGAACACAAACATTTTAGATGTATAATATAAATATCGTGATATGGGCTTGACATTTGACAACCATTCCATATCATGTACCTTCTGCCGTCTTTCTCTTTCCATCTTGTATTGCTCAATCAGGCTCATCTTCTCTGCTACCTAGTTATGCACATACAGTGGCAAGAGCATGTATAATCAGGCTAACAAGAACACATGTATAATCAATGGGTAATGCATACTCAAACTCATACTCAGGCGAAGCTTTTGGAATGTTTGTTAGCCAATTGAAGAAGATAACGCAGAGTAGGATAGAAACAGCATAACAATGCATATGCTAACTAATTGAAATCATATAGAAAAGCACCTGATGGTCAAACTCAGCACGTTCTACTGCTCGCAGATCACTGTTAAGCTTCAAGTCTACTGGCCTTGTGTTCTCCTTCACTGGAGGCTTTATCAAGCACTGAGATAACCAGCACCAAACCAATGTAAATAAAGATCATAAAGAACAAAACCCCCTTGACTGCACATATGCTGGTAAAGCCAAAAACCTATTAAGTTCTTTTTCATTTTAATATCAGTCAAGTACCTGAACTATTATGATAGCACTCATAATAAAACTCAAAGATCAAGATCATGATCACATGAGATTTTTTCATGATTTTGAACATTGGTCGGCAAACTACATCCAAAAATTACGGTGCTTAACATTGAAACCAGGGAGTCCAGAAAACCTATTAGCTGTTTCCAAAATGGCCTCACCTCTGGTTCATCCGTTGTCCATGGTAGACCTTGTGCAATTGGTATCCGCTGCCTCTCCTCCTCTGTCACCATTTCTTGTAACTTCTTCATAAATTCCTCCTCCTTCAGTCTTCCTCTTTGCTACAATGCAATTCAATTACCAAAGTTACAAGCAGAAGCAATGCAGGTTAGGTTGCAGTTCACAATCAATTCACTTCCACTACACTCACCTCTGTCCTTAGCTTGAACGGTTTTTGGCTGGTGACCTTGAGCTGCTTCTTCTTCCATCTACTTCCACCCATTGTACCAGAAGATTCAGAGCTCTGAAATTCAAAAAGAAGAATATTGCATTATCAAGTGAAAACAATTTACCTCCTTCCAATAGTCTAAACAAAAATCAATAAATCTTACATTTCTTCGATTCCGACGGCCCACATTAGAATTCCTGCCTGAAATGCTGAAGCACCAAAAGATCCCAAAGCAAACCAAATCAGAACCCTAGTAATGGAACTCAAAATAGTCAAATTTAAAGCTAAATAAAATAAACCAAGCTATTTCTACCCACCTTCCCTGGCTACTATCCCACGAAGATGAAACTGGAAACCGCGAATCTAAACCAAGATTCTCTGATGTCAAGAACATCTCTGATGGACAGAAAGAAGAAGACGAAACCCGTGTCTCAGGAACCTTAGGAGCCTGCAATCCTGGTAAAGCCCATTTCATTGCCTTCTTCTCAGTCTCTTCTGCTTCTTTCTCATCCTTCTCATCCGAGTCCTTCGAACTTGGTATTGAAAGAAGCTTCTCGAAGGCCTTCACCAAATGCTTCACCTTGCCAGACCCAGATTCAGGCACACTTTTCCTTGCTTCTTCCAACAACTTGTCCCTCCTTCTCTTAGCCGATGAACTACCTACTTGACCGTCTGGCTCATTCCCTGAAAATATATCATTTTCATCCACCTGCCCTTCATGCTCATCTCCTGTTTTCAGATCTTGGAGCATCAAGCCCTTCTCTATTTCCTCTTCAAGTTCAGTCTCGGCTCTATCAGAAGCCTGCAACTGATACGA
Source organism: Juglans cinerea (assembly GCA_961763995.1). Taxonomy (NCBI): domain Eukaryota; kingdom Viridiplantae; phylum Streptophyta; class Magnoliopsida; order Fagales; family Juglandaceae; genus Juglans; species Juglans cinerea. Next base: position 38,766,637 of record CAUIVZ010000002.1, on the reverse strand, counting down.
TTCCCCAATCTCTTTGCTTCGAGCCTTGAAAAACTCTTCCTGGGATGCCCTCAGATTCTCATAGGCCATACACAAACACTTCGTGATATTACCGCCACCAGCCTTCTCTTTGCACTTACACTCGAACTTCGACCCCAAATTCTCCTTCTTGGAATTCTTTTTCGCCACCACGAACTTTCTCTCCCGAATCTTGTTACGTGGAGAGTATGGGACCGGATTTGGGTTCTTCGCTGCTGATTTTTTCGCCTTCGCTGACTTGATAATTGGGGAGCTCGCGGATCTAGGACCAGGGCTTGAATGAGAGACATTGGGATTCAAATTCTCCGCAAGCTTGGAATTTTCTTGAATCTTTGATCGAGTCCCATGTGGTTCTTTCACTGGTGTCCCCGCCCGGCAGTTCTTACCGATCAAGTCCATCTGTAAGTGACCGGAAAAACGCAAAGATTCGCCGTAAAAAAATGGGTTTTGGGGTTTTCTTGATGGGGAAAGGAGCGTTAGCGTGAAAGGGGTTGTGTTTTGAGAAGGCGGATCTTTTGGAATTGATGAAAACATTGAATGAGGAGGGTTTTAGAGGGGAGAGGAAAAATAGGAACGTTGAGATTACAGGGGCGCTCTAGTAACGGCTAGTTTTTTTTGGTAGGGCTTGTGTGTGGCGCGTTTGATGAGCCATTTGAATCTTGTTTTGATTCTTGACCGTATGATTCGCTGATCAAGATAATTTAGCGGTGATCATCAGATCTGATTAACAACGGTTATACCAGTTGCCAAATTTCCCCATTTTTTCTGTAACTTACACCGAATATTCTTTTTTTGTAATAGGGAAAAAAATGAAATTGGAACGGAGGTACTCAGGTACTCCCTGATCTATGGTATGGTGCGGTGGGTTCTGTTGACTGCCCAATGATGGTTACCACACGTGGACATTATTTTGAATAACCAAAGCCTTTTTTTTTTTTTTTTTGCTATTTAATGACGAACAACTTGGATATATTTTGAGGATCGAAGAAAAAATTGGAGTGGATTTTGATAACCATTTAGAATATCTGCACGGTGGAGAGAACTAATTTGATTATTTTTTGCAAACAAAAAAAAAATCATTTTCCATATCATATAAAAGGAATAAAAGGAAAAGCAATACCTTATCATATATTGGATTGGATTGGATTTTGTAATGTAAGTTATGAATTTCTAAATATAAATGTTTTATTTATAAAAAGATCCTATAAAAGTAAATTTATAAACTGACGTGGTTTGATATAGTATATCAGATTGTAAATCTATTTTTATTGTAAAGTAAATCTAACTTATCATATAAAATTATGTTAGATTGTGAATTTATTTTTTAGGAACTCTTTGTATTGATTATTTTCTTTATATTTAAACAATTAAAATAAGGATCTTTTTACTTACAAAAATATACCGATGATAATGAGATTTTGTCAAATTTTCGAGTCAGTCTTTTATCATTATTGATATATATATATATATATTAATTATATGTATATCAAAGTTTCCATTGGATTGCCATATTTGAATATCAAGAAAATATCTCATTAAGGTCAAAATAGCCATCTCATATTTCTTTCAGTCATCACGGTCAACAAACTTCATTCTTTCAACTTTTTCCACACTAATTTTAGTGTTGGATTGGAATACACTCCTCATCATTTTCTGATTTCTGAAGCAAAGGAGTCATAATTCTTAGTTTTGAAGTTTGCCAGTCGTACTTTACCAAACCTACAAGGTTCAATCATTATCGTGTTGTCATTACATTAATGCACATGAAACCATTCTCCCACGTGTACCTCTACTTGTATACTCTCTCTCAGTACCTTTTCTCACTGAGTAGAAAGGTACCAAACAGTATTATTTAGAAAAAATATATTTATAATTATGAATTATGTAATCGTCGTATAATCATTTTAAAAAAAGTGAATAAAATATGAGACCCATATGAAAAAAATTAATTTTTTAATAGTGGACTCCACTAATTTTCAAAGTGGTTACTTGGTGTTTACGCATTTCACGATTGTATGTAGAATTACTCATTTATTTATGGATTACACATCAAAAGATAATTTCTTTTATTATTATTTGGTTGAAAATAGGCTTTACAAGAGACAGAAGAATCATGTTAGAATCATCTCTAAATAATAATAAAATAATTTATAAATAATAATAAAATAATCTGAAATGATCTTATCAGCCAAACACAACCTTAATCATTCTATTTCACTCTTTCTTTCAACTTTTATTTCTAGTTGGAAATTACGGGCCCATAAAAAGTAAAACAAAACGAAAAGTTTAAGGAGAATGGAGCAAGAAAGTTGAAAGAAGTTAGGTTTTGATCTACTTGCACAGGCCCCAAAGAAAAAAAATTAAGAAAAAAAAGTTGTAAAAAGAGATCAAGAAATGTTATTGGGCATTGAGATGTGAAAAAACTATCATGAGAAATTGTAATTTTATTAATGACATAAAAATAGATACAAATATAGTAAAATTGTAGAGAAAAAAAATGATACAACGGCACGGAGAAGTTGTTAACAAATAGAAATATTTCACAATGTCATTAATACGCTAAAAATTGTGTATTGGGGGCCAAATAATCTTATTTTGTGTGCATCTTCAAGAAATTTAGGTACATGTTACGTGGTAAGGTTTTTAAAAAAGTAAAATGCTATTCTTCCCTTTAGTAGTTCCTGTTGAGGGCTATCGTTGATTTTTTTATTATTATTTAATGATTAAATAAATATTTTTTAATAATGTTGTAAGTTTAAAAAAAAAAATTAAAATATTAAAAAAAGACGCGAAAAAAAAGCAAAAAAAAACACACACAAAAAACGAACTAGCGGGAGCCACCAGCTGTAGTTGTAGAGCCACTTTCTAAAAAAAAATTATGGGGAGCCAACCATCTATGTGTAATGTGGTTCCTCCCTTGGCTAGATGCGCATATCAGTGTTTTTCGAGTAATGCTAAAAACAATCGTGGAGTGTGTAAATACCGTGCAATCGTTTTGAAAAAGAATAAGATTCACTATTAAAAAATTAAATTTGTTTATGTAAATCTCGTATTTACTCACTTTTAAAAAAATAATTACACTACACTTGCTTACTGCAAATATCATTTTTCTTAAAAATTCAACACCTGAGTAAGAAATTAGAGAAATGCTAAACATCCTGAATTCGGGATCCAAAAAGTATCCGAATGTTTTTTTTTTCTTAGTGATTAAGGAAATATTTTTTAATGATATTGTGATTTTTTTTTTAAAAAAAAATGTTTATGATGATTAAAAAATATATGAAAAGAAGAAGAAAAAAATAAAAAATTAAAATGTGCTGTTCGGAAAGTGTATTCGGGAGCTTTTTTTTCGGGAAGTGTAGCAGCGCTCAAGAAATTATAATAATTTCCCGACTAGAAAATAAATGGGTACGGCTATGGGTCTCGAATTCGGGATCCAAAAAATGTCTCGAATAATGTGATTTTTTTTTCTTCTTTTTTTATATATTTTTTTAATCATTCGGCTAAAAAAAAAAATCCATTCGAGACATTTTTTAGATCCCGCAAGAGCATTTCTCAAAATAAATATATGCTCTGCATCAACATGCACCACAACATGAACACAAGACAGCACCGCGCACCGCACCATCCAGGAAGCTCGCTCTAGTCACGTCTGTGTGCGCGCTTGCTTGCTTTGCAGTTTACAGCGCATTGCTTTGCGTGGTAAACGCTTGGAGAGAAGAAAGAGAAGGAATAAAATCTATCACAGCTAGCTGAAGGTGTAGTTGCTTTGCTGCTTCTGTAATCCATTCTTTTAACGTAGTTGACTCTTCCACGCTCATGTGAGCATCATGGGGTGCTCTTGTAATTTCACTTTCGTCTTTGCAATCTATTAGTCCTTGTCCATCAACCGATTTTACATTTCTACCCCCCTCCACTCTCCCAACCCGTCGAAATGATTTTTTCTTTTTTTTCTCTCCAAATTTTTATCAAAGACATCGTTTGCATTCAAAACTAACATTAATTCATATCAACTCATCTTATTTTATCGTTATAATTTTTTTAAATTTATATACAAAATATAATAAACAATTCAATTTTTATTCTAATATTCACAAACCATCTCAACGCATCTCAACTTATTTCTTAATCCAAACCACTATTTAAATAAAATAAAATATTTCGTGTTCTAAAAATAATATATATGTTTTTTTTTTAAAAAAAATCGTTATTTCAGTTATATTTTTGGTGCCTAAAATTTGATGCAAAACGTGTTATTCACTTTTAAGCAATTCTATATATCTACCTACACTCTCCACACACCATGCACTCAATTTTTTTTTTTTTTTAAACTCAAATACACTAAGTGTGTGAAGTGTGTGATAAATAGTAGAGTGTGAAGAAGATTTTTTCTTCACTTTTTGTAGAGTTTCCGCATTAGAACCCCTGCACTGGCCTGTCCTTTTTGGAGAGCCCAGGGGTAGTCTTGGACATGCGTCGCGTATATAACAGCTACATCCCCGCTCTTCTTCGTTCACAAAACTCAGGACTCTCAGAGCGCGAGAGGAGTCGAGCCCACGTTCTTCAGGTATATTCAATTCTTTTGAATCGTGTTCTCTTCTAATCATACGAACTTTATTCGAAATCCTTAGTTTTCGGTGATTTGTACCGAATGTTCGGCCTCTAATATGTTATGTTTTGGTTAATTGGTCGTAGGTTTAATGTCTGAGTTCCTAATCCTCAGATCTGTTTCAATTTTTCATATTTCTGTTCGTGATCTATTATTCGTTGGCCGTAATAACTATTATTCTTAATTAGGGTTACTTTTGTGCCCATCGAGTGTATAATCGGATTTTTGACTATGGATCTGGTGGAATATGTGGTTGGTAATATGGAATTTTTTGCAATTCAATACGTTTTCTTGGTTATGTTTCGGCTGATCTGTTACTTTCATTTATATTCTGAGCGTAACATTGGTCATTCTGGATTTGGGTTAGATCTGATTCTTCAGCTCTGGTAATACGTTCTTTCATAATTGGTTAAGTTCACAGCAAATAGGGTTACGTTACCGTTACATGCAAGTGTTCCCTATAGTTTATGTTTCATTCAGCCAGAAAATCAAGCTTTCAGCTTTAAGTTTTAAGGAAATCTAGTCAATGCAATCATTTCAAGGTGTCCTTACTTTTAAGATTCGTGGTATTAGGAAAGGAATCAAATTTTTATGTATTAAACAGTGCCCTCCCTTCATCCTACTCGAGATCCATCAGTGGCTCAAAAGGGTTGATCTGGAATGAGGTCTGAAACAGGATTTATTTATGTTTCGGTTATAATGGAAAAATGGTAGATACGAGATAGTAAGGAGCTTTCAGCTCAACTTACCATCCAGAAATTTATGTATGAATGCAAAAAGGAAAATATTCCCCTCTGTTCAATTGTGAGATCTGGATATGGGTTTATCTGTTTCTGATATATGTATGAACATTTTCGTCAGGTTTCAAAGTAGCAAAGCAAAATGGTGAAGATCTGTTGCATTGGTGCTGGATATGTTGGGGGCCCAACAATGGCTGTAATCGCACTGAAGTGCCCATCTATTGAGGTGGCTGTTGTGGATATATCTGTATCCCGGATCACAGCCTGGAACAGCGACCAGCTCCCCATCTATGAGCCTGGCCTCGATGGTGTTGTAAAGCAATGCAGAGGCAAGAACCTCTTCTTCAGCACTGATGTGGAGAAACACGTCTCAGAGGCTGATATAGTGTTTGTCTCTGTCAACACCCCAACCAAAACTCGGGGTCTTGGGGCAGGAAAGGCTGCAGATCTGACATATTGGGAGAGTGCAGCTCGCATGATTGCTGATGTATCAAAATCTAACAAAATTGTGGTTGAGAAATCAACAGTCCCAGTCAAAACCGCTGAGGCAATTGAGAAAATTCTGACGCACAACAGCAAGGGAATCCAATTCCAAATTCTGTCAAACCCAGAATTCCTTGCTGAGGGGACTGCAATTCAAGATCTTTTTAACCCAGACAGGGTCCTCATTGGAGGCCGGGAGACCCCAGAAGGCCAGAAGGCCATCCAAGCATTGAAGGATGTCTATGCTCAGTGGGTCCCTGAGGATCGTATACTAACCACCAATCTCTGGTCTGCAGAGCTCTCAAAGCTTGCCGCCAACGCCTTCTTGGCCCAGAGAATATCCTCAGTTAATGCCATGTCAGCTCTTTGTGAGGCTACCGGGGCAAATGTAACACAGGTATCATATGCAGTAGGTAAGGACTCAAGGATTGGACCCAAGTTCCTCAATTCTAGTGTTGGCTTTGGCGGGTCCTGCTTCCAGAAGGATATTTTGAATCTGGTTTACATCTGCGAGTGCAATGGCCTTCCTGAGGTTGCAGAGTACTGGAAACAAGTAATCAAGATCAATGATTACCAGAAGAACCGCTTTGTGAATCGTGTAGTTGCCTCTATGTTTAACACGGTTTCAAATAAGAAGATTGCCGTTCTGGGTTTTGCTTTCAAGAAAGATACTGGTGACACAAGGGAGACCCCAGCCATTGATGTGTGCAAGGGGCTATTGGGCGACAAGGCCCGACTGAGCATATTCGATCCACAGGTCACTGAAGACCAGATCCAGAGGGACCTCACAATGGACAAGTTTACTTGGGACCATCCAATTCACCTCCAGCCAATGAGCCCCACCACTGTGAAGCAGGTCACCGTGGTTTGGGATGCCTATGAGGCAACAAAGGATGCACATGGTATTTGCATTCTGACAGAGTGGGATGAGTTCAAGGCTCTTGATTTCAAGAGGATTTATGATAAAATGCAGAAACCGGCTTTTGTATTTGATGGCAGGAACGTTGTTGACGCAGATAAGCTGCGCGATATCGGATTCATTGTGTACTCGATCGGTAAGCCCCTGGATCCATGGCTGAAGGACATGCCAGCCGTGGCATAGAAGAAGAGGTGCACTGAACAAGCGGCCGGTGTTGTGGTCAAGGAGTCATAGTCGGAGGCAATCAGTTTGATTCTTTATAATTTTTTCTAATGATTTCCATCGTTTCTTACTTTCCCATGGTAGTCAGATAATTGGTATAATTCTGGTGAAAGTAAGAGGCTCTATGTTTTGCCTTATATTATTGTATTCCAAGTTATAATTTTCTGTCTGTTACATGTTTGCTAGAAAAACAAAAACCACTTCCATCGGTTGTTTGGTTTAATCTGCTATTATAATCAGAAAGTTCAAATTCTTCAAAGCATCTGTCTCAATTTCTTATCAAGAGAGTTGCAATTTGATAATTCATATCAGATTATCTGCTCACTATGCAAACTGTTGGATTTGGAATTTACCTCGAATTCATGTTCGAAGAAATGTCAAAAATTATTATGAGTCCGGCTATACATCAGTCGGCACATGCAGACTATACATCAGCCGGCACATGCAGCCAATAGTAGGTTGATGTAAATAATTTTTTAATTATTATTACTTGAGGTATCAAATGGGCTGTTGATGAATTGTATTCCAAGCATTGATGAGGAAGGACATCATAATTGTGTAGCTATGATCTTGATTAAAGATAAAGGAGTTTGGAGATGATAAATTTATTTATTCAGCAACACCAACCCACATTGGCTCGGCAACAACCAAAAAAAAAAAAAAAAAACACCAGCCCACTTTGGTACGATTAGATCAATTTATTTAAGATAAGATCATAAGATTAGCATTGTTCAACTATTAAAATTATTAATTTATAAAATATTCAAACTCTATAATTTAATTTCTATTTTAAGTTTCAACCATCAAAATCATATCAACTCACAGATCTTCCTTTCTCAAAATGAAAAAAAAAAAAAAAACTAAGAGATTTTGCTTATCGTGGATCAAACTTTAACAAAGGATATAAGCTATCTTCCGTTGAAAAAATAAGAGTTATAATTTTTAGATAATTATGATTAAAATAAGAATTTATTCTATACTTTTTAATTGTTAATTTTGAGATGATGTGATTAAATTAAAGTGAATTTTTATTAATAATAATTATATTAAAGTTGTATATGAATAGTAACTCTCTAGTTACCTGAGAAAATAACAAGACTAATGATATTATATCTTTGATTTATACCACTAACTCGTGACTTATTAAAAAAATTAAAAAAAATATATTTAAAATAAAATAATATATATGTTTTTAATTTTTTAATAAATCATATCACACCGCATTATTATATAAGAGAATAAAATAAATGATATAAATTAGTAACGAAATAGCATTACTCAAATAATAATTTCCGAAGAGAATGATAGTTTTACTTTTACGAGATTAACCTGACAGGATCATCTTACGTAATTTTCCTGGGCTGTCCCCACCCGACTGTCCGGAAATCCCATATTTTTTTTTCCAGAGGGTCATCTTACGTAATTTTCTTCAGATTCTTGGCTCCTTCAGTCGTCGCACTTTTCTCTTTTTCGGCGTCCTGGATCAAATGTTCGTATCCTCGGATCACCGAAACGATAAAATTGGTACCAAAAGCTATGTTCTTAAAAAACTGTAAATCTTTTGGGTCCATTTCCTCATCCCAATCACTGTAATTCCGATCCAGATTCCTACCGATCCCTCGATCGGATCTCTTAATTTAATCTTTCTTAGTCCGATTCACTCTTTCCTCTGCGGATTTATTCCAATTTTACGCCTCTGTGTTTCTTGATTTCGATTCTAGGGTTAGGGTTTCTGAAAAATTGTGGGAAACTTTTCGATTTCGTTAACCTGTAAATCTTAGTGCGTGTATGGCTTTACGATGATCCAAATCCATCTGGGTTGTTCGTAATTCCCCGGATTCTTTTGAAAACTTGACCAGTTTTTTGGATTTCCTCGAACTTTTCATTTTTTAAATTATTTGTATCAATCTATTTGGATACACGTTGTATTATATATCTTGATTTCTTATAAACCTGTGTTTCATCCTTTGAAACTAGGATCTAGAATTTTGAGGATTTGGGGGTTCTATAAACTGGGTTTTGATTGGTCTTTTTTTATCTGCTCACCTCCCCATCCGTTGCTGTTTTTCTTTTTCAGTAATTCTCCAGGTTACACCAGAGCTTGCAGCTGAGGTATAATTTTATTGTTATTAATTTAGTAAAAGTTATTTTTGTTATTTTAATGTAGGACCTTATTTTTAATAAGTAAAAATAAGTTCAAATCATATAATTGCTATACTGATTAAGCATCAGAAAAAATCTATATTGGAAAGAAAAAGGAACGAAATAGACTTAAAGAAAACGATACACGACATTCAAATATGTTCTTTGTTTGTAATGTTTCAAATATTTTGATCAGAATGAGTTAGCGTACTTGATTTTCAGAAAATAGGGAAAGGATATATTAAGTCAAGAAATTAAATATTTTGTGGACTACTAATGGGAATTGGTTCTCGTGGATAACTCTGGAAATTGTAGCCATAAACTGTAGCATGTGTAGGATAATTATTCCAGTTGGTGTGTATTATATTTAGATGGTAAGAAGGACTTTATCAAAAAAAATATTTAGATGGTAAGAAGGCACTTATCAAAACGGTTTAGATGGTAAGAAGTAGAATGATGATACAAAGTTGACGCCTTCTCTTTTATAATTGGAATTTCACATCATGGAATTTGGTGGTCTGTTTTTTAAGAAGATAGGTCAAAACATAAAGATGTACATCAATTGAATGTAAGCTTGAACTGAAACTTATATTTGATTCTGTGATGTCAGTGTCAGCTCTAGAGTTTTAGTGGTATTTAGCTACCCTTAAATCATACGGGCCGACCATAATTATCATTTCATATTTGCATTTGTAAATCTCAGTTCTTTATCCTATTGGAAAATATAAGGTTTCTTATTTAGCTCCTTATAGCATTTTTGTTCTGATTGCTTTGAGTAAGTGAATTTGATTTTTTGAAATATACGTTAGCTTGAATTAAATACCAGACCTTGTTGTTTGGAAGTTAATTCTATTTACCATGGTACTTGGACCAAATGACATTCCTTCTTGCAGAAATTGTGAGTTGGGGAGTGATGTCACAGGTATAAGAGTTTTGATTTACCCAAAAATAGAAAATAAAAAAGAAATAATTATTTTCTTCCTATTTTAAAGAACCTGGTTTACTAATCTCTGCTTCACAAATCTACAATTTCTATGAACTTTGCATATATTTAATGTTTTGACTCTCTCAAGCTAATTCTGGCTTGTAGGGCAAAAATGATGCACAAGCGGCCTTTTGTTGACGAGGATTCTTATGATATTGCTTCTAAGCAACCAAGATTGGAGGAACATGCTAGTCAGGTTGCTCATACTATCGACACCGACACGGTCTCTTCTATCAATGCTCCTGAGAAGCCCCAAACAGGTAATATATGGTTGATATTTTCATTTAAGTTGTTGGAGATTCTTGGTGAGGGAAAATTATATTTTTTTTGTGTCATCCCAACTGGTCTTGCTATAAATAAGATGCATTTGATAGTTTTGTGCATATAACAACTTGGCGAAGTTGCCTTCGATACTGAAGTATTTAGAATTTCTTGCACAAGTTTTTTTTTTTTTTTCCTTTTACAAACACACCATGTAAAGATCCACACCCCCCCCCCCCCTCTCAAAAAAAATATATATATATATATCATTACAAGTTCTTGATACATGGGTTGGTGTTATTAGATGGATTTTGAGTAAGGAATCTTGTGTACTTGGGCTTTGCTTAGATTTCTATTAACAAAATTATTTACTTAGCAATAAAAAAATGGCGACGCAGTTTGTGTTTTTTCACATATATAGTTACTTTGAATCAAACAACAGGTCATGGCTGTGACTTTGTTTGTGGTAAAATTATTTGAAAAATCTTTATATATCTTCTTTTCCACTGACAAGTAAATTTGCACTGGACCTTTCTCATTGCATTTCTTATCACTTGCATATCTTTCATCAGTCACATCAGGATTAATGCCACCACGGTTTATTGTTTATATTTCAATTCAGTTTTAAACCTGACCTAATTCCCATATGAAGATGGTGAAGGTGGGGCCAAGTTTACTAAATTTCAAGACGAAGGCAGGCTTGTAAATGACTCAGCCACTGAAGTCTCAAATGAGACCAAGGTACTAGAAACTGGTGTTTCTGGCAGCATTTCCAATTTTTTGTGGGTTAACGAAAGAATTATTGGAGCTGATGTTAGATCAGAGGCAGCAGCTCATTTATCATTTTTTCCAGAATTTTTTCAACCTGGACACCAGCTAAAAGCTTTATATCACTCTGATGAGCTCTATTCATCCCTTTTCAATTGTCCTCCTACAAAGCCTGTTTCTGTTGGACCAGAGCATCAAGCTTTTGTTCCAGAATGGGGTGTACAGCCTCTGAATAACTCTTCACATCTGGATCAGTCAGATGGAGGCCTTTTCATTGATGATATTAATGAGATGCTGATGGGTAAATGTGTTATTCCAATGCCTGACCTTGAAGCATCTACAAACTCTTGCTATGAAAGTGGCCAAACCAGACATGACTGTAGGTGCCTTGATGAGGGTTCTGTAAGGTGCGTGAGACAACATGTAATGGAAGTCAGAGAGAAGCTAAGGGAAAATCTTGGCCGTGAGATATTTGAGGAGTTGGGGTTTGGTGAGATGGGAGAGGAGGTTGTGAAGAAATGGACTTTAGAGGAAGAACAGGCCTTCCATGAGGTTGTCCTTTCTAACCCTGCTTCATTGGATAAAAACTTTTGGGACCATCTCTCGGCAGTTTTCCCTTCTCGGACAAAGAAGGATCTTGTTTGCTATTATTTCAACGTCTTTATACTTCGGAAACGTGCTGAGCAGAATAGATTTGATCCGCTAAACATTGATAGTGACAATGATGAATGGCTGAAGAGTGAACTCGAACCACTAGAGGAAGATGAAGACTCTGTGGTGGAGTCTCCTTTTGATCAAGCTGCTGCTGTATATTATCAGGAAGATCAAATTGATTTCCTTGAAGACATTGAGGTTGGGGAAGAGGTGAATGATTGTGAAGATGGTGCTGACATTGTAAGTTGCAGGGTTGGATCCGACGAAGAGGATGAAGGAGATATAGATGATATTTCAGGGACACATGTTAGTAATTCCGTTGGTGATTGTCGTGGTGATGTTGATTTAGAGCTTTGTGGTAAAATTTCCTGTAGTAATGGTGAGGATGATGTTCAAGATGACTCCTGCACATCATACGAGTGTCAGCAGGACAGGGTCGATACTTGTGGTCCACCTGATGCGAGGATTGATGCTAGAGAGTCCAGTGAAGAATGAAACACTTGAAGATGCATCTTAGAAAATAGTTGAGTGGTTGATCACATTCCAATCATACATTTATGAGCCTTGCAATAGTGAATGGTAGGTGGGCAAGAGTTGATTTTACCCATATGCAGTTTGGATGAAGATGTTTCCTTTGAGGAATCTTGCATGATGGCAGGTGCCAAGTATCAAATGCAGCTGATTGTTTCCTCTGGTTCTCTTACCCTCATCAGAAGACAACTATCAAATACAACTGACTGTTCCCTCTGGTTCTCTCAGTACCATATTAGTCATCTTGGGCATCACTCGTTCCTTTCCTTTCAAGGGTCGGATGGAATTTTATACAAAATTTCAAAGAGATGGCTAATTCAGTTTTCTTTGTAAGATCATATGCGCGTTGGAAGAGGTAGAACCATTTAGTATATTCTCAGGAAATCATTGATCTCCGTGAGTGTCAAATAAATACTAAGAAATTTTGCATTGAAGTTAGCATCTTGCAGAACACTCATCTGCAAAAACCAAATCCTGTTTATCTTTATCAGGATTAGCTTGAGAATGGCATGTGACTCATTTCTGAATGCCAAAGGGCTTCGATGAATCTTTGTAGCACGCACAGGCGAAGCTCTTTCTTGTATATGTCTCGTATACTTGGGATTTTTCCTTGCTCTTTCTTGTATATGTCTCATATACTTGGGATTTTTCCTTTCGCCTGGGTCAAATTGATTATTTTTGTCATGTTTTGCTATTGATTTATTTATCAGTGACTATGCGTCTTATCCCTATGCTTAAAACTCTGCTGTCTGGACGGCTACTAAGCATGACAAATGCCAAAAATCCTCGCCATAGTTTTGTATTAAGCTTTCCTAGGTACTTCCTCCAACAATATACAGCTACATTCTCCCAATCAGCTCCAGATGATCCAAAATATTTTGTACCTGGAATTTTCCTTTCCTTTCCTTTTTGGCATTAAGAGCGTAAATGACATTAAGGCCACCATCTCTTTCGCAGACAAGTTCTGTTTCCTGAAATGATCAGAAAATAAAACTTATTTCCATCAGAAAGACAATGCAAGGAAAAACCGATCTGAAAATTAAAAGTATTATTTTATTTCCGATCATAAAAGAATAGTAGCTAAAAAAAATGAGAAATAATATTTTTTTAATGTTATAATTTATATATATTCATGAGTTGTGCAAGTACTGCATATTTATTTTTGAAAATGAATGTAATTTACTATTAAAAAATTAATTTTTTATGTACATCTCATATATTTTTTTTTTTAAAAAAAAAAATACGAACGCTTACACACTCTATAACTATATATGGTTCGCATGGAGCTGATCCAGCCAACTAGGTACTCAGGAGGGTCGGCTACATGTTTCCTAGATCTGAGATTCTGAGCCATGTTGGCCAGGCTGTTAATGAGAAATGCTCAACGCAACCGTCTCTCATGCAACCGTGTAACCGCCACATCAGCTTAATGAAACGGTGTGCTTCATTTAAGAGAAAAATGAAAACCGAATGACTAAATGGACTTAACTGAAAAAAAAAATGGAAGAAAAGAAGAATCATATGAGAAACGGGAGTGAAGAATTCATTTCATTACAGTAAAAGAAAACATGAAGAACAGCTCCGTTCCTCACTGCATCATCGTCGTTTTTGGGTATCCCGTGTGTGAATCATAGTTCCGTTTCCTTCCTCACTGCGTCGTCTCCATCTGTGAATCATAGGGTACCAGTTTGGCCAATTTTACCCATTTTTTGTGGTACATCTATGTTCGACCAGTTTGACAGAGAAGGTATATATCATCGTGAGTGTGAAGAACTGGTAGATCGATCTTGTATTTTTTGTAGCTTCGTGTTGTCTCCGTGGCTAACTTCAGGTAATATCGAAATCATCAAGCCAACAGCAATAGAGCACTCAACAAATGGATGTGCAGCAGATTTCAAATTTTCACTCTTTCAGCTAACAGTTAATACAACTATTTAAATCTACATCAAGATATCTTCTCAAATCTGACAGACCAAAATTTCTCATGTTGTTGCTATATTATTGTAAATTTCTAGTCCAGGACTCGTGAAATCGAAATGTTATTTGTAATTGAAATCGAATTTGAAATCAAAATCGGGGAGGTTACCTCAAGGACTTGATTGATTGCCCAGTTTCACAAATGAAATCTGTTGCAAAGTTGAAATCGAAAAAATCGGGAAGGTTACCTCAAGGCCTTAATTGATTGCCCAATTTCACAAAGTCACTTCCGTTTTTTTTGGGTGTCCGTGTCTCCAACAAATATGCCTTCGTGTGTTTTTTCCATGTGTGAGCTTCGTTGGGTTAGGAGAAGGGGGACGAACTCACAGAGAAGGGAGAAGGGAGAAGGGAGAAGGGCAAAACACACCGTTTCATTTTGGTCTTAGGGTTTAGTCTTTGCCAGTGAAACACACTGTTTCACTTAAGTCCATTTGGTCATTCGGTTTTCATTTTTCTCTTAAATGAAACACACCGTTTCATTAAGCTGATGTGGCGGTTACACGGTTGCATGAGAGGTGGTTTCATTGAGCATTTCAAGGCTGTTAATACCTCTCTCAAGTCACTACTAACAAAGAAAATCTTCAGAATCTCCCATTTGCTAACACCTTAAAAGAAATTAACAATTCAGGATTGATGCAACAGCTTAATTTAACTTGTCAAAGTTTTCTTAGACCTCATCTTGGCTTCATTCCCAAAGAAAATAGTTTTGACATAAATTCATATAATATTAGTACATTCTGATGGCATAGGTGACTGCAGACTCAACATTCCATAAAATAAAATCAATATATTCAACCATGAAGTTACTTACACCTTAAACCCCATGATGTCCTTTGAGTGCAATTGATCGAGTATTAACTCTTTTTCCAAGGAAAAATTCTAAACATATGTCATTTTATTTTTTTATCAAACGTAATGAAAATGATTTCAGACATATTTGTGAATAAAATAGAATAAAATATAAAATGACATATTTTTAAAATGAGTGTATAGAGTGTGAGACTTATGAATAGCATCGCTCTTTTTCTAGGGAAGGAAATCACAAAGAATAAAGAGTGGCGGCTGGACCTCTGGAGCCTTTTGTGTGGGGTATGCATCGCAAGACAAAAATTAAGGAATGGAATGGATGCAGACTGTTGGTTTCAGTGTGGCATTCATACCTAAGAACATGATCTGATGGAAAAACCTAGGCCGTTGGAAGAAAGTCCCAAAGGAAAATGGGTGTCAGGTTAATTAGTGTTTATTATTATTACTTTCATGAGTTCACGAGGAGTTGGATTGAAGTAATCTCCTTTTATCTCACTTTGTTTGGTGACCCTCATCTTTTGTCACCTTCTTAGATTTTGTACTTCTAAAACAACACTCATTTTTCTTGCCTTAACTCCATAAGTTCTAATGACGTTTCTTTATTTTAAGTTCATCATCATACCTGGTTTGAATTTTATTTTCACTTTATCGCCATATTGTTGTGGCCTGATTAACATAACCCTTAGCTTCTAAAATGGAGGTCCGTTCGAAATCTCCTTCTCTCAAATGTATAAAAAAAAAAAAAAAAATCAACTAACAATCTTTATTTATCATAGAAATGTTACCCATCATTATTTAAGTCATCAACCATCTGTCAATTATTTGATATCACGTTAAGAGACAGTGAAAGAATACAGTAAATTTATTGTGTTAATATTAATAGAAAGTATGTAAATCAGTCGCAGAGGGATATGCATTTTTTTTCTATAAATTTTTATTTCATGTTATCATGACTATTAATACCATTATTTCTTATGCACATAACACTGTTGTTGATAAAAATTTTCCATATGTTTTAAGGAAAACGAGAAGACACGATAAGCAGTAGATAGAACTCTTCAGAGCATGAGCGCACATCACAGCTAAAATCCATGATAATTATAAATGACAGAAATGGTGGAGTCAAGAGAAGGGTAAATCAGTGCGTAGAAGTTAGGAGGAGACTAGGACACCACTCAAATGCTTGCCTTGTTTCCCACGCAATCTTTTATACTTTCCAGTACAGCATCACCCATGAGATCCCTCTCTCTTTTATCTCTCTTAATACCTTTCTTTGTTCCTATTCGTATCCATTACTGGCACTGCCAAACAGTGGTGCAGTAACAAAACTCTTTTATCTCGACGTTCTGCTTGCATACTTTTAGTAGCCAGAGAAAGAGGGAGAGAGTGAGCAAAAGAAACCGCTCTGAATCGGGTTTCTTTGGGGGCTTAAGATCTTGTTCTTACCGTTAAGGACCTTGAGTTCTCAAAGGTTTTTTTTTTGGTTCCCTCTACAGCACTTCCGAAAGTAAGAACCCCAATGATATGCTTGCTAACCTTGTTCTTTTCTCCTCTTGGTCTTGCTTGATTCCCCTGTTTGTTGATCATTCTTTGTTTTTTCCCGGAATGTGAGAAAATCCAGCTTTCTTGGAAAATTTTGACCTTTTGCCTGGGTTTCTGATCTGGGTTTCTTCGTCTGGTTTTGGTGAGTTGAAGTTTCACTTTCTTGGTAAATTTGTTGAACTTTTTAGATAATTCTTAGATGGATCAAGATCAAGAACAGAGGCATCTGTGCAAGCTCTGCAATAAGAGTTTTCTGAGTGGCAGAGTCTTGGGAGGTCACATGAGGTGCCATATGAGCAAGAATCCATCCAAAAGACTGAAAAAGGTGATTAAAAATAACATGGATCTTGAAGGCGATGACCATGCTGGTTATGGCCTAAGAGAAAACCCTAAGAAGTCTTGGAAGTCTTCACGCTCAGACAAGGGTACTTCGGGGCAAGAAATTGTATGTAAAATGTGTGGCAAAGAGTTTGAGTCACTGAGAGCTTTGTTTGGTCACATGAGGCATCACTCAGGAAGACAAAGAAGTAGAATTCACTGTAAAGAATGTGGCGAAGGGTTTGCGTCACTGAGAGCACTCACCACCCACAAGAAGAGCCACTCTGAAAGATTTGAGGCATGCGTTGAATCACGGACTAGTTCAAGCCAGCAGATGGAACTAGACAACCAATCGAACAGTGAAAACCTGGGGCTGGTGCGGAGAAAGAGATCAAACAGAATGAGGTACAAGATTTGTCCAAACTCTTCGTTTTCTAGTTTAAATGTATCTTTTTCCTCGAAGGAAATTGAGCCAGAAGTAGCTGAGGTAGCTCTGTGCTTGGTGATGCTGTCTAGAGGTGTAACCAATTGGGATGTATTTTGCTCAGTTACTGAGTCTTCCGATAATGATTCTGTGGCTTTTGAGGTCAAGTCTTCTGGACAAACTAAGCGAATTTCCAACGATGATAAGGGTGGGATTTTTGTTCCTTGCGAAGTTGATGATTCTTTCAAGACGAAGAAACAAAGGGTGGACGATTCCGATTCTTATGCTTTACATTCTAAGGTTGTCTTAGCTGAGAAAAGAGTGTCCGAATTTTGTGAAAATGACTCTGGGTTTGGAAGTGCTGAGGAAAAGAAGCTTGGATTGGAAGTTCCTGTTGACAAGTTTTACAGGGATGCTGAATACAAGATGCCTAAACTGGATGAAGTGTCCGGAGGTGAAATAGAAAAGGATAATCATAATGAGATGAAGATCAAACCCACTGAAGTAGAATGGGATGAAGCTTTCCCAGAAGGTGATGGATTGGATCCAGCTGATTCGGGATTTATGAAGCCTGGTTTAAGCAATAAAACAAGGATTGATGCTTGTGATGCTCTGTTGAGGGGAAACTCTTGCAAGATGTCTACTTCTGACGCTGAAATCCTAAATAATTCTTGGAAGAGAACTCAATATAAGTGCAAGACCTGCAACAAGAACTTCCACTCTCATCAGGCACTTGGAGGTCACCAGTCAATACACAGACCTAAAAATTCATCTGAATTGAAAATTCAGATCTGTGGAAAAAGCAGCCGGGGTGACACTGTTACTGAAACTGAGGGTAGCTGCAAGCTTATCAATATTGAATGCAAGGAGAATTTGGTGGAACAGGAGAGGAGTGGAGGGTCTCTGGCAAGTTATGAGTTCAGGGAGACCAAGGAACACAAGTGCGATCTCTGCTTTAAGGTTTTTGCATCAGGCCAAGCTTTGGGTGGTCACAAGAGGGCTCATTCGATTAAAAACTCTGAGACCACAGCTGAAGAGACTGTGGTAATAAAGCAACAAATTTCTACTATCTGTGATTTAGTTGACCTTAATATCCCAGTCATTCTTGAAGAAGAGACCAACGCTGATGTAGGAATCAAGTCATGGTGGGTTGGAAATGATCAGAAGCATGAACTAACAGTGGGTCTACTCCCTAGTTGAGAAAAGCGATTTCCATTGATGGATACCATGTAGTTTCTAGTGGCTTGGATTGCAGATTTGAAGATAACCCATGTAGAGGCGATGCTTCCCCTTAACGTTGGATAGCCCATGGGGGCTAATTTTTGTTCCACCTCCATATCTTCATTTGTTTGTGACGAATTTCCATAATTGGTGAATGAAGATCATTCATACATTTTTTCTTTTGGAACCCTGATTCTTGATAAAATTTGTCCCATTTTTACCCCTACGGTCTGATAATTTGATCGATAGTGATCCTTTGCATTCTAATCGCTTTCCAAATCGATCAGTGAAAACAGATGAACAGGAGTGTTACAGTTGATGCCTTTGTGCCTATTTATGCATCTCAATTTATGGTTTGAAGAGTTTAATAATAAAGCAGAACATGGGATTTTCGATATAAAAGATAATAATAATGCAATTTTTGGGCTTCTTTTTCCGTGTTTAATTTTAGAATAATACTTCATACAGTCGTGGAGTGCGCGGATAAAAAAAACAACCTGCACCGTTAACAGCTTGAGTTTATGGGTCCCTTCTGTGAGTTTATTCACCTGCTTAACTTTGTCCAGTTCAAGTCTCTCACACACACACATATACAAGTTAATATCCTATATTGCCTAACAATATATAGCAACAGAAAAAGCCCTATAATCCAAGTAGCTTTGGTTCACATTTCCCCTTTTTGCTTCTGCATCAGAGTTGGCAATTCAGTCACGAACTTTGCTCTCTTGGTTTGGTCACTCTAAACACGGCCTACTTTATTAGGATACTCTCTCTCTCTGACACCACAAGTACAAGCATTGATAAAAATCTGCATGGAATAATGTTAGGATAGTGCCACAATTAATTAGAACGCATGAAAAGGTCATGTACATGTGAGTTTGCACACCATAACTTTGTCTTCTCTGGGTAGGGCCATGTGCATGCCCTGCAATACTTTTTTTTAATAAACATCGAAACTGTGACTCCAAGCTTTCGGTGGAATCTAGGTTCTATTGGAGGTGACTTTATGATGCTGCCATTGGCTAATGAATGGAACCTGTTTGGTTTGGATCTCCCTTACATACAAAAACTTAAAAATCAAATCTTGTTTGCTTCCTCTAATCAAATATTAAAGCCTTTTTAAGACCACAACGATGACATAAAAGAACGTGGTACTGAATCCTAAAAGCTTAAGGCCCACTTAAGCCCAAATCCTACTGTCCTCATTCCCACAGGTCCAGTCATCTCCTGTCTGTCTGACATGCAGACTTTCTGTAACGAAATGAATTATAGTACTAAGTACCCACATGTATGATACATTGATACTACCCTCCAAACCATATCCCAAGTTCCCATGCTGCCGCTCTGCGCTCCTCACTTGAACCCAATCACTTGCACGACGTCCTTGGTGTCGAGTGTCGACGCCTACTCCTCCCTAAGCTCGTACCCACTACCCACATGCCCATTTGGATCGTACGGCCACCACCACCATCTGACGGATGGTACGAGATCTTCCGGCTTACTAATCGGACGCTAATTCGCAGAGCTGTGCCGCCAAGGTGGCCGTCCAGAAATACCGGATGGAACTGTCGGTGAACCGTTTTTCCATACAACTTTTTTTTCTTCCCTTACTTTTGGCAATGTTCTATCGTGTTCTAACTTTTTCTTTCCCGTCTTTTTAAAAATCTTGGCTCATATTTTAAATTTGGCTTTGATGCGGGAAATGAAAGAAATTCTAGTTTTGACTCTGATTTATGCAAAATGAGTTGGGAGGTGTAGAAAAAGCAAAAAATAAAAGAGTTCTTAGAGAACGTGGTAAGTTATAATTAAGAGATTTCATTCATTCACATTCTCTGTATTTTTTATTTCAACTTAAAATTTGCTGTAGAAATTTTCTTTCCTTCACATAACAAGTAGTCGCAAGACCATCACATACTTAAGACCGGAATTTAAGTTCCTGAGAAGAACCCCAAAAACTTACCTTTGAGCTAGCAAGGGAACCTTTGTATTCAAGAGCCAGAAATTAGGAGCACCCTACAATGTCAGCTTGTCTGGAAACTGACAGCAAGGTTTCAATTTTAAAAGCAAATGTGTCGGTAGCTAGGAAAGTACAAGAAATCCTCATCTCCAAGTTCACAATTACGTTTTTCTTAGAAAGTTTAGCAAGGCATGATTACTTAACGAGTTGGTCTACGAAAAAACTGTCCAGTTCATAGAGTTATGTTTTAAAAAAATTTAAAATTACAATAATATCATTTTTAAAATAATATTTTTTCTCTATTTATCCCATTCATTAATGAGAGTGCATACAGGACTGCAAATAAAATTTATCGTACTTAACATACAAGGGGTTAGCTCTTCCGATGGTTTAACCATGGTGGTTGATGAGCAATGTCAGAAATTGCAAGGCAAAGAAGCACTACTTTTGTGCGCAAAAGTGTAAGACAAAGGCTCTGCATCGTTTTATTAGATGGCACTTCAGTTTCAATCACACCTTATTCCCACCTCATTTACATGCTGAAAAGACGAGAGCAACAAAAAGATACAACGTAAAAATGATAAGCCACTGTTATCACCATTAAGGGCCAAAACCAGCTCCACCACTCGAGACATAAACACACACTTCTATGGCAACTCGACAGGTTCAATGTTCCATATGTGCTTGGCATATTCGTGGATCGTTCTGTCGCTGCTGAACTTGGGTGAACCTGCTGTATTCAAGATCGACATTCTTGTCCATTTCTGACCCAGCACCAATAACAGATGTTCAGCACAAATAACATAATTTAATTGGAATGATCTATTCTTGTGATTGCATGTGTGAGAAAATGCCTCGGAAGTATTAAATATATGAAGCATCAAGTACCAGACACAAATGCCTCTCGCATTTCTAGTATTATCTGAAACAATGTGAACAACTAGCTAGGGACTAACTATTTGTAAAAATCTTGCATGAATATTGGCACTGGTGTATATGCAACAATTAGAGTTGGATATGCTCGATGGATGAGCCACATGAGACTTTGATGGGCTGAAGAAATTCAAAAAACTTTGTAGGTGGAAGAAAATTCACACCCAAATTGACCCAGTTAATAAAAATGAAAGAGTGTATGCAAAGAGATTTTCCACAGTAAACTACAAAAGCTTGCATTAGAAATACACGTATAACTCACCTTTTGGTCTCGGTATGCCTCATCAACCTTCTCTTGGCATTCTAGATAACTGGGGAAGTCTTTGCCCACGAGGAAATAATCAGCAAGGCCAAAACCTTCAGTTCCTTCCAAAGATCCCATAAGTTCTTCATAATTGTAAGGCCCAAAAACACCACTTCTGACAAATTCCTTGACTTCCTCAAAACGGGGGTCCGGAACAAACTACAGAAAGAGTGTGCCAAGGTTAAATAGCAATGAGCATGCCCACGACAAGAACATACCCAATAATTTTCTTTTTCCTTTCTCAAGTTTCCATTTCTTTTGGCAAGTCGTAAAGCTTGTGCCCCCTAACCTACCAGCCTAGCAATTGTTATTATATCATGGTGTGGTAAAAACATCATGACAGCTTCAGTACCAAAAGAACAAAACAAAATTTACCGAATTGGTTATATGGGCATACGCCGCATACCTTTCCCTCGGTTCTCTCTTTCCTGAGCCCAGCAATCTCATGAGCTTCAGCACCGAAGAGGAAAAAGTTGTCTTTCCCAACCTCTTCTCGTATTTCCACATTTGCCCCATCCAAGGTCCCAATCAGAATGCAACCATTCATCGCAAACTTCATGTTGCTAGTTCCACTGGCCTCCATCCCAGCCGTACTACAGAGAGGAAGAAAAGGGATGTCAGTTTTATGAAAGCTTTATCTACCAGACAAGCTAATAACTATACATTTCAACAAATCATTCAGAAATTTTCATTGCAGTTAAAGAAGAAACTACTATCAATGGAAGTACTTGGGTATTTATATCACGTAGGCATGGTCATAGTTTTGCAGCAAAAGTTCTCTTGAATAAGCATTTCTTGCAAAACTTTAATGAAAACAAAGGCTCCATTCCAATTGTAATGAAATAACATTGTCACATATGAAACTGCCAACAGTACCAAGCAATACTTCAGGAAATATTCCCACAGATCTCCAAATAATTGGTCTTGTTTTGTTGTTACTAGTGACGTGCTGGACACAATAGGTTTGGTGGGTGCATGTAGGTGTGCGCACGCGGGTGTGGGTGTGTGTGGGGGGCAGGGGGTTGTGTGTATTTGTTGTGATAATCATATTAAATGTGATTTAATATTAGGAATAACCAATTCAGCAACACTGACATTGTAATCATATTAGGAGACAATGCCAGATAATCATATTAGGAATGAAAGTGAAAAAGTACCTTATGTGTTGTGATAGCTCACTTGCAGGTATAAGCAATTCAGCAACACTGACATTGTAATCAGGGACAAAAACAACCTATATCATAGACAAAGCACCAATAAACTTGAGGTATGAAATTTGTAGATATTAATCAATGCCAAAAACTTGAAGAACTACATGTCAATAACTACATGACATGAAACTCATAATGATCAAGATTCAGCCAAGTTATTAATCTAGTAATAGTTAAAGCTAACTCTCGGACAGAAACTTTATGTATGACTACTTTTCACAAAATTTATTAAACAAGATTTAGCATGAAAGCACGCATACCTTCAGCAAATCACCTATTTCAGGATCATGGTTAACTGTAGACCCAACATCAGTGATAAATTTCACAATTCTCTTGGCTTGGATATAAGTAGCAAATGCTTTTCCCCCAAAAATACAGACTCGTGGAACAAACTTTGCTTTCCTTTCCGTCGCACTCATTTCTTTCATTTTCTTGTAGCGGTAAACAATTCCCAAGATATTCAATAGTTGTCTCTTGTACTCATGGATGCGCTTCACCTGAAAACAATCAACCCATTTCAGTCCCCATGCTATACAATAAAAAGCACTTTGAATGGTGAAAAGCAAAAACGAATTTTACAAACTGCCAATGGCCTACATTATTAGGCAATACATTAATCCAGTAAATGAAGAAAGCCTACTTTTCAACCAATGCGTCGCATCTATAATTTGCCCAAGATTTCCTCTTGAAGTGAATTGTGCAATTTGTTTTTTTTTATCAGTAAAAGTGACTCAATGCAATTTAAAATAACCTAGTTTTCATTTTTTCCTGCTTTCATGAGGCAGAACTGTTACATATTCCCACACTTCCTTGTCACAATCTGAGAAAGAGAAGAATTCGAAGGCAAGCAAGTTACCTGGATATCAAACATTGCATCAGGGCTAACAGAGTATCCTGTTTTCTCTTTGAGGAATGAAACAAGTTTCAACTTATTGCTCCTTTTTACGGCTCTCCAATGGGTTTGGAGATCATCAGTATCTGCAAACTATTAACAAAATAATCTAATTAGCATGTATCATGAGAGCAGCAAAATTAAAACAATTTATCAAACATTTATTATTATTCTCTATCATGGATATATGGAAAAACAGATACGCAATAGGCATCAAAATCAAATTCAAGGCCTCAAAAATTCTGAACACCTCGTGTATAGAAAGGCATGAAAGGTTAGATATACACTCATGTTCGGTATTTTTCTAAGACAAATAAGAAAAGTAGAGCTGTCGATTTGAGTTGAGATTAGGAAACACATGGATTCAGCAAGTATGTTGGGCCAAGTGCTGTCAAAGGGTCATTTCTGAGATATGGTAATATCACCATAAAATTGTCACATAGTCTGTACAACATGTGTATCCATTTTGAAATGTATGTCGTATGAAACCTGATCAAGAAATTATCTAGAAACCTTCAAGCGTATGTAGAAAGATTCTTCTCTTTTTGCTTCTACAAGCATGAAGGGCGCAAAAGCCCAAAAAGACGCAATGGGGCACATATCATACAATTATACACATGTTTTGTCTAGTCCAACATTAGTGCTCCACATTTTTAATTCATTCATGTAACTTTAACCTATTATAATTGAAATTATAAACAACAGAAAACAAAAAATTACATAATAAAATTTGAAGATGAATCAAAATCTAGGTAAGACATAAGATCCATCAATGTGACAATTTGACAAGCAAGAAATTTGGTTATGGTGGGTACCTTTCGTAACTCTGCCAGTTTTTCAGTATTCAGGACCCAGTCTTCTGATCCAGTCCAGTTGGTTATAATTTTACTTAATTCCGGATTGCAGTAGCGGATCCATCTTCTTGGTGTCACCCCATTTGTTTTATTTTGAAATTTCTCAGGCCACAACTGCAAAATTAATGTAGAGATCAATCATTTGAAAGTATTTCACACTAAATTGGACATTGACAAAATTCAGAATCATCAAACTGCATTTATTGTGATTAAAGAAAAGAGGTAAAGTATAAGCTATGGGCTTGTTTACCTTAAAGAATGCATTAAAAACTTCCTCCTTCACTATTTCACTATGAATCTCAGCGACACCATTTACTGCATGTCCACCCACAACACAGAGGTTAGCCATTCGGACCATCTTTGGCAGTTCTGGTACTGGTTCTGGCAACACTATAGTCTTTTTCTGAGAGGCTTTTTCTTCAGATTCACCTTCTTCATCATCGGGGTCAACTGTTTCTTCAGAACTTTCAAGTTCCTCACTTGGCAAATCAACAGAACTTTCAAGTTCCTCACTTGGCGGAAAATCAACAGAACTTTCAAGTTCCTCACTTGGCAAATCAACAGGGCTTTCCTCAGGTTTGACAAATAAATCCACAAAGGCAGCAGGCAATTCAACATTTTCTAATATTCTCATCTCTTTCAATTTTTTCTCCAATAATTCAGAATCATCCGTACCATACTCAGAGACTATGGTGTGGACAAGCTGGAAAATGCAAAATGGTATGAATCAGGAAAAATCTAATTTGGTTCCAAATGTGAAAAGGTTTTGGTTGTGCATGTAGTCCAGTATTACCTCCTCATCAATCATTTCTATGATCTCCACATGCCGAGGAAGCAGTTTCTGCATGAGTTCTAAACTCCATTTTTCCAATGCCTCCGGAAGAACAGTATGATTCGTATATGCTACAGCTCTAGCAGACAAAATTGCACAATGTGAGAAATCGAAGTAACTAAATTTGAGCCTGTATTAAGCATATAACTTCTCTGACACATAAAAATCTGAGTTTGCTGTGAAATTGTTCTAATTGTGAGATGGAAAGCAACATGGGTTAAGCCAACAAACTAGAATCTCTGTCAGGGCACACATATGTGCATGTTATTCAAGCATATATAGATATTAGAGAAGTTTATACTGAAAATTCACTTAAATTATCTTAGTCTAATCCCATTTTCATCCCAGCCGCAAAAGGACAAGAAAATTCCGTTTAACTATGATCATTGAAATGGTACAGTTACTAATAAAAGGATAAAAATATAGTTATCTACCAAAAAGGTATTTTATATAGAGAGACAAGACTTTTATGAAGAAGAAGAAGAAGAAGACGAAGATAGACGTAATATAGGAAATTGAGGGGAAAACTTCCAATTTTAGAAAGTTGACATGTAATCAAGTTGGAACTTCTCAAAAAGAAAAGCAAGACACTCAAATTAGGACAGAGGGATTACAATGTAATTACACCAACTAGCTCAATGCACAAGTGACATGGTAAAGTAACTCATTGATGCATGCATGTACAACAGCCATCTAATGTACCTGCAAGTGATATTCCAGGCCTCCTTCCAGCTTAAACCCTTCAAATCTATCAAAATCCTCATCAGCTCTGGGATACAAAGAGTTGGGTGAGTATCGTTCATCTGTACTGCAACCTTCTCAGGAAACTCTTCCCATTTTATATTTGCTCCAGATCTTCTCTCAAAACATGCAATGATATCTTGAAGAGAAGCTGAACATAAAGTGTATTGTTGCTTCAAGCGAAGGACTTTCCCCTCCATCGATTCATCCCCAGGGTAGAGTACATAACAAATCTGATATTAAAACAAATCATAACACAAACCACCCTTCTACCATCTTCACTTAACATAGTGGTAAAAAATTATACATAATGAAGAAAAAATCTGAAAATTAGCACTCATGGTGGTCAAGGTTGCCCATCATATAAAGATGATACTTAGAATTTAGAAATGCAAGCTAAATATATAAAACCTGATAATGTCCATTCCAACACTATCACCCAACTTCAGGATTTCAGAATCTCCTGAACATCTATGGCCCCAAACTATTTTTGAAGTTAAAAATTTTTAAAAAAGAGTGGCTGACAGCAGCCGAGATCATTAAAAAAATGTCTGTTCAATGATGAGTGCATCCATACCTTCTCAGCATTTGCTAGGGCCTCGTATGCTTTGGTGTGCTCTCCAGTATTAAAAGCATGTAAGTCAAAATCTTCTGACGGAGCCTTGGTCGACCAAAGCCGCAGGTTGATAGTGTTTTTTGTTTTGTATCCTGGAATTGGAACATCATAAGCAACAGCCTTTATATCTTCTCCTCCAATCCAGTGCTTTTTTCCATCTGATCCATTTTCAACCTTGCCGTAAAATTTTACAGGATATGAGACATCATTTCTCACAACTTCCCAGGGATTGCCCATCTACAAGAAGACATCATAATTGACCAAACAACCAGAACAGTAAGGCATAATGCTGATACTATAAGGCACTTGAAGTGAAAGAAAATCAGCAGAGATCAGGCATATACCTCTAGCCAATCTTCAGCAACTTCCTCCTGCCCATCTTTTGTAATTCTTTGTTTAAACAAGCCATACTTGTATCTAAGTCCATAACCCCATGCTGGGTAATTTAATGTTGCCAAAGAGTCCAGAAAACAGGAGGCAAGGCGCCCAAGACCACCATTTCCAAGTGCAGCATCAGGCTCCTATTATTTGTCAACCAAAAGAAATTAGCTGCCATCACCACACACACACACACACACACACACACACACACACACAGATATTCATTTGTTTTCCTGAAAGTTCCTTTTGACAAATAACAACAAAAGAGATCATATTTCGTGATCAGCATAATTATGAAAAGTGGTCGGGGCTTCAATGCAAACAGGAAAGTCTTGCAGACACTAGAAAACTCTGAAGGAACAGGAACAAGATTTTAACTCATAATCACATTCATTAAGAATAATTACCCAATTCTAGATGATTAGACCAGTTAGTTGTATTAACAAAAAGTATAGTTTGAACACATTTGTACCAAGGTTAATGAATGGTTCAACCTTCTTTGAAACATCTACATTGTTTATGTCCTTCCAATGTTGGTTTTGAAACGTCTACATTGGTGTAATGATTTTAGCGACTTCATTGTTTTGCTAGAATTATTTCTTTCATCACTTATGAAAAGATGTAAAACTGATTAATTATGTTGCCTGAGTTGTCTTTCTCCCCCACAAACTTGATTGGTTTAGATCTGGTACTGATAAAGAAAAATTGGAATTATACGTACATTGATTGTGCAGAATTGGCATCAAACACTCCAAAGCTGAGTATTTTAAACTAAAGGAAATTACATGAAAAAAAAAAAAAAGAAAGCTGACCTGGGAAGCCACATTTTCTAATTCATGTCCAAGCTTTTTCAAAGCCTCTGCATAAGCACCAGTGAGCTCTAAATTACCAATTGCATTTAACAGTGCTCTACCCTACAAAAATTCAACATTAGGCAACAATAACAGCTTGCATGAGAAAATGACAAAAATGAATTGCTGACGTGGGAACAGCGCAGACGAGCGATGACAGACCTGTAGAAATTCCATCGACAAATAATATGCCTGCTTTACATTCAACTTTTCATGGTAATCATATGTTGCATTCCAATTTATGATAAGAGCATCACGAACACTTTGAGCAGTTGCAAAGAAAGCCTTTGGAAGTTCAAAACGCTCAGGAGAAAACAATGGTGTGAACTCGGCATGGTACTTAATACTCGAGGCAATAGATGCCGCATCCGGTGTGAAAGAAGTGTGAGTGGTAGGAGCTTCTGAATGAAAACGCAATTGGTAATCATCAAATATGTGGTAGAACCCCAAAAGTACTATGGATTGAATGCGGAAACAAATCTCAATACAAATCTCCCATCAAAGAATGTTCATAGTGATTGTTTCAATATTTCTCTCACGCTCAGTTCCCTCTTAGCCTTAGGAAAGTTACATTTCGAACAACTAATTGCAGTGTCCTGTCAGCATCCACTTGATACACACGCTGTCCAGTGGGATTCGTTAAATGATTTTCAAATATTTAACTCAAAGTCTTTCATCCTCAATTGCATAGACACATCAAATGAATTTGATTGGAACGAGGTAGTTGAGATCACTAAATAGCATCACTTCTAACAAGTGTGAGATACTTTGTTTTCATAGGAAGAGAAATGTCATAGGAAGCTAAACAAGGTCAACAGATACACGCCCATCAATGAAATCATAGCAAATTGACCACAATATATCATCAGAAACTATCGGGTAGCATGTTTCCTCCTCCCACACAAAAGTGGAATCTATCTAAAAGGCCTTCATAGGACCCATCGTTTATGTGGGAGGATAAAGCAATGATCCATGGGACAGTTGATACCTGCCTGAGTATACTTGTATCTCGTGTACTTTTTATGATAAAAAAATATTAGCCACGTCAAAGCATAGTCGCTCCTGTGACATGAAAATTGGATCCCACCGATGGAACCAGGGAGCACTGCTCACAATCACCCCCCATCAGACTAGAACACGTCCTTCCGACATCAACTATTCGTTTTCTTTTCGCTTCTTATTTTACGAAAATCCCCCATTCATCTCCTTCGATTCATTCCTACTAACCTTCAGTGAGTATGCTTTCTTAGTGCATAACTACAGATGTCTAACGAGAAGAATACGTCTCTCTCTGTATCTCTCCCTCTAGCTTTAAATAACCAATAAATACAATCTCAAACTCGTGTATTAAGAATGGAAGCTCAGAGCAGAATTAAGAATAGAAGCACAGCAGGGAACAGATAAAACCGACCTTGTTCGGTGATAGTATCCTTGAGTTTCTGCTTCGGCTCGCTGGAGACATTCTTCACCGAGAAATACCGCCTCACAGGCCGTGAAGTCAAAGTCCTGATCGAAAACAGCTTGGATCCGCTGCTTCGGGAACCGAAATCGAATAACCCCGAGAGAGAAGTGCAATGGTGTGATCGCGAAAATGCCCCGGGACGTGTCGAAGCAGCAGAGAATTGCGAAACAGCCATCTCTCTCTCTCACTCTCTCTCTCTCTCACTCACTCCACTACTGCGACTCTCGACTTTCGACTTTCTTATCCTTCTCAGAGGCTCTGAATGAATCCAATAAAGAGTCGGTTAGTTTGCTTTGAAAGTGACAACCACTATATAGTATGAAAATGTAAAATTCTATACACTATAATATAATTATGATCACACTTTCATTCTACTAAATATACATTTTATTAAGAGAAAATATAAATCACACTCTACTGTACATATCAGCCCCACACTCTAAGTGTATTGGGTGAAAAAAAAAAAAAAAAAAACCACAGCACGGTGTGCTGCGGCAATGGACTGATGCCCAGAACTTCTCTTTTATTAAATATGATATAATATATTTATTATTATTAAATAATTATTTATTATATTTTTTTTATTATCTAATGATAATAAATATATTACATATTACTTAATATAATTAAAATATGATAAAAATATATTGTATAGTATTACTATGTGAAAATATAGCATATACCTCCTCTCTCTCTCTCTCTCTGCCCCGTTATCTGAAGCTGATATTTTTGGCTGCGAAATAGTGCTGTGATTTTAGATAGTTTGCTTTGAAAGTGACAACCACTATATAGTATGAAAATGGAAAATTTTATACGCTATAATATCATCATGATCGTACTTTCATTCTACTAACTATACATTTAACTAAGTATAATATAATATATTTATTACTATTAAATACTCATTTATTACATTTTTTATCATTTAATGATGATAAATATACTACATATTACTTAATATGATTAAAATATGATAAAAATATAATGTATAGCATTACTATGTGAAAATATAACATATAAGTAATGCTAGATACAAGTTTTAAATAGACAAGTCTTTTATAAAATAATAGGTCTCACTTATAAATAATAATTTTTTTTACACTTTTTTAAAATGTAATTTATTTTTTTATAAGGATTTGTATGGATATATATTTAGAGCTCGTTGAAATCATTTCTATATACCCTCTCTCTCTCTCTCTCTCTCTACCCCGTTATCTGAAGCTGATATTTTTGGCTGCGAAATAGTGCTATGATTTTAGATATTTTGTGAAAAGTATTAAAAAATAATAATAAATTAATAATAAAATATCAAATAATAATAAGTTGTAATAAAAAATGATGATAGTTCAGTTGAGAGTATTTGTATCCGATAAAACCACCCAGTTCACCCAACAATATTTATAAAAGAAAATGATTTACGTACAATATTTTTTATAATATTTTACACAATTATTTTTTAAATAAAAAATATTTTTGCTAAACATGTTTTAAAAATAATATTATTTTATAAAAATATATTATCTTATAACATTGTTGTGAAAATATATTATTTATATATAATTACTCATTTTATAAATGATTATGAGAAACTTGTAATCTTATCATATATTTTAAAAAAGATTAAACAAATTAAAACACGTTAGCGTTCGCATTTGACTACAGGCGATTAATGTCTGAAAGTTGATTTCCCAGAAACGTGGCCTCGGAAACAGGTGGCTTCGTTTGTACGTTGGCCTAAACTCAACATACACCGTCCACTTGTAGACGTTCTATTCGATGATGGTGACGAGCGTATTTTGTTTTATATAAAAAAAAGTAAAAAAAATCATAAATGGAATGGACTAAAACGCGAGCGGTGACGGTAAAGCCACCCATCTTTTTCAATTACATGGAAATGTGATGAATGTGAAATTTATAGACCGTCCAGGTTTAGACTTTAGAGCATTTAATTCATCTTATTTAAATAGAAATTATTTTTAAAAATATATAAATGTAATAGTCTTGAGAGTAATAATATAATTATAATTTTTTAATCTATAATTATTTTATAAAACAAATATAAAATAATTATAGGCATTTGGATAGCAAGATATTTCCATCTCATGCTATTTTTATCTTAATATTCAAATATCACAAATATAAATAATTTTAAATTTTAAATGTTTATTTTTTTATTTAATTATTATTTAATCATTACAAATTTTTTAAATTTTAAAAAAATACAAAAAATAATTCAATTTTTTCAAATTTCAAAACAAAATTAATAATGAAAAATTATATTATGACAATATTTAATTTTATAATATTTTTATTTAACATTTTCTCTCTCATTTCTCAAAACTCTATAAATATTTCATCTCATCTTATTGTCAAAATTACGCCTAAATAGGCTAAATTGACATATGGAACCACAAATTTTGCTACTAATTTTGCACGCGAAGGATTTGAAAATGGCTCTCCTTTCATTATTTGGTGGAATCAAGGTTAGTGTGGAAGCTAGAGCTAAAGCAAGATATGAGGCTACAGCCAGCCAGCTTTGGTAGTACCCAACTGAAAGGAGAGGGCTTTGCAGCTAGGAGTGTCAAATCGTGTTAACGGGTCGTGTTTGTGTCGTGTCAAGGTATGTACATTACAGGTAATGAGTTAACACGAACACGACCCGTTAAGGATTTCATGTCAAAATTTCAAACCCGAACACAACACGATAAGATAACAAGTTGACACGACATGACCATAACCGTTATGACCTGTTAATGAATAAGAAATAAATTGACGCGACACGACACGACCCATTCCGTTTCAATCCGTTTACGTTAATGGGTTGAACAAACCCAATATGACACGACACGACCCATTTGACCTGATCGATTTTATATAAATATATAAATATAAATAATATTTAAAAAAAATTTTAAAAAAAAACTAACTACAAGTCTAAAATTA
Organism: Juglans cinerea; assembly: GCA_961763995.1. Taxonomy (NCBI): domain Eukaryota; kingdom Viridiplantae; phylum Streptophyta; class Magnoliopsida; order Fagales; family Juglandaceae; genus Juglans; species Juglans cinerea. Next base: position 38,734,039 of record CAUIVZ010000002.1, on the reverse strand, counting down.
CAATCCAAATAAATATGATCCACACAATTTGTAATAATATTCATTATTAAAATTACATCCCAAATATAATAAACAAAACATACATTGTAAATATATTAATGTTACAATCTCAAATATAATAAAAAATTAAAAACACAAATCTAAACAAATTTAGAACTTGAAGAAGGAAGTGGGTTAGGTAATTTAGGGTTTTTTGAATTTGTTTGGTCTAAGGGTATAAAGGTAAATTCAATTTTCTTAACGGGTCATAACGGGTTAAAACAGGTTGACCCGTTAGTGACTCGTTAAGTAATCGTGTCTTAACGGGTCAACCCATTTTGACCAGAACCAGTTAAGGTTAAACCCTAATCCACTTTTATCGTGTTGTGTTCGTATTGAATTAACGGATCGTGTCATATATTACCACCCATATTTATAGCTGCCACCCAACAAAGAGTTTGCTGCCAAAGAAAAGGCCAAGAGGTAGCCAAAGAGTGAGTGAGGTCTACTCAAGTAGCCCAAGCCTTGCCAAAAGATACATAGGAGAAACACCTGGCTAGATAGAGGAGATAGATACAATAATCATAAACAATGAGCCCATTAAGATTATCTAGTGTTGATAAATAAGCTTCTAAGTTTTGAGGCTAAATTATATAAAATATAATAAATAATTTAATATTTTTTAATTTTAAAATAAAATTAATATTAAAAAATAATATTATAATAATATTTTATTCAACTTAATTCGCTATCCAAACCTCCCGTTTTGACAACTCAGATTAGACATAAAATTTTCAACTCAGTTTTCATGGTGAGATGAAATAAATATCCAAACGTTCATTTACAAACAAAACCCAGATCAAACGTTTGGTTTCAAAATTTAGCCCTGCTAGAGCCACTGAAAAAGTGGTCCTAATGAGTTAACTGAATAGTTCATTTCACTTTTTTTTATTTTTTTTTCATTTATTTTTTTAATCATTATAAATATTTTAAAAAAAAATAAAAAATTCACAATCTCTTTATAAGCCTATTAAACCAAAATTTCTTATTTTAACAGAACTGCAATTTTTTGTTAATTTTCCGTTAAATCCGTCTGGAAATCCAACTTCACTCATCTCATTGGTTGCTATCAAAGAATATTTATGAGAAAGGAAAATAACGTTTCGAGCACCAACCGCCTCTTCGTACTCATCGCTCTCGCTTCGTCTTCCACGTGAGAGTTCCCGATGTGTTTCGTCAATAGCTTATGCCAACCCCCAAAATCTCCCTCAAGAGTGTTCAAATCCCTCCTTCAGCGTCGCAATAAAGCCCTCTCACGCCTCCATTCCTCCACTACCACTACTAACCATAACACCCATCTTACACTTTCCGAAACATTGTACAAATAATATGCAAACGCAGAGAGAAACCGTCAAGCCGCCGCTCACCAGAAAAGTCGGCTGATGTTTCGGAGACTCCGACGCCACAGTAGATTGAGGAAAGTTGTGGTTTTTACGTGGCTTCTCCGGAGAAAGAAGTGGATTCGGTGAGCTGGACCAACAAGGTCAACGGGGTTGTCGAAGGGAATGGTAACGACAAGAATATAGAGTATGAGCTGGCTGTTGAAGAGGTTATGGAAGAGAAGTACGAGGACGAGGAGGAGGCTACGGTTGCTGAACTGGCATTGAGGGCTGCGGGCAATAGCAACAACCACAAGGGTTTGGCCAGAAAGGTACTGCTAGACGTTCTGTATTAATTTTTGGTTAATTTCTATTGTGGTTCAAGTTTTCGAGCCCCCAAAAGGCAAAGATTTAAGAAGGAAATGGAAATAGATTTTTGGTGGTGGGTTTTGTTTCGTACTCGAAATCCCTACATGGATACGTTGAAGTCTGAATGAATCCTGTTTTCTTCTTTTTTACACTTTTTTTTTTAAAAAAAAAATTGGTACATTTCAAGGTTGTCTGCCCTTTGCCCTTTGGGGTTGTATTTTCTGGGTTTCATTCATTTCTAGATTAATATTGGGGCTCTACTAAATTTAGTTTTGGTGTTGCTACTTGGCACGGTTTAAAAAAATAATTTTGTGATGAAGAGAGGATGGCTTTTAATCAGAAAGTTGAGGTTTTTTGCGATAATTTCTATGGGTTTTGTTTACTTTTTGTTTGTCATTCATTTTCTTGATGTTTATGCGTTCAAATATGCAAGCTTTTGTTCCCCCTGCTTTATTTTCTTTCATTCCCCCGTCGCCGCCAGTTTATGGTGGAGTTGCAGGGATTGAAGTCGTTGAGGGCGAGGATCCACACACAGTTTTGCACTTCAATCCGAGGTTGGCACATGATTAAGCTAAATACTTGCTATAGGATGTAGTGGTGTTTTTTTTGGCGAGGCGCTGTGACAGTTCTTTGAGATGAATTGGACAAAGGCTTGTTGTTACCTTGGAAAAACTCAGAAAACTATTGAAAGGATTTCACCGTCATATCACACTATAAATAAAAACCAAAATGGTGCTTTTGCCTCTGAGAAAATTATAGTTCTTCATTGCTTTCAATCTATATAAGGTATGCCATCTCCTCATCATGTTGCATTTTTTCTCTCTTGCATTTCACCTCACATTACCATTTAAATCTTCTTTTAGTTCGTTTTTTATATCACACTGATTCGAATTAAAATGTTATGTTCTGTAATTTTGTAGTCTGCCGAAGAAAGCTGCAATGGTGATTTTGTGAATGTAAATGATAGCAACGTAGCATGCCTCTCAGATATTCAAGCCATCATGAGGTCAGAGTCTCTGCCAATGCCATCTCTTGATATGCTTAGATATGTACTCTTACCACTATTAAGTACTCTTAAGCATCGAGGCCATTCTGAACCTTTTATGTTACAGTTGCTTCTTCAAATCAACACCATGCAAGTTTTGGAGCCTAATTGTCAAGTTGCATCTCCAAAATCAAGTAAAGATTACCTAAGCAAGAGATATATCGAGGAGAACCTTGACGAAAGTCTCCTTTTTGCAACATCTCCTGCATATTGGTGCTGGGTAAACCATGGTTTTCAATTTCATACTGTACCGGCAATTTTCCGTACCGGCCGCTGGGTTGGTACAGGTATTCCATACGTTTCGTACCCTCAATTTCGGCCTGTACCGGCCTATATTTCGGCCTTCAGTTTTTTTTTTTTAACTACAAGCTTATTTTTTGACCCATAATTCAGATTAGGCTATTTATAATTTATATATATGTATTTATATATAATTTATTAATATATAGACTATTATTTTGGAATATAATTTATATATATTTATATATATAATTTATTCATATTAAGGGATGTATTGAAACGGATGTAAATATATATATACGGGTACCGTTTTAATCAGAAAGTGATAACTAAGGGATGTGCTTCCTTTCAGGACTATAATTATGTGCTGTCTGTGGTATGGTCCAATAATAAGAGCGTGCGAGAAGCGTTGGAAGAGGTGCAATAGCAGCTTAGCTTACACAAAACTTTAACAAAGTGTGTTAAAAATGGTATTTTCGTGGGCTTTAGTTCCCACAAGCTAGTTTTTAAAATGAGCTTTGTTTTAAATCAGGTTGGTGAATTTTTTTAGTGCATTTGGGTTTGAATTAACTGATTTATCACTAAAAGTCATATGGTTTGAATTAACTGGATTTGTTATAATGGTTGCTTATTCGCTAAACTTGCATTAATTTATGGACTGTTTTAATTTTATATTGTTGCACTTTCTACTTTATGAACAGATTGTAATTATTTTGTATATTTCTTTAATTACTTTATGCTTGAATGTTAAAATCTTAGTTATGCATTCTTTTAGTGTGGTGGTAGTATTTATTGTGGCGGTAATGATGTTATTTTTATTTGTCTATGTTATTCTAATGTATCTTGACTTTAATTTTGAACTAATCTTTTTATTTTCTAATGTATCCAAATATGTAATTATTATACTTACCGACCTATTATTATCCAAACATATTTGCTAAAGTTTACTTTTTTTTGTCTCTATGCATTAAATTATTCATTAATCAAGTTTTTTTTTAACAAACCATATTATTTTTGTAAAAAACCTGTTTAACCCAACTAAGCAAATGTGCAAAGTCCTGACAAAGTATTATTAAAAAATACTTTCTTAATCACTAAGGAGAGGTTTGGATTCAGAAATGAGTTGAGATGAGTTGAGATGGTTTGTGAATAGTAAAATAAAAATTGAATTATTTATTATATTTGGTATGAGAATTTGAAAAAATTGTTTTGAGATTTAAAAAAATTGAATTGTTTATTATATTTTGAGTAATTCTATATACAACCGTGAAATGCGTAAATGCCGCGTAACTGCTTTGAAAATGAGTGGGGTTCACTATTAAAAAATTAATTTTTTTCATGTGGGTCTCATATTTTATTCTATTTTTTCAAAGCGATTACGCGGCAGTTGCACAATTCACGGTTGTAAATATCTTTTCTCTTATATTTTATATGAAAATTTGAAAAAATTATAATGATGAAATGAGATGAGCTGAGGCCGGTTGAATCCAATCCTCTCAAAGTTTAAAAAAAAAAAAAAAAAAACTCATTCGAAACATTATTTGGATCAAAGCATTTCTGTACAAAATTTACTCGATTGTACACTGATAAGACTATTCTGTCCCCTCCAACGTTACTCCACTCTTGCTTACCCTACACAGTACTCCCGTCGTCCCCATTGAAGCACGAATCTCTCCACGGCATCGCAGCTTTCATATCCCTCAACCGAGCAATTTTCACCTCGTGACCCCTTCTCCAAATCGACCTCCATCTCGCAAGAAACCCACAAACCCTCCAATCCTTCATGGCCAAACCCTTGATGATCCACACTCATCTGGAAGTCGTGATCCCGTTTCTACCTCAGGGGCCGAGTATTGACGTCGTTTGCTTGGGAGTAAATCCTAGCCGAGTCTCGAGCCCTAAAGCAAAGGCTGTTTTCTGCAGCTTTGAGAGGAAGTTCACTGACCTCTACGGCTCTACCTACACAACTGGCCTCGCGTGGTTTGCAATAGTTGATTTGGGGTCTCGTGGAAAGAGCTCGGTTGGTTGTTATAGACGAAAGTGGTGTATAAAATCGCAGTGCCCAAACCGACGGAAGACACCCTTATGAAGCGAATCAAGCCTCACACCCTTTTCTTCCCGAAATCTGCCCGTCGTCGCCCCCATAAGTCGACCACCACGGGTCCTAGAACTCGGTCCTACCAGGTAAGCGTGTCTGGCCCCCCCTATTATTTCAGTTGTTTGTATATAATTTTAGCAGCAGATTTGTGTGAATGCATTATGAGATTGGGCCAAATCTGGTGCTGAAATTGTATTTCTTGGGTAACATGCAAACATGGAATTGGTGCATGGAAATATGATTTCTCTGCTATATATTACTCTGGTCTTGTTGGGTGACATTGTTGTTGGATATGATCTTTGTGCTTTATTGGGACTGATTTACGTCGTTGAAATGTTAATTGTTGGGTGACATTGTTGTTGGATATGGTCTTTGTGCTCCATACTAATGTTCACTATCCATTTATAATTTTCTACTGCTTGGATGAATTCTAGCCTTGGGATATTCATCTCATCTATTTTGCAAGAGGTTATGATCAAAGGCGCCAGGGGGTTTTTGGTATGATCAATGATTGATGGTAAATGAGGTTTCTGTCATACCCTTATAAGCTTGTCAGAAGAGATGCGACATTCTTTTCTTTCTCTAAAAATAAAAAGTTTTTTCACTTTAGGTTCATCCACTTGTAATTTTAGTGTATTCTTTATGATAAGGTTTAGCAGCGCCATGCATGATTAGCAATAATAGAGCAAAAGTCTTTGTTTATTTAATAGAAAGACGTTAATTTGATAATATAAAGTGAGTTTATTAATCTTGATACCTTGACTGGTATATATATATATATATATATATATCCTAATATTTAGCCTTACTAATTGAAGTCAGCCTAGGACACATCTTGATCAAGTTAAATTTGGACTGGCAATAGCACTAGAAATTGTAGGAAAAAGAAATAGCAACAGCTCGAAGCGCATTTTTCTTTAAGTTACCTACCTTCCTCGTTTCAGAAACCATATCATGAGGGGATAAACGTAGCCATGCTGAGAAAAGCAAGGACTCATAGACAGTAACAGAGTGGATGTCATTTTGCTCACAATATCCAGAAATTCGAGCAAATGTTTCTTGCTTCTTCGGGTACCCTGAAATTGTGATGTTCCCCTCAATATATCCATCAGTTTTCCTACCAGCTAGCACGTCCATATATTTTTGTTTTACCGGCACCACTAGCACCCATCAAAGCTGTGAGGGCACCTGGCCTAAAAGCACCACTCAAACCCTTCAGAAGCACCAATTTCTCCTCAAGGACACCCTGATCCTTCATTTCCTGCATGTTATATTGAAAGGATCAGTTCTCTAGGAAAATCCCATCTTAATGAAGCAAATGGAAGCTTTAATTAAGTAAAAAATAATATGATCAGTTACCTGCTGCATGTCAACGGCATATGTAATTTCATCAAAGGTGATTGAATATGGTTCAAATGAAAGAACCATTCTTGTTTTCTTGTTACGGCTTGCCCTCATCTTCTTCTGTCGTTGCAGCGAAGGACCCAGCGGAGGTACTTCCCCTCCTAATCTCTTCTCCACTCCCTGCATGTTGATCAAACTTATTTAAGACTCGAATTGTATGCTAGGAAATATATATGACTGATATAATGTATACATACGTGGAATATCACCTATATTGCTACAATGATTTGAGTTATTCCCTCTTTGTGCTAATGGTATGCCTTTGCCATTATTCTGTCTGTGTTCATTGCTTTCTAGTTGTTCTGATTTTATAGTATGTGGCTTCCCAAGGGCTGCACAAAGTTATCCTACGTTATATAGTACATTTCTTCTATACTTAAAAAGGATTAAAAATGTGAATAGGAGATTATGCGCATGGTTGAGAAAGGCGAGTGCTAGAATGGCACCAATGGTGAATAGTAGTATGAATCCAGTCAATGCCCCAATGCTTATCCAATACCAATATGCATGCGGAAAGAACCCTCGGGACCTCAATACCTCAACTCCAAGTGTCTCGTTTGAGTTATTAAGAACCTAATTCATTGAAGAGTCAGAAAGCTCCAGAGTCGAAATTTATAGTTAAGGAAATCACATGGCTCCAACTCTTCCCGAGGAATGCTTCCCGAGGAACTCATTCGCCACTATCTCATTTTGCCCATACATCATTGGCGAAAGCCAGCAACCCCATATCCACCATATATTTCCTAGATGTTTTAAATTTTGTTAGTTATAGAATCAGTTTAGAAGTTTGAGTAAGGGACTTCACAACTAGTGACGTCGGTTCATTTCCAATGCTGGATTTTAATCACTTTTGTGTTTTCCATGGATTTTCAAACTTTTTCATCTTTTGTTTCTTTTAGAGTTACTCCATTCAAAACTCAGTAGTCTTGTGTGTATTCACCCATTAACTTATTACAAAAACTTGAACGTTTGCTTGGTTTCTTATGTAGCCACTCATGAGTTTCGATTTTTAGGCTCAATGCTCAAGTTGAGTTACCATTTTCCTGAAAGTTTTGCTATTTGTGATGTAAGCTCAGTGAGAAAATTAAAAATTAAACTCTGCTTTTGTTCTCAACTTAAATATATTTCCCCACTTCACGAATTATCTAACTTATTTCATTTCATGTTGTAGCGTTACTACTTACGCTTATCATCATTGTCATCATCTCGACAAGTATGACATCTTCATTGTTTCTGTACAATGCGTGAAAAAATATAGTTGTTTTCTTATTTTCCCTATAAACATGTTATCTATCATAGCATGTGACCATCTTATTTACATGTTCTATGCGTATTTGGGTCATTCTATTTAAATGCATGTTGAATTCGGTTGACATTTACGAACATGTGGTTTGGTTTCAAAATTTGTCCTTGTCATTTGAGCATATTTTAGCACCATATGGATGAACTAATCGACTTGATTCATAATCAGGACTTGTGGAGTGATGGGATGGAGATCCTGATTGATATGTGGTACCAATAAATGCTAATGGACACACTGAGGGGAGGGAAGATCACACACGAAGACCATATTCGGTTTGTTGAATGACTGTCTGTGATTGGGCCAAAGAATTTCAATTCCGATCAAGTTAAGACAAAATTGTTTGTCTTAAGAGAAGGCAATGAGAATTTACAGATCTTAAGAAGCAAATTGGGTGCGATCATCATTCAAGCATTTCAAGACCGGGGATGCCCAAAGTATGAACGGCTCTACGCAATCTTTGGTTGTTCCGTTGCGACTGGGACAGTGCATCGGGCATTAATTGACCCGACCCCAACTAGTGACGATGAGCAGATGCTTGAGAAGGAGATGCGAAACAGTGGTCGACCGATGGCTAATCATGAAGGGCCCATCGCGTGCAGCTGGTATGGACGTATCCATGCAATTAGGGAGACCCTTCTCTGCCTCCTACGGTAGTGGATCTCGCCGACGACGGAAGGGAGGGGCTTGCACAGTCCATTGCCCTTGAAGAGCAATTTAGTGAATGCCTAGAAGAAATTAAGCGTAGTGCTGAAGCCAAGCAGAAGGCTGCTGAGAACGGGGAGGTATGGGAGCATGTACGAGAAGCGCAGCAAAGGGGCGAATAGCATGGAGTCTGATGGCGCGTTTAATCTCTGTATGAAGTTTCTGGAAGAAGTGGAACCTCTCCTGCCTCTTGAGCAATTTAACAAGGCCTTTGACCGATTACTTGATCTGGCAGTGCAAAGATCGTTCGTGTCGATCTCTGCTATTCGCAGGAGTTAGTGGGCTTGGAGATTGATCGGAGTAATATTGATGAGTGGTTCATCGAAGGGACTGTCGGATTGCTTATCAGCTTTAGTGATAAGCATTTATCTGACTTTATGTAGAGGTGGGCAGTGGGGCCCCGTTACCCCGCTCCACCCATGCCGGGGCGAGGCCCCCCGCCTCTCATGGAGAAGGCCTAGCGGGGGCAGGGGTGAGATGACCCCAACGGGGTCCCGCCTCGCCCCCCGCCCCGCTCTACATATATAAAAAAATATTTTTTTTAATATTTATATATAAATATATTGTATATATCTATATACAATTTATTAAAAACTTGAAATTGTATTCAAGTTATTGTATTCAACTTGATATATACATTGGGTCTATTAAGTCCCACATTGTTTAAGTATGATTATTGTATTGTCTTGACCTCCTATATAAAGGTTGGCCTAGAAGGCCAAGACAATCCAAAATCTAACTTTAACTCTAATGAGTTTAAGTTTTTTTTGTATTTATATTTTAATTATATTATAATTTGGGTCCAAAAAAATATTTTTGAACAATTTTTTTTTTTAAACCCAATGTGTTGGCCTAGGCAGAGGCGGGGTGGATGGGGGCTTTTTCCCCTGCCCCCCGGGGGCGGGGGGTGGGCGAATAGTGCCGGGAGGCTGGGGAAAAAACCCAACCCCCTGCATGGTGCGGGTAGCAGCCCTAACTTTATGTTTTATGCTATTTATGCTTGTTTTAATTTTTCATGTTGGATGACATTGCAATTATTTATTTTTAAGTTTTATGCAGTGGATAATTAATGTGTGACATTACTCTGTGACATTATGAACATTTATGTAGTGGGTAATATAAGCTATGATCACATTTTATTGAGCATACGTTGAGTTTATAATTTTTGCTAACATGTTATTTTTTGAACGTACACGCAAGAAGGTTATTCTGAATGGACAATGATGCTAGTTCCGATGATGCCCATTCGATGGAAGCGAACAACAAGAATGAAGAGACAAGCTTAAGTATTTATCGCAACATCAAGACAGACGAGGGAATAAGGATATATAATTCGAGTGGAGATGAATCGGCACTATAGGAGACAAACCTAATTTTTATGATGTGGATGACATGCAAAAATTATGGAGGTCGGCTTCGAATGCTGCAACACAATATAGGTCTCCGAGGGGATCAATATATTCAGGAAGTTTTGAATGGACACCCTAAGAATTGCCTCGAAATGTTTCGCATGGAGGTGCCTGCATTCCATTATATATGCGACGTGTTACGACAATTAATGATTATAGACCCTACAGAGAGGGTTTTGGTGGAGGAATCATTGGGCATGTTTTTCCTTCTTGTTGGCCATGCACAAGGTCAATGTATCGTTGGGGACCGCTTCCAACATTCAAGCGAAACTATTAACCGCCACGTAAGAACGGTTATATGGGCGCTGCATGAGTTAGGGAAGACTGTGATTAGACCAACACATACAATTGGGGTCTATCCTTACATTGCGTGAAACCCCCACAATTATCCATGGTTTGAGGTATTGGCTTTCCGAGATTTGAACTCTATCATTCCAGTTTTTTGGTTTCATGTTATAATTATAATTGTTATAATTGAGTTATGTTATATGATAATGGTTTTGTAGAAATGTCTTGGTGCGATAGACGGCACCATAATTTCAGTTGTTGCACCTACTCGTCTAAATAACGCATATAGAAATCGTTATAACTGAATTGCACAAAATGTCTTGTGCTTATGTAACTTCGATATGAAGTACACGTATTTGTATACTGGGTGGGAGGGAACAGTCCATGATGCATGCTTTTTCATGGATGCATTGAGTTGAAGTCAGAATCAATTTCCATGGCTACCCCCAGGTAAATTTTATCTAAATAATAAATGGAAAACATTGTCTTTTGAATTTTGCGTCAAATTAATTATTTAGCAAATAACTAAATTTGTTGATTTATAAATGCGTTTAAGTTATTATTTTCTTGTCGATGCGGCTTTTCCTTGCACATAAATGTTTATGTCGTCCTATCCAAGAGAAATATATTACCGGTTTGATCGTTATAGTGGGTGTCAATTTCGGAGATATAAATATTATTTCAATTATCGTCATTCATCCTTACGAAATGTTATTGAACGTACATTCGCTTTTTTGAAAAATCGGTTTCAAATATTGGATGCTATGCCTCGATATCGCCCAGTCAGGCAAGGCATGATTGTTACTGCATGTTGTACACTATACAACATGATTAAACGATGACGCCCAATGATGATTTCATTCATGATGTATTGGATCATCGGGCTTCAATGGAAAATATGGTTGCGGATGATGATGTGAGTGAATCCTCTCATGTGGTAGACATGTCTAGTGAATCGGCTCAAGCTATGACTGCAATGAGGGATGTGATTGCGTTATTGATGTGGGCACATAGGACTGGGCAATGAACGTGTAATTGAGAATAATAATTCTTCATTTTGTCAAGAATAATCAATTTGTTGTGTTTTATATGTGGCCGCATGTATTATTAATTTTCTCGTAAATGATAAATGCTGAATTATTAAAATTTCTAAAAATATTTCGTATTTCAGGAAAAATGAAGTTCGAAAATTTGTAAGGATATGTTAGAAATTGTAATTGTGTATTTAACCTTTAAGCCATTAAGAAATTACTTTGCATAGTTCTTGGGAAAGAATATGCAACGCTTGTTGATATTATAAAAAAATAGAATTAAAAATGTTTTGGTATTTTATATTCTATGATAGTGCGAACTATAGATATATGTTTCCATATATATAAAAGAAAATGCATTAGTAATGTTTGGTCTCATTTTTTTGAAATTAAAAATCTATGGAATTTATTTTCAGAATTATTATATACACTATAATATAAATAAGAAGAAATTTTCGTATATTCGAGTATTTTCTTAAAAACAAATTATTATATACATTATTTTCCAAATGTCTTCGAAATTATTAGATAGAGTAAAATATAGAAAGCAATTTCGTAATTAATAACGTAATTTCCGTTTTGTTTTCCTTTATAAACCAAATCCATTTATACATTATTATACAAACCAAACAAATTTTCCGAATTGATATTGTAATTTATAAATTATTTTTCTGTATTTTCAAAATTATTTTATACATTAAAATATAAATAAAACAGATTTTCTAATTAATAGTGTCATTTCCATTATATTCTCCATTATTTTTCCAAAATTTTCGAATTGATAAAGTAATTTTCAAATTATTTTTCTAAATTTTTGAAATTAATTTATACATTAAAAATTTAAATCCATAATTACAAAAACTTTTCATCCATTGGGGTGGGACCCACCACATTTCCCTTCCCAAAAAGTTAAAAAATCTCATTTCACATTTACATCCAAACGTATTGTAAATACATTCCATACAGCTATGTCAATTGAAGTTAATTAGATTTCTTAAGAATTCAAGTGGTATCTAGTTAGGGGTGTAAATTTTAATCGAAAAATCGGATCGGACCGGAACGGGTTCGGGCCTAAAATACAAAAACCGTCTAGAACCAGTTTCTAAAATGCAAAAACCGGCCGAAACCGGTCCGGTTCCGGTTCTATGATTTTTAGGACTGGACCGGTTCACTATAATATATATTTAAATTATTATTTTTAATATTATATATAATATTTTAATATTATATATTATATAATAATATAAATTATAATTATATATAATAATACACATTATAATTATTATATTAGTAGTAACACTATAATGGTATAATATATAGTATTAGTATATATTAATATATTATAAGAGTTATAGCATAATATATGTATAATAGTATAGTTAACTTAATATGTTAGTATTAATATCACTATTAGTATAATATATAGTATTAATAATAATTTAGTATCAATTTATTATTATATAATACATAATATATATTCCATAATGTATAACATATAGTATTAGTACATTGACATACTCTAAATTAGTAACAAATTAGCAATTAACATCATAAATAATTTTCTTTTTATTGCAGATTTTTTGTGTAACATTTTGTTTTATAACAGTTTTTTTATAGCAAATTTTTTTTTTATATAGTAGATTTTTTTATAAAATAGATTTTTTATAACAAAATTTGTTTTACATAGCAGATTTTTTTTTATAAAGCATATATTTATAGCAGAATTCTTTTTACATAGCAGATTTTTTTATAAAGCAGATTTTTGTAAATTTTAACAGATTTTTTAAAGCATTTTTTTTTATAAATAGATTTTTTATGACAAATTTATAAATTATTTAAACCGGAAAATCGGAGGTACCGGTTTAGGAGGATTACCGGTGCGTAATCAGTTTTAAAAAATGCAAAATCGGTACATATCGGTTCGATCCTAAATTTTATCCAAAACCGAACCAGACCAGACCGATTACACCCCTAGGTATCCTAGTGAAGATTATCCAAACGACAGTTGACTAAGCATGAATACAAAAAAAAAAAAAAATGCAACTGACAAATTCTACGATCTAAGAAGTGAATCGGATAAAATAAAAGCTAAGGTTGGTTTAGACAGTGAGTTGAGATTAGATAAGTTGAGATGAGAATTGAAAGTTAAATAAAATATTGTTAAAATATTATTATTATTTTGGAAATTGAAAAAATTGAATAATTTATTATATTTTATATGAGAATTTGATAAAGTTATAATAATGAGATTAAATAAAATAATATAAGATGAGATGATACACTTTTACTGTCCACACAGGCCTAAAATTGGAAACATGAAAAGCAATCATAAAAAATAAAAAGAAAAAACTTTTATTGGAGTCCTTGTCCAAATGATTTTATTCCTTCGTTTTTTTTTTCTTAGCTGTAATTAATTATTAAATTATATTCCACTTTTGGGATTCAATGTTGATGATATACACACGCCCAAGACCCTCCAAACACCACTACCTCCCTCTTCAACCAAAAAAAAAAAAAGGAAAGTCTGCGACTCTGTGTAGTTGCTCAGCATGGCCTGTCACCACCACCAAAGCCACCCTCCCCCCAGCACCACCACCTGTTGCCGCTGCTGCAGCACACTTCATCTTTCCCCGCCATTGCCAGACCCACTTGTCCTAACTCTTGCTGCTCATATTCTTCAATCTGTCCCCCCAAACCATCAGCAACACCATTATCACGATACATATTCTCAATCTACAAAACTCAACACCCCCAATCTCTGTCCCCAAAACCAATACCATCGTCAGCACCGAAGATCTCAAGACGCACACTTCGAAGAAATCCCCGAGTCCCACTCTCTGCTTTCCTCTCTGTTTCGCCGCATTCATGTCCTAGAATCCTCTCTCCACTATTTTTCCACTTCTTCCTCTCCGTCTCGTATTCTTCTACCCCTTACTCTCTCATAGACTTTAGCTGCTTGTGTTATACAAACCCGTTTCCGTGCTTTCCTTGTTCGCAGATCAAGTGCTCTTAGACAGCTCAAAGACCTCGCTGTCATCAAGTTCACTTTCAACTCTGTCAAATCCTCGCTTTCCTATGAGACACATTTCGATTTTGATGTTCTTTCTCAGAAAGTCATGGATTTGCTTCTCAAGCTTGACTCTATTTAGGTTAATCATTCTTGGGTTTTTGTTATTTTTTTCAAAATTCCCTCTCGTTCTCCGTCTTTTGTAAACCGAATTTGTAAGTACGTAAATTTTGCTTGCAGGGTGGGAATCCTCTGATTAGGGCTGGGAAGAGGTCGATTACTAGAGATTTGGTGCGGTTCTTGAAGTTCATAGATGGGGTTGCTGCGAAAAGCCATGGGCTTTATTAACAGAATCATCTCTTCCCATAATTGTGGATTGCACAAAATCAGAGATTTCTTATTTTTAGGCATCTGTTACAATAGTATACTTTCCTTATATATAAATTTCCATACCTAGTTTCATTGTACACTTATATATTTTGTAAAACAGAATACACAAAGTAATATATAGAATTATTCAAAATACGTCTCTCTTCTCTCTTAATATGGTATCAAGCTAGAACAAGGTCTTGCAACGCCATGGCTGAATCATCCAACCCAACCCCTCCTTCCCCCATCCCCCCTTCCTTCCCCTTATCTTCTTCACTCCTCTGATTCACCAAGCTTAACCCTTGTCAATGGACTTCTAACCTGCGAAACTATCCCAAATGGCAAAAAACCATGACCCGAGCCCTTAATGCCAAAAACAAACTTAGTTTTGTTGATGGTACCCTCAAACCTCCTAAACCTAACACACCAGAATACACCCAATGGAACCAAACAAAAGATATGGTTCTACCTGGATCCTCAATTCCATCAGCCCTTCTCTTGCCAATTCTCTTGAATACCATACCAACCCACGTGATGTTTGGGTCGATCCCTCTAGTTTTATTATTCCTAATGTTTTCGATTCTCCTTGTATTCTTTCTGATTGTGAAATTTGTGCTCGTTCTAAGCACACAAGATTGCCCTTTCCAAGTTTTGCTAATAAAAGTGTTTTTGCTTTTAATCGAATTTTTTATGATATTGGGGGTGGATATGATACTTCTTCTTTATTTGGAGCACATTATTTTCTTACAATAGTGGATGATTTTTCCCGCACTACTTGGATATATTGAATGCGTTTTAAATCTGAAGTTTACACTCATTTAACGCATTTTTTTGCTCTTGTCAAAAATCAATTTAACACAAATATCAAAATCATTAGAACAGATAATGATCAAGAATTTCTCTGTAAACAATTTCAAACCTATCTTCTTGACCACGACATTATTCACGAACGTATCTGTGTTGAAACTCCTCAACAAAATGACGTTGTGGAGCGTAAACACCGGCACCTTCTTAATGTTGCTCGCAGTCTATGTTTTCAAGCACACTTACCTCTTCCTTTTTGGGGTGATTGTGTTCTCACACTACACGGCCTACCTACCTCCATGACTACATATTCTCCACCTTGCATACAGAGCCCACAACATATTCACCTGCTACAATGACTTCAGGTACTGCTCATCCTTCATCTACCTTTATTTCATATTCTCTCTTTTCTCCCTCACATATTACTTATTTAAATGCTCTCACCTCTTGTGTTGAACCCTCATGCTATTTTGATGCTCTCAAACATTCTCATTGGCGCGAGGCAATGTCCGCTAGCTCCAGGCTCTAGAAGCTAACTCCACTTGGACTCTTGAACATCTTCCACCTGGTAAGAAACCCATTGGCTGTAAATGAGTTTTCAAAACCAAACTCAAAGCTGATGGGTCCATTGAGAGGTACAAAGCCCGACTGGTTGCCAATGGCTACACTCAAGTTGAAGGTCTTGACTACTATGAGACTTTTGCTCCTGTAGCCAAAATGACCACTGTCCACTGCTTATTGGCCCTTGCTGCTACAAAAAATTAGATCATTCATCAGCTTGATATCAACAATGCATTCTTGTACGGTGATCTTGATGAAGAAGTTTATATGAACCCACCTCCCGGCTATTGCACTCAAGAGGAGACCTGTGTTTGTCGACTCAGAAAGTCTTTATATGGTCTCAAGCAAGCCTCCCGCAATTGGTTTTTCAAACTAACTACTGTGCTTCTTGATGCAGGTTTTCGTCAATCTCAGGCTGATCACTCCTTATTCACTCTTGTCACTCACGCAAGCATCGCTATTGTTCTTGTTTATGTTGACCATATCTTAGTTGCTGGCAATGCTCTTCCCCAAATTGAATTTTTCAAGAATCTTCTCTCCACTCACTTCAAAACCAAGGATCTTGGCTCTCTAAAGTTCTTTCTTGGCCTCGAAGTTGCACGTTCTTCTACAAGTATTTTCCTGAATCAAAGAAAATATGCTCTTGATATACTTTCTGACAGTGGTCAACTTGGTGCCCGGACGGACCGCCTCTTTTTCGATGGAACAACATTTGAAGCTTTCCAATGAAGATGGCTCTCTACTTCCTAATCCTAGCATTTATTGTCGTCTAGTTGGTCGTCTCATTTACTTTGCCATCACTCGACCTGACATTGTTTATGCCGTCAACATTCTTAGTCAGTTTATGCATGCCCCTCGTATTCCTCATATGACTACTGCTACGCGTGTTCTCCGTTACATCAAAGGGAGTCCCGGCCAAGGCATTTTTTTCTCCTCTTCCAGCACCACGTAGGTCACAGTTTATACTGATTCTGATTGGGCGAGCTGCCCCACCACCCGTCGTTCCATCACAAGTTACTTCATCCAGCTCGGTACCAGTCCGATCTCGTGGCGTACAAAAAAATAGACTACCATTGCTCGTTCTTCCGCTGAAGCTGAATACCGTGCCATGGCTGTCACCACCTGTGAGCTCACCTGGCTAAAGCAATTTCTCACTGATCTTGGCATCCCTTATCCTGAGCCTTTCCATCTCTACTGTGACAATCAGTCTGCACTTCACATTGCGCACAATCCAATGTTCCATGAACGTACTAAACACATTGAGATCGATTGCCACATCATTCGCGACAAAATTCGCTCCGGTCTCCTCAAAGCAATTCACACTTCTTCACATGAGCAAATTGCATATATATTCACCAAAGCTTTAGGCCATTACCTTTTCCATCATTTCTCATGTAGGTTGGGCATTACGGATCTTCATGCACCAACTTGAGGGGGAGTATTGACAGAATCATCTCTTCCCATAATTATGGATTGCACAAAATCAAGGATTTCTTATTTTTAGGCTTCTGTTACAATATCATACTTTCCTTATATGTAAATTTCCATACTTAGTTTCATTGTACACTTATATATTTTGTAAAGCAAAATACACAAAGTAATATACAGAATTATTCAAAATACGTCTCTTCTTCTCTCTTAACAGGCTTTTCTCCAAAACTTCTAAGAATGTGAGTTTTGGCCATCCAAATGGTAACAAATCTAGCGTTTCGGGCACCAGGATCAAAAGTTTGGGCGGGTAGACGTAAATGATAGATAAGCTGAGGGCCAGAGTTGAGAAGATTAGTGGGTTGTCTAGGGTTTTTCAAAATGACGAGGAAGATGTGGAGTTTGCGGGGTTCAAGCAAGCCAATGATGATGATGATGAGGAAAACCCTCCTAGAGTCGTCATTAGTGGAAAGAATGGGCAAATTAGAAGTGGGTTTTTGGTGGAAAGGAACGAGATTCAACCCAAGGTGAAGAAAAGTGTGAGCTTTGCAAAGATTAGGAATGTGTACATTCGGGATAGTACTTGCTTGGATCAAGGAGAGCCTGTGAAAAACCCTAGCAGGGAACTAGAAGAAGTTAAGGGTTTTCCTTGGGACAATGAGGACGATGAGGATGCACACTTCGATCATGGAAGTTCATTGGTCCAGATTCCAGACCAGTGATTGGGAAAGAAAGGCAAGAATCATGTTGAGAAGTGACGTTAATTATGACATTAGAGACCATAATTTTGGTCAAAATGAGGATTATGTATTCCCTGCCCCCGAATATGATATCCAAAGCTAATTTGATTGAAAAGAGAGATGTTGTGAAGATTGTGACATAAAATGCAATCTATGGGGTCAGATTTTGGTCTTGCAAATTTTTGAGACGACCTTTTCTCTGTCTTTTTTTTCATTGTTTTTTCTTTTCGGAGCATAAATAATACCCTCTAAATAATTTTATTTAAAAATCTTAATACTATATATTTTTTATATTTAATTTAAAATATATATTTTAAAATTTAATCTTACAAATCAAATTATGTCACTTTCATCAAGTGTGAAATGTTAGATCAATATAAAACACAATAAAAATATATTATATAATATTTTCTTACCTGCACATTTTAATTTAAACGGTTTGTCGAATAAAAGTAATAGGCATAGATCTTATTTATAATTTATAGATAATTTTAAATATAATAATATTTTTTTATTAAAATTAAATCTATTAAATTAAAAGTAAAAACTAAAATAATAATATTTTATTAGATAATTGTAAACAATTTGTTATACAATAATAACTCTATTATTTTCATAAAAATAACTCTAAAAGAGGGTTTTTCCTAGCTTTGTACAGTTGCCATGAAACTTCTCATAGTAAAAACCTTTAGGAATTAATCTATAACTACTTTTCGAATTGCCCAGCTTTAGCATTGCTGGGCGAAAGGTGTGAAATTGATGAATGGCGCCTCTCATGCTCTCTCAAAAACCAAGCACCTTCTCGCCACGACCGCCGCCCAGTGCCAGTCACTGTTCCGAAACTTTGCAGCCACTCGTTCCCTCACGAAAATTAAAGAACTCCATGCCCATACCATCATCTTGGGCCTCCTCTCCTCCTCGAAATCCACCGAGATTCGCTCTGCCGTCGCCGCAGCTTATGCTTTATGTGGGGACGTTCGATTTGCTCGTAAATTGTTTGATGAAGTTTCCGACCGGGGTTTATTTTTGTATAACGTCGTGATAAGAATGTACATACAAAACGGTCTACCCTATGACGCACTTAATGTATTTGTTCAATTGCTCGCTTCGGGGCAGTGCCGGCCCGATAACTTTACGTACCCATTTGTTATTAAGGCGTGCGGAGACTTGTCGTTGCTTAATGTAGGTGTTGTAGTTCACGGGCGAACACTGGTGGTTGGCTTTGATTCGGACATGTTTGTGCAGAATTCTTTGTTGGCGATGTATATGAACTGTGGGGAGAAGGAGGCAGCGAGACAGGTTTTCGATACGATGCGGGAGTGGAGTGTTGTGTCTTGGAATACCATGATTAATGGGTATTTTAGAAATGGGTATCCAAAGGAAGCTACGATGATTTTTAATTGGATGATGGATGTGGGAGTAGACCCTGATTGTGCCACCATGGTCTCAGTGTTGCCAGCTTGTGCTTACTTTAGGGATTTGGTATTGGGAAGAAGGATTAATGCATTACTCGAAGAGAGAGGTTTGGGGAAGAATATAGCAGTGAAGAATGCCCTGGTAGATATGTATGCGAAGTGCGGTAGCATGGATGAAGCAAGGTTAGTTTTTGATAACATGGGTGAGAGGGACGTGGTCACGTGGACAACCATGATTAATGGGTATATTTTGAATGTCGATGCAAGGAGCGCTTTGGCCCTTTGTCGGCTCATGCAGTCTGACGGGGTAAGACCCAATTCAGTAAGTATAGCTTCTCTTCTTTCAGCATGTGGCAGTTTGTGTTCTATTGAGTACGGTAGGTGCTTGCACGGGTGGGCAATAAGGCAAAAGATTGAGTCGGATGTTATTGTGGAGACTGCATTGATTGACATGTATGCAAAATGCAAAAAAGTTCACCTCATCTTTCGATTGTTTGGTAAAACTACGAAAAAACGAACAGTCCCTTGGAATGCTCTTCTTTCTGGATGTATTCATAATGGACTTGCAATAGAAGCAATGAAATTTTTCAAACAAATGCTAATGGAAGCAGTACAACCTAACGAAGCAACCTTAAATAGTCTCCTTCCAGCATACGCTATTCTTGCAGATTTGCAGCAAGCATCGAATATACACTGTTACCTGGTAAGATCTGGGTTTCTTGCAAGCATCGAAGTTGCTACTGGTATGATTGACATATACTCAAAATGTGGAAGCTTAGAATCTGCTCACCAAATTTTTAGGGGAGTTCCTGAAAAGAGAAGGGACATCGTCCTGTGGAGTGTGATAATAGCTGGTTATGGAGTTCATGGTCATGGTGAGATTGCTGTATCACTTTTCTATCAGATGGTTCAATCTGGGGTGAAACCCAACGAAGTCACTTTCACTTCTGTATTGCATGCATGCAGCCATGCAGGTCTGGTGGATAAGGGTTTGCATTTGTTCAAGTTCATGCTTGAAAATCACCAAATGAGTCCTTGTCCTGATCACTACACATGCATTATTGATCTTCTTGGTCGTGCTGGTCGACTGAATGAAGCTTATGATCTAATTAGAACAATGCCATTTAAGCCTAACCATGCTGTTTGGGGAGCACTGCTTGGTGCTTGCGTGATACATGAGAATGTTGAACTAGGGGAGGTGGCTGCAAAGTGTCTTTTTGAGCTTGAGCCAGAAAACACAGGAAATTATGTATTGATGGCAAAAATTTATGCCGCACTGGGCAGGTGGAAAGATGCTGAGAATGTGAGAGGCATGATGAATGAGATAGGATTAAGAAAAGCACCTGCCCACAGTTTGGTTGATGTCAGAAATCTGTGAAATAGATTCAGATTTTCTGCTTAAAAATTAAAATGGATGTCCCTAAGCAGTTCAATATTCCAATCAAAAGTTGAGGTTCATACCTAGTTTGAAGATGTTCGATTACAGGAAATGATAGATCTGCATAAATTGAAGACTTTGGTTGTGTAGAAAGGATTCTCTTTTAGAGAGTGGGGAATGCCTTTCTTCATATAGTCCTATAATCTAGATCATGAAAGTGAGCTCTCAGAATTAACCAGTGATACCATTGTTTCATTTAGTTTTGCCTTGCAAGTGGATTTTTTGTAATATCATTGTCTGAAAAGGCAATTGCTTGGTCAAACAGAAGGCTAAACTTTCATCATTATGAATGGAGGGGTTTCCCATTCCGTTTATAAATATTCTACCTATTTATGGACATATGGGAATTATTTAAGTTGAAGCATGGTAATCGATAAAGATTGTATGGATACGGGTATGCATTTGAATCTTTCATGTTAGCCTTAAAATATCATGCTAGAGGGATCAGGTACACTTTATTATAGATCTTCTTTTAGTGGGAGTTAACTGTCCATTACTCTTAGAATGACGATAATCTTGTGCTTGAGCTGTCTCTTGACAGAAAACACTCTAGTAGAGTGCAAGATATGTCCCTTTGTAATGGAGATTGCTATACTTATTTATTACGAAGTATATGTTTCATATTAACTTAGGTAAATATTATGTCCATTATTTAAAATGCATTAGTGGACATGCTCATTAGGTTTGGTTTTTTTGTTCTTTTAAAATAAACTCTTTCTTATGATTCGTAAAGGATACAGTTTGGATTTAATTTTATTTTTTGTTAGAATTATTGGTTAAATTAATCACCTGAAGAGGTTGCTTATTTCTTTTTTCATTTTCTGCATTTTTCTCCACTTATGTTATCTAGTGTGGAGTATGTTTTAAACTCTTGATTATATGATTTTACATGCCTTCTAGCCTTCTTCAACATATATGAAAACTTGACCCACCCACATTTTGTGCTGAACCTGGAAAAAAGTTTGTAGTGTTATCAATATTACTTGTAATTGCTTTTTGATCAGTAATATTACATGTAACTGCTGAAGATGTCTTGAATAATATTTTGAATTGAGTACTCTGTAAATTGATTTCTTCATCAGAAAAGGAGAAAATAACGCTCCAATCATGTGGTTAGAAAATGGTGACCGGTTGAGAAGGAGAAAGTTGCTCAATCAACAGGCAGCAGAATTCATTCAAACCATGGTTTTTTTCCTTTCCCTTCAACTTGGCCAGCTCAATAATTGTTTTTGTTCTTTTTTCTTTTTCAAAGTTTCTAGCATCTTTTTCACCCATTTGCATATATGATTTGATCAAATATAGAGTTAGGATTACCATGAAACAGAAAAATATTCCTCAAAGGTACCAGTTGCTATTTGCACTTAAAGCATCAAAACCAATTGCTGCTGCATGATCTTTAGAGAAAACTTGGAATAGAAAATCTAAGTTTGAAATAGAAACAAATAGGCCAAGACAGCGAAAGTGTTGAGTGAGTAGTTGGACTTAAATACCCGTATGCATGTACTGGATTACTGATTGTTATTTGACCACATAGCTTCAAGACAAAGCATCCATCCATACATAGGCACCATTTTCTAAAGAAGAAAAAATGCCTGTCTCCGACTCACTCTTGCATGTCACATGTGCCATAACTCTATCCACTTAGTGCTTGTTTGGGGAGTGAGATAGTAAATGGTAAGATAGTTTGTGAATAGTAGTGAGATAGTTTGAGTTGAGTATTTTGTAGGTTTTGAGAAAGGAGAGAAAAAGTTGAATAAAAAATATTATAAAGTTAAAATATTGTAATAATATAATTTTATAATATTATTTTTATTTTGGGATTTGAAAGGTTGAAATTATTTTTTATTTGAAAGTTTGAAAAAATTATAATGATTATGTTTGAAAATTTTATAAATTAAATGAAATCAGATGATAATTTTGTGTCTCATCTAAGGGCCCCAAACCTGCCCGAGTTATCAGTTATGCTTTTGGATGGGCCCCCATATTTATATGTTCATAGTACGTGTGAATGAGGGTGCGAGGGAGAGAGAAGAAGCTGAGGTCGACCCTCCACAGTGCTTAATTTAACTACACCATATGACTATAGGTAAAGCCAACTACTGCTGCCATGCTATGATTCTAATGCCATTTCACATTTGTCTCTTAACTGCTTAAAAAGCCACATGCCGGTGGAACATATCATAATATAAAATCCATTAATTAGAACTATACGCAACAAGCCCCCAACACAAACAAGTTTGATGTAACTATTACGTTTACACTTCACACAACGTGTACCAAAATAGTACAATGGGGACCCTTTTAATACAGCGGCAGCAAGAATCAAACTTCTCCCCCATGTGGAGGTTGCATGAAGACTTGAAGTAGCAAAAGCTTACACACCAAACACGACTTCAATTGCTTTTGACACTTGGTCGTTCCTGGTCTTCCAATTCTATCATGTTGCATGTGGAACCAACTTTTCCTGCATTGCTTGCGTTTTGTTTATTTTCACAACTCCTCTCATTTTATTTAATTATTATAATTTTTCTAAATTCCCTTATAAAATAAAATAAACAATTCAATTTTTTTAAATTCAAAAATAAAAATAATATTAAAAATATATATTTTAATAATATTTTATTCAATTTTTAACTTTAAACTTAACTCATTTCATCTCGTATAAAAAAACAAACGGGTCAGATCCCATGAATTGCCTCCCTAGTCCCTCACGTGGGCCTCTCAATGCAATTGCTGGGTGGGTTCAAATCTTCCTTTTCTGCATACTGCTGTACAGTAAAACAGTGGTATCCACCACGGCGGGGATTTGCATTGGCATTGTACAAACTTTCTATTTAGGATTTCTATACACGATGTTTTTCTGTCTGTTTTTTTGTTTTGGTTTGTTGGGTCTTTTGACCATCAATGCATTCTTGTCATGGTAAAAATTGAATTGCTCTATGATTTTGAGCAGAGTGGTCCAACTAGTTGCACCAGTGCCTCTGTTCTGCAACAAAAGTTGGATTAAATTCCTGACATGTGAGGTAGATGGACGGTCTTCTGTAAACGACTGGATTGGTCCAATGCACTGAAAGCTGGTTTTAAAAGCTCGTGACTGTTCAAGTAACTGAGAACGTTTTCTTCCTCCTAGATTTTATTATTCATATATATATATTTTTTTTAAAAATGATCAGATCTAAACATAAATGTTATTATGAGGCCCACCATTGTTGATTAGGATTGTCTAATAAAAAATAATTGGAAGGACTGACTAATAAAACTGGGAGTTACCCATTGGAAAAGGAATTCAAACTGATATGCATTAGCAATAAATCAACCAGATTGAACTTGGTTTGAAGACTCCAAGCCAAAACATTGCAGCCAGCAGAGAAAAGAAAGAAGTTTGTCTGTCTTATTTATTGAGTTCTACTATATACAATCACTTTTACTTATTATTTATGCACTCTATTGATATGATTGGCTAAAACAGTTATTTTATATTAAAAAAAAGAGTGACACAACCAATTATATTAATGGAGTGCACAAAAAATACGTAAAAGTGACTGCTAGTAAAATTTTTGTATTTCATAACTCCATTTGGTATACTAAAAACTTGTCCAAATATGGTAAAAATCTTTGACCTCAATACTTTTTTAGTTTTTTAATCTCCTGCCCAAAGAGATGAACAAGATCCACATAATCCCCTCAGCTTCCCCATAAACATCGGAGGCTTCCAAATTTAGCTGTAAAATACACAAACCTCGACTTCCTTTCATCTACCCTAACCTCAGGGTCAAACTCCCCCACCACATATTTTGTAGTTTTTTCTCTTTCTACTCTCTTTCTCTCTGATCAAATCCAACACGGTTTTGACTCCAAAGTTCTGATTACGTTATTAAAATATATTATATTTATTAATTTAAATCTATACAGTGTCAATTAATCAAGAGTCCGGCCGCTCGGTTTTACTGTACGGTATTTTTTGAATTTTTATTTTTATTTTTTAAAATATATTTAAATGTTTTTCAAAAAAAAAAAAATATATCAATACATTTAAAATCAATTCTTTAATCCTTAAATTAAAAAAAATAATTTCCGAACGGTACACTTCAGTGGTAATATAAAGCGGCAGAGTAGACTTTTTCATTAATCAATGAGTTGATATTTTATTAATTAATTATTGTTTATTTTTGGGGAAAATGAGATTTATTAGATCTGACGGCGATCCACCAATGAAAAGGCACCTCACGTACTAAGAAAGAAATAAAGAACAAGAAGAGGAGAAAAGAAAACCCCATATTTTTCTCTCTCTTCCCCTGACTCTCGCTCTCTCTCTCCGTGTGAAGACCCGTTGATCTGTGAGAGAGGAAGCTGTTCCAGACCCAGGAGCCCGATTTGGTTGATTGATTCAAATCAGTGATTGAGTTCTCAAAAACCCATTTGCTAATCTCCAATGCGGTCTGGTGGAAGACCTACAAGAAACAGAGTCTTGAGCGGAAAAACCCAGAGAAATAGATCTGAAATTGGTCAACGTCGTTGTGGATGTGGGATAGGATCTAATGGTGAGGATTTTGGGACCATTGGTGGAGGTGTGTGCAGCGAGTCGGGTCGGTATTGGTAGGAGCGTAGTAGTGGTTTTCGGTGCAGTGGTGGGGCTGCATAGACGACGATGCAGCTTCATTTCTCTCCTAGCATGAGAAGTATCACGATCTCTAGCAGCAATGGATTTATTGAATTGATGAAGATCAAAGTCGCAGCTCGCCACATCTCCTATAGGACCCTCTTCCACACTATTCTGATCCTCGCTTTCTTGTTGCCATTTGTCTTCATTCTCACTGCCGTTGTTACCCTCGAAGGTGTCAACAAGTGCTCCTCATTTGGTACTCTATTTTATCAACTTTTCATTCTTTTGCATTCCCAATTTTTGGTCCAATTCGTTTACATATTGGTTTGGTCAGGATTTTATGTCATAGATCTTGATGTGGAATTGGTTGTTTTATTATGCCCATGTTGTGATTATATGTGATTTTTATTTTAGTAGCTCAATATGATCGTCTTGTTCATTAATTGATTGGGTTGAATTGGATTTTGGTGCAGTGCCGTGTTTTGGCATGTCAATTAGGGCAGATATATTAAACGGTGATGATTAGATGTGATATTGAGTTTCGAGCTGAATATGATCGTCTTGTAAATTAATTGATTGGGTTGTTGTGTAGTGGCCGTGTTTTGGCATGTGAATCTGATTGGTTTTGTCAATTGTTTGAGTTGAATTGGGTTTTGGTGTTACGCCCATGTGGTGAATATTTGTCATGTTTATTTGTGTGGCTCAATTATGATTGGTTTTATTAATTGATTGGATTGAAATTGGTTTTGGTGTAATGCCCATGTGTAGATTCTTTGTGATGATGATTTGTTTAGCGGGATGCAATTGGTTTATTAATTGAGTTGGAAGGTGGTTTTCATTGTAATGCTTATCTGATAGATCTGTCATTTGGGTATGTCTAACTGAGCTGGATGGTTTGTTAATCAGATTGGACTAATTGAAATTGATCTGAATATTAAGTTCTGGTATGTTTTAATTGAAATTGATGTATCTCAAAATCTGATATTTCTGTCAGTTTAAGTTTGTTTATCTCTTTTATAAGTTTCTCTTGTTTTGTTTAATTGAAGTTGATTATGAAGTAAGAAATCATATGTATTGGTCCAATTTAGACATGTATCGTTTTGCAAAACATTGTTGATTATTTCCTGTCACTAAATTCATAGGTTATTTGTACATTTTCAAGCATCACATCATCTTAATATCTGAATTTAATTGTTCATTATGTTTCTGACTTATAATTTTCTTTCTTATCAATTGCTAAAAAGGGTCACCTCCTAGGCAACCTGCTTTGATTTCCCAGCAGTTCGCATCTAACAGTGCCTACTTTTTATCTATAAAAAAGCTTATCAAAGCTTATTTTCTTTCTCATATTGCTAGCGTCAACTTTACTATTTGCCGAAATGTTGAATGTAAAAATTTGGTTCTTCCTTGATTCATTTTTTTTCTTCTCAATGTTGCCCCTTTTTTTATCATTGCATTAAATATAAACTTGAACATGCATTGCAGTGTATGAATTATTATACGGTTCGATTGTGTTTTCTTTCTCTGGCCTGCTTGTAGCATCCATGGTAGTCAGTTAAGGTTTAGGATTTATTTCCTGAAATGATATCATACGGTTTATGGCGGATCTATGAATTCATTCTCACTCTTCTGTGCTGCAGACTGTTTAGGCAGGCGTTTGGGACCAAGGTTTCTTGGTAGGGTTGATGATTCAGGAGTAAGCAACTCTTTCCTGACACTTGAATTTCATATTAATTAGTGTTGATGGAAATCTTCAATTGTTCTTTTACATCTACAATGCTTATGTATTAACTTATGCTGGATCCTTGCTGTGGTGGTGATGGTGCGGCAGAGACTGGTTAGAGATTTTTACAAGATTCTTAATCAAGTGAATGCTGAGGAAATCCCACATGGTCTCAAGCTGCCAGCTTCGTTTAGTCAACTTGTTTCTGAAATGAAGAACAACCAGTATGATGCAAGGACCTTCGCTTTCATGTTAAGGGCTATGGTATGTTTCACATGACGAATATAATTGTGTGAAGATAATATATTATTGATAGGACATAGGGTTTTTGGAAACTGAGGTCTTCCTGAATGGTTCTTTCTAATTTCACAGTTTGTTTAGCTTTTCCAATTATAAACCTTTGAAATCATTTAAGATGTATGAACAAGGTTATATGAAATCCTGGTCTTTGCTCAAGTTAGATCCTTTGGTAGTATCATTAACATTTTAGAAACTCTCTTGGGTGAATGTATTTTATTTGGAACAATTTGCTCTAATGGTAGCCATTCTCCTTAATTAATGAGATTACAAAGAATAACCAAGGATGGAGTGGCGCTGATGAGAAAGTTCCCACCTTACATGCCCTTATTGAAACCATCAGGTTTTGAGTTTAGTGGATGTACGAAGTGTTAGAAAGCATAATTTCAGCATCTGCTGTCTAAAGTGGAATTCTTTGTGCTATTCTTTCTTAATTTGACCCTTTAACCTTGCAAGTTGGTTTCACAAAGCATATTAAAATCTTTGTGCTACTTCCCACCCCTCCCTCCTTCCTAATGTAAAATCTTAAGATAAGTTAGCACAAGCTCAACTAACGTCATGTTCATGTGCACAGATGGAGAAATTTGAAAGGGAGATTAGGGAGTCGAAATTTTCGGAGCTGATGAACAAGCACTTTGCAGCTAGTTCCATTCCAAAAGGGATTCACTGTCTGTCTCTTCGTTTGACTGATGAATATTCCTCAAATGCCCATGCACGCAAACAATTGCCTCCTCCAGAGTTACTCCCTTTGCTCTCTAACAAGTCTTATCACCACTTTATCCTGTCAACTGATAACATTTTGGCTGCTTCAGTTGTTGTTGCTTCTACTGTCCAGTCATCTCAAAAACCTGAAAAGATTGTCTTCCATGTCATCACTGACAAGAAAACTTATGCGGGTATGCACTCATGGTTTGCACTAAATCCTATCTCCCCAGCTATTGTTGAAGTGAAAGGTGTTCACCAGTTTGACTGGTTAACAAGAGAAAATGTTCCAGTACTTGAAGCTGTAGAGAACCAAAATGGAATCAGGAATTACTACCATGGTAATCATGTTGCAGGGGCCAACCTCAGTGATACTACTCCACGAACATTTGCTTCAAAATTACAAGCTAGAAGTCCTAAGTATATATCCTTACTCAACCATCTTCGCATATATATACCCGAGGTAATTGCATGTGATTTATACTGTTTCTTTTCCCTTATATGATTTCTGGGGACCTATAACACACGATCCTGTTAGTTCAATTAAGGTAAAAGAAACAAATGAGAAAATAATGCTGATGCATGATATCATAGGCAGTTAATGCTTTGTATGCCCCAGGGCAGTTATGTGGGCAAAGTTTTTCCCTCACCTGTAAACCCTTACTTCACATTAATGACTTGCGTATCTCATTAGCAATTGCCAAGAACTTCATCTTCTCGGATGAGAAAGACTAGGTACATGATTGAGTCTGCCTGCTCTCAGTTATGTGTGTGCAAATATACTCAAGTAAAGTGTGTGTTCTCAATTCTAGTAGAATTGGATGGCCTCGGATTGTTGGTTGACTATGTATTGACAGTGCTGACTTCAAATCACTGAATTTTTCTTACTTCTTCGTAAAATCATGTGTTCAATTAGACTATGCAATGATATATAGATGGGAGACAAGTGTGGAAAAAGAACCCATGGATTTCTTAGTGATGGGCAGTTGTTTTCTCTAAAGAGATTTTTTTATTCTAGAGGATGACGATGTGGGATCTGTTGAAGTAATTTGAATGTTAATTGTTCGCTTCCCATCATTAGAAACTTGGCACTCAGCTCTATTTGAAAAAGGTGTTGTCCAGGGCTTGAGGGCGAGCTTTACGTAAGAGAGAATGGAGAGTGAATCAAAAGGTGCTCAATCATTCTTTTTCTGGCCCCTTTCAATCTTATTTGTAGTTGAGAAGGGGGAAGGAGACTATATCACCCAGTGAAGTGGGATCTTTGAAAATCCATGTACACTTGGAACGTAGAACAATGACATTGTGTCCCCTGAGATTTGCAATTGTTATATTGTATTTTTTGTTCTGTATAAAATTTCCCCTTCTTTCTCCTTTTGTTTATTTTTTCCCTTTTAATTCCGAAATAATTATGCTTTTTATGTGTATTGAACAGCTCTTTCCAAACCTCGACAAGGTCGTCTTTTTAGATGATGATGTTGTGATTCAGCATGATTTATCTCCACTTTGGGAAATTGACCTTGAGGGAAAAGTTAATGGAGCTGTTGAAACTTGTAAAGGTGAAGATGAGTGGGTAATGTCTAAGCATTTCAGGAACTACTTCAATTTTTCCCATCCTCTCATATCAAAGAATTTGGACCCTGATGAATGTGCATGGGCTTACGGGATGAATATCTTTGATCTTAGTGCTTGGAGGAAGACAAATATAAGAGAAACATATCATTCTTGGCTGAGAGAGGTAAACCCAAGAATTCATTTTACTTGCGAACTGTTTTTATTCTTGTTTATAAGCATCCATATACACGCACCTCATTTGTTTTCTTTTCCCTCCGTTTGTGTATTTTAAGTTATGGATTATGAAGGAATTGGAAATATTGACTTTAGGAAATATAATATCATCTTTCTATCTGGCAGGGGTGTCTATGCCCGATCCATTGATGGGGCCATAACCTTGTTTTATGTTCCTTTTAGCCTCTGGGTTTAGAGAAAAGATGAAGTTCTTTCCTGGATACCCTTTTTGCAGATATATGATTACTACACTTAGTGTGCATAATTTTCAGGCAACTTAAGCTCATTACGATATTCTGGATTTTGCAAAATGTTGGTCTGTTTGCTTTGAAGTCACTTCAAATATAAAATTTCAAGCTTTTGATCTCTTCTACCCTTTTCTTGATGAAAAGTGCTAGTGGGATGACAATTTATTAAGGAACTCTGAGTTTCAACGTCGAACTGATTTTTCAAATTGAATTGGTTCATTTTTTTCTGGATTTTATTGTTGACTGTATTTCATAGGTTTTGCAATTTCTTACCCAACTGTAAGTAACTTGTAGACCTGCCACCATTTAACTTGGATTCTGGGTTTTTATGTGGCAGAATCTGAAGTCAAACTTGACAATGTGGAAACTTGGGACCTTACCACCTGCTTTGATTGCATTTAAAGGTCATGTTCACCCAATTGACCCATCTTGGCACATGCTTGGCTTGGGCTATCAGAATAACACCAACATTGAGAGTGTAAAAAAAGCCGCAGTTATCCACTATAATGGCCAATCTAAACCATGGTTGCAGATTGGCTTGGAGCATCTCCGACCATTTTGGACCAAGTATGTCAATTACACCAATGATTTTATAAGGAACTGCCACATCTTGGAGTCGTAGTTGATCAACTAGAGGAGCTATAAACAAGAGAGATGGGCTGGGAAAAAAGATCCGAGTTATACAGATTTCATACGAGTCTTTTGCGGTTCAAATTTCTTTCCAAGATTTATTTGAGAAGACTAGCAGAAAAGTGGCCAAAAGGTCAGACCTTTCAAGGTCCAGATTCGCTCGCATTTGCAAACAAGGACCGGCATCAATATCACGGCATGAGATTCATTCTTCAAATCTGTAACATAGCAGTCCGTCCTTTATTTTTTGGTTGAGAAAAGGATACTATTGTTGGTCCTCTGCCAGGGGGAGTCTTGCCTGATTTCTTAGAGCATATTTTGAAATAAAGTGAAAATATACAAAGATAGAAGGTACTGATGTTAATGCCCTTCGTGTTGAATGATGAATGGACGAGGAAGGCTAGGACAGATCTTCTGTGAGGCTCCCCCAGTGGCCCAGAAATGTTTCTTTGCCTTTATTTTTTATTCTTTTGTTGTTTTCATTTTTGTTAGTACCCATTTTTCCCCTTTCATTGCTATTATTACGGTGGATTTTAGGGGTAGGCCATGAGATTGCTCTGTTACAGGTCCCATTTAAATGAGGAACTTTTTTAGGTTATAAATCGGTATCTGTTATGTACGAGAGATATTGAAATGTGCAGGAAATTCTTTTGAACTTTCTTCCATCTGTATGCTTTTAATGATAGTTTCAAAATGTTGTGTAGTAGTATATTGTGCATGTACTTTTTGGTACCCAATTCAGTGTATTCATCTTGTCATCGAAAGGAAACAATTGCAGAAGCTCGTCCTTGCCCTCCTTGTTTCTTTTACCGATCAGCCATTGACCGATCAGCCTGAATGGGTTTATTCTGAACAATGGTTAGTATCGATAATCCATGCACCGCCTCATCCAAAGCTCTAAGGAGATGGTTTTATGTATGGAGTATCATCATAATGGGATTTTTCCTGTCAACTGCCGGAGAATAATATTGGGTCATTGGAATCTCATAACGAGGTTTTCAAGAAGAGATTCTTTTATATAAATGGAACTTGGTGAGTTGGTGCTGACAAGAAACCCATTCAGAATAAACCCTAATATTATTTAGTACCCTATAACACAGAATTTGCTAAATTCTGATCTTTCGAGGTGCATGGTTCCTTATCTTCAAGACGTTTTTGTCGACAAACCAGACCACATAATCACATACTTATTGGTCTAACCCTTTGTCATTTGCTTTTTTCCTTAACTACAATACACTGTTTGCTGGTCAATAATTTATCTGCACTGTTAACATTAGCTTGGTGTCATTTAGTGGCATTGTCAGATATATTAGCATTTGGGTGATTCTTCCAAAGCCTCAAATGGAGAATCTTGAATGGTTATCAGCTGCCAATCCAATCAAACATGAAAGTGCATAGTATGAAGGACATGAATTACTGTAAAAGCATCAGCAAAGGGAAATTGATTTGATGTTGTGAAAATTAGATGAGTGGTGTTCTCTTCTCTTCTTCTCCAAGGACAAAACAGGGGTCTCTCTGTTTTATCTTCTTGCTGAAACTTCACGTGCTCATCCTCATAATACTCTATCTTTTCCTTTGATACAGGTTGTTAGAATGTCAAATTTTGTGAAACTTTAGCACATGATGCACAACCCTTGACATTTTCCCTCTGAAAATTCTACAATATTTTCTTGATTTCCTTTTGGGTATGAAAAGCCACCATTTAAAACTTCAAAATTATAGAACATATAAACCCTAGAGGAACATCCTAGAGGAACATTCTAGAGGGGAGATAGACTTTTGATGGCTTCACATAAATACCCAACATTCTTGCTTAAATGCTTATGCAACTTCTATCCAATTGAATGTATACTACCAAGTAACACATCATTAAAACAGATAAGGAGTCTCTCGATTTCAAGTACGTATCTACTTACCTTCTTAAACCTTATCAAAATTATAATGAGAAATGTTTTAACTACAAAAAGATCTCTAAAAATAAATTTATAAAATAACATGATTTGATGTGGTACATTAGATTATAAAATAAATCTAGCATATCATATAGTAATTTATAAATGAGTAGTGCTATATATACTTACAACTTTTAGTTACAAAACTCATTTTG
This sequence comes from Juglans cinerea, assembly GCA_961763995.1. NCBI lineage: Eukaryota > Viridiplantae > Streptophyta > Magnoliopsida > Fagales > Juglandaceae > Juglans > Juglans cinerea. The sequence continues at coordinate 38,700,935 of CAUIVZ010000002.1, read as the reverse complement.
TCAGTTTTGTTTTTAAATTCAAAATTTGAATTTTAAATTTTATAATTTTTAGTATATCAATAACTGACATATGGAGAAATAAATTTTTTTTTTAAGTACAAATAACATTTTTCTTTATAAATTTACTTTTATAATATATATATATATATATATATATTTTTATGAGAGTAACACGTCTCAATCATAAATTGATACCTCAATAATGGGTAATGTATGGTAATGTATATTGACATTAATTGACGTCATCTTAGGATTTGAAGAAGGCTTAAAGGTATCTCGTAAAGGAAAAAAAAAAATGTAAATTTGCTTATACTTCTTCCGCCTTCCCGATTCTCGAATGCGATAGCCTGTTCAAGTCGGATACAAAAATTGGTTTCATTGACCACAGACTTTGAAAACTCCGAAACAGCCTCGTTCCTTGGGAGCTTGTTTGATCCCTCTCTATGACTTTTAGTATATTAATTATTAGAAGCTCCTCGACTTCTTCTTCTTCCGTTGCTTGGATTTCTTAACCAAAAGGTGCGGGAGAAGGGGGAATAGATGATAACCCTGATCAGTCTCTGAGCCAAGTAAGACGGACCATGAAGGTTTATTGAATTCTTTTGATTTTTCCTTTTGATTTCTGATCGATTTGCTTTTCCTGGCTTTGTATATTGGTACTGGACTTAATTTCTCCCTGTTTTCTTAAAGACCCGGCTGACCATATCTGTTGTCGAGTTCATTGCCCCCAAAAGCTCCCGTTGCAAATACATAACCATTTCTTTACTGACCCAGTTGGGCATATTTGTTACTGATTTTCATTGCTATAAAATGAAATTCCCGTTGCAAATACAAATCCCTTTCCATACTGTTTCCCCTTTTGTATTAGTTTCCAATTCCAGGCTTTGACTCTTTTATTATACAAATCCTATTTAATTTACTCTTCACTCTATTCTTTGGATCGTAATTCAGATTTGCAGAATACCCGGTGGGAATTTGATGAAATATTAATGTTGGCGAGACAATTCAAGCTGCTCACTGCGCTATTAATTCCTCGTAGCGAGCCCAATTGACATATCGATACGTTAATAGAAGACCCAACTGAAGCTATTTGGTGCCCAAAGTCTAATAGTGTCTTTCATCTTTGAAGAATGGCCGCGGTGCAAAATCAATTAGAGATCAAGTTTAGGTTGACTGATGGATCGGATATCGGCCCCAAAAGCTTTCCCGTTGCTACAAGTGTTGCAAATTTAAAGGAAAGCATTCTTGCTCAATGGCCAAAAGGTGGTTATCTTGTTTTTTGTGTGTTTGATTTTAATTCCATAATCATCTGCTCGTCAAGCTTTTTTTTTATCTTATCATAGTTCTTCAGTGTGAAACAAGCGGTGACAACTCTTACATTATGAAATCTGGGGTAAAGATGTCGGATGGGATCATTCAGATTTACTGTACAGTGACTAAGAATTTTTGTGTTATATCTGTCATAGAGCATTACATTGCTTTTGAATTCACTAACCATCTTTTGGAGCGGAGCTGTCATAGACAACTTAGCCATCACCATCATGATGACAATTACAGAAGTAGTGGACGATGCAGTATCCTACAAACTGATTCTATGCAGCATCCTCTCAAGAAACTAAGTAGACTCCCTGGAGAGCACACTATGGAAACTTATTTTGAATGCTCTGGTTGACACAGAAGGGGTTAGTTAACATGGCATTGAAGGTGGCTTTTATTGGAAAGGCTTCCTCAAAGAGATTGGCTGTATGACAGAAATAAGAACCAACAACCAATGAGAGATAGCTAGTTATTCTTTGTATTGAAATTAAGCTTGTCCGAGATCCATGGGAAGTTTCTGAAAACTGCAGCATTTTTGGCAGCTGCCCACAAGAGGCAAAGAATAGCCTGTAGCTCTTACTGCCACATTGGGTAATGGTCAAGGAGATCTATATTTGCCGTTGAATAGCCTTATTCAATGGCAATAAAATGCAAGTCATACTTGGTAAAAATCAAGTGCATTAAGTTCTTTCTTGAAATTGCATTTGATATTCTAGATGATGAGAACATCAATGTTAAGCATGGCTCAAGAGCATTTGATAACACGAGTCTGTAACACTAAAATTGGCATTCTTTAGGTCTTAAATTCCATCACCTTTTCTGTCTATCCTATGTCAGTTATTATGTATTAGTAGACCTCTTCGTTTGAAATTTATCTCTCTACTATCTTGCAATTCCTTGATTTTTAATGTTATATGAGATACATAAATGCTATATTTTGATTTTTTAGAGAAGGAGAATGGTCCAAGGACAGTGAAAGATGTCAAGTTAATAAGTGCAGGCAAAATATTGGAGAACAACAGAACACTAGGGGAGTGCCAGAGCCCATTATGTGACATCCCTGGTGGAGTCACGACCATGCATGTCATCGTTCAGCCACCTTCTTCAGATAAAGGTAAAATTGTTTCTGAGACATTCCAAAAATTGTTACTGATATTTACAAAGTAAGACCTATTATTTCTCTGCCTTTTAGGTTCTTCTGTTGGGGAGAAATATATTTTTATTTTCCATTTCGATTCTACTGCTGTTTTATTTTTTATTGTCACCTCTTAAGTGATGGCTCCATTCTACCAATTCCTTGTTTACATATAATTAGAAATAGTTTTGGTTATGTTAGCTCATACACTTTAGTTATGGCGACTTGTTAAACCTTGGCCATCTATGTATATTCATTTTGCTCTTCTTCCCAACTTCAAGTTCTATTTTACTCAACCTGATCTTTGACAAAATGCTTATCTTCTTCTAATTCAACAGAAAAGAAAGGAGCAAGCCAACCAAAGGAGAGCAAGTGTGTTTGTGTTATATTATGATTTACAGTTTTAAATAGTGGACGTGTCATTATTATCAGGTGGGTGTGGATTTGTTTTGTATGATTGCGGCGATACTGTCCCTTTTATTGCCACTATCATTCGGGCTCTTAATTTTACCCCTTTTCATTGAGTATGTGTATCTCATTTCTACTTCAGGTAGAGTATTGGAGCTAGTAAGACAATGAAAGTTGGTGGCTTGCTTTGATGCAGAAGTAGGCACATTTGTCATTGGTCATGTTTCATTTCAGGTTAACGATTTCCTCATATAGTTGTTGCCTTTCTTTGATTCGGTATATTTTGTTCATTGTTAAGTACATCAGAGTCTCTTATAATGAAATCCTCTTATAATGAAATCCTATCTCCTATTTTTGTCTTTAAATATCTTTTGCACTTCCCCCAAGCCTACATTTTAAATTTCTCATCTTATTTATAGTAGTTTCAAAATATGAATTGGAATTGCAATGTAATATATGAGGCCATTAATTTACCCCAATGAAAGGCTCAGGTGATACAGGAATGTTCATCACTTGTGGACTTCGTGGCATGCTGATTTCCATAAATTGCCTTTTTCTTTATGAACACACTAAGAACGTTTGGATGCTAAGGTGATCTCAGATGATTTATGAATAGTAATAAAAAAGTAGTGAATAATACTGAAAAATGTCGTTTGGACGGCTTAAAGAAATTGATGTAGTCCAATGTGTTGTCTTAAGTTAGGTTTGGATAGTAAGTTGAGATAAGATGAGTTGAGATAAAAATTAAAAGTTAAATAAAATATTATTAGAATATTATTTTTTAATATTATTATTGTTTTAGAATTTGAAAAGTTAAATTGTTTATTATATTTTGTGTGGTAATTTGTGAAAGTTGTAATGATGAGATGAGATGGGTTAAGATTGTTTCTAAATCCGAGCGTTTATTATTATTTTTTTAACATTCATTTTCCTTATGTTTAAAGATGTATTGTCTCGGAATTAATTATAAAGGATTGTCTCGGAATTATAAAGGATGATAGCCCTCATCTGCTTTCCACTGTTGATGCTTTTCATGATCTCTATTGCCCACAAGTAAACAAGTGAATGTGATTGGAAGATGAAGGGAACCCTATATAAACGTGGAAATGATAGTCCCACCGATAATGGGTACAGAGAGAATCACCGATTCTCGGGTTTTTTTTTTTTTTTTTTTTTAAGTTAAGGAATTTTTTTAATTTGTAATTTTTTTAAATATTTGAAAAGATTTAAAAAATGTTTTAAAAAAATAAAAATAAATTTTAACAGTCGGTAGAAATTTTTGGTGGAGTTTCTCGGTGACTGTAGCATATTCCTATAAACTTTAATGGCACAAATCTCTAGATATTAACTACTATAATCACAATGCAGGAAAAAAATAAAAAATGAAAAATACATCACTTTTTACTAGGGGTGAAAACCAATCCCTTCGATTCGGTTTTTGGACAAAACCGATGCCGACCGAAAGTTAGTTTGCGGGGGAGAAAATCGGCCAAAACCGATCGACGGGAAGGAGAAACATCGGCCAAAATCGTTGCTTTATTTCTCTGTCGGTTCTCGGACCGAGCTTCCTCTGAGAGAGTAGAGAGAGAGACGGTTGCAAAGGAGAGAGAGAGAGAGAGAGAGAGAGAGAGAGAGAGAGAGAGAGAGAGAGAGAGAGAGAATGAGAGCTGGTAAGAACGCGAAGAAGAAGACGCGAGGAAGAAGACGAAGTTATTTTGAAACGACGACGTTTGGTTTAAACGAAACGGCATTGTTTTACTTAATTTTTTTTTTAAAAATCGTTATGAATTAAACGACGAAATGACGTTGTATAAGTAGTGTTTAAAACACAAATAAGACTTAAAATGACACTGTTCCACTTAAACTTAAGTAGAACAGCGTCGTTTTAAGTACAAAATATATATAAAATAATAATAATTTATTTAGTCGGCCGGTTCAGCGGTTTGAATTTGGTTCGAACCGATGCCGAACCGGCTGATATCGGTTTTCTCTATTTGCTGCCGCACGCCGATCGGTTCTCCACCGGTTTCAGCCGGTTATGAGTTCTGGCGGTCGGTCTGAGTCGGTCTAGGTCGGTTTTTCGATTTTTTGTACAGTCCTACTTTTTACAATATATTACAAATTATATTTTAAAAAATGAAAGGTAGTTTAGTAAAATACTTTATAAAAGTAGCATCATTTTATAAAAATACTCATTTTTAAATATGTATTATGAAATATATTGTGAAATATGTCGTGTGAATATCATTACTTAAAAGAAATATTACTATAATTACAAAAATGTTAGATATATTTACGGGACTTGGTGCAAATCAATGGCTACGTTTGAGCAACAATTGGTTTAGATGAATTGGTGTAACAAATGGGGTATGGAAATTATTTTTGTAAATGGGGTATGGAATCCAAAAATGTGATTGTAAAATGGTTGAATGGGGTATGAAAATTATTTTTGTTGTGACTTACTAGAGCCGGATGGTCGGTCTTATACATTACGAAATTATGGTGGACTTGTAGATGTGTAATATGTAAATGATCAGATTATGGAGCCCAATGTATAATATGTAAATTATGGAGCCCTGAAGGGTGTTAAATTTTTTTTTTCACTAAAGATCAGATTATGGTTGTGATTGTAGTTAATGTTTTTATTAGTTGAGGAAGTGATGGTGGTTATGTTGCTAGTGATTTTTTTTCACAGGTTATGGTTATGAGAAATTGATGGTCGTTATGTTGCTACTGATTTTACATGTTATGGTTATGAGAATTTGATGGTTATTACGTTGCTGGTGTAAATGGTGGTTATTGGATGTAAATGAGCTTGTGGCAAGAGCTGCCGCAATAAACTCTGACCCAGCCTTCAAGGAAGATGTGCAAAGAGCGTTTGGGCATGGTAGATGTAGGCTCATAAATTGCCAAAAAGATCACCATAATAATTCCTGAAATACTGAAATGCTTGGATGTGTTTAAAAACTTGGCTTTATGGTTTGTTAAGCATAATAATTATACTCATAGAATTATCCTTAACCTTGATAATTCCTTTGTAGTAGTCCATCTATAAGCTTATGAGCAAATATCAGCAGTATCCTAAAGGTCAGGAATGTGAGAAGAATCTTTTTCTTTTTCCTTTTTTTGGTACTTCTTGTTGTTTAAGCTTGCAGATGTATCTTAATGGATATGGCACTATAGACGATTTTGAATGGGCATAGAACAACGTAAGCACGGGCAAGAAAATAGAAAGTAATGGCTGTCATCCAAATGAAAATATTACAAGTAAAGCTCATATTACATAATCATATACAAAATATTACAACTACCAAACTGAAAATGCCATTACATATTTGGACTTCAGAAGTATTACACGAGATCAACTGACTCCAGTACCACCCAGAAGTATTCAATTGGTTGTATATACAACTAACTCTCGAGTCTTCATTTTGGGCACAAGACAACTTTGAAATTACCGCCAGTAAAAGCAGAAGCCACAGCAAGTGTTCCATCTTTAACTTCCATCACTACGATCTGAGTGAGGGCAAAAGAGAGTTAATAACATCAAGGTATTTTAACAGAGACACATAACACACACACACAATATGCTAACCCATTTCCTATATACACACATATATTGACATAAATGGATAAGCCAGCTTTCACACTATCACAAGAAGGAAAGCAATAGCTAGGTAGAACATGAGGAATAAAAGTTCACAAAACAAACATAACAACAATTCTTCTATGCAATTTCTGAACATAGATCATGAAGGCATGTTTCAATAAAAGCCTCAAGAGATCTGACGGGCCTTCAGGTTCACATCTCTTACAACTGAGATAGTCCTATGTTCTTGACTTCTCATATCAGAAGCAATTTGTGACGCTTTGCATTTATATTAAGGTATCACTTATAATAGAAAGTTACTCAGTTGCTTATTTGATAGCAGCTTTAACTAGTTCCTTTTTTATTATTTACAAATAAAAAAAAAGCAGCTAAAAGCAGCTAAAGGATGGGACACCGCCATTCATGATAATAGTATCACAAGAACCATGAGCCATCACCCCCAAATGATAGAAACTCATCAGCTTCAAGTTTCAACTTTCAAATATGACTAAATTTCCATTTTGCACTATTGACTGCATTTCTTGACGCCAATGACACCGTTGTCAATAGAAGGACAAAGACAGGAAATTGATTTAAAACCCAAACCCAAAATAGGGGGAAATATTTTTATAATAGTCATCTAAATTGTTTCTGAAATACTGGATAATCAATGGAGAAATTGAAGAAAGCATGAAGATCTCTTTGACATTTCTAACACTGCACCATATTAAGCAAAGAAAAATGAAAAGCAGATATCAGAAATGAACCCAGAATGCTAACAGCTAATTTCCCAAAATCTAAAGAACCATAGCTTGTAATAAAATATATACATAAATAGTGTCATGGCATGAGATGATAATGGACCCATCTGGAAACTCCCGAAAAAAGAAAAAAACTCTAAACTCTAAATTAATATAGATAAGCAAGAATCACAAGATTCACAACCAAGATAAATTGCAAAGCTTTAAAGGGAGCTCAGATACTTGACTATAGAACAAAAGAAAGAAAACATAAAAAAGAAAAATAGTTACAAGGAACCTTACCATTAGCCTTCTCCATGGTTCGAGTTGTGAAGAATGAAAAGGATTAAGAAAATGGGTACAAAAGAGAAGTGTGAAAAGAGGGGGGATAAAGAGGAAGAAAGTGAAACGAGGAAGACAGAAAAACTGGTCCAATATTTATTCACATTTTTGTTGGGGGTGGGGAGAAGAGATCTTCTAGGGTTTCAGCGGTGAGAGACGCGAATGGGCTGGGGTGAGGGGCGTCGGGGGGTGATGGGTGAGGGAAGAGTCTGACGATCGAGGAGAGGGAGAAGAGATGTCGTTGCTTCGTGTGGTCTGTGGGGCGCTGGGGTGCTGCAACGAGCTGGGGGTGAGGGAGGTTCATTTCGAGTCTGAGGGAGAAGAGGAATGGCCGAGGGAAGCGTGATGGGTGAGTGAGAAGAACCGTGACGTGGGCTACAAACCGGGTTCGTGTGGTGTGCGATCAATAGACCGGGTGTTGAGTAGATTATTTCTTCTCAAAAACTTTTTAAAGGTGGAAAAAAATTTGAGTGCATGGTGTGTGGAGAGTGTACGTAGATATGTAAAATTGCTTGCATGCGGTGAGGCAGATCTGAGAACTTCAACTTACTGTCTGCCCAAATACTGACGAGGACACTATTTCCCAAGGCAGCAAGATAGAGATAGAGAAATGCTCAGAGTCCCAAATTCGAGATCTAAAATATGTTACGAATGAGATTTTTTTTTTATTAAGTAATTAAAAAAATATTTTTTAATGATGTTGTTAATTTTTTATTTTTTTTAAAAATGTTTATGATAATTAAAAAAATACATGAAAAAAAAAGAAAAAAATTTACTCTTTTTGGGACAATTTTTAGCAGGACTCATAGAGATAATATAACCCACCTGGCATACAAGGAGCAATTTTAAGAATTCGAAAGTTAGGATTTTATATATATATATATATATATATATATATATATATATATATAGTGGCTATGAAATCTTGTTTGAACGATTTTATTGTTTTTCCGTTAAAGTTAGCGTCTTTCATCCAAATCAAAAAGAGACAATTGTGTGGATATTTGTCAGATTGTATTCATTCAGTCTCCGTTCTCGGTTGGCAGGTTTTCGTTTTATACAAAAGAGAATTGGTAAAATGACGAGTAGAGACTGGACTCAGATCTATGCGATCTATGGCTTGGACCAATGGCAAACTCTACTCTTCATCTTACTGCACGCCCTCCTCTTCACAGTTCTCTCCGTCCTCTACCTTGTCTACTTCGACCCCATCAGAGCCTTCTTCGAGTCCCTCCTCGCCCGCACCGTCGCAGTTCCAGGTGGCGTCGCCAGATTCGCCGGCGGTGAAAAATCTTATTTTGAGAGGATTGTCCATCATTTTGCATGAAAATGAACTCTCATGTCGTTGAACTCAAGCAGACAGTGTCATTTGTTTGGCATGGCATCCGTGCACACAACCTTCGGTTAATTCCCGAGCATTCACAATTCTGACAGAGATCGCTTGTTGTCGAAACATTCACAATTCTTGCCCTTTCTAATTATGTTTTCCTTACCATGCAAGGGAGTCCAAGGTGATCGTTATTCATCAAATTTTCTGTGATGTTCCTTTGAATATTACGGAGAATCTATCTTGAGTGGAAAATGAGCCATTTATTATTATTATTATGCCTGGGTTTGGGTAACACGGGTTGTTTGATATAACCTGATCAGTTCCATAAAAAACTCAAAACTTACAAAATGAACTAGAGTTTCCATCAAAATTCTGTGTCTATTAAAATACTCAAAACACAACAATACAAACCTCTTAATAGAAAGATGAGGAATCGTCATCCTAGAATTAAAATTATCTTAAATAATTTTTATAAAATTATGAACGATGTTTATTTATAAGACCATGTTATAACTTCTATTAATATCATTCTTTTATAATATATCATAACGTGTAATTATTTATAAATTACATAAACATTACATCATTATTTAATTAACCAAAAATATTACGTCTTTATTAATAAAAAAATTAATTCTAAATAATAAATAAATAAATATAAATTAAACAAACGTGCATTGCACGTTACTTTTACAGATATGGATGCCCTATAAAGTGAATTTTGTGAAAGTGAGAATATTTGAGTTTGATTTCAGATTCAACTAAATGTTGATCCGATTATTATTTTTCACTGGTTCGAAAAAACAAAATTAATTAATTAATTAATTTCCCTAAATGAAATTGTTATTGGGACCTCTATCTATACTTTTCTAAATTACATACCAATTAGGAGCTAAAATGCTTTCATTGAACTTTTAAAATAGTTATATATTAGATTGACATTCACTCTGAACTCCTACTATTATGTCTAAAAAAGCAGAGATAGACAAAATATTAAATATTTATTAGAATTTTACATTATTTGAATGTCCCATCCTAACTCATATGTCTATACTTCCCATCTTCAATTCAGATGAACAAGTACAAATAACTTCAATCATATAACCTTTTTTCCAAATTCATGCAAAATATATATTTATATATATATATATAATATGATATTTGAAGTCCAATTTTCTTATTTTTCAAATTAAATTATGAAATAAATTTACAAATGAACGTCTTAACGTAATAATAAGATAAATCGTAAAGCTAACCTATCATAACGATACATATTACATACAGGGTCTCCGAGTCGCATCAAAACTCCCCCACCCCCACGTGTCCGAGTCCGAAGCGTCGAAGACTCCGTAACTCAACAAGTCTCGACGTTTCACGAACACTCTCCGAGTTTCTATTCTCCCGGTCCCTGTTTCTTTCACTTTTAAACCTGCGATCGAGGAGGACGACACTCTCAAACCTTTGCTATATTCCCACGCAAAGTGCCCACCTTCTCTTTTAATTCCCTCGAACTCCCTCTTCGGTCGTCACTGAGATTTCGTTCGTTCGTCCGTCCGTTCGTTCCTTTATTTTCCACGGCACTCTCCGGCCATGGCCTCGACGACCACGTCCTTCTTCTGGGTCAGTTCCGGTCTTTTGCAGTCAGCCCGGACCAACTGTTGCGATCGAAATGGTTTGTTCGCTCAGCCTCCGCGGCCCACTATGAGCTTCTCTCCCGCGAAATCCAAGCCCCTCATGGGCTTGAAGTCGCTGCAACTGTGCAGAAACGGTGCGTTCCCATATGGGTTTCTGAGATTTGGTCGGACTCCTAGGCCGCTTGTTGTCCGTTGTGAAGCTTCAAGTGGAAGGGTAATTCTTTGTTCTTTCTCCATTTTCCCCCCACCACCCCGAGAGATCTTTTTTTCTTCTTCTTTTATGGTGTTTGCTGATATATTTTGGTACCTAGAGTCTACTGCGCATTGATGAGATTTTGGTTTGGAGATAATGATAGATAACGCAACAAGATTTTACGGATATGGCGTGGCAAGCAATTGTCTCATCCCCAGATGTGGCGAAACAGAACAAGCATCAGATAGTGGAGACAGAGCATTTGATGAAGTCCCTTTTGGAGCAGAAGAATGGGCTTGCTCGCAGGATATTCTCCAAGGTTGGAGTTGACAATACCCGCCTTTTAGAGGCCACTGATAAGTTCATCCAACGTCAACCGAAGGTAATTCTTGAAATATCATAGTTTTGCCTCCCGGGATATGTTTCCTTGTCTGGTTTTAGTTCTTGAATTTGGATTACTTGTGTTTCAACATTCACATTGATTGGCTATTAACTCCTTGTCTGTAATACAGATGTCATATGTATAAGTTCATGATAGGAAAGAAGTTAAGCACCGTTTAGGACTCCCTTAGCATGCATGCTGGCACTAGCTTGATACTGCTCTTGATATTTTGTTTTGCCTACTTTTTGAAGTATTAGATTGCCTGACTCAGACTTTCTCTCGGTTCATCAGTAAATGCATCTTCAGTCCGTGATCTTTTTATCCAGAAGCTAACTAATTCACCTCTATATCTGTACGACTACGGTAGGTTCTTGGTGAATCGGCTGGTTCAATGTTAGGACGTGATTTGGAAGCCTTGATTCAGCAAGCGAGAGAATACAAGAAAGAGTATGGGGATTCATTTATTTCTGTTGAGCATTTGGTTCTCGGTTTCACCAAAGACCAACGATTTGGGAAGCAATTATTTAGAGATTTTCAAATATCGCTGCAAACTTTGAAATCTGCAATCGAAGCTATTAGGGGACGCCAATCAGTTATCGACCAAGGTTGTGTTATATTCTTGTTTTCTTTTTTCAAATCTTAATTATCATATGGCAGTGTGTGTGCGCGCGCATGCACGCCCATGCTGACTGAAGGCAAGGTTAGTTAAAAATGTAAAAGAACCTTAAAAGCCTTTTTTACGCATATTAAAGTTAGTTGCGTTGATTGTTGTACCTGACGAAAAATGTCTTCCTTTTATGATGTATCCAGGTTCTTTCATGTCCTTGCAAAGATCATTATGTTAGTAAATATCGGAATAGTGGATAGATTCATTATCCAGGTTATTAGGCAGTGAATCTGGAGCGGAACTAGGAAACTATCCAAAGACTTCCATGCAAATGTTTGCCAAAGAAATTTAGTTTCCATTCATGTATAAAACCCCTAGGGGTTGACTCAAGTGGTAAAGGCCTTGGCCTTGGTCTTGGTAGTATGCTCACTCCAAGTCTAAGGTTCAAATCCTCTTGGGTGCAAACAATTTTTAGGGGCCATTGGAGTGGGGAACTTACCCTTGAATTACCCGATGTGCACTTGCGGGAAACTCCTTACCGAGGGCCTATGCACCCCCGAGATTAGTCGGGACTTTGTTCTCGGACACCCGGTGCCAATCAAATAATTCATATTGTATTTATTGTTTGTTTTTTAATTTCCTTAATATTTTCTGTGGGGAAAATATAAAGCGGCATTATTTAGTGTTTTGATCTCTTTCCCTGTTTGATTTTTATTGTGTCCCTACCCTAGTTAGGGAAAAAAGGGTAGTGTTTTGATGTTGATGTGAGTTAGATTTTCTTCTCTCTCTTTTAAACAGATCCTGAGGGGAAGTATGAAGCACTGGAAAAATACGGAAAAGATTTGACAGCCATGGCAAGAGAAGGGAAGCTTGACCCAGTAATAGGAAGAGATGATGAAATACGTAGGTGCATCCAGATTCTCTCAAGGAGAACAAAGAACAATCCTGTTCTCATTGGTGAGCCTGGTGTAGGGAAAACTGCAATATCTGAAGGGTAAGCACTTGGTTAGAGCTAGAATCCTGTCTTTGTTCATGGGTTTGTATAGGACGTTAGACTGAATGGTTTTGGTCTGCTTTGAAGGCTTGCTGTTACGCACTAAGCTTAATGATTCCTTTGAAATCGTTGCATGTCAGTCTAACTGTGCCTCCTTCAACAGGCTTGCTCAAAGAATTGTACAAGGAGATGTTCCTCAAGCTTTGATGAATCGTAAGGTATGTGCTATATGTAGAAGTTCATACCAATCCAGCAATCCCTCTCTCACCCCCTCTCTCAGGCTTACTCAAATATACTAATCTATGCCTACTGGGGATGATGTCCGGATGGTGGTCTGACTCATCACTCTCTCTATCTCTTTACAGCTAATATCCCTTGACATGGGTGCACTAATTGCTGGGGCAAAATATCGGGGGGAATTTGAAGATAGACTGAAGGCCGTACTCAAGGAAGTTACAGAATCAGATGGTCAAATTATTCTCTTCATTGATGAGATCCATACAGTTGTTGGTGCAGGTAACATGCTTGGTTATTGACAGAGCTGGCTGAAGCGACGAAATAGTCTTTGTTACTTGTACTTCAGAAATATTTTCTCTTTCTATTATTCATTTTCACATAAATTTTGACAGCAGTAGTAGATTCAATAGGTAAAAATGAAATGTATGGAAGAATGAGAATGCCAATGGTGACCCAATCTGTTGATTTCTCTTCAGGTGCTACGAATGGTGCAATGGATGCAGGCAATCTGTTGAAGCCTATGCTTGGGCGGGGAGAGTTACGGTGTATCGGTGCAACAACTCTGGATGAATATCGCAAGTATATTGAGAAAGATCCAGCATTGGAGCGTCGTTTTCAGCAAGTTTATGTTGATCAACCTACAGTTGACGATACCATTTCCATACTGCGAGGACTGCGTGAAAGATATGAGCTGCATCACGGAGTCCGCATTTCTGATAGTGCACTTGTGGCAGCTGCGATTCTATCCGATCGTTACATCAGTGGCCGGTTTTTACCTGACAAAGGTAACACAGCAGATGCAACATTTGAGTGGTTCTTGTTTTATCGGAAGATTAATGTGTTCATGATGACTCGCTTTTTGCAAGTGGCAATCAGAACATTCTAGAATTAGTGACTCAAGCATGAATTGTATTTATATTGTTCAAGCAGCATAAAGATGAGATCATACTAAAGCACACAATGATTGTCATTTTTATGATAATAGTAACATATAATGAGCATCAGATGGTATGAACTTCAATTTATATTCTGTTTGGAAGTTTTTTTTTTTATACTATTCAATTTAAGTGAGTTTTCTGCTGGTTTGTAAGGTTTGGAAAGTATTCTTCTGAAAAGGGTATGGTTTTGAGAAGTATTCTACCTTGCTGCCTGTTTAGCTTAAAAGCCTGATGGTACTCTCATGGAGTTTATCTTTAAGATCTGTGCATTAGTTGAGAGCTAATATATTTCCCAATTGCAGCTATTGACCTAGTTGATGAAGCAGCTGCCAAACTAAAAATGGAAATTACTTCAAAACCAACTGCCCTTGATGAGATTAATCGTTCAGTGTTGAAGCTGGAAATGGAGAGGCTCTCCCTCATGAATGATACAGATAAGGCTTCTAAGGATAGGTTGAACCGGCTTGAGGCTGAGTTGTTTCTCCTCAAGGAGAAACAAGCCCAGCTCACTGAACAGTGGGAGCATGAAAAGTCTGTCATGACCCGTATTCAGTCAATCAAAGAAGTGGTAAGTTGTTGATGCTAATACTATTACTGTCAAAAGTCTGTCGTACAATATAAATCTTGAGATCCAGCAGTAACGATTTTACTAAGAAATCCAGTTGGCAGAAGCAGCTTAGAAATAATGAGTTTCTGAGTTACTGATGAATAAAAATTCTGGTTTGACTGACTTTTCTGTTTATTTATACAGATTGACAGGGTAAATCTTGAGATCCAGCAGGCTGAACGTGAGTATGATCTTAATCGTGCTGCAGAACTGAAGTATGGCAGCCTCAACTCTTTGCAAAAACAACTTGGAAGTGCAGAAAAAGAGCTGGACGAATATATGAACTCTGGAAAGTCTATGCTGAGAGAGGAAGTTACGGAAGATGACATTGCTGAAATTGTCAGTAAATGGACAGGTATTCCTCTTTCCAAGCTTAAACAATCTGACAGGGAGAAGCTATTACATTTGGAGGAAGAGCTGCATAAACGTGTTGTGGGCCAAGATCCTGCAGTGAAAGCAGTAGCCGAGGCTATTCAGCGATCTCGAGCTGGTCTCTCAGATCCTCACCGTCCAATTGCTAGTTTTATGTTCATGGGTCCTACTGGTGTTGGAAAGACAGAACTAGCTAAGGCACTTGCTTCCTACTTGTTCAACACAGAAGAAGCTCTTGTTCGAATAGATATGAGTGAATACATGGAAAAGCATGCTGTTTCAAGATTGATTGGGGCCCCACCTGGTTATGTGGGATATGAGGAAGGTGGACAGCTGACTGAGACAGTTCGCAGGAGGCCATATGCAGTCATTCTGTTTGATGAGATAGAAAAGGCCCATTCCGATGTGTTTAATGTGTTCCTTCAGATTTTAGATGATGGGAGAGTGACTGATTCCCAAGGTCGCACTGTGAGCTTTACCAATACAATTATCATTATGACATCAAATGTGGGTTCACAGTACATACTCAACACAGAGGATGACACATCGCCAAAGGAATTAGCATATGAAACTATTAAGCAGCGAGTACTGGATGCTGCAAGATCAGTCTTCCGCCCTGAGTTTATGAATAGGGTTGATGAATATATAGTTTTCCAGCCTCTGGACCGGGATCAGATAAACAGCATTGTCAGGTTACAGGTAAGCTTTGCCCCAATGATGCTTTATCGACTCTTAACGATGTTTTTCTTCTGCAAGCAGTTCTTTGGACTAGAATTTTTTGTTATTTAAGAACCAGGATTTTAAGTTTTTTGGCCTGGCAACTTTACTCATGCACCCAAGGTGACAGACTTTCAACTTGGGGCACCACCCTAGACTTATGGGTTGATGGATCTCAGTGTCGCCGTGAGATCTGATTGCCCCTCCCAAGATTTTGGGCTAGTCTAGGTTTTCTTTAATGGATCTTTGAGGCGGTAAGTTAATGGAAAACCATCTCTGAGCTGATTGCTTAGGGTCTAGACTCCACTTATTCTAGGTTTTATTAATGGATCTTTGAGTTGGTAAGTTAATGGGAAACCATCTCTGAGCTGATTGTTTAGGGTCTAGACTCTTAAGAAGTGGACCCTTTTAGTGAATGGGAAATATGGTCATG
The DNA here is from genome assembly GCA_961763995.1 of Juglans cinerea. Classification (NCBI taxonomy): domain Eukaryota; kingdom Viridiplantae; phylum Streptophyta; class Magnoliopsida; order Fagales; family Juglandaceae; genus Juglans; species Juglans cinerea. The sequence continues at coordinate 38,684,960 of CAUIVZ010000002.1, read as the reverse complement.
CCACCACCACTTACTGTATCTTACACAACCAATTATGTGGACATGCCTAGAAGTTGATATTTTTTACTGACCTTCATGGGAATTTGTTTCAATGTTCTGAACCTCATGTTTTTCTGCAACATTTTCATGTGTTTTTTGGGCAATATACGTATTCTGGGCTTAACTTCAAAACCTTCTAACATGTATGTACATGTTTTTCAGTTGGAGCGAGTGCAAAAGAGGCTTGCAGACCGGAAGATAACAATCCAGGTAACAGATGCAGCTCTTCAGCTCCTTGGAAGTCTTGGGTATGACCCGAACTTTGGTGCTAGGCCAGTCAAGCGAGTGATTCAGCAGAATGTTGAAAATGAACTCGCTAAGAGTATCTTGAAGGGCGAGTTTAAGGATGAAGACAGAGTGTTAATAGACACAGAGGTTACAGGATTTTCTAATGGCCAGCTTCCCCAACAAAAACTTGTCTTCAGGACGCTTGGAACTGGTTCAGAAACTCCAGCTGCGGAGGACAAAGAAGCTTTCTCACCCACTCCCTGAGGCCTTACACTTTAGTTTCACCGTATTTTATGTTTTACAAAAAACAATCGGCCAAAGATCATGGGCTAATACTATTAAGCATCCCTTATTTTATATTGACTTCTTACAGAAAATACAAACTTTAGTACGAGTGATTTTTGTCCTGATTATTGTTGTCGATGGGAAAATACGTACGTTCTTTATAGAATCGGGTCCTCTTTTAATGACTATTCTTAACTAAAACATTCATTGATAAAACCGAAAGCCAACAAGAAAACCGGTGGTTCAAAACAGCACTAAACGACTACTGCCAAGCCGCACACGATGGATTAAGTTCGAACAACACGAACCAACCAGCCAACAGCTGAAATCGGTACAAGGTACAGTAAGCCTGTAGAAACCAGCAACATGACAGCAGCACAAAGAGCAAGCTGCAATTCCATGTCCAGTACAGCAGAAACGGACAAAGCACAACCATATAAAGCAGAAACATTAAAAGCAGCCACTACAAACTCAAGGACCAGCCATTTTCAAGGCAGAAACATCAAGCAGGAGCAACCACATCGAAATTGAGTATTTGAAGTCTGGTTCACGCTGTTCGAGCGAATACAAGACAGAGAGCTTCGCTCGAAGGAAGCTCGACAGACTGCTCGAGCAATTGCAAATCAGAGAGGTTCGCTCGATGACCGCTCGACTCACGGCTCGAGCGGAGGGAAGACAGAGAGCTTCGCTCGAAGGAAACTCGACAGATCGCTCGAGCAATTGCAAGTCAGAGAGGTTCGCTCGATGACCGCTCGACTCACGGCTCGAGCGGAGGGAAGTCAGAGAGCTTCGCTTGAGGAGTCGCTCGACTCACGGCTCGAGTAATTGCGGGAAACACGTTCGCTCGACGAGGGCTTGACACGCCGCTCGAGCGAACTTCCTTAATTCTGCTGAATTAGGGTTTCTGCCGTACAACATATAAATAGTGTTTTGTTTTGTCTTGTACTGTAGCTGAGTGAACAGTAGCCGCTCTACACTGTTGTATTGTGATTCCTCAAGAAATAAAAATCCTCTGCAGCTCCCGTGGACGTAGGCAATTTGTCGAACCACGTAAATACTGTGTCGTGTGTGATTGCTTATTTTTCGTGTGTTACATTCATTTTATTGTCATCGTTTTCACAACAATTGGTATCAAGAGCCAAGGTTCGGGTCTGAGAAAAACGATGGCTGGAGAAGAAGTGAGAGTATCGGGGATCGAGAAGTTTGATGGCACGGATTATGGGTATTGGAGGATGCAGATAGAGGATTACCTCTATGGGAAGAAACTCCATCTTCCATTGTTGGGGAAGAAGCGTGAAAGCATGTCAGTTGCTGATTGGAATCTGTTGGATCGACAGGTTCTGGGGGTTATTCGTTTAACCCTGTCGAGATCCGTTGCACACAACGTCATCAAGGAGAAGACGACTGCGGATCTCATAGCGGCTTTATCAGGCATGTATGAAAAACCGTCAGCAAATAATAAGGTACATCTAATGAAGAAGTTATTTAATTTAAAGATGCCGGATGGTACGTCTATTGCACAACATCTGAATGATTTCAATACTATCACAAATCAATTGTCGTCTGTTGAAATTGAATTTGATGATGAGATACGTGCATTGATACTATTGGCATCATTGCCAAATAGTTGGGAAGCCATGAGGATGGTTGTTAGCAATTCTGCTGATAAGTCAAAATTGAAATATGATGACATCCGTGATTTGATTTTGACTGAGGAGGTACGCAGGAGAGATTCAGGCGAGACCTCAGGTTTGAGTTCAGCACTGAATGTTGACTCTCGGGGAAGAGCACAAGACAGGAACTCATACAGAGGCAAATCAAAATCAAAGAATAGGAGCAAGAGCAAGTTGAGACCTGGCCAGCAGGCAATTTGTTGGAATTGTGGCAAAGCTGGCCACATAAAGAAGAATTGCAGAAATCCCAAGAAGACAGAGAATGATAGTGCTAATGTGGTAACTGAAGAATTACAGGATGCACTATTGCTTGCAGTTCATAGTCCAGTTGATGACTGGATACTTGATTCAGGGGCATCTTTCCATACATCTTCCCACCGGGAGATAATGCAAAACTATGTTGCGGGTGACTTTGGAAATGTGTATTTGGCTGATGGAGAAGCTTTGAATGTAATTGGAATGGGAGACATCGACATCGTACTCCCTAACAAGAACAAATGGACCTTGCAAAAGGTCAGACACATTCCTGAGTTAAAGAAGAACCTCATTTCTGTTGGGCAGCTTGATGATTGTGGCCACTCAGTGGTGTTCTCAGATAGCACCTGGAAGGTCACCAAAGGGGCGCTAGTACTGGCTCGGGGTAAGAAAACTGGTACACTCTATATGACTACTGGTTTAAATAACATTATTGCCACTACCGTTGCAGAGAGCACAGCAGACTTGTGGCATTGCAGGCTTGGCCATATGAGTCAGAAGGGTATGAAAGAACTTTTGTCCAGAGGCAAGCTACCAGAACTGAAGTCAGTTGATCTCAGTATGTGTGAGAGCTGTATTATGGGGAAACAGAAGAAGGTCAGTTTCTTAAAGAGTGGTAGAACTCCGAAGTCAGAGAGACTAGATCTTGTGCACACTGATGTGTGGGGACCTTCCCCAGTGGCATCTCTTGGAGGTTCTCGCTACTATGTTACGTTTATTGATGATCACAACAGGAAGGTATGGGTTTATATTCTGAAACATAAATCTGATGTATTTAGTGTGTTCAAAAATTGGAAAGCCATGGTTGAGACTGAAACATATTTGAAGTTAAAATGTTTGAGGTCTGATAATGGTGGTGAGTACATTGATGGCGGGTTCAAGGAGTATTGTGCAACTCAGGGAATCAGAATGGAGAAGACCATTCCTGAGACACCACAGCAAAATGGAGTTGCTGAACGTATGAACAGAACCATAAATGAGCGTGCTAGAAGCATGAGGCTGCACGCTGGGCTACCACCTACTTTCTGGGCAGATGCAGTTAGCACTGCAGTATACTTGATAAACAAAGGACCATCAGTTCCTTTGAATTGTGCATTGCCTGAGGAGACTTGGAGCGGGAAAGAGGTCAAATTTTCTCATCTTAAAATATTTGGCTGTCTTTCTTATGTTCTTATTGATTCTGATGCTCGTAATAAGCTTGAGGCTAAGTCAAGGAAATGTTATTTCATTGGCTATGGAGACGAGGCATTTGGCTATCGTTTCTGGGATGATCAGGGTCGGAAGATTATAAGAAGCAGAAATGTGATCTTCAATGAGAAGATTGTGTACAAAGACAAGTCTAGTACAGTTGCTGAAGCAGCTCCTCAGGAGTCTGAGTTTGTGAGTTTGGATGATCTACCAGAGGTCACAGTGCAGTGCAGAGATGTGAGTGACGGGGAGAGTGGGTCCAGCACACCCACTCCCATTATTCCGCAGTCAGATCCAGAGCCGTCCACTCCAATAGCTGCAGTTCGCAAGTCAATTAGGACTATTCGTCATCCACAGCGTTTCTCACCTTCCTTGAATTACATTTTGTTGACAGATGGTGGAGAACCACAAAGTTACCAAGAAACCTTGCAAGATGAAAATTCTAGCAAGTGGGAGTTGGCCATGAAGGATGAGATGGATCTCCTGTTAGGGAATCAAACATGAGAGTTGACAAAACTTCCATCAGGGAAGAAGACATTACACAACAAGTGGGTGTACCGGGTGAAAATTGAGCATGATGGCAGTAAGAGGTACAAGGCCAGACTTGTTGTAAAAGGCTTCCAACAGAAACAGGGCATTGACTATTCTGAGATCTTTTCTCCTGTGGTAAAGATCACAACCATCAGGCTGGTTTTGGCTATGGTTGCTACTGAAGACCTATTTCTTGAGCAGTTGGATGTGAAGACAGCTTTTCTTCATGGAGATCTTGAAGAAGACATCTACATGCACCAACCTGAGGGGTTTGTGGTGCAAGGAAAGGAAGGTTCAGTTTGCAGACTAAAGAAGAGCTTGTATGGCCTGAAACAAGCTCCTAGACAGAGGTACAAGAAATTTGACAGTTTCATGTGCAGTGCAGGGTACATCAGATGTCAGGCAGATCATTGTTGCTATGTTAGACAGTTTGACAATTTTTACATTATTTTGCTGCTATATATGGATGACATGCTCATTGCAGGGGCTAGTATTGATGAGATCAATAGTCTGAAGAATCAGATGTCAGAGCATTTTGCAATGAAGGATTTGGGAGCTGCAAAGCAAATCCTTGGCATGAGAATTGTTAGAGATAGAGTCAGAGGCACGTTGAGACTTTCACAGGCTGAGTATGTGAAAAAGGTACTCAACCGGTTCAGTATGGACAAGGCCAAGTCAGTTAGCACACCCTTAGGAAGTCACTTCAGACTCAGCAAGGATCAGGCACCAAAGTCAGAGGAGGAACAAGACTATATGAGTAAGGTTCCTTATGCCTCAGCTATTGGGTCACTTATGTATGCTATGGTTTGCACTAGACCAGATATTGCCCATGCAGTGGGAGTTGTGAGTAGATACATGAGTAATCCTGGAAAACAACATTGGGAAGCAGTGAAGTGGATTTTGAGGTACTTAAAAGGCTCCTCAGAAACGTGCTTGTGTTTCTCAGGAGAGGGCTTAGAGGTGCAAGGCTATGTTGATGCTGATTTAGCTGGAGATATTGATAGCAGAAAAAGTACCACAGGGTTTGTTTACACTCTGGGTGGTACTGCAGTTTCATGGGGTTCTAATCTACAGAAGACAGTTTCTTTATCTACTACAGAAGCTGAGTATATTGCAGTTTCAGAAGCTGCAAAAGAGATGGTTTGGATACAGGGCTTCTTGGAGGAATTGGTAAAAAGAATCAGAATGGCACTCTCTACAGTGACAGTCAGAGTGCCATATTCCTTGTCAAGAATCCAGCATTTCATTCCAGGACTAAACACATTCAGATCAGGTATCACTTTATACGATCATTGTTGGATGATGGACAGTTGCTACTTGAGAAAATTTGTGGAAGTAAGAACCATGCTGATATATTGACAAAGGGTGTTACACTTGAGAAACTGAAGTTGTGCACAACTTCAGTTGGTCTTCTAGCATGAAGACAGGAGCTGTGAGTTGCAGAGGTGGAGGAAATCATGTTTGAGGCAGACGGCGACAATGTTGGTGTATCAGTCTCCAAGTGGGAGAATTGTTGAGTATTTGAAGTCTGGTCCACGCCGCTCGAGCGAAGCGTTTAGCCGCTCGAGCGAATACAAGACAGAGAGCTTCGCTCGAAGGAAGCTCGACAGACCGCTCGAGCAATTGCAAGTCAGAGAGGTTCGCTCGATGACCGCTCGACTCACGGCTCGAGCAATTGCGGGAAACACGTTCGCTTGACACGCCGCTCGAGCGAACTTCCTTAATTCTGCTGAATTAGGGTTTCCGCCGTACAACATATAAATAGTGTTTTGTTTTGTCTTGTACTGTAGCTGAGTGAACAGTAGCCGCTCTACACTGTTGTATTGTGATTCTTCAAGAAATAAAAATCCTCTGCAGCTCCCGTGGACGTAGGCAATTTGCCGAACCACGTAAATACTGTGTCGTGTGTGATTGCTTATTTTTCGTGTGTTACATTCACTTTATTGTCATCGTTTTCACAACAAAACCAACAAGAACAACACAGGCACAAGCACAACAGAGGATCTGACATCCATATTTCAAGACGGACTGATAATTAAACGAGAGATAATGGAGGATGAACCTGCAACTGCAAGTGCGTTGCTGATGAAAAGAGCTCTTGTTATAGAAGTGAAAGATCCATTAAAGATTTAAAAAGTTAAGCGAGGAAGTGGAGTGAGGGAGAGTTCCATCTCCTTGGCCCAATTCGCATGCATGTCGTCTAGCATAGACATAAACCACCACCTATACCCGTGTTTTCTTCTCCTGTCCTCTGACTTCTGAGCTGGTGGCCGGGACCAGGCACTCTCATACGACTGTCGTTCAGACCCAGCCCATAACCTTGTCTTTCTGGCGAGTTCATTATAGCCTGCCGTTTAGCGCAAACGACCAGCTCGTATGCATCATCAGAGACCGAACAGTTTTCATCTAACATCACTGGTTTGAGATTTTCTTTCACGATCATCCCCGAAGCAAAAAGATACTACAAGGGTAGACTTAGAAAGGTGACAACCATCGGCGGCAAAGAAAGGGCCATTTTCCTGAGAATTAATTAATGGGTACTCTGATTAAACTGATCTTTAACTCTATTTTTGCATTTTGTTCACTAATTTTTATCTTTTCTTGTTTATTTATTTATTTATTATTTTAAAAACCCGTAGCAGAGGAAGTAGGAGCAGAATCCGAGACTGGGAAGGTGGAGAAGGCGATGGAAGGAGTGGCATCAATAGCACTGTTGCCATGTGGGTCCATCTCTGGCCACTTCATCCAACTTCCCCATTCTGTCTGCTATGGCCTTCATGGCACAGGTACTACTATCTCTGTGCGTGTATATTTCTTGAAGAGAGGATGAATATTAGAAATCTTGGGGGGTTTTGGGATGCTTATTTGCTGCGACTTCTTTCATCTTTGTCTTCTTTGAGTTAACTTTGTGGCCTTGGAAAAAGTATTGAATTTGAAAATGGGAAGAATGATAATATAATTTCGCGTCGGAGCGGTAGGGAAATTAATAGAATTTCAGCGGTGACGCAAGTAGAAATGAAAATCAACGTTAGTGTTATTAAAGGGGGAATTTCTGTTGGATGTCAATTTTATGCGTGAATTTTCGCTCTCAAATATCTTGCTTGTAAGACTTTTAAAACTGCATCTACGTTGGCTTGGCAATATTGGATCAAACGATACATTTTTCCACCTTAGTTGGCCTTTTTCATGAATGGAGATTTCTTAGCTTACTTCATACAATGTTTGTCATGGCTCATGCAGTAAAGTCTCTAAATTTACCACATTGTTGTACCACGATATTATGAGGTTTTCGTATCATGTATTTTTAACTTTCTTTTACATGGTGAAAGAGTTGGAATGTGAAAGAGAGTGCAGCAGGGGTGAGGATTACCGCTTGGTCAAGCTCACAATCATCGACTACAATGTAGGAGCTGTTCGATTCTTTTTTATGACTTACATTTTTCTCCTCGTTTCTTCTATGATTATACATAAATACAAAATATTATTGTTGGGGACAATTACAAATTATTTTCATCTCTTTTGGAGGCTTTCGTTAAGACTCCCTATGGTTTAATGTAAGATAAAGTATATTTTCTATCCCAAGTGCACAAGTGTTGCACGAAACACACAAAATTTAGCCATCAGACAGTCCTCAGAATGGGCGCAAATGGGGGCTGTTCTGTTTCCTAACCCAATGATCAAACTGTTTTACTGCCTCTTACATGAAGCTTAATTCAATTGAGTGTCATTGGGGGCTAAATTTCGTGTTCCAAGTAATAAGTGTACATCGCATGAGAGAATAGGTAAAATGAATATTTGAGTTTACTCCAAATGACATAAAGATTAGATTAAGATGATAATTTCGGAAAAACAATAAGATAATCTGTAAATGCCAATTAGCACAATGAGGTCATTTGTAATTTACTGTCAATCTCTTCTAATAGGTTCTGATATGTTGCAGAGAAAGAAAGAACAAAGTCTCGTAGTGGAGTGCAGAGGCCATGATGCTGCCCGCTTCCACAGCATTGATCATGCTCATGGGTAAGCAATGTTGGATGATCTTCTTAGTTTTCTTAACAGGGTATACATTCTAATATTGATGCCTTCAATCTACATTCTTTCATATTTTTAGTGTCGTCTAAATTCACCCAAGTTTCTTTTTTGCTCTGTTTCGAAGTAAATTATTTCCTTTTTGTCTGATTTTGTGAGACAATTTATATCAAGTAGGTGGAATTGTAGCTATTTTGCGTGGGATTGCATTTAATGGATTATTAAATTATATGAGCTTAACGTACTTTGAGAATTGTTTATCTAATGATTTCTATCTTTTATCTGATAACTACTGTCTGAATAAATTAAATTTCCATTCATAAGTATTATATGCTGACAGATGTAACCATATATAATTTTTATCTTTAGCAGTAAATCCCGAATTCTCTTATTTTTTAGTTGAGATCTCTTGTTCAATACCAATAGACATTGCATGCGAATAACGATTTCATTCCATCTTCTTTTTTATTTGGAGGTAGGTGGGAGAATGATGTTGTGGGTATGGTTGAACATAAGGATGGAAAGAACAAGATTTTGGTTTCTTTTGCATGTGAGACACTGAAAGCCGAGAAAGCAGCAGAAGAACATATCAGGCAGTTCATGCCAAAATTGGCCGGGCTAGATGCTGTTGGTATGTGATGCAGTCTCTCTCTCTCTCAAAAGCCCTCCTTTATAACTTGTATGGAAAAGCTTCTGTTACCTAGGCAATGGTCTGGGCTTCCCCTATCAGCTTGTTTTCTTGCAATACAGCAGGTTTTTGTTGTCCACTCTACCTTTAAATTTTATCGGGTATCCATCGTCCGAAGAATCAGCAATGATAACATATCTCAATTTGAGCTTTTGCTTTGGTTTTGCGGGACCATTACCGTGTACTTCTGTAGAGTATAGCGGTAGTTAGTCTACAGTTGCATGCAGATCTTTAGACGTTGGTTTTATGGCAAAATTTTATATCTTGAAAATTGGAAATGCCTGTCAAGTTCATTAATTGAGAATTAAATTCTGCAGTTAACATCGGTCCGATGAGCATTGCTGGGCTTGACTTTGGAGCAGAAGAACCGGACATTAGGCAGGATGTATGATCCTGTGAATGCGCTTCTATCCTTGTTTGTACTCAATTGGATTGTAAACCCTGACAACGTGAAATCAGTTTGATCCATGCAGTTCATTGCAACGAGTTTTTATTTCAATGAATGAGGTTTTTTTCCTTGATAAAATATTATTTTTTATTCTAAAATTTATTATCCCCAATCACATTATTGAAATATTATATTTTAAGCATATATCCATTCAAATGGTTAACGTACGAAACCATTTAAAATTTGAGTCCTGCTATACAGAAGCTCCACATTCTATACACCACTTAAAAAATAAGTGATTTTACTTTTTTATCTGTATATTTCATATTTTATATTCATGAAATATAGGAGTAAAAGAGTAAAATTACATACTTATAAGTGGTGTGCAGCAGTGTGAGAGGCCTATTGTTTAGAATTTTTGTTAAAATTTATTACATCAACAAGTGAATGACAGGATTTGCAGTTTCTGATAACTTTTGAACAAATATAGTTGTGTTACAAATGACAGTATTTTTTGTACGCCGGCATGTAAAGGAGAACCTCAAGACTTTTTCAAAGATATGTAGAATTTTGCATAAGGTTGTGGTTATCCATTCCACTAGAAATGCTGGGTACAATAGCTTTACTAGTGTTGATAATCATGACTTGAGTCACAGCTCCAAGGTTTCTGTGCCCTACCATGGTTCTACAAAGAAATTGAATTTCGTTGACAGAATGCAAAGGTTAGATAAGTAATGACCGCAAACTTCTTGCTCTCGAGTTTTAGCGATTCACAAAAGGATGGAACCTAAAGTGAGTTGTAATTCGTAGAGAAATTCAGTAAACAATTAAGCAGAAAGTTCTTCGTAGACGAGTGTGTATGGTTTGTTGTACAAACCAATCTACCATCCAAATACATATATGGCTCATACATACATGTGCACGTTGTATATTGTTCACATTAACAGTTTATGTAGAGGATGGCTTAAAAAGAAGTGGTTAGCAGCTGCTTTTGGCCTTTTGCAGGAACATGCCTGTCCTGGGCGAGACTGATAAGCAGCGGTCGCGAGAGTCCGTATGAAATCGAGATGATGGATTCCAGATTCCACCAAATAAGTTCAACAACAGCTTACTGCATGTTTGCCCAACCCAGATTAGGCACAATGATTATAAATCTATCCAAGAAAAGAATATGTCTGTTAGAATATATCAAATAATTCATACCAGGGAAAAAAGAACAAAACTACCTTAAAGATGTTACTACTTAAATAGCATATAAATGATAGACACAGAGGCAAAGGAATATAAAAGTCTAGTACTCAACCAACTCTAAGTTTGAATCCCAACTAATTGGGGTCGGCTACACGGTTCCTTTTAGGTATGAGAGTTCTAGTCATTTAAGTGAATTAAAAATAATCCACAAGACAAATTGACAGGGAGAGAATAAGCTAGTTTACTTTACGCCTGGCTCAAAAATTTTCCAGTCAATGAGGTCTTAATGAGCTGTCATTCTGTCTCACAATGCCTAGCATCCATGAAGAACACACACCTGTGGGAAAGAAAGTTCACCATGCAACAGGTCCCACCTAAAAGATTTTACTCTAGTTGTTTATGACCAGATATTTCCTGCAAATATTTTTGTAGTCATTTCTAGAACTATACCAGACTTACTAAACCCCAAAAATAAGCTTCACTAAAAAATAATTCACGTTTATGATTTACCCAAAGTTATATTTAACAAAAATATAAATACTTGGCGCAAGAAAATACCTGAGCTTCATTGCAACTATCACTCCAACTCAGATGCCTCTTCCGAATCAGATAAAGGTAAAAGGGTGCAGATCCCAAGCATGTGTCCATTGAGACACACATAATACTCAATGCAATCCTCATAAGCACCCAACCTGCAGCTGGCACTTTGTGGTATCATCTTAGCTTGCAGCATGTTCCACAACTTTGCCTTACAATATGGGCACACCTCTGTCGGATGAAACTCGGCCCCCCTTTTAATTAGCAGCTTCCGCACCTTTGACCCCAAGAATGACTTGAAAACTCCACGGAAGAATCCCACATCCCCTTCCTCCCCTTGATCAAGATGTTCACAAGGGTCAGACACATACAAAACATCTGATCTGCATTGTGGCAAAAGAAAACTCTTCCCTGATGTCCTAGAGAACCGAGTTCTATAAACAAAGTGGCCTGGGATTTGATTACTATCAAACAGGCCACCTTTCTTACATCCTGAACAGTAAATAAGTAGTTTCCCGAGTGCTCTCCAGTTCCCATCTACATTGTGACTCCCACTAGATTGCAGATCAATCATCATCTTTGGTGCTCTAGTTCGGCAAAACTCCTTCCATAGTACTCTCTTTGCAAGATCATCAAACCATTTGCATACACAGGACAGAGTAGCAATTAACTTAGGGTTCCAGTTCAATTGTTGAAATACTAGGAATATCACATCTTCGCTTAGATGCCCTTTTGTGCATTTACAGCTTGTCGAGTGTATGCAACGATACTGCTTTGTTAGAATCATTGCCAGCCACCTATTCACATTTTTTTTTCAAAGTGTCACCGCTTAAAAATCATAATCAATCTTTGTCATATACACCACAAAAACACACTTCGTAAAAGAACCAAATCACAAATATGTTCTCAATGGCCGATATCACTGCAGGAATATGCAATTTATAACACCGAAAGGTAAAAGGCAAGGACATAGTTCAACCAGTGACATATCAACCACAGAAAATGTAATTAGAACAAGCAGCCACTGAAAGAATGCCGAAAATGTATACCGAGAGTGACAGTATTATTCAAGGCAGCTGGTTCAAAACTTTACATTAAAAACATAAAATTCCCTCCCACATGGAATAACAAGCATTAGCAATGATGCCATTAGACTTTAGAAAGGCTAAGGATGTTGTAGCAACACACATCCTCCAATTCAAAGTTGACCTCGGGTACCCAACCCTACCCATCAAAATTGTGTATCAAGTAATCCAGGAGAACTCCTAATGCAAAATCAATCCCAGGACATCTATGTCTACAGCTCATCCCAAGTCCTCCTTTTAACCACTAGGCTGCACCCTGACAGGTATTTGCCAAAGAAAAAAATTACCTCATTGATAAACGGTAGATTATAAATGGAAAGGGAATTTTCAAACCATATACTGCAATGGCATACACTTACACACCCAAACATTACCTTTTTTTTTTATAAGTAAACGATTGTATTAATAGGAATAGGCATAGCCCAAGTACACACCCAAACATTAGTTCTACTACTAGCGTAAGCAGTGATGGAATCCAATAAAAGTAGTTCTAAAAGCTAATCGCCAGAAGCTCAATTAAGACTCGCCTGAAAATTTTTCAAATTCTACAATGCCCACCAATTTGACATTTCAAGAGCCCGATCCTGTCTTATGAAAAATCAAGAGAGACCGAACTGGTGATATGCGTAACTTCGCATTTTGATCAGAATTCAATCGTATATACTAAAACATAAACTAAGAAGCAACTCGTTATACAGAACACAAACAATTCGAAGCCAGAAGCATGTGTTTCAGTCGCAGAGAAATAAATTTGACTTCAGTATATTTTCTCAATGCATGTCAATCACTTCTAAAATTCCAGATCCACTGGCCCTCCGCGACAAAATCTACAACAGCTTTAAGCAAAAAATCAAATACAAACAAAACCATGTTACATTCGACAAAACAAACAGGAAAATGAAAACCTTCACAAAACCGTACCCCCCCACCCACCCAATCAAAACCAAGGCAGAGAATTGGAGAGAGGCTTAGATCGTAAATAGCATGAAATCAAAGGCCCATATTCTCACCTCAGTTACGAGCCCTCCCGTCCTCACATTCCCAAAACCCCAAAAAACTAAACTCTGCGCAAATAAAAATCAACACAGAGTTAGGGTTTAGCAAGTGATAGAAAGCAAAAGAAAGGCCAAATAAGGCAGAAAAACACAGAAAAAATAAGAGGAAGAACATACAAGGAAGAACACGGAGTTTCGCTTTCCGGCCTGGACAGTTTCGTCAGGAACCAAATACAGTCATGGAAAGGCATGCACAGAAAGCAAAAGCAGGAATGGGAGTGAGGTAAGAGGAAGGGCCTGGTTGGTTAGATACTGAAGAAGAAAATGTAAAATATTTCTGCATGGTTAACAAACGACGGACCCGTTTTTTCTTAGATGAAGGACAAAGGGGATGACGCCACGTTTACAGATGTATAGTTGGACTGACAAGGTGGCGTCTTGGTGGAACTTATAGCGGGACCACTTTGTCCTATATGTCATTCGGGCAGTGGCAGGTCATTTTATTTCAGAATAGGTAACCGAGTTCAGTGTTTTTACCGTCTGCAGTTTCGATTGTCTTGTCGGGACCTGAGTGGTATTATATGTCAGGAGCCGCAGATTCTTTCAGGCACAGCTGGCATCTCATTATTGGTTGTCCTCATTTCTATATCGTCCGACGTCCATAGATTCTATTATAGTTAATAATTTATATCTTTAAATATTGAGTAATGTTACGTACGGTTATAAATTATGTAAGTATTGTGTATTCGTTTTAAAAAAAAATGATATTTATTATTAAAAAATTAATTTCTTTTCATACAGATCCTGTATTTTTTTTTAAGCGACTGCACGGTGCTTGCACACTCACGATTGCAAGTATCATTTCTCTTAAATATTAGGGCACAGTTCACTTTAAAAAAATTGAGCAATGATATACACAACACATTATACAACATATTGCACAATAATATTATAAAATGAAGGTATTTTTATAAAATGATATTACTTTTATAAGATGTTTTATAAAAATATATCTCATTTAAAATATAGTTGTGTAAAATGTTATAAAAAATATTATGTAAATTATTTTCCAAAAATTATATACTTATTGATTAAATTTTAAAAAAAAAATATCAGGATTTTCTCATAAATCCACTTCTTACATTTATGAAAAATTATTCTTATAAGATATTATTCACCACTCAATACCTCACATCTTATAAAAAAACTATAAGTATAGAATGTGAGAGTAAATAATAACCTATGAATAGCATTCCTCTTCATTTATAATACACAAACTTATAAAGAAAGGTTCAACCATAAGTTATTAATTTAAATGATAACTTATAAATGTAATCAGTCTTTTATATTGATGAATTTAAGCCCGATTAATATAAAACATGAGATATTATGATACCCTGTCTACTTTTTCACAAAAAAATGTCAGTTTCTACTAGAATTTACGAAGTAAAAATTTATTTATCGTCATTTTTGTTATTATCTTGTCAATATGTATTGATATGAAAATAAATAATAAATTTATAAATAAAATATAATAAATAATTGTCAATCATTTAATAATATTTTATAAAATGCAACATTATAAAATGCAACCTTACTCGTTTGGCAGACTCGTGTACCTCTTGATAATTTTCTTTGGTCATCATAAAGGTTGCTTTCTTCTTTTCTTTATATTATTTTACTTTCTGTTGGTGCTCGGAAAATGGAAGAAAAGACAAAAGAGAAAAAGAGTAACGCTGAACCATTAAATTCTGTGTGCGGCAGTTGCTGTTTCTTTCATCTTTTATCCACCATATAACGCATAGCATCATCATCAACGATATGCCATTTTAGGCTCTGCTTTTTAAGAGGCCCGACCATACCTAAAACAAACAACAAACTCTGTTTCCATCGTCATTCTACTACATCTCTATAGACTCAGTTGCAACAAACGCCAGTGAAAAAAAGAAAGGCAACTCATTTCTCAACCCATAAAAAAAAAAACAAAAACAAAAAGAGGGGAAGAAAATACAGCTAAAGTTGTATAGTTTTTCCCCTACGCAAAGTATAATAAAGTCGAGAGTATGCTTTGTTTTTTATTCACAATATACAAATCAATCACATTAGGTATGAAATCCGTTGAAGAAAAGCAACAATCACCGGACCCTTCAGAAATGTAGATGAAGCATGTTAAGAACAGAACACCACACGACTCAGTACACAACAAGACTGTCCATTCAACTCTATACACAGGCCTTCTAATGTCAACTGTAGCAATCCACTATTAAGCTGTTGCAGCTCCATATCTTGTTAACTCGCTTCTGCTTTAAAAGCTTAGACTTATTTTCGTATAATTCTTTATAAAAAAAAAACTGAGGGATTTTTAATGCAAATGCAAGGGGGGTTTTCAAAAAGAGAGAAAAAAAATTCAAGTGACAGTATTTATGAAGGATTTTTCTCTTGGAGGGAGATCACGGTTTCAAAAGCACCTACCAATGCCTTAACCTTGCTCTTCCGGGTTTCAACAAGTTTACTTGCCGTTTCTTCAATGACATTATTAAACAAACCCTGTGCGTCTCTCTTTCCCTGCACATCTTGATGTCTCAAAACAACTTTTTGGGGGCTAGGTTCGGTGCCATTTGTATCACCATCAACTTCCGTCCTCTTAAAGCTTCTTCTTCGGGAAGTGACCTTGACATTATGGTTCTCCCCCAACACTTTTCCTTGCCTAAATTTGAGCCTCCTTGGACTGTCGGTCAAAGACTGACTATCAACTACCTTCCCTCTCCTGAACTTCAATTTCGACAATTGGCCCTTTTTATCTTCAGAACGAACCACTCCAGCCTTTCTGGACTTGCCAGTGAATCCTTTTTCCACAGTGTCTGCTTCTTCTATGCTCTCAACTCCATTGTTTTCTGAGGGTGAGTCATCTTCTGCTTCACTTGTTATATTTTCAGATTCCACTTGACATTCTTCTTCATATGATGAAGAAGACTGAGCATGTGGGGGGGATGAAGACTTTGGTGATGACAATAAAGCAGGCGATAATTCGATCACACAACTTTCATATTGATCAGATTCCAGAGGCCTCTTCTCTGTTTCCATCTTAATGACATACAGGGTTTTCTCCTGAACCTTGTCGTCGCTGGGTTCCCTAGGTTCAGCTTTTCTGATCTTGTTTTTGTTCATGTGAGGAGACACAGTTTTCAAGTCCCCATGCTTTCTTCCATTTACATTTGCAACTCTATTGACAGAAGACGTTGAAGACAATGAAGCTGCTGGATGAGCCACGACCTTATTTGCAGCTACTTTAGATGTCCCTGACGTCCTGCCCGTCTTGACATCACTCTTTCTTAGGCCACTTTTACCTACTGTAGAATTAGGAAAAGATCTTGGCTCCACTTTCAAAGATTTTGGATTCAAAGAAGCAGCACGCTTCGCAGACAAGTCCAAATCTTTAGCCTCTTTAGCCTTCAATGAAACCTTTTTCACAGAAACTCTCACTTTTTCAGCAGATGGCACTTCCTGCTTCATGGCTTTGGGTGTATCGGATGTATGGGCTTTTGAATAGGGTGAAGATTTAAGCATGACCCCAGGTTTATTTTTCCTTTCGGCCAGAACTTTATTTTCCACAGGACTTTTTCTGTCAGATGGTTGTATTGACACTTCCTGCTTAACTGTTTGAGGGATATGAGATGCACGGGATTTGGACGCGGGTGAAGGTTTGAGCTTGACCACTGGTGTCTCCTTTCTCCTTGGCAGATCTACACTCACTGCTGCACTTCCACTGTCACATGCTTTTTTAATAACTCTTTTCAGGATGGGACGTCTTGCCTTTGCTTCAAGTGCATGTCCTCTCCCATACTTACAAAGATCATGACAGGAACCAGTTGACGCCCTGAGATAATGAGGAAGAACACTTTCTTCAGGAGTTGAAGAACTTACTTTTCCTGTAGAACTTCTCTTCAAATTGTTGACATTTGGCTTAGTTCTTTCTGGGGTCACTGGTAAATGGACACTGTCCTCAGCCATCACGCAGGAAAGAGATACACAGAACAAAACTCAGAAGAGACCCTGAAAACCAACCATATTATAGTGATGCAAAGGAATAATATGAGTTAAAATCACTGATCTAAATGACCAAGATATAATTTTGGAGAAAAGATCAAAGAAATTTAAATCGTAACGGTATAGTAGAAATAAACATACCAATATCTAGTCTAAATTTTCAAATTACAGAACTTCAAGCAGTACATGTTTCCACAATATCTTTAACCTGAAAATAAGAAGAAAACAATTAAAATGGGATATATCCTTTTTGGGATCAGTTGAGACTACAATGAACTGAACACGTAAACCAAAAGGGCAAAAAAGTATGTTCCCAATTTTGAGGGAGATAAGGCACCGTTACCATTTGAAATAATTGATAAAATTATGAATTAAGAAATGGCAAAAACTATAAGCTTTCAACACTATGATCTGTCATGGACTAAGAATATTCCAAACTGCCAACATAATAAATGCTTTCTTGTATCCTAGTACCATATTTAATATCATATCGGCAACCATTGATGGTATGATGTATAAAGAACATATCAAAGGAAATTTACACAAGTTTTCTCATTCCTCCAAAATTTTATTTTATGTACATTCTCTTTGGATGGAGGAGAAAAATCTCACTTATGTCGTGAACAAATAGTGAATGTACTGATAAGAAAAGATGAGCAAGCCGAAGGCAATAAGAAAAGGAACAAACGGACAGAAGGTATCCCTTAAAAACTAAAGCAAAAATAAGAAAACCTCAACTGTCAATCATACCCATATAAGAATCAAAAGTATGCAGCCTTTTATAAAAATACAACCCACGCAGACTCTCAATATTTACAAACGCCAATTAACGGATAGATGCATCAAACTCGTGCAATTTATAAGACCACTACAGGGCGACAATTACAATTCCGCAAACTACACTCCTTTAAAGAAATAGATAAAATAATTTTCCAAATAATCCAATCCAAGATCCCAAATGCAAGAGAAAAGGACATCACCGGATTCGTTTCTAATAACAAATATCAGGGAAAATTAAATAAGCAAGAAATAAAAATACGGCAACACAAAATTGTAAAATTCAGTTGACGGGAAACAGAAGTCGGCACTCCTAGGTTGCATTCGAGGGGAGGAAACAAGTCTTTTTGGAAGAAAAGGAACTCCGAAATCTATAATTTAACAACATTTATCGATAAGAACAATGACAAACGACCAAAATAACAATCAGACAAGATAAATCCATCAACAAAGGCTAATTATTCTCCGAATCCACTTCCAAAAATCAGAAACTGAACACAGCCCACATCAGAATATCATTAAAGAATATAAGACAGCGCCCCATAGCAAGCATGAAAGCTAAGTAACCCTTTCAAATGCCACACGAGAAAACAAACCATTAAACAAAAAAAACCCAATGTCTCAAACCCACGGACATATACATATTATCAAGATCGACCCGTAAAAGAACAGAGCAGAAACAAGGCTTACCAAAGCTTTTCTTTACAACAAACCACCGCCGAAACCAGGATTTTCAGCAGACGCCTGTGTGTAAAGGGGGGGAAAGAACCAAAACGGCAAAACCCAGCTCAAATTTTGAGAGAAAAACGACTTTATAACGTGGGGGAAGGCTCAGCAATGATCCTGAAAACGCGTAGAGATACGTACCTCTTTTTTTGGCTTCCTCAGCTAAAGCCTGCTTAACCAGAAACCGTAGAAAATGCAAAACCGAAAAATTGTGAATTAACGAATGCGGCGTGCACGACTGTACGTGCCTGCCTACCCGTTCTTTATTTATTTTTTTCCCTCTATTGGGAAAAGAAATATATAAATACATACGATAAAAAAAGAAATATATAAGTGTGGGATTTGCTTCAGAAATCGTGCAAGCAACTGTTTCTGTTTTCTAGATTTTTATTTGTTTATTTTTTATGGATTAGGTGCGCTTTTCTCTGCTCTGCGTGCTTGTTAGTTGTTACAGAATCCAATAGAAGAAAGACAGAGAGAGACGAGGAAGGAAAGTGTTGGGAAATAGCATAAGAGGGTCCCGCACGAAAATGGAGAACGTGTGAAAAAATCTAAAATCGAGGTGAATTTTTATAAAATAATATATAAAAATAATTTTATTTTATATAATTATCTTCAATTTAAAATATAATTATATAAAAAATTGTAAAAAATATTGTACCTCCATCATTACTCGTTTAAAAACTATAATATATAATTTCCCAGTGTGTTGTAATATTGTCCCTCAATAATAATTAGATCAATTTTTATTTAAAAAAATAACAAACTTAAACACTTGTGGTAATATTACATTAATTATAACAATAAAATATAAATAAAGTATGAAGTATTTTTCTAACATATAGTAAAGAATTGCAAGGATAAATGTGGTTGTCGCACTTAAAACGACATGATATCCCATTGCGTTTGGGCTTTGAGAATGACTTTTTGAGGAATGGAATAGTCTTATGACTGATGGCCTTGGAATGAGAAACATTTCTTAAATGGAAAATTTTCGAAAGTTAGTTCTATAACCATTTTTTAATCAAATTTTCCTTTTGTAGTTGTAAAAAATAATCCATTTCTCAATAATGGTTGAAATAATGATTATCAAAAGCTTGTGTGGAAATAATCTCATCCTATCTCCTTCCCAAACATAATTTAAATATAAAATTTTAAAAATAATCATTACAATTTTTTCAAACTTTCAAACAAAAAATAAAAAATAAACTCAAAATTTTCAAATCTTCAAATAAAAATAATATTATAAAATTATATTCTAACAATATTTTAATTTTATAAATACTCAATTCAAATTATTTCATTATTATTCATAAATTATCTTACTACTATTCACAACAATTTCATCTCATCTCACTTCCCAAACGAGCCGTATTTACAACTAAAGTTAAAATTAAATCTTTGACATCTATTTATGTTTTATAGTTATACCATTTCTAAACTTGGTGTGTAACACACCACTTCTGTAAAACTTATATATTCTTAAAAAGAGTCAAAGTACTAATAATTTTATATATAAGTTGATGTGGTAGACTTCTATATCAGTTGTGTGTTTGGTGTGTCAATAAAGAGATTTGAAAAGAGATTTATTTCTTTTTTTAATTGATGGGTCGTTGTAGATTTTTGAGAATCGAAGACATCTTGACATTTCTTAAACGTGACCTTTTATTAGGAATTATTTTGGCAAAACCCCTTTTCTTGATATACTATATGCTTAATTAAATAGAAAACATATTTTCTAGATCCTTTTTATGTTTATCCTTTTGATCTTTTTAATTGGGATGGTATACATTGAAACATCTGTTGTCAATCGCACTTAAAAATAGTAATTTATAGTTGGCATTTTCTAGGCCAAAAAATAGAGGATTTAATTATTGCTTTCTTTAAGAACTATGATGAAATATAATCCATAATTAAACCTCGGACTACAAAATACCTCTATATTGGAAACAAATGAGAAACTTGGAGTAGTCTCCGAGTGGGAAAAACAAATAGAATTACTTTCACTATATATATATATATATATATATATATATATGGTTATGAGATATGAAGAACCGAAACCATAGGCTATGAATATTGTCTAAATTTTATTTATTTTTATTGTCTCAAAAGCATTAATTTTGCAACTTTAAAGTATATTATAATTAAAGGGGATGAAGTGTCAAAGAATCGAAGACTGAGGAAACCTTAACTTGGAGTTGCTTTGCAATTTCAAAGAGTTAGTTGTGTGGCGGGTGTTCCCTTTAATTGAAGTAGGTGTGTGCCTATTTTTTATTTATTAATATAGCATGTATGTATATATATATATATATATTTATTTCTTTATTTCTTTATTTTGTACCATAATGTTAAAATATTATAGCAACGAGGATTTATATTAATTATAATACATTCTGATGGTCCTCTCTCTCAATCACGTGGACCGACTTTTCAAACTACTTAACAAACAAGAATATTATATATAACTATGGTGGGGAAAATTATAAAACTATATATATATATAGCATCAAAGATGCAGTAAATTCAAGCAATGATGATTGGTGATGATCATCCATGCATGCCACCACATAACACTCATTGGTTTTCGACTATATTTCTTGCAATGATGACATTTCAATTTCTTTATATATTTTAACTTAAATAAATCATGTGTTTTGAAGTGATATTTATCTTATTATTATAATCATATTGATCATGTATAAATATTTTAGCCACAAATGAATTACACAAAAATAAACTTTAAAGTTGACGTGATTTGATACAATCCAACATAAAATTATAAAGTTATTTTTATTTAAAAGTAAATCTAATGCATGGATCACATAACGCAGATACGTCAGTTTGTAGATTTATTTTTATATAATTTATTTATATATCTCTTCTCCATAACTCAACTAAATTACATACGGAAATTGATAATTAAGATCATATGTTTGAAAACGAGGATGAAGCTGAGGGGAGGACTTTCCCTTTCTAATCCAAAGTCGTATCTTTCGAACTTTTCAGAGCCTGTTACATTCTATGTGGGGAGGACTTTAAGTACCGATCGATGATCTCTTGTCCAAGAAAAAGGAATAACGTAATAACATTACGTTGCTTGTTCAGCATGTCACGAACATGGAGTAGGATGACAAAGGACGAGATGCGTGGGGTTTCAAATATGACATGCTCTTTAATCATCTTTTTATAGGATCAACAAGAAGGAAAAAGAAGATAGATTGCGTCTGGATATGAAGTCGGGCTTGCTTGCCCTAAAGTTTTGATAAAAGTTATAGCAGCAAAATAAAGTAAAGATCATGGCGGAAAAATACAATAAAAATAGGGCAATGCTAAATCACACTCTACTATACATCACACTCTCCACACACTTCACATAATTTTTTTTTCTTTATTTTTTTTCACCCCAACACGTTACGTGTGCTGGGGCTGCTTCACACAGTAGAGTGTGAAGCAGATTTTTTCATAAAAATAACAGGAAAATATATCAACTTGGATTCTGATGTGTCTCTCTCTCTCTCCAAGCTTTGAAATCTAGCATCATCATGTTCTGCCATATAATTATTACAGATAAAGGCCACTTAATATCATACAAAAAATATTCAGAACTCGTTTAAATAGTGAAATGAGATGAGATAATTTTAAATAAATTAAATAAAATATTATTTTTTAATATTATTATTATTTTAAAAATTTAAAAAAATGAATTATTTATTATATTTTATATTAAAATTTGATAAAATTATAATAATAGAATAAAATTAAATCGTTTCTCTATCCAAACAAACATTTGTGTTTTATTGGTCTAAATGCAGGTACCCGTGCACGTGCCCATCATGCATGGAATGGAAAGTGAAATCAAAGTGTCAATGTATTTGGTAGCAAAAAATTAGTTGAGGAGGATGACCCTCCAACCAAAAAGTTGGCCATGCTCAGAGAAACAATGCTCTCTTATAAATTCCTTCCCCTTTGAATATTTTCCAGATATGTCTATTAATGGTGGTGGAGTGCAACTCAGTCCTTTGTCTTATATATAGTCAATTAATCCTCAAAAAAGTTTAGAATTGGTGGGAATAAATGAGTTTAACTATTTAATTTATATTTAGGCGTTGTGAAGTTTTTGTTTTTATTATCCCAGAAATCAGAGATCGGTTTGGAA
This sequence comes from Juglans cinerea, assembly GCA_961763995.1. Taxonomy (NCBI): domain Eukaryota; kingdom Viridiplantae; phylum Streptophyta; class Magnoliopsida; order Fagales; family Juglandaceae; genus Juglans; species Juglans cinerea. Next base: position 38,662,139 of record CAUIVZ010000002.1, on the reverse strand, counting down.
AATGATCAAACAAGAGGAACTACTACTGCTACAATCTCGATATAAAAATGATAAACACAAAACACTTTATACAACATTTTATATAACAATATTTTAAAAGGAAGGATATTTTTATAAAATAACTTATAAAACTAACATCATTTTATAAAAATATCCTTATTTTATAACATGTATTGTAAAAAGTATTGTATAAAATGTTGTGTTTATCGCTGCTCATCTTCCATATGTTTATTGGGATAAGTGCCGGCGAGCTATGTTGGATTGTCCTGCGCACATGGAATTTTAGTTGCAAAGAACCAAAAAAGAAAAAAAAAACCGAAAAGAAAAGAACTAGATATGATTTCTATGTTCCATCCTCATATCAAACAAAGTTTCGTTCAAAACTTTGGTAGGGTTTACGTGCAAATTTGCTTAAGCTCAGGAGAAATTTGGAATTTGTTTGCGAATAAACAGTTATGCATAAAGGAGGTCATACCAACACAAGCTACCTAAAGAGATTCGTAAGGCAAAAAACTTACAATAAAAAGAGAAATCTTATAAAAATAAACCTACAAACTGACGTGACTTGATGTAGTATATTATATTATAAAATTATTTTTATTATAAAGTAAATATAATATAGCATATAAAACCATATCAATTTATAAAATTATTTTTGTAAGATCTCTTTATGACCATAACACTTCTCAAACAAAAATCAAGTGCCTTAACTGCTATCCTATTAGGGTTGTGCTTGAAGAGGGATTGCAGTTTATGCAAAGTTTTGAATATCATTTCAGGATAGTCTATATATAAATAAATTATATATATATACAAATTATATTTCAAAATAACAACAAAATAAATGTATTATTCATCCACTTTCTTTACTCCATCAGACGTTAAAATATAAAATAAAATAAAATAAGGGTACCATAGATCTAGTACATGTGTAGAGGTAGCTAGCTAAATAGTATTCTATGTAGTACTGCATGCCACGAGGAAACAAGCCAAAAAAAGTGAATGATGGGAGTTTGAAAAATAAAAATAGTTCAGCTATTCAATGCAATTAATAATTATGCAAGTGAGAAAGAGAGAGAGAATAGGGAGACAAGGGCAGTACCGTGTCGTGGTCTAAAAGAGAAGAGGGAGACTAGGGTAGTACACTAGTACGTGTCGTGGTCTAAAAGAGAAGAGGGAGACTAGGGTAGTACACTAGTACGTGTCGTGGTCTAAAAGAGAAGAGGGGGGCGTGTAGTATGTAGTGCATAAAAATGCCCCTGCCGTTTTACCTTAATTACAAAAATGCCACACACGAATCAACAGTTGAGCACTTGAGCTTCCTATACACGTACCGGCCAAAATTGTCATTTTAGCCGAAATCTGATATACCGGCCAGTACCGGCCGAAACATGCCGGCATGGCTGATATTTTAGCCGGTAAGAAACACACAACTTCCTAGTACCAGCTACTGTTCCGATATGAAATATTTCGGCCGTACTGACCGGTATAATACAAAATTCAAAACTTTGGTTTTCTGCAACGACAGGTCGTTCTATTAAGTCAATAGCAGCGGGGGTTTGATCCGTTTATTTCAAGCAAATGATGTAACGTGTTTACCACCATAGTTGTCTGTACTCCAATGCCCTTTACTGTATAGAAGTATCACAAAGCGAGAAATCTGCTGGACTGATTCTACTTATTTTCCTTCTCTTATCGTGAATTTGAATGGAAATTGTTGAAGATTCACAGCACAAGAACCTGCAGGGACAAAAGACTATAATATAAAGTTGTTTGTCCCAACTCTTACCATCAGACAAAACTGTAATAAAATCACATAACCATTTAGTAGAATTTTTTCCAATGCAAACAATCGCTCGAGCTATTCATATATAGGCCTCGTAAGAATTACCTATTACAACTGTACAGCTTTGAAAATCCACAACGGAACTGTCCGCAAGTAAAGAATTTGCATTTGGACCTGGATGAAATCAACGCTTTAAAATTCCAGAAAACAATATGACATCTTCATACCACCTGCATTCCATAAGAGCCGAAACAATTCTGAAAATGAAGAGACTTGGATGCTACTGAGTCGGGCTTTGATGGAATTACTCAGCTCAACCTTAGAAGGTGGAAAATCGTCGCATTATACACAGCACTTGCAAACTAAGAGAAGAGCATCTCATGTGATGATTTCTCTCACAAGCCAATCCAGAGTAGGATATGCGAAGTACAGTAAGAAAAATGATGGGAGAGCAAACAGAAGTGTGACAAGTATGTACAGAGCCAAGATGGTTGCACTGGCAGGTATTGCATATAAGACAATCAGAAGAAATATAACAACCAACGGGAACTTGGCTGTCAAATGAACAAAGAAAACCAGCGACTTTTGAAGCGAAGTGTGTAAAGCCTCCATACTGAGGTAATTATTGAGACGGCCATGGTTATGGCTTGATCTTGATGGCTCAGGATGCCGAGTATGTTGTACCCTCCTAAGGTTACCATGGCCCACTTGACCATTTGGTAAATTGCCATTTGCTGGCCGGACTGATTGATGATCCCTAGAGAAGCACGAATGAGACTTCCCTCTATCACCATTCATGCTCTCAACCATCCAGAGAAGAAAGTAGTTCTTGCGAGGAAACTTGAGATTTCCCCCATAAATGAGACGAAAGGATAAGAGATTACACCACGGGCAGGATATAAAAAGTGGAAGCTGAACTGGTTGAGTGGGAAATTTCACAACGGCCCACTGTAGTCCCAGTATGCAATTTTTACAAAGGGTATGGCCGCACCATAACACATAGGGTACATTTTCAACAATGTTGAATGATTCCCAGCATATTGGGCACTCTAGACCTTCCTCTCTGCTAACAGTTGAAGAAGCCTCATCATCAGAGCATTCAGAAGCAGCTTGGGTGGGGTTTAGACAACCATTTTTCAGTCCAACACTTCCAGCTATGCAATTGGATGCAAAATTCCACATTCTAATATCAGAGGGAGAATGAGCAAAAAAATTACAACGCTTGCTAAGGCTAACAGCAATTTGCCCCTGAAAGTAAACATAGAGTAAATTCATCAGGCAAATGGCCTTTTATGCGGTGCTTTGGTTAAACATTTATCTGGTGCTTCATTTTGTGTCATAAAAGTAAAATATGTGTTGAAAGTGCCAGCAGTATATATTCATGACAAGACAGCCCAACTATGCCCGCATCCTAACTGATTGGGACAGGCTACTAACATATATTAACTGTACTTTTTTCAAAATTGACATAATCCTTCTAATTATAGTCCTCCAGGGCACAAAATCAAATTCAGGCCTGTCAAGGCCCTAAAGAGGTATAGCACTATATAAAATACAAAAAATGCAAGCAAAAGTGTGCAGAGGCAGAATGAATAACCTGAGATGAAGAGAAACCAACTCATCCAGAAAAGTTTGGTTGTAAACTTATTGAACTACAATGGTGAAAACTCGGAGCTTGTAAGTCCGGCAATATCTCTGCTTTGCTCGTAAAATCTGAAAAGCGATCTATAAAACCAAGAATTACCAAGCAGCCCCATTTTATGCACTAGAAAGGATGTAAATATGCCTCACAAAGACTTGTAACAGAGAAACAAAGTGCCTGATAGTCGCTGATCTATATAAAACAAAAGTTACAAAACTTGGTCAAATCTCAAATCAAACCAGTTCATCCTAGACTCCTAGTTAAACCCATACCCATGAGTATTCAAGGAAAGTAATTCAAAACCTCAAAAAATACATTTTCTTGGCAAGGTTTTTTTTTTTAAATATGCAAGTCACAACCCCAAACAACATTGAAAAGCAATATTTATTGAATCTCAAATTTTCCTCCATTAAAGCGAAGTTTGAATCAGTTATCAGTAACCGCATACATTTCCACACCAAAAACTAATCCCCAGTTCAACTTGAACCACGTTTATGTTTCTAGTTGACACAGATTTACCAAAAGGTCAACGGGTCAGGCTTTGAAACAATAACTCCTGACAAACAGTGAAAACTCCGGGGTCCGGCTTCGCTTCGAAGACTATCCATTTCAAAGTCTAACCAAAGAATTTCAAATAGGGCCATTCAAATTCAGCCTTTCATACCAAAACCCATAAAGAACTCGAAGAGGAAATCATCGAAAATTGAGGCCATAAGCCTAGACCTAAAAATCTAGGTAATAAAAAAAAAGGAGCATTAAATAGAAGTGGCAAACGATCCGCCAAATATCAAGCACGCTTATAAATACCAATTAAGCTAGAAAGCTTAAACAATGAAAGGAATGAAAGAATTGAGAGACGGTCTCACCGATTGGTCGAAGTGCAATTTGACAAGCGAGTACATCGGGGGTTCAGAAGCAAACACCCTCAATCTCTAAGCTCTGAAACGGGCTATTGCAGAGAAATCGAAACTCCGAACCATTAAAAAAAAGGAACTTTAAAAGTGAGATTTGGGGTTCGGATTTGGATCTTTTTGTTGTCGGATTCGCTGGGTAACAAAAAGGAACGTCGCGGAGGTCTCGGCTGAGTCGGCTCTGCACAATACCCTCCCAGTCCCAGTTTTACAAGTGGCAAGGCATTCTCCGGATTTATGTCACCTCCGAACAACGTCGTTTTCTGTTGAATGAGCTGCTGCTGAATTTAATTTTAAAGAAATGATATTTGGTGTGTGTTCAAGTACCGTGTAGTCACTTTTAAAAAAATAAATAAATATGAGACCCATATGAAAAGAAATTAATTTTTTAATTGTAAACCTCACTCTTTTTCAAAGTGATTGTACGACATTTATGCATTCCACGACTATATGTAACATTACCTTTAATAATATTAAAGAAAACTAAGTTAATTTATAATAAATAACATATATCAAGTAAAAATATTCTGACATTATAAGCTTCTGTATTAGCAATGCCTTTAATATGTCAACAAGTAGATTTAGGCCTCGTTTGATTACATAGATGAGGTAATATTAGATAAAAATTAAAAATTAAATAAAATATTATTATAATATAATTTTTTAATATAATTTTTATTTTTGAATTTAAAAAAGTTAAATTATTTATTATATTTACCAAACCATACTTTAGATTTTTTTCCCCATTTATAAATAAAAAATTATATCTTAAGTTGATGTGTAAAGCATACCATCCATAGACCATACTGTTAAGATGTTGCAAGAGAAACTTAAAATTCAAATTCCTTATAAATTAAATTTTGTCATGTCAATGGTTTAAAAAGTGTGTTCTCCACGCCAGCTTATAAGTGGAAAAACTCTTTATAAATTACAATTTAGATATTTCTTTTGCTTTATTAGGAGATTGAGTATAAAAATTCAGTATTTTCTAAATAAAAGAGGAGATGAGATGGTTTACTTTCATGAATAATGTTAGATACAAGTTTTAAATAGACAAGCCGCATATAAAATCTTTATAAAAAAGTAAGTCTCACTAAATTATTATAAATTTTTTGACATATTTTGAGATGAGGTTATTTTTTTACGAAAAGATTAAAACTTATCTATTTAGAGTTTATAAAAATAATTTATCTACTTTCATGTACCCACGAGCACGAGCCATGCACGCTAGTGGAAGTAAACCAAGAGAACTTGGGCTTGGGCTTAACATATCTTCTCCCTTTGAATGTGGCAACCTTAGTTAGAACGAAACGTAAGGAGCCCATAAGGAGCGGCCATAATGCGAAAACTGATCACCACCGTTGGTAGCATCAAGGATGCCTTTCAACAAGCCACAAACGTCTAATAATGCAAGATTATCATCCATTGGTTGAAATTGTTTCTAAAATGGTAGAAAGGAACAACTATGCATTTGGATGCTGAGATGATCTCAGATAATTTGATTTGATCTGTGAATATTAGTATTTTATAGATCTCATTGAGATGTACTTGAATGTAAATAAGTTAAGATATGTATGTTAATGTATGACGTATGTTAAGATAATAATAACTTTTTTGATAGAAAATTAAAATTAAAAAAATAATAAGTCCTATTAATAATTAATTTAAGATCAATCAACCAAACACAGCTTGGAAAGTTGAAACTACGTATCTATCTAGCTTATGACCATATTGATAAATATATACTATTTGCATTGGGGCACTCAATAATAATAGAGGAAAGAGTAGTAAAGCTTGGATGGGTTTAATTTTCTGTTGGAATTAGATTCGTTGGACGGGGGCCGGATTCGTGTTCCGAGTTTAAATATGTGAAACACATGTCTCACATATAAGAATTCCAATGGTAACAAAAACTGTACTCAATCCAATGCCAGAAAAAAGTGATTGGACATGCGATATAGACAAAATGGAAGGGATCGAAGAGAATCTTGAACACCACATGCTTGTACGAGTACCTAAATGAAAATTATTGTACTGCTTGTATAGGCTAGGTAGGTCAGGGTGTTCAAATTCAAAACCTTTCCAGAATGGTGTTCACAGAAGCGCGCATGTGCTTCCAAATTTCCCTCCCAGGGGATGGTACGAATTGATCTGGGCCTGACAATTCGGTAGATATGTAAAAAGCTACCAATCTCCACCATAGGAGCCGATCGAGATCAGGGATCAGTAATTCAGATGGTTGGTACGTACAAGAATCTGGTGTGTGATACTTAATTCAGTGCATGAAAGGTCATGATCAAATGGACATGACTGGATTCCATCAATAATTGATGCCAGTTCCGTGCTTATAAATTCATCCACTTTCACTGAAACTATGTGTTGTGTATTCATCTGTCTCAAACTCTGACCTGACTATTTATAATCTCCACGGCCTTATGCATGGTTTAAGTCGCTATGGAGGGATTGCAGGCCCCAGAAGCAGGAAACAAAATGCCTTTTCTCAGGCCACCTCAAGTAGAAGAAGTACTTTATAGTTTATCATCATGAAATTATAAATATAAGGCTTCTCATGTTTGCAGATCATGTTGTCCACTACTTCCATTTCCAGCCACTTCGACAAAATTTAGAACACAATCACGAGTTAAGGGGGAATTTTTCCTTTGGAAAGGCCCACAAGGCCTCGAACTCAATCCAAAGGGGTCTCTTATCCAAACAAGGAACGAAACGACAACTTAGGAAGAACATCGACTGATCGACAAGACTGAACAACTTGACACACTGCAGCTGCCCTCGAGAACAGAATGTGCACGGAACACATGGAGAACACGGGAGATCCTTGATTTATCGGCATCAAGTCATCGACGACTCATATAAATCGGCCTGGGCTCAAGGAATCGCTCCACATTAATGGCACTGCTAATTAAGTCACACGCCACAATTATGAAGCCAACATGAAGCCACACCACATTAAAGAAAATCTGGCGGCAGACACCAAAAGAGAAGCCTGAACTTTGTGGGAAAAGATTATTTGCACCCTCCCCAGACACGGTATAAATAGCAAACCCCAGGTACCGAAAAACTATCTCTGATTGCTAGACTCTCTTATTTATTTACTACACTTTAAGAATATTTACTAACTTCGGCATTAGAAAGTTACCCGGCCCCTAGGCCGCCCTTTCAAAGTCACAGTATTTTCTATCTCGTGCAAGGCTCGCTTTTGAAAACCTAAGTTGTTGGAACTTGACCCAAAAATGTGCGAAACATGACCTTAACAATGAGTACTACTTATTAATTGTTCATGTTTATTAAGCATGATTCTGTTTGAGAAATACTTGTTTATTCAAGCACTCCTAGAAGTATTTCTCAAAATTAACCCACATGATCATGCTCAGCATGGATTCATTAGTAGTATATTAGCGTGATTTGGTGTTGAATTAATAATTAGCTAGTACGTATGTAGCTAGGTTCTAAAACCCTCGTTTCCAAACCTAACAACTGCATACACTTTGGTGGGTTTCTCTCCTGATCGAGTCTCAAGCAACTGCTACTAAACAAGTATTGCCAGCTCAAACAAAATCTAAAATTCAACATAATTTAATCTTATGGAGTACTGTTCCAATATTAGTTCCCCCTTCCAAAAAAAAAAAAAAAAAAGAAAACTATTGGCTAAAGTGTCCCATCAAGGATGGTCCTATTAGACATGCCTATATCATGAAAAATGAAGTTGCGTGTCCTTAGCTAAGCCTGTTCATAAGGTAGGCAGGTACGTGTAGCAGATGAAATTTTATATATGCATATTTTATGTAGAATATAATATAATATAATATATATACTCAACCGAAAGACCCTAATGAATCAATGATAATACTTGCAGCATCAGATCAATAGGGCCGGAGTGGGGTCACTTCTGTTTTGTTATTTTCTTGCATGTATATATTGAGTATTGCATGGTTGATATTTGACCAAGTATATATAAACCCAACCAAATCTCTGCAATTTTATTCCACATTAATGTATAGATAGTTGTCTAGAAACGATGAGCCCCAAAAAATTAATTATTTTCTTCCATTCTGATCTTCCCTAGCTAGCTAGTACTTTATCATCATCGTCACATGATCATGATCATGTAAAGTCTCTTGTACGTGTTCATATCCCGAAAGGAATTAAACACATCATTTGCCTGGCTGGAAACAAATCTATTGCTATATTTCTTACCAGATCGAAACTGCAAAGAGATCAGATCAGATCAGATTCAGACGTTCCAGATTAACCCTGATATATTTTTCTTGTGAAAGAGGCTAAACATGATATCCACACGAGTACTCTACCAGCTAATTTAGCTTACGTACTGAACACATCCCTTTCGTTCACAATGCTTAAAAGCTAGGCAAGCATAACTGATCTGACTATATATATATATATATATATATATATATATAATCCCAAAAAATTAATAAAGTTGTTCTAGATGATCTAGATCCCTTAATCATGATGATATAATCAAGAGCAAGCATGACCTCATGTTTTTTCTTTTTCCAGACACCAAGGAAAAAGATAAATACAAAATTAGCCCCCCATGCTTCCAGCTATTAGATTCATTTGTGACGTCCTAACCAAATCTTCGAGGATTTCGATCGGCCATCCCTCTCCATCCGTGTAAATTAATTCTACCGCATGGGTACTCAAGACACACACACACATTCTGATCATATTCATTATTAATTCTAAACTGATAGAGTGAGGAAGAAAGTAGAAAGTTTTCCAAAGAATTCTTATTAATTTCACAAAGAAATTACAGTGCTATATATATACAGTACATGGATGAAATTGCAGTGGCTGTCCTAGGAAATTCTGCAAGCAATAGGCGTGCACAGCAACGCATTCCTCAAATATGGCAAAGTTTGTTATAGTGCTCTGCCAAAACAATACAATCATATACAGAGATCATGCCATAGCCTACTGTACGTTATTCCTGAAGATTTTGGAGAAGCTGCCGACTTGGAGAGACCTTGCCGTGTGGCTTGTGTCGTGGATGCCAAGATGGATGGTTCGCTCGTTCGCAATGAGTAAAACTGAGTGGATACAAGAGGTTTAGTAAAAATGTCGACCAATTGATCTTTGGATGGAAGAAAAGCAACTTGGATTGTTTTGGCAGCAACCCTATCACGAGCAAAATGGAAATCAATTTCCATATATTTTGTACGTGAGTGAATGATGGGGTTAACGGACAGGTATGTGGCTCTTAGGTTATCACACCATAGAAGTGGAGCTTTAGGTAGAAAAATGTGAAGTTCTTTAGGAGTGATTGGATCCAAAGTAACTCAGTTGTGGTATTTGTGAGTGCCTTATATTCGGCCTCTGTGCTGGAGTGAGCAATAGTGCGTTGCTTGCGAGAACTCCACGAAACCAGATTGCGACCAAGAAAGAAGCAAAAACCTCTCGTGGAGCGACGGTCATCAGGGCAACTAGCCCAATCAGAATCGAAAAATGCTTGAATTTGAAGTGAAGATGACTTGTGGATGAGAAGACCAAAGTTTAAGGTTTGTTTGAGGTACCTTAGAAGGCGTTTTACAACCTACCAGTGTGGGTGTTTGGGATTGTGCATGAATTGACAAGTTTTGTTTACTGCAAATGCAATGTCTGGTTGAGTTAGAGAGAGGTATTTGAGACTTCCTACAATGTTACGGTAGAGTGTGGGATCCGAAAATGAAGGAGTGTCATTGAGAGAGAGTCCGGTGGAAGCTGCCATTGGTGAAATTACACCATTAGCAGAAAGCATATTGGTTCTCGAAAGCATATCATAGATGTATTTTCTTTGTGATAGGAAAATTCCATTTTCTAAGTATGAAATTTAAATACCAAGAAAATATGATAATTTGTCTAGGTCTTTTATGGGAAAAACAAAGCATATGTAGGAAATCAAATGATCAATTTGGCTTGGATGGGAGCTGGTTACTACAATATCATCAACGTAAATTAGAACGTAAACTAGGACAGATTGTTGAGAATAGATAAAAAGTGATGGATCAGCTTTGGAAGGTAGGAAGCCATACTCACAGAGGCATGAATTGAGTTGCGCGAACCATGCACGTGGTGCTTGCTTTAGGCCATAAATGACTTTATGCAAGCGGCAAACATATTCAGGGTGCTCAAGGTGGACAAATCCTACCGGTTGGGACATGTACATTGTTTCATTAAGGTCATCGTGAAGGAACATGTTTTGAATGTCAAGCTGTCGGAAAGGCCATCCTTGAGAGGCAGCGAGAGAGAGCATTAAACGGATCGTTGTGGGTTTGACTACCGGACTGAACGTCTAGAAGCAGTCGATACCCTCTTGCTGATGAAACCCCTTGGTGACAAGTCTCACCTTGCGCCATTCAATAGTTCCGTCAGCATGACATTTGTTGTGAAAAATCCACCTGCAACCAATAATGTTAGAGGAAGGGGGAGGAGGAACTAGGGACCAGGTCTTGCTCTATAGAAGAGATTCTTTGCTCATGGCATCGTGCCATTCTGGAAAGCGGGAGGCAACTGTGTAAGAGGAGGGGTTCTTCGGGAACATCGACAATTGAGGTTAGACACTGACGGGGAGTTGGATAGGGAATTTGGCCATGGGTAAATTGCTTAGGCTGTGAGCTGTTTGTTTTGGATTGAGTGATAATCAGAGATCGTGGAGGTGGAGGTGGGGGATTGGAAGGAGGAGCAAAGTCAAAATTAGCTATTATTGGGATTGTGTTTGCAGAGGAGGGGTAAGTTTGAGAAGGGAAAGTGGGAGTTGGGCCATGCGTTGGTGGGCTGGGAGGTGAGGTGGGGTTATGTGGTGAAGTTGATAAGTTTTGACCCATAGTGATATGTAAAATGAGAGAGGTAAGGAAATGTGAGTGGGCTGAGTATGAGTGAGGTCTGGTTTGAGATGTGTCGAGTAAGGGAATGAGTTTTCATTGAAAATTACATCACGTTATATGTACATCCGATTTGAGTGAAGATGAAGGCATTTATAGCCTTTGTAAATTGGACTATACCCGAGAAATAAACAAGATAGACAGCGGAAATGAATTTTGTGGTCGTTGTTGTAGGGCTAAAGATTTGGCCAACATTCTGTGCCAAAAACTTTGAGAAAGGTATAATTGGGTTCTCTATTAAAGAGTAGAAGATGGGGTGATTTTTTTTTAAGGGATGGAGATGGAAGGAGGTTGATGAGATATGATATTGTGTGAAAAGCATCCGACTAGAATTTGTAAGGAAAGGATGTTGTAGCTAGAAGGGCTAGACCCTTCTCAACATGAATATGACAATGTTTTCTCTCAACCACACAATTTTGTTGGTGAGTGTGTGGACAAGGGAGTCGATGAGCAATACCTTGGGAGTTAAGAACATGGGTGAGGGGTCGAAATTCAGCCCCAATCACTTTGAACAGTTTTGGTTTTAGAATTGAGTTGCCTTTCAACATATTTTTGAAACAATAAGAAAATTGATGTTGCATCTCCCTTATAAGCTAGGGGATAAAACCAAGTATATCGGCTATAGTCATCAATAATGGAAATATAAATCGAAAGATATCATGTGATATATAAGGGGAAGGACCCCAAACATCTGCAAAGATAAGTTCCAATGGTCCTGTGGACCGATTAACAGACAATTCAAAAGATAATTGTCGACATTTGGCAAGTGGACAAGTAGAACAAAAAAAACTAGGCTGAGTGGGGATAAACAGCAAACATTTGGTGTGCAAAATGTTTGAGACTAGTCGGAGAGAGGGATGGCCCAGGCGATGGTGTCATTGATTGATTGTAGTTCTTTCACCAACAAAAGCAACTGATGATGATTCTGAGATGGCTGGAGGGAAGAGATAGAGTCCGTTATGTGTTGGACCTCGGATTAGAGGAGTCCCCATTTGTTTGTCATTCACACAAAAAAGAGAATCATGAAAGTCGAAAACGACATGGTTGTCTTTGCATAATTGATAAACTAAGATTAAGTTTTTTGTAATTTGAGAAACATGAAGCAAATTGCGTAGGAAAAATTTAGAAGAAGAAGTCGAGAGTCTTGAGTCACCAATATCATAATGGGAAGGCTGGAACCATCACCAACTTTGATCTGTTCAGGTCCAGGATACTGGTCGGCACTGATGTTTAAGTTGTGAAGGTTGGAAGTGAGATGATTGATTGTCACAAAGTCTGGATACCATTGTTGATTCGTGTGGGATTGAGAGTTGGTGTAGTGAGCAGAGAAAGAGCGTGGTGGTCCATGTTGGTACGCTTGATCAAAGCGATGAAAGCACTGTAAAGCAACATGGTCTACCTTGTTGCAGACTTGGCATGTAGGTTTTGTTGATTGTTGGGGTTGATTTTGAAATGTGGAAAAGAAGTGTACCCCACGATTGCAAGCAGCATGGCCACCATTTCGACCACCCTGAAAGGCGTTTCGTCCACCACGGTTAAGGGAGGGAGTGGTGAAGTTCACTGAAGGGTTGGGCAAGAGTCCTTACTGAAGAGAGTTTAGAGATAGTTGGCTTTCAAGGGTAAGTAGATGATTAAAGAGTTCAGCAGAGTTTATGGTGTTGCTCGCGTGGTGACCGAGATGATGAATGGCTCAAACTCTGAGTTGAGTCCATTTAGGAGGTAGGAGACGACCTCAGAGTCATGAAGAGGTTCTCTGGCTACAGTCATGGTATCTGATAGAAGGTGAACTTTTTAGTAATACTCTGTAATCGAGAGAGAGCCTTTTTTGAGATTGGTGAGTTGATGACGGATTTGGAAAATCTTAGCCTGAGATTGAGAGGTAAACATGGTTTCTAGAGTGACCCATAGGTCGCATGATGTGCATGAAGAGATAACTTGGGCTAAAATGGGTTCTGTGAGTGAAGACAGTAAGGTACTTAAGAGGAGTTGATCTGTGAGACGCCATTGGAGGTATGCTGGACTGGTTTGTGGAATGGGAGAGGTAGATGGAGAGGGTGGGACACAGGCAACTGGTAAGAGAGGAGGAGGTGGTGGAGTTGAGCCATCAATGAAATGAAAGAGTTCTTGGCCATGAAGATATGGAATGATTTCAGCTCGCCATAGAAGATAGTTGACGGAACTTAGTTTCACAGAAACGATATGGGAGAAATTATTTGAAAGTTGGAAGGATGAGGGAATGGAGGAATCTTTGCCAAGGGAGGAGCTATCGCTGGCCATTGGGAAGAAAACATTAGTCCAATGCTAGTTCTAGTATCATGATAGAGTGAGGAAGAAAGTAAAAAGTTTTCCAAAGAATTCTCATTAATTTTACAAAAAAATTACAGTGCTACATATAATTATATATACATATGGATAAAAATGCAGTGGCTATCCTAGGCAATTATGCAAGCAATAGGGTGTACAACAACGCATTTTTCAAATATGGCAAAATTTGTTATAGTGCTCAGCCAAAACAGTACAATTATATACGTAGATTTTGCCAATCTACTTTACGTTATTCTAAAAGATTCTGAAGAAGCTATTGACTTGGAGAGATCCTCCTGTATCGTTTGAGGATGGTTTAATATACGAGTAGTGATAAATATACAATATTTTATATAACACTTTATACAATATATATTATAAAATAAGGGTATTTTTATAAAATGATATTAGTTTTATAAAATATTTTACAAAAATACTCTTCTTTTTAGATATTATTATATAAAATGTTGTATAAAATGTTGTGAATTTATCATTTTTCTTAACATAAACCGATCGAGTTTTCCTAATCAAATTCCATTTCTTGATTGCAAGTAGTACTGCTTATACACATGGATGTCTCATTAATGCTTCAACTTCACTCCAGAGAAAAAGTGGTACGGCACATTAAGGATACGGAAACACTGAAAATGACCACTCATTTATGGAAAGACCCCACATAAATTAATTAGACGTTGTCGTTTTTTATTATTTAAAGAAATTGGATCAGCAGTGATATGATTATATACTGTCTATGATTTTTTTTGTTTTTTTTGTTTTTGTCATTTAATAATCATTTATCCCCAAAACTCCAAATGTTAGGGGGGCCCAATTGTAGGCATTAATTGATGCAAAATAAGCAAAGAAAGTGGGGAAGGTTGGTTTACCCAACTTAATTTGGCCACTTCTGCTACTAAATATCGTACTGCATGGATGGGGAGGCTAGAGAAGGAAGAGAAAAAAAAGAAGACAAAACACAAGAAATGATACGTACATGACAAGGCTACATGCATATATGTTGAAGTTTAATTCTTGTAAACAAACCAGCTCTTTTTCCAACAAGTTGTTGGAAAATAACGTACCATGCATTTCCCATGCTTTCAAGGAATTATATTTAATATATATATATACAGAAATACCACATACAATCGTAGAGCATATAAGTATTGTGTAATCATTTTGAAAAAGAGTGAAATTTACTATTTTTTTTTTATGTAGGTCTCGTATTTATTTATTTTTTTTAAAATAATTATGCGATACTTACATACTCATAATTGTAATTATTATTTATATATATATATAGAAAATAGAAGAAGTTTCTGAAATCACTGGAAATTAATAATTAGGTGGACGGTAATTTGGCCATGTTATTATATATTATTGTATATAGGAAAATGTTAGATGTCCCGCTGGGGGCTCCCGCTAGGAGCTCCCATTGGGCTTTAGTGTTTTTTTATATGTGTTTTTTTTTAGTTTTTTTTATATAGATATTTTTAATAATTTTAAATATTTTAAAAAAATAAAATAAAAATTACAATATTATTAAAAAATATTTCCTTAATTATGAAGTAGTTATTCTACTTCGTGATTAAGGAAGTATTTTTTAATGATTTTTTTTACTTTCTGATTAAGGAAGTGTTTTTTAATAATATTTTAAATTTATTTTATTTTTTAAAAATATTTAAAAGTAAAAAAATCTATATAAAAAATAAATTAAAAAAATACACATAGAAAAGCACATGCAAAGCCCAACGGGAGCTCCGGGAGCTGTAGCAAGACCCTAGTGATAAACACATAATATTTTTTCACAATACATTATAAAATAAAGATATTTTTATAAAATAATATTAATTTTATAAAATATTTTATAAAAATATATTTCTTTTTAAAATATTGTTATGTAAAATATTATATAAAATATTATGTGTTTATCATTTCAGTAAAGCTACTCTCACTGCTCCCGATCCTGCTAATTTTTTTATTTATTTATTTTTTACTTAGTGATTAAGTAAGTATTTTTTAATGATATTATAATTTTTTTATTTTTTTAAAAAAATATTTTACAGTATTAAAAAAATACATGTATAAAAAAATAAAATAAAAAAACACATCATTTTACACTATCGATGGCCTCCAACGGGACTGAGAGCGGTGAATGTAGAGCCACCCTTGTATATATACCCTTTATAATCTATTGCATGCGTACCTGGTTGCTCGATCAAAAATTAATTTCAGCAGTCTCTGCTCATGATTTGGAAGACTCGTGGAATGATCAAGCACGCAGGGAATGTGTGGTTTGACACTATCAAGTTGCGTTTTCAAGTAATTGGGTTAGGGTATTGATACCTTACCACGTTGTACTACCGCTCTACTGCTAATTTATTTTTTTAATTCGTTTCCTCTTCAGATCAGGACTTCATAAGCTCATTTTATCCTTATTCACTTTTACTCACTTTTCTCAAAGAGATTATGTAATACTTACGGACTCTATGATACAAATATCATTTATCTTTAATCAAATATTAGGACAGAAGATAGATATTGTGGCTGCAATATACGAATAATTAATTATAAAAATAAAATTAGAAAAAAAGAGTTTAAGCCCATTTATTTATGTCAAATCTTACATAAAGTGTATAGACGGAAGAAATGATAAAATTGCTAGCAAATTTTGAAGTGAAGGCGAGCGTGCAGAGGCGAAAGAAATTAAAAAAATAAACGGATAGCAGACTGGAGTACAGCATAGTAAGGCTATCATTTTCCAAGTTATTTTGATCATCTCATGATACCACGTACGTACGTACTGATCATGGCATATATACATACATCTTTCTGCTCCTAGTCTTCGATGGGCCTGCAAGAGCTTTCATTCTGTTTTTACTGTGGAAGTCACATGGCTCATCATCGGATGACACTGCTATGAGTGATAGAGGTGGGGCAACTGCACGATATATATGAACCGTTTTATGGAGACTTGACTCAGCCTCTTCCTCTTCGTTCGCCACAAAATATTAGTAATATGTGGTGTTTGCATCCTCCTTAATGAACGGGTTGTGTTCACCGTAGAAGGTCTCTTCTCTCCCATTTTTCAGGTATTTGAAGCGCTGGTAGAGAGTAGAGGGCACCACTGCATTCTCACGAAGCCAAGGGCGTCCCATAAGAGCCTTGTACGAAGTGTCTGCATCAATAACCTGGAAGTAAGCGTCCATCTGCAAGTCACTGAATGTCACCTTCTAAGACCCTATTCACTGCCAAGGTATCGATCTTGCCTTTGCAGTACAAGGGGCGATTATGATCCGATATATATATCTATATATATATGCTATATAGCTGCTGATCTAACAAGCGATCGAGATAACACATATATATTGATCTGCATGCTTCCTCGATCAGCAATGTCTTAGACCACAAAATTTCATGCTTCGAGTACTGATGATCATCATGGTCAACGACCCAAAAGTATGTCGCCCTGCTTATGATACAACAAATCAATAGGATCTAGATGTTGGTCCCAATTACATCTATGAAAAAAAAAATCATATATATATATATATATATATATATATATATATTATTCATAGATTGAATCTTCCGGTCTCATAAATATTCTTCGATCACTAGTATTACCACTCGATCGAAGAAAGCCTAGGAAAATGAAAGCTTAATAATTACTCATAAATGAACTTAATTTAATTATGATTAAGATGGTTTTAGTTTAAGAACTCTATGATGATCATTGCCAATTAATATATTTGAAAAAATAAAAAATAAATTGAGACGTAGGGCCAAAACTAATCAAATTGCGGTTTGCCCAACCATATATGAATATTTAGTAATATATATTTGAAAACCTTATAACTAACCCCACTAATTAGCCCCTTTTGAGTTGCTCCATCCCTCAAGTTGCTCCCTCGAGTTGTCCCTAGTGCATTTTTTTTTGGTTTCTTAATGTTAAAAAAAAACACATATAAATACATTAGTCGTAACTTTTTTAAACATTTTAAAAAAATCAAAATGCACTAACGGTTAACTTAGCTTTTTCTATATATAATATTATAATTATGGAAAATGAACCGACAAGTCCGTGTATTCCTTTTTTTAAAAAAAAAAAATAGATAAACTTATGACTTACATAAAACTCATTTTTTAATAGTAGGCTCCGCATTTTTCTAAATAAAGTGCGTGAACCTTGTACAGTATTATCCTAGAACTGTAATACCTAACATTATTACTCTATAATTATTAACTATAAGTGCTATAGTTATAAAGAAATCTCATAAAATAAATTTACAAATTAATATGACTTAATTTATATGATACATTAAACCTATTTTATAATAAAAAAAATTTACGATTTAACGTGCAATGTCAAATCACACTAATTTATTAATTTATTTTTATAAAATCTGTTTATAACTAAAATATTTATTAAATAGTTAATTATAGTTTGAAATTGTATGCAGTGTACGTACTAACTAAGTTTTCTGCAGTGGATAAGACTGTTCATCCGGGCCGGATTTTTTTCCGGCCCGGTCCGGAACCCGGATAACCGGTTATCCGGGTTCCGGTTACGGTTTTCGGCCCGGATTTGATCCGGGCCGAAACCCGCATTCTAATAACCGGATTCATCCGGTCCGGACCCGGGTATGAAACCCGGGTTCCATAAAACACCCGGTACCATCCCGGGTTTATATAAAATCGAAGAGATGGATTTTGTAACCCGGGCCGAAACCCGGATGAATCCGGATTTTTGAAACCTGGCAATCCGAGTTCCGTATTATACCCGGATTTTTTTTTTTTTTAACAGAAACCCATATTATTCAGTTTCTTTCAAAATGCTTTTTATTATTATTATATATAAAACTAATTACTTTATAACTAAATGCATCTAAAAAAAACATAATGCAATCACTACATATTTCATTATTTAGTATTTATACATTACATTATAAAACACAAATTACAATATATAAAATTATATATCAAAAGTGGATTACATATCAAAACTGCAACTTTGTGGCATTAGTTGAATCTGGGATTACACTTTCTAGCTATGATTTTACCAACAAAATTCACCAAAATATCAACTCCACTGCACAAAACATTTTTGACAAATGGATCATGGGATCATGGATCCATTTAGAACGTTAGCAGCAGCTAAAATCTACTGACCATGAATGCAATTGGCTTCTTGGTCTCCATGAAGTCCTTCACCAAGGCAATGACCGAATCATCCAAAGCTAAATATGCAGGAGCTCGACCTCCAGGGATAACAAGAGCATCATACTTTGAGGCATCACCAAAGAGTTCAGATAGCAAAATAAATAAAAAAAACCCACGTTTACAACCATGTTTAGCAGCATATACTTTATACACATATTTAACAAAAAAAAAAACACAGATCTATCAAAGATTTTTCCATTCAAACATTTTCATAAGAACAGACCCATAAATCAACAAAGTGATAAAACGAGAAAACCCTAAAAAAATTGTTGCAGAGAAAGCAAGCCAAGACCTCCATTCTAGGTCGATATTAATTTTCTACACAAATGTTACAGAGAAATATTGCCTTGGTTCTTCGTTTTCTACACGAATGTTACCCAAATCACAGAGAACAAACCTTGGGGTCGAGAGGATGACGGCGAGTCGGTTAGGAAGATGAAGTCACGAGGATGACGAGGTTTCTTCGATCGGTACTGAGGGAGGAAGGCTAGGGTTTCTTCGATCGGCACAGAAAGAAGACCTTCGAGCCCCGAAAGAAACAGGAAGAAGAAGACGGAATCATCGAAAGAGACCTTCGATTCACTCTCTTCAATGATAGACAGAGCTTTGCTCGGCAAAGACTACAGTTTTAGCATGAGCGACGAGAGAGAGGGGGGAGAGGGCATGGAGACGGATGTGAGATACAGAGAGATGGACGGTAAGACTGTTCATCAGGGCCGGATTTTTTTTTCCGGCCCGGTCCGGAACCCGGTTATCCGGGTTCCGGTTACAGTTTTCGGCCCGGATTTGATCCAGGCCGAAACCCGCATTCTAATAACCGGATTCATCCGGTCCGGACCCGGGTATGAAACCCGGGTTCCATAAAACACCCGGTACCATCCCGGGTTTATATAAAATCGAAGAGATGGATTTTGTAACCCTAGTGAGCCTTCGACTCGCCGTCATCCTATCGACCCCAAGGTTTGTTCTCTGTGATTTGGGTAACATTCGTGTAGAAAACGAAGAACCAAGGCAATATTTCTCTGTAACATTTGTGTAGAAAATTAATATCGACCCAGAATGGAGGTCTTGGCTTGCTTTCTCTGCAACAATTTTTTTAGGGTTTTCTCGTTTTATCACTTTGTTGATTTATGGGTCTGTTCTTATGAAAATGTTTGAATGGAAAAATCTTTGATAGATCTGTTTTTTTTTTTTTTTTGTTAAATGTGTATAAAGTATATGCTGCTAAACATGGTTGTAAACGTGGGTTTTTTTTATTTATTTTGCTATTTGAACTCTTTGGTGATGCCTCAAAGTATGATGCTCTTGTTATCCCTGGAGGTCGAGCTCCTGCATATTTAGCTTTGGATGATTCGGTCATTGCCTTGGTGAAGGACTTCATGGAGACCAAGAAGCCAATTGCATCCATGATCAATAGATTTTAGCTGCTGCTAACGTTCTAAATGGATCCATGATCCCATGATCCATTTGTCAGAAATGTTTTGTGCAGTGGAGTTGATATTTTGGTGAATTTTGTTGGTAAAATCATAGCTAGAAAGTGTAATCCCAGATTCAACTAATGCCACAAAGTTGCAGTTTTGATATGTAATCCACTTTTAATATGTAATTTTATATATTGTAATTTGTGTTTTATAATGTAATGTATAAATACTAAATAATGAAATATGTAGTGATTGCATTATGTTTTTTTTAGATGCATTTAGTTATAAAGTAATTAGTTTTATATATAATAATAATAAAAAGCATTTTGAAAGAAACTGAATAATATGGGTTTCTGTTTAAAAAAAAAATCCGGGTATAATACGGAACCCGGATTGCCGGGTTTGAAAAATCCGGATTCATCCGGGTTTCGGCCCGGGTCTAACCCAAATTAACCCGGTCCGGATTTCGACCCGGGTTTGGAATCCGGGTTCCGGTCTGGGTCTACCCAGATTTTCGGGTCGGAACCCGGATGAACACCCTTAACAGTGGAGGTTGGAGGAAAGAGAAACTAATTAATTCACCTCGTGCCGTACCCATGAATTAAATATGCTAATTCAGTCGAGTATGATGAATATCGGCAGTATAATAATTTGACTTATGGTCGAGATGATCATGATGGTACCGTAACATTGGTTAGTGAATTTTTTTCAAATTCAGTAATGTTCATTTATTTGAGCCTTTTGAGAACCAATTATAGGTAAGTACTTTTCATCTCACGTTGGCCGTATAAACAACCAATTATTGGTAACTTTTCATTCTAGAAACAGTTTCATCTTATTTTATTTTATTTTATTATTATAATTTTTTAAAATTTTAGACAAATAAAATATAATAAATAATTTAATTTTTTTAAATTTTAAAATAATAATAATATTAAAAATAATATTTTATTTAATTTTTAATTTTCATTTAAAACTACTCCTCTCACCTCACTGTCATTTATACAGCCAACGTGCATCACGCTTTGCCTTTTTAACTAGCAACCTGACAACAATATTACATGAGGAGTGGGGCAACTCCGCCCGTCAAATTGAGTGGGCGGAAAGGCAAAGAAACCTTTTTCTTACGTGAATAGTTGTTCCATAAATAAATTATATATTATTGTGGCCTACAGGCCTCCAAATAATAATAAATTAAACTAATCTAGGCATATCCTGATCTGATCCCGCCCCTTTCCTAGCTAGCTTCGTAGTTCGTAAACTAATTAAGCTAGCTCGTGCATGCATCGTGTGTATTGAGATTAGCATTGGAATTTTAAAAGGGCTGGTGCTTGTCTTGGCTCTCTAGTACTAGTGGTAAATGACTCTAAAGACATGCATATATTTGCAAGATTTGGCTACAGATCAGAATATTTTATCCTTTTGAGAACCCATCCAATTATTAGCAACTTTTAGACATCTCTCCCAAGTTCTTTACAAAGCCAACGTGGATCACATCTTGCTTTTGGTAATGTAGCAGGCCATGGTACATTAAGATATATATATATATATATATTAATATAGATATAAAGAGATTTTATAAAAATAAATTTATAAATTGATCATCAGACTTGTATATATGTAATTGATTATAAAAATATGTTTATTATTATTATTTTTTTCAAATTTAGCTTTTTCTTTAATTTTTATTTAAACTTCAGACTTAAAAGACTTAGAATAAGAGGGGGAAATTAGACACAAAATACTGCAAAACTCATGTAAATACTGTAAAACTAGATCTATATCTTCGGATGGAAATTCCTCGTGATCTTCCTTATAAACTATGCATTTTGAGATTGACATCGGAATTTAAAAAGCTGGTATTTGGTTCTCTGCTACTTTGAAATGGACTGCTGATGTGCACCACCATGTAATAACTAAAATAGCCTACTGTACGTACAAATAAATCCAAATACCAAATCGGGATACATTCTCAACTATCAACTGCCCTCAACCCCAAGCACCCGATCTTCAAACTCTGGCCACCATTCTCTTATAACATGTTAGTATTTTTTTTTAAGTTGTCGGTCCTAAAAATATTTTATACGAATAATCTATCACAGGCTTTCCGAACTTCTTCATCGATCTGTTTTTACATGCTACAGCAGCTGATGGACGTTGGTGATATACGTTGGCATCATTTGTTCTTATCAATGTATCATTTACCTAAAAATAATACATTGTTACAGCAACACGTACAATTAAAATAAAATAAAAAATACTGTAGCAAATTGAATCAGCCTTTCGAATCTACTTTTCACGGAAAAAGACGCTTTGGTGAAGAGAATCGTGGAATAGTATTTAAAAGTTTTATTTTCTGATCTTTTTGTCCCCAATTTCATGACTTTTACGTGCCGAGGAATAAAAGTATAAAACTACTGGTCATGTGCGTGAGACCCCACATGATATAATTTTCCTTTTTCTTTTTTGCTGTGAAGTACAATTACAAACTGTGCTGTTTTTGGATAGTTGTTAATTAATCAGGAAAACAAATGAGGGGTACGGTAGTTTTGGTAGGTTTAGGAACCTTCCATGCACTCACACACGTAGTGGAGAGCAAACTGAGAACATATTCAAGAAACAGCCATGGAATGCACAAATCAAGGAAAGTGGCCGAGAAGTAGTACTGGGTGTGGCCCGACTGGGATGTAAGGAGCTAGGCTGTCAATTAATGTTCCCTCGTGAATTGCAAATATTACTTAAAATGTTTGCTCAAACCACGAATGCATGGGAGGAGACCACACATCAATCTCTTTTATATATATAACTTGCAAGAATCATACTGCATCCACATTAGTTAAACCGAAATGGCCTGCGTGCGCGCTTTGTAGAATAATTATTTGGAGAATTCGAAATATTTGAGCTCGTGGCCCTTTTAGACTTGTCTTATTACCTGGTCGCGCGTCTTAAATATGAGTTTATTTTCCTTTCATGCATGTCGACAAAGGGCTGAATTAAATAGGAATGTTGGCTCTCATTCCTAGTACGTACGGATGGGTTAAAAAAAAAACGCTACTTTGAATGGCGGACCATATAAAAGATCATGTTTTAGTGCATGTGATCAAACCAATAATTACAAAGCTAAAATCAATGTCAATCGGATTAATATAAGCAATGAATTACAGGTGGAATGGTGTACCGTTGCTGCATCTTCGATCGGCGGGGCTGGCCTTGTGTTTGTGAACGTTGGTACATGCATTACTTTTTAATCGCATGCAACTAGAGCAAGCGTGAGGTTTACCGCCGATAAGCATATATACGCATGCAAATCATGGCAAAGTGAAAAGATGGTGACATTATGTGAGACTTAATTTCCAATGAGCCCTCGTACTTCACAACGACACACGTAGCTAGAGACATGATGTCTGATGATATAGTTTTGGGATGCCATTAACCAGTTGCTTAAGTCTTGGTGTAGGCGGGTATATATCTTAGCTTGCCGCATTGACTGCATTCCTTTGTTCAGCCTTCGATCTAAATTCTTGGTCGGGATATCGGACGCTTTGTGACCTATTTCAATCTCGATCGTTAGATCATCTAATGCCAGTCTTTTTGTTTATTGCATTGATCATCAATGCGGCCTTCTCTAGCGCCCAACTCGGCCATTAATTGGGCGCCCCAAGGTTCAGTTGGGTTTCATTAATAATGTTTCCAATGCGTCAGTTATATATTACGTTAAACGCTCGGGCTTTTAAATCTAGTCATTGTTAACACTTCTAATTTCCAGGGATTGAGGTAGGATAATGGCACTGATCGCATTTATTATTCAAGAATATTGATCCTGAGTGAGATATATATTAATTTGATCAACAGACACATGTAGATATGGGCAAGATGTTGGTCGGAACCTCGATCAATATTGGTCAAGGTCTCTTTTTTTAGGCTGCCTAGCTAATTAGTCCTGTAGACCCGAACTTTTAGGCAAGGACTGAGTCATGTTAATTCGCCATTCATTTATATATGGGTCTTGGGTCAATACCTATATATCTATTAGCAAATTAAACTAATTCCTTTCTCTTGCTTTAATGCTTTCATGAGAAGATACATATATAATAAATATGCAAGGCAAAGTCATTTTAAAATTTTGGAAATAAATTAAAGATGTTTTTAGAGTAAATATATATATATATATATTATATAGAGGTTAAGGCATGCAAAAGCATATATATATATTCTTCTTAATCAAGAAGTGATTGATTCATTGAAGCACATTTGGGATCTTCTTACGTACGTACACCATGCAATATGTATTTGGTGGACAGTACTAGTACTATCTTCCATATATAGGAAATCTCTAGAGCAATATATACATATATAGCTCATGTGCATGGCAAAAGCTTTTATGACTAGGTAAGTACAGTGAACGAGTAAGAAAGCATTAAAAATTTATGTGGACGGAGTATTAATTACCTCAATATATATATATATATATATTGAGAAGTGTTACATATACAAAGAGAGTAGGTAAAAATAACTTTACAATCCGACGTACTGTATCAATCTATATCAGTTTGTAGGTTTATTTTTGTGTAATCTTTTTGTAACTAAAACATTTCTCATATATATTACTCAAGTCAAATGTTGTTTTTTTTTTAAAATAATGTTTTTCATTATGGTTAACCCTGTCCTGTCCATAAATATAAATGAGTAATATTTATTTGTTTTCAGAGAAATTGTAACAAGTAATTGAGTTTGAATGGGAGTACTGCATGCATGAGCATGATTTGGAGTTAACATGGAATTGAGCAAATTGATGGCACAAGTGATTATGAGAAAGGCCTGCAGGTAACTACAAATCGAGAAATTTGATGGAGTCTGGGCATAAAATTAATATTAAATATAGTAAAAACCTTGGGAGTACTGGTCCTACACTACTACATCATGCGTGACTGCGCATATACCTTGCCTTGAGACTTGAGTAGTCAGTATAGTAACTAGTAAGTAGTAACTGGGCCAGCCTCATCGGACAATTTAGGAACCCCACCACCACCACCACGTTCCTTCATCGCTACCCTGTCTCTTCGTCCTTACGGACCAGCACGCAATCCTCCCTCTTCATTTACTACCCGACACCCTGCTCTATTAACGTCCTTCCAAACTCTCTCTCTCTCTCTCTCACACACACACACACACACATAACCCTAGCTACCAGTTCTCTTTTCACTTCACAGACACAAATTCAATAACGCTCGCACTCTTCTCTGTCTCCAACGCCTCTCTCTCTCTCTCTCTCTCTTCCATGGTCTCAATCTTCCTATCATGCCTTCCCTTCCAAAGTTCCACTTCTCCCTCTCAAGGTTACATTCTTCTTCTTCTTCTTTGATCATTAAGACGCAGTACTATACAGCCTGTTTCGTTTTTATATTATAATATATTATTCAGGTTGCGTTCAACTGAACTGAATTTAATTATATATTTGTATAAAAAATATTAATCTTTTTTCTCATATTTTCTGACTTCGTTGGTCTAACGTGATCTCAGATTTATTGGGCTATTCATCTCCAAGAATTCCTCAAATCGCAACAGCGACAGCGACACCAGCAACCACAGCAACGGCATTAACGATGACAACCCTATCTCCAACTCCGTCGAATGTTACGCTTGCACCCAAGTCGGGGTGCCGGTCTTCCACTCCACCAGCTGCGACCACGCCCACCAACCCGAGTGGGAGGCCTCGGCCGGCTCTTACCTAGTCCCCATCAAGAACCGCCCTGACCGCAAGAAACAGACGCAGGGACCAGGGCCACGGCGCCCTCCGTCGGGGCCGTTCGGGCGCGTGTTGGACCCGCGAAGCAAGCGCGTGCAGATGTGGAACCGAGCGTTCCTTCTGGCGCGTGGGATGGCCCTGGCGGTGGACCCGCTGTTCTTCTACGCGCTGTCGATCGGGAGGGGTGGCGCGCCATGCCTCTACATGGACGGCGGGCTGGCAGCGATAGTGACGGTGCTCAGAACTTGCGTGGACGCCGTCCATCTATGCCACCTCTGGCTCCAGTTTCGGCTGGCGTACGTATCGAGAGAGTCGCTGGTGGTAGGGTGCGGGAAACTGGTGTGGGACGCACGTGCGATCGCATCCCACTACGTGCGGTCCCTAAAGGGCTTCTGGTTCGACGCATTCGTCATCCTCCCCGTTCCTCAGGTTAGTCCATTTTTTAGTTACCTTTCTGCCAAACGACATTAAAACAGGATCAACGCCCCCACGTTGCTCTGGTCTTCCTTTGAAATTGAATTTCACACACATTTACAGACATTTTTAACTGCGCCCAGTCCAAGTCCGAGTGTCATTAGCAGCCTGGCCGCAAACCGTGAATGTCTTGTCAGTGTCAGAGAGATACTGCACACCGTACATCATCCAGCGCAGAAAACCCTGTTTTCCTTTTTGTGTTTTAAGGAAGGAATCCTCGGTGAAAATCCCACCACTTTAGTTACTGTCAGTAAAAAGGTCGCTGCATGTGATAATTATACTGCTTTTCATTTTCTTATTATTATTATTATTATTTGTTATTCATTATTTTTCTTTTCTTGTGATGTTTTGTAATAGATTTTAGGATAGTAAACTCCGAAAACGATTCAACTTTACGAAATTTCAAAAGATTGTTCGTATATATGCAAAATTTTTAGATATCTTTTTCTCAAATTTTAAAAATGAACGTACTTAAAAATATATCTGCATAAATATTTATAAAATGATAATTGATAATGAATAACTTATTTTATAGGTCGATGTTCATTGCCGAATTAGATCTTAAAAATAACAAAGGATAAATATAAACATAATGTGTAAGAGACGTGACAGATGTTTTATATCTTAGTTAGGTTTGGATAGTGCTGAGATGAAAATATAAGTGGCGATGAAAGTTAAAATTAAAATAAAATATTATTAACATATATTATTGTTTAATATTATTATTATTTTATGATTAAAAAAATTAAATTATTTATTATATTTTGTATAAAACTTTTAAAAATTTTAATTATAGGATGAGATTTGAATGATAATTTTGTGTACTCAGGAACGCGTTGTGAATGAAATGCAAAGATCACATGCATGATTTCACTCCATCCGATTCCTTTGATTATCGATATATATAAGATTCCCCAATCTTCGCTCCCAAGCAAAAGATCTCGATCCACTACTGTTCCTGATCTTACTCCCTGCTCTTCAATTATCCTTCATATATAATAGCTCTTTGCTCTATGCGGCGACGCCGAGTACGTTCCCTTCAAATAGTAGCTCCTCGAAGCGGCCGGAGTCGATGTGGATTTCTTTGCGTTGTTATGCCCATTTTTCATCTCATGGAGTATGGATTGGATCACCATATGATCAGTACTATAATTAAATATCACCAAAGCTTTCTAGCTCGTAGCTTCATTGAAAAATACAAAGAAGATAGCAAATTAGCAAAATAAATTAGATATGGTGGAATTATTCAGGCGGAACCTAGCGAGTTAGTTTGCAAAAATTCTCTGTTTTCTCTGTTTTTGTTTTGTTTTTTCTAACGTTGTTTCTGATCACTCGTACTGTTTATTTTCTCCCTTTTGCAGGCTGTATTTTGGTTAGTAGTACCGAAACTGATAAGAGAGGAGAAGATTAAAGTGATAATGACAATACTTCTACTCATTTTCTTGTTCCAATTCCTCCCAAAGGTCTACCACAGTATTTATTTGATGAGAAAAATGCAGAAAGTCACAGGCTACATCTTTGGCACCATTTGGTGGGGTTTTGGCCTTAATCTCATTGCCTATTTCATTGCCTCTCACGTAAGCCTACTACTTGTGATCTACCTCCGTGTAGAACTTTAAGGCTTTCATTTTACTCCCATTTGTAGGTGGACTTGTTTGTTTTCGGAGATGAAATGAGATTAGATGAGATGAGTTGAGATTAAAGTTAAAAAGTTGAATAAAATATTGTTAAAATATATTTTTTAATATTATTTTGTTTTAAGATTTGAAAAGTTGAATTATTTATTTTATTTTGTATTGGAAGTTGAAAAAGTTGTAGAGATAAGATGAGATGAAATGTTTTTTTGAAAACAAACAAGTCCGTTGTTCTTGTACATGGGGTGATCAATGTTTCCTGTCATCAGGTTGCTGGAGGATGCTGGTATGTCCTGGCAATACAACGTGTAGCATCATGCCTCCGACAGCAGTGTGACAGAAGTGACAACTGCAATCTCTCTTTGTCTTGCTCCGAGGAGGTTTGTTACCAGTTTCTGTTGCCGACAGGTACACTAGGAAATCCATGTGGTGGTAACTCGACAACGATGGTCAGAAAGCCATTGTGCTTAGATGTTAATGGCCCTTACAATTATGGGATCTACCAGTGGGCTCTTCCAGTCATTTCTAGCAATTCTGTGGCGGTTAAGATCCTTTATCCAATATTTTGGGGATTGATGACCCTCAGGTAAATTTATGAAAGATTCATCATTGTTTTTTCTTCACAAGAAGTTTGTGGTACAGCTTCTCTAGAATTTGTTTGGTGCATGCACCTCCTGGAATTGGCACTTTTTCTAAAATATTTCGCTTGAGATTAGTTTAGATTGACCATCTAAAGATGCTTTAATTTTCAAACCATATATGCTTACATTCTCAGCACGTTCGGCAACGATCTTGAGCCTACAAGTCACTGGCTGGAAGTGATTTTCAGCATAATCATTGTGCTTAGCGGGCTGATGCTTTTCACTTTGTTGATAGGGAATATCCAGGTGCGTACGTACGTACGTACATGAATTGAAATAGTTGTTATCAATGCTAAAATAGTCATCATTTCTTGAACATGATGAATCTTGGAGATAAAAGTGAATAGTCTAACATTGGGGACTGGCCTGTTGCTGCTGTCAAGGTATTCTTGCATGCTGTCATGGCAAAGAAGAGAAAAATGCAACTGAGATGTCGGGACATGGAATGGTGGATGAGTCGGAGACAGTTACCGTCTCGTTTGAGATCAAGAGTTCGCCATTTCGAACGTCAGAGATGGGCCACCATGGGAGGTGAAGACGAGATGGAAATGATCAAAGACCTTCCCCAAGGCCTTCGAAGAGACATCAAGCGCTATCTTTGCCTAGACCTCATAAAGAAGGTAAACAAAATTGCCATCTACCATTGCGTTTTCATAATTTTGGCAAAAATACCTTATGCCTTATCCAAGCAAATAATTAAAGGACCCTGAAAAGGTTTGAAAAACTTGCCTAAACTAATCGTAATTTATCTTATTGTGTTAGGTTCCTCTATTCCACAACTTGGATGATCTCATTCTTGACAACATCTGTGATCGGGTCAATCCTCTTGTATTCTCTAAAGATGAAAAGGTGCGTATCATTGCAGTTAGAATCTTGTCATTGTTCATGACAAACTACCACGAGTTTGTTTTAACTTAGCTAATATTCACATCGAGACAGATAATCAGAGAAGGAGATCCTGTTTTAAGGATAATGTTCATCGTTCGTGGACGTGTAAAACGCAGCCAAAGCCTAAGCAAAGGCATGGTAGCAACGAGTATACTTGAACCTGGAGGCTTTTTGGGGGATGAGCTCCTCTCCTATTGCCTTCGCCGCCCATTTATCGACCGGCTTCCTGCCTCATCTGCAACATTCATTTGCATTGAACCTACAGAAGCATTTGGCCTTGATGCTGAACATCTTAGATATATTACAGATCATTTCCGCTACAAATTTGCCAATGAAAGACTCAAACGAACAGCAAGATATTATTCATCAAATTGGCGGACATGGGCTGCTGTTATTCTTCAGTTAGCTTGGCGCCGGTACAGGAAGAGGACGAGGGGTCCGGTGATTCCTGCCACCACTATAAATGAAGGCAGTGAGCGTAGGCTTCTGCAGTATGCTGCAATGTTCATGTCAATAAGGCCCCACGACCATCTAGAATAAATTCGTGTCTGTAATAATTCTTATTTCTTTTACCTTTTTTTTTTTTTGGGTTCGTCGGCCCCTCCCATGACGAGTCAATAAAAATCTTGTTTGTGTCGACCATGGTAATCGCGTTGAGTGTAAAAAATGAGAGTTAGAAAATTACTTCTTCCTCCTAAGAATAATAGAAGAAATTATATTTTCAATTAGGGAGAGATTATTTTTTATTTTCTTTTAATAATTTTATGCGTAATTATAAATTTTTATATAGAAAAGAGAAATTTTATTTATTTTTTAATATAGTAGAAAATTATTTAAAATAAGTCATGCTCGTTAGTGTAATTGAAAATAAGAAATATGTTGTAAAATTAAAAAAAAATAATAAGAGAATTGAGAGATCATAATATCCAAAATTAATTTTTCAAGAATTAAATATTATTTATTTCAATTTTCTTGTTGTGTGTCTACAACAAATACTTCTCAAGACACATTTTGGATAAATAATATTGAATGAATATATGAATTTAGGAAATGAAATTACATTAATCAAAGAGATATATAAACATGAGAAAAGAAATACATGAATATTCAAGAATGGTCATCTATCAAATACATGAAATGTATTTTACTGCATTCATGTATTTACAACAAAATACAGAGTACTCTGTCTCTCCGGCAAAGCCGCAAAAGGGCCTGAAAACCAACCCAATCATTGACAGGGTATGAAAATTCCCAACTGCCAAACAGGTCGTCAAAATTTCAGTTACCTGGAGGACCCAAGATTCCCCCGCCAACACAACAGTGAAGACCTTCCGAATATTGCAAAATATATAGGATGGAAAAAATGGTCCAAAATTCCAAAACATTACCCTAACTTCTCGGCCAGATTTGCTCCAAATTTGGGGCTGAGGTAAAATGGTGCAAAAACGCCCTCCAAATTTGGAACAGACAATCCAATTTCACTCCCCAAAAATGGAGATCATCGTCACGTCCCGCCCTCGCTCACTGCCCACGCCCAATCGAACATTTTTCCCATATTCTCCACCAGCACTTTCTAGGGTTTCCCTAAATCTTGATTTTTATTTCCTCTTCGGTGCC
Organism: Juglans cinerea; assembly: GCA_961763995.1. Classification (NCBI taxonomy): domain Eukaryota; kingdom Viridiplantae; phylum Streptophyta; class Magnoliopsida; order Fagales; family Juglandaceae; genus Juglans; species Juglans cinerea. Next base: position 38,630,953 of record CAUIVZ010000002.1, on the reverse strand, counting down.
CTAGAAATTGCTTCTAATTCTTTTTTCTTTTCCTTCTACATTCATAATTACTTTCTTTTTTTTGGATTGGTGGTAATTCAATACTAGTGAATCACAAGCTTCATGTTCAGCTCAGGTAGAACTTTCTTTTTTATTTTTACATCCAAATTTTCTTGTTCCATAAGGTTTACATCCAAGTTTTTAAGTTGTTTTAGACGATTGTTCGGAATAATAATTTTTTAACCTTATTTTCAGGAACCAAACCTTATTGTTAAATTTATAATATATTGAACTTTATATTGCTGGGTTGAAATAAGAGTTATTGGATGATTTTTCACCTCTAATGATAAGATTTTTTTATATGATCATAACAACGAAACTAATTGCTTTGTTGAGGTTGAGATATGTTGGATAGATAATAAATGTGAAATGATTTTCATTTTACGCTCCAACTTCAATCGGTTTTGATTCTTCATTGTATTTCATATCTGTCGCAATGATAAAATGAAAGCTGAATGGCATATGGCATTGAACGAGATCATTCAGTAGACATTCATGGAATGTACGATGATTGTAGCATTTTTCTCCTACCACTCTGTTTCTATTCATGTTAATGAAAGAACAATGCTCAAAAGTACGAACAAGGGGAATGTGTCAGTTTCAGAACATGATTGATAATTGTGGAAAGCCAATACATCGAAGCTTTTGGACTTAGACCTCAAAATTTATGGATACCTTTTCTTTGATTTTTCTGACAGGTCTCTTACCCATTCATAAATTGCCTGCCCTCTCAACCAAATGGGATTGAAACTTTCAAAGCACGGGCCAAGGAGGGCTGAAGAGCTAAGTTTACATAATCATCTGATTAATTGTCTCAGCAAAAGTCTTTATGTCCGTAACTTGGTATCTAAGCAGCGAAGGCGTATGCTCGTAGCTGGTTATGATCTTGACATGTCATATATCACCGATCGGGTTCTGGCAATGTCATTCCCTGCAGAACGAATGCGAGCAGTGTATCGTAATCCTCTCTGGCAGGTCCAGTCCGTGCTTGACATGAGACATCAGGGGCACTATAAGGTCCACCATTCAACCCTGAATAATCGGCTATATCACTTTATATGCCATGATTGTCCATCCTTTATGTTGGATTCCGTGATATTCCAGTTGCTGTATCATTCATTGGAGTAGTTTATCTTTATTTTTTTCAGGATAACATAACTGTATTATTGGCTTATTGACAGATAAAAAGAGAAATTTGCCTCGTTCCTTGAACAATATTTTCCTTATAGATAGTTAAATACTGGATCATGAGGAATGCATAAGAAAAAGCATCTGCCATGTTTTCAACTATTAAGGGGGGGGGGGGGGGGGGGATAATTCATAAACTAGTAGATGAATGTCTATGCCCCTTAATCCTGCTTTTGAACAACAATTTTCTTATAAATAATTAAAGAGACCTATAAAAAAATAATAATTAATGATATTAAATTCGATCCATTAGGAATGCATAAGAAAAGCATCTGCCAGGTTTTCAACTATTATACAGGGTGATCATTTCTTAATTAGTAGGTGAAGGGCTATGTCCTAGATCCTGCGGCTTGGTGACTTCGTTTTTGTCATTGATTAAAACATGAAATTGGATATAGCCTCAATATCACTTCAACAGTCTTTTCTTGATTTTGCCACATTCTGCTGTATTAATTTCATGTTCTTTGTATAGCATAAACTATATGATGATGTCTAAACATTATATTGCATTAGGTAAACTTTGTGTCACTTTTTTGTCTCGGTCTATGGGCATTACTTAAATTTCGGGGTACTCCTAGTGGTAATAGCCATATGAAGGCATGCTTTCCTCTGATTTTATTGATGTCCACAATTACCAATGTTACTCAAAACTTTACTACCTAGAGTTTACTTGTCAAACCTTTGGCATTACAATGATCATAAAGCCTCATCTCATCTCATCTCTTTCTCCATCTCTCTACCGGGATAGGCCGGAATAGGGTTGGGTATATATGCGTGTATAATATATATAATGTTTCTTTCTTTAACGGTCTTGCAGATCTACAATCTCTGTATAGAAGAATCTTATGATCCCTCACATTTTCATGGCCGTGTGGACGCATATCCTTTTGATGACAACCATGTTCCACCTCTCCAAATGGTTAAGACTTTCTGTGAAAGTGTACATTCATGGCTATCAAGTGACCCAGAAAATATTGCTGTCATACATTGCATGGTATTCGTTGCACACTTGCCATTTAACTTTCAAAGGGTTCATTTATCTGTCATCCTCCACGAGTTTTTGTAGTTTTCACCTTCCCTATGTCCATTTGAGCTTAATAAGAGTCAAATTATAACAGTCTATGGATAGAATATGCATATTAACATATGCTTACGTAGCTGACCATGACACAGACTGGTTTGTGTTTGTATATGGGTCAGTGATGTCAAGACTGGTCTCTTCTAGTTACAAAAAGGGGGCTGTATGACATTCAATGAACTCAGTAGTAAGCTTAAGATCCTTGCCGCAGTGTACTGATTATTAATCCGAACAGTTCTACACCTAGCACAAAATGTTTCCCATTTTTCTGTTTCCCATGGTTGCATCAGTGCAATTTTACTGATGACTGCTGAACACAGTCCATTGATCTTACAGTAATTAGGAAGTATAAAATATGAAAATATGTATTTAAATTTTGAGCAACCTGAATATTGTATGTTTATAGGTTCATATGCTATGTTTTGTTTTGGCCTTAGTGTTGGTGGTTCCCACTAAGTTTTTGTAGGCAGGCAAAGGCCGAACAGGCTTAATGGTATGCGCCTATCTTGTTTACATTGGCATGTCGGCAGATGAGGCTCTTCAGTTATATGCAGACAGACGGACCACCAATAATGAAGGGGTAAGTTATTGTAGGTATAAGATGACCAATATGTACTGCTGAAGTTTTAATGTATGGTAGTGAATGCACTGTCAGCTGCTTGATAATTTTAGAGTCAACTCCCTTTCACTCGCTGAATCTGACTTGTTTGGTGGAAAATTTGGACTTTGGAATTGTTTGCCAGCAGGATGGTTTGGGAGATATGAATTAGGCAGGAAAACATTGTGAATTCAAAAACTCTGAAAATAATTTGATCAGCATGAAAACATGGATGCTATAGAAAGGAAATAACTAAATGGCCTAGCTGTTCAAGGACAGCTCGGGTGCTGAACCGATTTAATTTTGTTTAAAATACTTGGGAAGTTGGTTGTATAATGGATAATGTTTTAAGTCATGTATTGCTTTGCATTTACTTCAAATCGGTCAGAAGTTGACACACTGTCAATTGGGAGTCAATTCTTTTCTGTTTATCTGCATGTGGTTCTGGAGTAAATTCTTAATAAAAGTTGGCTTTTTTTATGCATATTCCCCCACTGAGAAGTAGCTTTTACTTTCCTTACCCCATAGTTTTGACATATATTAAAAGAGCTAATTTGGGGTTCTTTCAAGCGGACCCTCCAATTAATTAATCCCTAGATCTGTTCCTCTGTTTATCTATGTAATGCAGATGTTGAGGTGGACAAGAAAGGACCAATAGTGACCAAGATGCCAAATTCAATTACCGGTTTGCCATGTTCAATGAAAACCTGCAATTGCATCAGTTAGAAAACCATAGCGTGATTAAAAGCTGATGCAAACAAGAGAGAAGACCAAATTGGTTGTTGGTTGATACATCATAAAAAATCCATTCTAGCATATGATTATTTATTCTTTTAAGGAAAAAAGAGAGAGAGAAAGTTTTGCCAGCCCCGAGTTGACCAGCAAAACAAAATTTCTTACAAAGGCTATCTGAGTACAAATGTGTTGATCTAGATCACAAGCATTTTTTAAAAGTCATTTTAGAATTTAGTGAACAGATCCATCCGAGCTATAGGAGCCAAACCTACTCCCACTAAGAAACACTGAAAAGAAAAAAGAAGTGAATTTTGATATGAGTTATATCAGAGAGGTCCAAGTTGCAAACAGACAACCATGTAGAGATATTTTTTTGCCAATTCATTTCTTTTTTGTTAACTCTTGTGTAGTGTTTTCTTACTTATTAAAAAAAGGTTTTGGTAGGGTAATGTATTTTATAATGTTCTTTAATATTATGTATCTATGTATCCATTTCTGATCATAACCTAGTAAACAAGCACATTATGTTGAACAGGTTTCAATACCTAGCCAACGCCGTTATGTGGGATACTGGGAAAATATAGTTTCTTTTCCTAGGGGAATTGATAATGAACCGTCAGGTGTAAATTTGCCTAAACCATGTAGCAGAGAATTGCGGCGGATCCGACTACATGACATGGTTAACATTGACAGAATCTTCTTTGTGGTCTCAGAATTGCAAGAGGTAGCTCTTTCTTAGTCAAAATCTTATTGACAGAAAGGCTTTTTATAATCTATAATCTGGCATGGATTTTGTTTCTCATCTGCAGAATTCACTTCTTAACGATCAGAAGGAAACATTGATATCTCTAAAACTTCCTTGAGATTTTCTGTGTTTGCACTAAGTTGAATGAAATATTATCTTACTTCCACTCTTGGTTAATTGTTACCTCATATCTTAATCAGTGCTTTTCAAGATTAGTAACATACAATATCCGTATGAATGTGAAGGGGAAATAGTTTTGACATAATTTTTGATAAGTAGTTTTGACATAATTCACAACTTTCTTATTTCACTGTCTCATAACTTGAGCTCAAATTTTTATCTAGTTATTGATGGGTTAAGTTGTTTAGCATGTCTTGAAAAATGCATGTTGTTGCTATATATTTTTTATTGTTATTGTTATTCTTTATTTACTTACCACAATTCTTGATTTAGTTCCTCTAAACTTTAGCCAGTCTGAAAGTTATTTCGTTAGCTTATTTTTCTTTATCTGCTCACAAGACCTTTCACACCCTTGTTCTCAGAAACCCGACCAGATGTATCATCCGTCTGTGGAAGTTACGCGGAATTGTTGCAGACCAATTAAGAAGGGTTACCAAAGAACAAACAGTCCTCGGTACTATATCTCTTTCACCAACGGCGATAAGGAGGACAAACCACAGTCAGAAGAAGAACATGTTGTAGTCCAAATGGACACAGAAAGTCCCATAATCTACCAGAAGATCTGTCTCGATCATTATTTTGATAAACCTTTACAAGTAAGTGTTTATCAGAAAGCTTGTGACTATGTTAAAGCAACAATATCACACATTTTTTTATATGATTGCCAGAAGTTTTGTGATGACATGGCCAGGTTTGGATTGGAGGGGGTTTCATCTTAGTCAATGATTTTTCTCAGTCAAAGATAATCTTACTCCTAAACATACAAATTTTACTCAAATTTTCATAAATATAAAAAATTCAAAATATAATTTTTAAAAATAATATTTTAAACAAAGCTATTTAAAAAAAAAAAGGGGGGAAGCCACCCCGTGGTGGTCACCGGTGGTCCAGATCAGACTGCTGGTAGCTGCAATAGATTGTGGCCGCCCAAGTTGGATCACCTGTGGTGGCCAGACAGTGGCAGCCATGTCTGCCACCAGATTGCTGTTTGTTTTTTTTTTTTTTTAATAAATTTAAATTATTTATTATTTTTTACTATTCATTAAACATCTCAAAAGCGAATCTCATCTTATAACTATTCACAAATCTTCATCTCATCTTACATCTAAACATGGCCTTGACATAGTGCATGTGGGTAAGGTTTTATCATTGTTCTACTTGCAAAAAAAAAAAAAGGTTTTATCATTGTCCACTAGTTCCATACCCAAGACTAGGTAATTGACCATTTTTTATTGGACAGGTTACTGGAGATGTGCGCATTATATTCTACCAAAAAATGTTTGGAGGGCGTCTCTTCTATTGTTGCTTCAATACAGCTTTTATTAGGAACAGCTTGATACAGGTACTTTTCTGGTTCTCCACCGGGGGCTTATAGTTACTTTGGGGGAGTCCTTAGAAATATAGCATCGAATCAGTTTCACACTTTCATAAATGCTCGTGTAGATTGGATCAGAACTAGTTAGGAATATTCATCGTAATGAGCCGACTAGTTTGAGAAATACTCCGAGCAACGGAATAGCATTGAATTGATAGAATATACAGTAATGGTTATAAAACAAGAGACAGACTAAATAAAGAACAGTGTGATATTTTTAGTTTATTAAACATTAATTAATGGATTTGTTTGTAATTAGTTGTTCAGTTGAGTTACAGTTTGTGAAACATTGCAGCTCACTGTGAGGGAGTTGGATAAAGTTGGGAAAAAGGGAAGATCAATATGTGGCCCTAATTTCTGCTTGGAGTTGCTATTTGGTCCTGCTAATGCAAAGCAGTCATCATGGACTGCATCTGGGGGGGATGATGTTGGAAGTGATACCTAGTGGTGAATTTTTTATTTTTTTATTTTTTTTTTAACAGTGGTTCTGTATTTAGAGAATCACATGATTGGGTCACTTTACAATTTTAAATTTATACACACATATTATACCTGTAAAATCTTCTCCCAGAATGGATAAATCCCTCCAGTCTTACAACAGTAGTACTGTATACCGCCATATTCATCTGGCTGTCTTGCCGTCTATTTTTTTTTTTTTTTCATTGGCGGGAAGCAGTGTGAATAGCCTAATAGGAGGATTTTTATTTTTATTTTTATTTTTATTTATTTATTTATTTGTAATTTGGTATTGAGAGCAACATTCTTGTGGTAGATTTATCCAAAATATACTTGTAAAAAAAAAAAAAAAAAGATTTATCCAAAATATGCATTACAAAGTGAATTTCCTTTTATCAATCGTGTCTTGGGGTCCTTTTTGCCCAGATAGATCTTCTCTATTTATCTATTGATTTTAAATTGAATGGTCCAAATCAAAAAATAGAGACAAAATATTGAAAGTTTATTTGAGATATGTATAATCCATAATCATCACACTGTTGACATTAAATGATATAATTCACGAGTCGTATCCATATTTCCAAATTAAATTGTCATATTTGGATATCAATTTGTTTTTTTTTAAAGAAATTTGTCCTATTTTGCCTCCATAAACTTTGCATTTGAAAATAAAGTGACTTTCTAGTCATAAACCAACGCTAGATAGAAACCAAAATGATATTTTATTTTATTTTTATGTTTCATGCATTCTACATAACATTTTCCTACTAAAATTAAACCTCTCATCTAGTTAAATATTTTGAAGAGTAATAGTATACACACAACATATAGCAAAAAAATAAAATAAAAAAGAAGAAAAGATAACTCTTTGAATGAAGGGTTTTACTATACATCAACTACTATTTACCCCCACACTCCACACCTGACAGTTTTCTTTTTCATAAGACGTGGGATGTAGAGTAGTAAATAGTAACTTATGAGAATAATTATTCTTAAATAAATTTATGTGAATTCTCTACCTCTATTGAAACTTAAATACCAGGAGAGGCTCAATCCAAGTACAATATGCCTGTTTTGGGTTGGGCGATGACTCTTTGGTGGGTATTTTCACTTATCAAGGATAGTATGGGATTTGGGACTCCCATCTCCCTTATCTTAAATGTCCTTTAAAATAGTATTGAGGGTATTATTATTCAAAACTGTGCTAGAAAGATACTTTAGAAAGATATTCTCCATTTTTTTTTACCTAATTGAAGATTATCAAGATTTATTTATTTCAGTAAATCTATTTATTATTATTTTTTTATCATCTTCTCATCATCTCATGATGTGGCAGATGATAAGTTTATAAATGAAATATAATAAATAGTCTCTAATTATCTAATATCATATTATGATATGATAAAAAGATGATAAAAATTGAGATGATAAATAATATTACTCTATTTATTTTTGCTATATAGAAGAGATAAATTGCGTAATTTATTATAGCCTTTTTTGTTTCCCCAATGGGTGATGCTACAGCCCCCGCTGGGGGCTCCTGCTGGGGTGTAGTGTTATTTTATATGTGTTTTGTTTAAGTAATTTTTTATATAGATCTTTTATTATTTTAAAATATTTTAAAAAAATAAAATAAAATTTAAACATCATTAAGAAAATACTTTCTTAATCAGAAAGTAAAAAAATATATATTAAAAAATACTTTCTTAATTATGAAGTAAAATAAAAAATTATAAAAAATATTTTTAAAAAAATAAAATAAATTTAGAACATCATTAAAAACACTTCCTTAAATAGAAAGTAAAAAATAATCATTAAAAAATACTTTCTTAATCACGAATTAAAATAAAAAAAATGATTAAGAAAATATTTTTTAATAATATTCTGAAATTTTTTTTATTTTTTAAAAATATTAAAAATTATTAAAAAAATCTATATAAAAAATAACTTTAAAAAAACACATAAAAAATACACTACTAATCTCCAGCGGGAGCCCCCAGCTGGAGATATAGCATTTCCCATAGATGATGCTACAACCCTCATTGAGGGTTTTTAAAAAAATATTTAAAATGGTCATGCTACAGTCCCGCTGGAGGCTCCCGCTGGGTTTAGCATGTACTTTTATATGTGTATTTTTTTAATTTATTTTTTATATAGATTTTTTTTACACTTTTAAATATTTTTAAAAAATAAAATAAATTTAAAATATCATTAAAAAATACTTCCTTAATCATAAAGTAAAAAAAAAATCATTAAAAAATACTTCCTTAATCACGAAGTAGAATAAATATTATTTTTTATTCTATTTCGCGATTAAGGAAGTATTTTTTAATAATATTGTAATTTTTATTTTATTTTTTAAAAATATTTAAATTATTAAAAATATCTATATAAAAAAAAACTAAAAAAAACACATGTAAAAAAACACTAGAGCCCAGCGGGAGCCCCCAGTGGGGCATCTAGCATTTTCCATATATCTTTGTAGGGTGATGCTACACCCCCGCTGGGGTGTAGTATTATTTTACATTAGGGGTGGGCAGCAGGGTCCCGGACCCCGCTAACCCGCCCCTTTCACCCCGCCCCCGCCCACGCGGGGCGGGGGCTCCGACCCGCTTAAGCGGGGTGCGGGGGACCCCGCCCGCACCCCAGGGAAGATGCGGAGGCGGGGGGCAGATGGGGAGAAACCCCACCCCGCTTAAGTTATATATATATAATATAATTAAAATTATATATATATATATATATATATAAAACAAATAAGTAGAGTGAAACGACGCCGTTTTGTCATGGACAAAACGGTGCCGTTTCACTTAGGACTGGTAAGTGGTAAGCCGCCCCTCAACTAAAAGTGAAACGGCGCCGTTTCACTTTTAGTTAAGGTTCCCCCCCCCTCCCCCTTCCCCGCATCTGTTTCCCTCATTTCTCGAACTCTCCTCTCTCACTCTCTCTGAGTCTCTCGCGCGATCTCTCACACTCACTCTCTCTGAGTCAATCTCGCACTCGCAGTGCCAGCCTCTCCCTCATTCGAATCTCCGTCTCGCACGAGTAGCACCACCGCTGCCACTTCTCCGTCTCCGTCTCTCACTGGGATTTCGCCGCCACTCAAAGGTAAGAAATCCGAAACCCATTCTTTATTTTTGTTTGGATTGGAGATTGGAGGAATGTTGGGTTGAATCGGAGATGGAGGATGGGAAAATTGTGAACTTGTGTGCTGTGGAGAATTTTGTGCTTGTGTTTGATTCGTGTGTTTCTTTGTACTTGTTTGTTTGTTTTTGTTTGTAGATTGGAACCCTAAATCAATTTAGGATTCCAATCCAAAACCCATTCTTGAAATTTAGGGGTTTCAATTGAAACCCCCTCAATTTTAGGGTTTCGGATTGAACCCCTAAATTGATTTAGGGGTTTAATCCGAAATCCTAAATTGAGTTACGGGTTTCAATTGAAACCCCTTATTTTTCAATTTTGGGATTTCAATTGAAACCCCTAACTCAATTTAGGGGTTTCAATCCGAAACCCTAATTTCAGTTTGGGGTTTCAATTGAAACCCCTTGAAACACCCTAAAATTTGAGGGTTTTGGATTGAAACCCCTCAAGTTATGTTTTTCAATTTAGGGGTTTGAAGTTATGTTTTTTATAATTATTTTACTATTTAAAGGTCAAATGTTAATGGAAATAATAATGTGATTGATAAGTGCATGTTTAAAATTATGTCGTATGTTGATTGATTTTTTTATTTTTTATTGTGTTGTGGAATCAGGAATGTCTTTTCAAATAGATTTCACTGATAGCTCTCCCACCCCTACCAGTACCCCTGCCCCAACCAGTACCCCTGCCCCAGAACCTAACCCTACTCCAACCCCTGGGAGTGGGAATACACCTTGCCCCGCCCCTAAGCCCACACAAAGTAAGAAACACGTTTCCGTAGTTTGGTCTCATTTTATCAAACTAGAGGGTGGTGACCCCAATAACCCACAAGCTAAATGTAATTATTGTGGGAAAATATATGGATGTCACTATAGGAAACATGGTACATCCCAGTTAAAGGTCCATTTAGAGGAGCAATGCAAGAAGAGTCCAATATTAAGATCCTTAGTAGAGAAGGGTCAATCAAGACTAGAATTTGGACTGAAAAAAATGGTGGATGGGAGTAGTGGGGCTTCAACATTGAAGGGGTTCACAAAGTATAATGTTGATGAGTGTAGAAGGAAGTTAGCTCGTATGGTTGTCATAAACGAGCTACCTTTTCAGTTTGTGGATGGGAAAGGGTTCCAAGAATTTGTTCAAGAATTGGAATCTAAATTTATGCTTCATTCTCGCTACACTGTGGCAAAGGATATTAAAAAGATGTACTGGAAAGATAAAGATGTTTTGAGGGGCAAATTGGCGGGTTTGGTAGTTTGCCTCACTACCGATACTTGGACTTCTATCCAAAATTTTAATTATATGTCTTTGACTGTCCATTTCATTGATTCTGACTGGATTCTTCATAAAAAGATTATCAAGTTTTGTCAAATAACTGATCACAAGGGTGAGACAATTGGGAAGGCCTCAATAAAGGAGTGGGGGTTGACACGGGTTTTAACAGTTTCGGTTGACAATGCCTCGTCTAATGATGTCGCCTTGGGATATCTGAAGACTTATCTTAAAGAGGCAAATAAGACATTATTGGATGATGAGTATTTGCATGTTAGATGTTCTACACATATCTTGAATCTAATTGTGACCGAGGGGTTAAAAGATGTTGATAACTCGGTTGCACGAGTTAGATTGACTGTGAAATTTGTGAGGTCTTCTCCTTCTAAATTGGAGAAATTCAAGATTGCTGCGAAGAGTGTGGGCATAACATCAAAGAGGGGTCTTTGTACTGATGTTCCCACCAGATGAAACTCAACCTTCTTGATGTTGGAGGCGGCCCAAGAATATAAAAAAGCCTTTCAATTATTAGGTGATGAAGACATTCAATTTGTCAAATACTTTGATGAGCACGGATGTTTAGGATTGCCTAATGATGATGATTGGGAGGTAGTTGCTACATTTGTTGATTTTCTCGGGTTGTTTTATGATGTCACGTTGAAATTATCTGCTTCTTTGCACCCTACATGATATGAATTTTGTCAACAAATATGTAGAGTGAAAGAAGAATTAGACGACATGTGTAGGTGTTCCAATCTAAGGATGAAGGGGATGACATTGACCATGAGGGTCAAATTTGACAAGTATTGGAGAGATTTGACTAGACTCAATATTTTGTTATATGTGGCTACTATTCTTGATCCCCGTCTAAAAATTTCAGGCATGTTATATGGTTTGGAACTTGCGTATGATCAGGCATGGACTGATCTTATTGGTGAGATGGCCCGCGATACCCTTCATAGATTTTATGATGAGTTTAATGTAATTAAGGGTGGTACTGCATCTACTACACCTACACATATCCCAACACCTCATCCAGACACCGAGGCAACAAAGAAGCGTAGATTGGCATGGACGAAGACCATCGCACATAATCTCACACTAGTCCATCAATCTACGGAGGTGGTTTCAGAGTTAGACAATTATTTTTCAACGGATCTTATTCAATAAATTGATGATTTTGACATTTTAGGGTGGTGGAAGGTAGCATCAAAGAAATATCCCATCATTTCTGAGATTGCCCGTTGTATATTGGCCATCCCTATTAGCACCGTTGCCTCGGAGTCTGCCTTTAGTACCGGAGGGCGTATATTAGATCATTTCCGTAGTTCATTGTCTCCTACAACTGTGGAGGCATTGATATGCACACAGAGTTGGACGATGAGAAATGATATTTATGTTCCGGATTGTTAGATTTTAAAGAGACCGACGAAGAGGGTGGTGATCAGTCTGGATCTGGACCATCTGGTAATTATTGTTTTTATTTTATTATTTTGATTTATATATATTCATTTCAATTTCATTAGTATTAATTTTAGTATTGATTGTTGTAGCAATACATGAGACGACTCAGACAATGTCTACCTCCACTGCTATATGAACATGTGCTCAAGTCTCAAAAGAGTCAAAGACTACCCATCCGGCTGCCCCAAATGTCACAGTCAAAGACCCAAACCGCTCGCATCTTTTTTTAAATTATTAATTTCTTAGATTTTTGAATTTTGAATCAGTCTATCATATGTATGTATTATATATTTTATTTGTAATTTTGTAATGTTGATACAATGTCATTTGGACATTTTTTTATTTGTAATTTTGTAATTGTTTAGACTTTCCATTTTATTTTTGTAATAACTTAGTTATTATTATTATTTATTAGTTTATTAGGTAGTAGACTTGTAGTCTATACTCTATAGTAATACTTCATTAGTCTTAATTATATAAAATTGTGTATGTATATATTATTTTCATTCATGAAACTTTTTTTTTTTTTAAAAAACACAAAATTCTATTTTTATGGGCTTAAAATGGCCCAGAAGCTGTTTCTGGGCCATTTTAGGCCCAGACGACCCAGTAGCGATGCGGGGGTGCGGACGAAGGACCCCCTCCACTCGCACCCCGTCATCCGTGACGGGGTCCCCCGCCCCCGCACTCCGGGGGCGGGGGCGGATTAGTAGTATGGCCCCCCGCCCATGCAGGGGCGGGGTGGGGGCTACCCCGCCCCGTATGGGGCAGGTAACACCCCTATTTTACATGTGTTTTTATTTAAATAATTTTTTATATAGATCTTTTAATATTTTAAAAAAATAAAATAAATTTAAAACATCATTAAGAAAATAATTTCTTAATCAGAAGTAAAAAAAATATATTAAAAAATACTTTCTTAATCACGAAGTAAAATAAAAAATTATAAAAAATTATTTTTTATAATTTTTTATTTTACTACGTGATTAAGAAAATATTTTTTAATAATATTATGATTTTTTTTTAAAAATATTTAAAATGGTCATGCTACAGTCCCCGCTGGGGGCTCCCATTAGACTTAGCATGTACTTTTCTATGTGTATTTTTTTAATTTATTTTTTATATAAATTTTTTTTACACTTTTAAATATTTTTAAAAAATAAAATAAATTTAAAATATCATTAAAAAACACTTTCTTAATCAGAAAGTAAAAAAAAATCATTAAAAAATATTTCCTTAATCACGAAGGAAAATAAATATTATTTTTTATTCTACTTCGTGATTAAAAAAATATTTTTTAATAATATTATAATTTTTATTTTATTTTTTAAAAATATTTAAAATTATTAAAAATATCTATATAAAAAAAAACTTAAAAAAACACATTAAAAAAATACTAGAGCCCAGCGGGAGCCTCCAGCGGGGCATCTAGCATTTTCCTTCCCCAATATTTGAGACGGAATAAATTCGGAGAGCAGCCCCTATTCACGCATCAGCCAGTCGTTGCACTCCTTACGTGTCAGACGGGGTTCACTAACAACAAACCGGTTCTGACCTCAGCCCCCTCATCCCGAAGCCTCCCTCTCGAATTCGAAATCCTCTTCAACGAAAACCTAATGAATTTTCTTCTTCTTCACGTCGAAACCCTCAATGCCCCTCACGTCGTAACCTTTCTTCTTCTTCACTGTGAAGGCCTCAGTCCCCTCACAAAACCCAACCCTTCTTCGTGCAGGATCTTCTCCTCGTGCCAGGGCCCTTCGTGCAATCACAGAAAGTAAGAAAGAAAGAAGAACACTCAATCAGAGACGGTTGCTGGGCAACTCATCAGAGATCTGCATGTTTCTCCCTCGCCGGGTTAGTCACCTCTATGTGATTCTAGGGCAAAATCCGTGCTCCTCTCTCCCTCTTTACTCCATCTATTTTTTTTGTCTGTGATTCTAGGGAAAACACGTCTCTTCATTTCTCTGTAATTTTAGGGCAAACACAGACATTTGGGAAACTAGCATATGTCCCTGCGTCTAGATATGCATCTCGCGAGGTAAGGATAATTGTTAATCTGCATCTACGTCTATAAAGGCTTAATGGTTGGCTAGAAACAGAGGTAGGCATATCGGAAACTCAACTCAATAATCATGTGGACTATGTTCTATGTCTTAAGTAAACATATCTAATTGTGTGGTCTTTTAAGGTTAAGAAAACGTAAGGTTTGGTTTCCTTTTTAGAGACTGGTTTCATCAAATACCTTTCCTTCAAACAAAGGCTACCCTTAGTCTCTAAGAAAGGTGTTTGCCAAATTGCTGCAGTGTGAGGACTAAAGAAAAGTCATCGAATTCCATAGTAAGTTTGAATCATTTTGATCTTCTACCATTTCATTGTCAGTATGTGAACCTTCAATCTTTTACAAATCCATCACACATAGAGATTATCTCAAGTTCTTCACTATTAATAATCATCTTCAATATCCTACAAAATCATTTTTAAAGAATATTCAATTTAACTGGTTGATTTTTTTCTTGATAAGGCCTGAAACTTTGTTTTAATTTCCATAGCATCAACACATAAGTTTTAAGGCCTGAACCTTTGTTTGGTTTTTGGATAAGGCCTGAACCTTCATAATTCATCTTAGTTTTAATTTGCATGTGTTTGACGGAAATACTGAACCAAACAGCTTGAGATTATTTGTTCTTGCCCATCATCAAGCTTTGATTTATCAGAGACATACTTCCGTTCATGCAATACATGTAAATAATTTAACCACAACAAAAGCATACAATCCTTTTTTAATGAGTTAGACGTATATAAACCCAATAGGGGAGTATTTGAAAAACATAATTTGAAAGCTATTGAAAGTCCTCACTTTTTAAAAAAAGACAATTGGTGAACTTTATTCGTTTAATCTATTTAAGCAATGCTTAACGTCCATTGTTTTGTTTTATGGTGCAGGAGATGAAGATACAATGTGATAAAAAGAGGTCTTTCAATGGAGAAGCTGAGGCCATTTCAGAATCTGTATTGTTTTCATTTAATTGTTATTGTGGAGTAGTTGATAGTAATGTAATTTGCAATTTGTAGTTTTTTGTAATACTCTTTCTTGGCATGGGTTTTATGTTCTAGCCCTGCGTTTGCCATTGTATGCCAAAACATGATATTTGTGTGATTGGCAAGTAAATGTAATGGTTGGAGACTCTAGATTAGATCTTGATGCTTGCTAGTTGTTGGCTGTTCACTTTATTTTTTGTCTGACCATGATTTGTTGTTCAGTCAAAAGAAAGAAAAAAGTTGTTCAGTCATGGTTGCTTTTGCAACGATCAACCAGGTTTAACTTGTGCTTAAACATTTTGGCTATATTAAAAAATTAATGAGAAATCCATGGGACCTCCTTTAGTACATTACAATCATAATCTCAATCACATCCTAAGCTTTGCACTCTTATGAAGCAATAGAGAGAAAAAAAGGGTACTAAATTCATCTTCAGCAATTTACAGATTATTCTAAAAGCTCTCAGTGAAACAAACCCAATTTAAGTAAAGGAAGGAAATAAAGAATTACGCATCCTATATAAAACCTCAACCAGCAGCGGTCTAAGAAATGTCTGCCCCTCAAACATATATACTCAGATCTTACTAAGCACACATCCATAATGATATTAATAGACAATATAACATTACAATTACGGTCCAAACCATTCATTTAAAACAATACTAGTTTGTGACAAATGCTGAATTTTTTCCAAACTCACTCATGCACAAAAACAAATCAACTGAACTGACATATTGAAGCTTGATTGATTTCATATACAAGTTTTGTATGGTAAGCTTAACAACATGTACCCCCAATTCTTAAGGAATCACAAGCTATGCATCTCCACAACACAGTCTCCACAACTCGCCTATACACAAAATCCATACACAATTGGAAACAAAACCATCTATACACAAACTTGAACACGATCCACAATGATTATATACACAAAAATCCCTCCACAACTGAACACAAAACCATTTATACACATACACCTAGATGCAATCCACAACATTTATATACACAACTAGGCACAACAACATCTACACAAGCAGCCACACCGACTGTTCTCAATATTAGAACATGACGCATTCACATTGCCATCAAATAATCATCCTTGGATTAAGTCATCTAGTAAAATATTGAGTCATAATATTCATTCCAATTGGATACAACATTACAAAGAAGCTTATTACAACCTAAGTAGTCTCATAATATTCATTCCAAAATCTAATATTCCAAAATCCAAGATTCTAATCTAAGTAGAAGCAATGTCTTGTTTCCTCCGGTGTGCATACTTTTAGCACCAATCTGGCTTTTCCTCCACTGTACAACACATCAAAACCACCTGAAAATATCACAAGACAATGTAAATAAACCTTAAAATTCAGAAAATATTACATTTAGTGCAAAGTTTATTAACCTAGCATAAAGCAAGAAATATTACAGATTGGTTTCCTTCGAACTCATTTAGACTGACATATCATGTTAGAATATAATACAAACCACAAACATTACTTCATGTGGGTCCTTTTGAAAAAATAATGAAACGGAAATAACACAATCAATATGGTGGACTAGACTCCCTGTTTGCATCAGCTGGCAAAAATGACACATAGGATGATCATGTTAAGAAGTTCTTAAATGGATTACATCATGGTCTCTTATATATGGTGAACAAAGCTCTAAAAATTAGTATCAAAACAGGAAACCACGACCTTTGATTTTCTTATATATGTTGTTCAATTATCCATTTTTGTGCTTGATTTTCTTCTTTCTATCCTCCTTATTTTCACCATCATATGCAAGCAATTTTGTATTACCTGGTTTTGATTCCTTTGTAACATGAAGCAGCTGTATTTTTTTTTTAAATAAAAATAGAGGAATCACCACTAGCAGAGAATAATCCCATAAGCTTTAGTTTAGTTTTACTAAACTCCACATCATCGCTACTACTCAAAATTTATTGCTCACAAAGAAACGTGCACACAACAAAGAATAAAAAAAAAATTTAATTGACAATTCATGTAAATCAGTCATATAAAAACTTTTCTGTTGCATTAAATTTATTATCTTTGTCGTCTAATTCACATTTATAACTTGCATACATAAAATATATGTGAAGAGAAATGACCAAAAAAATTGAAGTTCTTTACAATATTTGGAAAAATTAATTGTGAAATTAAAATGGTCATTCTCGAAGTGAGCAATGTACTCACAAGAAAGCAAAGTTCATCATCAAGCCACTTCACGAATGCCTTAGCAAAGATGCTTGAGCTTTAATTTTTGCAACAATGTCACTCTGCCAGTCAACAATAAATCACACTGTTAGGAAAGAAATTGACCCAGTTTAATGAATTTAAAGCCTAAACTTTGGGCGGAAAAAGAATTGAAGCAGAGGTAGTCTGAAATCGAGGAAGAACCCCCATGATTGTTTCCAACAAAACTGAGGAAGAATAACTTAACATAACATTTCTGTTTCGTTGTCGATAAATTATGAAAAATAACCACTAGTCTAAAGAAGGATAAACAACATTATACCCAGATAAACTAGAGGCATAGATGAGTTGCACTAAAAGGATTAGAAATAATCTATCTCTTAGCTGTTAATCCTAACGAAGATAATACCATAGCTAAATCAAATAATATGATTATAATATCTGGATCCCTAATATAAAATAAAGGAAATCATCACACTGAAGCTCATTGTGTAACATTTTCCCAGTAACCAAACAGACAAAGCATTAGGCCACCAAATGCTTCCATTATAAAGAATAGTTGCAGATAATACCTCAGAAACCTTAGCAAGAGAAGCCAAGTGAGACTCCAAAGAAGCAAGCCTGCAAGCAAGGTTCCTCTTTTCAAGCATAAAAGTGGAACAAGCATTTAAAACATTGGCTATGCTTTTGTGTGGCTTCATTATTTCAAACAGTTACAAACTTACAACAGTCAAGTACCTTCAATGTGAAATATGGCTTTCTGTCCATAACGCATCCTATGTTCCTGTAGGAAATTATACAGACGGATTAATAAATGCCTTGTTTTCACGTGGCTTATAGTCGAGATCAGATAGATAGTGTATGTCTGATTAACATCTGATTTTATTTACTTAGTATATAACATCTGGTTTTATTTACTTCTCCACTGGGGTTATTTGAGTTGTTCCTTAATCTGAATCTCTCTAAGAACTGGTCATAGTGGACTATATGCTTGACTGAAGGGAGCACAAAAACCCAACCAAAATGATTTTAATGTCAAGAGTGAATTACGTCAGAAATGTTGAGAGTAGTTTTGATGACCTCACATTGTCTATGCAATTCTTGAACCCATTGTTTGGCTCGAGTGAATGTATCCTGAAGCCAATACAACCAATTTTCAAAGCAATTTTATTCCTGGCACAAGAATAAAATGCACTGGGAACCAGTTATTCTATATTATGTATATATATGTTCTACTCCGTATAATTTTATACACATCGTAAATTTTGTATATATCTATATTTATAAAGACAAACCTGAAATAAGACAATCAATCATTTTGTTCTGATGAACAGCCTAGAGATCTTAGGATTTCCATATGAACCTGAGAAGTAAGGCCATCGGGTACTGAGGTCTGCTGGCTGTTTAAATGGTCATAGACTTATCTATCTCAATGCGGAAAAGATGCAGAAAAAAAGCCTAGAAAGAGCAACTAATGTTTGAAAAATCTGAGAATAGCCTAATTCAAGTGAGAATACAAGAAAACATAATGATCATACAAGAAAACATAATGCGCAAGCATGGTGCCAGACCAGAAAAATACTAGCAAGACAAACTCATGACTGGGAAAGAATCTTGGGTGCATCATTCGTTCAAAAAATGTAGTCTTTGCAATCTACATCAAAGAAATAATTGGAAAAAATAATGTACCAAACATATTCTTTCTCATTCATTGGAACGAGTTCCTTTGAAGAGCAATTGCTTCTCAAAAGAAACCATGGATATAATAAAAATGAACAAAAACTAAAAACCATTTTAGACGCCTTCGTGGCAGTAGACATCTTTAACAAAGTGTATCTCTGACCAAGGTATCTCAGTCATATTCTTTAATTGTTAGGTGATTTATGCATGTAATTTCCACCTCTGTAGCAACTTAGCACCTTGATTGAATGCAAAAAAAAAAAAAATCATTTCAATGCATCTTATACAATATGTTTATGAAGTTAATTTATGATGTCTTATACAATATGTTCAAGAAGACAACAAATTTAGGAACAAAGTTCTCTGATTGTTCTAGGAATACAATATGTCAACGCCTAATTCTAGGAAGGAAAAACCACATGCAGGCCTAGTACGGTGTACCTACATCGAAGAACCCAATGTAATAGGGTTGTGGCTCATTTGAGCTTTTCTTCAAACACTTGCTATGCTTACCTTTTTTCTTGATCTTATTACCGTAGCAGAGGGACAGATTCTAACAACATTCCCTTAGTACATTCAAACAACATTCAAACCAACAGAAACTAAATCCCTTACATTCCCTTACTACAATCTTCAATTTAAGAGAATCATAACAGAGGGACTCTAGGGCATCGTAACCACTCACCTGGCTGCCGAGATGTAGATTCGTTGATGTCGATTCTGAAGTAGGGACTCTAGGGATCGTTGATGTCGATTCTGAAGCAGGGAAGATGAGAGAGTTAGCAAAGAAAAGAAAAACAGGGAGAGAGAAACGCACAACGCACCTGGGACGATGAGGGCGACGGGGAGGGAGGAGAGTTGTGCGACGAGGGCTGCGCGTTTAGTGAATCCGGTACACTGGTGGGGGTGGGGGGCGACGCGGGGGATGGGGAGAGGAAGAAAAGGAGATGGGCTGGCGATGGGGAGGGAGGAGAGCTGGGCTACGAGGGGTGTGGCGGCGCTGTGCAGACGGCCTCGGTGTCGCTGGAAAGAGACGGCGTCGCCGGTGGCGGTGGGCAGAGCACAATCGATGCGAGCGAGGGAGGAGTTTCAACTCGAGCTGAGATCGAGGGGCAAGAACGCGGGGCAGATTCGAATCGGGAAAATACAAACCAACCAAAGTTACAAAACACACGTTTTGGGTATAAAAAAAAAAAAAAAAAAACGAGGGCTCCACGTAAGGTGTGCGAAGAGTGTAATGCTAAGGGGCTGATGTATAGTAGTACTCTTTGAGACGACCGGGTCTTTCTTCGGGACGCAAAGCGAGTTTCCCATATAAAAGGGCCAAACCTCTATGCTGTGTCTACTCGTACCCTCCCGATTAGTGTCTCTACACCGCGACTTTTCTTGCTATACTCCGATTTCACTATCTAATTCACTCATTCATCTGTTTGTTTCCCGGGGAAGTCTTAAAAGAATTCCTTAAAAAATCGGGTTTGCGGTTTTTTTTTTTTGCTTTGCTGGGAAAATCTGTGTTTTTAGGACCGTTTAACGGAGAAGGAAAGAACCTTTGCCCTCTATGGCCGCCCCAAAACCTCAAAAGAGGTCTCTGGAGGAAATCGAGGACATAATCCTCCGGAAAGTCTTCCTCGTGTCTCTGACCGATACCGCGGAGTCATCATCCGATTCCCGAATCGTGTACTTGGAGATGACCGCCGCCGAGGTTCTGAGCGAGGGCAAGGAATTGAGGCTTTCTAGGGATTTGATGGAGCGGGTCCTGATCGATCGGCTCTCCGGGAATTTTTCCTCGGCAGAACCGCCCTTCCAGTACCTGGTCGGCTGCTATCGCCGCGCCTTCGACGAGGGAAAGAAGATCGCTTCCATGAAGGACAAGGATGCTAAGTCCGAGATGGAGTCGGTGGTGAAGCAAGCCAAGAAATTGTCGGTCTCGTATTGTAGGATTCACTTGGGGAACCCTGAGTTGTTCCCGAATCCGCTGAATTCGAATGAGAAGTCACGTTCGAGTAAATCACCTTTGTTGCCGCTGATTTTCTCTGAGGTTGGGAGCTCGGTGGACGGGTTCGGAGGTAGTAGTGCTGGGGGCACTCAATGCCCACCTGGTTTCTTGGAAGAGTTCTTTAGGGACTCGGACTTCGATAGCTTGGACTCGATATTGAAGGGGTTGTATGAGGACTTGAGGGGCAGTGTTATTAAGGTTTCAGCGCTGGGGAACTTTCAGCAGCCTTTAAGGGCTTTGCTGTATTTGGTTAGCTTCCCGGTTGGCGCCAAATCATTAGTGAATCACCCGTGGTGGATTCCAAAAGGCGTTTATTTGAACGGCCGGGTTATTGAGATGACGAGCATATTGGGCCCCTTTTTTCATGTTAGCGCTCTGCCCGATCATGCCATTTTCAAGAGCCAGCCTGATGTGGGGTAAGTGGTGGAGTTATGCGTTTATTGGTTTAGTTTTCAAGTCTGGTGCTTGTGCTATCCTAGGTTGCAATTTTTATTGTTATCGTGGTTTTGATTTGGTATTGTGTAGTGGCTAGGAAATGTGGGAAGAGATAGATGTAACGCCCCAATGGAAGACCCAAACCACATGGCCTATATTCCAAAAGGACTAGTCAATGATACAATTGGAGCTTCATTGGAACCTTATAAAGAGCAAGAACTTCTCCTTCCCAAGCAATGTGGGATCTCATATACTACCTACCCTTATTCATATCATATGGGGTATCACAATTTACCCCCCTTAAATTCCTGACGTCCTCGTCGGGCCTGTCCATTGCAGGTGACACGGCTCAAGTCTCACATTTCAGGTTGGGATAAGCTCTGATACCATTTGTAACGCCCCAATAGAACGCCCAAACACATGGCCTATATTCCAAAAGGACTAGTCAATGATACAATTGGAGTCTCATTGGAACCTTATAAAGAGCAAAAACTTTTCCTTCCTAAACAATGTGGGATCTCATTCACCACCTACCCTTATCCTTATCATATAGAGGCATCACAATCTACCTCCCTTAAATTCCCGACATCTTCGTCAGGCCTGTCCATTGTAGGTGGCATGGCTCAAGTCCCACATTTCTGGTTGGGATATGCTCTGATACCATTTGTAACGCCCCAATGGAAGACCCAAACCACATGGCCTATACTCCAAAAGGACTAGTCAATGATACAATTGGAGCTTCATTGGAACCTTATAAAGAGCAAGAACTTCTCCTTCCCAAGCAATGTGGGATCTCATACACCACCTACCCTTATCCATATCATATGGGGTATCACAATAGAACAATCAAAATGTAGAATATTTTATTTCTTATTGTTTAATATTTGTATAAAACATAAATTCTCTTCCATCTGAACATAATGCATGTGTTTGGCTTGCTTAAATTGTGGGGTTTTATTTTTTCAGAGCACAAACAGTAGTAGAGGAGTCACTTTTACTTGTTTCCAGCACTTCCCTCGCTTCTTTAGTTTCTGAATTAATAGTATATGGGTAGTGCATGTTACGTGTTTCTGGTATATTAGGAAGCTGGATCCCGTATTCAATTCGTTCGACTTAAAAAATTACTTAATTAAGAAAATATGGATGCCTAATATTGTGCCACGTTTATCACACTTCTTCAACCTCCCAATCTGCTCAGCGTTTTAGTGATTTCAGTAAACGGCAGCTTGGCTGTGGGTTGGTCAGGGGAGGTGAAATAACTTAAGAATGGGATCTTTTTCATCCATTTGAATATATGCATGATATTCTGGGTGGAAGCTCTAAAATGATGACTGGATATAAAATGTTATGGGTTGGATCTTGTTTAGCTTATGTAGACAGCATTAGGGGCTGCAGTTAGGCTGATCATATTAATTATAAAGCTAATGGGGTCTCAATGTTATAGCAATTATAGTACATTGTTGGGTGTTATCAATATTGGGAAAGATTCCTAAGTCAAACAGTGACTGATGATATCAGGGGATTGACTCTTTGATGTATTAAAATTGGTTTTATTGTAACCTCTATTTTGATTGATTGAATGATCCGTTTATCAGAACAAGATGTTGGCTATATACCATCTTAAAGCTAGGTTATGAAATTACTGAATTGTTGTGCATGCCACTGTGAATTTAAAAAGACACCCAATCTCTTTTAGTTTTCGTGGGCCTTTTCTTTTTCTTGGTTTTGTACCTCCAGATCTTTTTCTGGCCTTCAGCTAGGAAGTTATATTCTCTCTTAGATTTCAAATGTTTGGAAGAAGGAAAACTGAAAGGATAAGGCCCACTTGGATGCAATTGAATTATAGAGTTTTTTACGGTTAAGATTGGCTGTGAAGAGTTTGGCTTTGCTTCTTGTTTCATGATTTTTTACTGATTCTTTGGATGATTTACTTTGTTTGAAACCCCATGCTAACTGTTTTTTTCCCCCTACGTTCTGTCATGGTTGCTGGATTTTTTTTTTATCGGTAAACAAGATTTTATTGATCATAAGAATGGGAAAGAGCCCAAGTATACGGGACATATACAAGAGCAACACCTATGCACGATGTTCTATTGATACAAGAAATTTATGAATGTTCATGCCATAAAATCAATTACAATCTACCAATGGAACAAAGTGTTAAAAAAAAGTTCTAAGCTCATCCATTGACCACTTATGATCTTCAAAATTCTCTAGTTCCTCTTCCTCCAAAGACACCGCCATAGGCAAATTGGGACCGTACCATTGGTCTGGGCCTAGGCCCGCACCCCACTGCACCCTGGACCCAGGGCTTGAGCCCAGGCCAATATATATAATTATATATAAAATAAACGATGAAATTGCGTCGTTTTAGGGTCAGGTTTAAGTTAAACCTAGCCCCCCTCCCCTCGATAGTCTCTCTTCCCCCCTCTCTCTTTCTTCTTTTTGGTGTCTTCTTCTCTCAGACCCTTTCTCCCTCTCGCCAAGTTGCTGCGTCCGCCGTCCTCTTCTTCTTGTCCTCCTCCTCTTCCTCCTTGGCATTTCCTCCTCTTCTTCTCTCAGACCCTCTCTCTCTCTCTCTATCTCTCTCTCTCTCTCTCTCTCTCTCTCTCTCCATGTTGTTTACTAGTTTGAGAAGAATTTTTTTACTAGTTTAGGATTCTTTTTTTTGTTGTTTCCAATTTGTTGTATATTCTGTTGTAGATTTTTTGTGGATTTGTATTTTGTTGTGAATCTTCTTCTTCTTCTTTTTTACTAGGGGTCCAGCCCTGGCACCTACCCCCCATGTCTACAGTGGATAGTGGACGGGGGGCAGACAGACTAGGGGTCCAGCCCTGGCACCCGCTCGGATGGGGGGCCCACCCACGGTGTGGAGGGGCGGATTCTAGTTGGCAAACCCCACCCCCCATCCGGGGGAGAGGAAGGGGCCACCCCCGCCCCATCTTCATTGTTACTGGATTTTATGCCTATTGAACATGTGAACCTATAGCTATGGATTACTTTTGGTTGTGATGTCTAAGATTGCTTTCTTACTCCTGCATTATTACTCTCTCTAAAACACCAGGCTGCAATGCTTTTCAGAAGCATCAACTCTCCGACCAGCTGATTTATCATCATCATTTACCACAATCAAAACAGTCATGAACAACTTATATGATGGTCTAGCAGAAGTTCTTCTCTCACTCCTTAAAAATATGGACACCCGTGAAAATGTTCTTGAGTATCTTGCAGAGGTGATCAATAAAAACTCGTCGAGGGCTCATATCCAGGTATTTTGCCATTTCTCATAGATTGCTCAAGTTGCAGCTGTTGTATATTTCTGAACTGATATATTTCTCCCTGCTTTTCTTTGGAAAGAATACTTAAAAGGCAATATTTTCACTTTTTCTTTTCCTAATTTACGTGGCATTGTTCTTACCTTTGTTATAGGTTGATCCTCTATCTTGTGCAAGCTCAGGCATGTTTGTCAGTCTCAGTGCTGTCATGCTTCGCCTGTGTGAGCCTTTTTTAGACGTGAACTTAACAAAAAGGGATAAGATTGATCCCAAATATGTATTTAACAGTAACAGATTGGATTTAAGGTGAGAGCTTTATGTTTTATGGACATTGATTTTCTTCTATAAGTTTATATGGATATTTATTCTCTTCTCCTGGTTATTCATGATGATTTTGTACTAGAGCGTTGACTGCTCTCCATGCATCATCAGAAGAAGTTGCTGAATGGCTTAAGAAAAACAATTTGGGTAAAACTGATGGCTCTAGACAAGATACTGAAGTTGAAAATCGGTTGCTACAATCTCAAGACGCCACCAGTTCTGGCAGCACTGCCAGTGGATCCTCTAATGCAAAGCTGGCATCAACTGGTGATAAAACTAAATATCCATTTATTTGCGAGTGCTTCTTTATGACTGCAAGGGTGCTCCACTTGGGTATATTAAAAGCATTCTCTGACTTTAAACATTTAGTTCAGGTAATAATGCATCCTTTATAAATGCCCATTTTTACTTACAAAAAAAAAATATATAAATGCCCATTTTTCAAATTCCATTGCAAAATTGTAATTATTCTCGAGTGGATTTATTCTAGGACATTCAAAGGTGTGAAGATACTCTCTCTACTCTTAAATCCATGCAAGGGCATGCTCCTACACCAGCGTTGGAGCTGGACGTATCTCGCCTTGAGAAAGAAATAGAGTTGTATTCACAGGAGAAGCTTTGTTATGAAGCTCAGATGTTGAGGGTATGTCAGCTCTCTCTCTCTCTCTCTCTCTCTCTCACTTTCTATCTCTCTCTCTCTCTCTCTCTATATATATATATATATATATTTGTATATATCTCTATCTCTCTCCCCCCCTATGCACTTGCATGGGGACAGACTGGCACTAACGATTTTGACGTCCTACTGCTCCTTGAAGTTGATTTGACTTATATTATGGTGGATCACAGAGGGCAAAGGTTTGAATCTATTATATGGTTGAAGGTCACTTTCTAGCAGGCTAATTGGTTGGGTGCTCAATGTATCTTCTAGTCATTGTCGTCCATATAGTCATTGTACATTTTTGAATGATCAGTCTGGGCCAACACTTCAAACTTAGGAGCCTCTGTGTTTCAGGTTCAGTAGGCCTCTCATTCCGAGCCAATAGGCCTGTCATTCCGACCCAACGAAATTGTGTGGCTGTCATACAATGACTAGTTCATCAAGAACATGGGCTATGCTTATTATGTTTCATCAATAATTTGCTTGTAGCCATCATTTGTGCTTAGTGGTTATTAGGTGTATTCTATGTATACTTCCTATGTACTTGAGCTATGCATTTTTCTATTAATAAAGTTTTACTTTTACTTATCAAAAAAATGTTTCAACAATAAAACCCTTCACTACTTATATATACATATAAATATAATTCCTGTTCTTGATGGATTATAGTCATTGTATGTCATGTTTCAGTTTCACTAGGCCTGTCATTCTGACCCAACCCGAGTTAGGGTCAGAATTGTTTAACAGGTCAAGTCAGAAGGAAGTCAGATCGGAACAAATTAATTGTTTGTCAATTTTTGTTTTCAGAACAATAAAACGGTGTCTTTTTGGAAATTTGTTATTAAAAAACACTATTTGGGTTAGCTTCGGGTCGGACTATGGAATTTTTTAGCATCCATGTGAGGTCAGAACACCAAAGAATCAATCGAGCCTAATTTTCAGAGTAGTCAGGCCAGGGTTTGGTACTTTCGGGTCAGCTTTCTTTTTAATCTTTGTTTCCTGTTTTTCTTCCATTCCTCCATTAAAGTATTTTGTTACCTTGGGAAAAGGATCAAAAGTATAAAGATTATGTCTTGTACATATGAAGTGTGGACTTGTCACAGACTGCATTTTTTATCATACATTGAAGTATCAGATAATGTCTCTGTTTCACAGTTTTCCTCCTGTAAAGTACCTGCCTCAAATGGGATCGTTCTAATATTATTTCTTTTTTCCCTTTTCCTTTGGCTCCAAGATTTTGAAGGGCGTTTTTAATATGAATTTCATGTGTTAAACTATATGAAGCTCTTGTTTTTTTTCTTCTTAGGATGGAGCACTTATTCAGAATGCTCTTTCTTTCTACCGGTTAATGGTGGTTTGGTTGGTTAGCCTTCTTGGTGGATTTAAGATGCCTCTGCCATCCACATGCCCAATGGAATTTGCAGCTATGCCAGAGCATTTTGTGGAAGATGCAATGGAGTTGCTTATATTTGCTTCACGGATTCCAAAAGCTTTGGACGGGGTCTTGCTGGTAGACTTTTTGTTGCATAGTTTTATTCACAATCTATTCCTTTTGCTCTCTGCATATCGTCTTCCAATCTGTGGTAAAATGTAATTTTTTTTGGCTTGGCAGGATGACTTCATGAACTTTATTATCATGTTCATGGCAAGTCCGGAATTTATTAGAAACCCTTATCTTAGGGCGAAGATGGTTGAAGTGCTGAACTGCTGGATGCCCCGTGGAAGGTGATTTTTCATCTTCCTTTTTTCTTTTTCTTTTTTTAGAGAAATTTTTAATCGAAAGAGAGATTATTGAGTGCCCCTAAAACTTTCCTAGCTTAGCTTATTTTTTTTCTATTGCTTGTGCAGTGGCCCTTCTGTTACTGCTACTCTGTTTGAAGGGCACCAACTGTCTCTCGAGTATCTTGTGAGAAATCTTCTGAAACTTTATGTCGACATTGAGTTCACTGGTTCTCACAATCAGGTAATCGATTACAGACGTTTTTTTTTTTTTTTTTTTTTTTTTATATCAATAAAAGATAGATATTATATATATGAATGAAAAAGGTATAGCCCTTGTACACAGGAAGTATACATAAGTGCTCCTAAATACATTCTAAGAACGATAAATTAAAGACAAGAAATCCTGAATATTATCCCCATGCAAAACAATAGTGGAAAACCAACACATTAGAGTGTGGAAAAAAAAATTCTTCAACTTGGTCATTGTGCGTTCCTTATCTTCAAAGCACCTCGCATTCCTTTCCGTCTAAGTACACCACATAATGCACAACGGAATCATCTTCTACACTGCAGCCACTTGTTGACAGCCTTTCAACTTTGTCCAACAACCCAACAAATCCACCACCCTCAAAGGCATAACCCAAGCAACATCAACCCTTTGAAAGATCCCATCCCACAACACCCTTGTTACCTCGCAGTGTAATAAGAGATGGTCCACGGATTCTCCATTCTTTTTACGTAGCACCAATCCACCAATACACAACCTCTCTTCCTCAAATTGTCCGTGGTCAATATCTTTCCAAGAGCAGCATTCCAAACAAAAAAAGCTACTTTAGAAGGCACACGAGCTCTCCAAATATTCTTCCATGGGAACGGAGTATTGTCAAGATGTGTAGTCAAGATGCTATAATACGCCTTGACTGTACATATCTTGTGATTATTAGACCTACACTTCAAGCTATCTCGTTGTGCCATAGGAATCTTCGTGGAATATAATAAGCTGAAAAAAACTGAGACACTAGGTAATTTCCAATCATGGAAATCCTATTAAACAGAATATTCCACTGGTGCGTACCATGAGAAAATAACCGCACATCCGCCATTGAGGCCTCCCTATTAGCTGCAATACGGTATAGAGCCGGAAAAACCCTTTCCAATGCCTGTTCTCCACACCACACATCTCGCCAAAATCTGATTCGATTGCCCTCACCAACTACAAAACGAATTTGATTTGCATAGCATGGCCACCCCTTCCTTATATACTTCCATAATCCCACACCATACCCCCATCTCACTTCATTAGAGCACCAACCACCCAGCCCAATACCATATCTAGCATCAATAATATCATTCCACAATGATCCCCCTCCAAATGATATCTCCAAAGCCATTTTCCTAGTAAAGCTTTATTAAAGGTTCTCAAGTTACACACACTCAACCCCCCATTCACAATTGAGCCACATACAGTCTTCCAACTCATCAAGTGAAATTTTTTCTCCTCCCCCATGCCCCCCATAAGAACGCCCTAAAGAGTTTCTCCATTCTGTTCACCACCCCTACAGGCATAAGAAACAAAGATAAAAAATAAGTGGGGAGGTTAGTGAGAGTACTCTTGATAAGAGTGAGACGGCCCCCTTTTGATAAATACATTCGTTTCCAGCCAGCCAACCTATTCTCTATCTTCTCCACTACCCCATCCCATATAGCTCTATTTTTTAAAGTTGCTCCCAACGGAAGGTCCAGATATTTCATTGGGAAAGAAGAAACCTTACAATCCAGAAGGCTTGCTAAACTGTAGATATTAGAGACCACACCCACAGGAACCATCTCAGACTTGCCCAGATTCACCTTTAGCCCTGACACTACTTTAAAGCAGAGTAACATTGCTCGTAGAGTTTGGATCTGGCTTCTATTCGCTTCACAAAAAACTAACGTATCATCTGCAAAAAGGTGTGAAATGATAGTAGGACCACCATAACCATTGCCCACCTGAAAGCCAGATAAAAACCCTCCCCCAACAGCAGCCTGCACCATCCTACTTAAAGCTTCCATAACTATAACAAAAAGAAGAAGAGATAGAGGATCTCCCTGCCGTAGACCTCGCGAACTGTCAAAAGAATCCAGCCGGTGTGCCGTTAACAAATGATAATCGATTGGTTGAAATACAATGACGCATCCATGAAATCCACCTATCCCCAAAACCACATCTCTCAAGTGAGTATAATAGAAACTCCCAGTTCACGTGATCATATGCCTTCTCCATATCAAGCTTGCATAGCACACCTGAACCTCCCTCCCGTAATCTGTGGTGCAAACACTCATTTGCAATGAGTACTGAGTCAAGAATTTGTCTTCCACGAATAAATGCATTCTGAAACTTGGAGATAATTTGTTCCAACACCGGACTAAGCCTGTTAGCAAGAACCTTCGAGATAATCTTATAAACACTACTAACCAGGCTTATAGGCTGAAAGTCTTCAATAGTCAAAGCTCCGTGTTTTTTAGGAATGAGAGCAATAAAGGTCGCATTTAGGGATTTCTCAAACTTTTGAAGAGAGTAAAATTCATTGAAAACCTGCATAACATCACCTTTCACAATGTCCCAACAAGTTAGAAAAAAAACCTATTGAAAAACCATCCGGACCCGGCGCTTTATCTTTAGCCATTCCAGATAAGGCCTTGTAAATCTCCTCTTCAACAAAAGGTCTCTCCAAAAC
This sequence comes from Juglans cinerea, assembly GCA_961763995.1. Taxonomy (NCBI): domain Eukaryota; kingdom Viridiplantae; phylum Streptophyta; class Magnoliopsida; order Fagales; family Juglandaceae; genus Juglans; species Juglans cinerea. The sequence continues at coordinate 38,600,635 of CAUIVZ010000002.1, read as the reverse complement.
ACTCACACTCTGCAAGTCAATTGCCTCAAAGTTCAAGACATCAAGCTTCGGCCTCCAAGGAAACGATTCTGTGAGGAGAGTCTCATAGTAATGTACTATATGGTTTTCTAACTCGGGAGGAGAAGAAAACACCTGAGAACCTAATTGGAGTGACTCGATAGCATTATTACGCTGATGTGAATTAGCCACTTTGTGAAAAAACTTCGTACATCTATCACCTTCTTTCAACCAAAGGGCTCTAGATTTTTGACGCCATGAAATTTCCTTTGACAACAAAACCCTCTCCAAATTTGCCATAACCATGCCCTTCCTCAATAACATCTCCTCTGAATTATCTCCCAATAACTCTTTATCCTCCAGCTCTTGCAGTTCCTCCAACAGTGTAGCCTTCTGATTGTCAATGTGACCAAAAACTTCCAAATTCCATTTCTTCAAATCTTGTTTCAATGCCTTCAACTTACTTGCAAGAATGTAACTCGGAGTACCAATGAACTGATATGAAGACTACTAAGCACACACCATCTCTACAAACCCATCCGCTGTTAGCCACTTGTTTTCAAACTTGAAATACCGACGCCCTTATGAATATCCCCACAATCCAAAAGGATAGGAAAATGATCAGAACTGACTCGAGTTAGTCGTTTCTGACTAACTTCCAGATATTGAGCTTCCCACCAGGAAATACAAGGAATCTATCCAATCTCGACCACACCCGCCCATTTGACCAAGTGTATTCACCCCTAACCAATAGGAGATCCATGAGGTCAAGATCGAAGATGAACTCGCCGAATTCATCCATGGCCAGAGAATTCCGACAATGCCCTGAACGCTCACTAGGAAAGCGAATAGTATTAAAATCACCTCCCATACACCACAACACATCCCATAATGAGTATAGACCCGCCAACTCCTCCCACATCCTTCTCCTATCCATATCCACGTTAGGGCCATATGAGTCTGCAAATGCCCATTCCCAACCATCCACCACATTTTTAAATCTAATCGCAACCAAGTATTCTCCGATACACTCCTCGATCGACTCAACAACTCTTTTGTCCCACATGAGTAACACTCCACCAGAGGCTCCCAAAGAAGCCAAATAAGTCCATCCCACATACGAGCACCCCCATACAGTTCGCAAAATTTTCCTATCAATGAAACGCATCTTTGTTTCTTGAAAACACACATCATCACCCTTCCACATCCGCAATAATGATTTGATACAGAGGCGTTTATTGCGATCATTAAGCCCCCGCATATTCCATAATATAATCTTAGGCTTCATAAGAAACTATATTGCCCCTCCCTTTCGATCTGTCCCTTCCACCGCTCCCTTCTTTCACATCATAATTAATGGAACAAGTTAGCCTTTTAAGCTCCCTATCCCGCTTTGTGGCTGACTTCAAATGACTAGCCTCAAGTGCTATAAGAAGAGCCTTGAATTGTTCTTCGTAACCTCCAAAAGAAATCCCAATGACATCTCGAATCTCCTCTACCTTCTTAAACACCCAATTTGACGAACAACTCCCATAAGTAGAGCTGGGAGGGAGTGTACACAAAGGAGTTAGGATGGCCACCTCCTCACCTGTGCTGACGGGAGAAAATAAAGCCAGTTCTGATCCACACACTGAATCTGACTCCCCATTGGAAGGAGCAAGACCCATCGGAGACCCCAGTGATGAAAAGCCATGTTCCGAAATGACTGACTGCACTAGATTCACCACTGGGCCTCCATCCACCACGCACGGCCTTGTCTGCGTATTTTCCAGCAATAGCCCACAAGGCAGCGATGTGAAACCCACCAAAAACCCCTCCTCTGCTGATGGTACCTGCACAGGAGCAACATCTACTCCTTCGACCACCACTTGCGGCTGAGACTGAATGCTCTCCAACAAAAAACCAGCTGACGGCGATGGGAAAACAGCCCTCGAAATGAGTAGTTCCTCTGTTACCTCTCCGTCGTCCCCATCTTCCCGTTGAAATGGCCCTACTGGCACACCATGGTGGTCGACCGCCACCGGCGGTTCTTTCTGTGCCGGTGTGGGAGCCGGCGAGACGCTTATCGGCGCTGCCAGAGTTTGACTCGGGCCAAGGACATAAATCTCGGGCATCGCCCGATTCCTCTGTTTTCAGCGTTGTTTTTGGCCTACAGCCTAGCCCACACCAAAGCCCATCACAGGCTTCCCCTTTCTAGCACCCAAGCCCAAGCCCAACCCATCTCCTTCACGGCCCATCCCAAACTGCAGCACCTCCTTCCCCTTAACGCTATGTTTCAACTAGAGAATTTCATCCAATAAAAATCCAACTTTTTCCTCCATATTACTTAGCACCCCTAGTATACTTTCCTCATTTGACCCCAACCATACGTTGCCAACTACCCCACGATTCTGCACGATCTCTGGATAGGCCACGGCTGGCACCACAACACTCACATCTCGCGACTGAACCTTCTGTGCTTGAAGCACCTCACTGTACGACCGTGAACCACTTGATATTAATGATGGAGCACCATCTTCTAGGGCTGTACAGAAACCGACGCCACCGGCCGCCACCGACGCGAACTGACCGGCCGTGTCAGGAACCGGTTGGAACCGGTGGAGAACTGGTCGGCGTACGGTGAAAATTTGAAGAAACCGACGTTCAGCGGTTCGGTCTCGGTTTGACGCTGGACCGGACCGCTGAACCGACCGATATAATAAATTTTTTTTTTTAATATGCCCTTATCAAAACGACGCCGTTCCACTTAAGTTTAAGTGGAACGGCGTCGTTTATGTTAATAAGTATTACAATAGATAATTAAAACGACGCCGTTTGGCATTAAAGCAAACGGCGTCGTTTTATTAAGGACGTAAGAAAAAAAAATAACTCTGAAATGACGCCGTTCCACTTAAACTTAAGTGGAACGGCATCGTTTCGAGATGTCTTCTTCTTCCCCAGCCCCTCCTTCTCCCGAATCTAATTTCTGCAACTCTCTCTCTCTCTCTCTCTCTCTCTCCTCTGTAACTCTCTCTCTCTCCTAAGCAACTCTCTCTCTCTCTCCTATGCAACTCTCTCTCTCTCTCTCTCTCTCTCTCTCTCTCTCTCATTATTCTCTCAGTAGAACTGCCAGAGAACCGACGCCGATCGAGAACCGTCACAGAACCGCCTCGATCGGCTTCCTCCTCCCCATCGACCGGTTACGGTCGGTGCCTCCCCCCTTTTTTCAGATGTTGGTCGGCGTCGGTTTTGCCCAAAAACTGTGCCGACGACGTCGGTTTTCACCCCTACCACCTTCTTGCCTGAACAGCTTCAACTTTCCTGCCTGGAAAGCACTAGGTGCTCTGTTTCTCACCTTCAAGACAGAGGAAGAGAAAGGAGGACTGAGCTCCTTCACTGTATCTCCAAAATTTATCCAACCCTCCCCCTTCCTTCCTTCCGGCACAACAATCATACCTCTTCTCTTGTCATGTCCAAATTCTGAGAGGGCAATAAAACTGCCATAATAATTACTACCCCTCCGTACCATCAATACCATTTTTCCTTTTCTATGAGTTCTCAGGAACTCTGCAGAACCCAGTGATGCTGCACATTCCTTCACCATAGAGCCCAACCATCCCAAGGTTTCATGATCCAAAGAGATGTATTTCACCACACGACGACTGCTCTCTGTGATTCTCCACCACATTTCATTCTCCTTTCTGAACTCAAAAACCTTCTGATCAATAACAACCTCCCTGCACAGCCCCATCAAGACAAACCAATACGGTAACCAGACTGGACTAAAAACTCAAAACTCTCAAGGAACTGTTGCCATTAACACACCAGTACCAGTACCAACAAACCAGAAAAAAGAAAAAAAACCAACAAAAACAGGAAGTGTACGGAGAGAGAAGTTTTTTAGAGAGAGAGCCTGTTAGTAGGATGTGTTTTTACCACACAGACGTTTTTTTAAGGGTGTAGAGGTAGTTGAAGTTTGAGCCAATCATGGTGGCCTAGACTAGTCACTTAGTTTTGTGACAGCATACTTTTTTAGATGCACGCAGGAAATATGCTTTATTTTATTTGCTTGCAACTGTTCTTGATAATTGCTTTGAGAGGGTGAAAAGGTGGAATTGCAGGCAAATTTATGTAAAACTGTTCGCACAGTGAAATCATTATACCCTATCAAATTTTTGCAACTAACCCCAAGGGATTGGCCCAAGTGGTGAAGGCTTTGGTCTTGGGGTATCACTTCTTCAAAGTCCAAGGTTCAACACCTCATGGGTGCAAACAATCCTTTGGGACCCCACCCCCTGGTGAAAAGTTAGCGATTTAACCAGTTCTGTGTAGGGAAACTTCCGAGGGTGCGGTGCATGGGACCAGGGTTTACTCTGCAGGGGTGGGTCCGAAGGGCCCTGCCTTGGAGAGGTTCCCCGACATTAAAAAAAAAATGCAACAAAGACATCTTACTTCTCTTTCAAGACTCAGCTGATTATATAGTTCTATAATCATGGTGATTTGCTTCTTAAGATTGTTTCCTCAAAAAATAAAAATAAAAAGATTGTTTCCTCAATGAGTTTTTCGCACATTCCTTTAGACACAATGTACTGAAGTCTCTCATGGCTCTTCAACTCATTGTATGCTCTCTCTCTCTCTCTCCCAACCCAAAAAAAAGCGACGAAAAATATGCTTGGGAAAACGGATGTAGGTATTAGGTGCAGAGTCAAATCTGCCCTTGCAAGGGTCAACCTGAAGGATACATTGGATGCAAAGCTCACCTAATCTTATTAATGATTAATTGGTAGTTGGGCTCTGAATGCGACTTATCTGGCCAAGAAGGGGATATTGATGAAAATGCATCATTAGAAAGCTAAGGGAGTTGTGTTTTGCAAATCCAGCTGGTCACCAATGGCTAAGACTCTTTGCTCACTCTTGTGTTCTGGGAGAATGGATCTGAATGTATAGATTGATCTCTTTGAGCGCCTTAGGTTTTAGTTCAAGTTCATGATACAATAAGTTTTATACTGTTATCTCAGGTCTGTTTAATTAGAGGAGCTCAGTATTATTGACTGATCTGGTCCATTATAATTTCAAATATCTTTCATGACATTAGTTCTTGGCTGATGATCCTGTACTTGCTTGGCTCTGGAATATAGATTGCTTGCTTGCAATGCAGACAATTGGGTTCAGTCTAGTGGTCTGTTTTTCCTGCATTTTGAATAAATTCTCAAAGCACGTTGTTGTATTGCTGTTGCAACCAACTCAATCAAAATCATTGTCAAAGCTTGGTTCTAGTCTCAAGCGTTTGGGTTCTCATTTATTTTTCAGTGTTGATGAGTTTCAGAAGCTCATTATTGATAGGCTTGTTTGTTTTTCATCCTGTGCAGTTCTTTGACAAGTTTAACATCCGTCATAATATTGCCGAACTTCTCGAGTACCTGTGGCAGGTCCCTAGTCATCATAATGCTTGGAGACAGGTAGTCCCCCCCCCCCCGGCGGTGTTTGCACATCGTTGTTGCTATGTATAACTGCTTTGAATTTGTCACATTTTCAGATTGCCAAGGAGGAGGAAAAGGGTGTCTATCTGACTTTCTTAAACTTCCTGATCAATGATAGCATTTATCTCCTTGATGAAAGTCTTAACAAAATTCTTGAACTCAAAGAGTTGGAAGCTGAGATGTCAAATACCACCGAATGGGAGCAGAGACCTGCTCAAGAGAGGCAGGAGAGAACCCGACTATTCCACTCCCAAGAGAATGTTAGTTTGACTTTTTTCTTTCTGATAATATACTTATGTGCATGTGTGCACATGCGCACGATGTACTCTGTTCCGGAGCACCTTATAAAATGTATGTTACTGCGTGTGTAGATTATCCAGATCAATATGAAATTGGCAAACAAGGATGTTAGTATGCTGGCATTTACTTCAGAGCAGATTACAGCGCCTTTCCTACTTCCTGAGATGGTAACATATTTTCATTGTTTTCCTCACCTATGCATGTTACCTCAGTTTCAGTTGCTAAAATTTCTTTTCTCGACAAGTTTTATGTTCTTATTTGTTATAACAGTTGCTGATTGCCCATCCACCCTTGCACCCCTTCTTTATCTTCAGGTTGAGAGAGTGGCCAGCATGCTCAATTACTTTTTGTTACAACTTGTGGGCCCCCAAAGAAAATCTCTTACTCTGAAAGACCCTGAGAAATATGAATTTCGTCCAAAACAGTTGCTGAAGCAGGTTGGTATCAAGTAGATTTAACATTTGCTTCTTGTTAAACGGATTATATTTTTTGGTGAGTGATATATGATTTCAAGCCGTATAATCAGTGTATCCTCAGTGGATTTATAGTTTTAATACTGATAAAATAATCCTCGGTGGATATATATTTCTAATACCAATATCACTGAACTAGGTCTGACTCTGGTTATTTAGGTTTCTTAGTGCAATGAAAAAGTTATATACGGGCTGCCTGGGAATGACATTGTTTTATCGATCATTCCACTACGATAACTTCTTTTTTAATTAATAAAGCTTTTACATCCTGGCAAAACGGTGTTGCTGACTTTAAATGTTTATTTTTTTAAGATTGTCTACATATATGTCCATTTGGCAAGGGGTGATACAGAAAATATTTTCCCAGCTGCTATATCAAAAGATGGTCGTTCATACAATGAGCAGGTAATTTAGCTGAGGCAAAGAGTTCGTTAGGTTCGCTTATTTGACAACTATTGTTTATACTTAGTAAGAGAATGTTTTGGTTCTCCCTAAAACATGTGGTTGGCCTAACATAATTTTCCAATTGGAGCTTGTGCCAGTTATTTAGCGCTGCAGCAGATGTTCTTCGAAGAATTGGGGAAAATGGGAGGGTAATACAGGAGTTTGTTCAGCTAGGTGCTAAGGCCAAAGTTGCAGCATCTGAGGCAATGGACACTGAAGCTGCTCTTGGAGAGATACCAGATGAATTCCTTGACCCAATTCAAGTATGTTCACTTTTATTTTTTTATTTTTGCATTTAAATTGCTGCCATTCAGTTTTTTTTTTTAAAGGAAGAGGACGGTATTCCAATTTTATTGATAGCCGTCACTTATGGCGGAGGAATACCATATACAAAGGGAGCATGAAATAAAATCCCAAAACCAAGCTCCCAAAGAAAATGAAATGAGAAAATTAATAAAAGAAGATTACAAAGAGTCCGTAAAGGAATAAAGAACTAGAGTCAATGCCGAAAGCTAGGAGCACCTGCACGATCCAGAGCATACAAACCAAGCATATGCTTAGGCAATTGAACTAGAGAAGAGAAACTTACCGTGTTGCCCAGGGCTCCAAATGAGGCGAGACTATCTGCTAAAGTATTGTCCTCTCTGTAAACATGTTTGAGATTAAAAGGAAAATGTTGCTTGAACTATAAAATATCATCCCAAATATCAAAATATTGCCAGGGGGTTGGGATTAAGTATTAAACCAATTTACAACAAGGAGAGAATCCAATTCAACAATGAGTTCAAAAATACTTTACTGATAAGACGTAGTAAGACCAAATTTCAGAGCTGATAATTCTGCAAGGGTATTAGTACCAAAGCCAAAGAAACAAGAAAAACCAGCAATAATGGAGCAATTAGAGGAGCTAAGGATACCACCACAGCCAGGAAGACTAGTGTTGCCTTTGGAAGCGCCATCAATATTTAATTTGAGGGTCCCAGAAGGAGGAGGAATCCATTTCACCAAGATTGGCCTCTTAGCACGTATGGTGATTTGAGAAATGTGAAGAGACTCAAGGGTGGAAGCATTTGAGTTGAGGAGGAGAGAACGAGGCTTTAGGAGGTTGTTGAGATTCCTAAGCCAATTGAAGATCTTATAAATGATGGAATCAGAGTTAGTGAGAATGTCCTCGAATCTAGCTTTGTTCCTTGCAATCCAAATCTCCCAAAGAATGAGAGACTGAAGAAGGCTAGCAACAATTTGAAATTGGTCCGAACCTCTAGAGGCAAGCCGCCACTGAGTGTCTTGATTCCTCCAATTACCAAGGGTGGTGAAATTGAAACCAAAAATGGAGGAAAAATGGTGCCAGACCCGTTTGGAGAGGACTGAGTCTGCAAAGACATGGTTAGCGGTCTCTAAAAGGCCCTCAGAGCAACAAGAACATTTGGAAGCCAAAAAGATACAACAATGTTGGATCCGATCATCCTAAGGAATGCTATTATGCCATAATTTCCAAACGAAAACAGAAACATTGATAGGGAAAATAGTATTCCAATTATAAGGAGCAAATGGGAAAGAGGGGTAGTGATCCCCAAAAAGGTTCTAAGCAGATTTGGAAGAACTAAATTTGCCTTCATTGGTGTGTTTCCAAACCCTCGAATCAAGGCCCAACTTAAGTCTCACCGGGTAAATACAGACCTCTTGAGGGAGAGCATGGTCACCAAGGGACATAAGCTTTTCAATGTTCCAACCCGTGGAAGAGCACACGTCTTTGAGAAGAAGGTTAGGGTTAGAGATATTGAAACCTTTTTGGGCCAACGAACCTTTCCCTGCCCAGTTATCATGCCAAAAATTCAGGGTGCCTTCCCTAATTTTTCATTGGCTTTCGTGATGAATAATAGGCAGATAGTTGCAAACAATCTTCCAAGAGTTAAGAGTGGAAAGATTTAGCCTTAATGAGACCCAAAGAGTGAACATTATTCATATGTTTTTGGGAAAGGAGGTTTGCCCAGAGGGAATTAGAAGATAGAAATCTTCAAGCCAATTTACAATGAAGAGCACTGATAACATCATCAAGGCCCATTCGGTGTTGAACATGTGAATTATCTGCAATTGCAATAGACATTTTTATGAATCCAAGGCCCCCACCTCATTATTTACTCGTGTCCCCCCTGGGGTATGCCAAGGGGTTTGCTTCCCCATTGATTTATTGTGGTAAATTATCTGGTTATGCTTATTCCCATCCCCCCACTTTCCTCGCTGACCTCTCTCTCTCTCTCTCTCTCTTGGCAGTACACTTTAATGAAGGATCCAGTTATATTGCCTTCTTCAAGGATCACCGTAGACCGACCTGTCATTCAGAGGCATCTGCTTAGTGATAATGTACATCTGCACTTGCTTTATTATTTTTAATTTTCCATCTCACGTAAAATAATAATGATAGCAATAGTGATAATAATATATACCTGATTAAAAGAGCAATAATGATATAAATAATAATAATAATAGTTCTGATATATTGTATCTGATATGCAGACTGACCCTTTCAACCGTTCCCATCTTATTGCGGACATGCTGATTCCAAACAATGAATTGAAGGCAAGAATTGATGAGTTCATCAAGTCCCAAGAAATGAAGAAGCGTGGAAAAAGCCTTGGCGTGGACAGAACAAAGGCGACAATACAAACCACGAGTAGTAAAATGTTAATTGATTAACATATTGGTATATGATTCTGAAATTACCAATGATTTAATCGGAGGTTCATACATGCCAAGACGGTGGAAATACATTCTATATTAAGACATGGAAAGTGGTTTGTAATTAATGCCCAGTGATGTATCATTATTTTCTTTGTAAAAATTTGATGCCAGGAATTCAATTCATGAGGATATTTCAGGCTTTCCAAATTAGTCTCGGTGCTCAACAAGTGCCTTTCCTCTGTGGAAAGAGAAAAGGCCTGCCTTGGTGTGAAAGTCGTCTTACTTTTCTTTGTTACCTTTTGAGTTAAAGATCGAATCCCATTAGGAACGCGGGGGGCTAAGTACGAGTACTGCTGTCATGGAAGTTGTATGGATCACATGAAAAACCCCAACATTCATGGCATTATACGTTAAAGAGAGTCTAATAACAACAAAAGCATGTCTCCTCTGGATAACTTCTTAACCACAATTCCCAATCCAAGCATTAGAATGCTATACTGTACACACTTACGTAAACTAACTAGATTGCCTCGTATCACAGCTGACTGAACATTTTCTCAAACAAAAGCGTGCTGCTTTTAGATTGGTTTAAAGTTTCTTTCTTTCCTCTTTTTTGTATTTTGTGCCATTTTTTGAAATCATCTTCTACATAAATTATCAAAGTCACATCCTTCATGAGGAAAATCATACATTAAATGGTTGGAGTGGTGATTCTCTATCAAAGCTTAGGGGTGAACATGCCGGCCTTTCGCTTTGCATACTCATTGGCAATGCTAATCGCACTCCTGCTATGACGCAGAGAAAACTCTGCAAGTAGGATTTGGCTTTGTTCCATTGTCAGATCACCATGACAGCCCTGTAAACATGGTGCAACATTTCTTAGTTTCGGAAAATTGGAAATAAAGTGCATATGCAAAATATCTAACCTAATATTTACTATTATAACATAACACGACGTCATGAAACTTCTATTTCTGACAACATGTGCTATATGAACTTATTCACTGGGCATTCAACATAGCCCAGTCCCTTACAATGGTGATCCCAGCTTACTCGGAATACATTAAGCACTCCCTAGAATGTTTGAAAGGACATACACAGCAGCAACTCCAGCAAGCTGTGGTAACATGTAAACATAAACCTGTTCAAAATGGGTTGGAAACTGCAATTGGCTTCTTTCATGGATGCAGAAAATGTGCTACAACTTTTAACTAGGTCAAATAGCTGTATCTGGTTTTGAGTTTTAGCATGGAAGCTTTACAAAATGACCAATAGCAAAGGCATCAACGTCAAGGTTCCTTTGATTTGAATATAAATGAATCTAAACTGATATGAAGAAGCCAAAATCAGCAGAAATTAGAAGCCATGAACCTTTTCCAAAATGAGACAGTTCGAACTATATAATGTGCTGTAGATTGTACAGCAACAGTCATTACCAGGCGTGATGTTCTGTCGCAAACAGAATGATGCATGAGGATGCCAGCAGCAACTGACACATTGAAAGAGTCTACCATGCCTTTCATTGGAATACTGCAATGCAAATCTGATAACTCCAGAGCCTCCTCACTTATCCCCCTGCACGAGCAATGAGCCAATTTAACCTATTAATATACATGTTAGATAACTAGGATTTTCAAGAAATTTTTTTTTTTATTGGCATTAGGTGTCCAGGAACAGCGTCCCGACTAATCCCGGAGGTGCACAGGACCTCAGCAAGGAGTTTCCTACAAGTGCACCTCGGGTAATTCAAGGGGAAAATCCCCCAATCCGATAGCCCCTAAAAATTGTTTGCATCTAAGGGGATTTGAACCTTAGACCTGGGGGGAGCATACCCCCAAGCCCAAAGCCTTTACCACTTGAGCCAACCGCTAAGGGTTTTTCAAGAAAATGAGTCAACTGAATGACCAAAGCATCGGTTGCTTCCACTTGTGGCCTTCTTCAACCGCCTTGACACCTTAATTGACAAACAGGCACAGGCTGAAGACAGGCGCAAGAGAGAGAGTTGATACTCAACTCACCTCCCCTCTTCCACAATTAGCTAAAGAGCAGGGGGGCCGGAAACCCCAACGGGAAACCTTTCACCATGCCACATGATTCTTTTGCGAAGTGCTCTCTCAGACATTTCCACTCCTGCCCCCGCAAGCAAAGAGGTTTCAAGATACCAGGCAACCAAGTGAAAGCGAACAGCCCTAAGCAAATCTTCTAGAGAGCGTACCCTATGTTTCTACTCTCTCTCTTCTAAGAAAAACTAAAAATCCAAATATAAAAATGGGACTTTAACTAATTACTGAACATAAGAGATCATATAAAAGACTCTAATGCATACTAATTTCCCTTTTTATATTCATTTATTTTAGATAATTCAAGTTCTTCCATAGGTCGTTGAAACATCAATTGATGAAACCATAATATATCTCCGTATTTTGATAATAACAATTAATTAGAAAGAAGGTAATTACCTGTTCTCGTTCCCCACCACAATTGCAGTTGGGCATGACCAATCCATCTCGTAAATGGATACCTAAGTATGGTAACAAAGAGTCAACCAAACACAGGCTCAGATTTCTCTACCTAATATTATATAATCAAAGCACATTTTTCATTGGGAAATTTTTCAAAAAGGGAAACTACATTTTGCAACCCCGAACCATTTCTCAAATTTCACCCTAAACTGTCAATTGGCAACTTAAACTACCAAATTTTGGCAATTTGCACCCTTGGCTAAGATCTCAACCAAGTGTTCAAGTTGCAAAAATTTAGTAGTTTAGGGTGCAAATTGAAATAAATGGTGATAGTTCAGGAGTAAAATGGCACAAAAGGGAAAGATTGATCAATACCGCATCCATTCCCACATGTGTTGTTGCAATTCGATAACCACGCGACCTAAGAAAATTAAAGCACTCTAGGGTGGAGTTCCAAAGTTCAATGTCTAACCATTTCTCTGCACCCATGCTAACATGGCGGTTGTTTCTATACCTGCAACCACAATACAGGTAATGTTGGCAAAGTCAGTCAGTTTTGGATCAAAAGATTCAACACCTAATTGTAATTGACAAGAGGCCACCGATCAAAAAAAAAATTGACAAGAGGCTACAATTGAAAAGAAACACCAGCCATCAATACAAATGAAGGCGATTTTAGAACAGGCATCAATTCAAACAACCCACGAAATGGCACCACAGCATCAGTTTTCAAGGCAGTTTCACGTCTGGTCACATTCAAAATGACCAAGTTTACAACAATATCCAGATAAACACAACCACCCATATGGGACATATATTTTGATGGAATACCCAAACACAGAGTAAGGATTTAAATCCAAAGCCGCAAAACTAACAGATGGGAGGGCTGAGTCCCCATGAGATACTTGAACGCAGCCCAAAATTACTAACACTCTTCAATCATTTGATGGAATGTGACACACTACTGGTTCTACAATGAAATACTATTAAAGAAATGTTTTCTTTTCCCACTGAAAAGAACATCCTACCAAGGCTCAGAAATAACTTGTCCAAAATCCTCATAAAACAAATATGCCCTTTCACTTCTCTCTTGCGTTTAAAATAAGCAAATGACCAAAGATATTATAGGCACAAAACTAGCCATGATCACTTACAGAAACTCACTATCAAACAAGTAAATGAACATCGAAAAAACAAATAGAGTTAAGGCTTCGTTTAGAATTTAAAATCATCTCAACTCATCATTACAATTTTTTCAAATCTCAATACAAAATATAATAAACAATTCAACTTTTTCAAATCTCAAAATAATAATAATAATAAACAATAATATTCTAACAATATTTTATCATCTCAACTCATTCAACGCATTACTGAACTGCCAAAAACGAAAGGAATTATTATTCAAAAGAAATTAAAAGAGAGACATTTTTGCTTCTATTTTTTATTTTTCACCTCGACCGTCGTTGCATTGCACCTTTTCGAGTCGCACGAGACAACATGGACCGATTGAAACCCAAGGGCGTCGGCGGACCGAAACACAGCTGAAACATTGCCGAAATCACAAAGACCTTCGACTACCAAGCAGACCGAATAGCTCCGATTCCTCACTACATTCCGGAATCTCTCCTTCCTCACATCCGATATGTACGGACTGAGTGCCTCCAGCACCTCACCGCTGCTCAAATACTCATCGGTCCCGCACCTGAACCTGTCGAGGTACGGGAACCACCGATTGGCTCGTACAGATTGGCCTCCATCGAGATTGATGGACCGGCGCTCCATCTTCATTAGTCTTGCGACGTCGTCGGGGTTTGCAAGGAGGTGTTCGACGGTGTCGTTTAAAAGTCCCTCATCCGGTGTCTCGAGGTTTGCGTTTGTGGAAAGAAGTGCGTCCGTGAAACCTGTGGCTTCAATTGAAATCGCGGCTCCTTCAGCGGAAGAAGCATGAGATCTGGAAGGAACTCTGCAGCATACGATTCTGAGCCCTAAAGATATGCCAAATTGAAGAAAAAACAATTAAAAGCAAAATATTTCGACCATATATAAGTATACACAGAGAGAGAGGGAGAGAGTACCGAGAGGAAGAGAGAGAAGGGAAGAGAAGGAAGTAAGAGGTCGAAAGGAGATTGGAGAGGAGGCTGCTCGATTGCTTCGGAGACTGCATCCGAGAGAAGTAAGAGATGTACCGACCAGGGTTTTGTAGGCGTTCATTGCACACGCACAGAGAGAGAGATAGAGAGAGAGCTGTAGAGAGGAGTTTGGCGCCAACAAGTCGAGACAATGGAAGATGGCTGAGGGCTTTTTCTGGATGGATGGATGGATTGCGTCTCGGGATTTTTTTTTTTTTTTTTGCCTTTCCAGTCCTATCAGTAGTACAGGCTGTACAGCTCTCATAAACGGTGACGTTTTGACGGTAGAGTGTCCGCGTGTGGTTTTTCTTTTGTTTTGAGCCAGTGTCTACATAGGGTTTGTTCTCTCTTTTTCGAAACGGAAAATGATATTATGATTTTTAGAAATGCTTGACCCGAATTTGGATCTCGAATTTGTGTCTCAAATTTTATTTATTTATTTATTTATTTAGTGATTAAAAAAGTATTTTTTATTGATATTGTGATTTTTTTTAAAAAGAAAAATATTTATGATTATTAATAAAATACATGAAAATAAAAATAAAAAAAAATAATTTTACCTTTTTGATGGATTCTTGGGCTACATCTCTCGGAAGCAATACTCTATGATTTTCCACCACGTGACTTTATATATTTTCATTTTTTTATTGATTAAGAATGTATAAAAAATATTTAAAACAAAAAAACTTATTTGCATCAGTGCATATTTGGGGTGCGCTATTTGTAGGGCACCCAGCATTGTACTCAAATAGCGCACCCAGCATTGTACTTTTCGGAACATACCGTGGGGGTGTAATAGAGATCCCCCGGAGTTAACCGGATCATTTATGAGCTGAAGAAGAACCAGTGTGCCGCGTGTCCATATTAACTATGAAGTATTTCTCTTAGGAGCAATACTAGGTACAGGATTGTAATGTAAACTTATATAATTTTATCTTTAAAATTTTTTTAAATTATAAAATTTTCCTTCCTAAAATTATATTTTTTTTCATTTAGTAAAGAGTTTGTACATACAATCCTCAAGTAAGGACTGTAAATAGAATTTATCTTCTCATATTTCAATCAGTTAGGGAGTGAGATAGGATGAAATGAAAATTTTATAAATAGTAATAAGATAATTTATGAATAGAAATGAGGTAGTTTGAATTAATATTTTATGAAATTTTGGGAAATGAAAAAAAAAATTGAATAAAAAATATTATAAAATTAAAATATTGTTAAAATATTATTTTTTAATATTATTTTTGTTTGAAAGTTTGGAAAAGTTGTAATGATTAATTTGAAAAAAATTGTGTTTAAGTGATGTTTGGAAAGGAGATGAGATTAAAAATTTTGAGATGGAAATTTTTTCCAAACAAGCCCTAGTGTTGTGTTAGAGCATTAGCATTGGATTGATCATCCTATTCTTCAAATTTTGACTAATATGTAACTTTTTCACTTTTGGCTAATCATTTAAAACTTAAAATTTATATTAGATTAGTCATTACACTCTCTATAATAATAAAATATTATTATTTTATATTTTTATATTTTTTTAATTAATTTTTATTTTTTAATTAATTTTTTTTTCATAATCTCCTATAATCTCTAACAATCATATTCATTTTCATTTTCACAACCCAATAAATAAAGTTTCATCACACAAAATGCTTTAAGGAAAAATGAGAACAATATGAGGAACAATTTATATCATATCAATATCCAAATATAAAAGTTTCATCACTACCCACAGTACAACATTCATATATAGTTGCTGTCCACATTCTCAAACACCCATATTTGTGATCCAAAATAACAAAAAATCACAAAATAGCATAGACTACAACCCCAAAACAAATACAACCACAAGATAAAAACAACCCCAAAACATTACACTAACAAAAGGTTAGACATCTTCAAAAGATGAAGATAGAGATGGAGATGAAAATCGCTTCCTTGATTTCTCAAAAACCTCTTTCACACATATTCACACATAATCTCATGCAAGCAGATCTAATATTGCATTACTTTAAAAGACAATATTTCCTTTCAAAAATTTCATTTTGTATTGAGATGAATAGAGCATATCTGAAAAAGTTACCCAACATTACAAGTGCTACATATTTCACATCATGAGAATAGTTCATGTTTTCATTATGATTATTACAGGAGCATATCTGAATGTTTTATCTTTCAAAGAATGGGATTAGCTTTTATCCTTCAATTGGTAACCTCTAATTACATGGCTGATGGCTTTCTGAACTTCTTCAAGTTATACAAATATGCAATATCTATGATAAAACCTTGAAAACTATATGAAATTCTAATAACTTTATTTTATCATCAGTAACACTTGTAAGGATAACTTTGCATCACAACATTACTGACCTAGAAATTAAGAACCTACAATAGAAACCTTAATATTTTTTGGGATCTCTTAAAGAACTCCTAAAGACCAGAAAGAGTCTCGGGCAGCAACCAAAATCCATGTGTGGGGTTGTACTGGCCTCTCATCCTCATGAACAACCCATCTCCAATTTACAGAGCATTCTGTGTTCAAACTAACACACGAAAATGAAATTTACAACAGTTTACAGAGCAAACATCAATACTAACAACAGTTTACAGAAGCCAATGAAATTTTAATTACTTGTATACAAGCAGCATAACTAGGAAACAAAAATGAAACTGAGCCCTATCATGTTAAAATCAAAACTATAAAATTGAAAAACTCTTGCTGAAAACAAAATAAACCCAAACAACATCAACAAAATCAAACCCAAACAATAAAATCAAGAGTAAAATCAAGGCTAGGGTTTTGAATTTTACCGTGTTATTGCTTGTCGTGCTAGAGAGAAGCTGCCGCGGTGCCGTGCTGGAGAGAATAGTAGCAGGAGAGAAAGAGAGAAGAAGAAGAGAAAGAAGAGAAAAAAAAAACTAGAAGAAGAGAAAGAAGGAAGAGACATGAGAGAGTGAAGAAGAAGAGAAAGAAGAGAAAGAAGAGAAAAAAAAACTAAAAAAATCCAAAGAAGGCAGAGACACGAGAGAGAAAGAGGGAAGAAGAGAAGAAAGAAGAGACGCGGGAGAGAAAGAGGGAAGAAGAAGAAAAGAAAGACATCGTGGGAGAGGGAGCCAAAATTAATAAACAATACGTTTAGACTTGGTACATTTCTTTTCATCTTTGAAAAAAAAGATGAAATTACTGTAGATCAAATTTCAGCTGACATGCGTTTGACTAATTCAATGTGGGCCAACTATTGATAAAATTAGTTAAATTTGAAGATGAAATGGACTTTGAAGAAGCCGATGCGGATGCTCTTAGTGTAATGTGCAGGATAAATAAGTTGGCATGTACGGATGGCAAGAAACATGTATTATTAGATAAGTTTAAGAACAGTTAGTAGCAGTTGTGGTATTTAGCGTTGTCGGTCGGATAAGTAACCGTTCTGGGATGTATATATGTTGCTATGAAATAAATAAGATAGATCTATTTTGCTAATTAAACACGACCACGTCATTGTGTGTTTGGGAGGAGAAGGCAGCCTCTAATTGCCTTTTAAGTTCTTGTGATTTCATCCTTCTTTGAGAAATGCTTGAGCCTGCCATGGATACACAACCATCCATCCAGTAGAATGTTTATAGTTTACGTGAGCTTTGGAAGTTAAACCGGCTTCCCAAATTATCAAAAAACGAGATTCCTGTGGGTGCTCGGGAAGACAAGAAAATTCGATAAAGATTATAAATTTATAAGTAGAGATCAGGCCAAAAGACCTGCTAGTGCTAGGCAAGGCAGTTCATTCTTACAAATCACTCATTTCCAAATGCAGATTGGATTCAAAAGATATAAACCCTCATTGCAGCATCCAGATCCAAAAAAAAACAAAGAAAATATCAGATTCCATACAAAGATGCAAACCATATAGTAGCTCTTACGACACGAGCACAACCGAGCAGAGTACATAAATAGGGGAAAATGAACGTAATTTTCTGGCATATTATCGGCTTGCGACTCACAGAGAAAGAGCAGTCTTCGAAATGATATCAAAAGATATTCCGTTCTCTTGAAGTCGTTTTTGGAGATCGGTTGGGCCAAATACAATTCCTGGAGTCAATACCCCTCCCCTTGGTAGGTTTTCTCGCTGGCTCAGAAGAATAAGCGCACACTGAAGGAGGATTATTGGGGTGGTCAGATAGCCGATCTCGGGTCCCATTACTCTTGTTATTATTTCCATATCAGGTTTCCTGTTTCCCTGAGAAGCAAGACTGCCATTGCTAAAACCATGCCCAACGAACCACATCTTAAATGAAGCACTTCTGACCTCATCATCAGAGGGACCCTTCTTCCTGAACCATCCAAGGCTGAAAATTGAGGGAAATTTTAAGAGAAGCCACCTTCCAACAGCAGTTTTACCCAGAAGCCCCATAATCACCCCAACAGTGATGAATCGCAAGACTCCCAGTACAGATTTGGAGCCTATCTTTACCCCAAAATAAGCTGGCTTCACAGTTGACCAGAAGGCCTCCCTCTTCTCAATCTGTTCAACACTCTCATTAACTCCTGGAAGTCCACCGGGGTTTTCTGTCAGAGATGCCAGTGTTCTTCGAACAACAATAGAATCTGCTGAAGGTAGCTTTACGGCCCAAACCCCAATCTTTTTCTGATGCTCTATAAGAGGTCCTTTGGGAGGTGTAGGACCAGGAATCTACAACCAGTAAAGAAAAATTTAATACAATATATGCAGCTCGTGGGCCAATTAGCAAGACTATACAGCAAGACAAATTAAATCTTACTTTCAGGTGATCCAAAAGTCTGTACGTTGTTATTTATTACAAAATGGGTAGATAACCAGCGAAATCATGATTCCAATAAAGTGTTACAGAATAAATTACATAATTAATGAAAATGACTGTCATTTCCAGTCAAAAAGCTTGTTGATAGAATGATATAGATAATTTCTAGCAGAATATCTGGATACTAATTTTCTTTTTATCGGTAAACAAAAATTTTATTGATCATAAGAATAGGCAAAAGCCCAGGTATACGAGACATATACAAGAGCATCGCCTCAGCATGCTAGTTCAGGGATACTACTTTAACAGTATCATCAATCTTCACAGAGGAATCACAATGATAATTTCAATATACAACTGTCCCATGCCACACAAATCTCTGAGGCAGGAGTCGTGAGATTGTTAATATTGAGTATTAAGTAGAAATTGAGTAAACTACTTATTAAAAAAAAAAGTAGAGATTGACTGCAAAATTAAAAGATATATATTCAATGTCAGGTACATACACACGGTATTCCGATGGTTATTAACAAACCATATTGAATACAAAATTGAAATATTTATATTTTTTGGCACTACCTCCATTACTGCAACCATCACCAACCAAGCTAACTTTGACACCCCCATTCTACAACCACTGATACTATAAAATTATCACCATTATCATCTTACCATGAGCATAGCCATCATAACCTGCACCTTTACTGCTCTGCCCATTCTTGAGTCTTACTTGCCACTATGGCCACCAAATACCACAATGACTACCCACCATATCGCTACATCAGTCGAACCAGAGTTTTGCCTTGACTACCACTTACAATGGCAGTGGCGAAGGCACAAGAGTGGACGGTAGTGGTGTAATAGAAGTGGTGGTACAATTCAATCCACTGCCACTACTTCCCTTCTGGCTTCATTTCCTCCACTGCCTCTACCAATAAAACCTTCAACACAACCAATATCCCAACTTCTCTTAGAAGTTCCAACTTCCAAAGCTGCTAAAAACCTAGGACACTTGCCACCACTGCGACCCCATTTTTAAATAAACTCTCCCATAAATACTTCAAGACTAGACTACTTATTAATTACACTTAAATGGGAAAAGAAATGACCTTATCAAATATATCCTTCGCGTTAAAAAAAAATATATCCTTTCCAGTTCATAAATACACATACATCATTCAATATGACCTCAATTACTGACGAATGTATAATAGATAATGCTGATAACAATAATATCTCATTTTCTAACTTCATAATCTTCTGCAAGTACTACCTTAACCTAGCGAAATTTAGCATCAACCAAATCAAAACCAACAAAGCCAAACCATTAAACATCAAACATATCTTCAATAAACCACTACTAATAAATAAGTAAAAAAATTATAAATTGAACCCAACATATCAATATGATAATTGAAAAGAGAACTTCTCTTACCACCGGTCTAGCTCTTCTCGGTCTCGACCGCCTCAGCTCCTGCAAACTCTCCACATTGGCCACGCCCAGCACTGCCGACTCATATGTCCCAAAATTCCCGGCAATCCTCTTCTCAGACTCCAAGCTCAGATACGCCTCAACCCGGTTCGGCACTGCCGGCTCCACCCACTGCCTCGAGTTGAACATCAAGCCCAATTCAGCTGGAACTGAATCGAACCCACATGCCGAAATGATCAAAGAACCCGTCTCCGCCGCCTTCTCGCCGTACTTGGCCTCCATCCGCTCCATGAACTCGGGCTCCCCACATATGTCCAAATAATCACACCCAGTCTCAACGCAGGCGGCAACTACGGGCTCGCCGTAGAGGCGGAACGGCCCGACGCAATTGAGCACAAGCTTGGTTTGTTGGCAAAGGGAAAGAAGGGATTGGGGGTCGGAGGTGTTGAAGGTGAGGACGGGAATGGGGGGTGGGGGGTTGGGGTGTGAGGCCCATCGAAGGGTTTGTGTCAGTTTAGTGGGGTTGCGCCCAGCTAGGGCTAGGGTCTTCAGTGGTGGGTGATCGAGGAATCTGAGGGCTTCTTTCACTACGTACCTGCCTGTGAAGCCTGAGGCTCCCAGAATTATCAGGTCGTAGAGGAGAGTATTTCGTTCTTGATTTTCTTGCATTGTTCTGAGATGGGAGTTTCGGAATTATTTTTTTTATTTATATATGTGTTTCAGAATTGCTTTCGATATTGAGCGAGGCTAGATACAGTACCTATTTGAAGACCGTAATGCAAGCTTAGGTAATTTTATTTTTAATTTTTTTTTTAAATAGAGAAATTCTACTGCAAATAGAGAAATTCTATTTACAGTCCCCACCCTTATTAAATAAGAAAAAACATCATTTCAAAAGGGATAGTTTTATAATTTTAAAAAAAATTTAAAGATAAAATTACCTAAGCTTACATTACAGTCATCAAATAGAGACTATATCTAGCATTGCTCTTCGGTATTAACGAGGACTGGAATTGGATTAGTCAAAAGGAATAATATCAGGAAATCTAAAATATAACTAATTTTTGTCATACTCATAAAAAATATCTTGCTTAAGTTTTGGTCTTCTCTAATTTGGAGAGGCACTCTATATTTTATTTTCAAATAATTAATAATAAAAATTAAGAATTATGTATATGTTGTGTGTATCTGCCGTATTGTGAATTTATGAGAAATTATGTTTCCTTTTTGTATTGTAAAATACAATAAATATTAGGAAATAAAAAAATTATTATTAAAATATATAATATTATATCATTATTTTGACTTTGAGATGACTAGTCTAATAGATTAGTTTCTTCAATAATTTTGACTTTAACCAAATTTTAAATTTAGTTTTGGCTAGACTAATGCCAATGTTTTAAGAGCAATTTTGTTTTCCTTAAAAAAAAAAAAAGGAACTGTTGTAATTTTATTTTTTACCCACTTATCGTATTGCTAATGTGTAAGTTTTCCCGTTAACTATACTAAAAACTATTAATTTTTATTTTTTAAAATTATAATAGACCACACTAAAAGTGACGTATTAACACATCAACTTATATATAGCAAAATTTAACTAATTTTTTTTTTTAATTGCATGGTGTAAGAATTTATATATTTGTTATAGATTATTCTTCATAAAATATTAGGTTGCGTGGTATAAAAATTTGTACATTTATAGTAGATTATTCTTTATAGCTATGTCTGATACAAGCCACAAGGTATTGGGAGTGCATCAGCCAAATGCACCAAAGTTAATTCAGATTGGCTCATAATACTAAATAACACACTTTTGTCCTGCTGTATAAAATATAATATTCTTATCCCTCTCTTAGATATTTTTTATTTTAAAAAAAAAAATTAAAATTGAGTAATGCTATTAAAATAAAAGTGAAATGACGGTGTTGTTCGTAAAATTGAAGAATCAATGGGTAATTCTTTTCTTCTTTTTTTTAAGAGAAACTGACGTCATTTATTTATCAGAGAAACTTAGATCCATGACCAGATACATATAGGGATATTTTCATATCAATCATTACCTCATAAACCAATTAGTGCATTTGGAACTCCATCAGTACACTACTTTCTTTTGTGACCGGTCTGATCTTCACTACTGTTGATACTCTCTATAGACAAATATCCAAGAGATATCACTCTCTCTAAACAAAGACTCAACCTCACATTTCTTAGAAAGAGATGACTCAACCTCTACAGACAAACGTCCAAGAAACGAACACTCTTTTTTTTATTTAATAATAAGGAAAACAGTAAGGTAGATATAAAAAATGATGTATTACAGTTTGGAAAAACTCGGTAGACTTCAGAATCTGTGACGACGCGTGAAGGCAACATGCTTGTCTCTTTTTAGCCACAAAAGTCAGATCTGAAAGATCTGATGGTGGCAATTCCAGTGATCCGGCACGTGTGGCGAGAAAAGCTGCCGGAATGGATGGTACGTGAAGACCACGCACAGTTGTGAGCGGCGCGTGAGGACCACGCGCCTGGGAGTCTTGTTAGGGACCCCGGTCTTGTCCCTAACAAGGGTCCGTGGCTAGTCTTGGTGGTGATGGTGACCGAGTGATCTTGCCAACTTGCTTGGCCTTCCACCAAAGGATGGTGTTTGAGTGATGGGATGATGGTGTATTTGGGTAGGCTAAGTGTTTAGGCTAAGGCAAATCAATATGGGAGGATGACCTTATTCTTGAGTGAGGTGCCAAGATGATAGAGGCAATGGTTGAATGGATGAGATGAGATTAGGGTTTGGGATGGAAGCACTTAGGGTTGTCATGGGCTAGGGTAGAATGGCTTAGGATTATGGGTGTTTGATGCAATGAGAATGGCTTAAGGGTTACCCTTGATGTTTGGATCACTTGGATGGTGGTTAGGGTATGTATGGTGAAGAGTAGCTAGGGTTTTATGAGGTGGCTAGGGTGGATTTCGAGATTGGCAAGAGATGGCTTAGGATTGGAGTTTAGGATGATGCTAGGGTTTGGGAATGAGTTGGAAGAGTGAGGCTAGGATTTGGTTGGCTTGTTAATGGTTATGGAAAGTTTGTAAAATTGAAGGAATCTTTGAGTGAAGAGGGAATTTGAATTTTGAATTAAGATGACAAGTCAATGGTTGACTTGGAGAGATTGTAGGAAGAGTGATTTAAGGAATTGAAGATGATTTGCAATTCCTTAAATTAAGGGATTTGAGTTGGGATTTGAATTTGAATATGGTAAGAGTGGTTCCTTAAGTTTAGGGATTTGAATTTGAATTTGAATTTGAATTGAAGGAAGTCAAGACTCCTAAAAGGAATGAGTTTTCTTATAGGATTTGGCTAGGGTTTGATGGAAGATGGAGGCAAGACTCCTAAAAAGAATGAGTTTCCTTATGGAGCCTTGAGGTGGGCGGCTAGGGCTTATGTGGAAGATGGAGGCAAGACTCCTAAAAGGAATGAGTTTCCTTATGGAGCCTTGAGGTGGGCGGCTAGGTCAATGGGTGAGATGATGGAGTTGGCGCCTAGGGTTTTGGGGAAGTGATGGGGTAGCCGAATATGGTAAGTGGTGGTGTGGCTATGTAGGTTTCGGCTAGGGCAAAGTGTATGGAGGGAACAATTTATGATATGTTGACAAACTTATGGAAATTATGACAAACACTATGGTGGTCGAGTATGTGGAATGGAATGGATTGGAAGAGCAAAAATAAGATGAACACCAAGAACAAAATGAAAAACACTCAAGAACAAAAGTAAGAATACTTAAGAACTTGAATGAACAAAAGACAAACAAGATAAATTCAACACTTGATTCATGAATTGCACAAGAGTTGAATATAACTCATAAATTGATAATCACAACTTGGATTCACGAATTGCACCAAGTTGCAAGAACAAGATAGATAGATTGAACCACACCTATTCACGAATTGCAAGGTGTGATCATCTCTTTGGGATTCACGAATTGCACCCAAAAAAGCCCAAGTGCCTAGTACCGATGGGTGATCTCAAGAACAAGTCCTACCCTACTTAGGGAATTTGCCAAATGTTCAAAAGATAGTAATGCAAAGCCTAAGGGTCCTATTTATAAGAGTTACAAGTTGGAAACCCCCAATAGGTTCCTTGGAAAATAAATAATTAAATAAAAATTAATAATGAAAAATAACATAGTTGGCATGGCTCAAGTTGACCCATGGCATGGATGAGCCCATGGATGGGCTAGGTTGGCTGATGGAGTGTGGCTGGCAGGGCCCTGGGCTGGTCTGGGCGTGTGCAGACTGGCATGGCCCAGGCAGGCTGCCTGGGCGCTGGGCACTAGGGCGCTGGGCCTACTGGGGCGCGTGCGCGCGGGCGTGCGTGTGCTGGGAGTGCGCGCAGGCGTGGGCGCTGTGCGCGCTGTGCGTGCTGGGCTGCGCGCGGGCTGCATGCTGAATGGGCTGGTTTGGTCACCAGCCCCCTTGGGCATCCTGGGCATGTCAAGGCAGGTCCCATGGCATGCCCCTAAGGCTGTTTTGGGGTTCTCTAGCTTTGTTCCCACATGGCTAGTAGCTTGGCCATGGGCTACAAAACATAGGTCTCTACCAAGTCTTCTTGTGCTGCACGTGACTTTCGAAAGTTGCCGGAGAACTATAAATCTGTCTTTTTCAACCATGAAGGAAACAAAAATAAACTAAGAAAAAGAAAACTACCTTAATAGACAAAGTGGATAGAAGATTTAAGGAGGGAAGGAGAGGGAGGGCCGCCTCCTCCTACAAAAATCAGATCCGAAGACTTTTTGAGAGAGAGAGAGAGAGAGGAATCAAGGGGGTATTATTATCGCAAGCTTGAACTGCCACTAACTTAAGTTAATGAAAAAAGCTTATTAAAAAGTTGAGCAAACCCGGTACATCAGAAGCTTCCTTTTATGTACTGGTTAACTTTACAATGTACACCAACTTCGTAGCAAGCAAAACCCAAGTCACTGATATTGAGACTCGGCTCAAAACGAAAGTCGATCACTGAAGTAATCTCTTCCAGGAGGAGGGATTCCCATCTCGTACTACTTATCTAGCTATCTCAATCAGACTATGCCCAGGTATCTTTTTCAAGCCTTTATCCTCTACAATGGTTCTTATTCTGACTACTTCATCCCACTGTCCACTTTCTGCATATAAATTAGACACCAAAGAATAAGAGCTTGAATTCTCAGGTTCCAGTTCCAACAGTTGCCTCCCTATAACCTCCCCCATTTCTGTATTTCTATGTACTCTACAAGCAGCAAGCAAAGCACCAAGTGCCGAAGTAACTTTTCTTGATGGCAGGCACTTAACCATTTCAGATGCTTCTTCAAGCCGTCCTGCACGGCTCAATAAGTCTACCATACAACTGTAATGTACTTCACATGGAACCATATTATATTCTTCGGTCATGGACCTGAAAATTTGCAGACCAACTTCCACCAGGCCTGAATGACTGCAAGCAGTGAGTATTGACGTAAAGGATACCTCATCGGGCTTGACCTTCTCTTCTTTCATTCGATCAAATAGTTTTAGCACCTCCACACAGTTCCCGTGCATAGCATAAGCGGCTATCATTGTGTTCCATGATGTCAAACACCGCTCACTCATGTGCTCAAACACATCTCTGGCCATATCTAAGCTACCACACTTGGCATAAGTAGTGATCAGAGAATTGATTAAAGGTATCTCTCTGTCCATGTGAACTCGATACAAGTGACAATGAACTTCCGTTGCTAAACTTACAGATGAAAGCTGAGAAAATGCCTGAAGCAGACTAATTACAGTGACTGAGTCATGTTCTAGTTTTTCTCTTTGCATCATCCGGAACAAGATAATGGCTTCATCTGCATGCCCATGAATAACATAACCCATCATCATTGAAGTCCAAGAGACCAGGTCCTTATATTTTATCCTGTTAAAGACTTGCCTCGCAGAGACCATAAGACCACATTTTGCATACATAGAGATGATTTGGTTGACAATTTCAGTGCTCCAGTCAAACCCATGTCTTAACATGTATCCATGGATACACCTGCCTCGTTTTATTTCTTTCAGATCAGAGGACGCAGAAAGTACACTCAGAATGGAACTTATATTTGGTTTAATACCTGTTCCAACCATTTCAATAAAAGTCCTCATAGCTTCACAAGCTAACTTATTTTGGAGATAACCGGCCATCATCACATTATATAAAACAGCATCCCTTTTCTCCATGCTGTCAAACAATTCTCTGGCTTGGATTAAGTTGTTGCATTTAGAATACAGATCAACCAAGGCAGTGATAGCAACCAAATCCAGGTGAATTCCTGTACGAATTATGTATCCATGAATGCTCTTTCCTTGACGCAAATACTTCAAGTTAGCACAACACAAAATCCCATTTGCTAAAGTTATCAAATCAGGTAGGAGGTTTTCTTCCACCATTTGACAGAAAAGGTTGAAACCTACCAAGGGCTGCTCCATTTGCAGATGACCAGCAATCATTGCATTCCAAGAACCAACTGTTCTAACCTCCATTTTTCCAAAGATGCATGCCGCTGTTCTTGGGGCCCCACATTTGATATACATGTCCAGAAGACTAGTTTCAAAGACTTCATCAGAACAACCAATGCTTCTTCTTATAGCATAAGCATGGATAGAACGACCCTCTTCTAGAGCTTCCAATAGCGCCGCAGCTTTAAGTAAGCTCACCAAAGTCACCCGATTAGGATCTAATTGTTGCTTCTGCATGCAACGAGCTACCCAGAAAGGCTCAAATCCACGGTGATCACTGCACTGAGCATACCCAGTGATCATTGATGTATAAGCCACAACATCTTTGTCAGTTATTTCATCAAACACTCTAGATGCATCTTCAATATCTCCATGTCTACAATACAACCCAATAAGCGACGAACCTACGAACCTATCTGCATTTAACCCAAACTTGAAAGCATCGACATGAACCCCTCTACCAAATTCCGAACTTCCCAGCTCAATACAACTTTTCAAACTAAATGTAATGGCCGAACTATCTAAACCAATATTCCATTGTCTCAAATTTGAATACCGTCTAAGAACTTCATCAAAGTGACCTGTCCGAAAATACCCAACAAGAACTGAATTCCAGAGAGACAGATTATTGATTACAATTCTATCAAATACCCATCTGGAGTACGCTAAATGATCAAACTTTGCGTAGCAACTCAGGAGCTTAGAGCCCAAAAAAATACTGTCTCCAAGCCCATGAGCGAAAATGCAAGCATGGAGTTTTCTCAGATAGAAAACATCCGAACAATTATCCAAGAATGAAGCAAATTTCTCAGCTATGAACCGAGATTGAGAGAGTTGCTCTACGCCACTTGTGTTCAAGAAAAATTTGGTTTGAGCTGCGGTAGATAGTATCGGGTTGTTGCTATGGACTAGTGAACGAAACCTAGAGATAAAAAGTTGCATAATTGTTAAGGGAAGAGCTTATTGTATTGAGAAAGATAATCTCAGAAGAAAAAGCTACCATTTTTCAATCACGTATCTCTCTCACAGACGGCCCTGTTTCTCTGGGAAAGACTATATATGGACTAAAGTCACTAATCGGTTTAGGCCTAGGGTCGAAGCCGAAGGTGCACTATGGCGTAATTGTGTTTGCTGCCTCGGAATCAGCCGCTTATTCCAAGTATCTCAGATGTGTGAAGAAGATTTTATCAGTTTCAAATGGTTCAAGGGGCTCATAATATTCGATGGAAACTGGCAAGTACATCGTGGCATGTGTAACTGGTTCTTGTTACACCCCACCTTGCGCTATAAACGTCCCCAGGCATTTTCGTGGAGGCATGCCTCGTTAGTTAATATAAAAAAAGTATATATATATATATATATATTTAATTTTTTTATAATTGAAACACGTTTCACATAACTTAATATTATTCGTATTTATCTCTTTTTAAAACCTGTCATGAAATTTAGATAAATTACGGTTCCTCGTGAATAAAAAATCAAGCTTGATAGGGTGTGGTCGTAGAAACAGGTATGAGAGGATTGCATTTGTGGATTGCCTACAAGTGAGAGCTTCCAGACTCACTTTCTGGTGTTTGTTGTTCAGACTCATGACTTTAGGAGAATATATTCAGCATCCACGGTCCATTTAGCAGTGAACCTTTATAAGCACGCACAAAATAACATCAAGTATAATATCTGGAGAGTTCTAAAACTCTGGAACATTGGTTATGCAGACAGCGATAATCTTTCACACTCCTTTCACTTGAGTTACAAGCTCAGCTTATCAGGTTCAGTTTATCATTACAGAAGCAGAACTTGAACTAAGAAGACATGCACGAATAAAATTCCCATTGCTTAGAAATGGATCTCCGGTGCCACCCTCATTCTTTCTACTTATTTTAGAGGAAGAGGACTATTAATCAGACATCTCTGCCGTGGGGGGCGCCTTGTCTTCTTTCCCCATCCTGTTAGGCTTTTTTCCTCAAATCCCACCTCTATACATTTAAGTTGCTGAGCCTGGCGCAGGCAAATTGGAGCTTCAACAGAAGAGGGATAAGAAACCCCTAAACGCCTCCTTCCCCTTCCACTACAACTCATACCGGAATTTCTGTGGGCCAAACGTGACTGCCAAGTGCCGCCAGTTGCCTTAGTCAGCCCCTCGATTGTTTGAAGATCCTCAGTCACCTCATTCCTCGAAAGAGATGTAAGACTAGGAAGTATATCTCTTTGGAAGTCTTTGCGTTGCCTCCCTCTCCTTGTTTGACCTCTCCTAGGCTTTCTTGGCAACGTGTTTTCATCTTTTGGGTTTTCCAAAGTCTGAGGCTTACAACAATAGTCCTCTACCTTGCTTTCAACCAAATTTAACATCATGAACTCAAAGTAATCAATCCCATCAGGAATAAGCTCTTCTTGAATGGAATTGCCCTTACCCATTGAAACTTCTACGACCTCTTTCTCATTATCACCCTTATATGAAGCAATTATATCTGCAAGCCAGTGAAGGGAATCAGTGAGTGAAGCTTCTGACTGGCGACAAGTGGCATGTTCTAGAAGATTATCAGCAGCATTGCCGGGAAGATTATGCATATGAGATGATGAGATGGAAACTAAAGCATCTGCTGCCACCCTGATAGGTTCCTCATGAAACACCCTGGATTTATCTTGTAACACATCAAAAGGTTCTCTACGTTTGCTTTCTGGAGATCCTTCCCCATGAGTAATAATAATTTCTGTCTCGTTGACTACTGGTACCTCCAAGTCTATCTTAGTTGCAATTGGAGAAGAGGGTGTAAATAGAACCTCTTCTTCAGTTACACAAATATTCAAGTCGATCTGATGTCTTGAAGCAGCGCTGTCATTAACCCATCTCATTGCTACAACACAATCCTCAAATTTTTGTAGCACTCCAGGTCTAGGTAACAAAGGATCATCAGCCAAATCAGTTATAGATAACCCAAATTTTACAGAGTTGCCATTATCAATGGCAGAAGCAAGACAACTAGGTTTTGAGGGGAAGCTATGAGAAGGAAGATCATTCAATACATGAGGCTTGTCCATAATGGGAAACCCAAGAATCTTCCGATCGCTTGAGCAGTCACCTATTTCAATTTTCCCATACTCACTATCATCAGCATGTGTTGCTGATGAGGAGTCATGACCAAAACTCGGGGGCGGACCCTTTCTCATTTCTTGTCTGTGGACAACCTGCAGTGAATGGTTTGCCAGGAACTGAATCCTTCCCTTTCTCTTGAATATTTGCCATTACAATTTGGCACTGGTCTTTAGCCAAGAACATGCTCCCTGTGAATTCTCCCGGTTCCTTGACCAGTCAACTGAAACGAGATTTTGTTGACAAATCACTTTAAATGGATTATTTAGAGATACTGCATCCATATCAGCTTCTTTTGGAGAGCTCACATCCGTGATAGAGCCTGAAACCCCAAGGTAGTTTTGAGGATTGTGTTGCTGAACTTTTCTAAAAGTAAAATGACGATCATGGATATCTTTAGGGAACCCAAGCCAAACAGATGGGTGGCAACCCTTTAATTCCTTGGACTCTGACTGTGAACCAAGGCACACATCATTTTGGTAGAGGATACTTCACCCCTTGCATCTGGAAGAGATCTTGAAGAACTATCTTTAAGCAACTCCCCAATCATCTCAGAGCTTTGCATCAACGTTATTGAACTCTTATTTGATTGAGGACAGGTATTAATGCAAAGGTTTCCTTTAGTTGATATTAAGTGATGCCTCAAACTACCTGAAGGCTTTGTCCCAGGTGAAATGGTAAATGACTCAGAATTGGCCACATCAGATTTAGGAACTAGAGGGTTCTGCAGACCAAGTGCATGGGAGGCCACAAAGGAGGAATCTTTATTTATGTCAGAGATTTCCACACCAAAAATTGTCCTCTTTCTATGTTCCTCTATCTTACTCTGACCAGAAGGAAAACATGCTGCCAGATCATGAACTTTTGGAGTTTGTGATGATTCACAAGGCTTAGGAAAATCTTCAGGACGAAGAATTCCACATAAAGAACTTGTGTTGCTTCTAGTTTTCCCTGAAAAGGGAGCCATATAAATCATAAATCCAAATTTAATAATCCTGCGGAACAAGGTAACTTTTGCTAGCCTCTGTATTTCTGCTCCATTTGTCTTAAGATCATGCGTTGGAAGTTTGGTTTTCAAAATTTATTTTACTTCTTCTACACCCAAAAAAACCGTCTTTAAAGGAGAACCACCACAGGTTTATTTGCTTCTTCACCCTCATTCACCTTCAGATAAGAAAAAACCCATCCACCCAGTTTTTTCAATCAAATTGAAAATGAACATGAGATGCTCTTGAACATAATATTTTGTCAAACAACTCCTAGCAATAACTAAATTAATTTTCTTAATAAAATAACTCTTCAAAGAAGAGTGTTCTTCTATGTATTGAATGACTTCCCTAACAGCTGGAGACTGAAACGCACATGAAAATTAACTTCAGTGCATCGTGCAACTTTTTCCATATGATGACTCCTGTAAAGATGTAATCATGCAAATTGTGAAGATTATCGCCAGATAAGTTATGTTAACATTGAATCACAATTCTAAAATAAAAATGAATATGCCCAAGAAATTCTTTCCTCACACTAGCGAAAATAATGAAGATCATTTTTTAGGTATGAGCTTTGTGAACCCTTTTTCTGAGTGTCCCTTTGCCTTATTTTTCTGACTTTCCTTTTGTCTGTTGTTCTACTTGTATTACTGCTTTAATTATATTATTATTCGCACTGTCATTCTTGTTATGAAGATGGAGAAAACCAGTTAGTTCCTTTGTTATCAGTTAAATGAAAAATAGGGTATTACATGTATTTGATAATTTGAAAAGGATTAAGAAGCTTGTATTGTCGTACATGTGGTGAAATATATATTATAAAGTCAGATCTTTAGCAAAGATTTCTGCTCAAATACAACAAGAAGCGAATTCAAAGCAATGTCAGTATATAAACTCTTACCAGCTTCAAAAGGAGAAGATAACTGATCTTGTTGCTGACATTCATTCTCACAATGCAAATTGCTAACTGCTCTATCCCTTCCATTACGCAGATTTTGAGAAAATTCCTTTGCCAACAATTGGAAGCCCGAATATGCACTTGCAGATGAATTCATCTCCTCTTTGGAGTTGGTTTTATGGCCTGTAATAGCTGAAGCAGATGCTCCCTCCTCCCGAGTTATTTCATTCAGATCCACTCGAGGAGTTTCCCTCAAATGCATATTGGATCTAGAAGCATCAGTATTATAGCCAGTACTCACCCCAACACAAATAGATAAATTTCCATCACTCTTACAAGCAATCCTATTAACCCTGTTAGAAGGATGATCATGCACTTCTGAAAATTCAGAAACTCCTTGCGGTTCCACATCATTGCAGATGAATTCATCAGCTGGAACTTCCAGGTTAAAAAACCTTCTCTGAAGCTTGCTAGATTTTGGTTCCAGAGGTTTGTGGTCCTTCCGCTTTACTATGCTTTGGGTAGGACCAAAATTGGATTGAATGATTGTCCCTTTCACAGAATTAAAATGAGATTGGAAGGTATGCACACCCAGTGTGGATGGTCTACCATAACAAGAATCCATCAAGGACAAGGTGGACATATGCCACCTCTTCTTGTCATCTTCAGACAGAAATACATTTGACGATTGTAATGTCCCAGCTAACATCAGATGTTTGTGTGGTTCCTTGCTTCTGATATGATTCTTCAAGTCCATTTGTATTTTGTAAAGCCGATGGAGTTCATGGAGCTAGATGACAAAGTCACACACATATAAGTTCATATATAACAATATTGCACGGATACAAATATTTGACTTTAGTAAAAAAGAATCACATGTCAAATTTCAGTTCTTTTTTATGAGTAATCAAAGGTCAAGTTTCATTTCTTTTATATAAGTAATCACAGGTCAAGTTTCATAGCTCAAAATAAAAGGAAAAAAATACATAAAACCCCCTCAAACTACCAAACCATTTGCAATCATTCCCTAAACGATCATTTTTGGCAATCAACTCCCTAAACTACCAAAACCTTGCAATGTACCACCTTTTCCTTTTAAAAAGTCTAAACTGCCCCTAACAATTTTATAAAAAACAATATAACCATATTCCATAAAAAAGTTATAAAAAGTGACAAAAGAGTAACCCAAAAGAAAAATATCTTTACATTTTATTTATATATTTTTTCAATTTATCGAGTTTTTTAAATTTTAGGGAAGCGTGTTTTTGTCAACTTTTTAACACAAGGGGTATATTGCAATTTTTGGTAGTTTTTGGGAGGTAATTGTCAAAATTAATAGTTCCAGGAGTGATTGCGATTGTGTGGTAGTTTGAGGGGTTATATGTATTCGGCCCCTCCCCCAAAAAAGGGTTTAAAAAAAGGCATACCTGATGCCTGAATATGGTTTCATGCTTCAATATAGGTTGTCTCAGTAGTTCCTTCTCATATGCCTCATATCTATGCATGTCTGGTCTTGTCAAGAATATGTCCTGGTACTGCCCACTTCTCAATGTTTTCTGTTCCTGATGTAGAGGCCAGGTTCCTTTGCCAGCATTGTTATCTAAATCCTTCAAGGGATAATATCCTCACAGATACATCTTAGACTGCACTTCTGTTTCCATTTCTGCAAGCAACTCAAGAAAAAGCACTAATCAACTTACAAACCAAGGAAACTAAGAATGGAACCAAATTCACAGTTTTCAAATACAAAAAGTAGGAATGGCTTATACACCATTGGCACCAACGCAAAGTTTGGGCACACACAAAAAACAAAATGTTGAAACTTGTTCATTTGAATACAATATTTCTTCTAACGCCTTGGACCATGGTAAAACTTCAACCAAATGTCCTATTACTGTCTCTCTATCTTCCACAAACACAGAAAAGCCAATTATCTCAAACTTGACGTTGTTCCAAATTTATATCCCATAAGACCGCATTGCATTAGGAGTAATGTTGTTATGGAGTGTGCAAGTATCGTGCAGTCGTTTTGAAAAAGAGTGAGGTCTATTGTTAAAAAATTATTATTTTTTCATGTGGGTCCCGTATTTATTCACTTTTTTCAAAATGATTGCACAGCTTGTGCACTCACGACTGCAACTATCATTTCTCTCACTCTGATAACTCGACATGATAGCATTTAAAACACAATGTGAGTCATCCAAATCCTTATAACCAAATGCCATGGAACAGTGTAATTCCTAATTAGAAAATAAAAAGCTCAGCTAACAATGCATCGACCACACCCAAAAAATGGACACTACGGACCCCATCAATCGCGAATAATGGAAGTAGTGAGTAAATGAATAATGTGAAAATGGCCAAGTCTGTATGAAGGGGAAAAAATGCATAAACATTATTAGTCATATCAAACACCACTGTTTAAACCCCAAGAAGAAGACAAAAATGATAATTCAGAGAGAGAGAGAGGGGGAGAGGGAGATGATCAGCCATAAAATCAAGAGAAACAAACTATTATTACGTTGCAGATTCTTGAATAATCAGTCCCAGTAGTAAAAAATTATCATAACCAAGTATACACAAAAAATAAATGAGAATAATAATTTATACCTGAATCCTCTTCTACCCCTTTTCAAAGATCACCCACAATTCACCAAATTCTGTACACCAACAAACGACGAACCAGCTCCATGCAGATCCTTCACAGCCACACAGTACAGAACAAAAAGTAGCCACAAACCAGAATAACCCAGGAAGCCCGTGAACCAACAGACAAAAGAAACCAACTCATGGAGCCATATTATCTCTGTACAGACATTGAAGAAGCTTAGATCATCCCAGGCCATAGAAGAGAATATTCAGGAATTCAGATCTGATGGGCCATAATCTGATAAGAGTATATAGAGATCCCACAGCCCATATAGAAGATCCTCTCTACTCAAAAGCCACAACACCATACGACACCTCTCCAGAAATAAATAACAGCAACAAAAATGACGTCTCGATTTGTCAACTTGCGGTCTGCCATTATTCTATGCGCTTTGCTTCACCTAATTGCTAATGGCTGTGAAACAATCATTTCATCCCCATTTA
Source organism: Juglans cinerea (assembly GCA_961763995.1). NCBI lineage: Eukaryota > Viridiplantae > Streptophyta > Magnoliopsida > Fagales > Juglandaceae > Juglans > Juglans cinerea. Next base: position 38,565,921 of record CAUIVZ010000002.1, on the reverse strand, counting down.
ATTTTTTACATTTCTTTTCTTTTTTTTCTTTTTATAGATATTTACATTTATTTTCTGGGATTCGAAAGAAATGGGTATTTTTTGTATTATTTTTTTATTTTTTTTTTCCACATTTTCCAGATTCTCTCCACTTCCATGCTTTTTGGGCACAGCTTAGATATACTGGAAAAGTACCATGTTGGCACCTGGGATTACTGAAGCAACAACCTAACAGTTTCCGTATGTAGCCGACCCTACTTGATTAGATTTTCTCAGTCAGTGTTACAGCCACGCGCGTGTGCCCACCATAGTAACGCATTTACGAATGACGACGAACAGAAGTTGCATCAAGTTTGCCGTTAGAGGTTGGCGAGGACGATCTTCCACGTGCTTTGGACAACGCGCGGGAACGGATTTTCCTTAAATTCACAGTCTGTTTTTTAGTTGTAGAATTTTGTAAAGAAATAAATGTAAAACAGAAGATGCTCTGGATCGAGGAATGCAGCGATGAGGAATCTTCTGCCAACTTTGAACTGTAATCGTCCGATGAATAAATGAACAAACAATGCAACATTCATGGATGTTTTAGACGAGATCTGTGCACTTAAAACTTATACCAAACATTACACACGTGTTTTATAAATTTGTTGAGTATCGTTTGAATGCACAAGAATAGTTCTTTTTAATAATATAATACCTAAAATTATCATGTGTACTTTTGAATATGTGCACAATACATATTACGTGGAGATAGTGAATAAATTCATGGACCTAACTCATCTCATAAAATCGGTTCTACAAGAGAGGATTGTTCATTACTTATAAACATGTACAAAACCTTGTCTACAGCCAATATGAGATTATTCCTCAACACCCTTCCTCACGTGCAGGCCAGTATATTTTATGATCTTTGTCACGGGGTAAGTAGTGTGGGCCCCCATTCGTCCTATGGCAAGCTCTGATACCATGAAGAAATTCATGGACCTAACTCATCTCATAAAACCGGTTCTACAAGATATGATTGTTTTTTACTTATAAACATATCCAAGACCTTATTCACAACTAATGTGAAATTATTCCTCAACAGATAGTTGGTATCAAGATAAGTAGAGATACAATTTATTAATCACTTTCCCTTGTGGCAAAAGAAAAACCATAGATGCAAAACTTGAAGCAACACGAAACATTCAATACATTATGTATGCATCCTTCCTTTACAGAACTTGTTGTGATCATATTAGTTGCAATAAAGTAGACAGGTACTGATATGATGGCCCAAGGTAAGATTACGACCATTAAGAGGATATCCTAAACCGCAAAGAGATGTTGCTGCTAGGTGTTGTCTTGAACCAAGATTGGAATATAATTTTTTTTTTAAAAAAAAAAACATATGCTTTGTATTAAATGAAGAAAAATATTTTAACTACAAAGAAATATTATAAAAATAAATTTACAAACTGACGTAATTTGATATAATATATTAAATCGTAAAGCTATATTTATTATAAAGTAAATTTAACGTGAAATCATGTTAATTTATAAATTTATTTTTATATACTATCTTTATGGACGGAATAAGTGACAATCTTATAAAAATGACTTGGCAGAATTTTCTCCAATCTAATATCTCTCATCCAAAAATGTTAGTAATTGTGTTTTTAACTCCTTTAGATATAATAGCCTAAACGGCTCTTCCTGTCTAGCTCAGTGGGGGAGTTGGGTGTTATTACGATCACGTATTGATAGAAAAGTCATCTCTAATCACCCCTCTGGCTTTTTATTGCAAAGGAAGGAGAATATCAAGAGGAAGAGGGGGAGAATAAAAAAAAGAATAAATATAGATAGAAGTCACTATTGAGAGTATCTATTTTGCACACATGATGTGACATCATCTAGACCACACATCTCTCCAAGTGAGTATTGAGAACAATCAACTAGAAGCAACCACTCAGTGAGTGCAAAATGTGCACTTCTATAGTGATTTCTCTCTAGCATTACTCTAAAAAAAAACTCCTTTATATATAAAAATAATAATAACTCGAATCTAATGGTGATTGGGTTTGCTCGTTTTAAAGGGCTGATGGGCTTTTTGTTTTTGGTTGTTATACCAAAAAGGCTGTCACGTCCGTGTCTGGATGACTAAACAAAATTGCTAATCGCAATTACAATCAATTTACGTTTTTGGCCCTAAAATTATTGCCTACTCAAAAAGATCTTCGAGATTATCCTAGAAATGACATCATTTTGATGGAGACTGGAGAGTGTCTTTTTGGGAAATATCAAGAAAAGGAAATCAATTGGATAGCCCAAAGATCGAAAGATTTTTGTGGTCTACAGAAGCAAAGGACACAGAAAGTAGTTCCATCTCTGTCTAGCTTTAACCTGTTAACTATCTATTAATATTACATAAAGTCTTAAAATATATACGTCTTACACATTTATTTTGAAAAAAATAAAATTTATAATTAAAAAAATAATTTTTTTATATAATTTTTATTTTTATAAAGAGATTACGCAAAACTTACATACTCTAAAATTACAAATATCATTTATCTCTACAAAAAGATTTTGTTGTAATGAGCTGAGTCTGCAAAAAGTAATCTTTGAAAGGTATTCATTGCAGGTTTTCAATGCAGTGAAACAAAATGTTTAGAATTATGGTTTGCTGCAATGTCTCGTGAATGATGTGCATCTGATCTTGGTTGGTATTACTTTGAAGATATCACATGTCAAAAGGGATGCAAATCAGGTGGCTCATTTGCTAGTATATAAAGCACTTTTTTAGAATTGTGAGCTTATTGATGTTGATTGTCTCAACCTTGATATTATTGATCTGGTTATGGCTGAGAAGCATAGAGTAAGTTTTGGTACAAGTGGGATAGAAGTAGCACAGTCGGATGTCAATGTTATAAACTCTAGTTATGCAGAATCAGTTTCTAATCTTGTACTTTTAGATCGTCGTGTTGTAAATTCTAGTAGTGGTGGAGTGTATACTACTCACATTTTTAATGTAATGGCTGAGGCTATAGTGTTTGTTAATGAAATTTCAATGGTTTCTTTCAAAAAAAAAAAATAATAATAAAAAACGATTTTGTTGTATGGTTTTGAAGTGATCCACTTGTAAGGCTGAAAACGATCTGTGTTCCCACATATAAAATCTTATAGTTTCACCACCTTTTATTATTAATTTAATAATGCAGAGAAAAGTGCTGTAGTTTTCTTCCTTTGTTAGACCATGTGATAAAGGCAACTAGCTTTGCTACCGTCAAATCAAGATAATATAATGCGTTGAATATTGATATACAATAAAAAATAAATAAAAAAAAAGAGAGAGAGAGAAAAAGGTGTATGATTTAATTTCACCTTAATTATTGACAATGTATAGGCATTCTGGGTTTGATATTGAAACACTCGAAAGAAGCCATTTTTACCCATCAATCAAAAAAGGTACAGGATCCAGAAAAGAGCCGAAATGAGAAGAAGCTAAGCTAGGCTAATCGCACCACCTAAAAAGTAGAGAAATTAAGTAGTTTTGATCCAAAAACAAAGCACAAAGAGACACGTTTACATGAATTCAAAGCTAGGCTAATCCAAAAACAAAGCTAGGCTAATCTCGCATTAACCAAAACTTTCAGATCATTTACATGAATTCAATACACACCCATTTAAGGTCCAAAAACAAAACAGAAAGTGGAGTACTTTATTTCCCATTAGGGCATGGGTTAAATTAAGAATGAACAGTAAATAGTGATTTTTTTTCTTATATTTTCCTTCTTTGAAATAAAATTTAGACGATATTTTTACGTATTCTTTACGTATTTTATTGATATAATTAATTAAAATATTTATTTTATATTAAAAAAAAAATACAATCAATTATATTATCAGAGTACGTAAAGGGCAGTGAAGGGCCAGCTAAGAAAGAGTGTCGGTCTGTCTATTTCCCAGGCTAAATAAATTATCGAGTCTTGCGATGTCCTGTGATCTGTCCTGCATAATTTATTCCAGCACAGAAACTTTCCCTAGATCCAAACACTTTCAGCTAACATTATTGTAAGCTAGTGAATCTTGTGAGCATTTTCTGATGAATATTTTTTTTTGCAAGGCCCAGGACATCATCAGATCGTATCCCTTCAATGATTGGTGTCTGTGAATCCTTTGCTATGCACTTGCTTTGTCTATATATGGAGTTTTTGTTCCTATTTGCGTACGAGAATTTTCGAATGCTGTCATCTAACAGCTTGTTTTCATCGATGGATCACAACTCAACGCTGGATTATTAAGGAATTTCTTGTTTTATTTTCACAATAATAGGGTAATGCCTTGGGATATAACTACTATTAACTTAGTAGACATGTCAATTGAGTAACTAAAAGAAAACAAAAAAAAGAAAAGAAACAAAAGCACGTAGAGATAATATTTATATTTTCTTTCTTTTTATAAAGACTATTGTTAGATAGAAGTACAAATTCTGTATATTATATTTGAAAAAAAAGTATAATTTATTATTAAAAAATAAATATATCAATTTTTTAAAAAATAATGTACGAAACTTGCTCATTGTAAATTATACAAATCATATTATATAATTGAAAATTTTGAGTTATAACAAATAGAAATGTTCTTTTTCATAATACAAATCATAATATTTATTAATGTATTAAATAATTTTAAGTAGATTTATTAAAAATAATACATTTAAGATAATAAATAATATAGGGAGATAATATTTATAATTATAAAATACACAAATGTCGTTTTAAAAAATAAATAAATATAAGATTTGTATGAAAAAATTAATTTTTTAATAATAAATTTTATTCTTTTTAAAAGAAGCGCATGAATATAATATCGAAGATGATATATATAACATTATTTATTTAATTAATTAATAAATTAACTTTTATTGAATAATAATGTATATAGCATTATTCAATAATATATTAATAAGAAATTTGTATTTCTGAAAACACCATTTGTAGGCCCCAAAATTCAAAAATTTCAAAGGAGTAAGGATAAAAACAAATGACTGGGAGATGTTCAAATCTCATTCCCCCACCGCTTCCATTGCCTTCCGTCGGCCCTCAAGTCTTCGCGCACGCACACAGAACTTGTTCATGGCAGAAGAAACAAGTTGAAGAAAAACATATCCGCAGAGAAACAGAAGAGGGAGGGGGAGAGAGAGAGAGAGTGATAGAATCGAGGGTCCGTGAAAGAAAATCTTGGGGGTGAAAGAAAATTGGAAGAAGAGAAGCTGGTTCAGAAAGAAAGTAAGAGGTAGTGAAAAGAGACTTCTTGTGAGAAAAAGATTTTAGAGAGAGAGAGCGTGTTGGGGCTGGGGGCTGGGGATGTGAATTTAGAAGCAGAGAAAAGCCAGAGAAAGGGAGAAAGTTCGTCTTTTGAATTGAAGAATCTGGAAGAAACTATATCGTTATCTGCGGAGAAACCCGAAATCCCTGGCCCCCCAACTGTGAAGAAGCGGTTTCCAACTTGGTCCGACCTCTGGCTCAAGAACACCAAGAAGTCTCTCAAGCATGTGGTGTTGACCATGCAGCTACAGTCCCTCTCTTCCCCCACCATCAATTCCCCCCAAATCTCCAAAACCCTAACCCCCAGTTTATCCAAATCAGACCCCACCCTCCTCCTCCCCGACCCACTCCTCCTCAAAATCCTCGCCGAACTCCCTGATTCCCAGCGCAAACCCAACTCCCTCGTCTGCAAGCGCTGGCTTAACCTCCAAGGTCGCCTTGTCCGCTCCCTGAAGCTCTTGGATTGGCATTTTCTCGAGTCGGGTCGCTTGGTTTTTCGGTTCCCAAATCTGACCCATGTAGATTTGGTTTCTGGGTGTTTGGTTTCGCCCCGAAATTCGGGTATTCTGTTGAGCCATAGAGTTGTTTCGGTTCATATCGGATCCACGTTCTCCAAGACATGGAAGGTATGCGAAGATAGTCTGTTGCCTGCTGAGGTTATTGATATGGGGCTAAAGGTGTTGGCAAGTGGTTGCCCCAATTTGCGCAAACTCGCGGTGATTGGCGCTAGTGAAGTGGGGCTGTTGAATGTGGCTGAGGAGTGCTCGACACTCCAAGAGTTGGAGTTGCATAAGTGTGGTGATGATGCATTGCGCAGCATTGCCGCGTGTACGAATTTGCAAGTCTTGAAGCTGGTTGGCAATTTGGATGGGTTTTTTAGTTCCGTGCTGTCGGATATTGGGTTAACAATATTGGCACGAGGGTGTAAGAGGTTGGTGACGCTCGAGCTTCATGGTTGTGAGGGGAGTTTTGATGGGATTAAGGCAATTGGGCAGTGTTGCCTAATGTTAGAGGAGTTGACGATTTGTGATCATAGGATGGACAGTGGGTGGTTAGCGGGGCTCTCATATTGTGAAAATCTCAAGACTTTAAAGTTTCAGTCCTGTAAAGGGATCGATCCCAGTCCGGGGCCAGACGAGTATTTGGGCTGTTGCCCGGCTCTAGAACGGTTACATTTGCAGAAGTGTCAGTTGCGGGATAAGAATAGCCTGCGAGCGCTGTTTATGTTGTGTGGGGCTGTGAGGGAGATGGTTTTTCAGGACTGTTGGGGCTTGGATAACGACATGTTCATCTTCGCTAGTACTTGCAGGTAATCGTTATTTGACTCTGTTTAGTGCGTACTTTTTGTTTTCTCCTTAAAGCTCTGTGACAATGAATTCATTATAATGGATCCACTTTTAGTATACAGTTGGTGAGACTCCCTTGCTGATTTAAGTCTTTTTTATATATATTTATTTTCACATTTCTAATATTGTTGTGTATTGTTATGATGTATAATTCAAGTTGAGATGTTGTCTATGCGTATTACATTTTAATTCTAGTGTATATGCACGTACCTCTGCACATAAAGCAGGGAACCATGGGATTCCTATGTTCTTTTCTTTTTTGCGCACCATGCTGATCACACGTAGTAAGAATGATAGATGGGCTATTATGCTACCAACTTATGGCCATGGGCTCACCTGGAAATAGGAATAATTATGCTTAGTTTCTCCTCCATTGAAGTCTGTTATGCCAAATGAAGTGTTAATTATGTAGAAAAGGTTATGGCATATCTGCTTGACAGTCCACAACCGGTCCCAAAAAAAAATTCTGCTTGACGTTTCACAATCTATTGAATAGATCAATATATCATTTGAGAAGGTTCTGATGACTCGGAAGATGCTATCTCAAGGATTTGAATATCTGCAGGGAAATGTTCTTTGATAGGAAGATTAATGGGTCTTGCTTTTTCTAACAGGAGGGTAGAGTTCCTATCTTTGGACGGATGCTCATTGCTGACAACCGAAGGTCTGGCCTCTGTAATTCTTTCCTGGAAAGAACTTCGAAGACTTAGAGTCGTCTCCTGCAAGAATATAAAGGATAGTGAAATTTCTCCTTCACTCTCAACCCTGTTTTCTGTTTTTAAAGAGTTGAAATGGAGGCCAGATACGAAGTCCCTTCTTCCATCGAGTCTTGTGGGGACCGGCATGGGAAAGAAAGGTGGTAAATTTTTCAAGAGGATGTGAGACATGAAGCTGATAACCGGGATCTGCAGCTTGATCTTACACAGATGATTCAGGCAAACATTGTTAAAGGAGTTGTGACAATGTACCAATATTCTGTAATCATTACGTTAATTTAGATGGTTAGAATAGATATAGATGTTGACAAAGAAAGATTGTAAACATCGTACATTTTGCCTGACCCACTTTCTCGGGGTTTCCCCCACCCACCACAATTTTGATTCATCAGGGCAGATTATCTAGGTCATGTTTTGACACTGTTCAGTCAATAATACTCGAGCATGCTTGTAACGTTAATGGCTTGCTGCAGTTCATTATCTATCTAAGTGGCTTTTTAAGCATGCCAGACTTAATGCACTCTGAAACAATATTTTTAAATCAATCTTGAGATTGGTTTTTGGAGATTCATTGCCCTTTAAATGCAACTAACTGATGCTGCACTTGAGTTACATTGCCACGTTGCCAATGCGCTGAAGTTAAGAAAAGCTGCTTTGCTAGAATATTTGTCAAGATAATGAGGTAGGCAATATGATAGACAGAACACTGCAAGTGCAAACTGTCTTCTTTTTGAACATGATTCATTCAGTACAACAGGAACCATAATCTGTTACCACGGTGTTTTCTACTCATTACCCGGCTGATTGAAAGTATCTTTATCTTTTGTTTTTTGGGTAGACAACGAACGAAGGAAATGTCCATCAAACCCTCGTTATGAACACGTAATGAAACAAAGTAAACTTGAAATTTTCCATTTTCATGAGTATAAAATTCCTGACGTAAAGTTTGCTTTTTGGCTTTTACTGTAACTCCGTTGTCGTTGAGGTGGCAAAACCATAGTAGTATAAACTTTGAAGTGGAACGAGAGGGCGAGCAAGCGACACAGAGCGAGAGAGAAGAGAACCTTTTTCTGTTCTCCGAGTGATAGAAAGAGAATGATGAAGGAGAAGGAAGTGGCAGTTTCAAGCCCTAAAACCGGGAAAGATACCAAGAAAGATTTACCCGTACCAACCTTCAGTCTCTCTTCCCGAAATGCTTCCTCCAAATACGACTTCGTCAAGGTTTTCTTTTCCTTTTATTCCTGGGAAAACTATGAAATCGTTAATTCTTTTTTTTTTTCTTCTTATACCCCATGCAATTAATCGTATTCGGTGCAGTTGGGTTGATCTTTCTTGTTTCCGTACTTTCTTTGCAAGCAGTCAGAAACTAGTTTTGTTAATTTGATGATTGTTTTATGTACTATTTTAGTCCTTAAAATAGTTTTTTTTTTCAAACTTCCTTGCGTTTCTTTTTGTTATAGGTAAAGGTTTGGTTGGGTGAAAATGCTGATCACTATTACGTTCTATCCAGATTCTTGCTCAGCAGAATGCTAACTGTCACTAAGGTCTAAATTCACGCCCAAGTCAAGCATTTTTGTATTATTTGTTTATAGATTGCTTAGTTTTGGTTCCAAAGTCCATGTATGGATCTTAATTTTCTGATAGTCCTTATTTTATTTTGCTTATAATATTTAATGTTTTAGCATCGAGTTGTTGGAAATGAATATCACATCATTTTGATAGTGAGCTTTTGCAATAAACGTGCCTCGTTCATTTCACATCAACATGAGTAAGCATCACGTCGTATTCGTTGCCCTTTGCTGTTGGGATAGTTATGCCTGCTGTTTGCAGATACCAAATCATGTAGCTATTAAAATTGCTCTCGAGCTCAAGAAGCTGCTCATAGACAACAGCCTTCTAGATATGTATGTCATCTTTACTTCTTTATTTTATCTATATTCTTTTATCCAGATTTAGTTAAGAGTTTCACTTGCATACTTGTATCATATTTCAGCTCTCAGTCAGATTTGGAAGCTAATCTGTTTAAGGTGTGCCGTGTGTACAAGTCAACCACATTCCTACATTTAAGGGTTTTGTTTCCCTTATGATATTCGGTTTTGTTATTCTGGTAAATATTTCCTTGTATGTGGGAATCTAAATGACATTTCACTGTTACTTTTTTGGTAGTAAGCTCACTGATAGGTGAAGTCATAAGTGTGCAACTTAGAAGTGAAGATCCTAGGACATTTTTTTTTATAATTAATAAGAGAATTTTTATTACCAATAAATAAGCATAGCCCAAGTACCCAGGAAGTATACAAGAGAAAACACCTAAATACAAGCTAGAAACTAGAAAAGGCTAGAAGGAAATCATGAAGATTATCTCCGTTCCGTACAAGAGCCTTAGCCCAAATACACAAAGTACTAAAGAAAAACTCCCCAAGTTCTCCCATCGAGCATTCTCTATCTTCAAAGCACCCTCCATTCCTTTCCAACCATAAGCACCACATCAAACACGAAGTGATCATCTTCCATATGACAACAATACGATGTCTCCCCTTAAAACATTGCCAACATGCAAAAAGATCCACCACTTGCTTAGGCATCACCCAAGCAATACCTGTCCTACCAAAATTCTCATTCCATAAAGTTAGCCACCTCACAATGAAGAAAAAGATGGTCAACAAATTCACCATCTTTCTTACACATGAAGCAACAATCCGCAACAAATAATCCACGCTTTCTCAAATTATCCGTGGTCAAAATTTTTCCGAAAGACACCAACCAACAGAAAAATGCCACCTTACTAGGCACCTTAGATCTACAAATGCATTTCCAGGGGTATTTATTGACACAATGACAGGTTAATGCCTTATAAAAGGAGCTAACCGAAAAATCTGGAATTTCCAATATGGATCTAGAGCAGACTATCCTCCCTTCCCTGAACAATTTTTTTTTTATAAGTAAACAATTATATTGATAAGAATAGGTATACCCTAAGTACACAAGATGGTATACAAAATGTCACACCTAATTAGAGAGAAGTAATTGAAACAAGAAAATCATGAAAATCGAGGCCACGAAAATCTACAGTTGTGGCCCAAAGAAAAAGAGTGCTAACAAAAAATAATCTGAGTTCTAATAGTGAGCACTCCTTGTCTTCAAATGTCCGGTCATTTTGCTCCTTCCACAGGCACCACATGATACAAATCGGGACCATTTTCCACACCGTTGCGATTTGTGGGAGATCTAGTAGATTTATCCAGCTGGCTATGATTCTATCACTATGGCTAGCATAACCCAAGCTAAGTCCATTCTATTAAACACTTCATTCCATAACGTTCCAGCCATCTCACAATGCAACACCAATCTACTATAATCACCTTACGTCTTCGTAGATTATCCGTCGTCAAGATCTTACGTAAAGCTGTTGTCCATACAAAAAATGCCGCTTTGGGAGGCACCTTGTTTCTCCATGGGAATTCCGTATTATGTGGTTGTGTAAGAAACATATATAAAGAGCGGACCGAGAATGTACTTTTGCCGGTGGGAATCCACCACATCTTGTCTGCTCCTTGGATTCTCGGCCTCATGGAGTATAGAAGAGCAAAGAACTCATCAATGCTGCCAACTTCCCAATCGTGGGCGGCTCTAGTGAAATTCACGTTCCACTGGACTAGGTCCCCAAATAACTCCATACAATTAGCCACTGATGCATCTTTCTCACCTGCAATCCTAAAGACTGCTGGAAAAGAATCCTTTAAGGCTTGGTCTCCACACCATAGATCAGTTCAGAATTTTAATCTAGATCCATCGCCTAACACCATTCTAGTATGCCGATTAAAGATCTCCCACCCCCTTCGAATGTGTTTCCAAACTCCCACTCCATAAATCCCGCAAATCTACCTAGTGCACCATCCCCCCCCCCCCCACACGCCTCCATATTTGCAATCGATCACTAACTTCCATAGGATTTCTGGTTCCGTATTATATCTCCACAACCACTTCTCAAGCAATGCTCGATTGAAGATCCTCAAATTTCTAATGCCCAACCCACCCGAAGAGATTGAAGAACATGCCTTATCCCACATGACTAAATGATACTTGAATTCTTCTCCTATTCCACCCCAAAGAAAGTCACGATGCAGGTTCGCCACACTTCCTGAAATTGGGAATACAAATAAAAAATATGTTGGTAGATTAGAAAAAGTACTTTTGATAAGGGTGATCCTACAGCCTTTCGAGAGATATAATCTCTTCCAATCTGCGTTTAATATTCTCCACCATTGTATCACAAATCGATATAGATCTTGTAACTGCCCCCAAAGGAAGGCCAAGGTAATTCATGGGAAGCGAGAAAACCTTACATCCAAGGATACTAGCCAGCTGCCTGATGTTACGAACATTGCCCACCGACACCAATTCTGATTTATCAAAATTCACTTTCAAGCTGGATACTGCTTCAAAACAAAGTAATAATGCCCTCAATGTTCGAACTTGGTTTTGTTTTACCTCACAAAAAATAAGTGTATCATCTGCAAACAATAAATGAGATAGGTTAATAGTGCCCCTATTAGGATCACCCACTGAGAATCCCTCAATAAAGCCACTATTCACCAAGGCTAAAATCATTTTGCTAAGTGCCTCCATGACAAGAACGAATAGGAGTGGGGACAAAGCATCTCCTTGTCTTAGGCCCCGAGAGTTATTAAGTAACCATTTGGGCAACCATTCACCAATACAGAAAACCTTACCGTAGAAATACACCATCTAATCCACGAACACCATTTCTTCCCAGCACCGCACCTCCCAAGCACATATAGTAAGAACTCCCAGTTTAGATGATTATACGCCTTCTCCATATCTAACTTGCATAGGATTCCCAGTTGGCCAGACTTTAGCCTACTATCTAGGCATTCATTAGCAATGAGGATTGAATCTAGAATTTGCCTATCTTTAACAAGAACATTTTGGGGTTTTGTTATGATCCTCCCTAAAACCTCTCCTAGACGATTGGCAAGCACCTTAGAAATAATCTTATATATCCCATTCACAAGGCTGATAGGTCGGAAATCCTTCACCTCGGAAGCCCCAATCTTTTTAGGAATGAGAGCTATAAATGTGGCATTAAGGCTCTTCTCAAATTTCCCGACTAAAAAGAATTCTTGGAACACTTTCATTAAATCCGCCCTCACCACACAAGTTTGAAAAAATCCCATAGAAGAGCCGTTAGGGCCAGGTGCTTTATCTTTGACCATTCTCCTTATCACGATGTGGACCTTTAACTCCTCAAAGGGCCGCTCCAGCCACAAAACATGCTGTGGATCTATGGACTCAAAGGCTAGTCCATCGAGTGTTGGCCGCCATCCCACCTGTTCAGAAAATAAGTGTTCATAAAATCCCACAACATGCTCCCTAATCACCGGAGCCTCCGTACATTCCACTCCGTTTATTTCAACATCTCAATAGTATTAGTTCGCCTGGCCACTCTATGAAAGAACTTTGTGTTGTGGTCTCCTTCTTTCAACCATAAAGCTCTTGATTTTTACGCCAATAACACCACCCTTTCTAATTCTGCCTTTAACTCAGCCTTCCTAGATGCTTCCTCCATAGAAAGAACCCGCCCCTCCTGTGTCCTCTATACCTCTTGAAGCTCCTCTATCATAATAGCCTTTTTACGATGTCCCACATCACCAAAAACTTGAATATTCCATAGCTTTAAATTATTTTTTAGAACTTTCAGTTTACCTGCAAAAATGAAGTTAGGAGTGCCATTAAACAGAAAAGAATCCCACCATTGCCTAACCCTCTCCACAAAACCTTCAGTTTTCTGCTACATTTTTTCAAACTTGAAATACTGACGCCCACCTTGAATACCTTCACAATATAGTAATAATGGAAAATGATTCGAACAATAATGGAAAATGATTCGAACAATAATGGAAAATGATTCGAACATGGACAAGGTAACCTCTTTTGACAAAGCTTCGGATAATGAGTTTCCCATTCGGATGATACTAAAAATCTGTCTAATCTAGACCACGTATGATTATTGGACCACGTATAAGTACCACCCATGAGAGGAATATCCATCAAACCCAGGTCGAATATACATTCCGAAAATTCTGTCATCGCTGGTTGGATTCTGCTGTCACCAGAATGTTCACTAGGAAATCTTGTAACATTAAAATCACCACCTATGCACCATGGAAAATTCCACCAGCTATGAATTCCAACAAGTTCTTCCCATAACATTCTTCTACTGCTGTCTACATTCAGCCCTTAAATACCAGCAAAATTCATAAATAATTATCATCAATATTCCTAAAGGAACATGCCACAATATACTTCCCAATAAATTCTTCCATTTTCTCCACCATTCTTCTATCTCACATCACTAAAACACCTCCTGAGGCCCCGTCAAAAGCAAGATAAACCCAATCCACGTAAGTAAAATTCCATAAGCTCCTAACAATTCTCCTGGGAATAAATTTCAGCTTAGTTTCCTGTAAGCACACTATGTCCGCCTTCCATTCACGAAGCATGTTTTTCACCCGAAAGCGTTTATTTGCCTCGTTGAGCCCTCGTACATTACAAGATATAATCCTGGGCTTCATAAAATTGGAGGTAACCCCCGCCCTTTAGCTTTTTCTCTACTTGAACTTCAACTGCCCTCATAGTTTAGGGACCAAGTTAGCCTCTTTAACTCACTTTATTTTTTAGAATATGACTTCTTCGACTGGCCAAGTCCAACTTCAATGGCTGTTAATATAGCCATGAATTGTTCCTCAAAACCCTCACATTCGATTCCAACACAGTGCTAGATCTCCTTTACTTTATTCAACACCCAATTAGAGACATTATCCTGGTCTGGCAGTAGGTATTTTAATGGTATCGGCTCCCCCCCCCCCCCCCCCAGTCCATCTCATCTCTAAATGTCCACCGAGTCTTCATCGACACGACAAGATTTTCCACAGGGCAGATAAGTCTTTCATCCCCCTCGTAGTGGTCATTTGCAACAACTAGCAGCTGAGAAGACCCCACATCTTCCCCCTATCACTTTCTGCCTCTAAAAATAGCACTCGGGCTACTTCCAAAGGTTGAAAAACAGTCGCCGACACTGTACTGGAGAGGAGGCTCAGCCCCTCTGTCCGTCAGCGATGTCTGTCCAAGAATGGGCTGAGTATCGACACTCAGCTCTGCTACAACAACGATAACTCCATCAACATTGTCTCCGGCAACTTCTGAGTCTTCCAGCGACGTTATCTCCGTCGTGCTGGAACACCGATGCCACCTTCTCAGTCGGGATCGAGGTCTGCTTCGACGTCTCCCCTTGCTGCTTCCTGCCAGTGGATGGGCCAACATCTCCTCCCACCCTCACTCTCCACACGGGCTGGGCTTCACGGGCTAACGCGAATTTCTCTTTTCCCTTGAGAAGCCCTGTGGGCTTTGGCCCATTATCCCTAGCCGTTGTTAGGCCCAAACAGGCCCCAGCATCTACACTGACCAATTGCCTCATTGGCCCTGTCCCCCCTCCTGGTCCAGGCCCACACCCCTATCCATTGCCCCTTTCATGGCCTTGCCCTAGGCCCAAATCCACCTCATTATCCTCTTCAACACACCATATTAATAAAGAGACTTGTTCCTGCAGAGCCTTCAACTGCTCTTGCATTTCTTGTAAAGTTCTATGCACACAAGAATTTGAAAAGCCGACAAAGGACCTGCCACCACCTCTGCAAACGTGCTATTCCAACAAAGTGATGCGCCGCGTTTGTTTTCTGACCATTGCTACTGTCAGTCCTACCACTTGTAGCTCCACCTCTGGGGTGTTCCCTAGTCTGCGCTGGCACCTTCGACTGCACCAGCGCCTCCCTAAAAGATCGAGGCTGCATACTTGACCTCACCTCCGACAGCCTTTGTGAACCTCCTCCTCCCCTGTTAATCTTAGTTTTTTCTTCCAGAGAGATCTCTCCCAGCGCAGCAGCCATATTCCACCAACCCCTCCCTCCATATCTTCAGGGATGAAGATGAAGTTACGTCTCCCACCTCTACCATATTCCACCAGCGCCATAAACCTTCCTCGGGCATTTGCGCACCACTATGCTATAAAGCTTCTGTCACCCTCCCTTTTCGTTGCAGACAACTCCTTCATCCCACTCCTCAGGCTTTCCTCCAAGGTTCTGATGAACCATTGCACCATAGCTTTCCCAGGTCTTAGCTCCTTCATTACCCTCTAGCTCCTCTCTGTGATGAGCACCGAGCCTCCCTCAATCAGAACGAAGACTAATATTAACGGACCCCCCATGATTAGCAACTAAAATCCTATGCATTCTAAACAACCTCAAAACACCCCACACTCTTCATTGACAGACGAATGTACGGAGAGAACTCTCACTTTTAATTAAAATCAATTACCTGAACAATCTTCATATCATATAATCTTCCAAAAAAATTAGAGACTACATTCACTTCCCAATCAGGCACATCTCTATAAATTGACATTCCACTGAAGATTATTAATTAAAAAAAGTAAAGGAATCAGCCACTGCAGCGTCTTGATCTCTAGCAATCCTAAAAAGGGAGGGATAAACATTCTTTAGAGCTGAATCCCCACACCAAATATCATGCCAAAAAATTAATCATTGTCCCATCCCCCACCTTATATTTAAAATGATTGGCAAATTCCCCCATGATATTTGGTGATAAGTTGTAATATAACCTTTTCTTTTAAGTGTTAAGTTGTTAAGAGCTGACAATATGAAATTCATGCTACTTTGAGTGCAGTCTGACATGATTGTTTCAGGAGAGAGAGAGAGAGAGAGACTTATGATTGTTTCATATGAGATACCCGAGTTACTTTTACGCTATGGGATTTGCTCCCTTCCTAGAATTGCTAGCGTTAGTGAGCCATTATGTTGTTTCTTACTTTTCTTTCCATTATTTTAGGATTGGAGAATTGAAGTGTTATGTATTATTAGTTGGATTATACTTTCTTCGTTAAAATGAAAGTCATATGGTTCGTTCCATAACTAGGTCACAATTTCCTAAAGTTTGTTTAAGTAAAAATCCCAAGTTGTGCTCACTGTAAGAATTGTGTGGACATTCAGTTCTTTCTTCTGCTTGCAGCAGTGATTTAGGTTGTATGTGATAGTGGTCTCATCTTGCCCTATGAAACAAAGATGCCCCACCTATGCTCAGTGTGTTTTATCTCTTCGCTTGACCATGTTGGGTTTGACTCTCATTGTGTTTGAGTTAATATGCCTGGTGTGTGAGTTTCCTGAAATGAAATTCATATCTGTTGCAATATGCTCTTCCCCCATTTATGATAAATTAGTATTGTTATTGCTTCCATTAAGTTCAGTACCATTATTATTTTGATTGTTCTCCTCATAGTTGCCCTCCAAGGGTTTTTAGTGTTCAGGTTTTAGAATTGAATTTTGATTTTGATTGATCTCAACTAGTTGTGGCAAAATGGGCCTTTTCTTAGACGAGGGAGCATTTAGTTGAAATGTTCATGTATCATGATTGTGTTGGATTTAACTGAAGTTACAAGAGAAATAAATTATTTTTCCTACATATTGGCTTACATACATGAGTATTCTAACAATAGTTGATGTGCAGCTGATGGAGTGGTGGGGTTATGGGGAAGAGTACATGAGTTGATACAAGATGATGACCAGGTCAGTGAGCATTCTTTGACTACAGCTCTGAATCTTTTCCAGATTTAAGTTGTCTTTTGCTTGGTGTTCTCTTCACGATTAGCTGTTGCATGGTACCGTTCATGCCTTCTTATTTTTTATAAAAATTTATGCGCTCTCTGCTGATTCATTTATTGATAATTTTATTTCTCATCATTTGTGTTTGTTGGTTTGATGTTTGTAGTTGATCTTATTAACTGGCTATTTGCAACATGCAGATTTTTCCTGCAGGATAGGGGTTGGCCATGTGCTATATTATAAGGGAAGTGAGCTTTTCAAGTTGACTCTTAGGGTTGGGTTGGAGATTCTTTTGGATAATTTTGGGCTTTGCCACAGTTAGGCTTAGGGACAAGGTGGCATGGGTTTTGGTCACAGACATAAGCAACTAGCATGAAATTTGGCAGTGTTATAATGCAGTGGTGTGCTTGGTTAGAGAAGGGTGGTCCATTGAGGGAGTTAAACATTCTTTCTTAATCAAAAGTCATATTTTCTAAGTTCCCTTTTTGCTAGGTTGTCAGAGTCACCCTGTTTCTTGATCTTATGGTTCTTTGCATCCTGATTTTCTCACTTGCTTGTATTTTCTCTTACATACTTGCTGTTTTCTGGGGTTGTCACTCATCATTCTTTTTAATTTCAAGTTTAATATAAATTTAAAATTTCAAAAATTGCCACTATTGTGTTGTATTGTAATGTCGTTTTTTGTCACCCCCTTTAGATTTCACCATCAAAGAGTACCTCTTGTAATTCTTGTATGTGGAACTGCCTGTGTCGGAAAGTCTACCATCGCTACCCAACTGGCACAAAGGCTAAATTTGCCAAATGTCCTACAGGTCCTACCTTATATCTTTAGATATTCTTTGACTGTGTAATTTCACTTAATGACTCCTTTTGGGTATGCCAATGACTTTTTAGATTTGTGTTTTTAATTGTTACAGACTGATATGGTATACGAATTGCTACGAACAGCAACAGAGTATGTCCTGAACTTATTTATCCTTTCCTACTCTTATTCAATGCATTTTCCTTTTCTGATAGTAGAGGTTTTATTGATTGGAACAATTCAGAACTCCATACACAGAAGAAAGAGCATTAATGGGGAGATTTTCTTTCTTCAACTAAAATGATGTTTCGTGCACACCTGTAGAGGTTACATAGTTGACCATTGTCAAAGTTGGTTTCAATGCCCTTTCCATAGGGTTTGTACATTATTATATAGAGAAGAGCTTACACAAGTGCCAGATTTACTGGCATGTTTCCTGGTTCCATGTTTCCAGGTTTCCTATGTTTCCAGATTTCCTGGCTTTATGACTATTTACATGTTAGAGATAATTCCAATTAAATCCTATCTTAGTGACAACCATCCTAAGAGTGTTTCGGGCTGGAAGACCACGACTGGGGAAGTACCAAGTGACATTGGTTTTAGTCTCTTTGCAGGCTTATGATGACAACAATTTTTATAGGAGCATCTGTATTTGGTTATTGTAGTTGGTGGATGGAAATGGGAGTAAAATACGCTCCTATTGTTTGGTGTTTTTATTTACTGTGCCCACATTTGGTGATGCCCTTTATTTTTTTATTTTTTATTTTTTTGATAAACGGAGCACATTCATTCATTAAAAGCGGACATTACAAAGTTGACGTGAAACAACCAGTATAAGCCAATTACAACGTTAATAGCTTCCCAGCACACTTCCGTGACTGATATGGTCTAGTCCAGACTGCAAATCTCTAAAGACCTAAGTCTAAGAGACTGCACAGCTCTGTCCACGACAGAGGTAACAAAACCCCCTACCCCGATTAGGCGGAGTAGGGTGCACCAACCCCACCAAACCCCGACTAAGCAGAGGGGGGGGACTTGTTTTTGGTTTTTATTTTTCTAAAAAGTAATGACAATGCAGAAATTAAAAATACAATGGGAAAATCAGATTGCATCTTGGGAAGAGCAGGATCCGCATTTTCAACCTTGGAAGAACTGTAAAAAAAAAAACACACACACACACACACACACAAGCAGCTGCTGAGGTGGCGCGTGAGGGCCATGCGCCACCCTGGAGGGATGGCGGTTGGTCTGGTCAGTAGCAGTCGGTGGTCCTGGACCCAACGCAGCCGCACATGGCGGCTGAAAAGCACTCGGTGTGGTGGCGCGTGGGTTACACGCGCTCATGGCCCGAAACTTTGGGCCGCGCGTGTGGCGCACACGCTGCTCTGTTCGGCGAATTTCTTCACCCATCTGAAAGATCAGCGCGTTGGGAAGCCCATGGAGGGGCGTGTGGTGATCACCGGACGTCGGAGAGCAGCAGATCGGACTTCCTCCATCCTTTGCCCTGAAAAAACTCTGAAAAATAAAAAGAAAAGGAGGGGAGAAAAGAAAAGAGAGAAGAGAGATGAGGGAGGGGGGGAGGAGCTGCGCTTTCAGAACTTTGGGTGTTTCTAGAGAGAACTTTGACCACCTCGCAATCTGGTGATGCCCTTTATTGATTTGACTTGGATTATTCCTTATGCACCAGATTCTGAGAATATAAATACCCTTGGGATACTTAGAGAAAGAAAGAAGCTTGCCATATCAGAGGACCACACCATCCATAAGCCCTTAGTTTTTGTACTTACTTTATTTCAATGATAGGTAGTAGGAATTTATCTGATTTTGGATTAATAGTGGATTTTATATTTCCCCTGGCCAATAAAGTAAGGTGTCATCACTGGTGGATGCTTTTTGAAATCGTAGGATCTGTTAATTGGTTATATTCATAGTTTACTGCCCTTGACAATTTCTTTGTCCGAGTCACTGAAATGACAGAGAGAAAGCAATGCTATAAATTAGGGGTGTAAATCGGTCTGGTCCGGTCCGGACCGAAAATTTTACACCCCTGCCTATAATACATTTATTGCATTCAAATGTGCAGCCTGTCAGCACAAATATTACTCCCTTTGACAATTATTTTCTTCTTGTTTACGAGGATTGATCACTGAAGCACAGGGAGTGTCTTTTACTTTTTATTTATTTATTTTTGGTAAAAGTGATTTTTTAGTAGCTAAATCAGAATGTTTATTCTCCTTTCTCTGATTCAGTGCACCATTGGCATCTACTCCTGTATGGGCCCGAGACTTCAGCTCCTCCGATGGGTTAATCACTGAATTTTGTAGAGTGCAGACTTGTTCGTAAAGGTAGTCATTCAGGTTTATTTTCAAGATGCCAAGGACTTCTCCAGATAAATAATTCAATTGTTGTGATTTGCCTTCCATAGTTCTTGAACTTCCTTTAGATAATCTGGGTTTGATAATTATTCTTGCACTTCCATTGAGTTTCCCTCTTCTTTGTACACATTATATCTTGGTACTAGTAAGATTGTTTTGATATTTATCCATAGCGTTTGCTTGGTAGGCTTGGCTGGTGATTTGAAGAAGGCTATGAAAGATGGGAAGCCAATTATAATTGAGGTATGTTTTCTATTCTAATTGTGTGAATGTAAAACATTTACGCAGTTCATTTCTTCTTCCTCCACTCTCCCCCTCGTGGTGTTTGGCCACGATTAGCATTTTCATATGCACTCGGAATATTTTATATTACGTAATCTACTGAACCTATTTCATTGTTTTTAACCAATGGCTGGGAATTCATTTCAATCCTAGCATTTATTTGATGGATGATGAGAATAAAACCCTGGATAAGATGCAGCTAAAATCTAAAGAAGCTAGTCATGCCTCTGTGACATGTGATGATAGCACTGCAACCGTGGTAGAAAATCATTCTACTAGTGTTTGTGGAAGTAACAGTGAAAAGAGCAGCAGTCCCTGTCATGTGAGCTCAAAAGAAGGGATATCTACTGATCAGGTGAATGAAGCCTTGGGTACTCTGGAGTCGATCAATCTAGCAGGAAGTGTCTCTGGACCAAAGGTCAACTTACACTTTGGATTCTGCTGACATGTTTAAGATTCAGTAGATCTCTTCTGAGATTGCTAACAAGTGTTTACATATACTTGCATAACGAATAAGTGAAAAGAATTACTTGGAAGGTGCAAAGTTTTCTGATTCCTTTTCTGCTCACATAGGTGAAACTCTTAAAGATGCTGAGAAAGAAGGAAATACATTTGTTAGGAAGAAGTCTGGTTCTGAACCAATAACTACACCTATAGTTCTGAAGATGGCTGAATTTGATCATAAGGTGTGGATGATCTTATGCAATTTTTTCATTTTAATTATACAAGAATATACTTTCAGACAAGCTTCTCTGAAACGAGAATAAGAACAAGAATGAAGGAATATAAAATAAAGCTATATGTGCAGGCATTACTAGAGGAGTGGATCACGACCCGCACATTTAAGGATAAATATCTAGTCCAGGTACTAATGATTGTTAAGTTTATAACTTTATATTGGCGTCATTGCCATGTATCTTCAACTTGTGGATCATGTTGGGTGATTAAGTAATATAGAGTGAATAAACTGCATAATTGGGTCTTTATATATTATGTTTTGGTTGTACTTATAAAAAAAAATATATTATGTTTTTGTTCTGGACAAAATTCAAATTGAAAAGAGACGATGCTGCAGTCAGATGTTTATCCCAAGCTCCCAGTTTTGACAAATCCACGGTGCCATGCTTTGGTAATGGCATTTCATGCACAGAATGTGTTCCCTACCATATAAGAAACATGGTTGACTATTCTCAGCATGAAATTACTTATGGGCAGGTATAATTTTTGGAATATAATGGTAGACATACCTATTAATGACAAAAAATGACAAAACGGGGCATATATTATATGTACAGAAACATTTATATGTATTGGAAAGAATTTAGTCAAGAACTGGTTCAATAAGATTGATTAAGATGAATGAATCATGATTAGCCATACAAAGAAACAAGAGGGAAAAATATTGAAGAAAATTACAAGTCAAAAGGCAACGTGTTATTCATGATATCGAAGATAGTTAGGAGGTTCCAGTCAAAGACCATATCAAAATTTCTTGAACAAGTTTTTATGTGGACAAGGCTGTACGGTGCACATAACATTAAGATGAATAAATTGGCTTACATAATAATCAAATGCCTTAATTATGGTCTGCAATGTCTTTCAGGGAATTGAGGGGTCTTTTTGGCAGTTTAAGTTTATCTCTGATAAATTTAGAGTAGCATTTGGCTTCATATGTTGTTCAAAAAATTTAATCTTGGGAACTGGAATAGGAAACTCATATAAGTTTTGGTTTGTCCATTGAATATGGGTGTCTTCTTGATCCAATCCTAT
The DNA here is from genome assembly GCA_961763995.1 of Juglans cinerea. Taxonomy (NCBI): domain Eukaryota; kingdom Viridiplantae; phylum Streptophyta; class Magnoliopsida; order Fagales; family Juglandaceae; genus Juglans; species Juglans cinerea. The sequence continues at coordinate 38,543,647 of CAUIVZ010000002.1, read as the reverse complement.
ATTTGTTCAACATGGATGGTAACTTCTCTTTTTTTCCCTTTTAATTTATATTTTATGAGATCCATATTTTAGCATAATAAGCAGATTAAAATATAGTGCGAATTAAATGTGTTCCAACCATATTTATGCAAATGCTGTTCCAGTTTTAGTCAACAATGCAGCTTGCCAACTTCTGGAACCTGCACATTTCTCCTTATTTCATTTCCTTTTACTTCTATAGTATTGTCTTGATTGTTTATTAATTAAAATAAAATTTCAGTTCGATTTCTTTGCTCGATTATCTATATTTTCTTCTGCCTTTCTTTTTTTAAATCTTTTTCTTCCAAACACTTCATTTTTTTGCAGGACAAAGATAAGCTACTAACCAACTTAAAAACTATTCAGGACTATCTTTGCTCATTTCAAGTCACGGGTATGCCCGCTCATATTTGTTTCTTTTGGTTGATACGATGGAAGCAGGGCTGTCATTGTCTTGCATATTAGTAGTGATTAATAACTGGCTGAATTATGTCAAGGTTCAAATCAAAAAATTAAATGGTTTAGTTTGATGGGTTACTTTTACAGTAAATCTATTACTTCAGGTCTGACTATATAGCTAAAATCTGGGTTTGAGAGAGAAACAAACAAAGAACATCATATTCATTGAAACTTTCAGATTGGGAAGATTGAAGGATATCTTTATCATGGTTTTCTTTTAAGTTCTATGCACTGGTCCTTAAAGTGAGCAAAGGTCAACTTTCTGACTATTTAGCGATGGAGGCCCCATCCAAGACAGATGAAGGCATCCGATTAATCAAATAGACAACAATAAGGACTACATCAGTCCAAACACGTTTGGGAACACACATATGCAATAGAAGGGCTCGAGCCACTTCCGACAAATGATGATTTCTATGCTCCACCACATCATTCCATTGTGGGGTGTGAACGCAGGAGATTTGACTGATAATATCATTTTCAAACAAATATGCAGTAAAATGAGTAGATTTATACTTCGAAATTGTGAGAGAACAAAGTGTGAATTTGAGTTCCAATTGGTTTTCTTTTTGTTACTAAAAAGGTAGAATATAGAAAACACCTTATCGTGTTTCACAAAGAATGTTCTTGCAATTGATTTGAATTTTAAGCATTGATATAAACTACTTACTGGATTTCAATGTGCCCACAACTCAGAACTTTACCTTTCTTTTAGCTTTAGGATTACGTATCATAGTTACTGGTGTAGGGATACCTTAACTTCATTACGTTTGTATTCACGAGTTTTAGAGTGCTGCCAACGATCTTGTTTATCAAGTTTTTTAATGTAGTTTATCATTTTCCCCTTAATTTAATTTAATTTAATTTTCTTGGAATAGGGTTTGACTGTTGCTAATATATCAGCAACAACATTCCCACGAACACTGGATTGGCTATACAGTTATCTTCTTCAGGTACATGATAAGATGTTGGCTGGTCTGAAGGCTGCAAGTTGACCCTAATCTCATGGTTGCATCAATATTATAAGATGCTGAGCTCTTCCGCTCATGACTGTTTTTAACCTGGAAGTTAGCCCAGCTGGCTGGCCTGAAGCCAGTTTTTTGGTTTTATGCCTTCATCAAATGATTCAAAAGCTACTTTTGCTGGGATATGGGAATGATACATTATAACTGTTTTCTGATAGGACGAGTTATGACCGAGTCCAAATTTGATTTCTCGTGTCTTCACCCACCTATGAACTATATAAATCCTGAAACCAAAACATAGTGGGAAACAACTATGACCTAATTGTGGCTATCAAAAAAATCCAGGAAAAGCTCAGAACGCTAGCAATTTTTTGGGAAAAGATCCTAAAAGGGTCTGATTTTGCGGTACTTTGTAAAGTCAAGTTTCAGGGGAATTAGCTCATTGACTTCATTTTCAAATGTTATTTAGAGTAATAGCTTCTTTCAAGAGAAACAATCCTACAACAGTTTCATTTCGCTAGCAAATTTTTGGAAAAGATCCTAAAACAGTTGGCCTCATTCCTTCCCTTGATTATTGTTTTTGTGCAGTGCATTGAGCAGGGCATTTCATCCGAGTCCAACGAAGATGGAAGCTGAAAGTTAGAACGCATGCTCAGGTATTAAATGAACTCTCAATAGTTTTAACCCTTTAACTGTACGGGGATGATATGCTTTTTATTTGTAATTTTTTTTTTCTTTTGTGAATCTCTTCTTAATGTACTGGTCTAGACCCTTTTTTTAAAAAAGTTATATTTGCTTGCAAAAAAAGACAACAGAGAAAGATAGGATTGCAGATGGAGAATGAAATGATGTTCAAAGACGCATGCCATTTTGAGCTTTTTAAATAATTAGGAGAGGGTGGAGGGAATTAAACTGCTCTTACCTTTCAAGCATCTCTCTCTTATAGCTGTAAAAAAGTGATAACTAAAGCTACATATTGTTGACTATAACGAAACTGAGTACTAATTACAGTTATTGCTTGCTTTCGCTTCTTATGTAATTTAACTTTCCTTCCCTTGTGTAGATAGCCATTGTAATAATATCATACAAATGGGAGAGAACGAAATCCACAAGGGTTCTGGACACAATGATACTGGGAAAGCAGCTGAAAGTTGGAAGACCAAATCAATGAAATGAATGGAAAAAAAAAAATTAAAAAATTCACGGGAACCGTTCTCAAGCCTCTAGCAGGATGAAAAATTTCCTTGGTTAAATGAAGCTTTTTGCGAGCTGGGTCTGTCATCTTCTTAACTCCAATCCCATTTCAGTGACCAATTCCCAGCCTGTTGTGATCCCCCAAATCCAGCTGCCCATTTGTTTAGACTGGATCATGGTTCTGGAGGGTATGCATACAGAGCCCCACTAAATGGTTATATCTTTATGTTTGATGATATCGGCACCAGTTAATCGGTTCACCATTTGTGAAAAGGAGGGAGGAACTACTATGAAGTCTAAGTGTAAGATATGGGCATTGAACTCATGATCTTTTTCCTGATCATCCATCTCCTTTGCTTATAATGTAATTATTCTTTAAATGCATTCTATATTCACCTTTGCAGATAAATAAAGGATTCGATTGTTTTTGTTCCTGTTTTTCTTGTTATTGTTGAAGTAAAAAATGATAACTTTCCCACTGCTCTTTATGTGCATTGAGAAACCTGTGCCCTGATGCCTAGTTATGCCACCGATCTTCCCATAATTGAAACCTAATTACAAAGGGTGCATAATGTTATCCCTGAAGACCATAACAATTGGAGGGAAGAAACAAAGATACAAAAAGACTTACACATATCCAGGGTTCCAGGCTCTTGAAAATGGACCTCTATATCAGCTCTTGAAGAACCATAAGCATCAATAAATACTGACACCTTTCAGCATTCTTGTACAACCGAAAATATGAAAAATAAAAAATAGAAAAGGTGGGTGGAATTTTTAATCGTACATCTCAAATGGGTCGTTCTACCTTGTAGTTTTACTTAAATTTCATCATCCCAAAGTTCCTGAATTGTCCTGTAGGGGCTTGTTGTTTCATTAACAAGAAACTCCCCTCTCATGATCTTCCACTCCTCCAACCTGTCAATGTCATTGAAATCTTGATCGTCCAACTTCAGATCAAAGGACCCCATGTTCTCCTTCATCCGATTTTGATTAAAACTCTTGACGATCACGCTTGATCCTTTCGATAATCCCCATTTCAGAGCAACCTTCATAGTTTAAAGCAAGTCAAGTCAGCTGGTAGCATGTGTTATGGGTGCACGTATAAAATAATATTCTTTCACATTTTTCAAATCAAGTCTAGCTAATTTAGGTGGGAGACAATGTAGAGTAATGTTAAACTGAAAGAGTTGGTTGTCTACCTGAGCTGGGGTTGCTTTGTGCTTAAGAGCAATGGATTGTATGATTGGATTATCAACCACAGCCGTTGATCCCCATATGTTCCCGGGCCCACCGAGCGGTGAGTAGGCGCTTACGTGGATTCTGTGCCTTGCACATGTCTCACGGAGCTTGCTTTGCCTCCACATCGGATGCATTTCCACCTATCGAAAGAAATTGAATTGCTTAATTTAGTAACATGTTTTCTTCAGCAAGTTCACGAATCACACCAAGTTAGGAATTCAATTCATTGATTATTGTTAAGCATATGAAAGGATTTACTATGTGTCGAAAAGCTCTTTTGAGTCCGTCCGTCCAGTTTTGGAGGCATGATAGAATGACATTTTGGAAGTGTGTGTCACTCTTTTCAGCATGATATACTTCAAATCTCACAAATTTGAAAAAACAAAAACAAAAACGAAAGATTTTTCGTGGGATTTTTTTTTTCTAAAAACAAGGTTGACTTGTAGCTTTTATTTTGATTGGTATTATTGACTAAAATTCAAACTTAAACATCACAAACATGACAACTTCACTTATTCAGTAGACATACATTGGACTAGAAAACAGGATTCTCGCCAGAATTTGGCAGAAAGTGTATTTTATCTATTGATGACAACTGGAGACTACAATGACAATGACATATTCAAACCCCAAGATGTTTGAATTTCGGAATCGCCAAATCTGAATTTGCCTAACTATATATGTTGGTGTAATGGTGGTATACCTGATTGACGGCTGGAGGAACAGAAGCAAAATTTAGCAGATGTTCTATCTTCTTGCTGGAGAAATTGCTCACACCAATGCACCTACACAACCCCATGTCCAGGCACTTCTCCATCCCAGCCCAGGTGGACTCCATCTCCAATTCTTCAAAGTCCTCTTCCTTTGGGACTGCATAACAAGCCCATGGCTTTAACTTCACTGGCCAATGCACCAGATACATGTCCACATATTCCATGCCCATGTTCCTACATTCCAAAACAAAAAACCAAAGCAAAGATCTCAGACAGCTAAATTTTTTTGTATTTTCTCATTATATATATATATATATGTATGTATGTATGTATGTATGTATGCTCTCTTATGCCATGCCCTGTACTACTATATCTTGATTCTTGGGAGATCTTATTTCAATCCGGAAAACATGTTAAACAAGCTGAAAAACCAGAATGACACACCCACTTGCATTTTTAAAATGGGAATTTGGGTATTATCAGCACTCTTCTTCTGTGTTGCTTAAAAATGAAGGAAAGGTAAAATGTACGAGGTTTCTTTGAGCTGAATTCGAGGGTGTTCCTATAGTGCTTTAACAAAGTTTGATTTTGAAGCTATGCAAAAGAATAAGCATAAGGGAGAAGAATATAACAAGAACATATATCATTTACTTTTAATTCTTTCATTTACAGCTAGTTGTGTGTGTGTGTGTGGATGTTAATGCATGCGATTGGTGCTTACAGCAGAGTTTGCTTGAGTGCAGAAACGGGATCATGGTGATCACTCCCCCAGAGTTTAGACGTAACAAAAATGTCTTCTCGCTCTACTCTCCCATGGAGGATTGCCTCTGTCAAAGCATTGCCCACAGCTGGCTCCGAACCATATATTTTTGCAGTATCAAAATGCCTGTAACCCATCTGCACATTATACACAAACAACCACATTAATTAGCACTTTCATGCAAAAATCTTTGGCAGACAAAGGAACATATAATCCAAAAGATCCAAATTCATGACAAGGACACGGATCCCACAGAGATCCCATATATATTTTATTCGAGTAAATTAAGAGTTTAATATGTTCTGCAAGGCCCTTACAAAATCACTAAAATTAGAAACAAAAATCACAGAGGATCTTTTTATTCATTTATTTATTTCGAGGAAAGGACGAGTGTACGTTTTGTACCTTGAGAGCCATATGGATGGCTAGCTCTGTTGTCTCCCTATCATTTTCTGAGGAATAAGTGCCTAAACCCATGACGGGCATTGTTATGCCATAGTTCAAACGCACCTCATTGCTCCTCATCTCTCTCTCTCTCTCTCTCTCTCTCTCTCTCTCTCTCTCTCTATGTGACAGTGTATGAGTATCTTTTTGTGCACAACACAAATTGGCTCTCCATCTCCACCTATATACACACACACACACACACACGAGAAGTCAAGATCATCAAGGATTTTCTTATGACCCTTCATCCACTAAATACTTACAGCCTTCCAGCACTAGGTAGCAATATTATATTCTTTTTTGGAAGTCAATGAAAGATGTGGAAAGGACGTTAAATTAAAATAATTGAAGTACACAAATCAAAGCATGGGATCTTCCTTGTCTCTAGGGATTTTCTCAAATGCCCCATTTCATTATCCTAATAAGGATTTCATATATAATTTTAGACACCCTTAAATTGCACCTGTTATATATATTATATATAGAGAGAGATAGAGTACTAATGCTAGATATCGTTTGAAGGTGTACATGTCTTACGTACTCATTTTGAAAAAAGTAATACTCATTATTAAAAAAATAATTTTTTTAATATGAATTTTAGATTTATTTATTTTTTACAGAATGAGTTTACGAAACTTATATATCTTAAGACTACAAATATCATACATATATATATATATACATATATATATATATATATACATATATATCAACTCTAAAAAAGAAACACCTATATGGGTGGGTATAAGGAAGAAGGAAATTAATATGTTGCATCTTTGATCTCCGGTCATTCCCTCCTTGATCCCTTTCAAAGCACGAATTTCAGGTTTGTTGGCGGTACAGAGTAGTTGTTTTAAATGGGATCGTTGACTATTAACATATTAGGACACCTTAATTAATGATTAAAACAAGCAGTACTGTTTGACTTGGAGTTTCATCAAATGATTTGTTTTTTATTTATGTTTTTTGATTTTATGCTTCAAAAATGAATCGAGTCAACTAGTTTTTAAATGTTACTTATTAATTTGCATGCATGCCATTACTCTTCTATTTAATTTTGTATCCTATGATGAGTTGACTTTATCCAAAAAGGTCAAAATCAATTGTTTTAATCTCATGATCATGTATTGCTTTATAGTAATTTAATTTTTCAGCTTACGAGAATTATCATCTTCAATCATACTAATTCATTTAAAATAGTTATATCAACCAGTGTAACTTCAGATGACAAATTCAAAACGAAGAAGAACGTCGAGCTTTAATTTTCTCCTATTTTCTATTCATCTTATTTCATCAAAAATTTTCAATGAAAAAACTTGATCTGCACGTGTAAGATCGTACAACCCATGATCTATTCATTTGGAGCAAAAGTTACGAAGGAAATCTAAATAATGCATATATATATATATATATATTATATCAGAAATGCTTAATGTCCCGAAGATGTGTCCCGAAATCTTTTTTTTTACTTAATGATTAAGGAAGTGTTTTTTGATAATGTTGTGAATTTTTTATTTTTTTATAAATGTTTATGATGATTAAAAAAATACATGAAATAAAATAAATAAAAAATAAAAAAATACTTTTTGCCTGTTCGGGATACTTTCGGGCTACATCTCTCGGGAGATGTAGCACTACTCTATATATATATATATATATATATATATATATATATAATTAAGAGTTTTATAATAAATCAGTAACTGTTCATATCACACAATATCCCACACATGATGTGAAATTTTTTATTTTTTTTTATAGTGTGAGGATATTCTTAATAGGGTGTAGAGTATGAAATAACGAATAGTAACTGATAAAAAATAATTTTTCTATAATTAATTCTATTAAAAGAGATACACGTTGCTGTAGATTGCATGGACGTAGGAGACACCCAACAAAATACAAGATTTTTCTATGGCACCGCCCCAATACGTGTCGGGATTTTACAAATCCCATCATGTGGGAATGGGATTTTTCTCATGTTCCAATGATCTTAATTACCCATATATATGTCCATCTTTCTTCTCTCTCTTTTTATTATAAATATTTATTTTCCGTTTCTAATAATTTCTAATTAACTTCTTTTATCATTTAATTTTTTGTTTTTTAATTTGTACGTTGTAGTGCACCACTGGCAGTACTGCTGGGGTGCTGGTTTTCTGTTCCAATAACTGGTGATACCGTACATCTGGATCTCAATTATGACATTAGACTGTCGGTCCAAATATTTGTTCAGCACTACAATAATAATCAAAGCTAAGCATATGATGATCTGTACTATTCCCATGTACCCCCAAGTTTTGGTAATTATTGATTAAATTATAAGTGCGTGTTATGTATATTTAGAGAAATATTCTAGTCACAAAGTGATTATATAAAAGTAATCTCATAAACTGATGTGGCTTGATGTGCTTTATCAGATTGTAAAATTACTTTATTAGAATATAGATCTAATGGATCACATTAAGTCACGTCTATTTGTAAGATTATTGTTATGTAATCTTTTTGTGAGTGTAGCGCTCCTCGTATATTTATATAAAGACAGTATTGTACTTTGTAGTCCCTAGGCTCCCCCCAACAGGCAATTTTACCAAAAAGGAGAGATCAACCCGATTTCTCTTCAGTTTGAGATTCGAAAAGTTATATTTGTAAATTCGAGTGAAGAACATATATAGTTTTTATGTAGCTTATATAATAAGATTGAAAAAGTGTGCATATGATATAATTTAATTTATATAAAAGATAAATTTTAAAATTCAAATCTTATTAATAAAATCTTACTATTTAAATTATATGAAAGATATGTTCTACAAACCCGTTTAATAATATAATAACTCAATAAATTTTGATATAAATTTGTATCAAAATTTATTTTTATTTTTTTCAAAAATCAAATTCTATCATATCATGTACATAAAAATATATCTCTCGTAGACTTAAAAATAGAAAGGTTATTACAATTTTAATACGTAATATGAAAACGTTTGATCTATATAAAAATAAGCTTACAAATAGATGTAACGAGATTTTAAATAATTAATTCTTTGTATTATAAGATGGATTTGATGTGTATAATCAAATGTAAGTAAGTTTCACTTTTATAATGTCAAAAGAAACCTACTACTCCTTTTCTAAATTTGAAAACTCCAACATTGACAGGAGAAGATCTCATCCTCAAAACGAGGGCTCGAAATATTAATATCTTTGAAAAAAAAACAAAAAAAGATTGGATGCTTGAGAATCTGAAACAAACAATAGAGATTCTCCGTACTCGGCATTTGCTACGAATGTCAAATAGGGACGCGTTTCCAGATGTTGGATACGAATCACTTGAGAGCAAGCAGAATCCCGCACAACAGTGAAGATCATTGCCAACTTGTCAATTTTCTATGGCAAAAAAATCTGATTTTTTCCAGCGAATTAATTGTGTTTGTTTTATGGGAATTTAAATATTATTACTGATCGAGCCTTAATTACTTACTACTCGTACCTTCTCCCATGCAGAATCCAAGATCATGCCAGGTTTAGAGCCACCAAATCCTCGTAATGATACAGAAGAAAGGTAGGTTAATCATTACTTATCCAACCCATTTCATAATATATTTTATAATATATATTTTAAAGTATAGGTATTTTTATAAAATGATGTTATTTTTATAAATTATTTTATTAAATTATCTGTCGTTTTAAAATATAATTGTATAATAAATTGTGAAAAGTGATGTGTGATTATTATTTTTCCTTTGTGTAAATTAATCTTCATCAAATTGAACTACCTTTTTTTTTTCTCTCTCTGTGGTGGGACAAAGCACAAGCATATAGGTTAATTAGGAATTTTGGAAACACAACTCTCTTAAATATTTTCAAATTATTTTGTTATTATTAATAAATTATTCATTACTTTTTTATTATTAAAGGTACAACAGATGATCCAATCTCTCGGAGTACTATTCCAGAATGGACACAAACCTCAATTCATCAGCATTAGTACTTCAACATGTGTTTACTGCAGTAATGTGTCTTTTAGTCCCAAAGTTATCATCCATGCTGAACAATTACGTGGGATTTGTAATTCCATCTTGTACTTGGGTTCTATTTGCAAACATACTTGTATTTTGATGGTTGATTGGTTAACCTAGTGGACAGATTTGTAAATTACAATATTAATTTTATATATATATATACATAATAGCTGTCGGTAATCTAAATTTTTTGTTGGATAAATTTGATATATGTTGTTGCTTATATTTTTTGATGGATTATTGTGTTGAAAGAGATTCAATACAAGCCTGTTTGTGGGATAACTGTAGTGATAGTGTTGATTTTTGGTTGGATTAATTGTTTTTGGGATTTGATTGGTAGGAGAGCCATTTTTTTTTCTAGTAACAGACACTGGTGAGAACAAACTTTTCCAAAAGAGTTAATTTGGTCACAAATCATCTTTTCTCACCATCGTATTTCCCATGACTAATATTCCTGTGAAATGCATCTTTTTGCACAGATGATTTTGATGGAAACTATTTAACCAAACTGAGAGAAAAAGTAATTTCTACCAAAGTTGTCATGCCAAAACCTCTTTTGCCATGAATTAATATTAGTAGAAAATACTATTTTCCGACCAAGAGATTGTAGTGGAGATTATAATTTCCACCAGAAGTTATCTTTTGGCATATTTTTTTTCCCATGAACAAATTGGTAGGTAAAACGCAAAAGACCCATCTTTTACCACGAATTAATCCCCGTAGAAAAAAGTTGAACCAATTTGTTACAAATGAGCTTCACCGGAAATAACTATTTACAATCAAGTAATTGGTAGAAAAATGCTATTTTCCGACCAATTGATTGTAGTGAAAAATGTAATTTCTACCAGATTTTACCTTCCGGATTATTTTTTTCCCATGAACAAATTGGTGGGTAAAATGCAAAAGACCCAACTTTTGCTACGAACAAAATTTGTGGATATAGTAGTGTTGCCACGAAATTATTTCATGGAGAACGGTATTATTACCGACCACGAGGTCATGTTAGTGGACTTATTTGCCACAAAATTAAAATGATTTATCCACCGTTCAGGTCGTGGCAACAAGCTAGCTTTTCCCATGAACTGAAAATTTGGTGGAAAAAATATTTTTCCCCACCGGTTATATGCCACGAGTGTCCCACGGATCATTTTGGTGGGAACAAATGATTTCCCACTAAGTCTATATTTTTTTCGACCACAGTCCCTCTTGGAAAAAAATGAGATTTCTTGTAGTGAAACTATTTTACTACTATTTATAAATATCTTGAAATATTCTTAATATTCAAATTAGGTGCAGTTTGGATATTGAGTTAAATTAGATTAGTTAAGATGAAAGTTTAAAATTAAATAAAATATTATTATTATTTTGAAATTTAAAAAAGTTGAATTGTTTATTATATTTTGTTTGAAAATTTGAAAAAGTTGTAATGATAAAATGAGATGAAATAAAACACTTCTTCATGTATCCAAACCATACCTAATTAAGTCTTTAGACAGAAAGATTGACGCATGCATCCAAATTATGCCATTTAGGGAACATTAGTCTCAAATAAACTAACTTCAACAACAAATAACAAATAGAATGTAATATAGATCTGATTAAAAAAAAATAATTACAACCCAACTCCGGCCTCCGGGACTCCCCTAACAGGATCCTGTGATTGAGAAGGAAAAACCACATTATCGTAGAGAAGAACTGCAACTGCTGCACCGATCAATGGTCCAACCCAATAAACAGCTTGGTTCTTGAAACTTCCTGCAGTGACGGCAGATCCAAATGCGCAAGCTGGGTTCATAGATCCACCAGAAAAAGGCCCTGCTGCCAACACACCAACTCCTGCTATAAACCCTATTGCTAGCGGTCCAATATTGGCGCCTCCCAACGTGGCACCACGCCTGCTATACGCAGCAGCGCCATAGACAGTGTACACCAAGGCAAATGTTAGGATACCTTCCAGCAGTGACGCTCCAAACCCGGTCATTTCTTCTGCAATAGTGTAGGTTGGAACATGCTGCAAAACTCAACAATATTGCCAATAACCAAACACTCGTTAACCGCTCTAGATGTTTAAATAATAAATGAAGAGTACTAGGAATGTGGAAAGTGGTTATATATATATTACCTGTCCAACTACAGTCAGCTTCAAAAGGAGGCTAGCCATGACAGCGGCCAGCATCTGAGAAACCCAGTAAAACAGGGCGGTCGGGACACTAATGTGGCCTCCTAACGCCATTCCAAAGGTGACGGCCGGATTCACGTGCCCGCCTGAGATGTTCGATGCGATATACACAGCAGACGACAATGCGAAGGCATTGGCGATGGCTACCGCAACCAGACTCGATGGGTCCGAGGCAGCACCGGGCATCAATTTCCCTGCATCGATCATATACCCGAAAGAAAAAGAAAAACGAAAAGTAAAAAAATTGTAACATGGTAATATCATCTTTCATTTTATATGTTAATTAATAAACATGCAGCAAGCCACTGAAAACACATTCACACTGGAACAACACCAGAAATCACTAAGAAGACCATAAATAGTATCGTACGCGATGACATGGCAGATCCCAAAACCGCAAAAACAAAGAAGAATGTGGAGATGAACTCTGCAAGGTATGATCGGAGCGCATTAGGAGTGACAGATTGTTGGAAACGAGCGGCTAGCATAGTTGGACCCATTTTACTGCCAGCAAGCATGCATGGAAAGTGGAAACAGGAGGAGAAACGGTTTGAGTGTGTGAGAAATTAGGCTTATAAGCGCCGAATTATTGAGAAAATGGGAGTTGTGGGTAGTTTCAAACTTTCAAGCGGGGGGGGGGCTCTGGATGGATCCCAAGGGTTAACCACCCCACCACAAGGCAGGTGTCGGGGTGTGCATGGTTGGGATTCGGGAAGGTTTTTGAGTGGTGCGGTTTATACAGTCGTATTCCCTTGAGAAGCTGCCCAAAGAAATACCCTCGTCCAAAGTGTTTAGCCCGGCCCAAAAGTCACATTCTAGTCTTCCGAAACGGGCTAGTTTCTACTGGGGAGCGCCCGTGGGCTGAATAACTATCCTTACTGTTTTTTTTTTTTTTTAAAGGAACTATCCTTACCGTTTTGAGTGGATGGTATCACCAAGGAAGTAAGCATCACCACCTACACCTGCACCGAAAAAATTTATTTGCAAGCGTCGTTCGTAAAATCCAACGTATAGTTGATGCTAAAATTTTTTACTGTCTTACAATATTAATGACCGTGCTACACTCACCGAGTGCGTAGCTCGAGAGATTCTCTTGATAATATCATTTATCTTTTTATTTTTTATATATTTTTTATATTCTTAAATATTTTTAAAAAATCATAATATTATTAAACACATTTCTTAATCACAAAATAAAAAAAATTGAATTTAAAAAATGTCTCGGGACCACCTGTCGATGGCCAAGCATTTTCCAAAAAATAATTACTATTTATGATTTTTTAAAATTTTACGTCAATTTTAGAGTTTGTTTGTTATCGAATAATTTTTTAATATTATTTTTGTTTTGAGATTTGAAAAAATTGAATTGTTTATTTTATTTTATATTAGAAATTGTGAAAGTTGTAATAATTAAATAAAATAAAATAAGATGAGATATTTTCTAAAAACAAACGAGCTCGTTGATAAGATTCTTATTTGTGTTTAGAAAACTCTGATAAATTACGGATTCAATATTTTTTTTATGGAAAATGCCTCGGTGAGAGTGACTATTGAGAAAAAGATATCAATTGCCTTTATATATATATATATATATATATATATATATATATATTTAATTGTTTAAAAAGTATTTTAAATAGAGTAATGTTACATACAATCGTAGTGTGCACAAACACCACGTAATCGTTTTGAAAAAGAGTGAGTTCATTATTAAAAAATTAGTTTTTTTTATGTAGATTTCATATTTATTCACTTTTTTCAAAAGGATTACATTACGCTTGCACACTCTATTATTATAAATATTATTTTTCTTTTAAATAAATTTATGATTTTTTAAAAAATATTTAAAGGAGTTTAAAAAATATTCTAAAAAAATTTACACTTGTACAAAAATTTGTTAGGACTCTATGTGCCTAGCACCACTTTTTTCTTTCTTTTTAGCACTACTGGTATCAAGAAACGGTACCGATCAAATGGACCGACTAAGGTGGCATGCTCCCGGTGACAATATTAAAAAAATAAAAAACAAACGAACCTCCCACTCCCCCTCCCCCTCCGTCCATCACTCATGGAATCAGTGAGTCTGTCCGGCGGTATTTTACTACGCGACTTGTTAAACTCTTTTAAAAAATTTGTTTAAAAGATTTGTAAAGTAGGCATCACGGTGAGCGGATGGATCCATTCTTAACAAATATAGAGAAAAGACTTCCTAGATAACAAATAATTTCTTACTACACGACTTGTTAACAAAAAATCCAACTACATGACAAACCAACCAAGTAAGATTGGTCATCATGAAACTGCAAAAACTAGAGATATACTGTTGAATTCTATCTGAGCACACACAAACACAATGCCTAAGCATTAGCTTTCTTTCTTTCTCTTTGGTAAGCGACTCTTAAGCATTAGGATTAAAGAACCTACCCACAAACTTGCCACAGCACAATCTCACGTTGAAACTAGATTAGCCATGAATAAAACAGCCCATTATGGAAATTAGATCATGAATCTTGAAAATCCACCTCATAGTAAGAAATATCGAGAGAAAAATAAATGGAACTAACTAATTAACTAACTACAACTTACTAGATCCTTATATATCACATGAATTCATGCATAGACCGCTTCAGAATGCAATGGATCTCTTCATGGCTCAGCTGAACGATATGTATAAAATACTCTACTTATTACTCAATCTAATACATTATACGAGTCACATACAAGAACGGAACTGACTCAAGAACGGAACACCGATCGAATACTCATCCCAACTCATACACACACACACAGAGAGCCCGTCCAACTCATACTAATAATAATGGCAAAACAAGCATAACCCGTCCAAAAATATAACAATATATTTTTACTGATACAACAAGCAAAACAAGCAGAACCCAATAGTTCTATAGCTCTGAGACAGAACACATCAAGAGAACAATTAAATCCTATGCCTTTTTCGAATTTTAGTGGATCGAAATGATATTTGATTTTATGGAGACAGAACCAAGGATTTGGAAAAAGTTAAGAGCTTGGAATTAAAATCACTAGGGAAAATAGCAATCTCCTATAATCCATAAATCAAGTTCGGATAGAAGAATCTAGAAATCAAGTTATTGGCATCCCAGGAAAAAAAAACAGAGAAAGAAAAATGGAGTTCACGTGGCTTACAGTGCCGACTATGGGAGACATTGGCATTCTGCGGTTGCATGTGGGAGTCGATGGTATTTCGTGTGGTTGCGATTGGGAGTTGATGGCGTTCCGTGTGGTTGCAATGGTGGGAGCCGATGCCTTCGTGAGTGGGTTTTGTTTCGGTGCTTGGATTTTGTTCAAGCTGAAAGAGATGAAAGGAAGAGGAAAGGCATACCGTGTAAATTTCTTGGAATTTTCCTACTTGTGTGGGAGAGAAGCAGCAGCGGGAAGATAATATTTTAGTCCAAAAATAATATTTGACCAGCCCCTTTGGCTCAATAAATTTGATTAGTGATATAATCTGAAATTAAAATCACTGTTCATTTGTTAAGCTCATTGTTGCACTTTAGCTATTCTTTGACTAAAATTTAAGAAAAATTCTAAACATAAACCACACACTTTTACACACTACTAAAGGGATGCCACGCGAATGAATTTGGTGGAATCGACGTCTCCGTCCTATCCTCTTATATGCAAATAATTTCTAAATCCTAAAAACTTCACTTTAAATTATTCGATATATATTTACGAAAATTTAAACTCCTTGTCGATGACTTGTACACCTCATGATTAATCTGAACTTTGTTGTTGGACATCTAAAAATAATTTTACATGTTTGGTATCACTGAACAAAAAGGGCGTAGACCAAGTAGAGTGAGAGTAGACTGGGTTGATGCCTGGATGTCTGAACGACGGCAACACAAAGGGGAAACTTATTGGACTGAAGCGGTTTATTAACTCGTCAGTATGCTGTGTCAACACATAATGAATGCCATTGATTTTCTTCACCTATTATTGGACTATGTTTAAATTAAAATTGGTACCTAAATTTGGTAGAATTGTTAGGAATGACCAAGCTCTTTCAAGCTTTGGCGTCCAATACTCCTGCAATCGACGTTAAATTATATTTTTCAATGGCGCTAAAGGATATAATTCCGCGGTAGAATGTCATCTTGTCATATTGGAATTCATCATTTTGAGCTTGATTATCCTTAGTCATAAAATACTACATCATTAACTTTAATAAAAATGTTTAATTCAAAAAGATGTCGTAAAATAAAGTTCATAAAATGACGTGGTTTATTACAATACATTGGATGGTAGAGCTTTTTTTATTATTAAAACAAGGAAAACACTAATTTGTCCACTTTGTTTGACTGCCTTATTTGTCTGCTAGTCAAAATTTTTTTTTTTACTTAATGATTAAAAAAGTGATTTTAAATGTATTGATGTATTTTTTATTTTTTAAAAATATTTAAATATATTAAAAAAATATGAAAAGAAAAAAAATACTTAAGCAGTACGTCCAGCAATAAAGGTTGGGCGGCATAATAGCCTCACCCTTAAAACAAATCTTATGTTACATATCATTATTCTCATTATTTTAGGAATTTTAATTTTGTGAAATTTCTTTACGAATCAGCACTTTTCTAATTTAAAAGTTATATAAATAATTTTAGTGATTTGAATTTTTTATTAATTGGACTAGAATACCTCCAGATAATTCGATAGAAAAATAAAATTTACAGTCTATAAAAATTTTGCATACTTCCTTTAAAAAAAAAAAAAGATAAATATGAAATTTACATAATTTTTTATTTTAATAGTAAATCTTATTTTTTCAAATAGAGTGAATGAGACTTGCACACTTTAATATTGTATCTCTCGTTCTTTTTTTGTTTTTTTTTAATAAAAACTTCTTTTGGTTATTGAACTCAATTGAGTTCAGTTGAGTTCAGTCTAATTTTAAGTTGAGTCTAATATCCAAATACTCAACTCTCAAATTATTAAATTTATTACAACTCAAAACTTTCTTACACATGGAACCTACAATATTTTTCAACTTAAAGTATCTTAATACGTGGAATCCACAACTTTTTTCAATTTTTTATAAAAAGTATTAAACTCATATTAACATCTAAATACACTTTAAATTCAATTTAAATAAATTCCACATAATTCTTTTTATTATTCAACTTATAACTAATCATAAAAAACTCAACTAAATTGATTTCAACTTCCCAACGCAGCATTTGAGCATTTGGGCAGCAATAGACGATGGCAGGCGAATTTATCGGATTGAGTAATGCTAAGTTTTTATTAAAAGAGAAAATCCATACAAAAATGGTGAATCGGTCCAAAAAATGAAAAATAAACGGAAAAGAAAGGAAGTCAGCCCCTTGAGCGGAATCATGCTTCGATTCCGCCAGTCCCCGACTCCCTTTCTCACTCACTGCTTCAAGTAGTCTGTTTAGCGTTTTAGGCCCGAGTTCCGTATCGGGTTACTGGAGACTGCGAGTTCGAGCAAATCGACTCCCACAAAAGCCGCCTGCAGATCTCCGACAAATTTCAAGCTAGACACAGGCAACTATTCTATCTTTTCTGATCTTTCTTTTTCTTTTTCGTTTTCATTATTATTCTTCAGTTGCTGATCTGAAAATTGTCTCTGCATTTTACGTTCCCGCATTCGTTCAGCATGCTGATTTTTTTGTTTCGCTTGGTTGCTGAGAAATCTCTGCAACCAAACAGTGGTAGATGTTTATCGAATAGTTGGAAGCCGACTGTTGATTGTCGGTGTAGTTTGTTTTCTTTGAATTTCTCCTTTGTTGTAGTTACACATTTTTATTGGCTTTAATATACCTTCTCTTTGCGTGAACTTATTTTTAACTGACTAAGAGCATTCGCATCGGCTTCTTCAAAGTACTTTTCATCTTCAAATTTAACCAATTTTATCAATAGTTGGTGCACATTGAATTTCGGCTCCATTCTCCCTCGGATCTCTCTCTCTTCTTCTTCCCTCTTTCTGTCCCGCGTCTCTTCCTTCTTTCTCTTCTTCTAGTTTTGTTTTTCTCTTCTTTCTCTTCATCTTCCCTCTTTATCTCCCTGAATGAAGCATTGGTTTTGCAGGTTGGTAAAATCCGCGACAGCTTCTCTCCTAGACGTTTGCAGGTCGGTATGCAACGAAACTAATTTAATTCCTCGTACAGCCATCTTCCTGGTTCTTTATATAATTTCGTGTTGAATCAGGGAATTGTTTTTACGGATATTTGTAAAACAGGACTTGGCTTTTGAGTGTTTGATGTTTTTCTTGGGAAATCTCATTGTTGATTTGGTTGGCACGATTTTTAGGTCTAGATCTGGTCAATTTTCTTGCGATTACAATTTGTTGATTTGGTTCCAAGTCTTCTTTTCACCTGGTGTTATAGCCTTTTGTTGTTTCCTATCTTTTCCTACCTTCCGAGCAGAGGAAAATAAAGAAAAATAAAATATGTGATCACTCTCTGGATGAACCACTGGGTTTCCTAGTTTCAACTTTGGGTTAGATTTATTTACTTTCATTTGATATCTCTTTTGTTTATAGTGAAAACAGAGTTGGTTTTTATGTTTTTTAAATGCATTTCGTAGGAGATTAACCTGTTCTGTTCTGTTTTTTTATTAGACCTGAAATGTACAAAGTTGAGCATGAGTTTTTGTGAATACATGACTTTGATAATTCTGGTGTGAATACTGCTGCTGTAGATCTATTTATTTTAAGCAATATCGCTTATGAAAGAGTTATTGGAGATTATGAAAATAAAAATAAAATTATTTAAAAAATAAAAATTAATCAAAGAAATACAAATATAAAAAATAATAATATTTTTTTATTATAGAGAATGTGATGGCTAATCTAATGTAGACTTCAAGTTTTGAGTGATTAGCTAAAAGTGAAAAAGTTACATATTCTTCAAATTTTGAAGATTGAGATGATCAATCCAACGCCAATGCTTAAGAAGCCTATAAATTCACGAATAAGAGGTCGTGGTTCACAAAGAATGCATTTGGTTCTTGTAATTTTAGATTTCGGACGAATTTGGTTGGTTGGTTGCCACAAAAAGTGACTGCAGTCGTTTTCACTTAAAAAGTGTACATGGGTGGGAGTATTGTGACATTGTCCATAACCGTAAGATTATCTCCCATGACGCTTTTCTTCCTTAACTGAGCTCGTAGATTCCAAAGTACTTATCTGGTTCAGACAATGATGCGCTTTTCATCTGTCTTCCATGGATTATGCGGAGGTGACATTTTTGTAATCTTTATTGCTGGAGTGTTTGTTGATTATATAATTCTTATTCTCGTTGGGGTCATGAGTAAGGATTTTGTTTGAAGTGGATTTTAGTTAAGGGTTACCTTCTTTGAAAGATGCCTTTTAGGCTTTACTGTGTTTCAAGATGCCTTTTTATGTGCGCTTGTATAAGATTTGATAGTGGATTTTGGAATTCGGTAACAATGCATTTGTGGAGACTTGGTTACATTTGAACTTTCTTGCCCATATCTCTCTATAGGGGATCTAATTTTGATAGTCTGCTCACCCTAATGAAAATGCTCATACACATAATAACTCGTTAGCAAGTGCAAAGCAATCACTAGTATAAGTCAGAGCATATATGATTTGTGATTGCGATTCTCTGTTTGGTGTCAACAAAGTATATTTTGGAGAATGATTTAGTTAGTCAAAAATAGTTCGTGTAGTGAAGTGGGGAGATACTTTTGCATGTATTATAGCTTGTTGTCTATTCTTATGCAAGTGAGACTGGAATCGTGCCCAGCATCTAGTAGTTATGCATGAAAAATGCTGAGTACTGCAATTCTTTAGGTTGGTTTGAGGAGATTGCTATTTCATGCTATGTGAAAAAAGAAGAGAGAATTGTAACAGGCATCAACCATTGAACTCTAAAGAAGTTATTTTTTTCCTTCAGTTTTTGAGTGATTCATTATATTGTCATATGTAGGCTTGATCTGCCCGGAAAATTCCAAATGATGATCCTAA
The DNA here is from genome assembly GCA_961763995.1 of Juglans cinerea. Taxonomy (NCBI): domain Eukaryota; kingdom Viridiplantae; phylum Streptophyta; class Magnoliopsida; order Fagales; family Juglandaceae; genus Juglans; species Juglans cinerea. The sequence goes on along the minus strand of CAUIVZ010000002.1, from coordinate 38,523,652 downwards.
GAAATAGTTTGTTGCCACAATTCTTTTCTATGTAATGGTAGTTCTTTCTTATTATATTTTTGTTGAGCTGTTCCCCATTTTATCTTTGTTGGTTCTTTTCCCACCTCGTAAAACACTTTTATGATTTGATCTGTCCTTGGAATCACTTATATACAATTTATTCTAAAATCAGTCCAGTTTCCTATTTCGTGGGCACTTTTGAATTGTCTTATATGCATGTGAATGGTCTTGTCAACATTGGAAATAAACTATAAAGTATTCCATCTTTCTCTTGCCTGATTATACTGTTTGATGCTTTTAAGAAAAGAAGTTGGCTCGTTAATGTTTTGGATCTGAACATGGGTTCTTCTGGATATCGAGTCTGATCTTTTAGAATGGTGACTTTTAAAAATGTTAAGGATTCATCTTTAGAACCAGTGATAGGAATTTTAACCATAATATGTTGACTAACAAGAATTTCTTGTTATCTTTTAGATGACTAATAATAATGATGATGCGGAGAATCCAGGAGCTGGTGCAAACCAGAGAGGTCCAGAAGCTGCTACTCCCTCTGGTGAAATACAAACATTCTGGTATGGTGGCTTACTCAAGCAAGTCTCCGTATATGGTATAGCTGCTGGGTACTGCTTATCTGCATCTTTGCTTTCCATCATCAACAAATGGGCAGTCATGAAATTTCCTTATCCCGGGGCCTTGACTGCTTTACAATACTTCACAAGCGCAGCAGGGGTCCTCATTTGTGGCTGGGCTAAGTTCATTGAGCATGACAGGCTTGAACTTTTGACCATGTGGCGCTTCATGCCTGCTGCAATTATATTCTACCTTTCTCTCTTCACCAACAGTGAGCTGCTTCTCCATGCCAATGTTGACACTTTCATTGTCTTCCGTTCAGCAGTTCCCATATTTGTTGCAATAGGAGAGACCCTCTTCTTGCACCAGCCATGGCCATCATTTAGAACGTGGATCTCACTTGCCACTATTTTTGGAGGAAGTGTGCTCTATGTTCTAACAGATTACCAGTTCACATTCATGGCTTATAGCTGGGCTCTAGCTTACCTGGTAAGCATGTCCATAGATTTTGTGTACATAAAGCATGTAGTCATGACCATTGGTTTGAATACATGGGGTCTTGTGCTGTACAACAATCTTGAGGCTCTGATACTGTTTCCTTTGGAGCTGCTTATAATGGGTGAATTGAAAAAGATAAAGCATGAAATCACGGATGAGTCAGATTGGTACTCTTTCCAGGTGGTTTTGCCGGTGGGGTTATCTTGCTTGTTTGGTTTATCCATCTCTTTCTTTGGATTTTCTTGCCGGAGGGCCATTTCAGCAACAGGATTTACTGTTCTTGGGATAGTGAACAAGCTATTAACGGTTGTGATTAATTTGGTTGTTTGGGACATGCATTCGACATTTGTGGGAACAATGGGGCTTTTAATTTGTATGCTTGGTGGGGTTATGTATCAGCAATCTACGAGCAAAAAGCCTAAAGATGTAAAAGAAGTAAATGCACGAGAGACTGATGAGGATCAACAAAAGTTGCTTGAAATGCAACGCAACACAGAAGGCAATGGCAATCAGAAGGAAGTTGCAGAATCAGAAGTGGGAAAATGAAAGGGCTTATGTTAAGTACTATCATGTTATTCTTATTGCTGCTAAATTTATTTCTTAGGTCCAGCTTTAATGATCGGCCAATTCTTAGAGGTGGGGACTTCATCTGCTCTACCTTGACAATTTATTTATGAAAAATATACTACTCCCCGAAATGCAGTTTTAAGGATGGACTCAGACATGACTGACTGGGTTGAAGTGGCTCTTTGTTTCATCTAAATTCTCAATTCATTTTCATCTCTACAGAAGTTGATTATTGTGGACCTGTTCGGCAAACATCAATTTTACCTTTGGAAACCTGGTAAAAAATGTACTATTTGAATTCTTGTCATTGTAGTTGTTCTAAAACTTCCCACCGATCCACATGGTCTATGTATTAGTGCCTTTGATCTTGAGATTGATGCATTCCATAAGGCATGCATCAGATAGAGTGAACATATACAATGATTGGTTAAATTTCTCATGGATTGAAAAGCCTGGTTTTTCCATTCATTATTCTGTTTTTATTACAACTGGTTTTTCTTAGGAAATTCCCATTAATTCTCTCTCTCTCACACACACACATGTTTATCATTGTCCTTGATTATTTGTTACTCAGTTGCGAAACCTGCCCAACTCCATCTTCATACATGTTTGCCTGATGCGATGATCATGATAGGTCAGACCCTTTCCATTCAAAAATATTTCAAAACAGTCTGAAGACAAACCCCAACCATTCCAAGCGAAGCTAACGACGTTACAAAATAGAACTAGTTGACTGACTTCTTCCCAAATCCAATCGAAATAAAAAGTGTAACTTTCACTTAAAATCTTGCTATTCAGTCATGGCTCATAACATTGATTACTGTTCTCTCTATTGATGAATGGAAACTTCATCGAGAGAGAAAGAGAAATCCTGCTGAGCAGAACCCAATGGTTTATCTAAGAACGATACCTGTAAATGTAATGTAATGCAAGTTTCCATGTAAGATCCAAAAGTAAGTTGGCTAAACCAGGCCATAAAACAGAGATATTTTTACAATTTTATGCATCAACATTAAAGTTTCAGTTGCGAAGGAGTCTTGACTTGTCGGACCACGGTCTTGAAGAGAAGAAAGGAGAGCTTGTCGACAGAGAAATACACAAATCCACCATTGGAGTGAGTCACGAATGATCCGAAACTCTTCCCAACGATGCAGTGCCATGCCATTCCATAAGTTGCATCAAATTCCTACAACAAAAATAATCATCAATTCTTTTTTTTTTTTAAAAAAAAGGAAAAAAGGAGAATCCTGATTTGGAAAAAAGGAGAATCCTGATTTATATACACGTACATACCTTCTTGAGGCACATTGCAAGGTGCGTAGGACTGGGTTTCTTCTCCGGATATGCGTCTAGAAGTGCTCTGGTGTAGCGGAAAGCACGCTCTTGCATCATGGGAGGCATGTCCGCCGATCTCGGCCGTACGTTCAAATCGACGGCTACAGCTGCCAGCTTCAACTCGTTGGACGGAGCCCTTGGCGGTCGTGGCAAAGTTAACTTGTGCCCGTACTGCCTGGGTGGGTATAGCACCCCCTCTGCCTTGTTCTTGGCCAATATCTCTCGTCTTGTTAATCTTTCAGTCTCTGCCTCTGGCCTCTCCATGAGAGAGAGAGAGAGAGAGAGAGAGAGGGAGCAGATGAAATATTTGAAATGTCTCAACTTTGACCGGAAGGGTGACTTGTCTGTGCGATTGTCTATATTTTGCGAGATTTGGGTTGGTTTGGTGGAGAAAAGATAAAAAGTTAGAAAATTTAATAAAATATTATTAAAATATTATTTTTTAATATTATTTTTATTTTAAGATTTAAAAAAATTTAATTATTTATTATATTTTATACAGTAATTTTAAAAAATTGTAATGAATATATAAGATAAGATGAAATAAGATTATTTGATTCATGTAAATAAACCAGACGTTAGATACAGTGTACATAATTGGAAAGTGTTTTGTACACAAGGAGAGACATTACTCTTTGTTTAGATTTCTTTCCAAATGCTCTCTAGATAAGTCTAGCATTATTTAAAGCTCTTTCACTCGGCTCAACTTAGAAAATAAACCCATGAATGTTTGTTTATAAAATCCTTCCGACGACCGTGAAAGATATACTTTCTATGTTATTCACATGTCATGATTTAATTTGCAATGATATTTAATTTTAAATTTATCATATTAATCAAATTATTTCTATGTCAACGATATAGAAAGTATATGATTCACATGGACTTATGAATATAATTTGAGTAATACTACATACAGTTGTAGAATGTACCGCTCAGTCAATTTGAAAAAGAGTAGAGTTCACTATTAAAAATTATATATTTTTTTTATGTGGGTTCACTCTCAGCACCAAATAAACTATCTCTGATTACATCGCTAGCTGAGTTACCATGAGAATTCTCCTCAACCTCCTCTCTTCTCATCTCTTTTGTATTATCCACATTTAAAAAACTGCATTAGGTTGGTTGTTCCAACATGGCTGGGCTTGGCTCTAGTGGAACTAACTAGGGAATGCCTATTTATGACACATTATAGCAAAAGAAACACAAAAATGATTCTACAGAAGGTACTTTTGAAAATGAAAGGAAGAAAAAAAGTTACAAGAAAAGAAAGAAGAAACTAAGTACTACATACCCAAAATAGAGTATAAATCCAGTTATTTGAATTGACATCTTTTAGGCTTCTACAAATAAATGGAATGTGATTACTGAAATTCAAAGTCTCCTTTATTATTGAGGCATATGATGTATTTCATGTTGATAGGCAAGGGAACAAAGCATTTCATTTACTTGCAAGACATGCTCTTTTGTGGATAATACTGTTTAGTGGTGGCATCAATGTCAAGATTTTATTGTCTAGAATTTTGCTAGATGCTAATTTGAAATTGTATGGTATTGATTCTAGAGAAATGATATTTGCAGTCGTGGAATGCGTAAGAGCCGCGTAATTTTTAAAAAAAAAATTGAGTAAATATGAGATCTATATGAAAAAAAAAAAAAAAAAAAAAAAACTAATTTTTAATAGTGAATCTCACTCTTTTTCAAAATGATTGCGCGACGTTTGCGCACTTCATGACTGCACGTAACATTCTTCTTAGTTTTATTACGAATGACATTGTTATGTTCTCAAAAGAAAGAAAAAAAAAAATCAATGGGGTCACCAATTGACTCAGGCGGTTTCAAATACGGCACAAATGGGGTCTCCAATTAAATGAAGCACCCAATAGGTAACATGATAAACATTTGAGAGACCGTATACATGTAACCTAATGTTCTAAACGTGCATGAGGCACGCACGACCAAAATCTCTACTGAGATATTATATATTAGATATTTGCTGAGTAACAACATTAATGGTGGAACCTACGAAGCCTGCATTTCCAAATTGGTGTGCTTGTTGTTTGTCGAGGATGGCGCAGACTCGCAGTGTCCTGATTTTCTTCAGTTCAGTAGGCTTCATCTCTTGAACAGGGGGAGGGTTGATGATGCTCATTGGCATGACAACATTCTCAGAGAGGCGTCTGTTCATCTCTCTATGCTCCACACACAACCCAAGCATAATGGACCACTATGCCCATTAAAAATATAAAAAATTTAAACATAAGTCCTACACTCTATACATCATTTAAAAACATATGATTTTATTTTTTTATCCTCATATTTTATATTTGGGCTATGCACACTACTTAAAAATATGTGATTTAACTTTTTTATCCTCATATTTCATATTGAATTGAAATATGAAATATGAGGATAAAAAAGTAAAATCATATATTTTTAAGTGGTGTATAGGAGTGTAAGGCTTCTGTGTAACATAATTCTTAAAAATAAGCCGAATGGATATTGAAAAGAAATTCAATACTGAGTACAATGTTTAATGTTATTACTTAATCCGACCCAAATGAGTCGGCTTTTGGACCAACCCGACCCGCCTGCATGATTCCATAATGGGGCACATTTTGGAAGTAGGGAAACAAGTTTAAGAAAAAAAAGTAATGATAGATACAGTGTTAGAGTATGTAAGTTTCGTACATTTTTTTTAAAAAAAAATATGATCTACTATTAAAAAAATTTGTATGAATTATAAGTTTACTCATTTTTTTTTAAAAGAAGTGCGTAAAACTTATATACTTTTAAGACGGAAAATATTCATTTCTAAAAAAAATAAATAGTTGACAAATGAATGAGATGCATATGCTAAACAAACAAACCTTCTTTGGTATTTCAAACATGATGCATCACAATGATCAGCAACACCGTGGTAATTGCTGCAATCGAAGAAACAGCGTTGTCCAAGAACCACACAACTATTGTCTCGCATAAATCAAAAGAAAGACGAGAAAATATTATGAGAATAAAGAAAATGTTTCAAAATATATAGAATTAATAGATGGATGAGATATTTGCGTCCAACTTTTCTTCTTCTTGAAGATATAATTAGCATTATCAAAAAGGTTAAAAAAAAGAGTTAGTCTACGTACAGTCTTCAAATATAATTGCTTATGCAAGCTCATAAAGTTATGTTTAAAAAAAATTAAAATTATAATAATATACTTTTTAAAATGATTTTTTTTTACCTTTTTTTATCTCCATTCATCAATGGGACTGCACAAGCAATCCCCTAATTGCAAATATAATTTCTCTAAAAAATATTATCAAATAAATTTAAAGAACTCCATATTCAATTTGTAGGCATCATGTACGTATTTTTATCGAAAAAAACATCATTGTAAAATCATTATTTCTAAAATAAAGTTAATGTAATGAATTTCATTCATGCATAACATGTCACAAATGAAGCGAATAAATAAGGATAAGATTATATGAAAGAGCGGTGCTACTCTCCCGTCAGAGTGTACTGCTCTATTTTATCGCTAGTTCAAAATTTTATTTTTATTTTTCTTCAATTTTTTTCTTCATTTTTTTTATCATTTTAAAAAATATAAAAAAAATATCAATACACTAATAGTCAATTCATTGACTATTAAATAAAAAAAATATATATGATGTGTCAAAATGAGGAGACAAATAGAATGGACAAAGTAGTATTTTTCTTTATGAAAATAAATTTACAATTGATGTGGCTATATGTATAAGTTAGATTTTTTTATAATAAAAATAATTTTATAATTTAATTTATTAAGTTAATTTGTAAATTTAGTTTGTTGAAATCTTTTTTACAATTATAACATTCTCGTAAATAAATAAAAATTGTTTTCAAACAAATAAAACAATCCTGGGATAAGAATCTCCTTGCACCAGTATAGGAAAATCCTTGACCCACAAAATAAGCTTTCTCGACGTCTCGTTACTCGTGTACACATTCACATGAATCACATCGATAGCACAGCACACCCACTTCTTAAGAAAACCCTAAAACCCGCTCTGAGAGTTCAATTCCATCAATCTTACTGAAAACTTTCCCTTAGCCATGGACGCTCAGAGAGCTCTACTTGATGAACTAATGGGTGCAAGTATTTCCCTCTAAACCCTAATTCCCGTTTATTCAATGATTTAACTATCCATCTGATTATCTGTTATTTGATGCTTATATGAAATTTTTGGTTCATTTAGGGTTGTAATTTTGTTTTTTTTTTTAATTCTGATTTAATTAAATATGTACATCAAAGGGTGGATCTTGTTTTCAATTTTTATCCTTTTGGTTTGCTTTTGGCGAATTTTTTAGCTCGTAATTTGACGGAGGAAGAGAGAAAGGGATTCAAGGAGATTGCTTGGGATGATAAGGAGGTTTGTGCTTGCTATATGGTTCGATTTTGTCCGCATGATCTCTTCGTCAATACGCGGAGCGATCTAGGTGAGCCGAAATGAAATCTCTCCCTGATTTCGCCTAGTGTGAGATTCCCTTTTGTTGCTGAGAAAACACAGGAAAATAGAAGAATATTAATTTACTTGTGATTGCTTGTTTACAGCTATTTATCACCTACAAGTTAAAAGTTTTGCCCCTGTTTAATTGATGAGAACACTCGGTAATGAAATGGAGAATAACTAGAATCTTTGAAAGAATGTGTTTTCTGTGTCGAGTCTTCTAATTTAATATAGCTAATCATGTTTGTTTGGCTCAGTGGCGAAAATGTTTTAGTTACTCGGCTTCCCAAATTTTGGTTTAATTTCTTTTGCTATGTTTATCAACATCCAATTGGAGGATTTGTTTTTATATTTGCTCAGTGCAAGATTTGACTAATTATTGCCTGTTGTCCTTTTGTTGCAGGACCTTGCCCTAGAATACATGATCCAAAGCTGAAAGAAAGGTGATTGATTTGAACTGTTAGTTATGAACTGTTGTTTGCATTTTCTTCCCGGGTTTACATTGTATGTGTTCATGATTCATGCAATCAGAAAGTACTTGTTTGGTTGTCAAATGTATTGTCTTTAAGCTGTGAAACATTTGGTTACATATTGTGACAGCGAGCTTACTTGGATCTTAAAGTTTTTAACACTTGATCAGAACGACCAGTTTATGTTGAGACAATGGATCTTGTATTTATATGATTACGTTTGCTGCTTATGTGTGGTGTAGGATGGAACATAGATTTGCCTTACATGGTATCCTAAGCTGTTGCTGGTTTTTCGTTTTCGAGGTAACTGGTCTAAGCATTATGATCAGATACGTGCAAGAAGTGGAGAATAAATTATTCTTCTAAATCAGCAAATTAATAACAGGCTGTTTATTTGGATCGTTTTTTAAGTGCTTAGAATGTGGGTCATGCGAAATTTCATGTTTAAAGGCAAATATTATTTTCATGCTTCTATATGCATATTTACTAAAAGTTATCTGTTCCATTGGGCTGCTTCTATAGATTTTAATGGGCTGAGTTTCCATGATTTTCTTGTATCTTTTTCTATTTATAATTATGTGTTACTCGTATATGTTCAGTGTACTTGGGCTATGCTATTTGCCTTTTTTAAGAAATTCTTAATTAATAATTAACAAAATTTGAGTTTCTTGATTAAGTGGAATCTGCCAGTCTTTCCTTATCAAGTGATTAAGATATAATTTTTAGCTCATTATAAAGCCTTAGGTAATTTCAAAAAATGGAATGTAGCATATTTATAATATTTGGGCCTATTAGGGATAGTTATTGAAATCTATCTCTTGTAGGCCATTAATTCAAGAGTATTAACAGGTTTTGACAAGTTTAATTTGTATTTTCTCTTTAAAGATGAAGCTATCAATGGGGGGTTCTTTCTAATATTTATTGTGAATTTACACGACATCGACTGTATCACTATATAGGCTGAGTGATTGAAAAAATTAAAATCCAATTCACGATTTGGATAAAATTTTAGGAGAAGTGTATGTAAAAATTTTGGCATTAAGGCCCGAGGGATGCCATTACAAGTTTTCCCGTATGTAGTTCTGTGTTTTTAGTAGGGTTTCCTATTATTTTTTCATTAATCTGGTGCAAAAATGAAATGGCCATGTTGCCCTTCATCCCTGCTAGCCCAACAACCATATTTCTGATTTGGTTGAGTTTTGAGAAGATGCATTATGTTAATTCTGCTCAGTCACCTAGTTCAGATATGACTGCCCAATTCATGCAACCTTTTATATGGCTGCTATATAGTTTTCAGTGGCAGAGGTTTTACACATTATTGGATCTGTATTTTGAGCATTTCATTCATTGGAGAAGGAAAAATGTTTACACTGTACTATTAGCAAATGGTTATTTTATGTTGTCTTAGCAATGTTGGCTCTCTGTATAGCTTGAAGTTATTATGTATCCAGCTATCTGTTGTATCTTACCATGGAAAGCACTGAATATTCGTAGTAATTGGAACTAAAAGTGTTGCTGAGTTCTCAGTTCTGCATTTAGCTAGGGATGTAGAGTACTTTGCTTCTTTTTGGTTCTAATGTAGTCTCTGTCTTATTGTTATTCTACCAGAATATGGCAGTGGAATCCTTGGAACAATATATGTTTGCCAGAATATGCAATAATAGAACATTAAAGCTAAACTTGGCTACCCATAAGTACCTTTTAAAATATTAGATTTTCTGGATATATTTCTTTCTGCACTTGTGGCCAATGATGTGACATCGTTTTATCTATTTTGAAATATATCATGCCATATGTTTTATGCAGAAATAATTTTGCTCGTTTTACATCAAATTTTTCCTCTTAATGCCTGAAATTTTAAGATTTTAAAGTGCAGAAGATGTTGGTGGTCATTGCCATCTGTATTTTTGGCAACTGCTGTGTCTGTGGTACCTGTAAATGCACATCCTACATATTAGATTTGTATTTCTCACCCAATTTGTTGGGTCTTGTAGTTTGTGGATCATGTTAGCTAACAACCTGCAATGATATTTTTTCTTTGTTATAATATGCTTCTTCAATTAGATTTCTGTATTTCTGGGCGTTAATGGGTGTTTTATATTTTGGTGGCTCTAGTTTTGAGAAGTCTCCAAGACATGATGCATATGTGCCAAAATTTGAAGCTGAACTTTCTCAGTTTTGCGAAAAATTGGTGGGTGCCAAATTTTCTTTCCACTCCCCCCCCCCCCCCCCAAAAAAAAAAAAGAAAGTCTATAATTCCATATAATTCCATCATAGTACTTGCCCTATTGTAGGTGATGGACTTGGATAGAAGAGTTAGGCGTGGGCGTTCTCGCCTTGCTCAAGAGGTGGAACCGACCCCAGCACCTCCACTATCAGCTGAAAAATCTGAACAGTTCTCCGTGCTGGAAGAAAAGATAAAGAACCTGCTGGAACAAGTAGAGGCCCTTGGTGAAGCTGGGAAGGTTGATGAAGCTGAAGCACTTATGAGAAAGGTGATGTTGGTGTGTTTGTTAATCATCAAAACCACCTATTTAGACTCTTGAATGAGTTACTGGCATTGTCCAAACAGAGAGACAGACAGAGAAAGCAATCCCAAATAATTCCAGAAAGTCAACTTATACTTTCTAGTCAATGCTTTGATTCCCTCCATGTTATTTTCTTATTGCATTCGTTAGATTCCCCAATTGTAGAAAAATTCAAAGTTTTGGTCCCAACATTTCTAAGCTGCATCAGATTGAGGTTTCTGGGTGTTTAATGTGGAGATTTTTGGTTAACTTTCTTTTATAGGTGGAGATGCTAAATGCTGAGAAGACAGCCTTGACCCAGGAACCCCAAAATGATAAAGTGCTAATGCTTGCACAGGAGAAAAAGATGGCTTTATGCGAGACCTGTGGCTCTTTTCTAGTAGCAAATGATGCTGCTGAGAGAACCCAATCTCACGTCACAGGGAAGCAGCACATTGGCTATGGCATGGTCCGAGATTTCATCGCTGAGTACAAGGTGAGAATCTCTCCCAAAATAAGTTTATGGAAGAGATTTATTTAATCCTTTTTTTGTGATGAAATAGCATGGCTTGTATTCCAGGAAGCTAAAGAGAAGGCAAGGGAAGAGGAAAGATTGGCTAGAGAGAAAGAAGCAGAAGAGCGGAGGAAGCAGAGGGAGAAGGATAATGAGAGGAGAAGTGGTTCAGGTGATAGGGACAGGTATCACGATCGTGATCGAGACAGGGAGCGGGATAGATACAGAGAACGAGACCAAGATCGTGAAAGGTCAAGAGATGGGAATGTTAGAGGTGGTCGGGATGGAGGGAGAGAGATGGATCGTAGGTCCAGGAATGGCAGAGAAGGAGGAAGGGATAGGTACCGTGATCGGAGCAGGTCACGTTCACCTGTTAGGCGTGGTGACAGAAGATCACCTAGAAGTCCAGTTCGCCTGTATTAGTCGATTTGTCGACATATGTCTGAGCTTTAAAATTTAAAGAGGTAGATTTTTTAATCTTGAAACTTTTATGAACGTGTTTGAGGAATGAGTTATCTTGTCATCATGGGTGAAACTATTTTTTCCTATCTCACAGCTTTGTTGAGACTATACCATCTCCCTTTCATCAATATTATTAATGGAGAAAAGAGTTCAGGTAGGTATAACTTCATTGTTGAATCTGATTTTATAATATATTTTATGTTTTTTTGAATTCTTTTTTTGGTGTATCTGTCTCTGAAAGTCTACTATCTCACTTATTTTTTGGTAGCCATCTTGGGCTATATAGACTTTGGTCTCAGTATTTTAAGTGGTCGGATTCAAAAATTATTTGCATGATTGACACGCTGCTGAGAGAGATGGTGTTTTCCTCTTGTTTGAGGTAACAATTAGACCTATTTCTATCAACACAACTCCCATAGATTGATATTTTCTTGTCAGATTTCGTTCCCCTTATTCCTGGTCGTTAAATTGACTTAAACCATATTTACTCATGCCTACAAGGTAATCACTTGCAGACTATCCAGACGAGGTAATCACTTCGCTATTTTTTTCTTATGACATTGATCGTCAATGGGTCCAAACTCAAAGGCCCTGCCTTCATGAGCGACAATAGAAATAGGTGCATGCAGTGTGCGATGAACGAGCATTTATTAAGGGGAAATAGATATAGGTGGGCAGTAAATCAATATATTATATTCATATTCAAACATTGCTACTTGTTTAACAGTGTTGGGGCTAGTTTTGGAGTTATTCGGATTCGACAGGTATAGGTAATTACTGTGTTTGCAGAGTTGTTCCCTTAGAAGAAATGTTGTTTCCACATGCATGAGACACTACTTCAGTGGGCTGGGATGCGATGTTGTGGGTTCCTGGAGGTAACCAGAAATTACAATCTACAGAATAGCTTGTTTCTATTTAGTTTGCAGGATAAGGTAGGTAATCTGGTGAGCCTTGATGGTGTCAGATTGCTGCTAGTAAGTAGACAATTTATGCTAAGGAATGGTTTGTGCAGGGGAATAAACGTTTATTGAATAGTGGCTGCTTGTGGAACTACTTGTATCCAAAGAATACAGGAAATGAGAAAATCAAATACAATTTGCATCTGGAATCGGGGTGCACAGGTGCAATGCTTGTCTGCAATTGACCAGCTAATAATATAATATTATTTTGGCAATATATGAATTCTCTGATACTGTAAATTATTAGATTGACATTTACTTATCAAAATAAAATTATCAGATTGACATTTATGCAGTAAGTGAAGTGGTGTTGGATCGAGGAATATGTGATAGTAAACAGTGCAATTCGTTATGGATGGTTTGGCATATATCACCCTTGAATGTGTTTTTCAAATTCACACATTGAAGAAGTTTTTTCTTCCCTTTCTTGAGTGGAATTAAATAAAATATTTATTTCTTAATTTTTGCAATCCCATATTTTTGTTCCCTTTCTACGATGGTGTGCACGTGTGTTACACAAATAAGAGCTGTTTTGGGATGGTATTCCCCTACTTGCATGGCTTTTGACTCTCGACCAAAACACGAACGAACATGTCCAGATATTTCAGGTGAAAAATCCCTTTGTAGTCAGACCTTTGCCCCAGTCCTAGACCCCAAACCGTCACATGTTGTAGAAAGTAAACTACGTTGATCGACTCTCCATGACAAAAACCTTAGCATACTGATAAGCTTAGAGATGATTGGTATATAAATAGAAATATAAAATTTATTTTACAACTGACGTGCTTGCTATAATATATCAAAGTTATTTTTATATAAAATAAATTTATGGGAACAAGAGATACCTAAGGGGATGTTTGGATTAAAAAATATTATTAATCCATCTCATTTAATCATTACAATTTTTTCAAATTTTAAAATAAAAATTATATTATAATAATATTTTATTTAATTTTTATCTCAAATCAACTCATTATAAAAAAAAAACAGAAAAATGATAGATCTTACTACTATATAACAACTTGTTTACAATTATGTAATAAGATAATATTATTTTAAATTTTATTTTGACTTTTACTTTTGATTTGATAGGTTTAAATTTAATAAAAAAATATTATTATAAACACAAAACATTTTCAATTTCAAATTTTTAACTTTTTTATTTATTTATTACAACTTCCCAAACTTCCAAACAAAAAAAAAATACTATATTTCAAATTTTAAAACAAAAATTATTTTCAAACAATTTTTTAACTTTATAAAACTTTTATTCAACTTTTTCTCTCACATTTTCTAAAATCTAATAAAACATCTTAACTCAAATCATTTCACTATTATTCATAGATATATTCAGATAAATATACAAACGGGGCTTTATTTGTTTTAATTGAAGAAAAGGAGCAAACAAGACCTATTAATCGTGTGAAGCTTGCCTCTGAAGGAGACTGATTCATTCTCTTTTCATGATTTTGCCCAATTTGTTTAAGAAATGCTACCCTGATCTGAGTTCCTCCCTTAGAAGTTCAAAACACATTTTTTCATCATTCTCCTCTTAACATATACCAAATGCACAAAAACTTAGTTAATAATAACTCTGGACTAACAAGATTGTCTGATCACAAGCACTTTTAGCTTCAAAACATGTGATCATAATGCGTCGCAAAAATCCTACTACAAGAACTTTTAACCAGGCATGTGATTATAATACACTACGCAAAAATTTCTTACATTTTTAATCTCATAAAGTGATACAATTTAGAGCTTATAATTTTGAATGCAAAAGATAGGCTCCAGCTTCAAGCTTTTCCATTTCTTCCGTAATATAGAGACCAAAATAATAGCAACCCAGAACAAAGGTGTTATCAGGCAAGTTCATCCAATTTTGACATCGAAAATTTTCTCAGAAAGGAATCTTCACTAATCTAAACTTACACGCCGCATCTTACATACAAGGTTTGCTGTTGGAAGATCAAGCTCGTTTCCTGAATCTGATTTCAGAAGATCTTTCAGCTGCTCTCTTGGGGTAGAAAGGTAAGTGTGGAATGTGGCAATGACCGGGGGGATTGGCATTGATAGCGCAGAAAGCACATTACTAAGATACTCGATATCCACTGATAGCTGTTGGGCTCCACGATCTGATATGTACTGAATTCCCCGCAATTGGTCCATGTAAAGCGCAGTTGCACCCTCTGCAACCTATAATACAGAAGAAACAACACCCACAGGCAAGTTGGTCCAGTAAGTTCATGTGCAGGCATAATATCAAAGAATTGTGTTCCAAGAAGAAGAATAATTATCAGAATAAAATATATACGGGAGTGACTTTTATCCAAGCTTCAACGCATCAAGTGGGTTCTCAAGTACCATATAAAGGCATCGTGCATATGACCTAGGCCAAGATTATCTGATCAAAATCTGAATAATTGAGGTCAGTCCAGAAGTTACTGAAGAGGGGTCAGGGTTTGGTGCCCAACCTTTTGAAGTTCAACTTCAAGTGAAAACCCATCAAATGATCACTGAGAAAAGCATATTGGTGTCCTATTTTTAGGAATTACTGTTTTCTTTGCAATAATCAAATTAAAAAAAAAAAAAAACAAGATAAAGGAACTTTAAGCCAATCAGACGGTTCCCAAATGGCACCCATATATTTACGTTGGAACCAATTTGATACTACATCCGCATTTATTTACAAATCAAACATTTAAACACAATAATCAAGAACAACAAAGATGCTCAACTGCTCATAACAGTTTTTGCACCGAGATTAACAACTTTTGCTATTTGGTATTTTGATTGGTTACCTTGAACATCCATTCTGTCGCAAAAAGCTGTGCCTCATCATTGTTTGCATCATTGTTGGAGATGCCCTCAGCAAGTGGCTCCAACTGCTGGGGTAGCGTTAATAGATATTCGCCAACACTAGTTACATAGGACTGGGGGTATGCACTGAAGGTTGGAAGAGGAAAAGCACTTTGTTCCTCAATGGACGCCCAAATTGGCAAACGAGATACATCACTGAGGCGTTGCCGTACTTTAGATATGAGGACATCATATACAAGTTCATTCACCGCATCAACAAATGCTGCAACCCTCTGAGATGCAAGTGGAAGTGAATGGAATCGGGGATCTTTAGACTGCAAGGCAACAAGAGATAATATAACTATACGTGAGAAGGAAAAAATAAAAGTTCCAAGCCAAAGAAAAATTTAAAAAAAACGGAGACATTGGGTGGGTACAAGCAAAGAAAAACGAAGCTACCATTTATGGTCTAAAAAAGAACAAAAATAAAGAAAATAAATAATATGAGATTGTCCAGTTAAAATATAGTTTTATTTTAGTTTCGCATCAAATGCTTAGATCCTTTAGTTGCTTGCTAATTTTGTTTCCTTTTCCTTTTCTTTTAATGTGTCTTTTCATCAGCCATTTTTCCTAAGCTTTTTTCTTTATTTTTTAAGATAACATTATCAAACTATCAGGGGTCTTGCACGTTCCATCCAAATTATCAAAACTGACACATTGCACCCTCAAGCTACAAAAGACTTGTGCTTTGCATTCTCATCCAATTCCAGCCGTTAAGATGGATGAAAAATAGATGATAATGCACAATCTTGGCCGCCATTTCCCATCACACATTGCACCCTCCAGCTACAAAGTGCACAACCCATGACAGTTTTTTTATGAGAAATGATACTTGCAGTCGTAAGTGTTCAAGCGCCGTGCAGTCGCTTTGAAAAAAAGTAAATAAATATTGGACCCACATGAAAAGAAATTAATTTTTTAATAGTAGACCCCACTCTTTTTCAAAGCGACTGCATGACATTTGCGCATTTCACGACTGTATGTAACATTACTCTTTTTTTATAGGTAAACAACCCATGATATTTTGAGGGTACAAAGTGTATTTTACTTTATTTTTCCGTTAGGATGTCTAGGTTGGAGTCCAGTAGTTTTATAGCCTCTTCTCAATGTTCCATTGTTTTCATTTTTACCCGCAGAATAGAATGAAAATTATGTTTTACACTTAAAATTATTGAAATAAAAGATCTCAGGTATGACATTAACATCCAGATTTCCCTAGCAAATTGGAGGAAGAAAATATCTCTACCTGATTTAAAAGATTAAAGAGTTTCCTGGCCTTCTCGGGAACATCAACGAGCCGCACAGCTGCCACATCCAAGGCAGCCCTTCCGCCCAAAGATAACTCCCCAGTTCCATGATCGCTGACAAAATGTGACTGATTTTGGTCCAGACTTGAACCAAATACTGAAAGAGAGAAACTTGTGCTCAACCTAGCAAGTGTAGCTCTCAAGGAAGCTTCAAAGACAGAGGACCTGCTTGTTAAACAATCTGCAACTGTGAGGATCTGCAAAGCCCCTTGGACTATCGACCACTCCTCCTCATTGGAGATCAAGTCAACTTTGCGTAAATTTTGGTTTCCGTCCTTTTTGTCTGATCCCGTCTCCTTCTTTAAACCAACACCATCAACACCATGATCCACTCCACATACAACTCTTAAAGATTTAAGTGTTTCTTGGAGGGTAGAAATGTACTGTAACATTATGTCATCAAGTGCAAGAATTAGCTCATCAGCCTCAGAACCACCGGTAAAGCTGATGCACCTCTCAACGGCTGCTTCAAGAAGTACAATAACTTGGGGAATAGATTCCTCCATTCTACGAACAGTTTCACTGAGTTCAATTCCCTGGGCTCCCACACCACGAGTAACTGCTCCCCTCAGATCCACAGCTCCAATCTCAGAGGAGAGGATGGCACGCTCCATCTGTCCATAACTGTGACACATATTTAATGATTAATTAACAAATTAAAAACCTTGGGATCCATTGTCCAATTAATACATTTAAAGCAAAACAAATGCAAATCAGAGAATTGGGTGTATGGAGAAAGAGAAATGATATTTTCAGTCGTGGAGTGCGCAAGCGCCGCGCAATCTCTTTGAAAAAAGTAAGTAAATACGGGACTCACATGAAAAAAAAAAAAAAAAAAAAATTAATAGTGGACCCCACTCTTTTTCAAAATAATTGCACGCTGCTTGCACACTCCACGACTGTATCAAGCATTACTCATGGAGAAAATAGCATACATTCACATTGCTTGAAATCCAATGTTCTAAACTCAAATCAGTATGGAGAAAATGAATAAAATAAATGTAGAAAATAGTATATTACAGAACATCGATAAAAAAATAAATAAAAAAAAATCTCAATCATATTCATACTGATGTCCGTAATCACATTTGTCAAGGTTCCCCATGTGTGTCCAAAGATGAAGCTATAATGGGAATTTAAGGATAATAAAATGCACATATACTGCAAAGTTAATATCTTTGTAGTTTAGTTTACAGTTTCACCTATTTTTGAATGCATCATAAGGAAAATACAGTGCTTTCAAGGTGTCCATCAAAACTCGGAGATCTGATTCTGAAAATAAGTGCTGAATATTCCTTGCAAAGGTCCCCGTCATATTGTGTAATTCAATCAGAGTCTCCAGATGCTTAGTCTGAATTTTAATACCCTTTGGCATATCTCCAGATAGGATATCCAAAATACCTGAAGTTAAAATAGGAAAGTTAGGATATTCTGTTCCTGAGTTCAAAAAAATAGAAAATATTTATTCAATTCGTGCAATAAATCTTACTTTTCAAAAAAAAAAATAGTGCAATAATCTAACCACAACTTGGAATCAAATTTAAAATCTCAGGCTTTATTACATGCCATTAAGGTTTAGGTACACATGCCATTAAGATTAATATGAGGAACAGTATCAGATCATGTAGAACATTTAAACTTAAAACATAACCATGATCCTCAACAACAAACTATGAAGATGTCAGATACAACCTTTAGCTAATGCTTTTGTTTCAGGAACAACATTTCCAGTAGCAAGGTTGATACAAGAAACAAAACTCGACCCTACAGCTGCCATTGTCTCAATTAGTAGCTTCGGGACAAGAGTTTTATAATCATGTGGAAAAGCAACCATACACCTGCAAACAATAGTAGAAGTTGAAAGCTAAAATTCCACAGCTGAAAAATAACTCCATTTTTTGTATGAACATCAAGCAATACATTCCGAGCTGCAATAAGCATGTAGTAAAAAATCCATATAGGAAACAACAACTAATCTGAATGAATAAGACTTCTAAAGTATTCGTAATGTGCAATGCCTATTGTGGCAATTAACCGACAATCATAGCAATTAATCTACTACAATTGTCTGTTTGTTAACCAGGAAAGAGACATCATTATACAGATATAAAATCAAAGACGTGTGTGTGTGTGTGTGTGTGTGTGTGTGTCCATCAACACATATATAGTTTAGAAAACTATGATTATTGAGATAAGAGAGGAAATTATATCTTAATCACTTCAAGGTTTAGAGGCAGAAGTCTGTTTGTGAAAACTTCATTACTTCAAGAATGTAGGAAAATTTGTAACAATTTAAAAAATCATTTTATTTAAATCTCAACAAAGAAAGGTGCCATAAAATATTTCAACATTGAGAAGAATGAACTATACCACTTCCACTCCTGTTCAAGATAAAGTAGCAATTCATCGTAAAAACTTGGCAACCAACTGGAGAATGAAATTGAAGGTGAACTTGATTGGAACTCATTACTACTTGATAGCTTTTCCACTTCATTCCTCTCACTAGCCAGCCTATTAGCTCGCTGTTTTGAGTCAAAATCTTCCCAGAGCTTCTTTATGGACTTGAGGTGAACTTTTGAATAGTGTAGCTCTAAAGACTTAAATCTTCCAATTCGAATGAGTATTCCCCGCAAATCTTGGGCAACATCAACCTGCATAATAATAGCAAGTGATAATACCTTAAACAATCTATTTTGTGTAAGACACATGGAGTGAACTGCAAAACAGAAGACTACAAGTAAAAAGACAAGGTTCTGAAGGAAATTCTGACCTTGCGGTTGGATAATGCATCTGTTAGACGAGGCTGCACCATTGCATCTAATCTATCTTCTAAGACCTCAAGTTGCTTCCTAACATTAGCAAATTCAGCAACCTAAAATAAAGGGTCAAAAGAAATCAAATCATGAAATTTCATGAGTATTGAACTCACCACATGATGTAAAGAGCCTAAAGAAAAATTTTACCTCCCCAACAGCAGACAAGCAATGCCTCATATTGGCCAACGTGTCTGCAGCCCGAGGAAGATCACCACTGGCAAAGACATCCTCCACAGTTGAACTTAATTGTGTTAAGCCAGCAGCATCCTGTTATTACACGCAAATGAATCAAACAAACAACCTTCCTGTGGTACACTTAATGAACTCTGTGACTAAAACACACGAGAACCAGGATTTTTCTTTACCTGCAAAGTTTCATACGCTGCTTCCATTCTCTGTTTGACAGTATCAACTTTAGCAAGGGCAGCTATAGATTCTGCCGAGGATCCCTCTGCCTGAAGATGATGACAACAAAATGCTTGAGATAGATAGAGAGAGAGAGAGAGAGAGAGAGAGAGAGAGTTGTATCGTGCATACATACTTAGATAAACACGATACCTTGCAGCTGCCAGAAGGACCACTTGCAATATTTTATGTTAACATTTTCTTCTTGATAAATAACATTTTATGTTATACAAACATATGTAGACAAAAAAAAAAAACAAGCTTTTCCATAAAGTGATCGCCAAAATAAATATCTCACTTAAGGGAAAGTCATTTTCAACGGTTTCACTTCTCAATATTAGTTCATACGCAATACTTTTCTTTTTTTTCTAACCAATTTATAAGCAGCACTCCCTATGCCACTGAGGTACCCATTATATAGCATTTGACATAATTGTGACACGCCAGCTAGATAGTTCACAAAGAATATAGTAGGCTTTTATATTAATGAGGAACACAACAAACACAGAAAGTACAACCAACCGGTGTAATGCTAGAACAATACCAAAAGAATTAACTATGATAAGGACAGTGTGAACTGGCTAGTTCATTTCCCTGGAGTATCAGTGAAGCCTTCTGAATTTGGGTGCAGCATTCCAAATAAAAGCGTGTGACGCAGGTCTCAGCAATTTCTATTGGACATCAATTTTATTGGAACCCTGGCATTGCCATCAAAAGTAAATATTCTGTCCAGGTGAACCACATTAGACAGCTTCACACTATCTCATCTTGTTCTCAATATATCAGTTTCATCACCACATCCATGTAACACTCGCTAGTACTGAAAAAAACATAAAAATAGATGATGATCGATAGTATGCTGATTCTATGGAAGGGTATGGTAGGACCTCTGGCAGCCTTTTCCAAGCTGCTGGCATCTTCACCAAACAAGGTTAATCGAACCGTGCTTTGCACCCAGTATATTTACACCTGAACAGTAATGCTAAATTACCTACTACATCCAAGGAATATACAAGATGCCTGACACATGCAACTTATAAGCCAATGATGCCATATCAACAATGTTCTTCATTAACCCAACCTGAAAACTGATGGGATCGGATGGAACTGCTCAAACCCGAGCAAAGAGCCCACATCAAACATCACAACCTTAATAAAGCCATCTTATAAACAATCTCCCCCTAGTATTCTGCAACCATTGCCGCACTCATGATGTTTAACAAAGTTTTTGCTAAGCAGATAAACTGGAAGGACTCTTTTCCTATAAGTCCAGAAAATTTAACGCTGAGAAGATGCTAATTTAAAATATATCTGGAAATCACATTTTTGAGCAACAAATGGAGAATCTCACAACCATAATTAAATTTAAAATTGGAAGTTGTTGGTCCTTGAGATTTCCTATTATTAGAAAGTCATCTCAACTAGGCATAGTTTTATTACCCTCGCCACATATAACACACGCATATTCTCAAATTCCAAATAGCGAAAACCCCAACACCTCAATGCCAAAACAAATCAGAACAGGTAGATTCAAGCACAAATCCGTAAAGCACACCTTTTCTATATGCACTCTCAATTGGCAAATAACATAAATCTAACACTTGAAACCTGAATCACGTTTAGGTCACCCCATTCCTTGGTAACCAAACAATACCACCCAAATAATCAAACAGAAATGACACATCTTAACCACCAAAAAGTGCAAATATAACTGTGCAAACTTCAATTTCCTCCGAATTGCCACATTTTGCTCTACGAACAGTGCGCATATTGGTAAAACTTGCATATTCTCAATTTCTGAATAACGAAAACCCCTCAATGCCAAAACAAAGCTAAACATAGGATTCAAACACAAATCCGAAGCACACATCTTTTCCTTACCTGTTAGGAGAAAGTGGGTTCAAATAGTTGTACTAAGCACACTTCTAGCGAATATATCCACACTCTCAATTGCAAAATAACATGAATCTATAACCCGAATCTCGTTTAGGTCCCCACATTTCCTCAGTCACCAAACAATACCCCCCAACAAAAAAGATACAAATCTAGCAATGCAAACTTCAATTTTCTCCGAATTGCCACATTTATCTCAGCGACCAAACACAAACAATTGGGATATTCATAGATCTATCAATTAGTACCTTCTTGAGCTTCTGGAGGATTCCGGAGACAGCCGAGCGGAGAGAGACGGCCTCGTCACGGAGGCGGATGATGTCACGGTTGGCACGTGGCACGCGGAGGAGAGCGGAAGCGCTCTGCTCCTCGAGAGAGGCGGCGATCTCTTCGGAAACCATCTGGAGCTTCATCTCCAAATCGACCAGGTGCTTGTCGAGCGAGTCTTGCGGGTGCCGGCTCTGAGTCGCCGAGTTTATCCATTTCTTCGCGTCGAAGTTCTCGCTTGAAAACGGACCTAGATCCAGCATCATGGTGACTGAGTTTGGTGGGGGGTCGTGCGAGCTCACTGGGGTTTCAAGGGTGAGCGGTGTTGGGCTTTACAGTTAGGGAAGGGACAGTGACAGAGATGACGGTTACTTCTTGTTCGAAAGAGGGGTATGAATTATAACATTCTCGAGATTTGGGATCATAAGGTAAATTATTTAAAGTACAGGGGATCGAGACATTTTTCTAGAACATAAAATGATAAACTACACTCGTTTAGGGAATGAGAATTGTTACACAAAGCCATTATATGAAAATAAATTTATAAATTAATATCATCTCATAAGATTTGTTAAATTTATTTTATAATAAATTAATTTTACAATATAACGTATCACATTATATTATATTAATTTATAAATTTATTTTTATATAATTTTTTATAATTAAAATATTTTCCTTACACGGATATTCCAAATGCAAAACATTCAAGAGTTTTGGCTACAGGAATTTTTTATTTATAATTCTGCATATTGTCATATTCATAAGTCAACATATTATTTTTGTGTAAATTTTTTATATCAATTAATAAATAAAAAAATAACGACACATTTACAATACTTTTCTAACTTTGAAAACAATCTAATGGAATAGTACAACATCGTTTGGTTACAGGAAGCTATAAAATACTTTTAATTCTACTATTTTTTTTATGTCTTTTGAATTTTAATGTCTAATAATAATTAATATCTTTACACATCAACTTGTAAATAAAAAAACTTAGCCAAATGCTATATATTACGTCTCCCACTCTGTCAAAACACTCTCTTGGTTCTCTTTCATCATGCATGTTGTAGGAATAATTATATTTAAAGACTTTTATACCGCACATATTTTACATGATATAATTTAATTTAGAAGATAAATTTTAAAATTTAAATCTTACAAATCAACTTATGTCATATGAATGATATGTGGATTTCGCGGCCGTGTATATATCATGTTGCCTAATTATTGTACCCACTATAGATATGCATAATCTCAAATGGGGATGATTCAAGATGAGGAGATGAACTCAACTTTCAATACAAATTTAGATATAAGATGAATATTTAAAACTGTTTGAAAGATAATCTTGAAAGAAAAATGCTAGTTTGCATTTGGGTTTAACCGCTAATGTATTTCTATTAAAAAAATATATTTTAAAAAATTACCACCACTAATGAACTCGTGTTGTTTTTAAAATATTAAAAAATAAAATAAAATAAAACCAGAATGAGGTACCCAACAATAAAAATTAGGCAGCACAGTAGCACGACTCATCTCGAAAGTCCCTCTGAACACTGTTTCAAGACGGTGCCTGTGCCCAGGTAGTGCATGGATTCAGGTGAGCATGTAAGTTGGGTTGAGGGTTGAGATGTAACCAAGCAAAATTAGGCCCAGCTTTTCTATCAACCAACTTGATGGGTGACAAACTGGGGGCATATGGGCTGGCTAAGCCCAAAATACATGATCAACTTATTCCCTTGGACTACAAGCTTCTACTATTACTACTTAATTGGAACTTATCTTTCTTTTTTCTTTCTGAAAAATATTATAGTTAATTCAGCAGTTGTTGCGATTTTTATTCTCGTTAATTTAGCTTATATTTCTTTTCTGTTTTATAAAATCTTCATATATATAATTTACGGTATTCTTCCCTTAGTAATTGAGTCAGCCAACATCGCTTTCAGTGATATAACTAAAAAAAAAAGAAAAAGAAATGATAGTTATGGGACTCACATAAAAAAAATTAATTTTTTAATAATAAACTTTCACTTACACATTTCACGATTGTACATTACATTACTAAAAAAAAATACTAATTATTATTTATTTTGACATCCTCTCACATTTTATGATGTAATATCAAATGATTAGTTAATAAGTTGAAAATAATAAATAATTTTAAAGTTTTTAATATCATATAACAGATTTTAGAAAGATGATGATAAAAAAAGGGTATCAGTATCATTACTCAAAAAAGATATTACCTCTATTTTTTATTCTATTAAGAGTTCGGTTAAATACAATTATTTTTGTGTACTCTTTATATATTTTATTGATGTGATTGGCCAAAACAATTATTTTATATTAAAAAAAAATGACGCAACCAATCACATTAGTGGAGTGTGCAAAAGAGTATTCAAAAGTGATTGTACATATAATTTTTGTTTTATTAAAGCATCTTCCAACTATAAGCATTTAATTAAGAGTAATGATATACACACAACACATTTTTATAACTAGGCCTGTGCAAGAAGCTCAATGGGCCGTTCAACCCGCACAACCCGACTAGGCCCACCTGACAAAAGTCGGGTTCATCAGGTCAAAACTTAAAAACGGGTTTATAAAGTCGAATCCGTCGAAACCGACAGTCTTTTCTCCCACTTCGAAACCCTAGCCTCCATCGCATTCTTTGTCGCGTTCTCCCTTCTGTTGC
Organism: Juglans cinerea; assembly: GCA_961763995.1. Classification (NCBI taxonomy): domain Eukaryota; kingdom Viridiplantae; phylum Streptophyta; class Magnoliopsida; order Fagales; family Juglandaceae; genus Juglans; species Juglans cinerea. Next base: position 38,499,037 of record CAUIVZ010000002.1, on the reverse strand, counting down.
TACTTTTCTGGCCCAGGTTAGTTTCTTAAAAGCACTGAAATGTTTCTTACCTCTTCCTTCCGCTCTTTGTTTCACTTTCCACGATTCCAACTGTCTCTTCTTCTAAAACCACCTTGTTTTAGTTTTATTTCCCGTCATCCATTTATTCTTTGTTTCTTCTCATTCTTTTTATTCTTTGAAGAAAAGAATATGCTTGAAAAGAATATGTTTTTTTCCCTACTTTTGGAAAGTTGATTTCCTTTTCTTTTGCGCTTGAAGACCTCTTCAATGTTGATTTCCTAGTTTTGGAAATGGCTGTATTTTTTTGGGTTTATAGTTTTTTGGCAATCGTGGAGTATACTTCGTTTAAATGATGCTAAAATAGCTTATTCATGTTGCGGAACTACCCGAAACCTGCATAGAAAGTGAACTTCTTCATGTTGTCTGTTATGAGGCCCGTGGGCTAAAGGCTAATGAAGAGGAGAATGGGCTAAATTTGATCAATTCTCTTCTATCCACTCTAATTTACATTTACATGCAAGATCATAACATTGTCTCAAGTTTTGGCTAATACTTTCCATGATGATTTTGTTTTCGCTGTAGTTGTTGGCAAGGTCAGAAAAGGAGTTCATCATGAATTGGATTTTGGACTTTTTAGGTTTACTTTAGTATTTTTTTGTTAGAAACCTTCCATTTTAATGTACAACAGTTTGTTTGTAATGTAAATGGTGAAGAAGAAGGTAAACAAAATGCTGAAAGTCACAAGAAAATAGATGCATAGTGGTGTTTGATAAAAGTCTTCAAATGGAATTGTAAAGGATCTAGTCGATTTTTAATAGCTTGAATCCAACATTTTGTATGTCTTCATGGATTATGAGATCTGAATATACTCTTAAGTTATCAACGTAATTTATTTTTATAAACTCTCAACTATTGTTATTATTTATTGAGAAAGTGACTTCAAAAAAAGAGGGGAAAAAAACACCGACTTGACCGGCACAATAACGGGTCGGACTGTTGGTGCACAAACATTAGTGAGTCGGGTTGGACCGGGTCCAAACCCGGTTAAATGTCATCGGGTTGCAGGCTTATTTATAACATATTTCACAATAATATTATGAGATGAAGATATTTTTAAAAAATGATATTATTTTTCTAAGATATTTTATAAAAATATCGTGTATAAATTATTTCCTTTTAATTAATACTTATAATCACTTATTTAATGATTATTTGATCTTTTCCAATGATGACAATTGGTAGAAGGATAGTGCTACAGCCCCCGCTGGGGCTGTAGCTTAGCGGGGGCTGTAGCATATATTGTATGTATTTTTTTTAAGTTGTTTTTTATATAATTTTTTTTAATATTTTTTAAAAAATAAAATAAATTTAGAACATCATTAAAAACACTTTCTTAATTAAGAAGTAAAAAAAAATATTAAAAAAATACTTCCTTAATCACGAAGTAAAATAAAAAATCATAAAAAAATATTTTATATTTTACTTCGTGATTAAGCAAGTATTATTTAATAATATTATAAATTTTTTTATTTTTTAAAAATATTTAAAATTATTAAAAATAACTATATAAAAAAAATTAAAAAATACACATGATAAAATACTGGAGCTCAGCGGAAGCCCCAGCGGGAGCTCCAGCATTATCTGGATAGAATGATTCAAGGATGGCATAAGGACAAAATTTTGCAGCTCAAGGATAAAATCTTATGTCAATTCACTGTCAAACTATTCCGTTGATACCGAAGTATTTCCAGGTACTATATACTTTCTTTGTTTTTTTCTGACCATTTTCTGCCTGTCTTGTCTTTTTTTTTTCTTTTTATGAAAGGAAAACTCTATTATACATCCACTGTTTACTGCACTCAGTGACACACATGACGTGTCCGAGCCCCACCCCCTCCCCCCAAACGCACGTTTTCGGTTTCATTTTGAAATTTCCCCCAACAAACGCACGTTTTCGTCTTCGTTCTCTCCCCCAATCCTCCCGCGTCGTTTCCCCGAGCCCCCCAAACGCGAGATTGCCCTTCGTCTTCAAGATTCGCTCTCAAGAACCCGAGCCCCCCACACGCGAGATTGCCCTTCGTCTTCAAGATTCGCTCTCACCCAACCCCCCGCGTTGCGTCCCCCCCACCCCCGAGACTCCTCTGCCCTAAGGGAGGCCCTGCACTGCGATTTTGAGTTTCTCCCCCGAAGGCCGAGCTCCTCGCAGGTTATATCTTCTTCTTCTTCTTCTTCTTCTTCTTCTTCTCCTCCTCCTCCTCTAAGATTTACACTTATTCGATGCAGGTTTCTTCTTCTTCTCTCTCTCTGTGTTCAACACACTCAGATTGAAGCCGTCAATCCACCGACGCGAAGCCCAGAGCTGCGGGAGGGGTAATGTATAGTTTCTTCTAAATAATCTTCCTGAACCATTTTCATGTATTACGTTTTTTTCCTCTCTGATTCTAGGGTTTAGTCATACATTTATTTTTTTTCTCTGTATTTACAGCATCTTTTTTCTTCTAGGGTTTAGTTACATGTTCTGTAAGTTAATAGTATTTTTCTAGAGATTAATGGTATCTGGATGATGCATAGCTAGTATTAGGTAGAGATTGGAGGTTGCATTCTATCGTGGCTAGTTTTAGTTTATTAATGAAGGTGGAAATAGCTGATTTTGGTTCCTAATTTCAAACAAAATCAGCTTCACAGTGGGAAAGGCCCACCATCAACTTCTGTAATAGCCTAGGTTTAATTTCCTGGTTTTGCTTTGACATTGAAAGCACGTTAGTAAGGCTTTTTTGGTCTTTGAGAGGGTTAGGTGAGCCTCCCTTCGCTTTACAGTTCATATTTCTTATTCATATCTTGGGAGAGACAATGATGATCATTGCACCTTTCTGACTTTTCTTCTTTTATCTCCATGTATAAGTGAAAGCATTATCACTATAAAATTGCATTTCTTAAATTCGGTCAGTGGTCCTCCAAACTTTAGAAAAAAAATAAAAAGCTTCTTGTGTGTGTGTGTGTGTATATATATATATATATTTGCAAGCATAGGGAAACAAAGTAGCTGAGAGCTTTGCAAGGGTTCGAGAGTCATCAAAACAAGACAAGCTTCTTGAGTTTCTTCAGCAAGAGAGATGTTTTTGTCATTATATTAGCTCTCTGGTTAGGACTAGCTTTGGCTTTTCTTCTCCTACACTTTTTTGGGAAACAAAACTTCCAAACTTACCTCCTGGTAACATGGGATGGCCCCTTTTGGGGGAGACTATTGGCTTCCAATATTTCCAACTCTCATTAGAATAAAATGCATGTTCTCTTCACTTACCTAGGTTGGGTTTGATTACTTTGAAATAGACCATGCATGTGGTTATACTTTATTGACACTAGTTAATAGAAAATTAGACTATGGCTTTCTATTAGTGTAGTTAAACCCCTTACTGAAGAAAAAAAAAATATTACCATCTCCAAGGTTTGACTAGCCATGTAATTTTCTGCTATTGCAGTGAAAGCAATCTAGAAATGAGATATGAGTAAAACTCTTTAAATGCATGTCTATTTAGAGTCACCTTTCTTTGCTTGTCTTGTGATTGTTCTTTTCCTGAAACTTTCTTTTTTCTCCATTACTCAAAATTAATTTTCGCTTGTGGTTGGAGGCTTACATCACTACTTGTACTTGTATATAGAACCATACAAATAAATAATAATAAACAGCCAATCATGTTGCAATTAACTAGACTTTCCAACCTGAAAACTGACCCCTGTAACTTGAATATCCAAATCTGTATTCTTTTTGGCATCTTTATCCATTTGGGAACAGTAATGTGTACTTAGATATACATTTACCATGAACTAACTACATCATTAGTTATTTTAACTTTATAAGTATTGTATCCTTGAATGGAAGTGTGTGGTTATTGTCATAAACATGATAATGAGCTGCTAGTGTTGGGTTACTTGAAATCAAGTTATGTTACTTGAAATTTTGTTCATATGAGACAGACTCTTGTGTTTGTAGTTGTCTTTCCTTTGACAGAATCACCATGGCATCTTCTCAATCATCATCTTTAGATAATGATTTTGTGATGGAGTCACCAACTTGTTGGTGTGGTTTGAAAACGCCACTAAAGACGTCCTACACTAAGAAAAATCCTGGAAGGAGATTTTTTGCTTGCCCCAAATATAATACGGTAAAGCAAGATAATATTTGTCATATTAAACTAATTGATTTGCTGTTGCGGGTTGTACTTTGTGTCATATTAATTTGGGAGTTCGTACTGTATGCAGGGAGATGCGAGGTGTGAATTCTTCGTATGGGCGGATATTTTTCAGTTGTTAGTGGAGAAAATGTTATTAAAACATAACTCGCGGTGTAATACATGGGATGATGTATTACGCCGCGAGTATGCCGTTCGGAAAAGGGAAGAAAAAGTGAGAGAGATAGCGAAGAATCTGAAAAAGGAAAAGCGAAAGTTATTGTGTTTGTACTGGATTATCACCTTTGTAATATTGTTTGCTTGGTTTGGATAAATGTAATGTAAAAATACAAATTGTTTGCTTCCTTTGGATAAATGTAATGTAAAAATAACGTTGTGTAGAATTATGTAATTTTTGAGTAGAAACAGCTTGTGCATGAATGGTTGAAAGTGCCCCCAAAAGTTCTGTAATTGGGAACCTGACCCTGGATTGACTTTGAACCAATCATTTTGTTTCTTATTTTGCATGACAAGAAACAAAATGAAATCTCCTTTTTTTTATTCATTTAGCTGTGTGTGATGGCATTGCTTGGGAGGAAGAGGCTTGGAATCTGTCCTCTGCAGGTTTGATATTGTCTGGCTTTATGTGTAAAACAGGTAACCCCCCAGTTGCAGGTTTTGTTTTCCCGAATGTGAAGTGCTTATTGGAGACCAATGGATCTATTTGCCGAAAGCTGACTTAATAGTGCAACTTTAATACTTGTTTTATGATCAGAAATGTAAAATTACCCTTCTCTGATCAGCTAGTTTTCTTTCTTCGAACTGCAATAGAGTTCGACACATAAAACCGTATAGTGCAACTTTTATTTGCATGTTTGGTAATCAAATACAAACTCCTTCGAACCGTTCAGAAATATACAGCAATCCAAAACCTAACTACGAGCAATTTATAGGCCTCTATCAGTATCCGCATAACAAAAATATTTCCCATTTATATAAATTTTGATTAGAAATGAAGAGCCTGCGTATAAATTACACTAAGAATAATACTCGTATTGTTTTAATTGATTTAACATCTTAATTGAGAGGGGTGGGGACGTTACTTCTATGTACACCATTAATGGCTTCCAAAACATTCTCACAATAGATGTAGTACCCAAAGCACTGATATATAAACATGAACATAAATAGACCCAAGTACACACAGTCTATGTACTTTGCTTATGGCAGCCTTACATTCTTACTTAGGTCAACTCTCATTGCTTGTCTTCAGTGGATGGAACTTCCCAGAGCATGCTTTCACAACCTCATGTCCCACAATACCACCAAAATGCGTCAGCCCAGGGATTCAGTACAACCTCATGTATATGCTGCAAGACATCTGCAAGTGATCCTAACAGCATGTTAACGAAAACTAGAAGAGAAATAAAGCAAAATAAATTGGAAGCCATTTAAAATAAACTCGTATAAATACCAACCTGCCCATCCTTAAGATTTGGTACACCAACAAAAGATTTTCATCCTGACCTCTAGCACAAGTTAAATTCCAGACCCCTATCATTCCAGAAATTGAGTAATGCCAGCAATTAGGTTGTATAAATTAGTAGAACAGATAATACTTTAACTTGGCATGTTAGCGTAATCCAAAACTCTATCAAAATGTAAAAGATCAACAAAGTACAAGGTTTCCACAAAATCAGAGAAGACAAAGATACAATAGATCTTACTGCTCATGCAATAAAAATAGAGTACGACACGTAAAGATAGATCCATATGTAAACAAGTTTCCAAAAGAAGTGATGTGCATATTCAGCCACAAGAAAAGGTGGACATCCAAAACACTAAACTGGGCTAACCTTGGAGGATATAGAAACCGAGACTAGTTATATATTATATAATGCATTGGTATACAAAAGAAGTGATGTTGTGTCCTGCATTGGTATACAAAAATTATAAGTACCCCACAATAATTCTAGAAATTACAAAAGCTAGTTATATATTATATATATAATGCATCTATCTTTTTTCCATTTTCTTACCCGCAAAGTATACTTATCAATCTCATTTTTTCCAGTTAGATCATAGTGAAGTCGTTTAGCAGCAGGATCACTCAAAACTGCAAAAGAAATTAATGGAGGTCACTTTATATAACCTGTACAATAATATAACTGCATCATATAAAAACCAACGCAGTTATAAAAAACAGCCATTGGTGCCTTCCACCATCAGAAAAAACATAAGATTACAATCCAAAAAAATGGCATTGCTGCCTTCCACAGAATCATGTAGATTTCTCACTCAATCTCCCATAATCAACCTCCAAACCTCACTCAATGGAAAATCTGAAATTCAAGGAGCTATAAGAAGAGAGATCACTAACCAGTGCAAGCCTTAGGTAATTTACTCTGATTCCACTCCAAAACTTTGTAGTAGTCCTCCAAAACTTGTTGGCTCATGGTACCAAAACACATTTGATCTCCAAGAGGTACAAAAAATTACCCGTTGCATCTCCACAAAAAAACCTTACAATTGGCATACACCCATGGACACAACTAACTACTACCTTCCCCTCTCAAAGAGATACAAAAATTACACCGGAAACAACCACACAAAATACACTCAACCACACAAAAAAAGACACAAAAACAGCAACTCAATCACGGTGGCAGATCTGAGAAATACAATCATAGCATGTTAGAGGATATAAAGCCAAGTCAATGAGAAATACAAGTATCTAAAAATAAGACTAACAATGCAAATCAACAGAGCCAATCATGCAAAAAGACACTAAAGGGGAAAAAAAAAAGCGAGATAATTAGAATGAGCCATTTCCCAGAGTCAAGTTACTCCCCGAACTCCCAAATTCCAGCTTCTCCTTAAAAAAACAGAAAGATTGCATCATTTTCAAATAAAAAGATTGCATCATTTTCAAAAGGAACTCATATTTTCCCCTTTAACTACAACATACCCTCTCCAAGAGCTTCAAAAAATGTGGCTTCTCATCACCATGGGATTACAAGTGTGCATCGAGATGGTGACACATCTGAAATAAAACAATCGTAGGGTTAGAAGTGGAAATTAATGATGTCATACATGGTTAACAGTTATTGAAAATATACAATAAACCTCATTTCCCCCTGGAGTTGATTGCGTAAGAATGCTGGTTTGTGTTCCCGGTGTCTCACCCAATTGTGTTTCATCTACCAAGATTTTCCTGCAAGTCTGAGGTCCAAAAAAAAAGGTGGACACATGGGCCATTGCTATTGACTAACTAACTTAAAACAATGCAAATTTAGACTATTAATACCGGTTTCTTTCTCTTTGTTGCCAACTTTTCAACTGGTGGAACCTTCCTCTTACTTGGGGGTCTCCCTTTCCCTCGAACCACATTGAGACTTAATATCTTCTTACCCTTATCCAAGACGACATTTGCTTTGGCCTTAGTTTGTTCATATGCTGACTCATGTAAAGAGGAACCTTCACATGTTGTCTCAAACTCATCAATAACACGCAAGAAAGCACTGATTTTTTCATTATCTGAGGAAATTTTGGTCGCTAATTTCGAACATCTTTTAAGCACCCTCTCATAATTCCGTGCGTCTGCTCTGTCCCGCTGGTCATCGTAACTACTTCTGACTAATGTGTATGTCCTCTTTAAGTCCTTTCTCCAACGATCCAACACATATACATCTGGCAACACATTAATCTTTTTCAACTGGCAAACTCTAAGTGCATGCCTACATAGAATCCCCCTCATCTGAAACAGTGCACATGTGCATTTGACCTCCACCTCCTCTTCGTTATAGTAAACAAAGAAATTGAGTGTTTTGATGTGGTCATCAGTAGATATTTCATATGACACTTGGTATTTTAAAATGCACCCTTCTATGCTTACCAACGAACAATTACAACACATTAGGCCCAGCAACTCTCTTTGTACCTCTTTGAACTTTGCAGTTGTATATAACCTTTGAAACTGCTTCTCAATATTAAAATGGGACAAGCAGGGAATAGTTTGGTTGTTAGAATTGAAATCAGCCATTGTCTCTAACTCCACCTTCTTTCTAAGAGCATTATCAAATTGGTCGACGAATTCCTTCAACGTGGTACCGGAATGGACATACCCATCGAAAAATGCATTCATGCTTTCTGACCTTTGTGTTGTGCTCATTCCAGCCCAGAATACACATTTCAAGTAAGCTGGAACCCAAAAAGACCTTTCCTCATATAAGGATTGAAGCCATTTATTGTCGTGGAGATCATACTTCGCAATTACTTGACCCCAGCTCTCCTCAAATTCACCGCTGGTATGTGAGTCATATAATGCAGTCTGAAGGTCAGTCTTCAACCCCGCATTGAATTGCGCATGAGATCCTAACTTCTCTGGAAGTTTGCGCATTATATGCCATAAACAATATCTGTGACGAGTTTCAGGGAATACAATGGCAATAGCACTCTTCATTGCCCGATCTTGGTCGGTTATCATGGCTTTGGGCGCCCGACCATTCATACAATCCAACCACATTCGGAACAACCAGACAAAAGTTTCAGTGTCCTCGTTTGAAAGCAATCCCGCTCCTAATAATATGGACTGACCATGATGATTAACACCAACGAATGGCGCAAAAGGCATCCCGTACCTATTTGTTAGGTACGTAGTATCAAATGTTACTACGTCTCCGAAATACTCATACGCCGCTCGACTCCGAGCATCAGCCCAAAATACATTCCGTAACCTTCCCTCATCATCCAAGTCCATGTTAGAAACGAACCCATCATTCCGATCTCTCATTCTTTGGAAATACTGATTAAGTGCTTCGCCACCACCTTTACCCAACCTTAAATGTCGAGCCTTGTCAATGAAATTCCGACAATCTTTCTCTTGAAACTGAAGATTCTCAAAAACCCCCGCATCAACGACAAGAGAATAAAAATTCTTGTTCATTCGTATACCGGCCCGATCATTTAGGTCGAGGATCCTTTGACTGTATTCATCTAGATGTTTGTGAGATCGCAAGAATCTTGTCTTCTTGGGGCTCACAGTTATGTGGTTGTGCACATTTTCAACAGTGGTGAAAACCCATTTATCATTCTTGCTCAATGTCACATTTACTCTCGCTTTACAATCCGTTCTAGTTGTTGGTCGTGGCTTCGAGATATTATTGTTCGTAGGATTGTACTTTCCGCCACGGGCACAACCAACAGTCACGTACACAGGCCTCCCTTCATCATCTTTCCTAGTCCTTTGTGTCCGTACACCAAAACCCTCTTGCTTCGCATACTGCTTATAGTAGGCTGTAAGATCTTTCATACTGTCAAATTCCATCCCAGATCTTGGTGCTTCAACTCGTACCTCATCATCCTCGACAACAGTGGTACCCTCTAAATATTCATTTATGTTGAAAACCATGTCTAAAAATGGAAACATATGGATTACCATCAAAACAAAATTACAATGATTATAATTAAGGAAAACAAAACTGTACTACCGTCGGCATCAAGACAACTTTCAGCAGTCATCCGGGATGTACTTCCAAGATTTTGTTCAAATGTGGTATCGGTTGGCACAGTTGACGTCGGGGGCACTTCTTGCCTCAAGTCATCTGGATTACTCGGCGGAGGGTAGGACATATAAGGTGGCATATGCTGCAACAGGCACGTTCTTAGGGAAAATTGGATGACTCTAAAAAATTTAACATGTTAACTTCTGAAATATAAAAATTCAAATAAATATACCTCAAATGAATCAAAAAATGGGCTATAGTCTACTGGAGTACTCGGAGAATCGTATGGCATATTTATATCAAAATGATGCATTCCATCTTCGTTTTCCCCCATCACAATAAGGCTAAGAATGTCTTCCGATAATTTCTATCCAGTCTTCCAAGATGGCAAAAGAAGAAAAATAAAGATTAAACTCTCATACGTAATGCAAAATCTGAAAATATAAGCACTTTCTACATAAATGAAATACAAACGTACATTTATTGTTTGAACGGAAAAAATAGACATAAATAACTCTCAGTGAGCAGAAACAGATATTTCCAATTCATGGAATCCATCGAATCAGGTAGCAAGTATTTAGTCAGTCTATTTTCATGTCTTTCTACTTGTCGAGAACAAAAAAAATGAGTTCAAATATATTCTAATCTCAGTCCTCGGAATAGTTTCTAATAGTGTTTTCATGAAACTATTGCAAGACACTTATTGGACACATTTAGTTTTTTTTTTTTTTTTTTTTTTTTATGAATATTGCAAAAACAATTACTTTGACAGCATCCTATCTATGCTATAGCCATATTTTGAGACTTCCTATTATTTAAGAAGTCAAAAGTTTGCTTTGTTCTCATACTGTTTAATCAAATTGGTCTTCACTACACATGTAGTTTAAGAGATTTTGTTCTTTTGTTGACATGAAACTGTCTCTTCTATTTTGCCACATTTTCTTCTAATTAATTATACTCTTAAAAAAATATATGTTTCAGACGGGTCAATTCATTGGAATGATTAATTATGATCACTAATAAACAACTTTTAAAGCAACCATGCAAAAATAAGCTCAAATATTAACTATGATCACTAATAAACAACTTTTAAAGCAACCAAAATTAAATAAGCTCAAATATTAACTATGATCACTAATAAACAACTTTTAAAGCAACCAAAATTAAATAAGCTCAAATATTAACTATGATCACTAATAAACAACTTCTAATCAAGCTTTCACACATCAGCATAAATATTAAATCTGAAGATTAAAATTTAGCCTATTTGTTAATGACAACCTCAGTTGCATCTTGATAACATTAGGAGACAACACACGGGTTTTCCTCAATGTTTTCACATGTAAATACAGATTGTAATAGCAAATATCATTTTCTGGACATTTCTCCATGCCCTAAGCATACCTAAGCATACCCATCTCAGAAAACACAAAAATCATGATGTACATAGCATGTATGGACGGGAAAATGGTAGTACAATATTTACGTACAAAACCATTTGCCGAAACAGAGCACTCTTACCCGTCGTTGGTTTGGTCCGTTCGATCAGCTCGCGGGGAGCGGCGGCGCTGGGCAGTCGTACGAGCGTCTCGAGGTGGCGCTGGGAAGAGGAAGCCGTCACGAGGTGGCGCTGGCAAGAGGAAGCCGACAGACGCGGGTTCGTGGCGAGGAAGGGGGTTTCGCGGGATTCAACCAGTCTTTGCTCCGTTCAAACGAGCTCGCGGAGGCACTGGGCACACGGAGGAGTGCCGCTCGGTGGCACTGATGAGAGAGACGGCGTCGCCGGGAGGTGATGGGTTGTGGAGGGAGACGCGGGTCGCGATGGAGCAGGGTTTCGCGGCATCAATTCGAATGGCAGAAACTCATTTTCAAATACGGTCTTCAATCAAAACGGTGCGTTTTGATTTAAAAAAAAAAAAAAGGAAATCCACGTACTGAGTGCACTGAGTGCACAGCTACAGTGGTTTCCGTATAGAAGAACTCTTTATGAAATTTCTCAGTTCCCTTTTTCGAGGTGAGATCACGGGCTTACTGTAAGTTGTACTTTTTTACTATCGAGTCCAATGTACGGATGGAATTTATTTAAGTGAGATATATTAATAAAAAAATTAAATAATTTTCTGTAAATTTTATATTTATTATTATGAAAAATTCTTCTTCACACTTTACTGTTTATCACACAATCAACACTCTTAGTATATTGAATTTAAAAAAAAAAAAAAATTAAATGCATGATATATGAAGAGCGTAGGCAGATATATAGAAATGTTCTATTATTATTTTAAAAAGAGTGTGCGTTATTGTAAATAGAAGTGTGCTGGGACAAACTTTTACAGTCCCCTCCTTTCCCATACATACACTGAGCTACTAGTATTTACATACTTTCTCTCTCTCTTTTTTTATTTTATTTTATTTTAATAAGTTGGGGCAGTATTTACGTTCCACCCATAACTGGTAAACAAAAGCACAACAAATATCGCCAAGAAACAAGGAAAATAAACAGTAATTCCATGTAGCCATTTTCTGCATAAAAAACTTGGAAGAGTAATCGGTTTAGACTGCGTTCAGATATTAAGCTGAACTCAACTGAACTCAATTCTTTATAAATAGTAGCGGATGGTGTTATGTGAGATCCATCTAAATTGAGTTTAAAGTGTATTTGAATGTTAATATGAGTTTAGTACTTTTTATGGAAAGTTGAAAAATATTGTGAGTCTCACGTATAAAGATGTGTTAAATTGAAAAAGGTTGTAGGTCCCATGTGTAATGAGGTTTTGAGTTGAATGAGTTTAGTAATTTGAGAGTTGAGTGTTTAGATGTTAGACTCAATTTAAAATTAAATTGAATTCAGCTGAGTCGTGCAACTAAACGTAACCTTAATGTACTGTATTTCTCTTACTTTGTTTTTGTTGTTTTTCCACTCACATTAGAGTCAAGACTAATCACCACTTATGCATTTATTGTGGGCGCGGGAACCCAAGGTAATCGAAATCTAGTAATTTATTTTGTAGTCTTAAGTTACATAGCACGATATTCTTATCTTATTATAAAATATATGTCATTAAAAATTAATATTTATATAAGAAATTTTAATAATATGGTATTTCAAGATAGGATGAAAGTACTCTAATTTTCCTTACTGCAGTGACCATCAAACAGAACAAAAGAGGTGGGAAGGAAGCATGACCAAAAAATATAGATAATGTTTGTGCTTTCCTCGATCATGCAGTTCACATCAAACCAATAAAACCAGAAGAGGATAGGAAATTTCTAAGCAACTTCTTCCTTTTTAGTTGGTCGGGTGGGTGTGGCCCTTCGCAATGCCCTTATTTATTGCATCAGCACAGCAACATTTCAGGACAGTGGTGCAGATCATCTAGATGGGTTGCCCAGATCAATGGGAAACTTCGTTTTCTTTTCTACTTTCGGATTATTATTGCTTTCGTCCTCCACATGCTGGCATGCAAGAGTACAAGCCAGTTTCAAAAGGTCCAAAGGACGAAAGTCCGGTGAAAATAAGAAACCATTTATATCGAAAGCAGCTTATAAATGTATGGAAGGAACCAAGCTGCAACAAAAAAGAAGACAAAAGCACACAAGAATAATTTGTCGTTTTGGACGTGTTTTCTTAGTCATCTTGGATGTCAATGCTACAATGTCGATTGATGTGTCTGTGCCTGCACACGCATGAAAACAAATTTCATCCATGAAAAAATCTGTGTGAAGCAGCCCCAGCACACTTAACGTGCTGGGGTGAAAAAAAAAATTATGTGAAGTGTGTGGAGAGTGTGATATAGCATTTCTCTCCGAGGGTTCTTCTATCCACTGACTTGTCAATCATGACCAAACTTCAAGCTAGCAAGAGAAAGAAAGAGAGATGTCGAAATTGAAAGAGCGACAGACTCCTCATTCTACATCAGAAAAATATAAATGTAAATTATATCTAATTAATATGAAATTATTTATGTTTATAAATTTATTTTTATATAATATCTTTATTTTTATAATAATTCTCTTATTAATAATGTTTTTTGGACCCATGTCATAATCTATAAGTAATAGTACCTCAACTCATTTTTTTTTAATAAGCATTGCTACGTTCACCGAAAATGCATCCCGAATAAACATTTCGAATAGGCTATTTCAATTTTTTATTTTTCTTTTGTTTTTTTTTCATGTATTTTTTCAATCATCATAAACATTTTTTAAAAAAATAAAAAATTCACAACATCATTAAAAAACACTTCCTTAATCATTAAGTAAAAAAAAAAATCATTTGGGACACAAATTCGGGACAAAAAGTATTTCTTATTTTTAATCAGTACCACGCTAATGCATGAATATTTAAATGATTAATTACAATGCGTGTCACGCATTACCAGAACATGTTTATTTTGCTTTAATTGATTTATTTTATTTTATTCTTCTTCTTCTTTAGAATAAATAAATAAATTAGAGGAATATTCTCACTATGTTTAATGTATAGAGACGTCTCTGATCATAGTAAGATGGAACCTTTTCGTTTTCCCACTTGCCATTGTTCACCAATCACATGTAATACTTATATATATATATATTTATTTATTTAAGGATGATTGTTTGGTTAATAAAAAATGTGAAAGGAAAAGGGAATAAAAGACTTCACATGAAAGGGAAAATGATGATGAACAAGTCCCCTTCAACTAATGCAAATAATAATGAAAGAAAAACAAAAAAGGAGGACGCGTGGCCCATCAATGAGCGCAATAATACAAAGAAAATTAGGGCCCATACAACAGTGAGAACAAAAGAGCCAGGCACAAAGGAAACTTCGGTGTCCATCCAGAAAGAGGCCCAATCCGATTGCTGTGATTCGGACAGGTATTTATAGGAGAGCCTAGCATGCCATTGCGACGTGGCGCACGGTGCTTGCACGATTTGCCTTCTTTAAACATCATCCATTAATCATGCCACATCATCAGCGTTTCTATGCCTACGTGCCACGTGTGGGCCCCGATCGAATAAGGCTGATATTGCATACATAGGGCACACGCTTGCTTGGTATCATTCCCTATTGATATGCGAATATACTTTTCCCACACCGCCGCGCCCTTTTTTTAATAACTGTTAAAATGGAGCCGGACGGCTGAATGACGATTTTAGCACTGATAAATCGGGGAAACCGCGACCTTGCCACAACAGTCGAGTTTCGTGAATTTTAATCGGTTTAACCAAAATGCCCTTGGGATGTGAATTAGGATGAATAATAATGCTCAAGCCACCGATAAAATGTCCAGATAGTCACCCTTTTTTTTTTTTTAATATTTAGTGAGTGTTTATTAATAATATTTTAAATTTCTTTTTTTAAAAAATATTTAAGAATATAAAAAAAAATTGGCAAAAAAGATATTTAACTTTCTTGGGAGGATTTGTTGGGCTACATTTAGGGTCTAGCCCTACTCTTAGGATGCGTACTTTAGATTGGAAACCTAGGGTCAGTTTGCTGGTTTCAAGGTTTAGGCTGAACCAAACCAACTCATCTTAATTCATTTCAAACTAATTATTGATGAGACCTAATACTTCTTGAACTTTTTAAAAAATAAAAATTAAATTCATCTCAACTTACTTCTTACATTTCAATCTAAACAGTTAAATTCATCTTAACCTAAAAATATTAACTTCATCTCAATTATTCACAAAATATTATTATTCACAATTCAGTTTAACTCAACTCGCCTGATATCAACATCCAAACATAGCCAGGTAAGAATTTCAATGGATATAAATCATTTATAGAGGTGAAATTATGAGTTTTTTTTTATTTTTATTTTAAATTACTCTAAATATACTTGCAGAAATTTTTTTTACAAGAGTGTGCATTCTTGAAATTATCTATTTTCAAATATCGAATGCCAATTTTTTTAAAAATAAGAACACTTCAGACTTGGAAGGTTCTTGGTAATAACTTTAGTCTGCGTTTGGTTGCAAGACTTAGCTGACCTCAGTCTAATTTTAAACTGATTCTAAAATCCAGACACTCAACTCTCAAATTACTAAACTCATCTCAATTCAAAACCTCCTTATACGTGGGACCCATAATTAGGGGTGTCAAATCGTGTTAACAGATAATTTTGTGTCATGTTAAGACATATATATATATATATATTATATTATATGGGTCAATCCTAACCCGACCCGTTAAACGTATCGTGTCAAAATCTCATATCCTAACACTACCCTTAACATAACGGGTCGGGTTGTGTCAACCCGTTTGGACCCGTTTATGTAAGTGGGTTGAACATACCCGAAATTAATCCATTTGACCTAATTAAGTTTAGCATAATTTTATATAAATGTTAAAATCACAATGTCTGTAAAAAAATATATAAAACTAACTACAAGTCTAAAATTACAATCCAAACAATAAAAATATCGAAATTAAAATCCCAACAATTTTATTTTTAGGTATAAAGGTATAATTATAACTTTAATTTTCGTAATTGGTTATAACGGGTTATAACGGATTAACAGGTTGACCCATTATCAACCAATTAAGCAATCGTGTCTTAACAGGTCAACTCGTTTTGACCTGAACCCATTAAGGCTAAACCTTAACCCGCTTTTATTGTGTCGTATTCGTGTTGAGTTAACGAGTCGTGTCACATATTGTTATCCCTACCCATAACCATTTTCAACTTGAAAAATGATTAAGGTAGTCGGGCTGCGTAACTGCGGGGGAGTCGTTGCCCCCATGGAAATGAAATGATTCATTTGATATAGTGACAAAACGATGCGTTTCACATTTGCCTTCCCTCCGTTCGTCTTTCCCAACGAAATCGAGTCACTTATTCAGACCAACTCTCCGGTCTTTCCAATATCCCTTCATCTTCCCCTCGAAATCGAACTCTTTAGCTCTCCAGTCTCCCTCCCTTCGTCTTCCCCATGAAATAGAAGATCCCATATGAAGACCATGAAGCTCTGCCTCAACCTCGTCTTCCCCACATCTTCTTAGCCACGAAGCTCCTCTTCTTCCCACACGACGACCCACACGAAGACTACGAAACTCTGCCTCTCCCTCGTCTTCCCCACATATTTCGAGCCATGAAGATAGTTGTTCTTTAAGAAAAACATAATACTCTAATGTTATTGATAAATCAATTCGGGAAAAGGTAAATTATTCTTTGAAGAGCTTTCAAATTGCAATTTTCCACAGAGAAAGAGGTCCATTCTTGAACAAAAATAAAGATCACGTTGTTCCTCTCCTTTGTGAACTACTTTTCTCCCATTTATAATGCAAAATTAATAGATTTTTTACACTTTGAATATGGAGAAGATCTCTAGGGGCCAAAACAAGACGAACCCAAAAGAAAAAATGGATCCTAAGCAAACTTGAGGAAATCCATAGGCCATGGGGCATGCACCAAATGACCCTGGCTAGAAGCATTCCAGAAATATATGCTCTATGGGTTCGGGAGCGGAGCTGCATAGAGGGCACAAAAGCTGGGTCAAAAAGTCATAAGCATGAAGCTCACAAGTTTGAGTGCATGAAGGCGGATGGGAATAACAAGCTTTGAATCTCTGTTTGAAGACCAAGTCGAAAACCACACGAAGCCAATGCAAGATGTGAAGAACAAGCTCTCTTTGAAGAACAAGCTAAAGACCACATGAAGCCTACTCAAATCTCTTATTCAAGTTTTGTCGATTTCGTTTTTTTTTTTAATATAACGACTGACGTCAGCCGACTCCCCACCGATTGTGCACCCTGACTGTCCCTAAAATAACTATTTCAACTTAACACATCTTTTTATGTGAGACCCACAACCTTTTTCAAATTCTCATAAAAAGTATTAAATTCATATTAACATCCAAACACACTTTAAACTTAATTTAAGTGAGTCTCACATAACTCTATTTACTATTCAACTCACAATTATTTATAAAGAACTGAATTCATCTTAATATTCAAACGCAACCTTCGCTCGGATTCAATGACTTTATTCTAGGCTCAAAAGATAAACGATCACTTTATTCGCTTTATTCTTCTTTGGTAGGTGGAGGGTAGCTGCATGCTCCCCATTAATGTTTTACGATATTTTGAAAACAAAATTATAGGTGAAAAAAAAAAACAGTAACTAAACTGTGAGAAGTCTATGTTTTGGTCTGAGTTTGCACGTTACTTGTAGCATTACTCATTTGAAAATATAGGCTTTTAATAGTTATCAACTCCTAATTTTGTATTGGGTGGTTTATAAACCTCACATTTCCGGGATATCTAGTTATGCGAAATGTAATTGCGTTATTTTAAAACTTTTAAATATATAATGTTATTGGTATACATTATTAAGTAAAATACAAGACTTAGTTTATGATTTACATATATTACCTCTCTTTTATAATTTATATATAGATCGTTTCCATAGTTCAACCTCTTTTTTTAATTACAACATATAAAAACTTAATTGTAAAATTACGGTATTTATGAAATAATACAAGTTTGAAAATTTATTTATTTTTTATTTCTTATTCTTTACTTAGTATTTTTATTACTTTGTTAATTGTAGTTTTAAAAAACTTCAATTAAACTATTTATTTCAGACTTAAAAGGCTAAAAGTACTAGGTCTCTCTAAATTCATAATCCTAACTTCGTCCCTAATAATAGGATTGTACAAGAATCGACCGTCACTGATCGGCTGCCAGAGTCTAGAACAGGCCGAAACCGGTAAAGAATCGGTTAGCCGACCGTATAAATTTAATGAAATGAACGCCAGTCGGTTCGATCTTAGTCTAAACCAAACTCAAACTACCGAACCGGCCAATAAATATATTATATATATCTTATGTAAAACGACACCGTTTCATTTAAGTGAGTGAAACAACATCATTTTACACCTACCGTTTAAAAATAAATGGAACTACGCCGTTTGGTTTAATACATTAGACGACGTCATTTGGCTTTAGGGTTTAATACCCTCGCATCCCCCCTCCCCTCTCATTTTTCTTCTCCCTCGATTGAATCTCTCTCATACTCTCTCTCACACCTCTCTCATGCACAGTTGTCGTCGTCGCGAGTATCTCCTCTCTCACGCCGTGCAACCTCTCCCTCCAACAGTTGACGACATCCATCTTGTCGTCTCTCTCACAGGGCGTTGCTCTCCTCCATTAACCTCTCCTCCCTCCATTTCCCTCACCTCCATTAACATCTCCTATGTCACTCATCTCACTGAGCTCTCTCATTTCGCCACCCATGGAAAAACTTGGGACTTCAAGTGGGTTATTGTGTTGGATTTTGTTTTGTGGATTTCTTGGTGTCTAATGAATTGGTGATGGAAAAATCGATTCTCCAAATTGACAAACCAATCGGTGCCGACCGGTTCTCTTTCTCCCTGTCGGTCGGTTTCGATCAAGACTAGCATATTTTTTCCCTGTCATTAACCACATCGATACATTTAGTTTTCAGCCTTAGGCTAATATGAGATCCTTAAAATGGAAAAAATAAGATTCAATGAAAATTAAGTCTGGTTTAGTTAGACAGATGAGATGAACTGAAAATTAAAAGTTGAATAAAATATTATTATAATATAATTTTTTAATATAATTTTTGTTTTAGAAATTTGAAAGATTTGAATTGTTTATTATATTTTATATGGAAATTTAGAAAAGTTATAATGGTGATCTACCAAATCAAAGCAGGTCTAAGTTCATCCCATGAAAACTGTCATGGGCATCCTACTTTTTTATGTTATATAAACTTCTATGCAACTATTGAGATGAAGAAATGATAGAAATAATCAATATGATATTACTTAATAATTATTGGACTCATCTTATTTCACTTCATCTCATTATTATAATTTTATTAAATTTTCACACAAAATATAAGAAACAATTCAACTTTTCAAATTTCAAAATAATAATAATATTAAAAATAATATTTTAACAATATTTTATTCAACTCATATAAAACTATCTCATCTCACTATCCAAACTAACTCTAAATCAATTTTTATTTTTTACAATAATATATTTAAAGATTTATTACTAATATCACATTAACAATAAAAATAAAATGATAATAGAATATAATAACTTTTAAAACTTTAATCTTACAAATTAAATCTTATGTTTTAAATAATATAAATGATTTGAGAATAGAATAATCCAATATAATAATTAATATACAATATTTTCAAATTAGACTAATGAATTATGGTCTTTATGGAGGGTGCTTTTGTCATTTCAAGAAGCACAATGGTTGTATGGTAATAAAAGGTAGATAGTTCACCACAAAGCATCGAAAAGGCGGAGTAAGGGTATTATAGTGATTTGGTACTCATAAAAATATTATTATTATCAACCTTAAATTAGCATCTTCACGTCGGTAAGACTCTGCGTTGGGAAGAAACTGGAGGAAGTGTTCTTTGGGCGACTGAAAACCAGAGAGGCGCAGAGAGAGAGAGAGAGAGAGAGAGAGAGAGAGATGTTATTTTTATTGTCATCGTTTTAGGGAGAGAAAGTACGAACCGGCGTTCTAGTGTGTGCACAGGTGAGCTCAGACCTAACCTCACCAGAAGATTTAAATTGTTATATTTGTGCATATATATTTCTTGGTACTTGGGGAGGTTTCTTTGACCGTTTAGCTTTCTGCATTTTTTTAATCAGTTTTCTAGTTTCTATTTAGAGTTGGATAATCGGTTTTATCAGGGAAACATTGTAGAGGATAGGAATTTGATAACGGGTACTTGCTCAAAGAGACATTTGACTTGTAATTTTGTTTTTTTTTTTTTCTAAATTTTGTTACATGTTTTTCACCGCTTCAATTTTCTTCCTTGCATTTCTTAGTTTTATTTCGTTAAGAAAGATCTTTAAGAAATCGACTTTTTTTGGTTGATATATACTGAATTTCATGCTGATTGTTGAAACTCTCTCTCTCTCTCTCGTCCTTAGTTTAGAAGTTTGGAGACGTAGATGTTATGCTATAAGTTTTTTTTTTTATTTTTTTTATATTATTATTATTATTAAAGTCGAGGATTTAACCTGCAAAATTGTTTTTAGCCCATATAGTTCTAAAGCATCTGTTGCCATTAGCATTCCCTGAGCATCTTGAACTATTCGGTTCAGATTTGCGACAATGATTGAGAATAAATCCCAAAAAAGTTTGGAATTTAAAACCCACCTCAACTTATTTCATTTGATCATTACAACTTTATCAAATTCTCACACAAAATGTAATAAACAATTCAACTTTTTCAAATTTCAAAACAATTTTTTCAAATTTCCACACAAAATATAATAACCAATTCAACTTTTATTCTACTATTCACAAACCATCTCAACTCATCTCTATGAATCCAAACCACTCTTAATGTTTCGAATAAAAAGAACAAAGGAAAAAATAAACCAGAGAATAAGAAATAGCATTGAAATGTCCGAACCCATGGTGTCGAAATTGGAAGCACTTGATTGTCAGCATATATTTCATTGGATGATTGCAATTTATTGAACATTGGTTGATTCCGCCAGTGTTCTCTTGTTAGTTTCGGTACAATTGTTTCTTTAATTGCAATCTCATATGTCATTCTTTATTTTTCCCATTTGCAGCTCGCAAAGTGTGAAACCTATAAGTGGAAGTTAAACTTGTTCCTCTTTATACCTTCCAAAGTGAGGAAATCATACATACATGGGTTCATCATCAGAACCAACCGCTGAGAGCAACTACAGCAAGCCCCTTGGTATCCGATTCTTAGAGAACATCAAGGGAACCACACTTTCCTTCAAAACCCACCAAACAATTGTTTTGATTGTAACATTTTTAGCATATGCGAGCTACCATGCCACTCGAAAAACCACAAGCATTGTTAAGAGCACCCTTGATCCCCAGTCATCAGATGTGGGAGTGAAGTTCGTAACATGGAGGACATCTTACTTCCAGGAACCGGCTAAACTTTCCTGGATGATTGGGGATGGTTGGGCACCATTTAATGGAACGGATGGGACTGCCTTGCTTGGAGAACTTGATGTTGCTTTCCTCTCTGTTTATGCTATGGGAATGTACTTCTCTGGACATTTGGGTGATAGAATGGATTTAAGAATATTCTTAACAGTTGGAATGCTGGGAACTGGTTTGTTTACTTCCCTCTTTGGCGTTGGTTACTGGGGAAACACACACAGTTTTTGGTACTTCTTGATGGTCCAAATGATTGCTGGTTTGTTCCAATCAACTGGATGGCCTTCAGTGGTTGCTGTGCTAGGTAACTGGTTTGGGAAGAGCAAGAGGGGGTTAATTATGGGTATATGGAATGCCCATACTTCAATTGGGAACATTACAGGTTCTCTGGTTGCTTCTGCTCTATTGAGCTATGGATGGGGTTGGTCCTTTGTTGTGCCCGGTCTCATGATTGCTTTTGTTGGTATGGTGGTTTTTCTCATATTGCCTGTTAATCCCGAGTCTGTCAGAGCTGATAGAGAGGGTGACGACTTGCATTCTCCCAAGAAAACTGGTGAGGGAGTAGCACAACCTTTATTAAATTCGGAGTCAGTGGTCAAAACGAAAGCTGTGGGCTTCATAGAAGCGTGGAAAATACCAGGAGTTGCTCCTTTCGCTCTTTGCCTATTCTTTGCCAAATTGGTTGCTTATACGTTTCTCTACTGGCTTCCATTCTACATTACTCACACAGGTACATTAGCTTATTTGCCATTTTATTGTTATTATAGGATGATAAAATAGAAAAATAGAAAAAAGAACAAAAAAAGGACATTGTGAATTATAGCACTAAATGATCAAGTTATGCATTTAAAACATGCCTAAAATCTTCGCAGAAAGATGATCGTATCCTTCGATGTTGTGGGAATCCACTCATTGCAGGGGTTCCTTCAACTAAGCATAATTTTGGGTCTCATTTCAACTCGAATTAATCATGTGTCTTGAAGGCATGCTTGCGTTCGGGAATCATCAAAATTCATTATCGAATTACAAAGTAACATCTTCGTATGTTTTTCATTTTGTAGCTATTGATGGCAAATATTTATCTAGCACAACAGCTGGAAACTTGTCGACATTGTTTGATGTTGGTGGTGTGCTTGGAGGAATTCTTGCCGGCCACATATCTGATCGCTTAGATGCCAGAGCAATAACAGCAGCAAGTTTCATGTATTGCGCTATCCCTGCTCTGTTCTTCTATCGAAGCTACGGACACGTTTCCTTGACCATAAATATTGCTCTTATGTTCATCACGGGCATGTTTGTGAATGGACCATATGCTCTTATAACAACAGCCGTTTCAACTGACTTGGGTACTCATAGTTCATTGGAAGGGAACTCCCGAGCACTGGCAACTGTGACAGCAATTATAGATGGTACAGGCTCTGTTGGAGCTGCTATTGGACCCCTATTAACAGGTTATATTTCTTCTGCGAGCTGGAGTGCAGTTTTCACAATGTTGATGGGGGCAGCTCTAATTGCGGGGCTGCTTCTAACCAGGCTTGTTGTAGCCGAGGTGGCTGCAAAGATCGAGTACTCAAAGTCGCAAGGAGTGCCTACATCCAGACCTGCACTTGAAGTGTGACATTTTAGAGGTTACAGTGGCTTATTTAAGCTGCCAGCGTGTGATTTCCTCTGTAGAGTTCATAAGCTTAGTTCACCGTGCCCATTGTATGCCAATGAAGATCCTCTATTATGATCAAAGCAAGAAGAGGGTGTTTTTCAACCTTCTCTATTATGATCAAAGCAAGAAGAGGGTGTTTTTCAACCTTCTCTACTATGATCAAAGCAAGAAGAGGGGGGGTGGGGTTTCGAGAAATCTGTAAATTATTTGTATGTCCAAATTAAGCATATATGCATCATCCGGAAAGATGAGCTCAGCAACTGAGCATCTATTCTCAACTTGATTGCCTTTTCGCTTATTTACAGTTGCGTTGTTTTAGCTTGTACTCATTAGTTTGAGCTTGGCGCCTATGTTATGACTCCATTTAGGGGAGGGTTAGAGATAGACATGAAATTATAAAAATTCTGAAACTCTCTCTTAATTTTATTTTTAAATATCACTTAAATACAAAATATTTTTTAATTTTAAAATCTTCAATATTTTCACCTAATCATTATTCAAACAGAGAAGTCAATTTAACTTACAAATTTCAAAATAAAACATAAAATTAATACAATTTTTTTCATCTTCAAAATAAAAATTATATTAAAAATTAATATTTAATTTTTTAAAATAATTTATAATATTTTTACTTTTATTATTTAAAATTTAATAAAATATCTTAACTCAATTATTTTGTCAATCTCGCTCCATTTGCCAGAGACAAAAGAAGTTCCTTGAGAGGCTAAACCATAATTTTTTGGGTCATTTAAGGACCACCAACAACATCAAGCCGACAACAATCATGATTAAGATAAAAAGGTATTTATTTTTGAGTGAACATGTCGTAGGAAACTCTATAACAAAATGTGGCGTGGATGCTGCCACAAGTAGTATCTCTTGAGAAAAAAGCTTTATAGTTTGAAAAAATTCTCATAAAAATAAACATACTTATTAGTATGGTTTCATATACTTTATATTTAAAATACTTGTAAAGGGATAAAATACCATAACCCATAGTTGGACCTAGCCTAGCCCACCAGGCCACCACTATAGACAAGATGGAAAACAAGAAAAAGACAAGAATGACATGAGAGCATACAAGTGTCAGAGGGAAAAAAGGAAGAGAAGAGAAGCTGACATACGCAATGGAGACCAGCCACCTCATGGCAAGCTAACACGTACAGTGAAGGGTCAGACACACAACTACCAACAGTTGCAGGAAGAGGATCATATAAAAGGGGATGCCCAGACAACTTCTCACACAGACTCACACACTCTCTCAATCAGATCTTCTTCTTCAGCAACCTCTCGAGGAAGACAGCATCTCCAACAGGAAAAACTCCAACTTTATTTGTACAGTGAGATATAAGGAATCATGAGTGACTGTAAATAAATATATTATAGTGGAGACTCCCCTCCCCAAACCTTCGTGGACGTAGGCTTGTTGCCGAACCACGTAAATCTTAGTGTCCATCTCTCTTCACTTTCTCTGCACTTATTTTCTATTCATCGCCATGGACATATGCATCACCACTGTACAGCCGCGCCAGAACACTGTCGAGGGCTTCAAATAACACCGATCGAGAGATGTGGGCTGGGAATGAATCTTTCTCTCCTTCCAACCTATTGTGCGATTTTTACAGCATCAATCGTTGTTGTCCAAGCCCGCGAAACACGTCATCAACAATAATTTTGCTTTTGTAACATATGTCGACATTTCAAAAAAATCCGAACAACATTTTGCTCATCTTGCCTCGCGGCACTGTATAGTAGATAGAAGGTTTCAAACCCATGCATTGGTAATTTGGCATTGGTTTGTTTAAGAGCATCCTCAATGGATTAGCTAAAAGTTAAATTCATTGAAGATTTAGCTATTAAATCATAAAATGTGATCACATTGGAATAGTTAAATTCTAAATAATTGGAATTTAGCTACAGTTACTTCTAAAATTATTTCTAAATTTGAAAGGACTATTAATTCATCAAATACATTTTATATTAATTATTTCTCTCTCATTTTTAATTGACAATTGAAAAAATATAATTAGAATATGATTACTAATTAATATATAATATTATGAATAGTAAAATATGATAAAATAAAATAAATTCATAATTAAAAAATTTAATTTTTTTTTGAAATGATTAATTACTCATTACTATATAATGAATAAACAGATAATTTAATGTGGAAATTTGATGTGAATAGTTAAAGCTAAATTCATCTTATATTATTTTATTATTTATATTATTTTATTATTATATAATGAAAACAATGACTATTCCAATGTTGAGACTTATGTAAATGAAATAGTCAAAAGTTAAATTCATCTTATATTCATAAAAAATATATTTTAATTTTAACTAATCCATTACAAGTGCTCTAAGACGGAAAAATACCGGTGTAAACATTGTTCCAATTTTTGTTCTCGATTAAATAACCACATAGGCACATAAAGTTTACTGTGGTTGATGCTGTGCCAATGGCCAAAGAGGACAAAGAAAGTAAACAAGAAATTTTGCGCCAGGGAATTCAGCACTACCATTTGCTCCCCAGTCCCCCACCAAACACAACAACGTTTGACCTTAAGAATCGTGTACGTAGTGCTATGCTATCTGCGATGCCCAATCACCTTTCGCCCCTGTTATTGTCGTCAGTGAAGACAATCATTTCTACGTGGAAGACTAAAACATGGCCTTTATGAGTTAGCCTTAATTTAACGAGGAATGAGATGAGGATGGTGCCCTCCTCATCAGCTCCGAGTCAGGGTCTAAAAGAAAATTGCTCTGGTTCTGGTGGGTGTGAAAATCCAATACCAGTTTCTATATCGACCACAAGATTAGATACTTGCCGACGTGGAAACCACCATAGACACGTAAAAACCACAAATTGGTGTGATAATGATATGTCAAAAGTTGTGTACTAATTGAATTAAAGATATATCTAAAACTGTGAGCTAATTAAATCATAATAATATCTCTAACCACTACATAAACATTTCGGGATGATTCCCTTATCAGTTATTGATTAGAGAGAGATAGGGGAAGGGATGATGATACCTTCACGAGATCACACTAACTAATTAATTAGTTAGAGGTTTTGCCATATTTTAGTTGATAAATAATGTGGACCACGATATAAATTAATATATTCTAATTTAGTGACTAATCATGCCTAGTAATCTACTACTAGACTTTAACACGATCGTTTCTATTTTAATATTATGAAATGAATTATTTTCAACAGCTCTATATCACATATCTTCTGACGTGGGTCCTTATTTTTTATTTTATTTTTTTATCCTGGATCACTTTCTATCAAAGCCTCGAGCCTGGAACAGATTTAAGCCGACAATGGACCAGACCCAGACTTGTTCGGCCACCGGAGAGTGAAGAAAGATGTTTTATAAACAATAAATCTCAACAATCTCTCAACACTCCACACTCCACATTATTTTTAATTTTTATTATTTTTTTTCTTTCATCAAATATTTATTATATGAATAATAAATAAAAATATTTATTATAAACTAATTTTTTTTAAAATATTAAAAATTTAAAAAAATGTGGAGTGTGGAGTGTGGTAGAAGTTGTGTAGCAAAACTCTTTTATAAATAAGAAACTCCACTTACAACCAGGGAACCCCATGTGACCGGCACTCCTTTTGATGAAAAAATTTATTTTTTTTACATTTCTCTCCTCATCATTTCGTTCTCTCTCTCTATCAATTTTTTTTTTACCCTCTTCTTTGTTCTTCCTCCCTCTAAATTTCTCTCCTTTGCATATCGCAAACATTTTAGCATACCCTGCATTTCTGACTCTCTTCAATCAAAACTTTCTGCAATGGAACGGTATGCTAGCGTACTTCATGGCTCAATTTTTGGAAAACCTTTTGAAAAAGAAGACATTCCAACCTCATTGTAGAACTTTTGTACTTTTGACATTGCAAAGGAATGGGAGAACATATTCATTGAGGCCCAATAATGTTCATTGCTGATATTCCAACCATTTCAGTCCTTCTTCCTTATTTTATTCTTCTAGTCTGATGGTCTTCTAGATTTTCTTCCATAAATATATTTAGCTGTTTAGAAGGGAAAAAAATCTTACAGCTCATTTATGATATTCCAGCCATCAGTGTAGCGGTTAAACTCGTCAAGAGGGCCCTTCCTGAGTGTCCTCGTCAACCAATATTAGAAACGAGTTCCCAGCACTCTTCCCCGCAATAGACTTCTTTGTGTTCCAATGCACCACCCCACCATATTCTTTCTCAACAAAAATCTCTATAACGTCCAAAACCACGCACATACCAAAAACAGAGTCACCTTTACAAAACAGATTGTTGTAAACAAGAAACATAGGTTTTAGGAAACAAAAAAAAATGAAATAATTACCATTAAAATCACTTGGACTACGTAGTGTGTGGTGGACCCGAGAGCTTGCTAAGGCTGAAGAGATAAAGAGGAAGACAAACAAAGAAAGAAGAAGAACAAATGAAGGGAGCACCAGTTACATGGGGTTCCTTTGCATTTTATCTCCGAAACCAAACTGTTTTCAAAACCAGTGGTAGTGTTTCAGTCTGAATCCAGAGGAAACACTCGTCTTTATCATTTCTCTCCTCATCAGACATAACATGGTGGGTTCACTTCTGTTCGTTTCCACTTCCTGAGTCTGGAAACACTCTGATTTTTCGGAGAATAGAGAGAGAGAAAGTAATTTAGCTAAGATCTTAAATTCTGTCAGAGCCACATCATCCGGTTACGCAAGGGCGGTTGCACGCAACAGCCAGAAAAAAGGCCTACATAGAAACATCATTGTCTGCTTCTGCATCTTCTCCACATCTTTTAATAGCAAGTTCGATTCCCCATAATGGCAACATATTTTACATTTGATTTTTAGGAGCAACTTCTTTGTTTCCCATCCCTTTTCAAAGCATGCTTTGTTTTGTTTATATGAATGAAGTAGCCGAAAACCACCCAGTTGATCTCCAACAAAATCTCTATCCTTTTGAGCATATCTCTAATCAATCTAATCAGTGATTCTTTTTAGCTCAAGATTTATATCAGACAAAAAAATGCAAATCCTGAATAATGTGCTTATTTGTTGGTGGTGGTGGGAGTTTTCCACCTGAACCCAATTGGTCTCAAATATCACTCTTGTGGTGACAATTGGGCCTGCAACCCGGCCCACCCAAGGATATTTTGGGTCCGACCTGACCCGATCCATTCGGGTTGGGTTAAAAATGTCGGGGTGTTTTTTGTTTATTTTGTTTTGTTTTGTATTTTTTTTTTCAACGGGACCTACTGCTTTTACCGAAATGTTCAAGAAAGAATAAGAAATCTGCAGTAGCTTCTACTTCATCGAAGACTCTTGATTTTAATCCGGTACTTAGCCTCTCACAATTTTCATCTCAAAACCTCAAGGCCAAGGAAGCCCAAGTTCTTAATTTGGCTTTTCCCAACTATTGACAAAAAATATCATGGTTTGTCTCGAGGAAACTCTAGTAGTTTTGCTTCCTCTGCTCAAGGGGTTTGAATACTTATATCCCATCACCTATGCTGGATACAAGTACGTTGTACTACTCATCTGCAGACTTCCATTTACAAGAACTCAAATCAACCCCAGGTTTCTCTGTTGATGGTCTTGGAACTGGGTATGAAATTCAAGAGAATAGTGCAAAACTTTTGTTTCCTTTCGGAGAATCAAAGCAGATTTCGGAAAATTGCCTTTAATTTCCTCTCTTCCTTCTTGCCATGTCTTTTTTACCCGGCTGGTTACTTGCTTTAAGGTTGTCCAGGATTAATAGAAAGAATATATAAGGATCAAAGGGCAACAATGGAGACTTATCGTTACAGACCTCGTTGATATATTGAACAATGATTAAGGACTCGCATATCGGTTTCCCATTGTGGATGAGAACTGGGATATTCTTGTGAACCGGATTCATCTGGAGAAGCAAATCGCTCTTGTTCCTCAAGTCTTCCTCCATGTACTCGTACTTGATCCCCTTCTTAGCAAGGGCAACCCTGATCCCAAACATGCTAGCCCAAAGATCGAGCAAAACCCCCTCCTCTGCCATTGTTACGGGCCTCAGAAGAAGGGATCCTTCTCCCACCGATCAAAACTCGAAGCCATTATAAAAAAACAGCAGCGAAGAATAAGAAAAGGAAGAACGACGGCTAGGGTTTGAGGAGAAAGAAAAATGTTATGGTCGATGATCGGTTTTGACCGACTTTGAGAATGTTAAGCCCGACTTATTGTCTAACCCGTTCAAGCCGCTTTTGTGCGGGTGGGTCCAATCGGGTCTTTCGGTCGGGTCGGATTTTGGGCCCATTTTGCACAAGCCTAGTGACAATTGAAGTGCTTTCCTACATTTAGGCTTTTAGATTAGTCGTGACTCAAATACAGAAATGATGGCTAAACTAAGAAGATATTCGGTCTGGCATTGACAACGCGACTGAACCCAGAAAATGGCATTCATTGACAAAAGTATCATTAGCTCATTATCATCGCCATAATTCATGCATACAAGCGTTTTCCATCTCTCATTAACCTCAAAGTAAAACAATGATTTCAAAAATACAGACTAAGACCACCAAAAGCTCCGCCTTTTGGGATGGCCAAGAGAAGAAGAGCCACTTTGTGATCATACCAGCACCTAATGATTGCAGAGAATTATAGATCATGACTGGTGTAACATCAAAGTGGCCTTCTACTCCTTCATCGCCTCTAAGCAATTGAACATGCACAAAAAATGGCCACCCACACATGTCCACGGACACAAATACACATGAAGCCTCCTAGCAGCAATACAATACGAGTTAGACTCAGTCCCAAGACACCATGCCTTTTCCCCTCTTGTCCATAAAAGAACTTTCTACATTTCAGATTAACAAGATGAAACTTAGTAGGTCATAATGGTTGCTAACAACATCAACATTGACCAACATTATAAACGTCTCAGCAGCACAATATTAGGCATGCGTTACGGTGAATTAATCGAAGGATATGGCCCTCAACAAAGACAAAGGCTCAAAGGCTTTGGGCCTTGGCTCAATTCAGAACAGTTGAGACATAAGGCCATGTCTAGTTAGGCTTTGCTAGTACTATGAAAGTGTACGGATTAAAAAAAAAAACAGAAAGGAATTCCATAAGTTAAAGATCCAAGATGGTGAGTGAGCCAACAATCATTCACAATAAGCAACCAAAATAAACTCTCAAATTGTTGAACAAAGAATTTGGTCAAAATCAACTTGAAATGATCCAAATCACAACAACTGCCTTTTGAAGCACCCAAGACTAATGAAGAAGACCACACAAGTTATGACCCTCAGGTTTTCATGCCTCAATAAGCAACATAAGGCTTAGTGATAACCCCGTATTAGCAGATTGCATACAATGTCATGAGAAAGGGCCAAGCCATGAAATATCTCACAAAAGGCACCATAGAATTGAAGAAAGCAACATGAAGCATTTATTCTCTATAAAGTAATTTTTTTTTTTACAAGTATGAAGTAATTTTATTCAAAGCACAAAGGAACTCACAATGAAGCTTGTATAGTAAGGGATTTGCTATCTTAGCCACTATTTAGGTGATGAGGGAGGTTTGAGTTTTCTATTTCATAGAAACTGAATACTCAACTCATCCTCTTGTCCTGATCATGCCATAACTAAAACTTGTGGCACGGGAAAAATATAAACTACCCCAAGGTATAACTCGAAGGGTATTCTTTCTTCTCTTCAGCTATAAAGAGTCAGATATTTTAGCAACATGAGTAGAGAACACAAATAGACTACTCATTAGTAAACAGAAGAATCTAAATGATCCAACTAGTATAATGGACCTGCAGTAGCCTTCAATATATATAGATGAGATTGCGTGGACCATCACTGGCACCTTTTCATAAATTCCCTCGACCAATCAGCTTAAAAAGAAGTTAGTTTCTCGGCAGATGTTGTTCTAGATCAATCAGCAATTTCGGTTCTTCATTCACTGGAACAATATCTTATTTGAGGCAATCATTTTCTTTCGGTGAATATAGTCAAATGTGCTCGGAAGAAGGTGGAGGGTGAGCTCGCGGGTGGGAGAAAGAAACTTACTAATACACAAAAGAAAAGAAAATAGTGATATAGCTGGTCTATGACTCTATGTAGTTCAATTGGAAACCCACCTTTTCTCTTAACTAAAACTGTTTCGTTATTGTCGTATGGCATAGAGATCAATGCCAACTCATTTGGCCCCTTCCACATAGCCTATCCTGGATAAGAACAAGATTGCAAAACTAGCGAACCTTATGCAAAATCAGTTTATATTAAGGACCGAATCGCACGCATAAAGCTGAATATCATAATGCTAAAAAAACAAGCAGATTTGTTTCTTCAAAGTTATTTTTTTTTCCTTTTGAGTATACGAACTTAAAAAGAAATCACAAGTACCGTTTTTAAATTGTCTCTTCCCAGTTCTTTTCTTCTCATATTGTCTTTGAAGAAAAGAAAAAAAGAACGAAAGAAGAACGGTGAACCTGGTTAAAAAGAAGACAGCATCATTTTCGTACTTTGCTTTAAAGGAGTAAATGGAGTTGGGTCGAATCGAATGCTAATGTTAGTCACCGTCACCCCGGCTCTTGGGCTTGCGGTACTTCTCTTCGATTTGCTTGGCCTTGAATTGGGCTGTGTGGGCGAGCTTCTTGATGTTCGGAACGTCGTAGTTTTGAGCTACGTAAATCCCGCACACCGTCCCTACTATGAACGAGAAGCAGCTTCTTATGATCCCCATCCACCCACCACAACAAAAAATTAGAACTGATGACAATGGTTTTGGCCCTTTGATTGGAGTCTAAAATTTTGGGGCTTTTAGGGTTAGGGTTTTTATAGACGTGAGGAAGAAGACTCTGGAACCAGGAACCAGGAACCAGGAACCAGGAACCAGGAACTGTATCAGAATGTCCCACTCCGTCTCCGTCTGCGTCAGCGACCGTCGGTTGATCTTAATTCTTAAATGGTCGTCGTCCGCCACGCGTTGGTGATATTTGGTGTCAATGGGCTGTGTGGCGTGGGCTAACTATGAGCCAGTCTTGCTCAGTTAACTTCGTCGGCCCAGCCCAGCGGATGTATTTACCTCGCAAACAATCCCGTCGGTTGACACGTTTTTTTTTTATCAAAAACACTTCGGTTGGCACGTTTTTTAAAACGACTCTTCGGAGGTGTACATTGGCATTGGCACAGATCTAGCTTTTCTTCGGTTAAAATTTAACTAAAAAATTTTCTTTTTTTTTATAATTTATTTAGCCAACCACTTTCTAAAATTATGTGTAATAAATTCACTATTCGATTTAAATATTTATTTTTATGTTATTTTATGTTATTTTATTTTCTTGGTAGTTGTAATTGGAATATTTATTATTAAAAAGTTTGTAATAAGAAGAAATTTGCCTACTTTCCATACCCTTCTTAGAAAAAGTTGGGATAGTGCAATGCTGCCCAATTTGATTTTCATTTTAATAATTTCCATTTTCCCATCAAATGTGATGAAAAATAAATAGTAATATCCTTACGTAATATATGACTTATTTACTTGACCGTATAAAATTTAGAAATATAAATAAATTTTATAAAAATAAGTTCATTAATATTAAGAGCATGATGACTTGATAACATATGATCCGATTTTTCAAATAAAAAATTTAGATTCAAAATCTCTAAACTCGGGATATGATACATTAAATTATAAAGTTAACATTTTTTTTTAATAAAATTATAGTTTTTCTTAAACCAATTACGACGGTGGGCGTTCCATTATAGTAGTTGATGGAGGATCACTATCGTTTTTAGTTTCGATGGATGGAAGCTTGTTAGGTGTACAATAAATTAATGGAAATAAAATAATGGTCAGCCAAGTTTACTAGTCAGATCTGGCCAAGATCAATAATATAGGCTAAAACCACTACAAGTCTACAACATTAGTACTAATGCTCTTCCAACCAATCTTAAAATTTAATTATTCATGTCAATTAAATTTTATGGAATACATGAATTAATTAAATATGTCATATATCTAAGTTTTAAGAGAAAATATATTTACAACCGTGAATTATGTAACCGCTGCGTAATCGCTTTTAAAAAAATGAATAAAACATAGGACCCACATGAAAAAATTTAATTTTTTAATAGTGGACTCCACTCTTTTTCAAAGCGACTATACGTCAGTTACGCACTTCTTATCACTAATTTCCTACTCTAGAAGCGTGACATGATAGCTAGGGAATGGTCACAACTTACAAGTGACCGAGAGTTGTATTATTATTATTATTATTATTATTTGTTGAATATTTTTGAAATATGAATACTTGGTAGTTTTTAAGTTATTCGTACAATTAAAATATGAAGATGACCTCATCTTAGTATAGTAATTTCTAATAATTAGGTCTAAGAATGATCATTTTATATAATATTAATAAAAACCCACAACCAAAAGATTTATTGGTAAATATGTTTTTGTAAAGTGATGATATTTTTATAAGTTAATATTATTATTTTATTAAAATATGGTTGAGTAAAAAAAGTTGTGTTTATTATTTATTTATTTATTTTGAATGCTACCCCACTAAGGAATCTAACAACTAATTAAAATGTAGAGACTACCACCGTCAGATCATATGCTCAGTTTGTGCAAATAGAATTTAAGAAATTTCATATCAATAAAATGTCATTTTCTATAAAATCTGTTAGCCATTTTCTGAGATATATAAATAAATAATATTAGTGACGTGATTAAAGAGAAAAAGTACGCAAATTCTAGGAAACTATGATGCTAACTTTATACCCAAATAAATGGACACAATACACATTATATTCAAATTTTGTTCTAGGATATTTTGGCCATCTCGCTTCGGCATGCCGCAAGAACTGACCAGACGTAGAAATCTCTCTCCGTCTCTGCAAGATGCGATTCTGATGAAAATTGCTGAAACCCATGTCGAAGCAGCCCCTGCATCGTCTTAGATCGAATCAGGTCCGTCATGTGTTTAATCTCTTCTCAAAATCTTCCTCAATTATTCCATAAAAATATCAAAATTTAGAGATCATAGATAAAGTTTCCGAATTCATATTTCCTCAATATATCCATTTTCTAATTCTATTTTACGGAAGGTTTAATTTTTTGGGGTTTACCTAAATTCACGTTTCCCGTTTTGCAATTGGAATTCTTAAACATATTTTTTTTTTGTTGATTTTCACTTCGACATCGGGATTTCTCTGTTCACGTATCTGTGAATTGAATTTAACTGTTATACTGCGGATTTGGATTCTTCTAGATTCAAATAAAGAAAAAACAGGGGAATAGAGAACTAAAATTTCTGACTTTTTATGTTCTAGGTGTTTGGGTTTTGAAGAAATGAGAAATTCACAGCCTTTTACACATTGTCTTAGCGAAAAACAGAGCTTTTTCACTTCATCTTGGGCTGGTGTAGGGCCATTGCAGTAAGTTTTGGTGGGCTTCGAAGCTAACTTAACGTTTTTGCCACTTCAATGCTTAATCGTGATTCTAATCGTCAACGATCTATGCCAATGACGTTCTGATGAAAACTTGGGAGTTGGGTACTGGTAAAGAGGCTGAATATATTGTCAACACAAATGGGTGTGCGCTACATAGCCATCTCGGTGTTGTCTACGATGCTAAGCTTTGTTGGTCTGCAATTTTGGATGGAATTGACTTTAGATGAGCTAAAATCGGATGGGCTAATTACTGAGAATTTTATTCACTCAGAGAATGCAAGCCGTGTCATTGAGCTGCTTTTTGGTTCTTATGCCACCATTGCCCTGCTGACAACTTTCGTGCTCAATGTCTTTGTTTTACTTGTTCTGTGTCTTAAGGTATGCTTGCTATTTCATTTTGGTGCTTTTGATACCAATCAAGCCTCAGTTGATCAATGAACAATTTGTAAACCGGACTGCATGTTCAGTAAGGCAATGTGTGGTAGCGAAACCTAACTAATTGCATTTATCTTATGTTTACAGGGATTATAGTGGTTAATTGGTATCGTTGTCAAGTCCATTGTATGTATATATTACTGTTGTTGATATAGGACTTGTTTTTGTTTTTTTTGTTTTTTAACGAAGAAGGCAAGCCTCTTCTACATGTTTTTTTGTTGTTAGTATTTTTTTTTCAAAATGTGCATTTTACTTGGCAATGTCACGGTGATTGAATGATGAAAAGAATGCTAAGAATCAATTTTACTATATAAGTGACTGCAAACAGGTATAATTCTGTGAAAAAACTGGGTTGATTGTGTTTTCTGTAAAGAAGGCCAATTTATATACACCTATTGCATGCCATTGGTTTAGGTGAAAACCCGCTTTCCGTAGGTTTCAGGAAAGGTGGCATCTATTTTATTTTATTTTTTCTTTGGGGAGTTTGGTGTTCAGCTGCTGTGGCAAGATAATTGGGTTTATAATTGCATCTACCTATGATTCCCTCAGCTTATCCTCTTCAAGCTGGGTTCTTTGCTTTTTGTAAAAGCCTCAAGAAACAAATTATAGAAAGTGTATGCCATAGGAAATAGATACATCTTAAGTGTAATGGCAATAGTTAAAATCTGAATGGAATCGGTCATCTGAAAGCTTTGCTATCAATCTGGCAATCTGTTTCGATGCTCATGACATATAATTATTATTTTTTTGATAAGTAATCGATAATATTATAAATAGAGATAGGCAAAAACCCAAGTACACAAGATGGATACAGGAGATAAAACCTATCTAGGTCAACGAAAGGGAAGCTAAAAAGTCATGTACATTCAGGCCATTAAAATCAATGACATATAATTATACAAGTAGTCTTGTCATGCCAGCATCTAGATCTCCTTTTGATATGTATAATCCCTGGTCTCGAGCCACTTATCTGAACTCAACAATTTGAAATAGGATTATGGCTTTGATTTCGATTGAATATATTTAACACTAAAATTCACTCATGATTCGGAATGATACTCGTGAAACTAGATATAGTTTCAAGATAAAATTTGGAAATCCTAAAATGATGGAGACTGGAATTAGAATTCCCGGTGGAACAATTGGCCTAGCCCCATGGACTAGTTGTTTGGTGGTGTCTTATTCATATAAGACTGAAAATCATATCGCAAATTATGTAATTATTTAGGAAGTCAACTGAAGTCTGAAAATCTTATTGAAAGTTTTATGTAATTAATTAGGAAGTCAACTGAAGAAACGTGAATTGATGATTAATAGAAGTTGTTTATGGAGTCTATATGTAAGATGTATGGGCTATTCTTTTGCCCTGACCAAATACAATTGAAATAGTTAATGAGATCTTCATGAAACTTATGAAATTTAATGACCAATAACATTGTCTTGACAATCATGGTTTATATTTTTCATATGCAGACTATATTCTTTGCGGAGTTGTATCCTTCTGAAACTAGGAAATTGTTGGAACGTCTTATCAATTATGTTATTTACAAGGTAAACTTTTAATATTGTTGAAAACAGATAGATTTTGATGATGATTAATGGTGATGTGCATCTATGCACATATCACTTTTATTTGTTGCAAACAAATATATTTTTATGATTATTATGATTGCATCTTTCTAGATATCACCTTTGCCAAATCAAAGCATAGAATTAATGTTCTAGTGCTTCAAATGATTGGGGTTTGTTTCATGTTCGGCCTGTACATGGTAATAAATACAGATAGGAAAATTGTTTTCTCTGTTCTCCACTTTTGTATTTTAGAGTTAATGCCTCAATGAAAGTGTCAATACCTCAATGAAAGTGCTTCTGGGATAACAAGTGTTGACAAAAATTAGAAGTATTAACTTTATTATTGTTATCATTATTATTTGGATTGCATACCATGTTCAACTTAGCCCTTAACTTTTAAAAATTGATATGGTAAGAGATAATTGGTTGGTGTAGACAATGGGGCTTGTAGGAAGTCTTTATAGAATTTAAATTTTTCTACACACACACACATCTTTGATGTTGTCTTGATATATTTGCTATCTTTACTGTTTTTTCAATATTTATGCTAATGGCCATCAGGCCAAATGGCACCCAAACCCCTGGAAGAATGGGGTGGTTGATAATTTCATGCAATCAGGTCCCACTAGGGGCTTATTTTGATTACCAATCAAGATAAAATAGATCAATGTTT
The DNA here is from genome assembly GCA_961763995.1 of Juglans cinerea. Lineage (NCBI taxonomy): Eukaryota > Viridiplantae > Streptophyta > Magnoliopsida > Fagales > Juglandaceae > Juglans > Juglans cinerea. The sequence goes on along the minus strand of CAUIVZ010000002.1, from coordinate 38,461,631 downwards.
ATGGTTCAGTAATCCTTTTATTTTTGTTGATGAATTTATTGAGCAGGGGACATTTCTACCACTGGTTGTTCCACCAACAATATATCAAGCAGGCTTGTGGTCAATCTGGTTGACTGTGCTATGTTCTTTAAAGGTACATAAGACAATATTCCATTATGGGAATGTTGATATTAGTTGTTGATGCGAAAAATGAGTGGCATATTTCCTAACTATCTACTAGTTATTACCCAGATGTTTCAAGCTTTGGCCAGAGATCGACTTGAACGCTTGAATGCATCTCCTTCTGCTACCCCTTGGGCATATTTTCGTGTATATTCTGTCTTATTGTTGGTCCTCTCTGTTGACTATTTTTGGTATGGTTTAATTCCCTCTCTTTCTCAAGCTGAGGTTCAACAAACTAATTTTTCCTTTATTTACATTTTTTGGCAGTTTTCTTTGTCCTTTTCCTCAATTTTATTTTATTTTCTGGTTTTGTTGTGTGGACGAGTTGAGGGCCGTTTGGAAGGTTTGAGTGTCTGGATGCTAGTAAGTAAACATGTAATTGGGTGCACATTCGATCAGGTGTGCTTTATGCCATTTGTCAAATTCTGGAGTATCAGAATTTTAGAAGGGATTTCTTCATTGTTGCTTGCTAAGTACAGAATGGTAGTCAGTATTCGACTAGGCTTCAAGAAAGTGCTTGATAGGTTTTTGGCCAGCAGGCTAGATGATTCACTTTTATTTATGTGAGACCACCCTATGATATTTAGTTATTCAAGTTCTTTCAGGAATCATGTTGATTGCTCTAGCCGGCTGTGTAGTGAGTTTTATCCGTTTAAGGAATATAAAAAGGGTGTTGAGTTTGTTACAATATACCTTAGGCTTCATTGTTGATAGTGTCCCTTAGGCTTCTGTGGTGGTTATATACATGCTTCTTTGTGTAAAACAAAATGGAGAACCATGAATGAATAGAAGTTAATAATATTAAGAGCTTTTGTTCTTTCTCATTTCCTATTCTCTCCTTCCATATCTACACTGTCCTTTTCTTTTTCTTATATATACTTTTATTTCTTGAGCAGGATTACGCTATGCCTGGTAACATATAGAACGCTGGGTTCATCTATGTTTCTTTTGTTATTCTTTGAGCCTTTCAGTATTGCTTTTGAAACACTGCAGGTAATGTTATTAAAACACTTCTTGGCAACTTTTTCATGGTCAGATCCTTTGAGATGTCTGTACTCAGGTTATTGTCTGGTTTGTGAAATATGCTATGTAGGCAATTTTAGTTCATGGATTTCAGTTGCTTGATATATGGCTCCATCATTCAGCAGTGAGCAGTGCAAACTGCCAAAGGTTCAAACTTTTTGATTCATCAGCAGCAGGTAGTCTATAAAATTTCAAACTTTCTGATTCATCAGCAGCAGGTAGTTTATAAAATTTCAATTTCACTATCTTAGGCCATGATGTGTCTACCCAACACATCCACCTGCCATATAATGAAAATTAAGTAAGAAGTCTAAGAAAAAGGAATGATAAGGAAATTGGTACATGCACACCATGCACACTAAATCCGACATGTTTGTATTCTTTTCTTGTTTTTCATTTGTATTAAGCCCTTCCTACAGCTGATTTTGGCTTGCCCAAAAATGAACTTAACCATCTCAAAAGATTCTCTCTCTCTCTCTCTCTCTCTCTCTCTCCCCCCCCCCCCCCCCCTATTGGTTATTTGCATTTATTTGCTTTTCCTATTATTGCCTCTCAATGTGTAGAGTTAGTATAATTGTAACGTAAAGTAGGAGTATACGCACACATTTCGGGCACAATTGAAAAAGGGTGAACAAACTATTTTGTGGGTTACATTGAAAAATACACTGTAAATTTTGCGAGTGCTTGTCAAATGTGAAATTAATTTCTTCTTTAGATAGTGGTGGGAAAAAATGAATGGTGAACCACATAGTATAGGTAATGGGGATTTTTTGAAAGATACTTAGGCCTCGTTCGTTTTCAGAGATGAGATGAGTTGAGATTAAAGTTAAAAAGTTGGATAAAATATTGTTAGTATTTTTTAATATTATTTTTGTTTTGGAATTTGAAAAAGTTGAATTGTTTATTTTATTTTGTGTGGAAATTTGGGAAAGTTGTAATGATGAGATGAGAGGTTTTCAAAGTTTTGGGTTTTAGTTTTGAAAGCAAACCAGGCCTTAAAGTTTGTGGTTAATGGATGCAAAATCCACTTTTTTATTAGGTATTGAGGGGTATAATTGGAGTTAGTAACAAGTGGAATAAGTGGCTATATGTCCACCATCATTGGTGGGTGATTTTTTAATCCACCACTCAATTAGACAGTGAGGCAACAGATATGACTGAGTGGAAAATGTTGTTAACATGAAATACACCAAACCCTCAAATTGAATGTGAAAAAAGTGATTTAATTTAATTTAAGCTGATTGTGGTGAATTTAATTTTTCCTGACTAAGGAGTGTTGACTGCAGGTTCATTATCGGAATGGAAAGGCATTCTTCTTCGGTATTTGGGTTTTGCCCTGGACATGGCAACATTTTTAACAGCACTTGGTCATTACGTGCATATTTGGTGGCTTCATGGCGTGGCATTCCATATCGTGGATGCAATCCTTTTCCTAAATATACGTGTAAATATTTTATAGCTATTTGATTATTCGAATATGCATTTGATTTTGTTATTTGAATCACAATGTACTGTTCAGTCAGTATTGATTCCATAAATATTGTGATCAGGCCTTGCTAAGTGCTATTTTGAAGCGTACAAAAGGATTCATCAAATTGAGAAAAGCTTTAGGTACTCTTCATGCTGCGCTTCCTGATGCAACAACTGAAGAGCTACAAGCATATGATGATGAATGTGCCATCTGTAGGGTATGATTAGATCTTCTCTTTTTTACTATTTGGTTATGATTCATCCCTTGAAGTTGATGAACTGGCCAACGACAGGAACCCATGGCTAGGGCTAAAAAGCTACACTGCAGGCATCTTTTTCATCTTGCATGCTTGAGATCTTGGTATGACTCATAATTTTGGTATTTTACACCCTTTGCTTTCCTATTTTCAAGCATGTGAGTCATGTAAATTTACTCATTGATTCCAGGTTGGATCAAGGTTTGAGTGAGACTTATTCGTGTCCCACTTGTCGAAAGCCGCTTTTTGGTACCAGACCTGAAAATGAAGCTAACCCCCATACTGGAGAAGTTTTGAGTGATGAGCTGCTTGCCCATCAAATAAGTGCTGGACTGGATCGGCAAAACACTTCTGGACATACCCTACCTGCGGGAGTATTTCCAAATCAGACACAGAACTCTCTAGAAGGCAGCCCTTGGAGGTTCACTTACAATATATTATTGTAGTATCTCTTGCTTGCCTTGAATAAGTAGACCTTGCTGCCTCTGTCTTAAAATCATCTCTTTGACAAACTGGCATTGGAATCCCCTTACATAGATCATCAGAGTTTTGTTTTGATTTTTGTTTGTTTGTTTGTTTTTTTTTTTTTTTCTAAATATTTTGAGGTGAAGACGGTGTTATAGCTCCTGAGAAGTTTGGACCTAAGTTTGGGATATCCCCTGTCCACCAACTCTACCAGCTGTCCAGCTGGCATCTCAGATCAGATGTTGGTTAGAGAGAAGCCTTCTTCAGGCTTTCGCTGAAAACTAAAAATTTTGTACCTATAAATAATGACTCACGTAATAAAATACTTCATGGCTGGCTACATGCAGAAGTGCGATTTCTGAAAAAGAAAAAAAAAAAATCAAAGAAGTCTTTAGAAATTTCATATGCAATAACAATATAGCTGTTTATAGTTTATACTCTTCCAGAACAGTTTAATTTCTTGAAGTTGCTTAAACCTGTTCCCTTGAATGTAATTTCAGTGACCTCAAACACCATACAATAAGCAACTTGTATGCATGCGTGTTTTTGCAGTAAGTTAATCCCTTTTTCTTATTTCTTTTATGGAAACATTTTCTCCTTTTGCTCCATAGGAGTGCTGGACTGGATTCAAGTTGGTTGCATGCTTGGCCAAGCCAGGGTGTTGATGGAGCTGGACCCTCTACTGGTGTCAGATCCGTTGGATTAGGGAGAGTTCAGATGATGATGAGGCATCTTGCATCTGTAGGAGAAACCTATGCGCAGACCGCCCTTGATGATGGTGCTTGGAGCCTTTGGCCTGTGAATCCCTCTCAGCCTCCCACAACTGTTTCATCAACCCCTCCTGCTGGTGGCGGCAGATACATTGGAGGTGCTAGTGGTTTACATATGAGGACTGCCTCACACCCTGCAAATGACAATATAGCAAACATGCTTGCCATGGCTGAGACCGTAAGGGAGGTTTTGCCACACATGCCTGATGACATAATTTTCCAGGTATAACTTGGATTTGCGTGTTGTCTCTAAGCTCTCTAAAGTTGGGTGTCGAGTTAGTACCTGAAGCTTGGTATATACCACACATATATATATATATATATATGTATAGTTTTCTCCTTAGAATCTGACCATTTTAATATATGGATGAATTAATATTTTTCTGCATAAATTGTTCTCTGGGTTCAAATCTAACTTAGAATGGAAGCTTTTGAGATTGATTTCTTTTTTTTCATTTCTTTTTCAAGAATCGCTTAATCTGTTTAATTTCCAATGCATCAAAAAACTTTCAGGACCTACAGCAAACAAATTCTGTCGCTGCCACTGTGAATAATCTTCTCCAAATGTGAGTATATATTGTCTTCTTTGGTCGTAACATTATTCAGTTCTCAGACGAGGTTCCTGGTTCATCGTACGCCGCCTAAAGGTTTGTTGGCATGCACAGCTTGTGGTGGTCAAATTACCTGAGTTTTTTCTTTTTTTGAATTTCTCTATACCCTCTTTTAAAAACATACATTAAGTTTCTTTCCTTTGTATATAAAGGCAATCAGTTGTATTTTGTGAAGAAAAACGGCGCTAATGTATCTTTTTTCCTCCGACAAATAAAATTGCTATCCATGATGAATTTGTGGATGGTGGCCTCTCTCTACCCTCTTCTGACTGTAGAGGAAATACTTTAGGAAGTTATGCATTGGCACCCTGTATTGCTAAATCGAGCACTTATATCCAATAGTTTGTAAGGGATTCAGAGTAAGTTTTGAAGGGGATTTTTCCCAAATTTGCCACTTTGGTGGAGAGCTTGTCACCAAAATTGCCAGTCCAGTTTCCATGTTAAGAAAGAGATATTTGAGTTGATTGACAGTGGCCCTGATCATGCAGTATTTCTGAAGATGATGAATGTATAGATTATGCTGCCTTTTTATTTATAGGTAATAGGTATACTGAAAATACACTGCCAATTTATAATCCATAATAAATCAACCATTTTCCGCGCTTTTGGATAGAATAAACGTGAAAAATGATTAAAATATTAAAATGCTCCTGATATAATACCAATCAAATATCGTGTGGATTAGTTAGTCATAGGTGCATGCAACGCCACCACGAAGACACAAGGGCACAGCGAGCCAACCAAGAATGCTGCGCTTTTAGGAAACACACGACTTCTAGTGGGGTACTGTACTATTTCAAGCTCAAACTCCAAGCCAGTCTTTGCCTTGCCGACCTTCCAACCCTCAACAGCAAACATCGGTTCTTAATCTCGGGTGTCACTTCGATCTTGTTTAGGTTCGAAGTTAGGGAGGGTAATTTGACCCTTGTTTTTAAACTATAACCAAAAACTAACTAATCTGCACTGCACCCTTTTAACCCAACATGCTCAAAACTTCCTTTCTGGTTTTAATTTTTCTGTCCATTTCAACTTTTCTCACCACATCCCGTTTCCAGAGGACCAGGCCGCTAGCTAGTTATTGCCTCTAGAGTAAGTGCTGACCCATGTGAATCCCAATCAAACCATTCTCGTTTTCAATTTGGTTTATTCTCCAACGAAGAATTTAAGATTATTATTATATGCTCTTACGTTAGAAAAATGATCAAGGACGATTCTCCTGTCATATTAAAGGGAGCAACCCGACAGGACAAGCCCTTAACAAACACTATAGGCTTAAAAAAATGCATGTGTTTTGCCATAATCAGAGGATGTCATTATAAAACAAATATTATTTTGATGTTTTCAAATGTAGTCAATCAACTTTAAAGTCAAGTAATCGAGTTTCGAACTTATATAGACAACATATATGTTTTTGTGGTACCAACATATATATATATATATATATATATATATATATATATATATATATATGTAGTTCACAAGTACAAGAAGACAGAGATTGAGAGAAGATGCGGATTTTGATTACTGGCCTGCATTATGGCTACGCGCGCAACTACTGGAGGAAAGTGCATGTAGCAGTCATTTTGATAGAAAACATATAACACCATTTGAGAATAGAGGGATATGATATTCTTCCATTTCTGTCAATATGTTGATGGATTATCGACGACCAAAATTTCAACGTCCGGTGCAATCCTTGTTAGCCTCGAACGTCACAAACTCTTCAACAAGACAACCACAAACACAGGAAGAGCGATTCATCATGTTCTGTTTTCTTCGTTATTTTTGAGGTTATCTCTCCCAGCTTTTCTTATCTTGTAGTGGAGATCAATGCATATTATTCTTTTCTCAAAATTTACCACGTACGGCTGTATCATCAGTCCAGGTAATGCGAAAATTACCAAAACCTAATATATATTTGATGATCTGCAACATGTCTCCTCCAATATGCATGAATTAAGAACAACAAAAGAGAATTGTGGTAGAGAGACTTCAGTCTTTTGCCTCAAGCACGTCATGATGGCCATCCAGAGCATAGTCTAGTAAAAGAATTAAAAGGATTTTTTGCTCCCTTCTCAAGAAGATGGCCGGGCTCAGCACTTGTGGGTTATATTTTACCCTAATCAATGCATTCAACACGTTAAATAAATTAAACTAAAGCTAATGAAATTAAAGAGCTAAGTATAATTGTATAAGTACTTATGTTCTAACAGCATATATATATATATATATATATATATATATATAGAATAATCGAATGATAAAATTCTGTCTAGGTGAAAAGGTGCGGGAGTGCAACAAACACGGAACCACTTAAGCATGATCATCAAGTTAAACGACACTGTTCGGAGGTTTTCGATGAGAACAAAACGGGCTGGCTCTAGCTTCTAGATTAATTATTTATATCTACTCTCTCTTTGTCTCTGACTTCTTACACTTTACGGGCAGAGATTTCCTCATCATTAACATGTTCATCGTGGACTTTTTTTACTGCATTCCCTGGTATTTTGGAAGGATGTGGGCTTAATTAACGTGTGGACTTCCATATCAATTTAAACTTAGATTAAATTAAGTTTGTAGAATATATAAAACAATAGAAAGGAAGCTATAAATACAATAAATTATTGATATTAATTGATTTATGTAATAAATTATATATGATAGAGAATAAATTATATTAGCGTATATACATATATGCTTAATGAGTATGGTAATTAATATCAGAGAAACAATAAAAGTGCAATGCTCCTTCTTACATACTGCCCTCGTAAGGTTACACAGTTAAGAAGATATGAGATAATATATTTTATTGAAAGTTAAATAAAATATTATTAGAATATAAAATTTTAATATTATTTTTATTTTAAAATTTAAAAAAGTTAAATTATTTATTATATTTTATGTGAGAGTTTGAAAAAATTGTAATGATTATATGAAATGAAATGATATGAGATAGTTTAACCAAACCAACCCTTAATTCATTCTAAGTACTTAATTTATGAAAATATTGCACAAAATCTTCCGCAACGCTACAAGTAAAATAGGTATTTGTGACCAATTATTTATAATGAAAATGATTATTTGTAATGAAAATAGATTTATTTTAATTAATAAAAAATAATTATTTTGTTAAAAATAATTAATTATAAATAAACAGTTTTCGTACTTAATAACTAACTAGCATTGAAATTGCCAAACCACATGGAGGTCGTTCCCAAAACAAAAATTACTCCGAAGATTTCTAGCTAGTTATCCGCACGCGCAGTATACTAGTGAGTTTGGATCTTCATCTCAACTCATCGTTACAATTTTTTCAAATTCTAATATAAAATATAATAAATAATTCAACTTTTTCAAATTTTAAAATAATAATAATATTAAAAAATAATATTCTAACAATATTTTATCATTTCAACTTAAATCAACTCAACTCAGTTCAACATCCAAACGCATCCATTAATATCAAATCAATAATTATAAAAATCAAATTAAAATAATATCAAATCATTTATATTATCTCCGCGTCGGACAGCCTGAACTTTGTCTCTTACAATCACAAAACCAGTCCACCTTATAATATATTTACAGTATATATTTCCCAATTACCCCCAACTTCTCTTTCAAACTTTGACAGTCTTGAAACACTTCTCATCCCACTGATCATGATCATGTCCATCATATGTACTTTCTTCGTCTTCCTCCTCCTGTGCCTTTCCATGCACGCGTGCGATGCTCGCAATCTTGGAGTGGTCGATAAGGTTTCCAGCTTAGAGCAGTTCGTTGTTTCTGACAAGGTTGGACCTCTTGTGCATGCTTTTATATTTCCCATTTTCTTCGCTAATTTCTCTTTGGTGTTTTCTGAAAACTTAAAAAGACTTTGATGTTTTCTCTTTGGTCAGATTTTATTATTAACTGTTGATCTACTCTCGCACCACTGCCTGTGAGGCTGCGATAGATTTTGCTCTCTAGCTAGAAGAATTTTGTTTACTCATTTTGATCTTCTGCATGGGGTGCATGTTAAATCAGGTTCAGCTTAAAGCGGAATCAATTCAAGGAAGATCAGGAGCAAATGGGGAGAAGATTGATCATGACATGGTTAAGGCGGCCGGTACTGGTACTGCAACTACACAAAATAAGCAAAAGGACACGTACATCGGAGGGGAAATTCCAGGTCTAGTTCCAGTCAAGCCTCTTGTTTCAGTTTCACGCATGCCCCGCAAGAACCTGCACGATGAACATCTAGGCTTTTACTCGGATTATTCTCGGCCTACAACCCGCCCTCCCTCTCATAACTGAGTATTTTTTCTCTCTTGATTGGCCATTCATCCCTCGTTATCTTTCTCTTTTCAATTTCTCGGCCTCAAGTTTCATGATTTTCTATCATAACTTCATTAATCCTTGAGCCTAGCTTGATCATGACCATATAGATAGAAATAACGACGTACGTACTCGATTAGCAGCAGCCTTATAGTACAAGGAGTACTATGTACATTTGCAACTTCATCAAAGGAAATTCCTTTTATATATTGATCTTCTGTTATTTGTACACCAGATGAGATCGATCAATTTATGAATCTATATATTGTGGTGGTCTTCTTCTTCAATTTCTTCCTCTTCATATTATTATCGGAATTATTTTTTTAATAGGGATGGAAAGCGTAGGAAGTGAGACTTCCATGTCGTGTTGTCACGTGGGCTTGCTTAGGGCAAGAAGTAGTACTGTTGAGGTAAATTACTCCAATAATATTGCTTTTGTAGTTATAAATTAGAGGGATCAATAGAGGGAAAATTTTGGGTTAAGGCCCTATTTGGATATAGAGATTTTTTCATCTCATCTCATCATTACAACTTTTTCAAATTTCCATACAAAATATAATAAATAATTCAACTTTTTCAAATCTCAAAACAATAATAATATTAAAAAATAATATTCTAACAATATTTTATTCAACTCATCTAGGGCGCCTCCGTTTGGATTTGGAAAGTGTTTCATCACATCTTATCATTACAGCTTTCACAAATTTCCACACAAAATATAATAAACAATTCAACTATTTTAAATCTCAATTCAACTTTTTCAAATCCCAAAATAATAATAATATTAAAAAAAAATATTCTAATAATATTTTTTTCAACTTTCATCTTTCATCTAAAACCATCTCATCTCATCTCATCTCATCTCTAAACCCAAACTAGCCCTAAAACCATCTCATCTCATGATCTCACTATCCAAATGAGAAATTATGTAAAGAAGGACGGGCACAACTAGCTAGGGCAAGCTCATACATGATCCCACAGTACATGACATATTATATATATTTTCCATTATGTATCATTAATAATGGTGAATGTGACAATGGAAAATTGTGTGTATGCAAAAATTAAGCTTATATATGGATGTTAAGTACTACTTCTATATATATGCGAGCGATGCTGGCCCCAGAACTCAATTCTACAGTATATCAGGTGCATGCATGCCTGAAATTGATTGAGAGAAATGGGGGGCAAAACTGCATGTATTTATAATTTGATGATGCCATAATGTGGCCATAGTCATGATATCATGTAGTGATTGTTACAAATTTGGTATAGAGTGATTCTTCAGATCATGAGATATACTCATGCCTGCCTTTAAATCGATATTTATTTTTATTGAGAAGCATAATATATATTATATAATTAAAAGAGGTTTAAAAACCCCTGATAGTATTAATTAATTGGGAACATTATTATTCTCAATGATCATATATATCATTAACCATTATCACAAGCAATTTTACGGAACTTTAGCTAGGGAGGGAACTAATTAATTAATGCAATGGTTGTTATTCAATATTTCTATGATCACAAAAACATGATTGATTAATCATTTTCTTAATTAATATATCAAGATTCTTGCCATCAGACTAAGGGAATTTCCCCTTGAATTAACCGTGGTGCACTTGTAAGAAACTTCTTGCCGAGGGCCTGTGCATCATCGGGATTAGTCGGAACTCTGTTCTCGAACACCCGGTGCTAATTAAAAAAGTTGGGTCATAATTAAGCAGCTTATCAGAGTACTGGAGTACTCATGCATGGATCAGTAGTAGTGTTGCTGGTAGCTAAATATATATGGGCGGGGGGTATAACACGTTACTGCATGTGTTGATTTTGTAGGGATATTCAAGAAGGGGATTATCTTCAGGGGTAGGCTTGGGTTCTAATTATTATGTCAAAGAAGACGTAGATTCAAAGGGTTATAAAGGAGATCAAGATCATGATCATGATGTAAAGCTGACAGATTACGAGCCACCACATCAGACACCGCCAATTCACAACAAAGTATCCTATTTAGGAGGAGGCTAGCTGCGCGCTATATATATATTATATATAGGGATCAAGAAGCTGGCGATCGAGCATTAATGTACGTAGTAGTACTCTTTTAATTTTAAGATAGATATGGAAATTAGCCATCATGTGGTGCTGCTTTAGTTTTCTATATATTATTGTTCTATATATATTATATATTATATGGGCGTTGTCTCGTTGATTTCTTTTAAGTGATCGATGTGTTATGATCACTTAATGTCAATGGGCAATGGTTTCTATGAAATTCCATGTTGTTATATTTAATTGGCCATGGCATGCCTGGATGCATGCGATTGCGATGGGTTTCTCCCCGCCGACTACTCACTACTCCAACAATATTTATTAGAAAATGTTAAATGTAATTAAGAAAAACTTACAAAAAATTTACTTAATTCTCCACATGTCAGTTATTTGAAAATCATTAAATTTAAAATTTAAAATTTGAATTTAAAAAGAAAACTAACAAAATGAATCTTGTAAGTAAATACCCATATAGGGAATTCTTGCCCGGCCGTTGCAAGCTGGCCGGAAATCCTCTGCATTTTAAAAATGAACCAATTAATTCCAAAGTCCAAAAATCAATGGCAAAAACCATTTATTTTTCTTGTGTTTTGAACTAGCAGTTAGAAATCATGTATAATATTACAAAACAATTAAAAATCAAGACAATTAAATCACGATTCGATCTCTTATTTTGAGGATGTCTTAAACAAGAACGATAAACATGAGAGTTATATTATGCTGCATGCATGCTTTCCTTCTTCCTTCTGATAATAATTTATAAGAAGATCGATCGATCTAAGCAACCCAAGTTTTTTAATTTTTCTCTTGAGCTCAGTTGCCTCTCCTACAATATATATTTTTGCAAGCTGCGTGTCCTAATTACCGCATGCATGATCGATAAATATCATGGTGAAGTAGTATTGGTGTTGCATGCCTAACTGGTTTTGTAGGTACTTGAAGTGGCCGAAGCACTACTACGGAAGAGGAGTTATATATGCGCCTCTCAAATGATCCTTCAGGAAATTTTAACAATTTAGTCATTTTAGAATAATACTATATATAGTTTTAAGCTGATGTACGAGTCACGTACACGTGCATCCCTTTTAAAAAAAATGGAGTCTCTACAATAAAAAAAATAATAATTTTTTCATACGAATCTCATATTTATATACCCACTTTTTTAAAAAAGAATCACATGATTTGCTCAACCTGTAAATTTTATTTTATTTTTATCTTCACCCTTAAATGCAAAAGGTTTCAATTTGCTTCTAAACTACTAATATATATATATATATATATAAAAGAAAAATTTAATTGTAAGCGATTCTGCACACTAATACGTGCATCCATTCAATATGATTGGTCTAAAAGTAGATTTTATTGAAAATAGTGCTAATTTAAATTTAGAATATGAAGTGTGTGTCTCAGTACTTTATACTCTTCATCTAATTCTAATTCGAATTCTTAGCAATATTGCACCACGTACGACCAGTATTTCGTTAATCTTAACCGTCCGATCTTAATTCTTAGCAATCATGATTGTGTAAATTAATTGAGGTTTTTTATAGCTAAAAATATAATTTAAAAAATAGATTATAATTTGTGCGTGAAAATCTTAATTATTCTCTGGCACAAAAGATTAATAGCATAAGAAATTGTTTTTAATTATTTAATAAATATTATCTAAAAAATAAAATCACAAAAAACTGAATTTTGTATGTCTTTAACAAGTCCAAAACCTAATACACATGTGAGAAACGCTTTGCAATAGCCCTGTTGCTGTTGGGCGAAAAACAGCTCACCAATGGGCTGGCTATTGAAGAAATTCATTGGCTTAAATCATCTCATATAACTGGTTTGATAAGAGAGGATTTGCTCATTCCTTATAAATATGTTCAAGACATTGTCCACAGGCAATATGAGATTATTCATCAACATTCTCTCTCACGTGCATGCCAATATTTTTCCTGGTCCTTATTTCGGGGTAAGTAGTGTGGGTCCTCATTCGTCCTGTGTGATGCTCTAATACCATGAAGAAATTCATGGGCCTAACTCATCTCAAAAAACTGGTTCGACAAGAGATGATTGTCCATTCCTTATAAACATATCCAAGACCTTATCCACATGCAATATGAGATTATTCCTCAACAGCTACATGTAAGATAAAGGGGTCTGTAGCACAATAGAACGGAAAGCAGCTGATTAATTCCTCTCGTAGCACAATTCCTCTTTAAGTTGTCTACACAATGAAGCCAAGCACATCAACGAATCAAATAGAAACAAGAAAAATGAACAAACTTACAAATAAAGCTATTAGAGTAATTTTGTACATCTCTTAATAAAGTTTGAAATTAGATTAAGGTTCAAAATTAGTTTTTTTTCATAAAATATAAAATTGCATTTTTCACATGTGCATGACATATTTGAAAATTAAAAGTTTGAAATTTGATTTTTTGAAATATGATTAATTGTCATTTTTTACATATGCATGATATGATTAAAAGTTTGAATTTTAAATTTTTGAAAGATGATTGATTGTCATCTTTTATATGTACATGTTTTGTTTGAAAATTTTGAAAAGTGATTAATGTGCTATTTAACATATGCAAAAAATAGATGATTTTGTTTGAAAATTTTGAAAAGTAAATAACGCTCCTTTTGTCATATGCAAAAAGTAAATGATTAGGTTTGAAGTGAATATTTTTTACGTGAATATTTTTAAATTTGAAAATTAAATCTCATATGCCTGATGTACGGATGAGTGGGGGAGTTTGGGTAAGGGATGAGATTTGGTGTAGGCAAGTGCATAGTTAGTCACATAACATGCTGACGCGGCGGAATGAGATTGGAGGGCTGGTTGTGGCTAGAGACCGGTCTCCAGGTTTACACCATCCAATAGAAGAGTGACACGTATGCAATCTATGTATTGAATGATAGAACCGGATACACTTAAACAAATGTAATGCGATTCTCCCCCTCAGTATCTCTTTCTCCCCGCTATCTCTCTCTCATCGACGAATGTTAGATTTTCTCCCCTCTCTCTTTCTCACTCCTCAGAAGGGCGAACAAGGAGAGATGTGTGGAATATCTTTGATTATCTCAGGCATTCGCATCTATAAAGCGCCATCTCTATTTCTTGATTCATACCTCGAGCCTCTTCGCCCAAGGCTAAACAAGTAAAAGTTTTCCATCTCTTCGAGTCTGCAATTTTCTTTTATTGCTTTCGTTCAACTTCTTATTCATTAAGTGAAACCAGAACGTACTTTATTTAGAATGAGACTTGTTTAGTGTCTATCCAAATCTTCATCTCTATTTGAAAGCTAAAACAAACAAAAGGGTCTCTAACAAATTCGTTATTAGGTGAAGCAGTTTACTCAATATATTATAATACTATTGGCTGCCATGATTTGAAATGTTATTTAGTTTGAAAATGGTTATTTGGGTTAAGATCTTTCTTAATAATCAAGGTTTTCAATTGAATTTTTATTTTATATAAACTGTCATAGAACCCTTACTACTACAACTAATTGTTATGAGTCCACTAGCTAATGTTCCCCATAGATAATCTTAAAGCAGCTCTGTGGGAAAGGGGTCATGATAGATTGAGTAGTAAGAAAGTTTTCCTTTATGTTCACACTTCAAGCTCCATTAAGGAAGAAGAAATTGGGAGATTGTGTGAAATAAAATCTGGTATGGAAAGGGTGGTGACAGGTTTGAGATGAGAGAGAGAGTGAGTACTGATGTAAGGGAGAGATCAAAGTGGCTTTGGGAAAAAGAGAGATTTGGTTTCGTTTGGAATTTAAAATCATCTCAATTGATCTCAACTCATTATTACAATTTTTTTAAATCTTAATACAAAATATAATAAACAATTCAACTTTTTCAAATTCTAAAATAATAATAATAATAAACAATAATATTCTAACAATATTTTATCATATCAACTCAACTCAATTCAACATCCAAATCCATCCTGAAAGGTTCCATCATAAATAAACATAGACCACTTACGCGTCCGTTTTTTATTGAAGGGTGTAAAATAACATTTCACACCAAATCCGATTTGAAGCTTTTCTCATATTTAGAACTTTCGGGCAGTTGAAGTTGATTAGTTTTCCAATGTCATTACCTTTTGTACTTAGTTGTTGGGGGCCCACACTCTCAAATTCATGCAATTTAAAGCCTGACCTAACCAAACCTATATGTCACACGCAAGCTCTCTCGGTCTTTCCAACTTGGCAACTACCTCACCTCGCTACCATTCCATTTTTGCTGGCTGCTCATGGAGACAATGAGCTTCTGGGATAACTTGGTCGAAGAAGCACTTGTGAAGCTTGAATCTCTGAAACTCCTCCGGTCTCTTAGACCCATTCATCTCCCCAATAACCAACAACCAAAACCCATTGAGAATGAAGATCAAAGCTCCTCTAAGCCCGATCGAGAAGAACATGGAAAACAAGCCTTCCAGGTTTTCAACGAAATGCAGCCCTGGGACCGGTCCTCAGTGGAAGTTCAGATTGCTGAGAAAACGTTTCAAATATGGCAGCGTGACCTTCCCTGTACTGGTAGCTAGGCTTCTATTCCCTTCAATTCCTATCGTTATTTGCTTTAGTTTTTTGTAATCTGTGGGTGTTGATTGTAATTCGAATGTGCTCTGCATATTTGAACTTTGATCTTGATTTTTTTTCCTTTTAATTTTCCGAGTAATAATAGTGAATTATCATCCAAAAGAAGGAAACTTTGACCAATGCCTCATTATTAAAACCAAGAGTATAATACATATATAAGTGTATGTAAAGAAATATTTTTGGGAGGCGCAGTCAGGGTTGTATGGAGATAGGGGTTTGAATTATCAATTGTTAAATGCAACTCTTGTGGTCAGAGGGTTTCTGTTTTGGCTGGGGCCTGATGTCTAAGCGCCCTGATCATATGTGATATGGCAATAATGGGATGGATTGAGAGTGTCTGATGCTCTTGGTCTATCTTGATAGTTATATTTGCCTGCAAAGGAAGAATGACACATGAAGAGAAAGTCCTGGCGAGGACAAAAGAGTTAAGTTTGTTGTAAATTTGCAATGCGAAATTATTTGAGTTAAAAATCAATTATGATGAGCAGTTACAAACCAGTTATTGAAATTTAACCCCTAGGGGTTGGCTCAAGTGGTAAAGGCCTTGGGGCTTGGGGGTATGCTCCCCCTAGGTCTAAGGTTCAAATCCCATTGGGTGCAAACAATCTCTTGGGGCCATCAGACTTGGGGATTCTCCCCTTGAATTACCCGAGGTGTACTTGTGGAAAACTCCTTGCCGAGAGCCTGTGCACCCCCAGGATTAGTCGGGACGCTGTTCCGGACACCTAGAGCTAATAAAAAAAAAGTTATTGAAATTTTTTATAATCAACGAGTAATATCTTTTTCTCTCTCAACACGCTCTCTTATGTTGTCAATTGGGCATAACAAGATGTCCTAGCTTTTGAAGATCTGAACCACCATTGCTCATCTTTATTTGAGACTTTATTTTATGGTCCTTCTTTTGGTATTTAGACACTGTTAGACCCTGAATAATACTAATATATAGCTTCTTATTATTCACATTGACAATTGACTATTGCAGGAGATGAGGCTTTCGGTAGAGATGAAGTAACTAATAATGAAGAAGAGGCCATCCCTCTGAAGTTTAGAAAGCTACTTTTGTTCTCTGGAAATGATTATTTGGGCTTGAGCACTCATCCTACAGTTGGAAAGGCTGCTGCTAAGGTGTTGCTTGATCATTAGTTATTTCCTTGAAGCATACTTTTACTAGATTCATTAACCTTTTTTTCTGTAACTTTCCCAGTTTCCCCTCTTTTTCTGAACATGCTGTTAAGACATTATGAACTTGTTATAAACCAGGCAGCCCAAGAACATGGAATGGGTCCAAGGGGTTCTGCTCTAATTTGTGGTTATACCAACTACCATAGGTTACTGGAGTCGAGCTTGGCAGACCTAAAGAAGAAAGAGGTAATAGCGTATTATAATAATGCCTTAAGCTGTTCATGTTTTTTTTTTTTTGCACGGTACACCTAGCCATTTCTCGATAAAGCCAAATCGATCATAGAAATGGAACCAACAAGTACACTTGGCAATCATACAATGTTGACATGAGCCATTGTGGAATTCTACATTCATGATTGACCTGGTTCCACTGATGATGATTATCAAGATCATCAATGTGAAAAATGGAATATGATTTGTTGAAGCCATGGAAATCAAATACGTGGTTTCCTTGGAGATTTAATACTTTGGGTGCTGTTTGTTTGATCACCATTTGTACTATCTATAACCTATTCTAGTTATTTCAGCCAAAAACTGATGCATTCTTTTTTAAAATTTATGCTATAGGATTGCCTTCTGTGTCCTACAGGGTTTGCAGCTAATATGGCCTTGATGGTAGCATTAGGAAATATTGGCTCTCTCCTGGCTGCAGGTAAAACACATTTAGAGGAAGAAAGGATCGCCATATTTTCTGATGCGCTGAACCATGCATCAATAATCGATGGTATTCATCTTGCTGAGCGACAGCGAAGTACGGAAGTGTTCATATATCAACATTGTGACATGTCTCACCTTAATGCATTGTTGTAGGTTTTTACCTTTGTCTTAAATTTTCAATTTCCCTGTTATTGCTAAGCATACTCTATCCAGGACTCATATTTTTGCAATTTATTTGTTTTTTGGCAGGTCGAAATGCAAAATGAAGAAAAAAGTTGTTGTGACTGATAGGTTAGTCATGTTATAATAAACATTGTGACACGTGTACATGAGTGTGCATTGTTGAACTTGGTGATTGACTTAAATCTTCCTTCTAATGCAGTTTGTTTAGTATGGATGGGGACTTTGCACCAATGGTCGAACTTGCAAAGCTCCGTAATAAGCATCAGTTTTTGTTAGTCGTTGATGATGTAAGTCACTTTTATTTATTGATTCTTATGGTATCAAAAGAAGCTGTTTGGAGCCTGTCTTGAAGATATGGTATTCATCTTGAGATTGCATAGTCAATTTTACTTTGTTACTTTTGTATCATCGACATACACTTTGGTTTAGTTCGTGTAAAACAAAAAAAAAAAGGTTCCACCATTCACTTTCTTTGATGCTGAACAATAAAAGATACTCTTGTTAAGAGTGTTTTCAGGCTCATGGAACATTTGTTTGTGGTAAAAGTGGAGGCGGAGTGGCTGAGGAGTTCAATTGTGAAGAAGATGTAGACATATGCCTTGGCACTTTGAGTAAGGCTGCAGGTTGCCATGGAGGATTTATAGCATGCAGGTAATCTTCCTTGTATACTCTCCCATCGTTGCTACTGTTGGAGAATAATAGATATTGATAAATGAATAAGGTTCATCTAATCGATGCTTGGGAACATAATATTTTTCACTGTGCTAGACTTGGCATAACAAACCATAACAATGCAATTTTTTATCGCAATATGAACAGCAAAAAGTGGAAGCAATTCATACAATCAAGGGGTCGCTCCTTTATATTTTCAACTGCTATGCCAGTCCCCATTGCTGCAGCTGCCCATGGTAAATATTAGTTTTTTTATTGGGGGCATTTATTCTCATATTAAGCTCTTTCTATAAAAGCATATATATTTAAATACATGCATTCATTGATTATTAAGTTACACTAGCCTACTTATCAAAAAAAGTTACACTAGCCCAATAAATTTTGATTCCATTACTTTACCCTCTATCCCATTTTTATGGAAGAGACGAGCAATTTGAGCTAGAATTTCTTTCTTTTTCATGGACCAGGAATTTTTTCATCGTTTGACTTTGATCAGTTTCCCATTTACAAAGACTTGCACCATCTGGCACATCTTAGCTTTGACCTGAAACATGTGGGTTCAAATGCCAAAGCAGACAGCTAGGCATCACGTTGGTCATAATGATTTATCAGTTAACACATGCAGACTTGTACTCAGATTGTAGATAGGTAATGACTGCAATTGGCCCATTTTGTGACTTCACTCTTCAAAGGTCGTGAATTCAATTTTGCTAATTGCAAATTCTTTTTTCTTCCAGTCCAATAAGAGCTTTGCAGACAATTATTTTGGATCCTGGGTGGGAGAGAGAGAGAGAAACTTAAGGTGGTAGTATCTGCACTTTTTTATCCCAGTTCACGGTACTATGATGGCCAAAATTGATAGGTTGTTGCTGACCAAATGAAAGCAGAATGAACACGGACTGTGCTGACTATATGTATACATACCTGGATATTTGGTATTCTAAGTTAGATCCCTTGTATACCTATTGCAAATTTTAAGACTTAAACATATTCTGTCTTAAAGCCTTCGTCTCCCATTGCTTCTCCCTCATAATCTGACCTAGGACATTAATTAAGATTGACATCAAATAGTTGTCTCCTTTGCCTCGGTGATGAAAATTTTTCCCTTAAAAACTGGAGTGTGAAATGCAGCTGCAGTTACTGTTGCAAAAAAGGAGACATGGCGTAGAAGGGAAATTTGGAAACGGGTGCAAGACTTCCATACCTTTACGGGAATCACAATCACGAGTCCCATAATCTCTCTTATTGTGGGGAGTGAAGAAAAGGCCCTGCATGCCAGCCGGTCTCTCTCTCTCTCTCTCTCTCTCTCTCTCTCTCTATGATTATGTTCATTTGCTAAAACAGATACTGAATATGTCAATCATTCTGAAACAGCCATTTGTTGAGATCTGGATTCCATGTAACTGCAATCAGACCCCCAACGGTGCCTCCCAACTCATGCAGGTTTGTCGTGTACTCATCATTCTTGTATGTGCAAGCATAATTTTTAGTCTTTCTTTTTTGTATCTTGGGGACTCTTTATCTTTTGAAATTGCTGCTATTTTCTCATTCATCAACTACAGGGATTTCAATTTGGTTTCCCACCGCCACCCAAAAAAGAAAGGGGGTCTTTATCTGGACAGTTTAAACATTGGAACACATTTACACTTTTGCATCTTTCATGCATATATACAATAATACAAGTATGTAATTAGGCATATGTATGTCGCATAGTCTATCATATTCCACCTTCTGAAGTTGCACATCCTTTTACATTGACTAGAGATGTCAGTGGTTTGATCAGGTCAGGTTGTGATTGGCTGGGCCAAAATATTAAAGAACTGACTACCCAAAATACGAGTTAATAGTTAATACAATCTATGTATATATATTGAAATGCATATACATGTAGATATGTCAAAGATAGCACCGGAAAAGATGTAGGGAAGTTCAAGGTATTGAAAAACAGTTAAAATCAGGTCGAACTTTGGAAAGCATTGCGGAAAATTAGAGTCCGATTTGAGTTTCTAGTATGGAAGTGATTGCTTGATGTTTTCTTGAATTAGTCTTGAATACACTAATTTATCATTTAAATCCCCACTTCCCTCATCTCTCTCTCTCTCTCTCTCTCTCTCTCTCTCTCTAGGCTTCGGGTGACTCTCAGTGCAGTGCACACAACGGATGATCTGAAGAAGCTCACCACTGCGCTGTCGCACTGCATTGATCTCCAAGATATTGGCATCCAAAGCTCGAATGGATATGCAAGGTTGTAGTTTGAATTCCACCTTCCTTTTCTCCCTGTTCCTGCAAGGATCACATTGATTCGTTTCTGCCTGAATAATGGAATTGCTGTAAATTTTCTTGTCATCAACAGTGACAAGATACTCACGGGCATCTTGGGCAAGACAAATTCACCTCTCTTTTTTTTCAAAAAAAGAACAATATAGCTTCTATTGCCCACCAATGAATGACCTGGCTAGATCACTTGCACGGGTTTTTTGGTCAGCATTTTTCTATTCTCGAGTCTGCCTAAGTTAGGACCAGAGACGATTCTTATTATTAACTTGAAAGCAACCGTAAACGATCCTTGGGTTCTACAGATTAATTTAAACAACTATTTTTGCTTGGCAAGTAGTGGAAGTAGCCAACCTTCTGTCACGAACCAGATATCCTCCATTCTCTTCTTGTAAAGAGCGCTAGACCACCTGCATAGCTCTCAAAGTGAACAGCTAAGGTGCATAAGAATTTTAAAATGGGATTAAATGAGTGTATGTACTTCATTTTCTTGCTTTTTATTCACGAAATTATTAGATAACTCTGATCTGGCAACGACAGAAAGGGAGTACTCGAATTGGGCCGACCAACTGCATGCAGATAACGTGGTTGCTTTTATATGGCCGAATATCAAAATTCACAGCAACATACACGTGAAGAGTGAGTGAAACAGTATTATTCCTATATTATATGTATTCATCCTTCCAAAAGTACTGTTGTTCGCATGCATTGATTACACACTGACAATCAAAATTTGCCTTCCTAACATTAATTTCCTTCCAAAAATGACAATCCTACGTGAGTCCAATGGATGTACAGCTAGTATTTATCCCCTTCCTTCCCATGTTCGGTATTCCAAGTAAGATATTGTCCAAGAGTGTAATATATAATAAATCTCCTAAGAAGACCAGTAACTAAACCTTAGCATATATAGACGCTCTTATAGGCAAACTAAATCCACTCAACCCCGATTAGACATATCCAAAGACGGGTTAGAGGTAGCCAAAGCCAACCACCACCCTTCTCCCGACTGCAACCACGAGGACGAGGAGGAGTTGATGGTGGAAGAGGAGCAACCGCTAGGAGTTTGCTGCTGCTCGTCACAGTTCCTCGTTAAATCCATGTTTTCCGTTCCCTCTTTCTTAGCCAGGACCAACTGTATACGAAGTAAAGAAGAAGCACAATATAAGCACAAGAAGGATTCATTTTCTTTTTAATTAGTATGTAAATAAAGTAAAATCTCGGAGATCAAGAGGAGTACTGAGATGCTCACGTACGTGTGGCATTGAAGCATCGGAGGTCACGCAATGGTGCCTTCTTTGGTAGGTGATAGTCCCACAAAAGCCGGTGTCAGTGTGTTGGATCTGAGGGGGCTCATTGAGGTTGATGACGGAGCAACTTTTGATAGTGGAGTAGGGAGTCTCAGGCGGAGGAGGAGGAGAGGGAGAGAGAGAGGGTTTAGTGACACTCTTAAGAATGGCATTGCTGAGGAGCCTCTCAGCCAATGGTTTGACCGGTGAAGCTGGGTGCGGGCCCAGCTGGGTCTGACATGGAGGGAGCTGATTCTGAAAGTGGCATACTGAAGTAGTGGAAGAGGCTGAGGGTGGAGTTGGGGTTGGGACCGTTAGGAGGTCTTCAAGGTGGACCACAGACTGAGGAGACATGGCCAGCATGTTTGGCCACAGAAAGGTCCCCTGTGGCTTGCAAATCCTGAACCCACTCTTCAGCCTTTCTATTTTTGCTGCCTTGTCCTCTGTTGCTCTGACTGCTGCCTCGTCTCTCCCTTTGTCTTCTGCTGCTGTGACTGCTGCCTTGTCTCCCCCTTTGTCCTCCTCTTTCTCTTCGCTTGATTTGCTCGCTGATTTGTTCTTTTGTTCCAACTCTTTCGTCTCTCTTTCAGTGCAGTCTGATGGTGTTGTTGGCGATCCCATCAATAACGGTGGTGGTGCTTCTGATTCTGACACGATTGGTTCCTCCACAGTTGATTTCAGCATTCCCAATTGCAACTGCGTTAAACACCGCCTATCAATAACATGAATCTCTGCTTCATCATTTACCACCATTGGAGATATACATGTTTGTGGTCCCCATGTAATTAGTTAAAATATTATTTTCTATAGTTAATGCCCTTCCTTCTTGGTATCAATGTATATATGACCAAGGGTGATGCTTGGTTGCTCTCAAAGTGTTCCCAGTGTTTATTTTTTTTAGTTTTAAATAAAAAAAATACACAAATTCGCTAATGGTAATTTTTTAAAAATTGCCAACACATCTCAAAATCATATAAAAACATTACTCATCCTTCAATGGTAATAATAGTTAATCATGATAAAAAAAAATATAATAGTTAATGAACCCGCGCGATCCACCTTAGAATACGCCTAATGAACTGGGACATTCAAAAACAAAAAGTAATTTTCAGGTCATACCTATATTCGTCCAATCAACAAACATTGAGGGGAAGGTTCAAGGTTTTGGTACCTCCATTCCACTCAATGCTAGTGCAATCTCCGCCAGTTGTTTCCCCATCTTAGCTTTCCTCTTCATCAAATCTATATACGTTTCCTGTGAGAGCATCATCGTTGAAACTGGGTTAATCAAGCTGCATGAACAAAGTCACAAAATTAAATTATCCTAAACTTGTCCACTCTTGAATTTCATGTTCACCTTCAGTGGAATCAATGAACCTTCAAAGTTCCAGTTCAGACTCGTCACAGAAGAGTTTGGGGTAGTGACAATAGCCAGATTCTCCTCTTGCTCCTTGGTCACCAGCTCCTGCATATCCCTGTTCAAGGACACAATAAGGCCAATTCCCTACTATGAAAAGGGCCTACCTAAGAGTAGTGATAACAAGAGAAAATATACTACTGAGATCCATAATCCCTACAAAAGGGACACATACATAAGAAATTCTGAAAAGAGAAGTGACTTATCAAAAGAGCAATTCTGAAAAGAGAGATGGCACAATATTACATGAATTATAGCAAGAAAAAGGTATCGAAAAAAAGATCAATTATATCGAGAGAAAGTTCGCTACCTTTTCATTTTGGCGATCTCTTCCTTGAGTGCCCTTAGCTCTCTGGCACAAACGGGATCCTGAGATGGGTTATCTCCCGGTTTCCACCCAGGTGGTGGGGTCCAATAAGCGTCCTGAACCCCAGCTTCCTTCCTGACATTTACCAGGTCAGCACTCTCCAGCCAATACTCCATGGCTCCTTCAGCATTGTGTCGCCGCCGGAACCGTTCAGTCCCACCCGGCGCTACCTTTCCAGCCATATGCTTTAGCAAATGGTCTAATAAACCGGTATCACCGATGAGCTTCCTTGCCTCTGTTCTCAGTGCTGGCCTTAGTATTGGATTCCCAAAGACTGCTCCTTTGGCCTTCAAAATCTTCAACATGTTCTCCTCGGCCAGCTTATACCTTCACCAAGACAATTTAGCCCATTACATCTAACAGTCAACAACTAAATTGGTTTTAAAATGTTGATCAATTTAATAAGCTTCAGAATTTTAAAAGTGAACAGTCCTCTGTCCGCACCTCTCCACAGACCATCTTTCAATGGAATCTTTTAATTTTTTCCTCTTACTCTGATTGTAAACCTGAATCTGATATTGCTTCTCATGCGTAGCTTTTTTGGGTTTTTGAGCTCTGCTAGAACCATGGCACTTTCTCTTAAGATTCTTCTTCGTCATAGACGACACTACCTTTACAGCTTCTCCTTCAATTTCCTCTACCTCATCGTCATCTCCTTCCTCTTCCTGTCTCCCTCTCCTTTGTTCTTCGTCTGTTAATTTCCTCGATAAAGTTTCCACCTTTTGCTCTTCTTGACCCCCTAGGAACCGGACCTGCCTACGCTTACCCCACTGTACTATGCCAGTGAGTTTTAGCTCAGACCAGCACGAACCCTTCTTAGAAACTTCATTCCTGAGCCTCGTCCTCAAGGCTGGGCCCGAGTCTTTCTCGGCCGTCACAGGAGGCACTCCCCAGAAGTTCCACGAGTTTCCCTTTTCTGCAATTTCCTGAGCTGGTATTCTTCGGTAAAGCGCGTCTCCAGCGAGGTTTGAATCCATTATGTGTTTCTCATTTAGTGCAGGGAGCTGCTTCCCCTCTGGCCTCCCACAGTTGCCATTGCTGAAGTGCGTACGAAGAGAGAAAGTGCTTGGGAACCTCACTGCAACCTGAAGCTGAGTCTTCTCACTCACCTGCAGCAAAATCCCAATCGTCAAAATAGAAAGGCATATAGAAATTTTCAGAAGTATGCTCTACATGTATTGGGTTATGTGTCCATGGTATAAATACCATGACGACCCGGATTGACTTGAGCTGATCTGGGGTTTGTGGGGTGAGCTTGGAGTGGTCGATTTCATAGAAAGAACCCACTTTTATGTGCTGAATAGCGTCCGAAGCCTCTGCAATACCAAAAAGGCACAAAAAATGGGCAAGGAAGCTGAGTCTTCAAGTTCTTGGGGAATATTAATATAAATTCGAAATTTAAAAAAAAAAATTGCGGGCATATTGGGTATGTGGAAAACGATATTATCAGGAGTGGTCATGATGATGGTCATGTGTTACCTAGTTGAGTGCAGATGGACGAACCTGTGGGCATTGCATGTGTGGCCCAAGATGGCCTTTCTGCTTGTTTTTCAAAGTTCACCATTTCCTGCGCGCCCATAAACAAAAGCATGCACACCAGACACCAAGTAACTAAAACACCCAATTGATCATTCTGCTGAGCTAAAAATGCACACACATTTACGCCTGCCGATGATTCTTTCACATCATTTGGTTGGCGCATGTACATACTGCGCGCACACAATGCTCAGAGAATATACTTTGCTTGGCTGCTAGGGAAATGATTTGTATTACGCTGATAACGCTTTTCGCCATGCATGCGGTTTTCGTAATCTCATGATTAGAGTTTTTTCTTTGGGGGCGGCTACTATACGCTCCAACTCGACCGCTGTTCATACCGTCCAGTGTAAAAAGTTTTTTTTTTTTTTAAATATTTTTTTAATATATTTAAATATATTTAAAAGATAAAAAAATATATCAATACATTTAAAATCATTCTTTAATCACTAAGTAAAAAAAAATTATCCAACTATCAAATAGAAGTGTCAAAAAAAGTGAATATAATAGTGTTTCCCTTTTTCTTTATCCTTTTTATTTTTGTTCTTTAGCATATGCAAGTACACGAACAAAACCTCAGAATCTCACCGATTTGCTAACGAAACTGGGAGGAGATGCGACGCGCATTTGTAGCACGTGTATGGACATAAAGTTAGTTAAAAAAAAAAGGTGCTTTGTACTACACCGTTGGATTGGCTTTCGCTTGGGGTTATAATGATCACCGCATCAGCGTATGATGGTTAACAGCGCGCGCGACTGAGAACACGCTTGGTGTTCGAATAACAGAATAGGAAAAATAGGGAGTCTGAGACGGCCATGCGTGAGTGAGCGAGAGAGAGGGAGACATTGGAAGTGACTGCCCAGAGAAAAACTAACAAAATAGGGTGAGCGAAAGAGAACGCTTACTTGAGCTGCGGCAATATCAAACTCACACGAGCTTTCTTCCATGATCACGATCTACATAACAGAGCAAAATGTGGCATGTAAAAAACAGATTTAATCGGAAAGTGCAAATAATAAAGGGATCAATTTAGAAGTTTGGCGCTCATTTTCTTTTTCTTTTGTTTCCTTTTTTGACCGAGTGTGGACATGGCATGGGGATTTGGGGTACCGAGATCACTTAGTAAGAATATGAGAATTTAAAGGCTCTATGGATAGTAAGGAATTGGAAAGATTGCGGCTGTGTAAGAAAAAGCTACCATGATTAAGATAGCACTATTGCAGACCAGAACTCAGAGAACGTTGAAGCATAAGCAGGTACACACACATCGTCTGACGGTGACACTAATGTAAAGAAGCTTGTAAACACGGTGAATACTTCAGTTCAAGTGTGAAAAAGGTACTGGACTGTAATGAAAATGGGTTTTGGAAACATGCATTTGGATTAATTGTTGTAGTGTTTCTCTTCTCTTTTTGAATGAAAAAAGATAAAGGTGTTTGAGTGATCATGAGATAGCATATGCATGCGATGTACAGGCTAGGGGCCGGAAGTAACAAACTCCATTTCCTAGAAAACAAGTGCAAGTTTTTTTTAAGCTCCCAATCGGTTTTTATTTTCCCGGAAAGTGAGAAACAACTTCATCAGCATTCCAATGCAGACAGATAGAAAAGAGAAAAAAAATCAACAGAAAAATATTAGTAAAAAGAGAAGAGAAACGACTCTGTATATTGGGTTACACGGACGGACGTTTTCCTCCAGAATCGTGCGAATTTTCTAAAGCCAAACAACAAGCAATTAATGATCATCAGAATCATCTGAGTTATCCGAGACTAGTTAGAAAGATCAAGCTTGCATTACCTTTGAGAAGTATATTCCAAGCTTACTGTGAGAAAACCTTAGCTAGCTATAAAACCTGTAAATCATTACAAGTTGCCGATCATATTTTGGATGATCAGAAACGAACAACATCCAT
The DNA here is from genome assembly GCA_961763995.1 of Juglans cinerea. NCBI lineage: Eukaryota > Viridiplantae > Streptophyta > Magnoliopsida > Fagales > Juglandaceae > Juglans > Juglans cinerea. Next base: position 38,434,404 of record CAUIVZ010000002.1, on the reverse strand, counting down.
GGATGAATGAGAAAAACGAAAGAGAATAAGAAGAGATAGGGATCAGAGAGAGAAGAATGGCAAACCTCTGTGTCTCGGAATTGTAGACAGAAAAAGTTGGTCTTATTCCTTTTCTCAGTGATATTTTCTCAAGAAAAAAAAAATGCAGAGAGAGAGAGAGAGTGGAGCGAAATTCTGTTATGCGTCGAACAAACAAACGAACCGAGCGATGCTCCATTTTACAGTGTGAGAGTGTAATGATTACGAGACGTGTTGCACATCACGTGACCTCTCCTACCTTAAAATCAGTTAGATATATTTTTTTTAATTTCCCAAATATGCCCCTCGCCTCTTGGTCGAGACATCGAGGCCCCATTTTTTTTTTTAAATTTATATTCATTATCTTGACCTCACATATCATATATAATTTTTTTTTTATTTTTTTCTTTTATCATGTAATATATAAATGACAAATAGAAGAAATTAATTAATTTAAGAATAATAAAATAAAAAATATTAAAACTCATTTTCATTTAGTTGAATACATGAATGGATTTCGAACTTCGTTCTCTTATTTGTAGACTATAATTTATGTCATCTAATCCAAAACATCTTGACAATAACATCCCCATACGAGTCAGTGTGTGACATAGGGTGGATCCCGGCGTCGTTTCATCGATCTCATTATATGATGAGTTGTGACGACACGGTTTGGGCTCGCATAGATGCATATTGTGTCTCATGAATATCAATTCTTCTATATACAAATGTCGGCACGGAACCGACTGCAGTGCCACGTCAGTTAATATTTTAATATAAAAAAAAAAGAGAGGAAAATGTATGAAATATGCAGAATGGGAGGGAAATTGAAACTGAAACAAAAAAGCACCTTGCTCGAGCTGAACCCAGACCCAGAGACTCATCCTCGGAACGATCTTGTCCGTGGTCGCCGCCGTGGACTGAAGAACCGGTTGTTGTGGTCGTTGTTCGTCACACATTCCGAATCTGAGCCGCCATCGACGTGGGTCTGCTCTTAGTCACTGGCTAAAGTTATCTCTCTGCACGTGTATATGGTATCTTAGTTCAAAATTAGTGTATGGAGCTATCTTCCATTTAAACGGCTTTGAATTTCATTTGGTACCGAGAGGAACTGCAAGGGGTGCTCAAGGGAAGGTAAGAAATGATGATAAGAGATAAATCTATAAATCTACCAGTATACAGTAACACCATTTTGATTTAAATGTTGTTTCAAACAATTGCAAAGTGTTAATGTAGAACTTACTGGTTTAAAACTTAAACAGACTAAGGTGAATAGTTTGATAAAATTTATTGGGAAAGATTTTCTTTTCCTCCAATATTCAGAACGTAAAATAAATGATATTTGCAATCTAGTTTGCTTACTCTTTTATTCATGTTCAAAACTTACATGTGCTTTGACTGCTAGTACTACTTCATTGAACAAAAATTGAGCCATTTCTTAGGGTTCCTAACCATTGATCAGTTTGCCATAAGACCCTAAAGAAAGGAAAATAAGACAAGATTTTAACATCTTCGTCTTTTGTCGTATTACTTTGTGGATCTTGGATCTTGGATCCCCACGTGTGAAAACTTTAGGAGATTTAGTTTCCCAATCTTTTTCCTACCTTTGATTAGCAAATAATGCATTGAAGTTATTTGCTTGTTGATGTTGATCTAACATTTATGAGGATGTAAATAATTGTGTAATACTTTTATAGAAGATTGATGCAGATTGATGCGGATTGATGTTGATCCAATTGTTACTGCATATTGATACTGTTAAAATGATAAAAGAGGTTGAATCTGTTGAGTGGAAGTAAGTTTGGCTGTGTAAATACTCGGTTAGATTTTCACATGTTGTTGGTCCAGCCTTTTTATGCTTAATGATCTCATTCCATTTCCTGCAGGGCCTATAGAGAGAAAGTTGAAATGCTGAGGAAGAAGAAATTGGAACTGCAGGTTGCTAGGTCTTCCAGTGATGATGATAGTGATGAGAATTTTGCAGTTGGTTGGAGAGCTCAACACTTGTGAACAAGTGGATTTTGCCTGTCACTGAACATAAAACTTTATTTTCATATAAATTTTAGCGCCTTTCATATAGGAGTCAAACTATAAATTATTGTAAATATTTCTTTGAAAATGCGTAATTTCATGTTTGAATTTAGCTAGATGACTCATGCATAGCCACAGGTCTGTTTTACCAAGTGAATGAATATTGTGCTGCTTAATTTGCAGATGCTGGATGTTTTTTGTTTTATTGAGCACATGAAGCTATATACTGGTGGTTTTGATTGGAGGAAAGATTGAATTATGACAGTCTTAGAATTATGGCTATGTATATGATCGTCTATTCTGATGTATTTAGACTTATGGCAGTCTTAGAATTCTGGGCATAATCATTCACTTCACCACGCCTTTCACTAAATGATTGCACATGATACAATTATAACTTTAGGAAAAAACTAATATTGGGAGAAAAATTAGAAAAAGTGCAAGGTAGACTTTGCAATGGGTTTGGAATTTGTAATTTTGTAATGAGTTTTTTGTGGTTTGAATGTAATTCATGGATTTTGTATTGAATGTAATTCATGGATGTATTTCATAAATTTTGTAATGGTTTGCTGTGGATGACAGTAACTTAATGCGTGTTAAATGAGTGGCTTTTGATTGCATTTTTAATGCGTAAATCTGTTGGCATGTTAAAAGCTAGAACTGCTGGAAATCTGTTGGCATGTTGGCATGGGTAAATCTGTTGGCATGTTGACATGTTTAATGCACAAGAACTACTAGAAACAAGAGGTGGTAAAAAGCTAGATTTATATTCATTTCAATGGTTGCCTTCACCAAGGCTTTATATACCAGCCACATTGTTTTGGATTTACATAAGTCAGAAAAGTCAGAAATACATACTTAAGTTATGTATTTACAAACCAAGTTCCAAAATCAATTAGATACTATTAAGTAACATGACACAACAACTAGAAAAGCCCAATACAGTCAGAGCAGTGTGTGTGAATGCCTTATTTCAACTTGTTGCTCTAGAAGCACCAACTCTTTCAGAACCCCATCATTTCTATTTGATAGTAAAATCTCTCTCTTCTGGATTTCATCTGGATGAAGGCCACAAAAGTGTATATGTTATGCAGTGTAACCAAACAATTCAGGAAAGTAGAGGAAAAAGTATAAAGTGCAACATTCAGAGCAATGCATACCTTTAAACAATGCTAGAGCAAAGCTCTCAAAAAGCAATGAAACTATTACAAATAACAAGATAAAGACCTGCAGAAGAACAGAACATAAAGAATAAAAAGGGTCTAAAATTGAAGTATAAAAACCTCATATGATCAATGGTACATAGGGCATGGGGCAATTTGTAGAACAGGTGGATAACAAGCACCACTGGGGTTTGGCCTACTGGAAAGGTGTAGCTACATAATTACAACCTAAAACAAGAGTGCAGATAACTCTTTTGTTCTTAAATCGCCCTTTTCCCATAAAAAATGGTTGCTAACAATTGCATTGCACAATCTTTTCTCGACCAAGCAACCTCAGCAAACCAATTTTACTATTCCCTTGAGCCCCCCCTCCCATCAAAGAAGCAAAAATATCGATATAGCTTATATATCATGCTAATTAAACTACCCATGAGTTGCATAAATCCTTTTAGGTTGATCTAAAGCACATCACTACTTTTTCTGGAAAACCAATGCTTTAACTAAAAAAAAAATCATAAAATTGTAATAAGAATAACTCGTAAAGGTACATGCATAACCAATACCGTAGCATAATCACTTGCAATAAGATGAGCAGAGAGTAAACCTCCAAGAACGCGAATAGTAGTCTCAAACACAAACACTGTCTTATTCTCATAAAGAAAATCCAAAGTTATGCAGCAGGTGACCAAAGCAATTCTAGCTGAAATTCAAAAAAAAAAAAAAAAAAAAAAAAAAAAGACAACAAAAAAAAAATCGCCTAAGCCTTATGTGTTCTTCAACAAACTTTTGATTACTTAAAAAATATGCTAAAAGAAAATCTGAACGATATCAGTTATTAAGATACAGAGTATTACAATGTAAAATACATGCATATACAAAATGCAAGAAACCCGAAAAATTCCACACAACAAAATGAAAACCAGGATTTCATATATGGTGGAGAAGACAAACCGGCTTCGTGGCTCTGGTAGAGAAGACCAAGTGGGTTCTGGTGGAGAAGACCAAGAAACCTTCCTGGGGAAGACCAAGTGGGTTCTGGTGGAGAAGACCAAGAAGCCTTCCAAGGGAAGACCAAGTGGGTTCTGGTGGAGAACCCTTTTGTGTTCTTCAACAAACTTTTGATTACTTAAAAAATATGCTAAAAGAAAATCTGAACGATATCAGTTATTAAGATACAAAGTATTACAACATAAAATACATGCATATACAAAATGCAAGAAACTCGAAAAATTCCACACAAGAAAATGAAAACCAAGATTACAGATATGGTGGAGAAGACAAACCGGCTTCGTGGCTCTGGTGGAGAAGACCAAGTGGGTTTTGGTGGAGAAGACCAAGAAGCCTTTATGGGGAAGACGGTGGGTCTAGATCGAGTGGGAGAAAGTGAAATCCAGAAGCCCCTTTTACTCGTTTCGACACTGACCAAAGCAAAGCAAAAGGAAGCCTTCGTGGGGAAGACGATGGGAATGGGGAGAAGGGTCTGGATCGAGCGGAAGAAAGTGAAGGGAAATGTGAAAGTGAAATATGCAAGAAATGATTTTCGATTTCAAAATGCAAATGACGCCGTTTTGTGCCACGTAGTACACAGTTTCATGCCGGTTCCCCAAACTGGTTGTAAGTAGACTTTTTTCGTGAATATATAAAATTAGTACTTTTACTTATAAGTCGGTATGAAAAATTAAAAATGTTACATATTCAAAAAAATTACATAAAAATAAATATACAAATTGATATAGTTTCACGTGATTCTTTAGATCTACTATATTAAGTCACATCAATTTGTAGATTTACTTTTATGTGATATCTTTATAGTAAAAATATTTCTTATAAGAAATATGCTTTCTATAATGCTTAAATGACAAAATTTAATTTAAAAACACTTAATTTAGAATAGATTGAATTTTTAAACTTTTCTTGAAAGCAATACAGATTGTGTGTTTTTTAAAAGGCTTGCAAGTGTAATTTTTCCAATAAAATTGATATAAATACAATTTACATTCTTGATATATTAGAGATTTTAACTTTGTACTCTAAATTTTAAACTAACACATTACACGTTCAAAGTATACAAAATTGACACTTTACTCTTAGGCTTCGTTTGAATAGTAAAAATGTTTCATCTCATCTCATTTTATTATTATAATTTTTTAAAATTTTCACACAAAATATAATAAATAATTCAACTTTTTAATTCTCAAAACAATAATAATATTAAAAAATAATATTATAACAAATTTTATTCAACTTTCAACTTTTATTTCAACTCATCTCATTTCAACTCATTACCCAAACGATACCTTAGTGATATTCGACTGTTACACAGCTTGTTTCATCCAGTTAAGTTCTTAACCATTATAATAAAATGAGAAATACTTTAATTACAAAATGATTACATAAAAATAAATTCACAAATTAATATAGCTGGATGCCATAGGTCAGATTGTAAAATTATTTTTATTGTAAAATAGATCTAACGGATTATATGAAACCACATCAGTTTGTAAGTTTACTTTTATATAATTCATTTTTATCTGTAGCATTTATCTAATAAAACAAGGGCGCAAATTAAAATTTTTAAAATGTAACGTGTCAGTCTCCATAATCTAGAGTGTAAAATGTGATCCTCTAATAATTTAAGAGTGTAAAATATATTTTTCCAAATATAAATTCAAGTGCACTGAGAATACCAGCTGATAACTGCCTTAATTAATGCCTCAATGTTGAGAAGACGTCAAAATACAATTGATAGTCTTAAAGTGAACCTCAATTGGACTGAGGATCATCATGTCATCCAAAATTCTTTCTTGAGTCATTTTAGAGAAGTCTATGCAACCTCAAATCCTAGTATAGACTGGGATTTAGAGCCCATTTTTCTTGAAAAGATTACTGGCCAAGAGAATAACATTCTTTGTGAAATCCCTTATGAGGAAGAGATTATGAACACTCTTAGGCAAACTCCATCTAGAAAAGCCCCTAGGCCAGATGGTTTTACTGGGCTTTTTTATAAGCACTATTGGGATATTGTCAAAGATGATCTCATAAAAACTGTTTAGAGTTTTTTCTTAAGTGGTAAACTTTTAAAAGAATTAAATCATACTCACATTGCTTTAATTCCAAAGACTAGTAACCCTAATATTGTTCATCAGTTTAGACCTATTAGTCTTTCAAATGTTCACTACAAAGTTATTGCAAAGATTCTGGTGTATAGGCTTAAGAAAATTCTTCCAAAAATCATCTCCTCGTACCAAACAGCTTTCGTTCCTGGTAGAACTATTCAATAGAATACTATTTTGGCCCAAGAACTCTTTCATTTTTTGAAAAGGAAAAAATGAAATAATGGTGTCATGGCAATCAAGATTGATATGGAAAAGGCCTTTGATTTTATGGAATTGGGGTTTATTTTGAGAATCCTGGATAACTTGGGTTTTAATAGAGTATGGGTTAATTGGATCAAAGAGTGTATCACAACGGTCTCGTATTCTGTTATTATAAATGGTACTCCAAGAGGGTTTATAAAGCCTAGTAGAGGTCTGAGGCAAAGGGATCCCTTTTCACATTTTCTCTTTATTTTGCGCACGAAAGTTCTCACTAGGCTCATCACTTATGAGGAAAATTTGGGAAACATTTATGGTATCTCTATCAGTAGAAATAATCTCCCCATCTCGCATCTCTTTTTTGTTGATGACCTTGTTCTTTTTGGGAAGGCTAATAGTTCAACAGCAAACAGCTTCAATAATTGTTTGAAAAAATATTCCTCTTGGTCAGGACAAAAAGTCAATGTTAAAAAGTCATTTATTAAGTTCAGTGATAATACTCAGCCAAGGCAAAAGCAAAGAGTTAAGGAAGTTTTTGACTTAAAGAATGTTTCACCCACCATAAGGTACTTAGGCCTTCCTTTGTCCTTTAATGGTTCAAAGAAAATTCATTTTCAGGAAATTCAGCAAAAAATCTCTAAAAAATTGGCGGGATGGAAAGCGAAACTGCTTTCCCAAGCAGGACGTACTACCCTCATTAGAATGGTTGCTAGTTCAATGCTCTCATATATCATGTCCTCTGTTTTGGTTCCAAAAAGTGTTGCTAGTAACCTTGACCGTATATTCATGAAATTCTGGTGGGGTTTCCCCAGAAGAAAAATCTCATAATCTAACTCTCAAATTCTGGAATTTTATTTGCAAACCAAAGTCTATGAGTGGTTTGAGAGTTAGATTAGTCTCTGACTTTAATCAAGCTTTTCTTTCAAAAATTGGTTGGTAGATGATTATTGGTGTTGATGTCATTTGGAGAAGAGTTCTTGCTGATAAATACCTGAGAATGTCTTCCTTTTTAGGTACCACTAAAAAAAATACTGATTCTTGGATATGGAAAGGTATTCTCAAGCAAAAGGATTTTCTGAAAAAAGGTCTATGCTTTCAAATCAATAATAGGGTGGACACGAAAGTTTGGAATGATCCTTGGATTCCTAGCAACCCAAACTTCACACCTATTCCTAAACATACAAATACTCCAATTGAACCTCTTCTTTGTGTTTCGGAATTGATGATGGAGGAACCTAGGAGATGGAATATCATTCTGCTTCAAGCCCTATTCAATCAAAGTTCAGTGAATGAGATAGGAAAAATCCCTCTTGCCCAACAAAGTTTTCACAATCTCAGGGATAAACCTGTTTGGACTCACCATAGATATAGATCATTTAGTGTTAAATCAGCATATGCAGCCTTAACACTATCTCGTGCTCAGGATATGATGGACAATAGCAGTATTCAACCTGATATTTGGAATGATTTTTGGAAGCTTAAGATTCAGGATAGACTAAAGCTCTTTTGCTGGAAAATTCTCAATAACATCTTGCCAACTCGTTCTCGTATTAAGAATTTTGTCTAGATTGATGTTGATAGTGATTGATGTTGATAGTGATTGATGTTGATAGTCTTGACTGTCCAATTTGTAACACTGGTGAAGAAACTCAATCTCATCTTTTCTTAAATTGCAGTTTCACCAGAATCCTATGGCTTCATTCCCCTTGGCCTTTAAACATTTCCTCCTGTACTCAGAATGATATTAGAGTGTGGGTCAAGTGCATTATTGATCCTTCCAAAATGTTAGGAATCCCCCTGGAGGAAAGGCTCCAATTTCAAATTTTTGCAATTGTGGCTATGAATAGTATTTGGCTCCTTAGAAATAAAGTCCTTCATGAAGTTCTTAAACCTGATTTATCTGCTTTTATATATTCCACTAAAAAAAATTTCAAAAATCATTGTGATGCATGGGGAAATTTACAATTAAATTCTAGCAAACCTTGGGGACCCATGCTTGTAGATCATTGTCTAGTCACTTTTGATGTTGCAGTTAGACAAAGTGGAAGCACAACAACAACAGTTGGTAGAACATCTTCTGGATCCATCATTTTTGTGGTTACAAAGCACATCAGCAGCCAAAATCCAAATCAAGGGGAAGCTATATCAATGCTTTTGGGAGTAGAAAAAGCCAAGAAGCCACCGTTGGAAAAATTGTGATTGCAGGAGACTCTCTTAATAACCTTCAAGTAGTAAAGAATTCAAATGTTATTCCTGACTGGACAGTACAACCAATTATTCATGATATCAGGCTTGCTCTTAAAGGATTTGACAGATGGGAATTTCGAAAAATACATCGAAATAAGAATCAATGCGCGCATTCCATTGCGCAGTGGGCTGCCACCAAAAATATTTTTAGAAACATTCCACTTATTAACATTCCACCTTCTCTGCTAAACTTCCATAGTAGGAAAAATGCACCTGCTATCTTGTAATTTGTCTTTGTTTTATGCTTGTTAGCTTTCTTGTATTATGCTACTTAATGTAGTGGACCTTTTTCTTTAATATTAGATGTGTTCTTTTTTTAAAAAAAAAAAAAAAAAAAAGGGCCTCAATGTTGAGTTTCTGATCATTAAACAGCAAACGCTTTGATTACTTTTTTCTCTTTTATTTATTTATTTATTTTCTGTGATATATCTATATTAATTTATGTTCATGGTTTGCATCATTGCATCTGTATACGACCGTAAATAATTAATACTCTTTGACAGATCGTTCGATCGAGATAATCAAAGTCAAGTTGACTAAGGCTTTGATTGTTTTCACAAAATTTTTTAATTCATCTCATCTTATCTTATTTAATCATTATAATTTTTCTAAATTTTCATACAAAATAAAATAAACAATTCAATTTTTTCAAATTTCAAAATAAAAATAATATTAAAAAAATAATGAAAATATTCAAAATACTTAAAAGATATTAGAGAGGAAATAATGTTCTTAGTACTAAATATATCACGTGAATTTTTACAATCTAATCATTTATACGATATATAAACTTTATAAATAAAGTTATATGAAAATAATCAATTTTATTTAAATAAGATAGAGTAATGTTACATAACCTCTTCAACCTCTACACACCATATTTTTTAAAATTTTAAAATTTTTGAATATTTTTTTAAATTTTTTTTTGAGTTTATTCTTTTTAAAATAATTTAATTTTTTTATTCATTATTCATATATTAAATATTTGATGAAAGAAAAAAATTAAAAAATGTGTGGTGTGGGTAGGTTGTGTAGATTTTTTCAATAAGATAACTCGTTAATAAGTTTGAACTTGCTCGAATTGAATTGAATTGTTTTTTAATGTAAAGTTTAATTTAATGAAAAAGCTCAAGTTCGACTTATGTTCGAATAAAAATTAATGAACAGGAATTGACCGGACTCATTTACAGAACTACTCTTTATATATAGGAAAAATTTACTGATCATTATCCTTTCAATATGTCTTAATATGATATTAAATAATTGGTTCATAAGTGAAACATAATAAACAGTCTTTAATTATTTAGTAGCACATCAAATATGACGAGAAAATAATGGTAAAATAGATTATGAATAACATTACTTAATATATATATATATATATAACCGTGGTGATTTATATACTTACCGTTAAGTAATGGCTAAGAATTATATATCTACAAATAACTAGCTATCACCTTCTTTATTGTTAAAATATCTATTTTTTTGTTAAGTAATATTAGATACAATCATCGAGCGCGCAAGTGCCGCACACTCATTTTTAAAAAGAGTAAGATTCATTATTAAAAAATTAATTTTTTAATGTGAATTTCATATTTATTCACTTTTTTAAAAAGATTGCGCGACACTTGTAACTACAAATATTATTTCTCTTTTTTATTTTATCTAATTTACATAAATTAATATTTGTATTAGTATATTGAAAAGAAAAAATCTATACAACCTCATACTATTCACACAACCTCCACACACCACACTTTTTTTAATTTTGTTTTTAATAAAAAAATTAATATATGAATATTAAATAGAAGAATTGAATTTGTTTAAAAAGAATAAACTATTATATTAAATAAAAGAATTAGTTTAACAGTCAACGAGTAATTCTACATACAACCATGAAGTGCGTAACCGCCGCGTAATCGCTTTGAAAAAGAGTGGGGTCCACTATTATATGTGGAGAAAATATACTTACAACCGTGAATTGTGTAACCGCTGCGTAATCGCTTTGAAAAAAATGAATAAAACATGGGACCCACATGAAAAAAATTAATTTTTTAATAGTGGACCCCACTTCTTTTCAAAGCGATTACGCGGCAGTTATGCACTTCATGGTTGTATGTAGAATTACTCTTATATGTGTGTTCGAATCACCAAAAGTAGAAATCGAGGTTCATGATGGATCATGCGTGCTACGATGTGCATAAAAATTGCATGCTCGTGTAGCTAGGCCTGCAACCCGAGCCCAAAGTATCGGGTCTGTGCCCGATGCGACCCATCCATAATCCAAGGCGCCAACCAGACCCATACATGGTGTAGCTATGTGCTGTATGCATTATAAATTAGAGCACTGGTGTTGATTCGAATCTTCAAAATTTGATAGATTTTAGCTTTAAAATTTTAGTATTGTATTTACCATATGCTCAAATGTTAAGCTTTTAGTTATAGTACATTTCTTTTCATCTTTAAATTTGAAGACTCATTATTCACACTCTATAAATATTATTTTATTTACTTAAATTATTGTTTTCTAATTTTAAGCCACAATATATTTAAGTTGAAAAATAATAATTTAAGTATCAAATTAAATTATTAATTAACATATAGTTAGTGTAATTGTAAAATATGAAAAAAATAAATCAAAAATATTATTATTAACAAAATAATATTATATTATTATTTGATGAATCCAATAGCTAATCCAATGTAGGATTATAAATAGGGAGTTTTTATATTTATGAAAAACATGTACTTTCCATCAAATTTTGAAGATAAAAATGATGAATCCAATACTAATGCTCTAATGATCTTCTTTTTTGATAAGCAAGATCGGACTATTTTTATTTGTAGATATATGCAATAGAAAAATACTTTTCATCAATTACTATTCACTATATCACACCCCACATCTTATAAAAAATGTCTCATATTCTATAAAAAAAAATCTACATACTATTAAAAATACCCACACACTCTATAGATGTGGGGTGTGTGATGTGAACAGTAACTTATTTATAGCAAAAATCTATGCAATATAGGTGTAATACACTTGAGCGAAAAGTTTTTTGATTTGCCAAAAAATTATCATTTTTTTTTTCAACAAGTAGGTGAGAGTTTCGAATTTAAATTTTTTATTTAGAGGTCCGGATCATATGTCAAACCATGAAGTTACATGAAGTTATCATCTTTTGGTCATACAGAAATTAACTTCTTAACTTCTTCCTTTAGCAGGAGGAGTACGTTGAGCATAGATGGCTTTTATGTTAAATGCAAAATTTTATTTATATTTGTAATTTTATTTACATAATTATAATTATTGACGTGTAATTATTGAAACGATGAATATTTTAATATTCGAAATTCAAATTTTAAATTAAAAAAATTCAACACGTACATATAATATTAATTTAATAAAATAAAAGTGATCAGAAAATGAACGGCGATAAATAAGGCGTACGTGAGCCAACCTCAACCGTCGCACAAAAATTGTAACCGTCGACCCAAATAATATTTCACAAGTTTCCACCCAATTACTCCAAAAGAAAGAGTAACCGAAATCCTTTCCACAAAGAAACCGATCCAACATGACAAAGAGATACTCAATCTTGCAGAAGAAACTCCAAGAACTTGAATCTGAACTCAACTGTGTGTTCTCTCTCGCCGCCCAGACCCAGACCCAGACCCAGACGGGCCAGACCCCATGCCCCGACGCTGTGCTCGAAGACATCCACCAAAAGTTTGTGTTCGTCAGCAACCTCCTATCAGCCGAGCTAGCATCTGGCCCATCCAAGCCCCACCATTTGTACCACATTGCACGGAGACTCTCCGAACTCGAGCGCGCTTTCTTGGGCTGGGACGGTTTCAAAACCTCGGCGCTTAATTTCGACGATAATGCTTCCACGTGCTCTTGCAGTACCGAGTCATGTCTCAACGACGATGGGGAGGCCTCCGACGACTTGGGCTCCCCTGTTAATTACGAAGACGACCCGGAAAGGTTTTCACAAGGTTTGCACGAAGAGAAGGCGCTGGTGGAGTTTGGCGGAGGTTTGAACCATGATAATCTGTTGCAGGCGGAACTGCTCGATTGTTTAGTGGAGAAAAGGGCGAAGGAGGGGATTGTTGGGGTTGAGTTAATTGAGAAAGATGTGAAGGGAAAACAGAAGAAAGTTGGGAATGGTAGATTATGTGGGGCTATGGCTGGAGGGGTACTGGTGCTTGGTATGGCTTTGATGGGTTATGCGATGGGGAGGTTTTATGGTTGCTTTTATTACGTGGAACAGCCAGGATGTTTCCTCTGTCCTACTTAAGAAATTTATGGTGCAATATTTATTTGTTCTTTACTTCTTTTCATTCAAGATCATCCGAGTACCGATCATATATTGTAAATATCATGTACTTTGCAGATTATGTTTGTAGCAATTAACATGAAAAATGTTGGTCGAACCAAAAACAAAACAGAAAAAGGATGAAAAAAGATTGGCGACTTTGAAACAAAAACTAGGATCGTGTTTTGAAGCAATTTTTTTCATAAAATATTGCAGTAGTTTGACATATAAGTAATGCTACTATGCCGTCTCATTTTGACCGTTCGTATATTTAATTTTTTTTCTATTTTTATTATTTAATAGTTAAGGAAGTTATTATTAATATATTGATATTTTTTTAAATATTGAAATATATTTAAAAAGTATTTGAAATAAAAAGTTAAAAAAAATATAATTTATATCACTACAAGAAATCAGGCATTTTCCAGCGATTTTAAAATCGTCGCAAAAAAAATCGTTGCAAATATATGTTATTTCCGACGATTTTCAAATCGCCGCTCAATCTCCCGTGTGAAGTTGGGAATTGGAGAAATATAATTTTGGCTTCACTTTTTGCAGCGAATTTTTCATCTTTAGCGGCGACTTTTGTCACTGCAAAAAATAATTTTTAACTGTAGCGATGTTATTGTTCCGTCGATTAGAAAAATCGCTGTAATTAATGATATTTGCGGCGAAAATTGTCGCCGTAACAAAATATGCGGCAACTAAAGCTTATTAGCGGCGAATAAAAATCGCCGGAAAAAAGCACATAAAATTTAAAAATCGCGGGTTAGGTTTTTCCTTCATTTGTTTCCCTCGAGCTCTCCCCGCCCCCCTGCCCCCCCTCTCCCCACATTCTTCTCCTTCAAGCCTCCGCCACGCACAACCCGTCACCGACGACCCCATCACGCGACCGCCACCTCACCTCGACGGCCAACGCCTCCTTTTCCCCCAGCCCCCACGCCGATCTCTTGCCTTTTCCCCAAATCTAGCCTCACCTCTCTCTCTCTCGGGTTTCTCTATATCGCCGCCGCTGGGGGCACCGTTCACCACCACCCACACCTCGGCGCTGTCGACAGTCCTCCGTCGGAGCCCCCTTCTCCTCCACGCCTAGCCGAGCAGCCCGAGGCCCTCCCTCTCTCCCTTGCTCTGTTCACAACCCGCGACCACCAGCTCTCCTCAGCGCCGCCGTGCTCCTCCCGAGCCACCACTCCACTCCAAGCTACCACTACGACCACCCCTGATATGGGTTTTCACATATGGGTTCTTTTCATTCCTTTTATCTTTGCTTGATTTCTTGGTTTAGTTTATTCAGAGATTGGGTTTTGTGTTTTGTACCTATACTGTAGAAATATATGTGTATCCAAGTAGAAATATCGATGGTTTTAAAGTCATAATACTGATGGCATTGCCTTTGCTTATGCTGGACAGCTGGTCTGATTATATTTTATCTATGTTTTTTACATGACAGAGTGCAATGTTAGAATCTGTTTAAGTTTTATATTGAACTAATTATCTGATATTATTGTTAATCATGCTTAATGTTCTCATGTTATCACTGGATATCTGCTAGCTGGATCTTTTATTGGACCAGGAGGATTTAACTTTGTTAGTGAAATGGTCCAAGTATGTTGCTTTTTCCTTTGAAAACTTTTAGTGCCTTTTATCTTTAATTACCTCTAAACTCTTGAATATGATTGTTTGTTTGCTTTAATGTCATACTTCACTGTTTTACCGAAGTAATCCCCTTATATGATAGGTACTTATAATAAAAAATAAATGTGCCATGATAGGTAACGAATGATATCGAATGAGTGTAATGATTCGATTGACATATCCAACGCTTACTTTGATTATCATCATATTGATTCCTTTAGAATTTAGATAAAGCCAAGACCATTACTTGTTATAGGCTAGTTGTTTTCGATTCCTACGTTTCTACAATCTATTTCAATGTGCCTATTTTAGAAATATACTAGAGATCATGCATTTTGTTGGCTTAAATGGGTAATAGCACGTAAAATTTAACAAACTCATTAATAAAGTATTGATTAGTGGGCTTTCTTTTATACATTAGTTACTTACGTTACCAAGTTTCTTTCTGATTGCTTGAGAAACTATATGGATGATTTATACATGTGCAAGTATTTGCTAGGTTCATAGACTCATTCTCAGAGGATACTCTAGTGAAGAGAGATGGAAACATAAATGAGCTAGTAGAACTATACTTTGATTGTGTTAGCCACTGTCACACGAAACAAAAAAAGGAAAAGTATATGTATTCGTTCAACATAATGTTTTGGTTGAGGTATATTACATTTGTTATGCATGTGATGAGTATGAGTTTATGGATTCTTTTCCCCTCTAATATAGTTGCTATTGCCATTGGCAGTTAGTCAATTGTTTTGGTACCAAATAAATTGGTAGATTGCAACAATGGGATGACTCACAAGGTGATTCATTTGGTGTCAATAAGTGGGCTTGCAATAATAGTATCACAATTTTGATTGGTTTTGTTGATTTTTTTTAATGCTAACATAATTTTATGTTCTTTTTTCAGTTTTTTTAATTTGTCAGCTTTAATTGTCTTTCATCTACAAGATAGACTAAATAAGGGTTCCTCAAGCAAGAGTCGAGATGAAATATATTTGAAGCTATGCATAAGTATAGGTTCGTCCATAATCAATAGTCTTTCATCTCTCTTAACTTAAGTGATTAAAGATTGTACTAAAAAATGTTTGTCTCCTTGAAAATGAAAAGTTCCTAAAATTATGGATGGGGTATTGAAAGAGGCTCCGGAATACATATAAATTTTGTGGAGGCATCAATTAACATTTGGATGTGAAGAGACTAGTGTATGGATATGTAACGGCTAAAAGTAATAGCAATATCTTGTGGTGCAAAGAAACTTTGAATAATTTGACTGTTATTATTAGTATTATTATATCATTTTGTTCTCCTTTTCCATTATAGATGTATCCATTATTGTCCGTATATTGTAACAATGAATGTTTCTTCACGAGATTTCTATTTTTGTGTGCATCTGTTTAATATTCTTATGATCTGCATTAAACGTTTTTTAAAGTTCACCTCCATGTTATACTAACATCTGTGTTGGGGTTGGTGCATGTTTCATTTGATTTCCTGTTGTCATGCACGTATTCTTTGATTTATTGGTTCCTTTGATTTTAAATTTCTATCTGACGTTATTTTTCCTCAGCACCTCCTTTGAAGTTGATTGATTTACCTCGGCTGGATCAACGGATCATGGATGTTGAAGAACATTAAATTTGATAGCTCGACTTATAGCTAGTGATACTACTGGTCATGTTCTTGATTGCTGAAAGATGAGAGCATATTTTCTTCTTACTCATGTACTTGTTTATGGTTTAATTGTCTATTTTATTTAAGAGAGATGACATGGAAGTGCTTGATGAACCCCTATATGAACATTTCCTGCAAGTTACTAGCATTCATAGGCCCTACAGGGAGGAGCTACTCTCCAAAGTGGTATGTTAGTGGAACACTTTAAATTTATCTTCAGACTGTTTTTCATGCATTTATCATGAAAGAAACTTTAAACAAGTCCAACTATGTCCCATTGGACTTGTCAGATTTGGCTTTATTGAGAAGTAAATATGTTCTAGCAGATACGCTTCTTTGAGTTTTTATGGTATTAGCAAGTAAATATGTTCTATGGCATTGAATTCTGTTCTTGAATGGCTGACAATATTAACCTGCAACTTTAGGAGGTGATGAATGGCTTTATATGCATTTAATTTAGACATCTTGTCATGGATATAGCTCATACTTTGGATCTTTTTTGAGTAGGTAAAAAGAATATTAGTACAATCCATAATGTAAGGTAAAATTGTGAAGCCTGCAAAACTTGAATGTGTATAATATTTTTTCTGTATTATGTTTTGTGCATTTTTTTTTAAAATTTTCTGAAACATCTTTTCCAACGAGTTTTGCTCACCGGAAATAATTTTTTATAGCAGAAATATATTTACGGCGACATGAAATCGCCAAAAATAGTTTTTTGCAGCGAAAATTACCCGCTGGAAATACTTAATAACGACTATAATTTTAAATCATTGAGAAAAATAATAAGCTATTTGTGGCGATTTATTAACTTTTTGTGACGATACATATCGCCGGAAATAGTAGTTCTCAGCGATTTTAAAGGTGAACCGGAAGGCCATTTGCGTCGATCTTTTGAACATTTACGACAGACTAAAATCGCCGGAAATAGTAGTTTTCTGTGACGATTTTTGTCTTTCGCTGAAATTGATCAAAAATGGCTTTAGGATTTCGGCGAACCTGCAGTGATTTATAAATCGCCAAAAATAATCAAATGCAACGATTCTGAAGGATATTTGCGACGATTTTGAGCGCTGAAAAATGCCTGATTTCTTGTAGTGTATTAAGCGGCACATAGAATAATCGCAAGCAGGCTATAGAGTATCACCGCTCTTATATATATAGCAGTTTGCGGAGTTGCCCTGCAGATCAAGCACTGCTCCCTCTCCTTTTTCCCACTTTTTCGATTCAATTCACCCAAAGCAACTAGAAAAATAAACAAATCTTCTTGATTGTCCTATTTATTATGCTCTTTTTTAAGTGCTTTGGATATTCTCTTTTATTTTCTCCGGCCTTGGCCACTTCTGAAGAAGATGGCGCCCATGAGAGATGTGATTATTTTTCGGGTTAACTTTTGCAAATGATTCCCTTTTGGCAAGCTTAAAAAGGTGACAAGAGAACAGAAAATTACTTGCCCAATTTTATTCTTGTGAGTTTTTCGAATAATGTTTAATCTTGTAAGATCTAATTCAGGGAAAACAATTTTGACACAAACATGAAATGAGACAATTTTTGGTGTTTACAGTGAATGATGATAAAGCGCCTCAGAAACGAGCTCCAATCACGCCTTAAATTATGGCTAATCATCATCCCCCACCAAAATTTGTAGCTTTTTGAATCTTGGGATTCCAAATTTGGTGGAGATTAACCTGGTTTTGTTTTGAAAACGATTGTCGTGCTGGAAAAATTACATCCTTAATCCAATCATACAGCACCATGTGGGGCTTACCCCCCCGCACCATGTCTCCAAATCAGGGATTCACATGCTCTGCATATTCAAGAGTGCAATCACACCAACAGATTCGCTTCGCAGTGACTCTGTAATTTCCCTCAACTGCGTGGTCATTTTCGTCAATTACAATCTCAAATATGCGGCGAACCTTATCCACAACTCCCTATTGGGCCTATTCCATCACTCCAATTGATCTTATGCTTCCGGTTACCCCTCCGAAATCAATTTTGCCGCTACCAACCACTTTTTCACATTCCTCCTTCCCTTCCACAAAATTGTCGTCTTCTTCTGCTTCTTCACCTTTCAATATCTTTATAAGATCATCAAAAGGCCACTCCACTCACCCCATAAACCCTAAATGGTTCGTTTCTCTCTAGCTCACTCTGACCCATCGAGATACACCGTTTCAACTAAGCGAACAATGAGCCGACTCAGGCGAATCGACCTCATCGAGCCTTGCTACTACCCTTCCCTCTTCGTCAGAGACACCTCAATTTTTTCGCCCAAACCCCTAGCTTTCCCGTCATTTGTAGAGGAAGATTTCGATCTCAGCCTCGGTCTCGACCTACTAAACCTTTCCCCCAGCCCCAGCCCTCTTGAATTCTTCGACTCGGTCACCGATCTTGTCTGTGTGGATGAAATCCCGTCGCTTTCGTCTTATAGACGAATCCAGCGAGTCGACAGGCCTGTTGACGAATCTTTTTACTTGCAGAACCTGTGCGACCGAGTAGGCCTGCTGGAGTCTCGTTTCGATCGGCTTCTCAACCCAAGGCTCAATGGCGGGGACCGGAAGTACACTTGGACAGCGGAGATCAAGAGCCCAGAGAAGGACGGCCCGGATAGGAAGTACAAATGGACGGCGGAGATCAAAGAAGGGAAGAAGGAGGGAGGGGTCGATAAAAACTATAAATGGACGGCCGAGATCAATGGGAGAGGAGTGGAGGGCCGTCCGATCGCACGAACGTACACGTTCAAAGCATCAAGTGGCGATGCAGGTGATAATAGCGGATCGAAGAAGAAGGAAGTGAAGAAGAAGAAGAAGAAGGGGGAGAGTGACATGCGTGTGGTGGAGATCGAAGAGCCTGTAGATCACGGGGCTGTGGTTTTAAGACAGGTTTTAATTAAATTACACTTAATCCCCCGATTTATGCTCCAATTAATTTAAATTAATTTATTATGCGTGGTTGTGTTTATCTAATCCATATAACGCTGGTCACTTGACTGCAAAGATGCTTCACCTGTAGTGTTGGTCTAAATTTGGAGCTAGTCACTGATTTTAATACCATGGGAGTTTTTTTTTTTTTTTTGCAAGTATAAGCGTCGGAACCCATTCTGAAATTATTTGATTTAACGCAGAATTTTGGAAGTTTTTACGAACAAATATAGTGTTGTAATTTCATTTTTTTGCACCATTTAATTGCATTTTTCCTTCATGAATCATTTAATAACTGAGATCTTGCATCTGGCTATATCTTTGAAGGCCTTTGCCAAGAGAGTTGGAGCTGTTGTAAGGAACAAAGGTAAGAAGAAGGAACTATCTCCTCAAGATGCAGCAATGATGATTCAGATGACCTTTAGAGCTTATCTGATCCGCAGATCACAGGCTCTTCGTAACCTTAGAGAACTTGCTGTTGCCAAGGCCAAGTTGAAGGAGATCAGAGCATTGTTCAATAATTTCTCCTACCGCCGTCATGTAGCCCAGGATGCTGCAGAGCGTCAGAGGTTCTCAGAAAAAATTATTGTCCTTCTCCTTACCGTTGATGCCATTGAGGTAACTTCATCTCACTTGATTTCTTTTCCATGTTGTGAATGTGATGCAGCTCTTAGTGAATTTTCATCAAATGCCAAAAGTTTAATCTGGCTAGTGTGGTTTATTTACTTCCCTATTCAACGGTTAATTTTGAGGGGATGTTATGAATAGTTTTCAATAATGATACTTGTAAAAAAAAATAAAGTTTTCAAGAATGATACGTGCATGTTCTTGGCAAATTGTTCTTTCATATCAATCCTGGCAAATTGTTGTTTTGAAGAATGTTGCTGTCCATTATTATAAACCAATGGGAATCAAGATGTGTACTCAATAACTATTTTAGAGAAACTGCTTCAGTTTTAGAGAGGCTACATTTGGAGTTATGGTGAACTAAATACTAAAAAGGGTCCAGAAAGCTTTTGACATCATATCAAATCACAAGAAGCCTGATAGATGGTTAAAAACTTTACTAGTTGCTTAGCAAAATTATGGACTGTAATACTTTTAGACTTTATTGTATGAAAATCCCCATAATAATAGCAATCATGTAAACCTCATTCAACAGCATTGATTGATTTTTTCTATTAGGATGATTTCTTCCATCAAATTATCCAAGGTTGGTCCGAAAGATCCTACTTGTAGTTCAAACGATAGAACATACTGTTTTCAACCATCCCCTGTTCTACTATATCACACCAAGAAATTGTTGATAGTTTTTAACTGCCAATTAGTTTTTAACACGACAGTTTACTCTGGCGTTTCCGTGTTGTTAAGCTTTCATGTTTTGCATCTCTTCCAATTTTAGTGTCAAGAAATCAAACACGACATATGGTCACTATTGGTTCTCCTAATGCGGATTGGATGCTGCATATTGTAACAGGGAGCTGACCTAATGGTGCGTTCTGCAAAGAGGTCAATGGTGCATGAGTTGGAAGCGATGCTAGATGTAGTGGACCCGCAGCCTCCTGGGAAATCACTGTCCATGAGGAGGAGGACTTTCGACATGCCCGATGGTGTGATTCAAAAGGAAATTGCAGCAGGTGTAGCACAGGTTGTCCAGATGCTTAATCGTGAAGAGGAGAGTGGCAGCACCTTCGAGGCATGCCTTTAAGGACACGGTAACATGACAAATCACCGTTGTTATAGCATGTTACCGGGAAGATGCGACCTAGTTGAGAAGATTTTTGACTGTTTGGTTCTCTCATGCATTGAATTGTGTACTGCTTGAAATTCTCCCACAAAGTCTGAGAATTCAAATGACCCTCTGGCCCCTCTCCCACTGCGTCTAGAAGGCTATTCAAATGGCCCTCTCTCTCTCGCTGCTCTCTGTTAGTGTGCGTGTGTTCCCAGGAAGAACGAGCTAGAATAAAGTGCTTGCGTCTGTAATGTTTGAAACTGGAAAGTGCTAATTTTTAATTTTCTCGACCTACGAAACCCTTCATCCCATCCACTTTCTAATTCGACAGACGAGAAAATTATAGTTGTTGATCAATACACTTATATATCACTGATTAAAAAAATTTACATTTTTAATTTAATTTTACGATTATAACGAATTTCGTGCACTGACTGACTATAGGTAATGTTAGGTAGAGTGTCCAAGTACTGTGGAGTTAATTTAAAACTATTAAAAAATTAAATTTTTTCATACGAATCTCGAATTTATTCATCTTTTTCCAAGCAGCAAGTAATAAATTATTGAAGCATATTCACTAATTATCATTTTTCCTTTATGAAACTACGTACTATTTCCATCGAAAAGCAATAAGCAATAAATTGTTGAAGCACTGTGGTGTTAAAATGAGGCCTTCTCGAGCCTTTCCTATTATGCCCACTTCCCAAACGGACTTTTTATGGGCTTTCTTTTTACATTTGTAGAGTAACTCTATAAATTCAGCTTCGTTTGGATTCAATATTCACTTATAATATGCCCACTAGATTAAGTTCATGACCAAAAAAAGTCCGTTTGGGAAGTGGGAAAATGAAAAACAAAAAACGGAAGCGATTAGTCTTAAGGGAAAATGAAAATAGAAGATAATGAATTAAGGGAGGGAAAAAAATAGTATTTGTATAATTTTTAATGTCGAAAAAAAAAATTTATGAAGATTTAAAACGTGGAAACTATTTAATAAAAAAATTGAGAACCCGCTATAAAAAGTTATTTTTCTACGGTGGATTTTGCTTTTTAGCACAAGGTTTACAGAGAATTTATGCCCATTTTAAACTTGTATCTAAGATTATATTTTATTAGACTACAGAAGATCATGAGGAGGATGAAAAGGAATTATTCTGCTACCGTTCTACTCATGCTGGTACCTTATGAAGACTCAGCTTTCCACCCGTGCTCCTCCTAATTTACTTATTTGATACTTAATTTAGAAGGAAGAACTTCTAACATCTTAGCGTAAGAAGCATAAATAAATAATTATTATTATGTGCATCAGAATCTAACTTAGAGGAGGCTGTATTACTAATGTTAATTATTTCTTGAGCCGTTCTTTTAGAAAACTGTAGAAGAAAACGTATGGTATTACTATTTCACTCCAAAATATAGTCGGCGGTGGATGGACCATTTTTTATATCAATTACATACACGACACGCATCATAAGAGAAAATATATTTACAATTGTGAATTGTATAACCGCCACGTAATTGTTTTGAAAAAAATAAATAAAACATAGGACCCATATGAAAAAAATTAATTTTTTAATAATGAACCCCACTCTTTTTCAAAGCGATTACGCCGCGTTTACGCACTTCATAGTTGAATGAAGTACTCTCATCTAAAAGGCTACAACTTTATTCTTCTTACTTTTTAACTTCTTCAAAAGTCTAACTTATTATTACGTGCTAATATATGCAATCCCCAATCCCAACTAATAACTTCTCAACAAATCATTTTTTCATAATACTAGTTGGGAAGATTCAAAATGTTGACGTGGACAAGTACGTAAATTACTGAATATATTTATTTTATATGTCCAAGTCAAGCAGCAAGCTTAATGCTTTTTCCCTTTTCAATTCGATTAAAAAAAAAAAAGGATGGAAAAGTCAGTGGTTGGGGATCAAGCATACAGCCTGAAAACATGTTAATTATTGAGCCAATTGAACAAGTCTACCTGCACATTTGACATGGCAAAATGTCAATTGTGTTAACAGCCTTTTGATTGAGTCATTAAATAAATAAATAAATAAAGCCTTGAACCTACCGAATTTATTAAGTTTCTTTAATCACGAGTTCATATTTGACATGCCTCCTGATTGGCTTTAGCTTATGGTTTTATTGAAACAAGGGGACATAAACAATAGGAAAACAAAAACATAAGATATTAAAGTCTTCTAAAATTTTCCTGACGTTTTATTTTATTTTAATGTGTTTGAATTTTAGAAAAATGTATTATTTTATTATATAGTAGTTGAATAGTTATAATTTGATTGTTACTGTATCCTTATTCTATAAATAAATATATTGTTTTTGCTATGTTCAACTTAACTAAGATTCTAAAAGACTCGTGTCATATAACTTAATTAAGATTCTAAAAGACTCCTATGATATAACTTAATTAGAAAACTTGTTATAAAAACCATTCAGCTTTAGAGAGTTATAGGCTTAATTAAGAAGGATTAGAAGATACATAAGATCATTATTAATTTTATTTATTAGCATATACATTTCTTCTTGACATTTTTAGGTGGACAAGGATATTATAGATGGAGATTTTTCTTTTTGATCTAACCTATTATGCATACCTCGCAATTACTCACCACCTCTTGTTGACAATTTCGCAATTCACATTCATAATACATTTATATGTCATTAATTTTGTGTTTGGTATGCCACGTTATTGTTATAATAATTAAGATCGATTAAAAATATAAAATGCAATGCAATTTATATATAAAAAAAAATGTAATTTAAATGCAATTTTCTTTTAGAAAAAGAGAATTGTTTATTTATGACTATTTATTTCCAACGAAAATAATTATTTCATGTCAAAATGAGTATATTTTGTCGCAAATAACCCGTCATAAATACTTATTTTTCTTATAGTAAATGGTGATAGTTCAAGGTGCAAAACATTACTTTATTCTTTAGGCCCTATTTAGATAGAAACGGTATCATCTTATCTTATTATTATAATTTTTTCAAATTCTCACATAAAATATAATAAAAAATTTAATTTTTTTTAAATTATAAAATAATAATAATATTAAAAAATAATATTCTAATAATATTTTATTCAACTTTCATCTAAAATATCTCATTTCATCTCATTGTTCAAACGACACCTTAATTATCTAATCCCAAGTTGTGAAAAAGCTATGATGCACGTGACATTTCAATTTAACAGCCGTGCAATACTAATAAATTAAGAGTAATGTTACTCATCATTCTAATTTCTATCATCTTCTCATCATTTTATGATGTGTCATTAGATGATTAGAGATTATTTATTATATTTCACTTATAAACCTACCATCTAATATAAGATGATGGGAGAATAATGAAAGTTAGAATAATAAATAGATTTTTTCATAATCAACAAGAAAAGAAAATATAAGACGAAAACCACTAGGTGAGCGAGGAAGATTTTTTTTTTGGGGGGGGGGGGGAACAAGCGTAAATATTTAAAATAGCGCGTGGAACCAACCCACTAGCTGCGAGTGACAATGGCAAGAGCGAGCCAAAACAGAACAAAAAAAGTGGTATTATTTATTTGATAAATGATTTATGCATATCTAAAAAAATATTCCATATAAAAAATTATTATTTATTAATGAAACCTATTATTTTATAAAAGATTTGTACGTAACTTTTCATAATATTACTCTATTTATTTATTTGAGTTGTGCTGTAATATAGAACCTAATAACAAATTATAATAAACAAACTAAATGGAGAAACAAAAAATACTAGAAAAAGGCAAACAGTTCTTATTTCTGACTTTGACTGCACGTTACGCCGTTGAAGAAACGGAAGATTCGGTTGTGGGTTCCAACTTCCAAGAGATTACCAAATTATTTAATTAATTACTTTGCTTAATCAGATTTGGACATCCGTTAGTCAACGTCTACAAACATAGAAGTTTCCATCGCCAGCTCGCTCAGTTGGACCCCCCACCATATCCCGCACGTCGGCCCCCATAACTCTACTCTAATGTATATTCGTTATACCGCGTCAGTCCCACGTGTGCAAAAATACCGTTGATACCGACGTCTTATTTATGTAATATTTTTTTTTATGTTTTTATTTTAGATTTATTTTACGGTAAATATAATTTTTTAATTAATAAATACTCATTTATAGAATCCTATTCTAAATCTCTACTCAACAATCCATGTCTATGTTGGTACCACCAAGTCTTGTCCTTTGCCATGCAATTCATCAAGGGGTTACCATTTATTATTAAGTTTTACTATTTATAAGCTCTACATGCAATATATTATAATTTTATTTTTTTAAAAATATTTAAAAATTTTTATTTATTATCCATATACCACACATTTGATAAGAAAAAAAAAATTAAAAAATAACAAAAAAAGAGTGGTGTGTGATGTGTTGCTTATGAATATAATTTTTCTTTCTTGAGAGTAACTAATCAGAACGTAATGACATTAAAAATTAAAATGAGACATGGTGACTAATAATTTTTGGTATTTATATAAAAACGTAGGCTCATCGACGGCCACTCATTAAGCTCAATCCGGGAAAAAAGAAATAGTAGACGACGATCCACTTGTGTAGTTGAAAAGGACGACACAGTCGCACACGTCCAGCAACTTACGTGGCGGGCCCCTCCCCGTAACGTGGCCAGGTCATCCCGACACGATAACAGGTGTCGTTACGCGCTTTGGCCGATAGATTCCCATCGCCACGTCTCCTCCCCTCTTCCTTTCAAGATCTGTTCGCGGGACCCTCTTCAGTTTGGCCGTTTTTATTATTATAAAAATAATAAATAATTAAATAAGTAAATATTACGGGAAAGAAGATACCGATGTCCCACGCGCGTTAAACCGACGTGGTCAATGCTCGCCTCGAGAAGCGTGGGGCTTCTTACCAATCGAACCAACCGCGAGTTTCTCAGAAAGCACGGTTTCGTCCCTATATATACCAGAGCCTTTCAAGGTTATTTTTTCTTCGCTCTTTTCCTTCCTTCTGAATTGGGTTTGGCGTTGATTTTTAGCTTCATTTTCCTTTCTCTGAATCCCTTCCTATTCGCTCCTTCTTCAGGTGATTCTCCTCTCTTTTCTTGTTTTTCTACTCTCTGTCCTTTATCTGCCACTTTGCATCCCGAGAAAATTCTCGAGCAGGAAAGCAAAATTCCCAAAACAAACGGGTGGTGTTTTTGTGGTTAAACATTGGGCATTTCTTGTCTTGGTCAGTATTGTTTTTTCTATTGATATGGGCGTTGTTTTCTGAAGGTTTTTGGAGCAGACAACTGCATTCTCCAATATTCCGTTCACGTCGTCCTCGAATTCTTGATTGGAGCTTTAAGTCGGGTAAGTTTATGGTTCGTCTTCCTTTTGTATTTCTTTAAAGATTCTTTTCAGTTTCGCACGCATTGCTGTCCAAGTTCACAAAAGCTGGTTTTTGAATCGAATGGGCGTCTGCGTTAGACCCTTCGAATGTTTCTATTTTTTTTGTATGGTCAAAGTCTTGTTGGTATTCGGATTCTATGCGATTCGAGTTTGAACTAGACCCAATTTCAGATATTCGGTGCTTATGAATTGGTGCTTTTCTACTGGTTTCCCTTTTTTCTGTTAAAATCAGTTTTATACGCGATAGCTATATGCGTTTTATTTTCTTTCTAAAGCTTTCGTTCCATTTCGAGTTTGCGTCTTTTCATTCTTTTGATATATACGCATACACGCGTATACATGTATATTCTTCTCTGATTGTCGACATTGGTTAATTCAGTTTGTTCAGTTTTTCCAAACCGCACCACCGATATTGTCGACACTGATTCTAATTGGTCCGCCTCTTGGCTGTTTTTGATTAAGTTGATGTGATATTTAACTTTGTTTTCATCTTTGATTTTTCAGATTAATTTATGGAAACCACTGTTCCTTAATGGACGTTCCTATCACGTCCATTCAAGTTGAAAGCAAAATAAAGAAGAAATTTCTTTACACTATTCTAAGCCAAAGAAAAGAGAGAGAGAGACAGCGAGACAGAGAGAAATAAATCCCTAGTCATGAATTTGACGTAGTACTTTTCCATGGGGAAATCTTGACCTTAAATCTTCTATTATTCTGCATGCCATGAAAGTGACAATAAAGGTTGATCATAATACATGGTTGGAAAAATAATATATTTTGAATAGTCGGAAAATTTGTGTCCTTTTAGGTGGTCAGTGGATATGGGGGGATAGTAACAAAGGCATAGTGATGTCCGAATTAAAAATAAATATAAAAAACTATTTTGGGATCCATGGTGTTTTATCATTTATGTCATTGCAGGATCTTTAGCTGCTGGGTCCATATGTTTAATGATATTCCCATACTTGGTTGTAGGCCCATAACGTGTGGTTGGATATTGTATTATGCAGAAGTTCACAACCACCGAGCGCCCACACTTTTGTACCAAATATCGGTTCTATAAACCGGTTTCTCGCACTGTACACTATTTACATTTTCCTTTGTATATAGTCTCAGGCTTTAGTTTGTTTAAACAAACCAAACTATCTCATCTCATTTCATATAATCATTACAATTTTTTCAAATTTTTACATAAAATATAATAAACAATTTAATTTTTTCAAATCTCAAAATAAAAATAATATTAAAAATTATATTGTAACAATACTTTATTTAAATTTTAACTTTTATCTCATCTCAACTGTGTAACTAAACGAGACATGATATATGTTTGTAGCATCTACTTGGATTTTAGTTTTTATTTTCTTGTATAGCTTAGGTTGTTCATAGATTTGTCTGTTCAGCACAATCTTTCCTCCACACAGGGAGACATCCGTGTTCAAGTCAGCTTTGGTTACTGCCTTTCTAATTTTCATGTTTAACTTCCTTTTCCTTTTAGCTATGATATTCTTTATGACGTAATCAACCACCTTCATCATTGACCTTGAGTTTCTGAAATAAATTACGATCGTGACAATTTAAGTAGTACTTTAAAACTTATGATGTATGTTGTGGTTAAGTTTGTTCTGCTTTATTGTTGAACCTATCGTTTTAGTAAGCTTTCCCTCCTAGCATACGTTCTTTTTATAAGGTTGATTATCAACACTACCATCATCATCTTAGCGATCAACTCGGATGTTTCCAACCCATTGATGGGAATTTTTGATGTCACGACTCACTATTCACAGTTTTCAGCTCTTTACAATCCTTCAGTTAATAGTTTTTTGCTCTGGATAACTTTTATACGTTGCTCGGCCATTGGGATGATATGGGAATCCAGGGTTGGGTTTGGATTTGGTTTTATCAGGATGGTATTTAAATCTGTTAGATTTGAAGGAAAGTCGAAAACAAGTGCCACTATTTCTTTTTATGTTTATAACCAATTCTAGCAGCTGCCAAAACTCTTCTTCAAGTTTAACTGCTTGAAACACAGGATATTTTTTTCATCTGTGGAATTAACATAGCTTAATTGAAAGAAGATTGAGCAATAAAAGTGAGCATAGAGTGTGAGAGGACGCGTAAAGGGGAAACTTATGCTTTTTCTTCCTTTTTCACTTTATTAATTTCATTATGCATTTTAAGCATTATCACTAGATGTAAGCTTAAATTTTCTGATTTTTTTCCCTTTCATTAATTCAAATTTTTACATAGATTGTTTTGGATGTTCACAATTAATGATGCTTTTGTCACAAGATTTTTGGATTTGGCAACACTGGTTACTCTTAAATTCTTTCCTTCACTTATAAAAAAAAATAAAAAATCCTTTCCTTTTCCTGGTCCATCTCTTAACTTTTCTTGATGATTTGATTTGTAGTATACGTTAGGTAAGGCGTCAATTTATATAATTTTATGTAGGTACAATTAATGACGGTGGCATCAATGTCTATAAGCTGTTTATTTTCATGAATACCACAATTCTTAGCTGGTCTGTTATCACATTATTTTTTCTGGTGATTTGGTTTTGATTCTAAGTCATTATTCTTTTACTCAACTCTCTCTCTCTCTCTCTCTCTCTCTCAGATATCAGTCTGTTGCCTGAACATTCGATCGCTAGGAACATGATAAGGTACATGGAATTTACTCTGGTTTTATTCAAGCAATCTTCTGATGTTGCATACGCATTGTTTTGTAGTTTACATGTTTTGTATGATAATTAGATTTCAGGAGCTCTGCATTTGATGGACTGCTTGCCTAGTGGTTGCAACAAGAAGGCACTGAAGAGGTGGTTTTTATTGATAAGAGGGTTGGGTGAAGAATATATCTGAGACTTATCTTTTCTTAGCGTCTCTGTAGATTACTAGGCTGTTACATTCTACATAGTTTTTGCATTATAAGTTGTGCTACAAATCTGGATCCGATGGACCTGAAGTCATCCCATGCTGCTCCTGTTCTTACCGATCCTGCCCCCATAAATAAGTCAAGACTTGGCATTCATTCCAGTCTGCTGCCTTATTCACCTCAACGAGCAGCTTTCTCTCCAGGCCTTCTCCTGATAATCCCGAGGAAGAAGACTGGAATACTTGATGACTTCCGCACTAGCTGCTGGCTGGATGCCATGAAGTCTTCATCTCCTCCCCCTAAGAAGCTAACCAAGGATGAGTATTCATCATCTGATGCTGATGTTGCGTACAATGCCTGGATGGTATTTTGCCCTTCCTAGGCTAATGTTCTCCTTTTTTTTCATTTTTTTCCTTTTATTGTATCCCTTTCCAGATTTTCTGGTCGAGATATTTATGCAGTTCTCTGCACCTTTCTATTATAACTTCGCAGGCTAAGTATCCATCAGCAATTGCATCTTTTGAGCAGATTGCAAACCATGCAAAAGGAAAGAGAATAGCATTGTTTCTGGATTATGATGGGACACTTTCCCCAATTGTAGATAATCCTGACTGTGCATTCATGTCTGAGGCTGTAAGATTTTTTAATTTATTTTTTAAATATTTAACGTGTGAAAATTTTCATTTTAAGGTTGTCTTTCTTTCTTTCTTTCTCATCCATCATTTGGTCATTTTCACGCTGTAACCTTTTTAGATGCGTGCTGCTGTAAAAAAGGTGGCAAAATACTTCCCGACAGCAATAATTAGTGGAAGAAGCCGTGACAAGGTAATTGGTTGGATTCTTTTTATATAGTTTATCTTGATTACATCTTCCTTAACATTTGTCTGTTTATTTACATTTTACATTCAGATGTCTTTAATGGTGGTCATTGATTTGACAATTGCTCGTCCTACACTTCTATTCATTCAGGTGTATGAGTTTGTAAGGCTAACAGAACTCTATTATGCGGGTAGTCATGGAATGGACATCATTGGCCCTGTTAGAGAAACTATATCTGATGACCATCCGAATTGTATTAGATCAATGGATGAGCAGGTAATGGCCTTATTAGTTTCTTTATCTTACATCTCTCTTCTCTTCAATAGATATGTGTATTGAGTTTTGTCCTATTGTGATTATAGGGCAAAGAAGTTAATTTGTTCCAGCCTGCTGGTGAATTTTTATCTATGATCAATGAGGTGCGCAAATGTCATCTCTACAATTGTATGAGTGGTAGAAAGTGCAAGTTCCAATCTTTCACTCAATCATAGCTTTCTGACATTTTTTAAATGTTTGAGCAGGTTTTTAGATCCCTTGTTGAATGTACCAAAGATATTAGAGGAGCAAAAGTTGAGAATAATAAGTTCTGCGTCTCTGTACATTACCGTAATGTAGATGAGAAGGTATGGCTTTTTATTGAGCAGCCAAGCCTCGATATATTGTTCAATTTTATTGTTTGCCTGATAAGAGGGAGGTCCTTTTTGTTTTACTTATTTACTCTTTTGTTTTTGGCACTTGATTTTAATTTTTATATCCAGAGTTGGACCGTAGTAGCCCAATGTGTCCATGATGTTCTAAAAGACTACCCACGTCTGCGTTTGACTCATGGTCGCAAGGTATTCTTTAGACCAAAATACTGCCTGATCAATATGTTTATTTTTTACTGAAGATTCTGTTTATGCTATATTGACTTTTATTCCTCTAATCGTGTTCTATTTACCTCATCTCTAGGTTTTAGAGGTCCGTCCTGTGATCAATTGGGACAAGGGGAAAGCTGTCACATTTTTACTTGAGTCACTTGGTTAGTTCTTTTTGTCTTTGGTTACAATGTTTAGTACTTTACAGATCTTTAATTCTGTCCGTTCTTTCCATGGAAAATGGTTTTAGGGTTGGGTCACTCTGATGATGTGCTCCCAATATATGTTGGAGATGACCGGACTGATGAAGATGCATTTAAGGTAATATCTAACTTACCATACAGTCAATTCTCTTGTGAGTTTTTGAATTATCTAACCAACTAAATTGACCTTTGTAATAGGTTCTGAGAGAGGGCAATCGGGGTTACGGCATTTTAGTCTCTTCTGTACCCAAGGAAAGCAGTGCAGTTTACTCGCTGAGGGACCCATCAGAGGTACAAATTTTCCTTTGTCTGAAGTAATTTCTTTCTAGTCAGGGATGCATGAACAAGATATATGAAGAACAAGATTATCTTTGGAATATTCTATATAAAGTTTAAATTATGGGGAAACTGCCTCTTTCTTGTTCTCTCTCTTGTTCTTGTAATCAATATGGGTTAATGCATGATCTTGCAGCATTGATGCTGCTACTTTTATCACATTACCTCCCTTTTCAGAAGAACATTTTGGGTTTGTTGTTGTTGCTTTCTTGACGGGGGGGTGTTTTCTGCTATTGCAGGTCATGGAGTTTCTCAACTCACTGGTAACATTGAAAAAATCAAGTGCTCTATAAATATTTTATAGGATGGCAAAGAAGATATTACTCTAACATACGTATACAGTAAAGACAGCCTACAACAACATGTTTTGAGCTTTCTAGAATACGGGGAGAGGTTTTGGAGCATAGTTTTCGTTTCTTCAGGGGGACTTTATATTTGGGTTTTCTTTCTAGTGTTGTTGTGCCTGCCATAGATGTTTCTGCTCAAAGCTTCTTGTCTTAAAAATTGTATATTCCTTGCTCTGATTATCTTCCCGATACAAGTGTATCAATCATTCATTAGTCCCTCAGTTTTGGTCAGAGTACATCTCATCTCCTTTTGGGGTATATGTATAATAGTAAGAAATATTTTTAAGTCATTTGTTAATTCTTTTAATTTTAGATGTTTGTATGTTCATAAGAATATCGTGGTTCTCAATTTCAAGCATACAAGAATTAATGACAACACCCCTTTTGCTGTAGATTACCAAGTAATTATTGAGCAATCTCATATTATTAGATCATATCATATTTTTAAAAGTTGTGTACAATAAATTGTTCCTGTTTCGTTAAGACAACAGAAACTGAAGGGAAGCGTTATACCAAATTATTTTTTAGCCTTGCTAGGTACATGCGCCAGACCGGTACAGACGCTGACATGACTTTTTTTATTGAAAAGATAAACAAAAAAAGAAAAATTTTAAGAGAAGAAAAGCTCTCTCATGAAAATCATTTCCGTCTTTAATTCGTATCGTTTCATTAAATGAATGTCTTACATGTATGCGCGGTTTGGTGCGCGAACTCGCTTGCAAGAAGACTTTTCCATTATTTTTTAGTCCAATAACATTTATTTATTTTAAAAAATCCCGATAACATTTTTGCTTAGCTTGGATAGTAAAATTCTCCCAATTCATCATATCTTATCTCATCTTAATATCCAAATACCACAAACACAAATAATATTCAACTTTTTAATCTAATCATTACAACTCTTCCAAACTTCCAAATAAAATATAAAAAATAATTCAATTATTTTAAATTTTAAAATAAAATAATATTAAATAAATAATATTTTAATTTTATAATATTTTTATTTAATATTTTCTCTCTTCATTTTCAAAATTTTATAAAATATATTAATTCAAATAATTTTACTAATATTCACAAAACATTTTCTTATTAATGACAGATAATCTCAACTTAAATAAGAGTCGCGACAGATATCCAGACAATTCAATACCCCAAAATTCCTTACTAAAAATGGGAAAATAGTAACAGTTTTATAGATCCATGTCCATAAAACAAATATAAACAGACTCGGGCAAACAAATGCAACCCGGCCCAGCCCAATAAGCAAATAAAAGAGCCCTAGATGCCCTCCTTAAACCTCTGGTGGTTTTGTCGGGAACGGCCGGAACGGCCGACTCCTCGTATTCGTGAGCAAGATCATAGATGGAGATAAATTTGGGAAAGCTCGCTTTTGATTTAGATTTTCATCCCTCGTCGGAACTCGTTTCCGCCGGACTCATCAACGGTGACCTTCACCTCTACCGTTACGGTGCTAATGCCTTGCCTCAAAGGCTTTTGGAAGTTCGCGCGCACACCGAGTCTTGCAGGGCTGTTAGATTCATCGACGGCGGGCGTGGTATAAGCTTTTTTTTTTTCCCATTTTTCTTTCATGGGTCTGTTTCTTTTCTATACATATGTGTATGTATGTAAAGGGATCTTTTTGGGTGCGTGTTAGCAATTGCGACGTGCTCTCCGGACCGGTCAATTCTCGCTACGGATGTGGAGACTGGATCACCGATTGCTCGTCTTGAAGATGCCCATGGGTCGGTATTATATTGCCTGTTTTGTTATCCGACACTTTACTCTTGTCAATAATGATCTCCTTATGTTTTGTACCATATGTAACGATGTATTTGTGGGTGTTATTGTTATGTGATAGTGATGCAATCAATAGATTGATAAACATCAGCGAGACGACCATCGCATCGGGTGATGATGAAGGGTGCATAAAGGTGTGGGATACCAGACAGCGTTCTTGCTGCAACTCCTTTGATGCTCATCACGATTACGTTTCTGATATGACTTTTGTTTCTGACGCCTTTAAACTCTTGTCGACAAGGTACCTCAATCACTCTCCTCTATCTTTTCAATCTCCTTGTTCTGTTCTTTTTTTCCCCTTGCCAACAATATCCTTGTGCGATACTGCATGAGTTCCTCATTGCCCATTGGAGTATTGGAGCACTTCAAAGTTCAAACCTTTTAAACATTATTCTCTTCACTTATATATATATATATATATAAAAAATATTTGCTCTTTTGGATTGTGTAGTGGAGATGGGACTCTATCTGTTTGCAGTCTTCGAAGAAATAAAGTAAGTTTTCCTTTGTTATTTCGGTCCCCTTATTTTAAGAAATGTGATAACACACAATTTTAAGTTTTTCAATGCCTAATGTTTTATTTATTTTCTTATAATTTTTTTATTTAATTTGGATAATTCTACAGGTCCAAGCCCAGTCTGAGTTTTCTGAAGAAGAGTTACTCTCTGTTGTTATCATGAAGGTAACATTTTCTTCTATCTTCGAAGTTCTTTATTCTTCTGATTCTTTATTTGCGTCAAGGATATGGTTCTGTATGCCAGCTTATACAAAATAGTCTATATTTTTTCCTCCTTGGATGTTTGATCGATATTATCCTGTTTCACAATGGTGTAATTAACTCCTTATGGTCTTAGTTTTCCAAGGGAAATGTTTCTCATGCTCCCTATAAGTTTACCAAAGAAGTCACAGTGGACATGACTATGGACACAGGTTGAACCAATCCTTGTTAATACCTCCAGGGGAGAATGATCTCTCTGTTTTTTTTCTAAAATGATTTTTGGAAAGTACGTATAATTGAAAAGAATCGCATACAAAAGTTGAATTGAAAGAGAGAATAAGCATATGGCATTCATCAGATATTAATTCCATACCCCTTGCTATTTCTTCAGTTTCCACCACCAATCCTTTGGCTTGTGGGGCCCTCCACAAGTCTGTTCTTAAGTAAAAGAGAGGAGGAAAGTAAATATTTTAAAAACTGGATGACTTGGAAAGGAAACAATGAGTCAGATGATTTTAGTCGGAGATTTAAAGGAAAAAATTATTCAATGCCTTGCTATGCTAAATCATACGCTTGGTAGATAGTTTGATATGTTTGACTTCATTAAAATTGATTTATCTTAATTTTCTTTTATGATGCTTAGAATGGTCGGAAAGTCATATGTGGGTCGCAAGCTGGAACTCTGTTACTGTATTCATGGGGGTGTTTCAAGGATTGCAGGTACATTATTTCGAAGATATTTGATCAATGGAAGAGTACCACAATCTATTAGATATAGGAAAAATCACTCTCAACTATTCACTATTTTTTTTTTTTGTTGGGTAACTCTGATTTGCAGTGATCGCTTTATTGATCTCTCTCCAAACTCTATAGATGCATTGTTGAAGGTGAGCATGTGCCACAACTATTTGTAGCATCAGTTTGCTTTCCAGTTATCGAGCTAAACTAAGTACTTAAACTCATTTTGTTAGCTTGATGAAGATAGGATCATTACTGGATCTGAGAATGGACTCATCAGGTGAGAAGTTATGTAGTAGTATAGGTGGAAATATCGCATCTACCTGTTTTTTTATAGTTACAATTCAATGCATTTATGCTTTCTGTATTGCTTACATCCTTATCATTTTTCTTTAGCCTGGTGGGCATATTACCAAACAGAATTATTCAACCAATTGCTGAGCACTCAGAATATCCTGTGGAGCGGCTTGGTAATATATACTTTTTTCTCTTGAGAGATTGATTTGGGTGATATATGCTACAGTTTCTTTAGCCAATACTGAGGTTTCACCTAATAGTTCATGGTAGTGATCCCACCAATGGTGTCCATCACTCTATTGCTCACAATTTCATTGTGGTCCATCTATTCCTATTAAGTGTAAGTTTTGTTGGTGATACTGAGGTAAATTGGTGATTCTTTCACCATTACGGGTCATATTCTTTTCTGTAAGTTGTAATTGATGTCATCTTCATCCTCTTGTTAAGCTTGGCTACCATCATGCTGGACTGATGGCCACTGATCAACATACAACAATTTTTGACCACTGGTTTTGCTTGGTCTTGTAGCTTTTTCGCACGATAGAAAGTTTCTTGGCAGCATAGCTCATGATCAGATGTTGAAGGTGTGGAACTCTCTCTTTCTCTCTTACATCTAATTATGTGGTGTCAGACATGTGGAGAAATTTGGTAAATACAATTATGGTATAGATGCTTCAGGCGACGAGGAAAAATGTATTCTCCACCAGATATTTCATGTTTGGAAACTCGTATCGTGTTTGATTCATGTGTCTAATTTTTAAATTATTTGAGTGCAGTGGATGAATGGGTTTGCCTGCCCTCATGGTTTAATGTGTTACAAACTTTGTTGTTTTTGTATTTATTCTAGATCACAATAAAGTTGATGACAAATTGTCTTTACCATATTTTATTGCATGCTTGCAGCTGTTAACATATATGAGGATATATTTTAATGATATTACTGTATCTCTTTTGTAATATGAACCATCACCTCAACTCCATATTTCCTTCACGCAGCTGTGGGATTTGGATGATATATTGCAAACTTCTGGAAAAACTCCAACAAGTCAGGCTGCTGAGAAAGATAGTGATAGCGATGAGATGGATGTGGAAACCAGTCCTCGAAAAAACAAAGGTATATTTCCTGATTACATGCAAAGTCTGATGTGGCACATCTATTGCACACTTGTTTAGATGATCCCTATGTGAAATTAGTTAAATGAGACTAAGCCATGTTTCAATGACTATTTAGAGGTGTGGGGCTGGGCAGCAGTTTAAAGCTTCATTGTTTACCAACTTACTGTGTGCATATACATTTGTCACGGCTTTAGAAGCAATATGTTACTACGGTTGTTCACTGAGCATTAGCAATTGGTTGTGCGATAGTAATTATAAGCAACGTATGTGATATAATTTGGATTTCCGGTTATCGTGTTTTTTTATTGCATCTGAACAGTATTTAACTTTTTCTTAACTTGTTTCAAGAACTTTAACTGATGCTGATGATCAATAATCAAGCTTGTCATCATTTCTTAATTGTAATTGCTTGTCTTTCTTCCATTTTTTATTTGTAAATTCTTTTGCATTTACCGCTTGGAAGGAATATCTGGGATCAAACTATTTATTAATAGGATTGCACAGTGGTTCTGTCCCAAGCACGATGTGTATTATCAGAGGCCATCTATCTATATGTGTATAGCTTATTTAAGGTTTCAATATTTCAGGTACCAAGAGAAAAGGTGCAAGCATAGGAAACGAGTTAAGCACTTCAAACAGTTTTTTCGCCGATTTGTAGGTGGATGATGCCCATACATCTTTTCTGATTCATCTCAAAGTTGGACTAAAATTTTGTTTGCAGTAGATTTCTTTCTAAATCTTATCATGCGGCCTGCCTTCAGTATATCCTGATGGCAGTGCAGTATTTATTTTTGGCGCATATTTTTTTTATATTAAATGACATCATCTTGACCAAAGGCTCCGTGCTTGATAGTAATAATTTGGGGGATGAGGGAACCTAGTTTGATCTCTATTCTACAATGCATTAGGATCTTTCTTATGATTCGATGTACCATATTTTTTTGGAAGCATTACACTTATTTGAGATTTGAGTGATGGCGGATGGCGGCGGCGGCGCGGGGTCAAGCTTTTTTCTTCAAGCAAAAAAGGGAATGAAACTTAGAAACCAAAAATAATCGTGTGTAGATGCAGAGGCTGGGTGATACACATGTAGTTACTTTGCTTGAGATTGTCTTCTTTGTTGTTGCCCGCCCGTGTACAGACAATGAGATTGTCTTCTTCTTATGTGTTGTGTCTTTTTCATCCACGAACAATGTTTTGTGGTCCTAATCAATTAAATCTCTAGATATCGTTCATTATACCTGTAAGTCATAGTATCCATCTACTCGTGATCATCTTCGTCTACCACGTGAATACCGAACAAAACAGTTTGAGCGATGGTTTAAGTCCGGACCCAAAAGTTTGAACAATTTTGGGAATAAAATTCCCATTTCTTGAATGGAAGCATAACTTAATTGGGTGTGCCTAACTTTATGGTTGTCTTCTGCTTTTGGTAAGAAACTAACTTTTGTAGGGACTAATATCAAGGACGGATATCTGTCAATGTCAGTTTTGGCCTGCCCTCATCCATCCCTTTGTCATTTTGTTTTTGTACCAACTACACTCACAAGGCTATTTCTGTTACATGCCTAAATAAAATAAAAAATCATCACAACCTTCTAAGACTCCACATTATTTTTAATTTTTATTATTTTTTTCTTTTATTAAATATTTATTATATGAATAATGAATAAAAAAATTTGAAATAATTTAAAAAGAATAAACTCAAAAAAAATTTAAAAAAAATTTAAAAAAATGTGGAGTGTGGAGTGTGATAGAGGTTGTGTAGCAAAACTCGCTTATAAAATCTACACGCACAAGGTTCGTGCCTATGGTATGAACCTTCTTCTACCTTATTCACATCTCTTAAATTTCTCAAATGAGTTTTGATGTTATTGAGTTGTTTTTGTTTTGTCGTAACTTTATGAAAAGTTCAATTTATGCACCTGACTCATTCCGTATTTATAACTTTTGGAGTTTAACACATTTCAATGGAACGTACAAAATTCACTCAAATATCTTAACTCACTATTATTTATAGTTAAATTCAGATCATTTGAAAATTTAAAATTAAAAATCATTTGTATTTGAGTGATATTTAAAAAAAATTATAATTTTTTTTAAAACGAGATGATATGTGTTTTCCAAACAACCCCTTGCTCGATTTGAAAATAATAATAATAATAATAATAATAATAATAGAAGACAGCTATTGTTTGAATGTATGTGGTGTATTTGGCAAATAACCGACAAAATCTATGTCAGTTCGAAGATGTCAAGATCCTAACAGTCTTATTACAACTACCATTCCTTCCTTCTTCCTTCAGCTTTCCCAGATTTTCGAAGGAGTTTGAACTTTTGGGCGAGCACCACCATGGCATGGATCTTTGCCCTTACTTCACCAATGGATACTTGATTTACATCCATTATTATTTCCGTCCTATTTGTTACCATGCCACATTTAAACTAAATGCATCACTCTGTGGCCCTGTTTGGATAAAAAAAATAATTTCATCTCATTATTATAACTTTTACAAACTTTCATACAAAATATAATAAACAATTCAACTTTTTCAAATTCCAAAACAATAATAAGATTAAAAAAATAATATTCGAATAATATTTTATTTAACTTTAACTTTCATCTAAAATCATCTCATATCGTCTTACTATCTCAACGGGGCCTATATCTATATATCTAATTAGTTAGTTAAAACATATATAATTATTTAGTCACAATTAATTGGTGCATTAATTTAGACCATGCACTTGACCTGCATAAAACATAATCTTAAGTTGACTTTTTATATATAATTCCCGATTAATAAATCGGTCAGTCATAGATTTTCTTTCCGTGGAAGTAACTTCATCTTAACTCGATCAAGTTGTAAGAATTGAATGCATGGGATTAATTTCTAATTTATTTATCGGTAAATGAATCTAAAAACACTCCATCTTTTGAATAAATAAATTCCCTTTTTTTCCCCTTTATAAGGATCTACTTGAACCAATGGCTGTGTAATTTACAACAATTTATTAAAATAAAATATTATTCCGATCCCTGATCCATTAAACAAAAAGAAAACAAATTTGTATGCTCACAAGATGCTGTGAACCTTTTCGATGCCCATCACCATTTCAGATCATGATCACGACATGGTTGTAACTTGTACGCTAGAAGACTCCACAATAATTAAGAAGATACAGATCAAATCTTATCTCCTCTGAGGATTTTTGGGAGAAAATCTTGGGGGTGGCTAAGTTCTTACAGATTAAAGTATCACATATATACAGAGAAGGGAATGCCTCGACCCTCAGCAGATTTTTTGGTGAGGATGGGAGCGGAAGGGTATAGTGGTTAATGGTGGTCTCTAGTGGATGTTCCCTATGGACTTAAGGAATTTTGCAGATAAAAAAGGTTGGTCTTCCAAATATTCGTCTGGTTTAAGCTCATGGTTATGTTTTATCTCATTCTCAGTTTCATATGGTTTTTTTTTTTGTGTGTTTTTGGTATATTGTAAAGTGTCTAGAGCTTATAGTCTCTTGGCTTGAGTTTTGGCTTTACGAATATATGTAACTCTCAGTATCAATGTTTGTTACCACGGTTTTCTTCTGTCAAAAGTGGGGATGTCAATAAGATGAGGTATTTTGAAAAAAAAATAAAAAAATCTTAACTCCTCCATTTTTTTAATTTACATTACATGTTCGATATAGACAGATTCTTTTCATGACAACTAGAAATTAACTATAATATTAATGGAAAATAAACTACTTTATATTATTAATTTCAATAAAATCGTTTGACTATAAAGTATAAGAAATCAGATTATGGCTTTAATTTTATTCGAATGAATTATCAAAAGGTTTATTTAGAAAAAAAGAAAGCTCTAAATTCTTGATATATAATGAATTAGTGGCTTGATAATTTAGTGGTTGTCCCGTGTCCGGGCTCTAATAAATGCAATAGAAATAGACTACCAAGACGAATATCCTTGTCTATATGCTAAAACACAACCTTTCTTTTTTACGATTTCTTTATGGATTGTGACAAATTTATATTTTGTGACCCTTTTATGTGAATATTAAGACACACACACACACACATATATATATATATATATATATAAATGTTCCCATGATCCCCATTGACGTACAAGTCCAATTCCCAGTTAAAAATTGGACTCAATCGATCTAGCCAACTTTTCATTTTCACTCCTTTTATAATCTACGATAATGCTATATAATATATATATATATATATGACACATATTACACAAGAATTGTCACGAATTTTCCTTGGAACAACTACTCCACTAATATTAATGACATTAATATTTGTGGAGACTATTTATGAATGAGTGGACCACATGACGAACCGATCGACCTTTGTACACGTCATTGCTAAGAATTGCTACAGCTCCTTCAGGTATTATTGTATGGAAAAATATTTACATCTGCCCCACACCGGCACACACTCAACATATTAAGTGTAAAAAAAAAAAATGATGTGAAGTGTGTGCTGGTGTGGGGCAGATGTATAGCATTTCCCTGTTTGTATTCTTCAAGGCGTACGAAACCCAATTTATTAATTTGGGAATAGCAACCAAATTCGTCTTCGATCCCCGAGTCTTAGTTGTACAAAATATTCTGTGAAAACGAGAATATTTCAGATTCAATATCGATGTAAAACGTTTAAACAATACAGACAAGGCCATGATTTTTTTTTAAGGATATTCTTTTGTATTCATATTTTAAAAAGCAATTTCTGGAATTAAGATATAGGGTTAATTACACTTTATCTTTTCGATTACTCAATTCACAATGTTCTTCCGAAACTAATAATTGCATCAAAGTGGACCATCGAACTTTCCAAACTTTCAAATCCCCCCTTCCGTCTACCAGCAGCTTTAAATCTAACGAAAATTCACTGCACGTGCTGCTCATGTGCATAACATTCACTGTAAATATATAATTTTCATATAATTTATTATCATTGACCATATAAAATATAAAATAATATATGCTAACAATTAATAATAAATCATTAATCATTAATTTTTTTTATTAATTTATATATGGTTAATAAATATCAAATAATTTCATTGTGTACATAGATTATTCATATTTGCTTGCAACTTAGGTATATAATAATTTTGAGTAATGCTACATATAGTCGTGAAATGCGCAAACGCCGCGCAGTCGCTTTGAAAAAGAGTGGGGTCCACTGTTAAAAAATTAATTTCTTTTCATGTGGGTCTCATATTTATTTACTTTTTTCAAAGCGACTGCACGGTGCTTGCATACTCACGACTGCAAGTATCATTTCTCAATAATTTTATATATGGTTAATGATTAATGATTTATTATTAATTGATAGCATATATTATTTTATACTTAATATAGACAATGATAATAAATTAGATAAAAATTACATCTTTACAGTGAATTTTCGTTAGATTTGACAATGCTACACAACCTCTCCAACCTCCACACATCATATTTTTTTAAATTTTTAATATTTTTTTAAATTTTGTTTTTGAGTTTATTCTTTTTAAACTAATTCAATTCTTCTATTCATTATTGATATATTAAATATTTGATAAAAGAAAAAAAATAAAAATTAAAAAAAATGTGGTGTGTGGAGGTTGTGTGAATAGTACGATGTTGGGTAGATTTTTTCATAGGACTTTTCTTTATAATTTAGACCAATTGCACCCAAACTTTTCTGTTGATTCATGATCTGAATATTTTGACTAGAAGGTAGAACGTTCACTACAACTACAAGTCTTGTGAGCCTATTTAAACGACAATTAATACTTTCCATTAGGTTTTTTAATGCACTGTTTAAAGGCCAAGATTAACAAACAGTGTATGCACAAGCCATGAAAAAAGTATCTATATTGAAAATTAAATAATGCTAGGTACAAATCTCAAATAGATAAAGTTTCATACAAGTCTTTTATAAAAAAATAGATCTCACTAATAAGATGTGATACACTTTTTTATAGGGGTTTATATAGAACTTGTTAATTTGATATTTATATAAATTATTTGAAGATTATTGGATCCCAAGTATTATGGTTCACAAGAATAACGGCGAGTTCTTTTAACTGTCTGTCTGTCTGTCTGTCCCCCTCTCCTTACACTGCACCCCACGTGATTCATATTCATCTAGCTCTATCTCTCTCTCTCTCTATGATCAAATTGGACAACCAATCAATATAACCATTTACACTCCAACGTGTCCAGCAATCCTTCAAGCCCCTTAGGCCAGTAAAAAGCCAGCTAGGAAGAAAATAAGGGAAAATTAACACCAATTTACACCACACGTCCAATTCCTAAAATTAAAGAGCAAGATCTACCAAGCAAATTAATGGGTTTCAAATGTACCACCCCCTTATCTTTCCCCACCTGACCTCTCTATTTAAGGCCCATTTCTTTTCCCTACCCACCGTCCTCTTTCTACTCTACTCCCCAGTCGCAGCATAACATGGGCGGTAGTAATACCATACCTTCCCACACCAGAATCAGTACTACTACTTCTGATCTCGAACATGCCGCTTACGCTCCCTTACCTGGCCACTCCTCTCCAGCGAGACCCCGGAGACCTTTAAAGGGTTTCGCCGGGATCATTGCCTCCGTCATTTTTCTCCTGGCATTGGTCGCATTAATCCTTGACCAAAGCCAAGAACCCTTGGATAAACCCGGAAAGGATGAGGCACCTACATTGACGTCCAACGCTACGTCTTTTTCCAACATTTCGGGACCGGTGGCTAGGGGAGTCGCACAAGGCGTGTCCGCCAAATCCAACCCGTCATTTTCCGGCCATGAACTTTCGTACAACTGGACAAACGCTATGTTTTCTTGGCAGAGAACTGCCTTCCATTTTCAACCAGAAAAGAACTGGATGAATGGTAGGTACACCAAAGTTTTTTTTCTTTTGAAAAAAAAAACTTCCTTGAACTAAAGTTCCAAACAAAACATCATAGGACGTGCATTAATCTATTCCTAATATTGATTTTTCACTGTTAATTCTCTATTAATGAGCTGGTAAGATTTATGATTAAACTGTCCTTCGTTTCTGTCCTTGTTTTCAAATAATCTATTTGTTGTTGTTTATGATACTGATCCTCTTTCCTGATGTCATTTTCCTCTGCGATTTGATTTGGTGGGGGATATATCCGGTTGGTTCTGCTTCAGATCCTGATGGTAAGTCTTTACAAAAGCACTTTTATATTTGTTTGCTTCTCGAGTTCTTTCTCTTCTCCGTTTAGAAAATTACATTAATTAGCTCCAAACTTAATTACACCCACCCCCAACTCATTTTTGTTTAATTAATTGCAAACATCCTTAAAACTTCTTCATTAACCAGAAACCAGTTACTTTGAAAAATAATAAAGTACTGATATACACACAACATATTACACAACATATTGTAAAATAATATTATAAAACGAGAGTATTTTGTATAATGATATTACTTTTATAAGATGTTTTATAAAAATATCCCTCATTTAAAACATAATTGTGTAAAGTATTGTAAAAAGTGTTGTGTGTAAATAATTTTTTATTTTTTAAATTCCAAAACAAAGACCAGAAATAAAAGAAATACCAATGAAATGGAGATGATTAGGTGATCGTGTCTCTTTAAAGTTGCAATTATTCTTCTACTTGGATTCGAAGTTGGATTTAGCTAAAACTGCATGCATCTGTCGTGGCAAGTTCTAATCCAATCCATAAAAAAAAAAAAAAAAAAAAAAAAAGTTCTGATCCAATCAAACTGGATCCTATTGGCTTGAATGGTAGGATGATCCAGACCGTCCAATTAGTTGACATCATTTTATTGCAAAAGGAGTATAGATGGCTGAGATTGCTTGATCGTACAGTCTCTTATTTTTGTTTTAAATTATTTTAGAAGAAAGTTCCAATTTCTGTTGGAGTTTTTGGTTGGAATTATTTGAACTGAACTGCTAAATGCAGCGAGCGAGAACATGGATCGGAGATGAGATACTATTTGTTATTGTAAAGAATATAATATAGTATGGATATAAGTTTGCCACCATTTATGCCATGTACGCACAACTTATATTATATAGATTTTGGACTGCCGTTACCAATAAAGAACCAAAAATAATTTTTGTTGCTTCAAAAAAAAAAAAAAAAAAAACCAAAAATAATTTCAAAAGGTTCCATTATAAAATTATAAAAAAATAATACTAATATGACTATTCATTTTAATTATTTATATATTTAATTTTTTAATAATTAAGAAAATGATTATTAATAATATTT
The DNA here is from genome assembly GCA_961763995.1 of Juglans cinerea. NCBI lineage: Eukaryota > Viridiplantae > Streptophyta > Magnoliopsida > Fagales > Juglandaceae > Juglans > Juglans cinerea. Next base: position 38,389,568 of record CAUIVZ010000002.1, on the reverse strand, counting down.
TTTTATTTTTTAAATATGTTTAAAGAGTATTTAAAAAAAAAGTAAAAAAAAAAGTATAATTTATACTGGGTGGCGGCACATAGAAGAGGCAGAGAAGCGCCACTCTTATAAAAAGTGGTGTTGCTTTTGGATTATGTGGACCAATAGGAGTGAATCTCTACCGGTTGGGATTGGTGGGTTATTGGCCTGTCACGAGGGTCCACCTGTGCTCTTGTAGTGTATACGGATTATGGACGGTGGGATCACGTGCCTTGGTTAATATCACAACATTTACAATTATATTTTAATTTTTATCATAAATTTATCTATTTTTTTTAATTATATACTGACTTATATATTGTATGATTGAATAAATCATTTTTTTAATTTATAGAATAATGCTGGATATTAATATATGTAAGTACTTCTATATCATAAAACTGTATAAATTATTATTTTTTTATTTATAAAAAAACGTTAGATAATAAGATATGCAAGACTCGTAAATTTCGTTTGAAAAATGTATAAATATAATCACTAAAAAAAAAAAAATTTAATAATAAATCTCATATTTCTCAAATTAAGTTCAATATTTCAACTCATTTAAATTGTATAAATAATTTGTCTTGCTTACGAATTGAAAGTTCAAAGGTCCGATTTGACATGGCTGTGTTGCGTGTGGGAGTGCAGGTCCATTGTATCACAAGGGATGGTACCATCTATTTTACCAATACAACCCGGATTCGGCTGTGTGGGGCAACATCACATGGGGTCACGCCGTCTCCACCGATCTCATCCACTGGCTCTATCTCCCCATCGCCATGGTTCCCGACAGCTGGTTCGATTGGAACGGCGTCTGGACTGGCTCCGCCACCATCCTTCCCGACGGCCAGATCGTTATGCTCTATACCGGAGACACCGATAATTACGTTCAGGTTCAAAACCTTGCCTACCCTGCCAACCTTTCCGATCCTCTACTCTTGGATTGGGTCAAGTACTCCGGTAACCCAGTCTTGGTCCCCCCTACCGGCATTGCCCCCAAAGATTTCCGAGACCCGACTACCGCCTGGCTTGGACCCGACGGGAAGTGGCGGCTCACTGTCGGGTCCAAGGTCAATACGACGGGCATTTCGCTTGTGTACACGACCACGAACTTCACCGACTATGAGCTGTTGGATACTGTGTTGCATGCCGTCCCCGGTACGGGCATGTGGGAGTGCGTGGATTTTTACCCGGTCTCGATCAATGGGACGAAAGGTTTGGATACGTCGGCGGGCGGCCCGGGAGTTAAGCACGTGTTGAAGGCTAGTTTGGATGATACCAAGTTGGATTACTATGCACTTGGAACTTACTTTGCAGAGAACGATACGTGGGTGCCCGATGACCCGGAACAGGATGTGGGTATCGGGTTGCGATATGACTATGGGAGGTACTATGCATCGAAGACATTTTATGACCCGGTGAAGGAGAGGCGGATCCTATGGGGTTGGATCAACGAAACCGATACTGAAAATGACGACCTGGCAAAGGGTTGGGCGTCTGTTCAGGTATAATTCTTCTTTCATGGTTTCCATATTATATAATTCACAGACTTCCTATTATTATTGTATTTAATGTTAATTTAAAAGAATAAACTTTCGTCTCAATTTGCATAGATTCTATTATTATTTAATTTTAATTCTATCTATTTTTTGTTTTAAAAAATCGATATTAATTTTTATACCAGATACAATGAGTTTTAAAGAAAATTATAATTACTTTTGTTGTATGCTACCTGATGTATCGGGCTGTTTCATTGATAGCATGTGTACGTATATTTGGAATAATAGTTAAGTTCCTTTAGTAGACACATAACTCCTTGCTGCAATCAACAGACCATTCCAAGAACTGTGTTGTATGACAATAATACTGGAACCAATATTCTTCAATGGCCCGTGGAAGAGTTAGAGAGCCTGAGACTGAACAGCACAGATTTTGATGGGGTGGTGGTCGAACCTGGATCGGTTGTGGAGCTAGACATCGGCTCAGCCACTCAGGTTTGTCTAGCTTTTTGTCTCAACTTTTTCGTATATAATTGTCCTTGTATGTTGATAACTTCCAGCTCACTAGCAGTTCTGCTGAAATCTTGACAGTTAGACATTCTCGCCGAGTTTGAAATAGAATCATTAGGATTGGAGGAGACGAACGAAGTCAATGGACTTTGTGGAAGTGGTGCCACTGACAGAAGCAGTTTCGGGCCATTTGGGCTTTTAGTTATTGCTGATGAAACACTTTCTGAACTAACCCCTATATATTTCCGCCTTGCCAATTCAAGTGATGGCAGTCTTGAGACTTACTTCTGCGCGGACGAAAGAAGGTATGGTTCTTTTCTTTGCTGACATGCTTCTTTCTTGCTTGATATCTATTAGAGTGGCAATATTAATTTCCTTTAATGGAACTATGTGTTAGACGTGATTCTTGCTGACAAATTGAAATGGAAAATAATAAATAGGGACATGCGCAGTTTAGTATGGAATCGCTTGCAGAAATTGTTCGTAAATCTGCAGCTTGTAAGAAAGAAAGTGATTTGAGCTGTTGGTTAATGCAGGTCTTCAAAGGCTTCTGATGTTTTCAATCAAGTTTACGGAAGTTCAGTTCCAGTGCTTGACGGTGAAACTTTGTCGATGAGAATTTTGGTAAGCAAGAATCATTATCATCTTAAAGCTGAATTTATGTCTTGTTATTATATGCTAAGCTTGAAAACTTGTGCTGAAGAGCCTCGAGATTATTATTCACTTTGGAAATTGGAAAATTTTGAATTAGCGTCTGTTTTTGGTTTGGTCATCAAGAGAACACATAAAACAGATCCAGTTCTGCGGGAATGAAATATGTTGGATTCATGTATTTAGCAGCCAAGTTCCAGAAAGACTGTCATCAGGAATATTATTATAGAAAATTAGGAATGCCACGATGAAATTATAGAACACAGATCTCATACTTCCTTCGTATCCTTGATGCTAAATCAGGTTGACCATTCAATTGTGGAAAGCTTTGCTCAAGGAGGGAGGAGAGTGATCACATCTCGTCTTTATCCAACAGAAGCAATTTACGGAGCAGCTAGATTATTTTTGTTCAACAATGCAACTGGAGTGAATGTCAAGGCCACGCTTAAGATATGGCAGCTGAATTATGCTTTTATTCACCCTTTCCCCTTGGACCAGATGCATTGAAGTCTTTGCAGCCCCAGAGACTTCAGCCACAGTGCCCGCCCCCGCCCCTGCCCCCGCCCAGACCCTATTGGATTAAGTTTCCCTCTTGCTCCCAAATATGTCTTTTATAATTTTATTTATTTATTTATTTATTTTTATGGTTGGGTTATCTAATGCAGTATGTTTCCCAGCTCATTTTTGTTTTGTAAGACCAAATTAATTCATGATTAGTTTTGCTTTCCTATCAGAATTAGTTCAAAAGAGGCAAACTTCCTGTTAAAGCACGTACTCTGTTCAGTAATAGACAATCTGAGATTATTTGCAAGTTGCCTACTTTCGCTCTTGCTCCTCCTTTCTCTTCTTTTCCTGATGTTTCTCTTCCCTTGCTGCTGCTTCTTCTTCTTCTTCCTATTTCTTATTCCTTCTTTCTCATCAACCTGGGATTGTGGTTGATGCCAAATCATTTTCAGGGAGACAACAAAACAATCAATTTCATCTCATAAATAAAGTTTTTCTCTCATCTTCCCAATTAATCATGGCATTAAACCTGAATCAATTCAGATGCCATACTTTTTGAGTGTTTTTGTTTTCTTGGTTGATTGGGCCAAGGCCAGCAGATCAAGTGTGAACCTTCGAGGCTTCGATGGCGTCATTGTTTGGGCCTCAACTTTAAGAGGAATCTTTCATATTGTTCCTGGCATAGATAAGAGAACTCAGCCCATCTGCAGGGCCCATTATGTTCCCGTCAGAAACGGTCGATGCTAACCAAAACATTCCGAGTGTATCCTTTCAATGCATTGCGCTACAATCCCTATGCATGTTAAGGCGCTAACTTTCACTCATGCTACTAATGTCTACTCAATGGATTGAGATTATGATTTTCTAGCCCAAGTATTTTCTATAAATTGAAGAAATAGATATAATATAAAATTATTTTAATTGTGTTGTATTAACAAATGTGACTGAAAATAATAAAATTTATAAGAAAGATTATAATTGCTCTCAAGAAAATAATTATAATTTTTTTAACCAATTCCAATCTAAACTTAATCACTACTCAAATAAAGGAATCTAGTTTGACTGAGAATATTCAGAATACCTCGTTACTATTTATTATTAATTTTTATTTAATTTTAATTATTATTCATTACCATTCAATATTCTATCGTTACTTTTTCATTATTATTCACAAAATATTTAAGAATAACCCCCCTACCGAAACACAAACAGTTTCACATCACAAAGGTAATTATAACATAATTTTCAAATCACTTATAGTCAGTCATACATGACCTGGAAACAGTGGAGAGAGCATCCGACCATTTTGGACTAAAAAACTCGATTCCTAAACAGATTTGACTGTTTCTATGCCTCTCTTTGGCAGGATCGATGTAACCAATCGCTGCTAAATTTATGGCCAAAGCAACGCTCCAAGGACAGTGCTACTCCCAAGTCCCACCGTTGGAGCTACCGCTGGGCTCACACTAGTGTTTTCTGTATTTTTTTTTTTTGACTTTTTTTTGTATGTATTTTTTAATATTTTTAAATATGTTTTAAAAAATAAAAAATAATTATAATATTATTAAAAAATATTTACTTAATCATTAAGTAAAAAAAAATAATAATAAGAAAATAAAAAAATTCCCAGCTATAACTTCCCGCTGTGGGAATACTAGCATTTTCCACGCTGCAAATATGAAAACATATCTCCTGGGATTCTGCATGAAAACCCCCTTTTTCAGTTCTTAATAAATACTTTTTTTTTTTTTGGTTACTCTTTTTATTTATTTATTTAACTTTCCCATAACTGATAACTCCTTGTAACCATTTTTATTCTCCAGGCCTGCAAAAAGTTCACTATTCTATTCCACGACCCTTTATGTACGCGCGTACTTCAATATTTGACCGTCCTTTCGATGATCACAAGGCAGCAAGCATCAAACCAGATCAGAGAACTTTCCTTAAACCTTAGTATCTGTCAGGAAAACTAAATGATATATTATTTTAAAAAATAAAAAAAAATAAAATTCTAAAATTCATGAATATCAATACCACATGATAGTAAGAGGAGAGCGCGCAGATCTAGATCAATTAATCAAAGTTTCTGAATACTGCATAACCATTGGTCCATAATTAGTACATGAATGCTTGGCGATTCCTTAAACGTTGAAGAGAAATTAAGGTTTAAAATCTCGAAAAATTCGGAGTTCATTTATCACCTTTGTTTTTTTAAATGTTCTGTATTTTCTAAGCATTTGAACAAACTAATTGAAACAGCACGTACGTACATGATTCATATATATATTAAAGTAATAAAGCGTAAGAGATCGACATGTGTGAGAGGAATAGAGAACAATGATGCTGAACCCTGTAAACAAGGACCGGAATTCATTCAAAAAATAAGCAAATAAATTAATGTCTATGATCATTATAATCCGACCAATACATGATATTCGCTTTTCTGGCCGACTGATCTGAGCTAATAATCTATACGAGGTGGGCTTTTCTTTGACTTCATTTGAGAGTTCGAGTACTTTGATCTTGACCTTAACCCTCCATGTGCAAGTTAGTGCAGATCTGGTTGCTCCCACGTTTTAAAACTAGCATGAGACAACTTATCTTCGATTGTTTTAAAGTATTATCACTATAAGAAAAACGGATATTTTTAGTCATTTATTTGCGATGAAAAGACTATTTGTGACTAAAACAGACTCATTTTAATTATAAATAGTCATTTCGTTAGAATTAATTAGCTACAAATAAACAATTTTCTTATAATGTATCATGCATACAATTCATGTTAATATTAGAGAAGGGATTTTACTTTTTGCTAGATTAACATGCTTGGCACATCTCATGTATTGGTGCATGTATATATGGGTAAAAAAAAAAAATTGTATTTGATGGTCAATGTGTGTTCCTTGATACCATACCAAGTACTAAATACCATATTCCTTGATTTGATCAAATGGTCAATGTGTGTTTCCACTTTTTAGTGTCCCAACGCACTGCCCGTTGCAGCCTTGCCATTGGCTCTTTGGCAACTTTTTCATCACATTATCCAATATTTATAGTCTCTCTCTCTCTCGCTCCAATATTTAGTGGCTGAAATGGAATTTTCCTAGGGCCTCATATTATAAACCACTAATTGGTTCAGCGCTGCCATTGGAAGTTTTGATCGCAAGTTGTTGATCACATACAAATATACATGTGTATATATATATATAATTCCCCACTCTTCCCCAAGTAATTATCTCTCTCTCTATATATATATAATGTATACGTACATATATACATACATCGATACATATATAAGGTCAACCGCTGAAGGTAGTGGCTGAATTGGAAGTTTCCTGTACCGAGCTTTCACCTTCCAAAAGGAAAAAACGATAAAAGTGACAGCAGATCAAATCATGAGATAATATTAGAGCCAGCTTGTTAATGGTACGTAACAGGGACTGGTACTGGGGATGGAGTTAATTTCCAGGAAAATGAGAATGATGAGAAAACAGAAAAATCTACTTGAAATTTCTGCCTATATATATTAGGTAGGGGAAAAAAATACATGAATTAATCTGAGTACCCACTAAAATAATATTGACTAAGAGAGGAGAGCATGATGGATATATGGTGACATTTACCTACGTACTCTCGATCAAGCTTAATTGATTTCTAAAGCAATATGAGTAACCACAATATCATGCTAGCTCTCTCTATCCCTTACCATTAATTTTTATTTATTGCTTTTTCCAGCATGGCATGCAGTGACCCCACAGTTTAGGGGTGAAAAACCGACCTATCGGTTCGGTTTAGAGTCGAAACCGAGACCGCACTGATACACTGAAAAAAAGAATATTTCGACCGAAACCGGCCGGTGAAGGGGAAGAAAACCGTCGACGTCGGTCTCGGTTTTCTACCGGTCGGTTCGTCGGTGTCGTCGGCGGCATGAAGAGAGAGAGAGAGAGGAATGAGAAACACAGAAACCGAACTGGAAAACTTCGGTTTGAGGAAAGTTACACGTAAACTCGAACTCCATCATCACATATTCACAAAATTACAAGATATACAGCAAATATCAAATGATTCACAACAAACACATTATCGCAACACTATCGGTACTCTCTCTGAGAAAAATAAAAGAACCGTGGTCCCCATCAATAAACCTCAACAAATCGAAGATGGAAGCTCGAAACGAAACAAATAGATGAAACGGCGCAAATGGGTGGAGGGAGAGAGGGACGGTATCGGAGAGAAAGGGAGCTGAGACAGAGACGAGAGAATATGAGAGAGGGAGCTGAGACAGAGACGAGAGAATCTGAGAGAGAGAGCTGAGAAGCAGAACGGCGCAGAGAGATGAGAACGAGAAAGGGGAAGGGGGATTTTAACCTAATCATGAAACGGCGTCATTTGGTTGAGACCAAACGACGCCGTTTGTTTTATTTTTTTTTTTCAACTAGGTGGATTAAAACGACGTCGTTTCACTCATTTAAGTGAAACGGCGTCGTTTCTTACAGGTATAAAATGGAAAAAAAAAAAAAAAAAAAAAAGTAGAATCGGTCGGCCGGTTCATCGGTTTTTCCTTGGGTCGAACCGAGACCGAACCGGAAAACTTCGGTTTCAACAAATATCTACCGCACGCCGGCCGGTTCCTGACTCCGAAGGTCGGTTCCAGTCGGTTGCGGCCGGTTTGGTTGGTTCCTGTACACCCCTACCACAGTTTGAACTAATTAATTTGTAGCTATTTCTAATTAAGCATAACATTGTATTTTTTATGCCCTAGAATATTGTTTTTTCTCCCTCTGTGGTTGTGTGTCTGTTTTTTTCTTTTTATTATTTTTTATAAATGCAACTGCACATGCCACCACATACTCATGATTTATAAATGTAAACAGTACATGAACTAAGACAAATTTAGGTCAAACCAAGTAAGGAAAAAATAATTAATGCTTGTTGTGTGTGTAGTGTGTACGTAGGATGCAAAAGTCATTATCGATATGATCAGTAACGCGTCTCTCTCTCTCTCTCTCTGTGTGTTAGTTTTCTTGGGGAAGATTACAAGACCGATCTCAAATCACAAGCCAACCGATAATTTACTAGAGATCAGACCATCGATCTCTCTCGATATTGCAGTAGTGAATGATCGCTCTTGCTGATGAATTGCTTATTGGCATTGGAGACTTATCTTAACGCGTTTGCGTGAAGTGCATGCCATGCCATGCATTAGATATATCGATGTTGTTTAAATTAAACATCAACGTGCATGGTTAAAGAAAAAAAGGGTGAAACTTTGATCTATCAAAACTTTCACTTGCATGTGGATGATCCGGACGTACGTGCTGTTTCTAGGAAAAATTATTTCTTTGCTGACTAGTGGTAATTAATTAATTTAGAAACTCATACCTTATCCACTTATTTATAAATTAAAACTTCTCTACCTATATAATTTTTATTTATAAATTAAAACTTCTCTACCTATATAATTTCTTTGGTTGTTGCTAATGATATAAACACAAAAGAAGACAGATAGATATATAAAGTAGACTTTACAATATTTATTATCGTTTGTGAAAAACAAAGTTAAATATTTATTAAATCTTGTAAAACTTATTTAATTTATATTATCTTCCCCCAAACTCTTATAAAAACTATAAGAACACTCCCAATAGATCCTTTATAATACATGATTTTTCTTCAAAATATAAGAAATGCTCTCAAAAGTGTCATCCATTGGATTTTCTATTTTAAAGATACTTTTACATTCTGCTACTGGAAATCTCTAGATGTAGAGGACACTGTTCATCATTATAAACATTTTTAATTAATTTATCTTCCCACCATGCTGAGTTTCCCATTTCTTAACTCTCTTCATTCACATTTAGACCCTTGCGCACAAGAGATGTTTGTTAAAATGTCGGTGTGACCAACAGACCAAGCATGGAATAATTTTGGTAGTTGATGGCTTTGGGTTTTCTGATACTATCTATTTCATTTTGTAAAAACAATAATACTAATTTATATTTTGGTTTAGTTTATAAATTTGGATTAATTTAAAATAACACATAATTATAAGACATTGTATATGGAGAAATATTACAAATATGAAAAGATAAGAGGATATCATTGGTAGTTAGAGAAAATTTTTTAAATGAATAAAAAAGATTAAAAAGTATAATATTTGAATGATATGAAGAAAAAATAGATAAACTGATGTATGATATATTATAAAAGTCAGTATGTAAAATAAAAAAATGAATTCTGATAATATATTTTAAAGGATATGATGAAAAATCTATTGGGAGTGCTCTTATGTTAACATCATTCTCTAAGAAATATGAATCCCAAAGAATCATCAATATATTTCTATAATCAAGAGGTTGCATCTTTTGTCGGAGACAAGAAATATATCTTTCTCAATCACAAAATATTTATTCAACCAATAATCAAACAACATAATAAGTATTCTACTTTATGGATTAGGATCTGAATTGATGAAATCCAAAACATTAAGCAAGCCAATTTAGAGCCGTGTTTGCCACTTTACCATAAAGACAACAAAAAAATAAAAAAAGGAAAACCAAGGAATGGTTGAATAAGGTTATTATAATAATATATATTTATATATATACAGAATGAAAAAGTACAGATTGGGATTCTGGGGCCCACGCAGAGGTGCGCCATGTGGAAGTGGAAACCTGTTTATGCAAAGGAAAAGGAAAATGGGAAAAATGTGAAGTGCGGAAAGAGTGTGAGCCACTGAGCGCAGCACCGGGCGCCGAAACTTATGCAAACCTTTTATTTTATTTTATTTACAGGCTGACTCTTTGGCCGTCGCTTTCACGTTTCCGAATTCCGACCCCTACCTGCTCTGCACCTGTGACCGGCAACGGGGAGAAATAACACCCACCATAATTTTTATCTAAGAAATTATATTTATAATTTTAAAATATAGAATTTATATAAAAAAATAAATTAATTTTTTAAAAAGAAATTTTATTATTTTTAAAAAAGGATTGAGCAAGTGCACGACTCACGACTGTAATTACTCTTTAAATATTTATATATATCTAAATTTTTGAAAATTGAGAAATAATACTCAACCCGCAACCGGCTTAGCGAGCAACCGATAATGCGACCGGGACTGGGCTCGAACTTTCAAACAAAAAAAAAAACCAGAGTGTTTTAAGGGCGACGCTCTGATACCCTACTCGTTTGTAGTATCTTCGTTTCTTTCGTACAGACTAAAGAATACTCGAATCATCCAGCCTCATCTCTCTCCCCCTCTCTCCCTCTCTGACGGATACTCTTTGATCATGTAAAACACCACCAAATCTCAGAGGAATTTGCTTTGCTCTGCTCTGCGCGCTCCCATAAACCCAAGAGTACATCAATGGCTCGTTTTGGGCTCTCCCTGTTTTCTCTGTTTTCTTTAGTCCACATTGCTCTTATTCCGAGCCTCTGTTTTTCGTCTGACCCCTACGTTTTCTATGACCTGCATGTCTCTTACATCACTGCCTCCCCTCTTGGCGTTCCCCAACAGGTTCACTTTCTACCTCTCTCTCTCTCTCTCTCTGAAGGTTTTTCTATGCTATTTTTGCGTCTCTTCATATATTTCCTGCTAGTCTATGCTTTATGTTGTGTGCAAGTGCTTGGACTTTAGAAAGGGGTTTTGATGCAGGCGGGTCCAAACATGTAATTGCTAGGTGATTATTATGCACGGTTTTTAAAATTTTAGTTTTTTATTTCCTATAATTTGCGTTGCGTATTTTGAATGTTCTTTGCATTCGATATTGTAAATTGTTATTTTTGAAAGAGATTAGAGTACATAGGTCTCGCAATAGACTTATGCCTTCTTTCTTCTCTTTTCTTGGTTGATTATTTTTGTTTTTTTAAATCAGATTTGAGTGTGGTGAAGTAGTCAAAATATCATTACAGTAGATGTTAAAACTTGGGGCTTGAGTTTTTGTTTTTTCACTGTATTTTTTTTGGCTGAACTAGATATGGGAAGCGAATATAGATTATGACCCGCGAATTCATGCTAGATTTTTTTGTCATTTTTTTGACTATTCTGAATCATTATTATGCTTCATTATTCAAGAAATGTGCTGGGGCGGGTGTGGATTTCTGTGCGTGTGGTGATTTTTTCTAGTTATTTTTCTTTAGTGTCATTGTTTTGTATTCCCTGTTGGATTTTTTTCACTGCTTTATATTCCAATTTTTATCGAGTTGTGAATAGACATGTTCGTCAGAATCTTATCAGTAGCTTTTATCTTTTATCTTCCAAAACAAATGTGCAGGTTATAGCAGTAAATGGGAAGTTTCCGGGTCCAGTAATCAACTCTACTACTAATAACAATGTTGTTGTCAATGTACGGAATGATTTGGATGAAGACCTGCTAATGACCTGGTCGGTTTCAGCACAATATCATTTTGTTTTGTGTATTTTTTTTTTTCAAATAAATATTATCTCGAATTTGTATTTGAGTGCTTAGAAATTTTAGTTAATTGTTGCTACAGGTCTGGAATTCAAATGCGGCGTAATTCATGGCAGGATGGTATTCTTGGCACAAATTGTCCAATTCACCCCAAATGGAATTGGACATATCAGTTTCAAGTCAAGGATCAAATTGGGAGCTTTTTCTACTTCCCGTCCCTCCAGTTTCAGAGAGCATCTGGTGGATTTGGTCCTTTCATTATTAATAATCGGGATATAATTCAGATTCCTTTTGCTCAGCCAGATGGGGACATCATCATTATGATCGGTGACTGGTTTACCCGGAACCATTCGGTTAGTATTAGTTGTCAGCTTGATGCTTGATTGAGAAAATAGCAGTTTGATTGTAGCATTTGAGTTTACTGCAGTCTTCTTTTCCCATTTTTAGGCACTGCGATCTGTCCTTGATGCCGGAGAAGAGCTTGGGATGCCTGATGGAGTTCTTATCAATGGAAAGGGACCTTACCGATATAATACCACTCTTGTACCTGATGGCATCCAGTATGAATCCATTGGAGTCGATCCAGGTAATGTTTTTCCTGCATTGGTAGGGAAAATACGTTGAACCATTATTTTTAATTTTAGTGTTTTTTTTTCCAATACCGGGGATACTTTGTTTTTCACATCTTATTGGTTTCTGTTGGCTCTTGGGTGGAATTTCTCATATCTGGTTACCAGTAATTCCAGTAATTATACCTTCTGAATTTGATTCAGTTAAGTTTCATATGGTTTCCTATTGCCCATAACAAGCTCACTCCTGCACAACTTTTAACATTTCTGGTGTAAGTTTAGGATTGTAGAAGTCCATACACTTATATATATATATATATATATATATAAAGAATGTAGAAGTGTGTAGAATGACTGTAGATGGGGATGTAGTGATTATCCACACATCATTGTACTCAGTCCTTTTATTTTGTTGATATGATTTTCTTTGTTGTTCATGTTTCTGCCAAGTGGTTTCAGCAGTTTGAAGTATTAATTGACCATAGCACTATATTTTTCAGGCAAAACATATCGACTCCGTGTGCACAATGTTGGAATTTCGACTTGTTTAAACTTCAGAATTCAAAACCATTTTCTGATTCTTGCAGAAACGGAAGGACATTATACAGTGCAACAAAATTTTACTGACGTAGATATTCATGTTGGGCAATCTTATTCTTTTTTGGTCACCATGGATCAGAATGCAAGTTCTGATTACTACATCGTTGCAAGTGCTAGGTTTGTGAATGAATCACTTTGGCAGAGAGTGACCGGTGTTGCCGTTTTACACTACTCCAATTCTAAAGGGCCAGCAACGGGTCCTCTACCTGATCCGCCAAATGACTTTTATGACAAGTCAAGGCCAGTAAACCAGGCACTAAGCATCAGGTTTGTTTTCATGGTTCTTATGGAGTTTGATATCATTTAGAGCTTTCTCATAACACATCACAAACGCTAATTAAGCATAAAATTGATATGCTTTGACCAACTACCTTCCCAGATGGCACACTTAGATGCAATTCATGCCTTAAATTTGATTGACTAGTAACCTTTGCAGATGGTGCGATTAGATGTAGTTTGTGGTTTAAGTTGATGCCTATAAAAGATTAACTGCCCCCTTTTGTCCCTACCTTCCCCTGTTTTAATTTCGATTTAAGTTTCAGGGGAAGTATAGCAATAATAGCTTACTATTGAAGATACTTGTGTTCGATTCTATTCTACTTAGGCAAAATGTATCTGCAAGTGGAGCTCGCCCTAATCCACAGGGGTCTTTCCACTACGGTTCAATTAATGTGACAGACACATATGTGATGAAGATTGTGCCACCAGTAAAGATCAATGGGACACTTCGAGCGACACTCAATGGGATCTCATTTGTTAACCCTGAGACACCAATCAGGCTTGCTGACCAGTATAAAGTGAAGGGAGAGTATAAGCTTGATTTCCCCAATAAGCCACTTAACAGAACCCCTCGGATAGACACATCTGTTATTAATGCTACTTACAAGGGCTTCATAGAAGTGATATTTCAGAACAATGACACTGTTGTGCAGAGTATTCATATGGATGGCTATTCATTTTTTATGGCCGGGTATGAATCTTTTATTTGCTTGTACATTCTCCCATCACCTTTAAGGAAATAAGTGTTGTGAGAAATTGATTACCTGATTGCAGGATGGACTTCGGTGAGTGGACAGAAGAAAAAAGAGATAGATACAACAAGTGGGATGCAATTTCTCGCTCCACTACACAGGTTGGCTTTTTAACATAACAGAGATTGTTCAATTAATTTTCTGCACCTCATTTCTTTCTCTGTCGGTTGGAAGGATGTGGTGAACTTTTTAATGACCAAAAAGTGGATATGGCAATTTTTTGGCATTTTCTTGAACGTTTAGCAAAAATTTGCAAACGTCTTTTTTGACAGAGCTTATGTGAATACATTCTTGTAACTGTTTGAATCATGCATATAATTGACACAAGAATTTAGAAATAATGTGACAGAAAATTGTTTCTTTTGGCCGGTGTACTTTTGTTGTGAATGAAGGTTTCTGTGGTGCTGTTTGAATCGTTCAGGGGCTAATCTTGAAAGACCTGTCTGCATGTCTAGCGTTAAACTTGGTTTGCTGTTGTGTAGGTTTTCCCTGGTGGTTGGACAGCAGTCCTTGTCTCTCTTGACAATCCTGGAGCATGGAACATTAGAGCAGAAAATCTTGATAGATGGTATCTAGGCCAAGAAACTTATATGAGAATTGTCAATCCTGAAGAAAATGGTGAAACGGAGATGGCTGCACCTGGCAATGTTTTATACTGTGGTGCCCTTCAGCACTTAGCGAAGTATATGACTAGAAACTTTTAGTGGAACTCTCTTTCTCTCTCCCCCCACCCCCCCCTTCTCATGCACGCACAAATATTTGATCTAATTTAATTTCTTCTTTTGCTGGCATCTTCAGGAATCAGACCAACTCTGCGGTATCAATTCTAAGGGGAAGCTCAAAGCTGTTTTTTAATCTGCTGGTGGCATTCTTTCCTCTGATTACCATTTTTAGCTAAGATTCTGCTGTCGCATTGGTAAGAAGTTCTATGATTCCAGGAGGTGACGGCTTTGTCCTAGTTTGTTGCTGGGGGATGTTACTCTTGGGTCTTTGTTGAAACATATTTAGTTTAGGTGCCCATACTGAGATTTGTCAGTACAGTAGTTTGTGGTTTGATTTCCTATTAAAAAAAATATTGTGGTTTCATTGACTTTCATTTCCTCTTTTTTGTTTCCTTTTCCACATTGAGCGTCCACCCATTTCCTGTAATTTAAGCAACTAGCTAGTAGCTAGGTATCCATTATTCCAATTGCACCTTAAAGTCACACTGATCATGATTGATTCATTCTTAATTCCATTTGAAGTGTTTCATACTCGAGTTTGATATATATCCTGAGAAATCATTGTGCTCCATGTGAACAATATATATTCGAACTCATGGAGAAAAAGGGTCTGGTGGATTATGTACCATACATACCATGCATGCCTCCATAATTCATCTGTGGAACACTTGTCATCATTTGAGTAATAATTCCTTGGAATATGGGTGGTCTGTGCTTTCAATATCAGTTAGTAAATTAGAATGATTTAAGTTTCAAGTTGTTGCTCACATGCCCTTCCCATATGATTGCTTGGTGCTAAAATACAAAGGATTGCCTACATGGATATCCTTTTTTTTTTTTAAGAAGGGAGACGTTACTTCCAATTTTATTATTCTCTCTTTCTTTTGGTTGAGGAATATTCACAACAAAGCTTTATATATATTCAGAAAATCAACTAAAACATTACAAGCCTAATGCCTACAAGATGGAGAATCAGCTATATTTAGTGTCTACACACACACACACACATTCCTATAAGAGATTTTTGCAATTCAGCAGCAACGGAGAAAAAAAGCATTTTGACCAGACCCGGATAGCTGCATACTAGCTAATTCATCAGCCAAAAAACTCAGTTCTCTACATAGATGCATGACTCATCTTCAAATCAAACTCAGATAGCTGCAAAATAGATTTTTTCTTCGTTGCACTTTTTTCCTCGCAATGGTATAACAAAAGATAATAACTATTAGTATGAAATACTGTTGCTTGGGCCCTTTTGGTTTTGGTTACTCTTACGATTTCTTCGTTCTAGCCCAAAAGGGAGTAATTTGGGCTAGAAATAAATAGAAAATGGTCCCAAAAAACTATTTCTGAGCCTTGAGGGCTGATTTTGGCTATATACCATCTCAATTCTCTACAGCTCCAAGGTTGACCGACCGAGGAGAACATTGAAGCATTTGAGCATTCATGTTATGGAAATTATTTTTAATGAAACATCTGTTGTTAGACACGCTATATTTATTTGGAGGTCCTATAATATTGAACCTAAAACGCCACAGCCATAGCCACAGTTAGACTCCGTTTGGATACAAAAACACTCTCAACTTATTTGATCATCTCATCTCATCTCATCTCATCATTACAATTTTTTTAAATTTTCATACAAAATATAATAAACAATTCAATTTTTTCAAATTCCAAAACAATAATAATATTAAAAAATAATATTCTAACAATATTTTATTCAACTCATCTAAAACCATCTCATATCATCTCATCTTATCTCACCATCCAAATTAGGTGATTTAAAACCCATTTTCACACCGATCAATAAAACAGTGACACGTAGGCATTCCATAAAAATTCTCATTACAGCCCCACACACCCCTAAACGTCTCCCCCTCCTTCTTTTTCTCCTCCCTCCCCCATTTGCATGATGCACGAAGCCCTACAGGCAAAAAAAAAAAAAAAGCATGAAGTCGAAGCTCCCCCTCCCTTCCCCATCTGCGCTCGACGCTGACGGAAGGTAGCACCTGCAAAATCGTCTTCTGTTTGAAGCTCCCTCAGGCCGAAGCTCCCTTTCCCTCTCCTTCTTTCTCTCCCTCTCCCTCCCCCTCCCCCATTTGCACTCAAGACGCCGACGGAAGGCCAACGACCTCTCTGTCAGTCAGCTCCTCCTGTTGTCGCTTTTGCTCCCTAAGCAACATCTCTAAATCCTCTCCGTAATCGTTGTTTTGGAGAACCAATCGCAGCTAAACATCGGGCCCCATCTTCAAATAAGTATCGGTGACCATCACATGAGTAAAAGATATGGACTAAAGCTGCTTAAAATTAAAATTTTGAACCTAGAGTCAGCTCGATAATGTCCACAATCAAATGGGTTTCAAGCTAAAACTTTGAAAAAAAGAGTTGCCTTTTGTGCTTGGAATCACAAACCAATGGCTCAAGATTTTACAGCAATGAAAAACCGAGAAAAAAGTTCTATGCGTATATTAAAGTATGGATTTCAAACTCGTGGGTTGCAATTTACTCAGAGAAAGAGAGATTGGAGTGGGACTGTACAATGAGCATGATCAAGATGGGGGAGAGAGAGGAGAGGGAGAGGTCGATCGGGTGTAAGTGGGTCCAATTTAATTGCTTTTAGGATGATTACGTCTTACGTGACGCTTGATGATTGGCAAGTGTGAAAATTAATTTCAAACCTGACCGTCTGGAGCGCCACTCTTCATGAATCTATGAGTAAAACTACTCTCACCGCTCTCAGTCCCGTTGGGAGTTACCACTATATATATATTTAATATTTTTTTTACTTAATGATTAAGTAAGTGTTTTTTAATGATATTATAATTTTTTTTATTTTTTTAAAAAATATTTTACAGTGTTAAAAAAATACATGTTCAAAAAAGTAAAATAAAAAAACCCAACATTTTACACTAATGGTAGCTCCCAGCGGGACTGGGAGCGGTGGCTATAGAGCCACCCTGAATCTATATATGTTTAGAAGAGAAATGCTTGGGATCCCGAAAATGTGTCTCGAAGATTTTTTTCGAAACTTTTTTTTTTTCTTAATAATTAAGGAAATGTTTTTTAATGATGTTGTGAATTTTTTATTTTTTTTAAATATTTATGATGATTAAAAAAATACATGAAAAAAATGAAAAAATAAAATGCGCTATTCGGGACATCTTTCGGGACAAGTTTTTGGTGACCGTAGCACCACTCATGTTCAGAAAGGGTGAAAATAAAAAAAGAAAAAAGGAAATCCTCCAGTAATGTTCATCTCAAATTAAGGCCGGTCGCCTCAAAACGATTACAGTTGTTGAAGTATCTTATGCATGGCAAAAACAATTTAAGGATGTTGTTCTCAAATTAAGGGTTCCATAATTACAGTAGTTGTCGAAGTATCTTATGGCAAGCACGAGCACACTTTACGGAGGTTCATCGCAAATTAAGGGCGGTTCCGTAATTACATGCAGTTGCAAGCTGAAGTATCTTATGGCAAGCACACTTTAAGGAGGTTCGTCTCAAATTAAGGGTTCCATATATAATTAATACAGTTGTTCAGGTATCTAATGGCAAGCACACTTAATTTAAAGAAAATCATGTTTCTTGTGATTTTTGGAACCGATCGAAGACTGTAATAAGGAACATATCTAAACATGCTTTTACCTATGTAGGAGAATATAAAGACAGCTAAATTTGCATAATTGCATTGTAATACAAAGAAAATCAACGATATATATCCAACTCTCTCTCTCTCTCTCTCTCTCTCTCTCATACATGACTAGGGGGCCGGCCTTACATATATAGTCAGTTACCCTTGTCTCCCGTAACTCTGATCATATTAAAACAACGATAATAATTCTGGTTCCATGAATGGATACTACTTTCCAAAGTGAAGTTAAAGTTGATCAGAATATTGCAGATAGTAGTACTTGAAACCTTAATTTTCCCAGTGGTCAACATTAGCTATAGCTAACAGCGCCCAACATTTCAAAAGTGCTGATCGATTGGGGTTTCATTAATGGTGAAAAGTAGTAGTAGTACTAAATATTAATCCTAATATATATATATATATATATATATATATATATGGGAGGACACAACTGATCTTAGGTTTTCTTTTTCCTTTTTTGCGTTTCTATGAGAAATTTAAAGGGCGGGGTAGTGAATGAAGCCCCATTAACCATAACTTTTCAAGTGCGTCTCAAATCCAAGTAGCTAGCAGCTTAGGTATTATATATCTTGGAATGAAACGAATGGTGGATTTTTTAGAGGTAAGAAGAATATATATATATAATAGCACTGATCAGATGGACTTGACTCAGAAGGTGCATGATGTTTGTTATCTTCCTTCCCTCTTAAACAACAATACAATTAGTAAAGATTAAAAAATAAAAAATAAAAATAAAACCCTAATTATTCGGCCACCCATGTGCTTTTCATCATGTCATGCGTATGGCTGTCCTTTGACTTTGCAGGCACTCTGTCTCTGTCTCTGTCTCTCTCGCGATATAGAGAATCTCTAATTGGAAGGAGGTAAATGTATATGGAAACTTAGTTAGAAAGTATATATCACTGAGTTCTTCACCAGCTAGCTAGCTATTTTTTCCTCCTAGGATTCCTCGCGTTAATTCACTCTCTCTTTCTCGAACATGGCCAATGAGTATGTTTTTTTAGAACATTGATCATTGCTTAAACGGGACTAGCTAGCTTTCAGCTTGACCTCACCACAAGTAAAAGACCAATCCATTTAATAATTGTTCGAACACTTATAATCGTCCTGGATCACTGGAAGTCCATATTTCCCAATTGCCACAGTTATTAGGAGGAAAGAGTACTACTGTTGTTAAACCATTACAAAAGAAATCCATTTAGACTTTTTTACAGCTCAGTGCATATTGTCGTTTATTTTCTCTTTGGTGCGCTCGCTAGCTCTTACATATTTGCAGTCCTTCCTGCCGCCGCTCAAACTACGTACGTGGTATATATGCATGCTGCAGGTACCAGTTTCAATATTGGTAATTTTACTCGAAAATGAAAAGGGAGTCCCGGCGTGTTGATCTCTATTAGTATCTCTGACTTGTTCTTTCTAATATAATAAACGTCGGAAACTTGATGCAGTCTAAAAGATCATGTTTAGCTTCTGTACATATTCCAACTTTTGCAGTACGTAGAAGTTGGATATCATGTGGAAATCCTGAGGATCCATAGGCCGAGCAATGAGCTCAATATGTCATCACGAATGGCGCTTTGTTTTTGAGGTCACCAATTGGTTTCAATTTCGACTAAATATCTCGGTGTCGATCGGTAATAAGAATGGATACATAAATAGGCCGATACATTCAGTTTGTCAAAATCTTTAAAACCTGGGAAAAAAATTCGTTTTGGGTTTTTTTTTTTTAAATTCTAAGAAAGTACTAATATATTACACTGTCACTCTACTGTGTTGATGAAGCATTGTCGACCCTAACCTGTGTTTTAACTCTTCGTTTTAACTTTCTCTTCCTTTTCTATCAAAGATACCTTTGGATCAGCTCTGGTTTTTTAATAAAAAAATTAAAGATTTCTTCCCTTTTTCTATCAAAGAACTTCATTAGCAAATTAATGCTTCCTAGAAAACAAGTCCCGATGCCCAGTTTACTCCCTTTACACTGATTCTTTATGATATTATTTTTTGTGTAATTCGTTATAATCATTAGCTTCTCATCTTTAATTTGTTGTTTCTTTCTCAAGTACTAGTTAAGTTAATGGACGTGGAATTTTACTTAATTAGTAACGCGCAGGATGCAGGTCGATGATCATCTCTTAAATGTTTAATTAATCTTTAGTAGTTAATTGATCGTCTGCTGCCTAGCTAACCAACCAAGAAGAGCTAGTACTGATCATGATCCTGTCATGGAAATTTATTAGAAAAGCCTTGGTGGTGTGCATTAATTGCGCAGCCAGATATCTGGCCTCAACAAAATTCAACCCCTTGAATCTGATCATCATGCTCCAAAATTGTTAACATGCCGTCAAGGTCAGAACTTGTGATGACATCTCTCCGAATCGCCACCCACTAAAGGTAATTAATAATAACATATTAGTTAGAGCACTTTCTGATATATAGTTGTTACAATTTAGACTTTAATTAAAGTCGTAATTCCTTTGCGTTGTACATGGCATGAAAGCACTAAAAAGGTTATCTCCTTTAATTTTTTACTGCCAACTTTATTCTTATTCTGGATGTCCTAGTTGCTTGCTTGCCTTCTACACCTGGACATCATGTGAATTTGCAAAACTTTGCAGCAAAGCATTAGCATTATCATTGATATTATTTTCTGGTCACGACATGATATGATCTAGTAGACTATTTTTTTTTCTCACATCTCTTCGATCTTGCTTTATAAGTTGATTTAATTGATTCATCTTCAGCACTCTTATAATGAGTCTGATTAACAAGATATAAATTCCAGATCATGATTGGAATGAAAACTCCTGACCATGACAAAACTAGCTATATAGCTACTATATATTATATTAATATAGATGTCATGGCTTCATGAGTTGATAAACACAATAAATTAGTGAATAAAAGTGTTTCATGCAATAATGTGTACATATATATATATAATTAAATAAACCATGCATATCAATTCATAAATTAACTGATCAAGATTTTAGAGCATCAAGCTAGTAGTAAATTCCCATGAAAGAAATTAAATATAATAAAGAACAATATAGAGTCTCAGAGTACGGTTATTAATTTGGAGTACTTGCATGCAATATTTGATCTGTGATTATTCAAAGTTCAGTTGACTTCCATCTCGATATTAATTACATTGATCAGCATATGTTAGAATCATTTTTTTTTTCATCAAATAAAGCAAAATAGAAAGGAAATTAGAAGATATAAAATTAAGAAGCACAAAAAACAACATAGGGAAAGAATTGGAATTAAACAATCTGTTGAAACATATTCATTATATAATAGAAAGAACTCAATAAAAAAAAAACGGAAATGTTATTTATTCTAAAACTAAATCATCTAGTTAAGCATAAAAACATATATAGCTGTGATCGACCATCCGACCGACTCTATATATGGACAGCGGCGCATCATGCATGTGCATGGCTAGTGTAAGTAATTCTTAGGCTACATAAGAAAACCCCTTTTTTCTTTGGGCGGAAATAATATAAAGCACGACTACATGCAAACCATGATGCGACTCCAACCACTCAGCTACACATGCAGTACTCCACCCTAGCTAGATATCTTCATCACACAAGGACTAGGGTTTTTCACCAACTAGATGGGGTGGTATTAACTTAATACTGGAGACAGGAGAACGGGGGGGGGGGGGGGGGGGGGGGGGGTGGGGGGAACTAGAGGCTCACCAACATATATATTCATATGTCTTAGTTCATTATGTACAGGAATTGGGATCATTACTTCATTTTTCCTACGTACTCAAACTTAATCTCCTAGTATCAGTATGTATATTACGGCCATTCAAGTACTTTAAGTAGGTGTGTCATTTCCACAACCCAATTTGACAATCAGATGTTGACAAAGAGGACTTTTCCAGCACCATTTCCTGCTTTTCCAAATGTCTGACGAGTAGAGCAGTCGTGTTGCCCGATGCTTGAAAGATATTGTTGTTGTTGGCTGCATTTGGGTAGCTATTTTCCTTGGATACATGATGATGATCATGATCTTGGCTGAGTTGAGAAGCAACAAACTTGTCAAGGACTCTCCAATCTGTGACTTGATCCACCGCTTGCTCGTTAATGCAATTGTTACTATAAACCGGATGGAAGTTTTGCTCCTCTTGGGAGATTGATGAGGACTGCACAGTGGTGGCCTGGTTTATGTCTATTCCAAACGACGCTGCCAAACAGTTATTGGAGCTTAAAGTGGCAGCTGGTTGGTGGAGCAACTTTGGGCTCTCTAGAAGTGGGAGCTGGAGGAAGTGTTCGTGGGGATGAATGTGGTAGGGCAAATGATCAAGCTCTTTCTTGCATGGATAAGGTGGCTGCTGGAACACCATATTATTGGACTGTGAATTCTGCTTAGGTGAGTCCAAGTCCGGCATATATGAGGCTTGATCATCGTACCAAGACGATTCGTGGTCGCTCACTTTACGCACGGCTGTTATCCTTTTCTTGAATACCCTACAGACAACCCAACCTTCTTCCTGCTTCAATTACACAAACTTACATGCATAAATATTTACACTTTCTTTCAGGGAAACAACGTACGTAACTTGTATAGATCAATCAAACGTCCAAACAGAAAGTGTCGATTACCATGTCGCATATAAGATTAAAACAGATATTCAGACACACACACATATCACGGATTCAAATACAACACCTGGCCGCGTGCCGACCGCAAGATTCAACAATAGGATCTACGTAGCACTACACAATGCACAAAACCTATATATAATTGGCTTAGGTTTTCTCAAAATGTATGCATAGAAGAATTTATAAAAGAAACAAATAATAAAAATTAATAACATATATTATAAGCTGCCTGTACATGGCATTATATATATATAAAACCATGGTGCACAGTGTCTATGGTATTGGCATAGTTTTCTAACAAATATATATAGTGTTGATCAGTTGGGAGGTATATATTTGTGGAAAGGCCGGTTTGTGTATATGTTCCAGATTTGCATGCATCTAGTTCTTACGGAGACTTACATAGGATGAACCTTAAATATATTAGAAAACTGCTACTAACAATTATATAAAAATAAATTTACAAACTGATATGTTTAATTTCAAGAAATCTATTAGATCTATTTTATAAAAATAATAAATTTACAATCTAAAATACCACATTAAGTCACGTCAATTTATGAATTTACTTTTGTTTAATTTTTTTTATATAAAGTATTTCCCTTAACATTAATTATAAATAAGAGAAAACATCCACTTGATCTATTTCTTATAGGGATCAAAACTGATCAAATCCAGGAGAAAGAGTAGTCTGGCCTACTGCTTTTGAGCTTTGTTTATGAGATGAAACAATGCTGTTTTGCTAAGTAGTGGAAATGACTTGTCACTAGGGGTACTAGTACTACTACTACTAGTACTGTAGTCTGTAGTTCACGGTTGGAAGAAAATTTATATAGCAGTACAAAAAATTCTAAAAATGAATGAACGAGATTTATATTGATCACTCACATGTCAGCTTGTCAATTTGCGCAGACAGATTCGTTCATTTTTTCTACCAAACATTAAAGCAGGCAGCCTATAGCAAAAGAAAGTTTTTGTCTTTAACTACCACGGATCATCATCTGCCATGCATGCAAGTTTGCAGTAAGACATTAATTGAATCAACGGTACGTACGTCGGTATGTATATAATAACTCAAAAAAACTCAAAACCGATAAAAAATTAGAAAAACTCACAAATAGACACTACATGTCAGATGCCTATAGCCGATCGTGAACACTATGATATTATATATATATATATATATGAGAAATGATTTGTACAAGTTTCAAATAGACAAATTTCATACAGGTCTTTGTAAAAAAGTAGACCCCACCTTAAAAAAGTATAAAAAAAATATTATTTATTAGTAGGACTCATTGTTTTACAAAAGCCTTATATGAGACTTGTCTATTTGAGATTTGTATCTAGCATTACTATATATATATATATATATATATATATATATATATATAAAGCAAAATATTTCACGTTCAAGTACTTATTAATTTGCGTTCAAAGTCTAACAAGGAGTGTTGGCTTACATCCATTAATGAGCAAAATAATAAAACTAAGATCAGATCACTATAAGGAATTAATTGTAGTAATTCTGCAGAAATTTCTATGTAATTGAAAAAAACACATCTTCTCATTATGAAGTGCACATATATAAGCATGATTTTCTAGTACTGTGAAAATTAAAGCATTTGGCCTGGACACTTGCCTGTGGAGTCCCGTTTTCCTCTGTTTCTAGTCGGTACTCATGCATTATCCAGTCTGATTTTTGTCCATTTGGGGCTCGACCTTTGTAAAAGACTAAGGTCTTCCTCATTCCGATTAAATCATGCTTAGAGTATATTGCCTTGTCTCTTCCTGTCGCTTTCCAAAATCCTGCTGCTGTGGCTCTATTTGTCCGAGTTCCTGTTGGATACTTCTTATCTTTATGGCTAAAAAAGTACCACTCATTTTGTTCTTCTGTTCCTATCCTGCATAGCTCTTTTCAAATTTTGCAGAATCATGTGAAAGGTTAATATATAATTAGCTAATTTATTAGATTACTAATCTCTAAAATCTAAGAAATAATTAATAATCAATACCTTCAAGATCCCAAGGCTCAATTCTATAGAGGTCAACATCTTTAATGACATCTAGATCAATCCTTCGTGAGGTGACTTTCTTCCTAAGGTAATAATGAACAAGTTCTTCATCGGTTGGATGAAACCGAAAACCAGGGGGAACATGCGAAAAAGTATTCATACCCTTCCACGTCTACTTATATTACTCCTGCAAATATATATGTAGAGCATATTGATCATGATCAAATGCAAATATATTAGTTTTACCTTCGTTCCAAATTGAATACAGCAGGCTGATCAACATTCCGATCGTTCATTTTGGAGATTGGATGCAATAAATTAACTTGAACAAAAGCGTGTGTTACACTTTAGAAAAAAAAAAACAAAAGTACTAAAAATTTATAGATAGAACCCCTTGGCTTTCATCTAAATGAATTCAAATATTTTGAAACAGCTCATATTATATATCACACACACACACACACATTGGGATCAGCACATGCATCAAGCTATGTATTGGTAAAATGAACAGATCACCAATATGAAAATGATTGTCACAAATCTCTGCACCGAATGTTTTGTTCATGTGTCGATCTATTTAGCATTAATCCATCGTGTCGAATTATAACATGGTGAGTCTACTCATTAATTTGACAGTTAATACCACCTCAGGTAAAAGTATATCCAAAAGAACACGTGCGTACGTATAATATGGGCTGATGATGGCAGTAATTAAAATTAAAACACATATGACATGAAGAATACTGTTAAGTTATATTTGTTAGTCATAAATGGCATTGAAATTTCCATCAAGGGTGATGAAATAAAACGATCAGAAATCTGACTTAATCTTTGTTTCCGAGAATATTTAAATTTGTTGAGAACTCTATGTTAAGCTTTATAACCAGCTCGTAATCGATCTCTTTCTTTTAAAGATAGGAGGTTTGAGGTTCAACTCAATATAGGGTCTCCATATTGAAATACTAACAACAATATTATCTCATGAATAGGATAATTAATTTTGTGATAGTGAAGTAATTAAATGTCCAACCAGAAAAAAAGGATAAGATAAAGAAAATAAATGCTAGCTGAAATAGCTAGCAGCTTGACGACTGGGATGAATAGTCGATAGTACTTTGTCCACTCAGATCTTGTTCAGCATGAGAAGAAAAGAAAAATAAAAGTTTCTGCAGAAATCATGCATTTACAAATGCGCTTTTAAGTTTCCTTTAGGAGGAATCAGCAGTAGCTGCCTTTACAGCTACAATTAATACTCAGGAGGTAATTCCTTAAGTGGAAAACATAATATAATGTATAGATGATCATCCGATTCTTACCATAGCTAGTCTTTGTGTGTGCAACACATCTTGTGGTTGGTTGATTATGCGTGCATGTGATATATATGCAGGTATACTCATTAATTAAACACGATATATAGATCGAACAAGATATTAATTTCTAGGGTTGGAACGAAAATACAAGCTAGTGCTCTCTAGGACGTATGAGTTGGGCACTCATTGCGCATCCCAAAAAAAGATCTAATATATATATCTCTAAGTATGGCCAGGCAATTATGAAGAAAAAGAAATTAAATCAGAGAAAAATGAAGGGAAAATAAATATATAAAAGGAAATATATCATGTGATGGGATGAGAGAATAAGTTAGATTTTAGTTGTTTGATTGATACCGTCTGCCTGATTAGGCAGATGGTATTTCCAAATCAGAAGAGCATAATGACCGTTGTTTCATTAGTTTCAGAGGATAACTTTTCTTGAGATTTTAGATCTGCAAAGCAACTTTCCACCCCTTACATGCATGCTTTACAACTTCATGCAAATTCAAGTCTCACAAACAGATGAATAAATCTTGTATCTAGCTGTACCTGTATAAGTTGTATAATATCGAGAAGAAGAAGATGAAAATGACGAAGAAGACGACTGTTGGGGAGAGAGAGAGAGAGAGAGAGAGAGAGAGAGCTCACAGATCAAGCAAGAACGGCTCTAGCTCTTGTAACCCGCAGATCTGGGGTGGCAGAGGAGGAAACCCTTTTTATCCAAAATTATTATCTGGTTATTTTCTCAGCTTCACTCCCAGTCCCGGCTATCGAGAAGCCCCTTAATTAATCAGACAAGAGACAAAGACACGACAGTGTAAAAGAGTTGCACTTAATTGTATCCTCGGGAATTGAACCGAAACTGGTTTTGTATACCAGAAACGGTCTCCGAGGCTGTCGAGTAGGGATCTAATCCCGAGGGCATCAAAGACAAGAAAGGCTGGGGAATAGAAGAACAGAAAGCATGTAGGGTTAAATAAGAAAAGGAAGAAACCCTGCCGATAATTATAATAATAAAAAAAGACGATACGAGAAAAAATTGAAAAGCAAAAAATTATTGGAGAAGCTTGTTTTCTGTATCATAAGCTCTCATTGTCGGGATGGGCTGAATTGGTGGGGAAGCTTTTGGGCGGGAAAAAAGGTGGCGCAAAAATGGCTGAAGGAGAGTAGAAAGGAATGTCTCTCTCTCTACTGCCACCTCCACCCGCAACTGAGAGAGACCCGACACAGAGCTTTGACAGAATGTCTCTCTTTCAAAGGTCTTTCTCTACACAGTTCTAAATATGTGCAAGCGAGACAAATTAAGGGAAGAAGCAAACGGTGAGGTCAGAACAACCAACGGAAAAGACCAATCAACAATCTTAAAAGCCTCCGGAAAGGAGAGAATAAAATATATAGGAGCTAGGATATTATGCTAGCTAGCTGGTGACGTAATGGAACAGCCACAAAGACATCCACAAATGACAAACACCATCTCTCTCTCTCTCTCTCTCTCTCTCAATGATCAGGCATGGTGGCCCCTAATTGTTAGCGCCAACTCCATTTCCAGTCCCTACCATTTCCGCTAGCTATTCATCTTCAAGGCATAACTCTAATAACATTGGGATGATCATGATGATTGGCCGGGTACACCCTCGGTCTCACGGTTGTTTCGCGCAATCTTGGCCCAACATCGAGTATGAATGAAAATAGTACTATATACTGGATAATCAATAATCCTTAATTTGTCCTTCCCAACTCTCATAACGTTACTACTATATATGTTTGGCAAAGAACATCGATCGATCCCATTAATCAGACTGTTTGTATTGAATGTATTTAGTTTTTACAGGTCTTTTATGAGTCTCCATTGCAGTGATCATTGAGTAGCAGTACAGATAGTTCTAAGAAAATAGCACAATATATATATATATATATAAATACATAAGAGAAAATTAATGGATATATATATATAGAGAGAGAGATTTGTTTAATTTATCCAAAATGAGTGATTGTTTATCCTCCAAAGACGGATCTATGGTCAAATGAACTTCATTCAAATGTATCTTTCGAAATAAATAAATAAAAAGAGAGGGGGGGGGGGGGGGTGGTTTAGCAGTAGGCTAGTAGCACTAGTCGTCAGCCGGTAACCTCAGTTAGGTCTGGCGAAATATCCAAATGATTGCTGGTAAGTTGGTAACGAAAATAACCACTCAGTCTAATAGATATCGCATTGATTATTAGGAGACAAAATTACTTATTCCCTATAAATTAACCTCATGTCTTATATATGTATCATAATTTGTATTACTTTTTTCACGATCCTCAAAAAATGACGTTTATAAAGTTTCCATATAACATATCATCATGTACAACACAATGTTTAAGGTCAACATGAGCTAGCTAGGGTACTACTACTTTGTGAGAATTAGCTTGTGAGACAATCAACCGCTGACAACTTGGCTGATTTTAATTGGTGGCTTAACCTTTGATCTCCTCCTTTCCTGTTACAATCTCTTTCATGAGTAGTTTTTGATACAGTTTTCCCTACGACGGCCACGAAAGAGACGGTGCTCCAAATGCAAATACCCCCCTCAAAACAAAACAAAACAAAACAAAACAAAACAAAAACAAAGTGGCTAAGCTTGGTCGAGCCGGGCTGAAATGGTCAGTGCGAGTGGAATGTGGGTCCCGCGTCAGGCGCTAGGAAATGATTGCCGCTGCCCTGGGAAGTACTCTGGGCCTGGACTTCACAGTACGTGGCGGGCGGCTTGCGGTCTGGCGTGGGCTAGCCACTATGATTGAGCTCGCAACTTGGAGAGGGTTGTTTACGACGGGTTGTACAGTGTGGGTCCCACACTTTTCCCTGGTCCCTTGTGGGTCCAATGCTTGGTCTCCGAGTGGGTCCCTGGAACCTTCCAGCTTCATTGCAACTGGAGCCTAACACGTGCCATTTTTTTTTTTTTTTAGCTTAGTAACCTTTCAGCTTGCTCTCAATTCGTCTTGTCTCATTTCATCTAATTATTATAATTTTTTTAAATTTTTACATAAAATAAAATAAACAATTTAATTTTTCAAATCTTAAAATAAAAATATATATTCTAACAATATTTTATTCAATTTTTAATTTTAATTTCAACTCACCTCATCTGTCAAAACAAACGAGACCTTGATGTCAAGAGTTGAGCTAGGCTGCTACCCAGCAATGACCACTGGCCATGCCACCTAGCACAAATTTATCTTTTTATTTTTCATATTTTTTTTAACATATTTAAATATTTTTTTTAAAAAAAATACACCAATACATTAAAAATTACTTTTTTTAATCATTAAGTAAAAAAAATTAAAAGAAATTAAATACATGAGCTGTCAAAGTGATGGGAGCAAATTCAGACGGCATACTAGCATTTCTCTAACGTCAATTTAATCCCAATAGAAGTTGCTTGGATAGTGAGATGAGATGAGATGATTTTAGATGAAAGTTGAAAGTTGAATAAAATATTGTTAGAATATTATTATTGTTTTGTGATTTGAAAAAATTGAATTGTTTATTATATTTTGTATGAGAATTTGAGAAAATTATAATAATGAGATGGGATGAGATGAATTGATAATATTTCTCAATCCAAATGACTCCTGTATTTTTATCAAGAAATTTTGTTTTAGTTTGAAATTTATTATTAAATTTTTGTTGCAATTCAAAGTCTCAATTTTTAATTTTTTTTTTAAATACCTTAGCTTTAAAAAAACTCGCAACTTATATCTCTATTAATTTCTATTAACAAATTAACGAAAAAATTGATATATGGTATTGATCATATGTAGCCTTTGATTGATTGTGTTAGATATTAATTTCGAGCAATGCTATGTACAATCTCTATTTGAAGACTGCAATACAAGTCTAGGTAATTTTATCTTTAAAATTTTTTTAAATTACAAAATTATCTCTCATAAAATGATGATTTTTCTCATTTATTAAAGGATCTGCACATACAGTCTCCAAATATAATTTCTCATTAATTTCACGTATAACTTCTTATTAGTTTTCTAACAAATGCTACGTATAGTTCTCATTTGGAGACTGTTTATGCAAACCTGGATAATTTTATCTTTAAAAACTTTTTAAAATTATAATAATATCTTTTTCAAATTACAATAATTTCTGTTATAATGAAATATATCAATGGGTCTGCATATGTAATCCTAACTTGAGAACTGTAAATATAATTTCTCAAATTTAATATACTATTTTGATATGTCATACTGATTTTATCATTATTTAGATTTTAATTATAAATATCTTAAAACTCGAGTATGAATTTTATAAAAATAAAAAATGAAGATCTTTTGAATGAAAAAGTAAAAAGTAACTATGACCGTTGTTGATGGCCAAAGTAAAACTGTGGAAGGGGCCGGGATGGGTCCCATCCACTTTGTTTATCTTATCTGGCTTAATGCTTCCAGTCTTTGATTACTGAAGATTCATGGATAATTACAACAAGTACGATTAAAAGGAGTGGGGGGGGGCCTTGATGAGGTGGTGAAGTGAACCAAAAGTCTCGAAAAATTAATGTTTTTGATTTGTTTCTTTTAATCAAAAGGCCGTAAATGGGCATCACCAACCTACACTCTAAAATCATCCACGCCACCCGAATAAACTTAAACCTTAATTTAACCCACTACTCTCTTTTCAATCATTTCACATATAAAAATATTTTCGTAAACATGCATTAAATAACAAAATTACCATTTCCACAAATTTTTATAAAGCCCTAATGACTAGTCCTTCCTTTTATTTATAGTTTAAAAATCTCATAAAAAAAATACCATAATAATATTTATGAATATATATATATATTTATAGAGAGAGAAGGAGAACTCATTTTACAGGACCATGTAAAATATGTTATTTATAGGGATTTTTATTTTATATATTTATAAAGTGCTTTGGAGAAGTGGGCCTGGGTTCAATCATGTGGGTCCAAAAATTGAATCATGACGGCAGTGTAACATCATTTGTTTCGGGCCGAACGTTTCGGGGGTGAGAACTCCGTTATGGTAGGAACTTGACCGCAAGCAACAACCAAAAACTGGGAAGCGGCTTCTTTAATGTACCTCGGACCCCACTTGCAATATTTATAAATGTCCATGTGTCCTCTCATCATACCTATTTATCCCCTCACGAATATGTTTTACCTTACCTTACCTACATGCTTCCTTCCCTACCTGCGCCGACTCTTTCTTTCTTTTGTTTTTCTTGCCTTTTTCCTATTTGGTCTGCGTCCACATCGGACGTTGTCCCTATTGACACGTTCACCCCCTGAAAAGACCGACCGATTACTTCCTTATGTTAATTACACGCTTCTTTAGGATAATACTAACAATTTCACATTTTGTTTTGCTTTATTAAAAGATTCGTTTTTATTTGGACCCAGAAATCTAAATTAACGCTTATTGTTTTTATAAAATGAGATGAGATGAAATGAGATGAGATAAATTTAAATAAAAAATAAAAAATAGATAAAAAATTATTATAATATATATATTTTAATATTATTTTTGTTTTACAATTTTAAAAAATATAATTATTTATTTTATTTTATATAAAAATTTAAAAAAATTATAATAATTAGACAAGATCATAAATAAAATAAAAATAATTGTAAAAACAAACAAGGGGTGAGTGTTAAAATATGCCAGATGTACGTACAATGAGGGGGTAATATAGGAAACAGAAATTGAGAAAATATCTAAAGCGTATAAATGTACCTGGCAGGAGTATGGAATACTCAAGGCCAGAGTATGAATACAGGTAGGCCAGCCATGAGCCATATGTGACAACGGATATTATACATACTAAATCATTTTGTACAGAGTTTCAAGGATATGACTGTCCACCAGCTTTTTTTCTTTTTTTTTTAATACATATATATATAATATATATAGTAGGGTTTCTGGACCAAAGCAAACGCTGTTCACTGCAGGGATTGTAATTAGGGCCAGCCGGATTTCAGAATAATGCTGCATCGATCCATGCATTACTTCCATTTGTCATAGGTGGCCTGGAAAAAAGGGTAATTAGCATTCATTAATCTTAGGTTTTGTGCCCTGCTAGCTATTTTCGTTGTTCGGTCCAGCGGGCTTCATGTATAACGTACATTGTTGCAAGCTATGACACAGGTTATATGCATGTCTGGTCCACTGCATGTTGGACATCTACGATCGGGTACGAGAATTAAGTTGTGCAATGCATCTCATTGACCATTCTAAATTACACCATGATCTTTTGAATTAAAAGTTGACTCCGATCGAGCATGCAGCTAATTGGTAGCATGAGTCTGTTCCAAGCTAGCTGGGATCGATCAGACACCGGAACCCATGTACATGATGGTGTTAGATATATAGGCATGTCACACATATTAACAAAAGCGACTGTTTAGCTCTAATTTTGGATCAAATAAGGAAAGAAACAAAAAAAAGTTGACCAGATCAGTACTATTAATGGTGGAATAAATAAATTTATTAAATTACTTTGGGAATTTAAAGTCATGATTTGCATAAATAGTACTGATTGATGTGAACCTCAAAGTCTAGATGCATGGTCTCACTGATAATTGATTTCACCTAATTAAATTAGCTAAGTCCAATATATGCATGCCAAGAAGAAATTGATCATTCGGTAAAGACAAATTTTACACAGTTAACATGTTTTATGAGATTCTCTGAACTCATAAAAAATAAAAATAAATATATAAATTAAAAGGCCGGAAGAATCGAAAAGAAAATAAGGTCATGCAAGTGCGGAAAGTGGGATTTGTTTGACAGTTAAAAAACGGATATGTTACAACTTCTTTCTTGAAAATAAACCCCGGCCGGCGGCCGGCCATTAGCTCTGGAGGATGCTAGCTAAAAACAGAACATGCACATGCAAAGAACAGTTCTGCAAAATTTGTCAAAGGCGCCATCATGCATAGACCTTTTACGCACGCACACGCTCATAGAAACAACAACATTAATTATATCCAGCTAAAGTAATAAATGATACTAATGGTTGTGTTTTCAGATTATTTTGTATGTAGCAGTCCTTGTCATTTTTTTTTATTTTTTATTTTACAAAATGATCTATGTATCTTACCGGAATTAAAATAATAATTACGAACCATGAGGATTTATGATTGCATTTTTGGTTAATTTATATCATGTCATCTTCGGAATTATAATACCAATTATAACTAGAACACTAATTAGCATTAAATATGATAACAAATAAAGGGCCAAAAAAGTGCAAAGTTTAAATGATTAATATCGATCGTATTTACTGGCTATATATTTAGATTGTAACGCCCCAAACTCAAAATTATAAACAGATAGAGCTTCGTCTATATTTTTAAACCTTTCTCCTAGTTTACAATATAGATATATATATATTATATATCATATACACAACCTCCAAATTATTCACAACAATAATACAATGATATTCAAAAACTCATTCACAAGTTTGGCTAGAGCCATTAAATTTTAAATAATTACAAATACAGATACTCAAACAAAAATTGTAAAATAACTAAAATATAACCATAAGAAAATTTTCTGTACAACCAAAACCATCTCCAGGCAACAAATCATCAAGCCCCAAAACTTCCAACCTCAAGTGACTAACCCAAGTCCGCTCTGGAATCTTTGGCAAAAGCTATCACTTCAAAGGAAGGAACTTTCTAACTTTGAAAAATATATGAAATGAAGTGGTGAACTGACACATGCTCAGTAAGTTGCAATTTAATAGGGTTGTGGGAGTTGGCAATCTTCTTGACTATAAGAAAGTGAATAAATACTTAATAAAATAATGTGAGCAATACAATTTTATCTCAACTTACATATTCACCCAAAAATCATATTCAAGGCCACATGATAATAGGGGAATCACCAATATACCACAAAGATATTATGCCACGAAGACATCACGCTGCGAGGGACGTCAAACATTTCACAAAGATATTCATATCATGGGCTCAAGAATAAATAGCATGCTCACAATATTTAACTTTCAAATTTAATAAGCCACATAACATTTTTCAAACGTTTCAACCATTACAAAATTTGCACAAATCCCACCAACAGAGCCAAAATGGCATAAGAATGTGCACAAATCCAGAGTTTAGACAAGTTTGAAATATAATACCCAAGTGCACCATTTCAAACAAAACCAACAATTCTTTTATTAAAAATCCATTAAAGAGCCACTTATCTCGATTTATCAAAACGTCACGATATTCCTTCACCCACAGTCACTCAGAGCCTATTTCTACTCTAAAAATTATTCCACTGAACTTTAAAATTTCACATAATCCTTAATAACATGAATTTAGACTTGTTCTAAAAGATTATCCTCCAAACTTGATAAACTCCAAATTTCTAAGTTGTAAATATGTTGCCAGACAGCACGTACACAACCTCTATCTCCTTAAAATTTCAACGTAAATAATGTCTACACTCAACCCTATAACAATAACATAAACACAAATTAATTCTAACCAATACCCACCTTGTAACACCTGAATATTAACTTCCTCTTTAATACACCATAACAACAATTCACAACACCAAATCTTAACAAATTTTATAATAAAAAAATCAATAAAAATACTATTTATAAGAGATGAGAATTTACCTAATATTGATGTTGATGGTGATGAAAAGAAGTGGTTATGGGTAGAGGTTACAGAGAGCGAGAGAGATAGAATATATATGTACGGTTTAGAGAGAGAGAGAAAAACTGAAAATAATATGTATATGTGTATGTAGGGGTGAAAACCGACCCATTCAGCACGGTTTTTGGGCAAAACTTACGTTGATCAATAAGAGAAAAAGAGGAGGAGCAACCGACCATAATTGGTTGATAAGGAGGAGAAACATCGGTCGTATCAACTCTAGCAGTTCATGGTCAATTCTCGGTCACCCTAGCGTCGAGTTTCGTCTGAGAGAGTAAATTAGAGAGTGTTGTAGAGGGGAGAGAGAGAGAGAGAAGTGAATCGGAGAAGAAGAAGGGATGGAAGAAAGGAGATGAATAAAACGGCTTCGTTTCAGTCGTGTTTAAAACAAAACTACAATCTTAAAACGATGTCGTTCCACTTAAACTTAAGTAGGACGGCGTTGTTTTGAGTATAGTATATATAATTATTTTTTTCTTTAATTGGCCGGTTTAGCAATTTGAACCAAGCGTCGAACCGGCCGATATTGATTTTCTCTATTTGCTGCCAGATGCCAATTGGTTCTCCATCGATTTCGGCCGGTTTCGTGCTCTAGCAGCCGGTTTGATCGGTTTTTGGCCGGTTTGGACGGTTCATGTACAGTCCTAACATGTTTAGAGAGAGAAAAAAAAGAGTATATTTATGGGTTGGGGGAGGGGAAAGGGGAACTCTGTGTGTGAGAGAGAATTGAAGTAAGTGAGGGACAGTGGTGTGTGTGAATGCGTGATGCGTGTGAAGGGAAGAGAGAGAGAGAGTGATGCGAGGGAGATGGTTTGTGTGTGTGAATTGAAGAGAGACATACGGAGGTTGTGAGAGAGAGATGGAGGTTGGGTTTGGGGGGTGGCGGCGGTTGGAATAGAAGAGAATGGGGAAAGAAAAAGGAAAAGGGGAAATGGGCCAAATTGCATAGGCTGGGCCTTTTTTTGTAGGTTGGGCTTGTTACATAGATAATCAATTAACTAATGTTTTATGATGTCAAAAATCCTTGATGTCCATATATGGTCAAATGAAAAGAACCAAAAAAATTACGTAATCTAGTGTTACGTAATCTAGTGGTCTTATCACATGAATTCTCATGCTCAAGCCTCACCAATGATATTTTTATTGGAAAAAATCTACTGTGTGAAGCAGCCCCACCACACCTAACGTGCTGGGGTGAAAAAGAAAAAAAAAAACTATGTGAAGTGTGTGGAGAGTGTGATGTATAGTGGAGTGTGATATAACATTGCCATTTTCATTGTGGGGGGAGGGGGAAAGTTAATATTAAAAGAACACGAGAAAATGTTACAATATATGGAATGAATTTCGGATCATGAAAAGAATGATACATGAAAAGTTATCAAAGTTGAGTTTGCTACCGTTTGGATAGTGAGTTGAAATGAGATGAGTTGAAATAAAAGTAAAAAATTGAATAAAATATTATTAGGATATTATTTTTTAATATTATTATTATTTTAAGATTTGAAAAAATTAAATTATTTATTATATTTTATGTGAAAATTTGAGAAGAAAAATGCTAAATGTACTTAAGAAAAACTTACAAAAAACTTATTTCTCCACATCTCAATTATTGATATGTTGAAAATCATGAAATTTGACTAACAAAATGAGCCTTGTAAGTAAAAATGTAAGCAAAACTGTAAGTACATGCATGTAGTACTACTCAATTGATAAAGTTGTAATGATGAGATAGGATGGGATAAAACACTTATTATATCCAAACGGGTCTTAGTTTTTTGTTAAATATCTTTCATTCTAGTCCTCCATCTTCCTCTCTTTCCATCCTTCCTTTCTCTCTACTTGTTTCTATTTTGGACTCCCATCACTTTGGGAAGCTTCGAGAAACGTAACAAATTTATTTATCGGTCTCGATTCTGAAAGTGTAATCTAATCTAGATAAGTGTCATAAACCTCCCAAGGCTCAACGTGTGACAACAAAAGTTATACAACCAAAATACAAGTTCTAAAGATTGATATTTAAACTTGAGTGTATCAAGTACGGGAGAGGGACGCATATCACATACTGGATCGACCTTGCCTTAAACCTACCAAGGCTCAACATGATGTGACAATAATACAAGTTATACAACCAAGGTATAAGTTTTAAGGATTGATATATGAACTTCATGTGTATCTCAAGTACTACGAGAGAGATACACATGACATGACGTGAATCTTATAATATTTATTGACTAT
This sequence comes from Juglans cinerea, assembly GCA_961763995.1. Classification (NCBI taxonomy): domain Eukaryota; kingdom Viridiplantae; phylum Streptophyta; class Magnoliopsida; order Fagales; family Juglandaceae; genus Juglans; species Juglans cinerea. Next base: position 38,352,523 of record CAUIVZ010000002.1, on the reverse strand, counting down.
TTAATATTGTTTAAAAAATTCACAGATTATGATAATGATGTCATGTCCCACTTAATGCATGTATCTATATTTCAATCTTTTTGACTTTTGTAAGTTAGAATTTGGCTTATATTTATAAAAACTGGCAGTAAACTGTCACGATTTGAATCTCTGGAAATCAGTATATATAAATGGTAAAAGTTTTCTGTCTTAGACAGTATGAAATTCTCGTACTAAAATCTTATGTATTACGGGGAGAGCCTGTTTAAGAATGAAGTGCTTGGGTCATAGAGTGAGCTGAGGCAAGGGGATTCTGTGCCAATGGTCTGGTCTTCGGGATAAAAGCAGCCCAAATCCTCCCAGCCCGACTTCCTGCCTTGGTCTGTACTCTCGTCCTAAACCAGTAATAAGTCCCATCATTTTATCATCTCATAGTTATTAATATATTATTAATATAATTGTATTTTTTTTCTTTTAAATATTTTTTAAATGTATTAAAAATTATATACAAATTTACTAGTAGTAAAAATCATTAAGAAAAAAATAAAATAAACCATAAAATGAGGGAGTAAAATGATGGAACCATTTATTATTTGTCTTCCCAAATATATATGTAGCAAACTTTTGTCGGGTATAATATGGAATTTTTTAGGACGATTCCTTATACCTAAAACAAATTAAATGGATTGTAATTATGCATTCCAAACGCATTTCACCACGTTTTTTTATTGAAAATTTAGAACACAAACGATTTATTGCTCTTTTTTTTTTTTTTTTTTACTTTTGAGGAAGAATACATTCTAAATTCTAAAATGATTATTACTATTATATCTTAAAAGATGTAATTAGTCGATTTTTTTTTTATTAATTATTGATAATTAAAAGATATATTTTTTTAATATATAGTTTGGATATCCAGGGCCAGGGGTGAAGAACCAGAAAATTATTTTCTTTGCATTTCCGGGTTTGACCTGTAAAACCCTAACACGGATCCATCCCTATTCGGTAAACCGGTTGGCCCGGTTGGGGGGAAGGGTTTTAGGAATAGGGCATTGGCGCCCTGCATTTGTTCAATACCACAAAGTGTAGCAAAACTCCCCATATAACATATTCACCGCTTCTTCTTCAATTTCTTCTGATGCCACGCTGCGATTTCTGCTTCCTTCTTGCCATCTAGCTCGGTGCATATCTCCGATATCAAACTGGGTCCGTTTTCATTTTCGCTTTGCTCCTCCGTCTATAACTTGTATTTTGGTAGTCTTTCCAATGATTTTTGGCCTTTCTCGATTCAGAGTCACTGAAAACTCTACGTATAGGCATTTGGGTTGGCCTATTTGTGCTTTTTTTTAACCATCTATACGTGTTCTTTTCTAAGATTTTTGGTATTTCTCGCTTCTGGGTCTCTGAAAGTTCCCACCATTGGCCCTTGGGTCGGTCTCAAAGTACTGAATTTTCGTCTTTACAGCCCTTCGCCCCCTTTTAGTCATATATGCGATGCTTTCCAATGATTAAGAGAATGCCTGGTGCTTATTGTTATTACTATTTCTTCAGAACCAGAAGAACAATTACGACTTCTACTCTACCACTAGATGTACAAAATGATTCCATTTCATCTGTTAGCTATGACCACAAATCTCTCTGCCTCACTTCAGTGGAGCAACTCATTCAACGCGGCTCGTTATCCTTGGCACAGAAACTCGTTCAGCGAATAATTGCAGGTTCTTTGTCGTTTTCAGATGCTGTTTTAGTTGTTCATTACGCTGCTGTAAGGGGCTTGAAGATTGATTTAGGTAGTTACGGTGCACTCATTAGGAAGCTGATGAGCTTGGGTCAGCCACAGCTAGCTGAGGTGCTTTTCCGTGGCAGCATTGTTGGCAGAGGTATTGATCCTGACTTTTCAATTTTGAATTCGATGGTGATTTGTTTTTGTAAGTTGGGGAAAATAGAGGAGGCAAGAGCTCAACTTGAAAGGTTGCTTGCCATGGGCCGTGTTCCTTGCAAATCTGCTTCTAATGCGTTGCTTCGGGAGTTTTGTGCCCAAGATAGAATTTTAGAAGGATTTGATTATATAGTTAGAATTACCGAGGTTGGAGTTATTCCGGGTTTTTGGTGTTTTAATAAGTTGATTGATGGGCTATGCTGCAAAGGGTATATGGACGAAGCTCTTGAATTGTTTGATATAATGCGTGGCAAATGTGGGTGTCCGCCTACAGTCCATCTGTACAAATCGTTGTTTTATGGTCTTTGTAAGAGAGGGCTTGTTGTGGAGGCGGAGACACTATTAAGTGAAATGGAGTCTCGGGGTCTTTATATAGACAGGACAATGTATACTTCTTTAATTTATCAATATTGCAAGGAAAAGAAAATGAAAATGGCAATGCGGGTTTTGTTGAGAATGCTGAAGACAGGTTGTGAGCCAGATAATTACACATGTAATACACTGATTCATGGGTTTGTGAAATTGGGTTTGTTTGATAAGGGGTGGGTCGTTTACAACCAGATGGCAGAGTGGGGAATGCAACCTGATGTGGTAACTAATCACATTTTGATCAGTCAGTACTGCAGGGAACAGAAGACTGATTGTGCTTTGATGCTTTTAAACAACCTGGTTAGTTGCAACATGGCTCCCAGTGTTCACTGTTACACAGTTTTGATGGCTGCACTGTACAAGGAGAATAGGCTAATGGAAATTGATGAGTTGCTCAAAAGCATGCTGGGCAATGGGGTCATCCCTGATCATGTTCTATTTTTTGTTCTTACGAAGATTTATCCGAAGGGACATGAGCTTCAGCTGGCTTATATGATTCTACAGGCAATTGCCAAGAATGGGTGTGGGTTCGACCCTTCTATGTTCTCATCCTCTGCCAGTCTGGGTACTACTAGTGGTTTGGAGCAAGAAATTGAGACCCTGCTCGAGGGAATTGTGAGAAGTAACTTGAATCTAGGTAATGTAGCATTTGGTGTTTTTATCAGTGCTCTGTGTGAAGAAGGAAAGATTGATGATGCTTTGCTTTACATGGATAAAATGGTGAGAGTTGGATGCATGCCTCTGCCCTTTACTTACAACACTTTGATCAAGTGTCTTTGCCAGGAGGGGCTTTATGAGGATGCGAAGTCCCTAATTGAACTTATGCAAGATCGGGGGGTGGTCGCTGATCAAGCAACTTATTTGATAATAGTAAATGAACATTGCAAACGGGGTGATCTGGTGTCTGCCTTTGATATTCTTGAGCAAATGGATGAGAGGGGACTGAGACATAGCGTTGCCATATATGACACTATTATTGCTTGTCTAAGTAGACAGAAAAGAATTTTTGAAGCAGAGGAAATGTTTAAGAGGATGCTCGAGTCTGGTGTGGATCCTGACGAGATTGTTTATACGACAATGATTAATGGCTACTCCAAGAATGGTAGAGCCATTGAAGCCCACCAGTTGTTTGATAAAATGATAGAGAATTCCATTAAGCCCAGTTCTTATTCATACACTGCACTTATAAGTGGATTGGTAAAGAGAAACATGACTCATAAGGGATGCCTGTACCTTGATAGGATGTTGAGAGATGGTCTTGAGCCCAATATCGTGCTGTATACCTCGCTTATTAATCATTTTTTGAAGAAAGGAGTGTTTGAATTCGCCTTTAGGTTAGTTCATCTGATGGAACGAAACCAGTTTGAAAGCGACCTCATTATGTATATCTCACTGATCAGTGGCATTAGCAGAAACATCATTGGTATTAACAACTGGTCCATTTTGAACAAAAGGTCAGAAAGGGAGAGAGAAATGTTGTTTCATTTGCTCCATCAGAGAACTGTTATGTGTAGTGAAGACATTTTGAGAGTTTCCATTAATTCTCTTGAGGAAATGAAATGCTTTGCAGTGAAGCTGATTGAGAAGATTAAAGACAATAGCTTTATGCCAAACTTATACCTATACAATGGTATAATCTCTGGATTTTGCAGGGCAGAGCGGATGCAGGATGCCTATGATCATTTTGAAATGATGCAAAGAGAGGGTATACGTCCCAATCAGGTTTCTTATACCATTCTCATCGATGGACATATCCAATCTGGTGATATTAACAGTGCAATAGGATTGTTCAACAAGATGAATGCAGATGGTTTTACTCCTGACAGAATTGCATACAACACTTTACTGAGAGGCCTTTGTAAGGCTGGGAGACTGCTTGATGCCTTGTCACTCTCATATACCATGCGCAAGAGGGGGGTTCTCCCGAATCGAGTTTCTTATGATTATTTACTCAGATGTTTTTGTGCTAATGATCTGAGTGTATATGCCATCAAGATATTTGAAGAAATGGTTGCTCAAAATTATTTACCCTGCCAGTTTAATCGCAAATGGTTGCTTTGCATATTGTGCGAGAATAATAATTTGCACAAAGCTAGTGTGGTAACTGATAGATGCTTCAAAGATGGAAATCTCCAGAAAATGTGACAAGGAGGCCTCTTTGGAAACATGCATAAGGGAGGAGAAGTCAATTTAGCCTTGAATTAAAGAAATTTCCTAGTACATGTTAAAATATAGTTTCTGATTCAGTTAAACACATTCAAAGGTTGGTGGTGGCGGAATTTTCGTGTGCCAAACACACCTTTCTTCAATTGTCTGTCTTTCTTCCTTCCAAATCATTGTGTTCCCCCCTAAAACACACACACTCACAATTTCAATCGTGTAATTACAATTACCTGACTTGAGAATTGTTATCGGTGGGATCGATAACCATATGGGTATTTTATGTAGGAATGGTGGAAATTCATGTACTTCCTTCTAGTGACAATGAGTCGTTTGCTGACTAGAATCAGGTAATCTAAATTTTGATGTGTCCTGCTGCTTTCTTTAAAATATGAGTTGAAAATCACCAAACTCATCGAAGCATATAGGAGTTATCTGCAGGGACATACTTGATAGTAGCAATTCCACTATATTGATAGCAAAAGGAAATTCTGTTTCCAGGAATTTTCTGAGCTAGAATCTTTCTATTTATGATATATTTATTTAGAATCTTTACCCTCCAGAACTCAATCGTTTTATTCATGATGACTTTGGCAGGCAACGAAGAGAATATTATTGTTCATTTCACAATATAGCAATTACTGCTTTCTAAAAGAGAGCAAGATCTAAAATTGCTCTTCCACTTGGAATACAGATGCTTGTGCATTGGATGCTGATGGTTCAAATGTTATGTTTTTCTAGGTTTAACTATGGGCAGATAACGGTGCCCTGCAATGCACGTTCACACACACACACAGAGGTTTCAGGTTCCCTTTCAGCTCTGTAAGGTAAGAGAACATAATGTCCCTCATGCTTTATATAGAGAATCATTTGGATGTAGAGAACAGCAATAGTTTTTTATTTCACATTTAGCTCACATGGTCTGGTGTGTTGTTTGTTAAAGGACAAGTCCTTTTGCCTATGTTGAACCCTGATTCGCTTAATTTGATTACTATACAGATTCAGGAGCTTGTCGCGGTGCAACAAGATTCTCTTACTATATCGAACCAACATCCGAAAAGTAGTAGTTTGGTCAAGACTGTGGATGTGTCACAGGGTTCACAACATTACCGTCGTGGTGGAGCTCATTGCAGACTCCATTGGTCAGACTGATCGGAATCTGTGCAACTAGTTTCTTTCTACTAAATCAAACCAACATATGAAAAGAGGTTGTTGCCAACACTCTGCAGGAAAACACTTCGCGAGTACTCCTTCCATCGTGGATCCAAGTATGATTTCATTGAGCTTAGCACTGGTACACAGTCTGCTGCTGCAGCCACGACTCTGTAAATTATGGATTGAAATCAGCTAGAGTCAGTCCTACCTTGGGCTGTGAGCCTACGACCGTGTTGATCTGTTGCCCCACTCATGGGTTTCCTTGCATAAATCATGCAGTTTTGTTTTTTTGGCTTGGTGAGTCAGACATAAAAATCAGTGAAAGGTCAGACTTCAGAGGCCTTTGGCTCGACGGAACTTCCACTTTCTTATGGGATGATGTCGGACTTGATTCACAGGTGGGATTTCCCTACAAACCTCAATTAACTAGGAAAAAATAATGAGAAAAAACCCTTTGTTCTTTCTCTACGTGTGCATCCGAGTGTGCACTTATGCCACCCCCTGGACAAAATTCCAAGAGCAGGCCCTAGATTTTTAAGGTACATAGGCCTCGCACCAAGCGTAGCCCTCAATCTCGTCCACGCTCTTCGGTTTTGACTCAGACTAAGAATGATATAGAGTTGATGAGGGATTTAGGAATGGATGCTTACAAATTCTCAAAATCATGGCTTAGACTAGGAATAATAGTAATTCTGAAAAATCTACCAAAGAAAACTTACTTGCCCCTGCTGCTGTGCACTTTCCTTTGACTTCTATATATATATATATATGTAATATGTAATCTGAAGAATCTGAAAAACCTGAAGAGCCATATATATATATATATATATATAAAGGCAACTTGTAATTCTTGGAACTTTGTTATTTTGTTTTTTTATTAATTCCCATGCCTGCTGCTGCACTACTCGTGCATGGGCCAGTAACAATCCATGCACAGCCCTTAGTGACGTGATTGTATTCATGTTGTTTGTGCATTTAAATAAATATAAGTATAAATTAATTAAAATATAAATTATTCTGCTGTGTTTGATTATTTATTCTGCTGTATTTGACTCAATAACAGATGGAAGAAGATTCATTGAGTTGTAATGTTGGTACAACACAGAAGGGTAGCGGTGACTCTTTTTCTATTCTAGCGGATGTAGAGGAGCATTACAGTCTTCCAACCCTTTCATCCACATATACACAACACCCTACCCAGTTCGTCCCACCTTTACCCAAGAATCCCAAAAAAAGCACCTAGCAATCAATCGGTGGTATGTGAATGACACTTCATCCATGATGCATCACCTCCATAATGCATGTGAAACCTCTCATCTTAGAATTAAAGGAGTTGGAAAAAGTCAAACCTCTAGTGTTAGGAGGGATGTGAAGGGAAAAGTGTGTAGTCCACAAGGACTTGTGAAGTATGATGCAGAAAAACTTGGGATGCCAACCGCTAAGTTTTTTATTAGGTGTGAATTGCCTTTTAGGCTTGTGGAGCACGATGGGCTTATTGATTTTGTGGCTGATTTGGCGTCTAGATTTACATTGTCATCGCGAACCACTGTATGAAGGGATGTGCTAAGCTGAATAACGAAGAAAATATATAGTTAAAAAAGTTGTTTGATGGTCAAATAATTTGTTTTACCACCGATACTTGGACATCGATGCAAAATATGAACTACATGTGCATTATCACACATTTTATTGATTACAATTGGAGATTGCATAAGAAAATATTCAAGTCTTTCCAAATTTCTGACCATAGGGGCGAAACTATTGGGAGGGTGCTAGACTTGGGATTGTATGAATGAGGTATTAATAAGATTTTAACCATCACAGTTGATAATTCCTCCTTTAATGATGTTGTCGTTGATTACATGAGGAGGATAATAAAAGGCAATGGTTGTACCATATTGGGTGGTGAATTTCTTCACATGCGGTGTATTGCTCATATATTGAATTTGATTGTTTAGGATGGCTTGAAAGAAGTTTGTGAATTTGTAACAAAAATTAGGGATGCCATCGGACATCTGAACTCTTCAGCATCAAGACTTGCCAAGTTCAAGCCTTGTGCGGCAAGGAAAAGATTAGTGAGAAGATGATTTGCTTGGATTTCCTACTAGATGGAACTCCACATATTTGATGTTGAATACCGCTGAAAAACACAAACAAGCCTTTGAACTTTATGTGTATGTGGATGATCAATTCGTGAACAGCACTAGTGATAATTGGAAAAATGCACGGATTTTTTTATGATGTTACATTGAACATTTCTGGTACATTGTATGTGATGACTAATGTATATTTTCAAGAATTCTGCACAATTGAAGATGCATTAAATGATATGTGCATGAGTAATGATATTATCACTAGTACCATGAGCATAAATATGAAAAGTAAGTATGACAAGAATTGGGGTAGCACAAATAGGTTCAACTTGATGATATATGTTGTTTTTGTGCTTGATCCACGATACAAAGTGATGGCAATGAATTTTTGCTTGAAAAAGTGCAAAGGGGATGAGTTGGTGGATAGGATAGAGGCCAAGGTTAAACTCCTTTTAAGCCGTTTGCTCGAGTAGTACAACATGTTTCGTGTAGCTAGTGGGGGGAGTTCTAATGTGGCTCAAGGGAGGCCAAACACTATTTTTACAAACGTTGGTAATAAGCTAGCACCGCCTTCGAGTAAATTTGATATCATGTTCGCCAATTACCTCGAGGAGCAGGGTGTTATGGAGTTTAGATCGGAGCTAGAGAGGTATTTGTCTGTGGGGTGTGTAAAAAACTCACCCGATTTTGATATCTTAAATTGGTGGAGGGTTAATGCCACCAATTATCCTGTTCTTACTGAGGTATCGCGTGATGTGTTAGCCACTCTTATTTTTCGGGCTGCTGCCTCGGAATTTGCGTTTAATATTGGAGAAAGCATCTTGCATCCTTTTAGGAGTTCTTTGTCTCCAGTGACGGTTGAAGCCCTCATTTGCACCCAAACTTGGTTAAGGACCAAATTGGTCGACATCCAGGAGTTGAAATAATACATATAGTCAATTGACCTTGAAGGTAAATTTATATACAAGTTACTTGAAACTTGAAATCTTGTTTGTATTAGTTTATTATCTATTTAACTCAGTTTTTAATATTTTGTTTAGATGATCATCCAGCTTCATCTTCAACCGAGCCTTGAGTATCCAACCCAATTACACAAAAGCACTTCTTTGAAGGGCTGCCTCAAACAACAAGGTAATTGGCTCAACTTTACTGTTCAATTTACTTTCTTTGGTATTTTCAAATGTTGGTATTATTTTTTTTCACTTTTTAAAATGTTTCCTACAGAAGGAGAAATAGATTATGTAGGGGTGCTGAATAGAGTCCTTCCTGTTGATATTTCAGTTTTAGTAAGTACTGCAAAAATCAAGGGGCTGTTTGAAGGTCATCCTAGCTGATGAGAGGAATCAGCCATGTCATCTTCAGGCCTGTAAGAATCTTTATAAATCAGCTTAATTAATAAAAGACTATATTCACCTTCTTATGTGTTAAAATAATCTGTTTTCTTTTCCTTGCAGGTTTAGTTGTTTGAGCAGGGAGTATAAATATTTCTTTTGGAGGGAGAACCTGAATTTGTTGGTATGCAGATTAGGTTTGCAATATGTTGTGAATTGATTTTGGTACTATTCATAGAACTGAGAAACTTCCTTCTCTTTGGTCCATGTTTGAACAGGCTATGGAGGAGGCGGAAAATAAATTTCTTGGGGAACACGACTTCAGAATTTTTTGTAAAATGGATGCAGTAAATGTGCACAACTATAAGCGGCATATCACGCTGTTTGAAATTTGTCCTTCTGATGTGAGGTTGTCATTGGTAGAGAAATCGTCTTAACCATTTTATGTCTTTTGAATTGGTTACTGTGGGATTTTGTATAAAATTGCTTCCTAACTTTATAATGTTATTGTGGGATTTTGTATAACCAGAAAAAAGGGGCCCAACTGGTTGTGCTTGAAGGGAAGTGCCGGAATGTATGGGAGAGTGTTTAGTCTAATTCTTGTTTAGATTTGCATCGAATGTCTTCTGGGGCAGCACGGGCATTGGTATGTTATGTGTAATAGATATTTGTATTTCTATGCATCCAGTTTAGAAGCTTTGCTGATTATAATAGTTTAGTTTCCATGTATTTATCTTACTGGAACCTGAAAAAATCCAAGTGGCTTCAACCATCAGTTGGTGCATGTGGGTGAATGTTTTTCATTCAGTTCAAGGCTATGTTTCTGACCCGGACTGGATTTTGAGGCAAGTTTGCTAATTTTCCTGGAACCATTTTTATCCTTGTGTTATATTATTGTAGTGAGAATCTTGTGCTTCTTGTTCAATTTATTTTCACTGCAGGGTTTTAAAGCCACTGCTGGAGAATCCTAAAACTTCTCCCTGCAAAACTGATCTATGCCTAATTCTCTCCCTAGCTGCCATCATAAGCTCATCTACACTTGTTGCTACCCATCTAATTAAAGCCAGCTTCTCTGATCAACTCCTACAGCAATGGAAGAACTTGTAAGCTGAATTCCAAGTCCCTTCGTTGCATGTTCCAACTCGTGACTTTAGTCGTCTAATTTCTCATACTTTCATAATTTTGTAGGTTATATGGATCGAACATGTAGAACAGTAGAAGTATATGACAGAAGGGAGAATTTAGTTGTCTGCCCTGCTCTTTCTAATTCACTTATAATGCACAGTAATAACAAGCACAGAAGGGTGAAACTTCAGTCCTGAAAAGAAGGGCTCTCATTTCAACCCAAACAGCGACTTGTTTGTCCCAAATGAGAGAAAAGATGTTGTCACCTCAACCGCTTGAGGTAATTACTGAGATAGTTCTTACTACAAAAGTCTGACATGATGCTTTCATTCACGTAATTTCTCTTTTCACTATTTTGAGTTTTCTGAGTTGAATGAAGTTCTACAATACTACCCTCAGGGTTATCATGGCGTAGATAAGGAAGACCTATATACATTGAGAGACTGGGAAAACTTGATCCCAACAAGCTTACGCAAGTGACAACTTTGGATCGGTCTGCGAGATACCATGCTACTGATTCCTTTGCCATAATTGATTTTCTTTGGGATGTACTAAATGATTAGTTCAGCATAAATAGCGTCTTAGGGAAATAATGTTGATATGCCAACATAATTCTGATTTTGTAATTCATATCTTGTAATTTTGTGTTTTGTAATGTAATTTATAAACACCAAACAATGTAATATATAGTGAATGAGAAATGATAATTGCAGTCGTGAGTGCATAAACGCCGTGCAATCACTTTGAAAAAAACGAATAAATATGAGATCTACATGAAAAAAAAAAAAAATTTAATAATAGATTTACTCTTTTTCAAAGTAATTACATAATATTTACACATTTCCCGACTGTATATAGTATTACTTATTTTTGAAGATTGTGTTATAGTCGTGGTCACTGATGTGGCCGGCAGGGCGGGTTGATTAGCTTGGGTCCACCTTCGCAATTGCTGAGCATCATGCTTTGAAAAAAGACAAGTGGAGATTCCGTGCACGTCGGGACTATGAAATATGAATGCGTTCATCAAAACAACGTCGATTTGCACCATAATGTCGCAAAGTTGTAGTGGGAATCGAATTGATCTTATTACTCATAATTATTCTAATTCTAAATGAATTCTTATTCCTTAATGAGAGTGAAGTTACATGATCCCGAGTTCAGTTGGACAAGGCATAAGTGGGATATACTCGAAGAATCCTACCTATCGTAAAGAAATCTAATTTTAAACACCGAATGATATAATTTAAGAATACAGTCTTCTTCCAAAAAAAAAAAAAAATTCCCAACACCAAATAATACTTCCAAAACTTTTGTTGTTTTTCTGGGCCGGTTGGTCTAGAAACCTGTTTCATACGCACTTCCCATGTCAAAATATGCTTACATCAATGCATAGATTTTTAGTTACGTACTCAACTAAAATTCGAATAAATCGTATGGGAAATTATATGTGCAAGTTAAAAATGTACAAATTTTGTGTATTTTCTTTAAAAAAATACAACTTATTATATAAAAAAAGATTTTAATAAGGTTCATTTTACTATTTTTTTTTTTAAGTTGAAATGAATACACAAGATCTGCATGCCTTATACTAACATTACTATTTAAAATATTTCAAAAAAAAAAAAATACATTACTATTTAATGACTTTCGAGTTTTAAATAGAGGGAAGTGGTAGGCATGCACCGTACATCCTTTTCGGCAAAAGTCAGGATTAGTCGACTTATTAAATGGAAAATAACTACGAGGAGAATATAAAGTGGTAATTTTACATGTTTGATTCACGTAACAGTAACACGTACAAGATATGGGAGAGAGAATCCCATTCACAGATTCTTTGAACAGGCGCACATGTGGGCACTTTTCTTGTCTCTCTCTGTCTCTCTCTACATCACGATGCTTCGACTTCAAAAAAAAAATGAAAACTCCAAGGGTTTTGCTATACATTACCTTACACAACAATTTTTTTTTTCATTTTTATAAAACTTAAGTATTTTTCATAAAATGTGAAGTATAAGATAATGAATAGTAATCGATTAAATGATAGAATTATTATACTCGGATATCTAAAAACAAAAAAAACTATATACGAAGGAAGGAAACTCCAGTAGGTAGTTTTGCATTAGAATATACCAAGGCAAAAGCTGCGAATTTGCAACTTTCGCATGGATATCCACAAATTCATCCAACACACTGCAGCTTGTCGAACGACACAAAAAATCTTCAAGAGCTTAGCTCCATCCAGCATATAATATAGATACACCAACTTCATACACAAAACTACAACTACAAATATGATGCCGCAGAGGCAATATCCACAGTACTATTGTTTCTTCTGATTATAGTACACAACTAATAGTACGATATAATCTCACTAGAATTAAGCTAATTAATTAACCATGGAAAGCGGCATATTGATTGATTAAAGCCAAGGCATTGCTAGTGAGTTGTGCCACGTTCACGATCTTTCCCCGCACAAGGGTCTTCACGTTCCCATTCATGGCATTCCCTGCAAAGCCATCACTGCACGTACTTTCATCCGTCAAAGCCGCACTAACCCAAGTTTGTACGTCGTTTATCATGAGCTGAAAATTAGAGCCGCCCTTAAAGTTGTTCATCTCGCCCATGGACTTGCGAAGTTCGTCCACAGAATCTATCAACTCCTCCACGCAGTCCTTCATGGCGGAAACCACTTTAGGACTCATCCCTTTGGTTCTTGAGATCCTCACCATCGCGGTAGAGGTTGATTGAGCGGAGAACAGAGTCACATTGAGGGCTGTGCTGGATAGAAGTTGAGGGCTTGTTTTGATTGAATTTGCATGGACCGAGAGAGAGCTGAAGCAAAGTCTTGGGTAGGTTGTTGATCTGCAAGATGTTCTAATGAACTCAATGCTTAACTGGTTAGCCGAAGCTGCAAAGCTAGGGTTTATGCATGAACTAATGGCAAGTAGCATGAAAAGGGATGCCATAAAGATTTTAGAAGATGAGCCTTCCATCTCTCTCTCCCTCTCTATATCTAAAAAGCACAAAAATATTTTGGGTGGTGGGGGTGATGAAATTAGGAGCTAAGGGAAACCTATATATACAAGTTATAAAAGATCAAAGGGTACTGGTGGGGTGGCGGGGTTAGAGTTTATCCTAATTATTATAATATCTAAGTTGGCAAGGTGGGGTGGGGGGCTCTCAAATTGCCCTGCAACTTGGGCTTGATTTGGAGGAGCATGCTGAAGGCCGTCACAATCGCTATACAAAGTTCACACTTCTTTCGAGGAGCAGTGTTTCCCATTAGATTCTTTGTTTAAAAAACTGCTTTACTATCAAATATCGGCATCCAATTTGGCCAATCTGTTCCCATGAGCTGTAATATTAGCGCTGCTAAATGGATTTAGCTTTAATTTATAATGCTAATTGGTCCAAATGAATTGGGAGCTCTGATATTGCTCTCCAAGTACTACTCCCCAACTAGTGTTGATTTAGCTTTTCAAATGGGGATTTTTTTTTAAAAAAAAATGTTTGGTATAAATTTACTTTCGATACTGATCAGTGTCGTCTTTTCTCCTGATAATTAGCGAAGATATTTTAATTCAAAGTGCATATAAATCCCCTGAATTGCGGGGGGCCCCGGTCCTCTTTGAAAGACGGGGGGGACGTTTAGGGTCACATGATAATTAATTATGCAACATGTGTCTTGGACAAAGGAAATAACACGACAACGGGGATATATATTTATTTGAATAATTTTACATACAATCGTGAAGTGTGCAACCATCGCGTACTCGTTTTGAAAAATAATAGGGTTTACTATTAAAAAATTAATTTTTGTTATGTGGATCTTATATTTTATTCACTTTTTTTAAAATAATTATACGACAGTTGCACAATTCACGGTTGTAAGTATCTTTTCTTTATTTATATTATTATATAGACAATATATAAGACGAAAATGAAAAAAGAAATAAAGGAAATTGCTTTTTTTTTTTCTTTTTTTTTTCTCTAATGCATGCATTTTGGGGTCTGGAAACCTAAAGACAGGAGGAGCCTTGGGCCAAGTTGCTCGAATAAGGTAAGCCGTTTGAACACGCAGTAATCCAGTTGAGACTCTGGCTTCTGATAATTGATAACGTGGAAATACTTTTGATTCATGAACTTAATTAAATAATACAAATGGCAGAAGAAACGTCTAGCAGATCAGACCATTGGCCGGCTGTCATCATCTTTGTCATAAATGCTACTGAATTATTGATACACTTTCACACGTACAGGCCGACTATAAACTGTATTATATATATATAAGAATTGAAATATCTATCTATTGGGAATTAGTCACATGATGCTTTAAAATTTAAATTAAACAAAAAGTAAAAAGTAGTTGATGCTGATCTACTTGAGTATTCAGGTACTGCATGCGCAGCCACGCACACTGCAGTGAGCCAATTTGTCAACTCGTTCCAACGTAAAGTACAATTTGCGGACTCGGCGTCAATGATAATCCGGCGCTTCATAACTATCGACGTCGATCATATGCAATAAGAAAAAAAAAATTTACAATCATAAATTGTGTAATCGTCGTATAATTATTTTAAAAAAAATAAATAAAATATGAGACTCACATAAAAAAAATTAATTTTTTAATAATAGACTTTACACTTTTTTAAATCGATTACGTAGCAGTTACGTACTTCACAATTGTACGTAGAATTGCTTCATACATAAATTATTGCCATTCCCTTGTACAATGTGTTGCATGTAGGAAATCTCGAGCTTCGAAACACGGAAGATGTCTCTCGCTCTCTCTCACATTGTTTTTTTGTCATTCGATCGTACTCGGGTTAATTTTAACATTTGAGAAAGTAAAATAATAGACGTAAAATTCAATTTATATATGTCGTTAAGAAGACCAATCCATTGTACTTCGATTAGCGAGCGAGCGAGCGACCTTAATTAACTTGTCTTGGCTTCCATTTTATGTAAGTATGTTCATCATCCATCCACTTCTGGGTATTAAAAGAAAGAAAACGCCAATGTACCAAATTAAAAGGACTTGATCATGATCATCAGGGCTAGTGTAGAAGATATTTTTGAAGATACTGAAAATATCTTAACAGCTCAAAGAAAGAAAAATAAATGAATAATAAATAAGAGAACACCTCAAAATTAAGGACGTTGTTGATTGGGTCCATAAATTAACATTATAAAGCAAAATGCAGCGCCGGAGGGAGGCCCCCCACAAAATTCTGAAACTCGCCTCCCCTAGTCCGCCTCTAAAGAAAATTAAGTTCCAAAAAAATACTTGCCCCTTTAAAAAATTTAAAGGACGTTGTTGATTGGGGCCTCTTTGAAGGACGTTGTTGATTGGGTCCATTAATATTCCTCGTGTTTCTTGCATTTTTTTTTTTTGAAATCTCGGTATCAGATAATTACAATTTCAGCCAAATTTACCAAACTCAATTCTGATAATTTATATGGTTTTATTGTAATTCTACGTATCAATATGGTACATGTGTCTATATATATAATATAAATATTAATTTTTTGATATGATCAAATTATTATAACAATTTCTTACGTCAACCACTTGGTTAAATAGTGTTGATAACATAAACCAAGAACGGTATTAATAGCAATATTGGGACAAGATCATAATCATAATTAAAGTCCTAGATAGCTATTAATATATATACCCTACGAGCTAAGCACGAATATGGGTAGCCAGCAACCTGGTACAATTAATTAGTAATTGAGTCATCCCATACGTACCCTACATTAATGCTATTTTGGCTTTTCTTAGATTGGACCAAACTTTATTTATGAAATCAGCATAACCTCTGTTATTGCTGGAAACAACCATGTCCTATCATTGTCATGTTATTAATAATATCATGAATTGTATATATTTTTTTTTCGCTTTTGAATTACCATTTTTTTTAAGAAATAATATTTGTAATTATAAAGTACACAACTGCTGCGTACTCTTTTTAAAAAAAAGTGAAACTATCATTAAAAAATTAATTTTTTCATGTGAGTCTCATATGTACTAACTTTTTTTAAAATAATTAATACGCGATACTTGCACAACCCATAATTATAACTAGTATTACTTTTCTTATCTGCTATTAATATCATCTTAGTGCAGTTGGAATAATATATGGTACTCATTTGTAAATCGTTCGGAGTGACCAGATAGTTATAAGACCCCTAAAGGAATTTAGTATACGTTTATAAGAATCTTAGCACAAGATATATATGTGAATTAATTATTAGAAAAAACAACATAAACGATCTTCCTAATATTAACTAAGTAAATCGGGATTTGGAATTCTACATGATATATATAGTACGTAACCTGAAAATTATATAAGGTCTTGTTTGCATGTACGTGAAACAAAATAATATTGTACTTTTTAATATTATAAGGCTAAAATCTTAATGATACACCGCACACTACAAGAAACAAGGTCTTTTCCGGCGCTTAAATTCGCCGCAAATAACCCACTAAATCGCTGCAAATAATTATTAGCAGCGATTTATGTTGCGCCGGAATTTCGTTGCAAATGTAGAGCCTTTTAAAATAATAGCCAGCGAAACACAGAAATGGTCGCCAAAAATTTTTATTTGCAGCGATTTATTTCGCTGCTAATATTATTAATGACGCCGCAAATAACGTTGGGATTTCGGTCACGTATCGCTGCGAAAAATTATTTGCAGCACATTTGTTTGGCTGTAAATGATGTTTAGAGGCAAGTTTAAGGTGCCGCCAATAAAAATCCTAGTTTTAGCGTCCAAGTATATTCGCCGCAAATAAGTATTAACAACTGAGGCATCTTTTTAGCGGCGACAATAAATCGCCGAAAATAATCTTTCGGCGCATTAGCGTCTATATATATTCGCCGCAAATATACAAAACATAAATCTAAATTTTTTATCGGCGAGTTTAAGGCGCCGCAAAAAAAATCCTAGTTTTAGCGTCCAAGTATATTCGCCGCAAATTATCTTTCGGCGCTTTAGCGTCTATATATATTCGCCGCAAATAATCTTTCGACGCTTTAGCGTCTATATATATTCGCCGCAAATAATCTTTCGGCGCTTTAGCGTCTATATATTCGCCGCAAATACACAAAACATAAATCTAAATTTTGTCTCGGCGAACATAAAATCGCCGCAAATAATCTTTTGAAACTGGTGTAACATTACACGTACAGAATGCACAATTTTTTTTTTGGGTACCTAATTTCCTGCTCCAACTCATTTATAATATTACCAAATTGTACATTAATCCATAATAGCATATATTAATATATGAAAATTCAAGTTTTCATCCAATACATGATCAGTACATCAGACCCTTTAAGCTGGTTACTATAAACTGGCATATCATGGTGCAATATTAATGGAAGGCAATAAAGTCTTACAAATGGGAGCAGCTAATGTCTCTTACAAGCTTTAAAGTACATATCAAACATCCACAATCTAGGTGATACAAGTATAAACAAATAATGGTGGGTGGAGTTCATCCGCAACTTCGCACATCGATGGTTGATGATTTGCGATGACTTGGTGATTGAGCGGCAAAGATCAATCCAGCTGTCTGGAACAGGGTTATCAAGTATTCCATCTACTGCCTTCTACATGAGCTGCACAAAAGAAGGCACGCAAGTCTGAAATGAAGCCTTTAATATGATAACAAATGGTGTATGTGAACAAATAATGGTGCAATTAATAGCACTAATGCCAATTGAAGTACATACACTGCCTTCTACATGTTATAATTTTTTTGGGCATAAAACTCACACGAACAAATAGCAGAAATTATCTAAAACCTTTTTTTAGCTAGCTAGCTACCTAATAGTAATATATATTGTTAATCTAATTAGAAAATGTATTAAAATGGAAGTATATATAGGTATTCAAGATGATTATGATCTGTATTAGATCATGTGGTACATTATATTTGCATATACCACATGCATGCTAAGGAAGATGATTTCAGACTTGCATACAATTGTTCATGAAAACTGCATTATTATTATTTTTAATTTTTTTTAGCATCTTCCTCAATCAAGCCTTTCGAAGGATGCATACTACATATATTACTGCCCTTGCATTGCATGACCGGCCTAGGAAAGGTCATGCACTTGCATTGTTAAGAAAGTTAATAATGCATATATAAAACTAGTTAATTAGTAACCTATTACACCTATATATCAATATTCAAATTGTATATAGATAATATGAGATATCCCAGCTCATTCCCTACATGAAGAGAACCTGTGTTAGTATTATTCTGTCTTAAATATATGCTAAATCCAGTACTAGGCCAGGCATGCATAATGCAGACACACACCTCAGCATACGATACATGCAAATTAAACTTTGGGGGACTATATATATAAATATATATATATATAGTATATACTACTGTTTTTAGGGTTTAAAGGCCCGGCTATCTATTTATCCATCTATATATCTAGATATAGCTAGAGGCCCTGGCCGTTGTGGGTGGTTTTGGGGATTTCAAGGACTGTGTAAATAATAATCTGTCATAGGGCTGAGGAAAAGGGAATAATCTGTCATAAGACAAGGTAGCCGCCAACCTGTGCGGATAAACTCGTGCCCAATCCTGAAGGGTACGGGTCTAAAAGATCAAAAATTAAAATAACAAAAAATTGGACCACCATTAGATATTGCATGACTTGTACAAGATCTGCCGCTTAATAATGTTCATTCTTTTTTCTTTTTCTGATCTCCAGGGCTATATATATATTATTTCTATCATCATGATGTGAACCACGACATGGTTATCACTAAATGTTGAGCAAATTGCCTAACTCATTTGGGCTGCTAAATATGCCATTAATTATTAAGTCTATTTCATTTCCTGTCCTGTTCTGGCTCTTACTCCCCATGCTTCCATGCTTACCTAAGTGGGTAGAGTGTTTAATTACACAGAATTTGAGAGAGAGAGAGAGGGTCCCCAAAGCTTGCCTGTACAGACAGAAAGCCCACATAGCTAGGTCTATACTGAGAAATAGACCTAAACTTGGGGATGGTATTCTTGTCAGTTTTACACCTCAGGAAATAGGGTCTTTATCGGCGCTTAAATTCGCCGCAAATAACCCCATAAACTGAGTCATGAGAAATCCTATTCTCCAATTAGTAGCAACCTTTTCTTCATCACAGACTCATCAATAATTACCCTCTAATTAAAGAGTTAGAAGTTCGGAAACATGGGTTCGAAGTCTCGGGATAAAGATGACACCCATTAATTTATGCCAATTAATTGTTGGTTACTTGCTTTATTTAATGTCAAACAGGACCACATTATATATTAATATGGTCCAAAACAACTCAAAAGGCAAATGAAAGAATCCCCTCCATTGAAGTACACATGAACTTCATGATCAGCCAACCTTACCCTTGCTTAGCCTAAACTTAGTTATATACTGCTATTCATTTCTTTACTTTAAACTTAGTTAACCCCTAGTAAACTTGTAGCAATGCAAAAAATTTGTTTTGCATACCAGTTAATTAACAAGCTTATATACATTGGGTTGTAAAATCATACTAGGGGGTTCTTGAATGTGAAGCCTGCTACTACGTCCACTTAAAAGATCAGCACTGATGTCAATACGTGTCTGCCACATCATTGACTCCTACATCAATTAAGTATGTTGATAAACATATGCCTAATTTATAACTAAAATATTGGATCTTATGAGCATTGAATGTATTTTTAGATATGCACTAACTTATAAACAACAAAACTGATGATCAATCAACCGAACTGGCTTACCTTTCAAGAGTGGATCTAGCCAACTTCGTATGCGCTCATGCCATGCCTTACCCTTCAGCTGGAGCAAACTTATACTTTCAAATTCCTCATCACCCCACCACCTTCCCTTGACAACTCCCAGTTTTGATATGTTGCATTAGCTTTGCGCGCTCCTCAAGTACATTATATGAAAATTGAAAACCCTCCACGTGCAGTAACATGGGATTCACCTATATTGACAAAAAGAGCTTCAAGCGATTTATTGTTGTTTCAGTCCTACCCCAGATTATGTGCTTCACTTTATATTGACAAAACAAAGATCCAACAAATTAGTTATTCCATCCATTAACCAATTTATAATTTAAAACATTAATCCAAGCTACACATTTTAATTCAAAATCAATGTAAAAAGCCCTTCCTCCATTCATTCAAGTTAGCTACCTGGGCCCAAAAATACTATACAATACATATTCTTTATTGTATTGTACCCACAAAACCTTACCATATTATATATTACATTATCATAATTCAAGACCTTCCATTGAATTACATCACATGTATACATCACATAAGCTAACTAACAGTTACATATAACATCACAAGATTAATATTACATAAGCTAACATGTTCCAATATAAGTTATAATCTGTCTAAACTAGTATGCTTCATTATCTCATACAGCATCACTCCAAATTAAGCCACATTCCTGAATTATTTGTGTATGTAAAGTAGGCCTATCTATACTTGAGCAGAAGCACAAGCTTATGTACTCGTATGTAATGTATAAAATTTACATTAAATTCATATCATTTGTATAGAACTGCATAATAGATGTAAATCGCATAGGGGAATGAAGACATCACCTGCTTGTTCAGCCTTCCGTGAATTTGGGCAAGATGATTTTGTCTGGTCAAGCATTAGACAAAATGTGCTAGGAACCATGATTACAAAATCCCAGGACACGTCTTAGGCTCTAGCGTAAGACGACCCCACCCATGAGAGAGAGAGAGTACATCCAATATGGTATGAATTAGCCTGTACAACAAGCAACCAAATGTTGTTAAGCATGCCAGTACTACACCCAATCGATATGTATAGTGAAAGCATTAAAGCGTAGATACTTACATGTTTGACTCATGTAAGTATGAGGCCTAACATCATCTCATAATTTTTGGTACATATTATCATACCTATTCCTTTGGATATAACTTGAGCCAATACATATGCTTTCCCAACCCAGTTTGCTCCCACAAAACATATACATATAACCTCCCATTGGATATATATTCTATATATATATTGTCAATCCACCATCTTAGGCCAAAAATGCACCACAAAATACCACCAAAAAAATTTCCATATTTTTAACCCCAAAAAATATCCTCACTGAGTCTCTCGAAGAGACTCAATGAGGGACGGGTTCGCAGCTAAGATGGCCCTCAACATACGATCGGTTTCATTTTGTTTCTCCATCATAACCTCCATGTTTGCCTTCATTGACGCCATCTCAATCTTGGAAGCTTCAGCCTCTTTCTTATGTTTTTCAATCAAAGCTATATACTCTTTCTCTCGTGCCAAGGAGTGTTTTCTTGTAGACTCGGGGATCACCATCTCTCCCATTCCTCTTGCATAACCCGGTCGACGCCCAAGTACCTCTCTGAATACACCCGCTGCTGCTTCATCAGTTCGTTTGTCTGGTTCTAAATTATCCAGCTTTCCTACCATATCCTTCTGCAATATGACATAATGAACCGATTATGAACTTATATGTCCTAATAATGCATTTTTATGATTCAATCTGATAAATATGTATTCCGTCATTGCATTTAACATACAAAATTTATGCTATAATATACTCACATAAATGTCTTCGGTAGCAGGTGTCACAAATTTATCTTTCTTCTTGGACCAGTGGGTTTCCTTGTAGAAGTCCACCAAATTTGCATTTTCAGCACGCTACATGTGTGTGGTACGTGTGCATGTAACATATTCAATCAGATAATATATTACATATGGCATGGAAAGGTTAATCACTACTAAATGACTATCCAAACAAATGCTAAACAAAAATTGTTGATCATATATGAGAGAAAGCATGGGTTCTAATTTATATACCCCTTTCGTGAAAATCTACATCCTAAATTTAACATTATGTTAGTGTGTGGTTGCCATGACATGAGCTTTCAAACCTTATACCTTTTGTTCTAGCATCCTCACAAAGGATTTGCGACCAGTTGTGTGGTTAATTTTCAGCATCCTTCTATTGTCCCGATTTTTACTTGCTATTTTATGTCATTGAAAACCAGCATTTTAAGCAAAAGTACATATAGTAATCCATATCCCATGAAAAGTCTGGGTTTAATGATTGAACACGCAGAATGCATACCTGGAAGGCCTCGCTACCCCATCGTTCACAGAGCTTAAACCATACTAGGGGGGTGACCAAACTAGTCCCAGTCGCCAATGCCTCGTCATGGCTGCCATATGACATATATATCTGATGTAGTTGGTGGTGGAAGGCATTAAATCTCTTACGAAGCTGTTTAGTCACAGCCAATTGATGGTTCTCTAAGTCCCAATCCAATTCAAAATCACCCTGCATAGCCCATTAAAATTTAGGGTGATCACTTGTGAATATTAATTATAGTATAAATTTTTAATGATCAACATCAAAGTATAAAAGTCTTACCCGAACACGATCGATTAATTCATCCTTATGCTCTTGGGGTACATCACTCCATCTTGGGTAGCTCATGTTGCAGTGATGTTTAATGATCCAGCTTAAACGTGTTGTAAACATGTTTGCATTCTCGCAACATGGTGCTGTTTCTCCACTATTTATCTTCAACAACACTTTTCCATGCTTACGTAATTTTTCAAATTCAGTACACTTCGCCGGCCCGCGACCACGTCTCGTATGTGCCTGGTTGGATACAGGCACAGGCGGGACATCCTCACCTGTATGACATAATCACAATAAGGTTGCGTTAGGGGTCTCATTTGTTTAAAGCAATCTTACACAACAACGATATAGCCCATTAAATTCACCTCGTATATCATTGTCAACTATACCGATCTGATTACTTTGAAGAGGATCTGGTTGTTCCCTCGGGGAGGGTTCTCTGTTTGCCTCTGTCTCCAGACATGGGTTCGCACAAGGAGTCTCCAATGGATGGCTTGGAGGTTGCGTTTCATCATCTGAACTAGCGTCTCCAATGCGGACTCTACGTGGCCTGCGTGCACTACATCTGTACATCATACCAGTCCTGCGACGGGTTCCTCGTACACTGGGCAATGATCTAGCTGGGCCGTTTATGCTTCTCATTAACTCCATGGGTTGAGATGAGATTATGATGGATTTTGCCTTGAAAAGTGTCCAAAAGTCTCCTATTTCCGTCTACCTGAGATTCAACAATAGCAAACGTTAATTACATGAAGCTATTTAGAGGAAACATAACCATAGCAACCATGCAATAAGATAATGCATTAAAATGTCAATTTGTGAAACTATATATATTTGCATGAAGTACCCTCATTAATACTGCTATTTCAGGGTCCACGAAAAAACCCAATGAAAAAGTTAGAAAAATTTATAATAAAGTGCAGTTTGCAACCCAGCATACGATCCAATCCATGAAGGCTGCCTCTTCTGACTCGCTGTTCACCTGGTTTCCAATGGTTGGCAGATGCCTATTCTGACTCCGTTTCTTCATCGGTGGATAGGTCCTCTTCATCTGAATATTCCCAATCACCATAACCATCTCCGGAACCAGATGGAACCATTCCATCATCAATAAAGTCTGTTGAATGTCTAGGCTCACCACCAACTGCCATATGGCCTCGTGCATCAATGTGGATAGGTTCTATATCAGTCCTACTAAGTGGAGTTGATACTGGATATGCATCACAATGTAAAAGTGGATAATCATATGATGGCTCATTTTCTTGATATACATCATCCTCACTTGATTCGTCATCAATATCATCTTGAACCCTTGGCATTGGTGGAATGTCATACACATTCCTATTGTTATACTTCTGCACAACATACCAGTTCCCCTTCGACCTTATATCTCTAATGTAAAAACACTGGGAAGCCTGGCATGCCAACACAAATGGTTCATTCTTATACCAAGTTCTGTCCATGTTGACACTAGTTAAATGATAGTCAACTCGTACCCCACGCTTCTTATCACTAACATCAAACCAATCACAGCTGAACAAGTACACTCGACGACCTCCCATGTAGTGTAACTCCACAACATCATTAAGAACACCATAAAAGTCTAAATTATTAGTATCTTCGTCACCAGTTACCAACACTCCTGAATTTTGTGATCGCCGGCGAAGTTCAAGCTGCTTCGTATGGAACCGTTTACCATTTATAATGCAGGCAGCATATGATGCAACCCAAGGGTCAGGACCACAAGCTAACGCATACAAATCAGCGGACACCCGTGGTGGGTTTCCCGTACGTTGGTCTTGAACCTACACAAATAGCGACCCAAAAATTTTGAACTTATACTTTCAAGTACATACTCAAAAGCAAGGTCGGGTTAATTATAAGTAGATAGAATTTAGTCCAATTGCTAACTTACACGTTGCTTGAACCAAGTTGGAAACTCAGTTTGATGCGTACGATCGACAGAATTTGGGTTTGACAACCTACATTTCTCATAGTGCTCCCTGCATTTGGAGAACACAATCGGCCAATCAATATTAGTTAGTTACGTAAAGTCTACGAGATAGTAGTAGGTCGTTTCAAAAAAGCACAAAGGAAGTCATGATTGCTTACTCGAGATAAGGTCCAATCTCGATACAGTTGTTAAGCACGTACCATATGGCTGAGGTGCGGAGTTTATCTTGTAATTGCACATTACGAGCTATACCCAATGGACGAAGTCTTTGGTTGAAAACTTTGAAACCATCTATAGTATCCTCTTCTCCACCATCAATGTTGCGGTCCGCTCGATTAAACTTCGTTTCAACATCTTGGAGATACATGGAGCAAAATGTCAAACACTCGATGTGAATGTAGGCTTCCGCTATTGAACCTTCTGGACGGGCTTTATTCTTAACATACCGCTTGAATTTGCCAAGATATCTTTCGAACGGATACATCCACCGATATTGAACTGGACCCCCGAGTATGGCCTCACCCGGTAAATGGACAGCTAGGTGGACCATAAT
Source organism: Juglans cinerea (assembly GCA_961763995.1). Classification (NCBI taxonomy): domain Eukaryota; kingdom Viridiplantae; phylum Streptophyta; class Magnoliopsida; order Fagales; family Juglandaceae; genus Juglans; species Juglans cinerea. The sequence goes on along the minus strand of CAUIVZ010000002.1, from coordinate 38,327,416 downwards.
ATCGAAAAAAGAAGGAGGAAATATCATCTCTAATTTGCATAGAATGGTGACGATATCAAGTTGGAGCTGGGATAAGCGATTCACATCCAGGTTTCGGGCGCACAACTCTTTGAAGAAACTGCTAAGTTCAGTCAATGCCAATGCAATATCACTCCTTAAGAAGCCCCCAACAACAATAGGAAGCAATCGTTGCAAGAAAACATGATGGTCATGGCTTTTGAGGCCAGTGATTTTGCAATCACGTACAGATACGCAATGTGTGACATTGGAGGCAAACCCATCTGGAAATTTAACCCCAGCGAGCCACTCACAGAATTTATTCCTTTCATCTCCATGTAATGTGTACAATGCACGTGGCATTGTAACACGTCCACCTTCAGACTTAAGATGCAATTCTTTTCTGAAGCCCAAGTTCTCCAAGTCACGCCGAGAATTTATATTATCTTTTGTTTTGCCAGGAATGTCCATTAAAGTGCCCAATAAGCTATCGGAAATGTTCTTCTCAACATGCATAACATCTAGATTATGTCGAAGCCGCAACATTGACCAATAAGGTAGTTTGAAGAATATGCTTTTCTTTGTCCAGTTCAAATGTTCTGCAGGGCGTTTTCTCTTCCCACAAGATTTTCCAAATTGGACATCTCCAAGCATTTGTAGTTGAGTTAAGAGACCTGCTCCTTCAACCCAATTTGGTGGCATGCGATAATCTTCTTTACCGTTGAACAACTCTTTCCTCGTCCTCCAAATGTGACCTGCCGGTAAGAGACGTCGATGTCCCATATAACACTGTTTTCTACCATACTTCAACCAAATAGAATCTGTGCTTGCATTGCAAGAGGGACATGCCAATTTCCCTTTTGTTGACCACCCAGAAAGATTTCCATATGCAGGGAAATCATTAATTGTCCACAATAAGGCAGCATGCAACATGAACATTTCCTTTGTAGAAGCATCATATGTAGGTACCCCATGTTCCCAGAGTTCAAGCAACTCATCAATTAACGGCTGCAAATACACATCAATGTCATTCCCTGGTGATTTTGGACCAGGGATAATGAGTGATGTCATGAAGAACTGGTCTTTCATGCATAACCACGGCGGCAAGTTATACGGGACAAGAATCACTGGCCAAATGCTATACGGTTTTGCTAGGTTGTTGAAGGGATTGAAGCCGTCGCTTGCCAGACCGAGCCTAACATTGCGAGCATCCCTAGCAAACCAACAATGGGCTTGATCAAATGTCTTCCAGGACTGAGAGTCAGCAGGATGTCTCATACTAGTCTCATCGGGTACCCGTTGCTCTTTATGCCATCTCATATCACACGCTATCTTGTCTGTCACAAAGAGACGCTGCAATCTTGGCTTCAAAGGAAAATGCCGAAGCACTTTTTGTGGGATCACTCGTGACCCATGTGTATTTGGCATCCAACGCGAAGCCTTACATATAGGGCACTCGTTAAGATCAGCATATTCCTTCCAGAATAAAATGCAATCGTTTGGGCATGCGTGTATTTTGTGGTACTTGAAATCCAACCCTCACTCCAATGACCTTGCCTCCTGATATGAACTAGGCAATTTAGCATCAGGAAAGGCAGACCGCAGAAGGCTTATGAGCATATCAAAAGACTTGATTGACCACCCACCAAGCGTTTTAATATGTAACAACTTCACAACGAATGAGAGCTTTGAGAATTTAGTGCAGCCGTCGAAAAGAGGACGTCGAGCATCCTGTAATAGTTGGTCAAAAGTTGAGTTTGGGGAGGGATGTGGTATTGATGGCTGAGTTGACGATGTAGTGTTGTCTTCAGGTGCATCTTCGAATGTGCCTGCTCGGATGTCATCTAACATACGGTCCATGTCATCAATGTACTTCTCTTCAACTCCAACCCCGGGATCAGTGTCGTCATCAATGATGGGGAGTGTTTCCTCCTCCCCATGAAATATCCACTGAGTGTAATTTGGATTGATCCCTTTTATGAACAAGTGAGACTCCACCTCAAATATAGGCAAGAAGTGGTTATTACAGCATATACGGCAGGGACACCGAATGCGATCACTTTCCTCACAATGGTTTTGTGCCATTGTGAGGAAATTTTTAACCCCTTCAGCATATGCAGGTGATACAAGTCTATCACCCAAATTCATCCAGCTTTTGTCCATCTAAATAAAAAGAAGACTCGTCAAATTCTGTTGAATGTCTCGGTGAAGGATGTTATGATAGGTTATTACGATATTCTATATACATATGAGATAAGAAAGTGTAAAGAGGGATTTATGAGGTACTGAAAATCACCGCTGGATTTAGCACGAGGAAGTGATCATGAATGTGGCGTTCAGACTTCTTACATCAATACATATTAATATTAATTTATGATATGACACAAATAGATCAAAGGACTGTGTAAATTGAAACTCACACAAGATGCAATTAGAGCCATAGATTTGTAGGGTAGGGGGAGGTATTGAACTTTATGCAAACTTATATAATGAATGTGTGGCTAATAACTGCATTTTTTTGGCTAAATAATAATGAACATTATAAAGAATTGAAAGTCATGGGTGCCATCAGTATGCAGGAAGATGGAGAGAGAAAGAGAGAGAGATGGAGAGAGAGAGAGAGAGAGAGAGAGAGAGATTCGGTGGAGAGATAAAAGTTTCATAACTAGCCCTTTCTTTCTTTCTTTCTTAATCATGAATTGAACCTAAACCCGAAATTCACAAAATATCAATCCTATGGGCAGCAGGTCCATATTAATTAATTAGGATATAATGCTGAAATTTGGATTCATAGCCCATCGAAGAAAAAGATATATAATACATAGAGACTAATCAATTTATATACTGCATGTTTGACCATAAATAAAGAAAGTGTGTGGGAACAATGAGACTCCATCAAACTTTTGTAGGGAATAATGCGACAAAAAGACGACCGAAACTAAATTCCAGCTAGCTAGCTATGTGATCAGGAGGCGGACTTTTTTCCAATTTAACTGCAGGTTATATATCAGATATTATATTCCCAACTCTTAATTTATTTCCTGCATTAAAGATATTTTTGGGAAGGAATATTTTCTGGATCTAATTAACATGTATGCTGCCATACGATTTTCCACTAACAAGTAAACACATCAGCTTTAACTCTAAAGTCCACCAAATTGATCTCTAGATTATATGCATGCATCTACATATCAAGAAGGAGAAGTATAAATATAAGGAGAAGTATACTTTTTCATATGGATAACCAACATAATCGATATTAGAATACTCAACCATATCAAGAAGGTCAGATCAGTTAGACGTCAGCATAAAACATGCAGTGCTTTGCAAGTACCCAAGTACCTTCTTTGTAGATTTCCATAAAATGTAGTAATAGCAAGAAGTTTAATGAGAGTGACCTTTTCATCCATATCATATATAGGAAATTCCTTTACAATGTTATCTACAAAGTCATTGGCTTTATCTAAAGACAAGTACTATTTAAATGTTGCAAATGGTCTTATGGTCGAATGGCACTATCCTTGATCTTTTGGGACCATAGGATTCAAGGTTGGACGTTCAAAAACCTCAAACTACTAGGCTTGTTGACCCTTAAAAATACATACTAGAAAAACAAAAACCACCATTTAAATGCTACCAACAACTCAACTTCAAGCTTATCCATAGCAAGATTCACACAAGCCTATTTAGAAATTGCCTCAACCATTGAAGCCGAACCTGAACTCTTAATTAACCTTTATAGTTGGTTGTTCCCTCTCAAGATTTTCATGGCAGATAATATAAAAATTTTAGTAGGGTTTCCAAAAGCTAAGAAGATCAAAACAAAATATCCAAAAAGCTTGAGAAAGCAAAAACATGCTATTTTGGTTATCCCTAGAGTTGCTAGAGTCCAAAATACAAAAGAGACTCATATTAATTAATGCAATCACTTAGTGACTCACTATCTATAAGATATGATTAAGCCACCAAGTAAAAAGTACTTAATTTATTTTATTTATTTTTATTGTTCTAATGCTACATACTTAATTAATTTATTTAATGGTGGATTTCACTCTTTTTCAAAATGAGGACGAGATGCTTGCATAAATCATGATTGTATGTAACATTATTTTTCCAATAATAATTCGCTGAAATGGTAAGAACAAAACTGGTATGGATGTTTTTAAGTGTGATTACAATTATGAAAATAATAATCAAGATCCATTTCAAATATTACAAAATGATGTCTCATGATTAGTTTTACAAAGGTAGAATATATATATATATATATATATTGCTCGATTCCCTCAAAATTTCGATATAAAAACACTATTTTCAACTATAAATCTCATAAAATAAATATTTAAAGCATTAGACCACAAACATCAATTTCAGCACAAACGCTGAGAATATGTGATTTAAACAGGCCAAAACACTTTTATACAATCTCCTTGTTCTTTGTTTATCTTGTAACAATTTTTTTTTCACCCTAAAATCTAGCACCACGTGTTTCCTCATGACTTTCCCTCTTCCATTTTACTTATATGAAGCAACAGATGCAACTTTGTGATTAGGTCCTGTGTGTGTGTATAAATATATATATATATATATATAGAGAGAGAGAGAGAGAGAGAGAGAGTGAGAGAGAGGCTAGTGGATTTGTAGTTGCTTCAGATATTTAATACTACAACAATCCAAAATGCATTATCCAGCACAATATATTATTATATTGTATAAGGGAAAGGCCAGAAATATATGTATATTAATGGCATAGAAGATTTCATGAGAAAGGTATGGGAGCATACATAATGCAAGTCCAGTAATAGAGCCATTTTCTTGTAGTGCGATGACCACAAAAATAGTTATCAACAAGTACACCAAGATAAGATAAAAACTCTATTACTTGGAAAACAACTTCATTTGCATTCAGCCCAGAATCACAAATTATAGGGAAAAAAAAAAGACAGATTATTAGACAGTATTATATCTGCTGTAAAGTAAGACGAAACTGCGAGGGCATACGCATAAGAATTTTTCAAAGCAAAAAAAGACACTCATCTTAAAACCAAAGGTCCAATGCTCTAGTTGATAGACAGATCAAAAGCTACAAGATACATCACTCAAACTCAACACATCCAAGCTTGCATCATATCCAAGTACTAAAGGACGAAACATTCAAAACTTAAGTAGTTTACATGCCTTTTAAAGGTAGTTAAAATGATCAGATCTATATTATTTGAACAGGAAATTGAAAACTACATGTTATTGTGACACAACCTACACTGAACAATTATTAAAGCTCTTAGTAGTTTAAAAGTAATGTGGTCTTCAATGGCCATCAAACATAGTTTTGTTTGGTTATGTGAAAGAGGACCAAACATGAGAGATTGGCCTCTAGTGCCAAGCAGACACTTCTCTTACTTTCGGTCTTCTTTTTTCCTCTCTCCCCTTAGCAAAACAAACAAAACGGCCATGAGATCCTTTTTATCCAAACACTTTCTAATATTAAAGGCAGATACACATAATATGCTACAAAATCTCTTAAAAAGTTAAGGCACAATTGGAATTTGCATGTGGCTAGCTAGTCATTATACATGCATGATGGTTTAGAAATCATTATACATGCTAGCCAGTCATTTTTTTAAAGGGAATATTGACTGATTAAGAAAGATGATTAGCCATTCTTTGCCTGCTAATTAAAGAACAAATTTTGAATGATTGCCTTATTGATCACTTGGTGTGTAAGGAACCTAATTTCTTTGTAAGTAGCACAATGAAGGGATAAGCTATGGTCCATAGATATTATTAAAAACAAGCTGCAATAATAAAAACCAGTTTTTATTTATTTTTTTCTATGATGATCAGAGAGTGAGACAAGGTGACAGATAATACAAAACAAATGCAAAACAATTCAATACTTATCACATTAAAGAAGATGCACATGTAATTAATTGGCCATCCTATGCCAATCACTATCAATATTAGGAAGATTAGCTTTAATAAAACACCAGTCATGAGATGGAGAAAGAAACATTCTTTACTTAATTGGCACAACTTATATTGCATTCTTTTTCTTTTGCTCCATTTTCAACACAAACTTTTTATAAACAGGTTGATCAGTACCATCACCTCTCTTTTTCTTCACTAGCTTGCACTATATAATATGATCTCTATGGTCAATTAAAATATCACTATTCTAAGACCCCATTTCCAATTAGAATCAAGCTGAAAGAAACAGCTTTTTGGGGGAAGGATAGGTAGGTTTTAGTTTAGATGGTTTTAATATAATGAAATGGTTTTCATTTTTACGTGAACAAATAAAACAAAAGAAACTATATCTCAAAAACAAAAGACTGCATAACATTGCTACATTAGTCCTAAAATAATTGCAAGAGTATTTTCATACATGCATATATGATCATGCGGCGCCAGTACTTCTCCAACCCCTCCAAAACTAATTTCTTCTATAATAAGGTTAGACAAGTACTCTTAGCTCATTACAACACATTAACATTTTCCATACCATAATACCGATCAAATTCCCCATTCTTTTAACATAAAATTATTGTAATTGTAAGTCATCAACAAGAAGTATCACACTAGAGGAAAAGATTAGAGTACGCAAATCTCAAGCTACAGATTGACTGCATAATGCCATTCTCAACAGTAACAGCATCAAGATATCAATAACGAACAATATACATATATACATATAACCCAAAATACCTAGAAATTAGTCTACAGACAAAAAGCCCAATTTTTTATACTGCAACAAGCACAGATGAAGGGGGACAGAAAGGTAGGAGTAGTGAAATACAAAGAAAAATGGTGGAAAAGGATAGATCAAGACAAAAGGAAAAATAAATAAATAAATAAATAAAAACCTTCTAACTACTATAGGAAAGAGGAGGAGAAAGGAAAAGGAAATGGGCCTTTCCTTGAGGGAGAGAGTGAGGTTGGTGGTAGGTTGAATTCAGTTGGGAGAAATTAGAGAGAAGGGAGAATGGAAAAGACAAAACATGAACTGGTTTCTAGAAGATTTAACCATATGACATAAGTTTTCTTCAACATGTTCAGAAGCTTTAAAATAAACGTCTACTTTTGACCTTTTACCATATGTTAAATAAAGCTTGACTACCTCTACAAAAATCTAGTGTTAAAGCATTAAAATCTGTCTTCAATGTAAATCTAGTACTAGAACACAAACACAAACAATGCACCAGTGAAGGGTTGATGAATAAACCAAACAGAACTCAAAATCCATAAGCTACAGATCAACAAAAAAAAATTATCACTCAGAAACCAGAATGCATAAGCTAGAGATCAACAAATCCATTAAGAATGCAACTATGTTCGACACACTCTTAATCAGTACCCACCAAAATGCATAATTTTTGCAATAAGCAGCTCATGCGAGGATGAAGGGGGAGAGCAATTTCTTAAAGGGAACCACTTACAAGTGTCGATGGATGATCTCGACCGCCGATATTGGCCTTCCCAAAAAAATCACTCGGAAACGGACCGCGGGGAGGCACTGACTCCGCTGCTGCTTCAAGTCTGGAATGAGGGGCCTGGGAAAGGGTTTTTGCTCCAGAATCGCCGGGCGTGAACAATTACAGAGAACAAGTTGGTACGCCAAAATGGGGACGAAGGAAATCGGGATTTGGGGGGAAATAGGGATTTGGGGGGAAATCAGAAAATCGATGGAGGTAATGGCGCCGTTTTCATTAAAATCAGATTCGCAGCGAACTTATGCGTCGGCAGAACATTTTGGGATTTTGCGGCGGTTTAATTCGCCGTAAGTCTCGTTAAAATCGCTGCAAAAGTAAAAAGTTTTTTACGGCGAAAATTTTCGCCGCAAATAAGAATAAAATCGCCGCAAAAAAGGACAATAATACGCACGGGTTGGTAGCCGCGTCGACCAAACCTATCGCCGTAAATAATGACTTATTGCGGCGACATTTATTGCAGCAGACCAAAAATCGCCGCAATAGAGCCATTTTCTTGTAGTGGCACCTATGATGTAGAAGTCTTATTAGGTTAGCTAACATAAAAAATTATTATCGTTTTGATTTTTTTTCTAAAATAGTAATGTTACATACAATTGTGGAGTGCGTCAGTGCCGCACAATCATTTTGAAAAATAGTAAAATTTACTATTAAAAAATTAATTTTTTTCATGTAGATCTCATCTTTACTCATTTTTTTCAAAGGATTGCAAATATAATTTCTTTTTGGATATATATATATATATATATATATATAGCTGTCATGTGTGCGTGTAGATAAAGTTATAATATATCAAACATGCATTAGGATCATGTGAACTGAATATATATATACTTAGTTGGAGGGAAGTAAATTAAGAAAAGTACAATTAAGTTGATCGTCTCTTCTTTAACATTATTGTTGTTAGTTTCTAATCATGTCAATTTCATCCATTTTCACTGAACATGCTGCATGGATCATCCTCACCCAAAAATCTTATCCTTTTGGTAGGACAAGGAGTAGTAGTGCTGGTGCCACAGGGAGGGACTCCACTCCTACCAAAAAGGATAAGGTTTTTGTACGATCGATAATTGGGATCGAGGATCATAGACATGTTATTGTGAAGGTTGGGCTCGACACTCGACAGTGCCACGTGGAAAAAATATTGTAGGGCAAGTTGTGATCTAACAATTTAGGATGGGGACCTTTTTATTGTTTGCACCATTTGAATTATATATAATGTGCATGGGGCTATTAATTCTGTAATTCTGAATGTCGTCGCAAAGATCTTTTTGCGTAAACTTTGTGTCGACGATAAGAGGACGGTAATAATGATTCTCAAAACACTTATTGCGTCGTTTTCTATTTGGTCGCAAATACAATAAATTTTTGTGGCGCCGCATCGAGTCATATATTCTGCCGCAAAATATACAAACGTGGTTAAATATGGTCTCAAAATTTATTTAGGTCGATTTATGTCGTCGCAAATAAATATTTCACAATGACTCATGTTGACACAAACAAATATTTGCGCGATTCATGCTAGGGTGCGAATCAAATATTTGATTTGATTAAATAAGGTCTTTTGCAGCGTTTTTTTGTCTGTTGGAAATAAAATCGCTGTAAAAAGGCTTTAATTGCAGCGATTTTTACATTGTTTCAATCTTTTTTCATTAAGTTTATAAAATAGTCTTTTCCAGCGATTTTTTTAATTTTTGCGACGAAAAAATTCACCGCAAATACTAAATTGGTCATTTCCAGTGATTTTTACTTTTTGCAATGGAAATATTCGCCGTAAACTTTTTATGGCGGTTTATTGTTCGACGGAATTGTGAAAATTACTTTTTGCTGCGATTTTTTAACTTTAAAAATCGTTGCAAAAAATGAAAGGTATTTTACAGCGACAGTAAATCGCCGTAAAAGGTAACAACATAAATTAAAAGGAACTGAGCCTGCGGCCTCCTTCATTTTTTCCTCCCGCCCGAAATCTCCCTATTTGGTTTCAGTTTTCACCCCTGTTTCGCAAAACCCCCCCGACGGCTCTCTTCCTCTCTCTGTCTTCCTCTCCGGTCTCTCTCTCTGTCTCTCCCTTTCTCTCACTCACGATGTCCGCATCTTTCCCTCTCTCTGTTTCTCTCTCTAAAGTCTTTGTGTGAGTAACAGCGCTGATGGGCTGGAGTTGTTCTGCTCCGCGACCTCTATGCCTCCTCGGTCCTGCTCCACCACCACAACCACCATGCTCTTCGTCCTCGTCGGTAGGTCATCTCTCCTCCACCGTCTCTCTCTCTCATCTCTCTATTTTGTGCTGCAAGAGTGCGTAATCACCACCATGCTCTAGGGTTTTGTTTGCTTTTGGATTTTTTTTTGGGTTTGAACTTTGCAATTATCTTATTCATCAGTTTTTTCTTTAGTTTAGCGTATTGGGTTTGAAAAATTTGTATATTGTCGTGGAATAAGGATTTATATGTTTTAATAGGATTTTGGCGTTGGGTATTAGATCAATAGGATTGGTGTGGTTCTGCTAAAAAAGACATATAACTTTTCTTCTAACCCATGGAAAGACCTTATATACATTAACAATACAAAAGCTATCAAAAGTTGTAGAAAAAGGCGCAGATGAAAGTGGGAGCAGCTTTTCAAGTGAAGACAAATGGATAGAACACAATGCATGGGCACAAGCTTTAATTTTGCATTGTATGAATGCTGACATTATTTCTCTATTTGAAGACTATGAAACTGCTAAAGAAATTATGGATGCAGTTACAACAAAGTATGGTTTAAGGTCGGATATTTATATACAGTTATTATTGGATAACTTTAATCGGACTTGTATGAAAGAGAATAATGATATTGACGAGCATGTATTTCAAATGGAGTTAATTGCAAAAGAATTAGATAATGCTGGTCATCATCTCACTGATAAAATGCAAGTTACAACCATACTAAATAGTCTTCCTTCATCTTGGGATCACATTGTTACTTCTTTAACATACAGTGGAAATGAAATAACAATGATATCGCTTCCGATACTTTTAGTACTTGAAGGAGAAAGGATGAAAAGAAGCAATCAAGATAGTGAATCATCCAATTTATTGATGGCTCAAGACAAGCATTCTACACAGAATAAGATGAAGTCAAAACAGTTTAAGAAAAAAAATGATTGAAAAAGAAACAGAACAAACCATTTACTGGAAACTGTTTTAAGTGTGGAAAGAATGAGTATTTACAGATCACCCATTTTAGAAGAAATAGAATTCTATTGGATATGGTGCGATCAATGATGGCATATGCTGACCTACCAACACATTTTTGGGGTGAAGCATTATCGATTGCTATATATATATATATTAAATAGAGTTAAAACCAAAGCAAAACCTCTTACACCTTACGAGTTATGGACGAGACATAAACTAGACTTAAGCAAGCTCAAAGTATAGGGTTGTAAGGCACAAATGCTAATCCCAAGGCCACTAAGGGATAAATTAAAAAGTAAAACTTGGGAATGCATGTTTATTGGATTTGTAGAAAACGAAAGTGGCTACAAATTTTATCATTCTGAAAAATGATTGATAGAAAGTAAATATGTTATTTTCTTGAAAAATACGAACCTTATTACTCATGTTGATCAGATAGATTTATTAAATGATTTAGAGAATCAACAGATTTCTGCAAAGTCTGACAATGAAAATTATGATATTATTCTAATACAGAATAATAAAAATAAAAGAAAGTCAATATTCAGGTATTGATGTTGGAGACAGTGGGAGTAAAAGATCCAGAAGACCATCAATTTTATTTGAAGATCATTATTCACTAAATACCAGTTTGAAAAATTTAGATAATGATCCTGAAAATTTTTCTGAGGCAATCAATAGTATTGATTAAGATAAATGGCTTGAGACCATGAAAGATAAAATAGAATCAATAAACAAAAGCAATGTTTGGGAGTTAACAGATCTTCCAAAATATAGAAAAGCTATTGGTTGTAAATGGGTTATCAGAAGAAAATTTAAAGTTGATGGTAGTTTGGAAAGATACAAAGCAAGGTTAGTGGCCAAGGGATATACTCAACAAGCAGGTGTAGACTTTGTGGATAAGTATTCGCCTGTGGCGAAATTCACATCCGTAAGGATCATTATGTCTATTGTTGCCAGGATAAATTTAGAATTATATCAGTTAGATGTAAAAATAATTTTCTCAATGGTGAATTAAAAGAGGTTATTTTTATGATTCAATCAGAAATATTCCAAATTAAAAGACATGAAGAGAAAGTCTACAGGTTGAGGAAGTCACTGTATGGACTTAAGCAATCTTCAAGACAGTAGTACTTGAAATTTCATCAAGCCATTTTGGAAATGAGATATGAAATGAATCTACTTGATCATTGTGTATACATATGAAAAAATAATAATAAATTAACATTATTATCATTGTATGTTGATAATATATTACTGGCAGGTAATTGTCTAAATATGATGTATGAAACAAAAGAATTCTTGAAATCTAAATTTGAAATGAAAGACATGGGTGAACCCGTCTATGTTCTTGGTATAAGAATTTCTAGATATAGAAATTCAAATCTATTGTATTTAGATCAAGAAAAATATCTAGAAAAAATGTTTAAAAGATTTGATATGAAAAATTATAAATCTTTAAGTACGCCTGTTTGCAAATGTCATATTTAAAAAAAAAATGTGCCCAAAAGATGAGGAGGAAACAAGCGAAATGCTTAAAGTTCCCTATGCTCAAACTGTGGGAAGTCTCATGTATGCAATGACAAGTATCAGACCAGATATTTGTCATGTAGTAGGATTGTTAAGCAGATTTCAATCCAATACAGGTAAAGAACATTGGCAAGCAGTGAAGGGTATATTAAGATATTTACAAAGTACCAAAATTTTAAAATTGTGCTTTGGGAACAGTGATCTAGAATTAAGCGGCTATAGTGATGCTGATTTTGGAAGTGATGTAGATGATAGCAAATCTATAACTGGATATATATTTCTATTGGGTGGAACAACAGTTTCTTGGTTAACTAAGAAACAAGGTTGTATTGTTAAGTATACTATGGAAGCAGAATATATTACTTGTAGTACTACAGTAAGTAATGCAGTGTGAATAAAACGCTTTGTTGAAATCTTGAATTTGGGTACATCCACAAAACCAATCAATGTGTTTTGTGATAATCAGTCTGCCATCTCATTGATAAAAAGTGGAACATAGAGTTTCAAGGGAAAACACATTGATGTGCATTATCACTACATTTTAGATATAGTTGAAAGATGTGAGGTCAAGGTTTATTTTATTTCCTCGACTGAGATGGTAGCAGATCCGATGACCAAAGGTTTATCTTTGGAGAAATTTAGAGAAAATGTGACTAGAATGTGATTGAGAGAAACTTAGGTGAAACAATCTCATAGTCGACATACATAACTCAAAAAATTTTGGGGACGCCTAGAAAATTGGAGTTATGATGATGCCCAAATAAAAATTTTGGTCATTTGTAAAGTCACTGATAAAGTGATCAAGAAAAACCTCAGTAATGGCCTTAATGTGAGTACTTGATAAAATTTCAGTACAGGTTGATTAACCAAGTAATATGTTGATCATGGTAAAGTCGTTGATAAGGTAATTAAGGAAAGACTCAGGAGAGGAAGCACTTAACGAAAATTCAGTGCCATTAACTAAAGTTTTAGTGAAGTGTAATTTGATTACCCAAGTAAACAGTTAATCATTTGCAAAGTCGTTGATAAGGTGATTAGGGAAAATCTCAGGAATAGCCTCTAGAGGAAGTATTTAACGAAAATTCAGCGCAAGTCGATACATGTGTTACGTATTCGACTGAAGTCGTCAATTGTGACAGGGATATGGATTATTGATCCAATCACGGGATATAGATTATTGTCACGGAGAATTGATGCCGTTCACTAATTTTTTTTTTTAGTGAAATAAAGTCACCCCTAATATGTGATCAGTGAGAGCACATATGGTAAATGGTACGGTCCGATAAGGTAATGACAAAAAACGTGTGCATGTAGAGGCTTGTCATGCTTTGATGTCGATCTGCAAGAGTATGTAGATGAGAGTTGAATAGTGGAAAACTCATATTGGTACCAAGGTAAAATACTCAACTAGATCATCACCGTTTTGTGTGATCAACTGGGAGATGTAATTCTAAGGGATGTGATCACTAAACGATGTACCATTTGGAATGACACCCTCTACATGGTGATGGTTCCCATGAGGGGTGATGGTTAAGGAAGTGTCAAGAGACACAACCTTTTGATTTAGTTAAAAGGTTGTGTGTGACTAGTGAAGTGTTAAAAGACATAACTTTTTGATTTAGTCAAAAGGTTGTGTCACTTCTTAAGGTTGTGTCATTTGCCAACCATTGGGTTACCAATGGTTGTATCATTTGCCAACCGGTGCATGATGGCTTAAAAATATGGGTCATTGGTGCACAAATAAATTCACTCAATTTTCTTTATCCATCACCAACTTGTGAGACAAATACCCATGCGGAAGTGTCACCATATTGTCAAATTCTGTTTCTCTTTGTTCTTTATAATTCTACAGTGGCCTTGATGGATGCTAGAATACAAATGATAAATGTGACAGTAAAGAACCTAATTGCTACAAGAAAACCATTTATTTGCGACCAGTTAATTTTAGCAAAATGACTATTTGCAACTAAAATTAGTTGCAAAAAGTCTTTTGGTCGCAATAAATTGATCACAAAAACCCATTTTTCTTGTAGTAATAAGGAATGAGATACTAAAAATTTCAAGGCTGACTAGCAATGCTTTGCATGTTTTTCATCAACAACCTCAAATACTAGCTAAAATGTATGTTGAATGCCACCCCTTCCACTTTTTTCATGATGGCTTAGTATCACGTACAGACTAAGATGAAAGAGTACTGCTAATTAATATGTGTACGTCTAGGTAAAGTGCGAAAGCAAATTAAAGGAAATATCGATTGTAGATCCATATATGTTGAATCATGTCACGTCTTTCTTTAGTTTTCAATGTCGGGATTTCTCAATTATTGCTATTAATTCTCGAGGAAATTCCGTTATTATCACAATTTTATTATCTAAGTTCATGTACTAGAATATATCAGAGAATCGTAATAAGTCACTAGCACGTAGGATCGAGTTGTATAATTTTGATTTTGTTATTTTTGTTGACGTCGATTGTAGGTTTGTTTTTATCTAAAAAAAAAATGTCCCACTTATTTAGTTTTATCCAACCCACATATATATATATATATATATATATATATATATATATACATGTTAATTATATTACAAATTAATTGAGTTGGGTCAAGTCACCAGGTTTACCTGCATGCACTCTCTCGATCCACACACCAAAATCCATTTAGCTATCAATGAGGCTAACGTAACGCGGGTGATAAAAACTCGATCAAGCGGAACGTCTAATGCTTTACACCACACTCTCATCTTAGTTTGACCATGCTAAGTAGTATATGATACATTTATCACTATTAGATTATAAAGAAGCATGCAATAAATTATTATTTAATGATAATAAATGTGTCATATCTTACTCAGTAGGATGAGAGTGATAGTAGTATGATATATAGAATTTTACAAAACAAAATCAAGGTAAGTTTGCGAGTGTTATCATTTATTTTTAAAGTGTGAATTTTGGTTTGAATCTTCTGCTGTAACCTCGAAGTATTAACTCCCTATTCCATTTCTTCCAGGTTCTTTTGCATAAGAGATTATTTGGCAAAATTTAAAAAGAGGGGAGCCTCTACAGGCTGTACTCTGCCAAGCATATGATACTATCCGGTTATCACAACAACAAATAGTAGTTTTTGAGACATAATTTGTTCCCGCGAATACTATTTAGTAACAAATAATTATATTTTCCTACCAAATTCACGTCGTCGGTAAATTTTTGCAGCAATTATTTATATTGGATCATTTTATTTTTCACGAGTTACAATTTGTGAAAACTAATGACTTTGTCCTGGAAAATTTAGATCATCAGAAAAAGTTTGCAGGTAATATTTTTTTGCGGTGACATATGCATACTTTCGTGACGAAATTGGTTGGTGACATTAACTCACTACAACAAATAATGGTTTTTGGAGTAGAAATTTTTCTCACGAATACTATTTGGTAATAAATAATTACATTTTGCTACAAAATTCACGTCATCTGTAACTTTTCGCCACAAATATTTATATTAGACCATTTTATTTGTCACAAGTTACAATTTGTGATAGGGTTGTACAAAAACCGTCTAAACCAGTCGGGAACCGATCAGACCGGCCGTCGGAGGCAAGAACTGGCTGAAACTGGCAAGTAACCAGTCGGCGGGCGGCATGAATTGTTGAAAACCGATATCGGCAGGTTCGGCGCCTGTTCAAACCCTTGGAAAACTGCTGAACCGGCTGAGCCTTAATTAGTAACTTGTGATTCTAGTAAAATTCTTCAATTAGCCTTTTCTTGTAAAAAGAAAAGAGGTGGGAGTTAAAGTTTTGTTAGTGTTGAAGCTTTGTGGGTGTCATTTGGGGTGAAGAGAAAAATTGTGTGATTGTAGTAATTTTTCACATAATATATTTTCTTCTCTGGATCTGGTGGTTTTTCTTCTGTTTTATGAGTTTTCATGTAAATTCTTGTGTTGTTTTTATTTTTTTATTTTTCTTCATATTTCACTAATCGGTGAATCCTATGGGGTGAATTTGGGAGGGCAAATTCCTTACAACAAGTGCCCGTCGCCGTAAAGGGTCTTCTCCCATGAGGTGAGTTTCCAGTTTCCACATTTTCAAGATGTGCCGACTTCCATTTTCTTCCATTGTTCCGAGTAAGTGCAAAATAATAGTCAAGGGTTCATTGCATAGATATATTGCCGATAACTTTGTTGCTGAAGCTGGATTTTTCTGAAATTATTAACACAAGTGAAAATAGCCATGCTCACATTTGTCCATATTTCTGTGAATAAGAAAACACCCACAAAAGGAAATAAGTTCTGAAGGCTGAAGCTTTCTTCAAAAGATAAATCTTTCAGAGTGAGGATCTGTACCGTTCTCCAATAATATTTTTAGATTTTTTCTCTTAATTATTGTGTTCAAGATACTCTTCACAGTCTGTCTATCCCCACGCACTGGGGATGTCTCCTCTGTAATCTCAAACCAAAGGAAAATACAGCAGACAACAAACTATTAAATTGATCTGTGGTTGGTTTGTTTGAAAATACAGATGAAAAACAAGTTGAAATTGATTGTCAAATATTTAATTTTCAATTTTGTCCAAATTTTGCTTTAACCATCAAGAGGGCTGTTATATGAAAGGTTTTTTATGTTTGAATAAAGAAAAAACATATGTATATTGAATTTTCAAGTTTTTGGACTGTAGAGAAAAAGTCCTCTTCTTGCAAGTACTAAGCTCTAAAGCTCGCTATTTAGCTTAGCGAACTTCATGTCTTTGGCAAGCACAAAAGCAACAGCAAACAATGATTATGAAATTAATTGTTAATGTCTTTGGCCACATTATCTGTGTACTGCAACTTCTTTAGTTAACAGGTTGCAATTACTTCGCTGAAAAATGGAAGGAACAAATCGAAGCTATATTTTATAGTTTCTACAGTCACCCACATTAGTCAGTACTGAAACTTTGATTATTTGTAATTCGTATTTGTTTTGGAAGTCAAACTAAATATGAGATTGGTTTGGAGGTTGCTGCCCGGGTACTTGGTTTTTTGTGTCAAGCTTTACCTTAAATCTATGAGCTTTAACGCTATGTATTCTTGAAACATGGGACTATATTGATTACATCACCTAGCTTGTTTCATATATTCAGTAGCCAATTTTTTGCTCCATTTGTTTGCAAACCACAATTGTTTGGCCAATTTGTTAAACATCAAAAGGAGTTCATCAAGATTCATGTGTTAAAAACCATTTGTTTGCTCCAAAGATTCAGTTATATCTAATCAAATGGGAGTATAGTACTATAGTAACATGACTGCATTCCTGTGATTTCCAAAACTAATTTCTATGACCAACTTTTAAGCACCTAGTATTTGCTTATGAATCTCTGCAAACACTTTAGTCCCTGCCATTACTTACTACAAAAATCAGAAAAGCAAAACAGACCCAGGAATGTGAAAAAGTTAAATTTAATACCAAGTGCTAGTACCAGCTACGGTTTTCTCTTTGCCCAGTGCTTAAAGCAGCTTTATAGCAAGTGCTTATAGCAGCTTTGTTGTGTTGCTTAATTCCTATACAATTTTGTGCATCTTTCCCTTAGGTCAGGACTTTTTAGACATCTATTCCTAGCTGTTAAAAGAAACCAGAACAGAGAAAAATTTCACATTGGGTTGTCAATTTTAGACACAACAAAGAAGTCTAATACTCAAAAGTTGAGTGAGACTCTTACGTTTCTACAATGATATAATTCGGTTGGGGACTTAGTGGGTTTGTTTTTCAAGGGACCACATTAGCCCAAGGCTCTGATTGTTTTATTTGCTTAAGAAGTTTAGTTCAATGAGAACTTTCCAGTGGCTTTGCTCCATAAATCAGCAGCCCCATAAATCTTGCATGAGAAGAACAAGAATTATGCGGGGTCTCTAAAGAGCGAACTTGATGCTTTTAAGAGAGACGTGGCTGCTTGAAGGCCCACTTGTTATATGTTGAGAAGCAGTTATTTTCCCGTATGACAGAAGTGGAGTCCCAAAATCAGTCTCGTAGTGAGACTGATCTGGGAGATGCATAGGCATCACTATATATGGGGGTATCAGTTTTTTGAACTTTTGAGAAACCTTTTTGATAAGTAAAAAGTAAAATCCTTCCAGCAAGCTGTATGTATCCTTTTGTTGAGCTTATTGGTTAATCTGGTGATGTGGGGACTTGGTTTGTCAAAGAAAATAGCCATCAAAGTTTACTAGTTAAGGCTAGGATGGTGTATCTACAGTTGTATAGGTTGAGGCATAACTTTTGATAACTTAAGATGCAGGTGGGACAAAGACAAGCTGCTTTATGTACAGGTATACTTGGTATTTTTCTGCCCTCTCATCTTATGGTATATTTCTCATGTGTGACTTAAGTGATATTAGGACATAATATAGGAAATAATAGACTTACAAGGCCTGGATACAGCTACTGTTTGCAAACAAGAATATTGCATGTGTCTATGCAGTTCATTGCAAAATGACGCTAGTATATCATAGGGAATATATTGTTGTTAGTTAATTTCAATATATTTAGTTTGTTGTCTAAACAAGATATGGGTCCTTTATGAGTAACATGCTAGAAACAAGTTGATTCAAGGTGCAGTCCTCAGACAAATGTTCTGTTATTTGAGATGGGTGTAGTAGTTTATAAATGTTCTGCTGTAACTGATGCTCAATTGTTATTTTCTTGAAGAAACCAGAATTGGGGCCAACTGCAGTACTAATCGAACTTTTGGAAAACTCAACCAAACCTACAGGTATTTCCCTATGTAGGTGTAATATACATAGTTAAAATGTGCATATTTCTATGGATGATTTCAAACACATATCACGTTATTTATTATATTTGGAGTTAAATACAAAGCCAATAGCAGTAGATAATTATTTGTACAGTTTGGAATTTCCTGGTTAGGTTGATAGAGATTGACCATACACTAATATTTGACATTGGTGTTTCCAATTTTGCAGCTCAGTTATATAGAATAGTTTTCATCTAAAATTACAATTGGTGAAAACATTTATCTAACTTACAGCTACAGTAATGGACGAAGTCTCCATGCATGCATGCTGCTTTTATTGCAAGAATGCTCCATCCAGGAAGATGTTTTAGAATTACTAAACTAGAGATATTTGCTTACAAGTTGTTTTAATTAACTTCTGGGAACTCTAGTTGTCCATGTAAATGCTCTACAACTTGGGCTATGAACTTTATGTATGTATATACATGTTAGTGAATATAATGACACCGTTAATATCAATATGTACGTTGGTTGAAGTAGACTTGGTCTGGACTTTGGGGATATGAGGTGATTGCAGGTTATAAGAGATGAGAAGTTCTATATAGAAGTTGTTCCATGGCATAATAATTGGCATACAGGTCTAACAAAGATGAAGAATGATTATGATTATTTGTGCATTAATGCTTGGAAATTAATTTGTGGCAGACCATGAAGACCTCATAATTAGTGGGTCAAAATGGTTCATTCTCAGCCAAGCATTTTACCGACTAATAATTAGGCCTGCAACCCGACCTGGTAAAGCCGGGTTTGTACCCGACCCGCAATTCTCATCATAAGGCGCCAACCCGAACCGACTCGACCCGAACAAAAGCAAACCGGGTCGAACCCGTATGACCCGACCTTTAAAGCAAGTTGTTCTCCTTCTCCTGCTTCCAGAAACAGAAGCTTATCTTTTTCAAAAAAACATGAGAAACGAAAACTAATTCGGGTTGACGCATGGAAGGAAAAGTCGCCCTAGGATTGAAGGAGAAGATCTCACTGAAAAAGTGAGGCATCCCCAAGCCTCGACTTGCCCAACACCAACAGCAGCGGCGGCGACAGCAGATCTATAAACGGCGGCTTCTAGCTCGAGCAAGGCTGCGCTGAAGGCACAAAAGCAGATCTGTAATCATCGGTGTCTAACGGCGTCTTCTAGACTCTTCTATTCTCTTCTCTTCTCTACATAGCAAGCTCAAAAAAATTCATCTTTTTTTGCTTCTCTCTCGGCTCGGGGGCACCAAGACAATTGCTAAAGAATTTAGTTTATGGTAGATGAGAAGAGAGCGTGGGGTATTGGATGGAAGAAAAGAGATGGCCACCAAGACAAAAGAGCGAGAGATAGAGTCGACGAAGACGAGCGTCGAGGCGGGTGTTGATGCTGTTGAAGATGGCACCAGACATTGGGACATCTAAACAAAACTAGACAAAGGTTAAGTACTAAACTGTATCTCCATGCAAGTCATCTTCATAGGAATTGAGTGTATTTACGTCTTTCTCAAGGCGACAAATCGAGGGTATCTCCAGCACCTTACAACACCGAGATTGAGCATAGTCAGCGAGATTTTGCCACATTGTTGGTTTTTGGCCGTGAGTTTCAACTTCCATGCCGGTTTCAAGTTTGATTTTTTTACTCTTGATTTTTCAGTAATATTTCTGCTGTTGAATTCTGATTTGGTGGTGAAGGTAAGATTGATAAGATGAATACGAAAGCTTCACGGCGAGGACCAAGTCCAACGATTGAGTAAGCAACTGGTTAGGGTTTGAGGAACTCTCGGACGGGTTGACACCAATTAATAAACCCGTTAATTTAGTAGGGTTGGAGATCCGCTCAAGTAATACCCGATAAAATACGGGTCGGTTCGGTTCAGCACAGTCGGGTTCAGCGGTTGCTCGGGTCACATGCACACACCCTACTAATAATAACAACTGCAATAAAGCAGAATGTCAATATGTAATTCAATCGCATGGAAGAAAAAGAAAAGGAATATTACTGATTTGCAACAAATACTTTCTTCCCAAGACTATTTGTACATGCCTAAAACTAATCTCGACAATATTAGGTGTTCCCAGAAATACTTTTTTCTCGCTTCTTTACCATGTAGAAAAAAATATTTTTACTAACCATATATGCACATGGTAAAATAAAATTTCCCGTCATAATGATTGTAAGAAAAACTTTTTTCTGGCTTCTTTAACATGTAGGAAAATGTACTTTTACTAACTAGTAACTATGTATGCAAATGGCAAAAAAGAATTTCTCACCATAATCATGATGAATGAGTGTAAGAAATTACTTTTTCTAACAATTGTGTTACTCGCAATAAAGTATTTCCGTCGGGATATATATGTAGCAAGTAATTAACTCCTGTGATTTACATGTGGGAAAAAATTTTTACCCACGGAAATAGTTTCCTAGAAAAGCTTTTCCAGTACGTAAGGGAAGATAATTTCCTACCAACATTACGCTTCAGAAATAATTAATTATTTCCGACTAATAGTTTAGTTAGAAAATACTTTTTCTGTGGGTGAAAGGTGCCTTTAATCAATACTTTTTCCTATGGAAAATATATGTATTTCTCACGATCACCTATTGCCAGAAATAATAGTAATTCTCACGAAAAGTAGGCTCACAGCTAAAAGAACTATCTGTTGTCAGGTTATTCCGCGGAGTCAGCTATGAGAAGATGTGGTAGGAAAAAGTCAATTCCAACACAAATTGATACTATTGCAACGAAATCACTCGCAGGAAAAGGACTATTTTTTATAGTGTATTATATAATATGAGACCTATCACGAGACCAACTCAAAACGAGAATGATGCTTAGGAAGTGATAAATGATTATTTGTGGTCTCTGGGATGACGGGAGAATGATTCGGAGTGAACCTAGCTAGGTTGATTGATGATCAATGCTTTTGGGAGAAAAAGTCTCCATTTTGAGTTCCATATTCTCTGTCGATCTAGGTTTTCTTTGATTAGAGTATTGCCACTTCTGCCATTAATCCAAGGATTTCCTTGGAATCTTAAGTCAATTAGACATTTCTTCGGCTTGAAATGGCCCAAACCTCTTAGCTAGAGTATAATTAATTAAAATTGTTTATGTAAATATATATTAATTTTTGTATGACATATTGTAATAAAATGATGGTGTAATGTGTCCACATTATCTCTATTTAGTTAGCGTAAAGAAACATACTCAATTGGTCCTTGTGAAATTACAATTGGCTATAATTAATTTCATTGATTCGATATATAACTACCATGAGAACAAATCGGTCCTTAAGAGTACTACATCGCAGAAAAATATCTCTTCAAATTCTTATCCGTAGTTTTTTTTTTTATGGAAAATAAACTGCATTCATTTATGAATGTGAAGTTACAGCTATAACTGATACATATAGAGAAAAATCCAGATTACAAGCTAACTATTCACGGTTGAGGCTCCACCAGTACACAAATTCCTTTGTGACTGGTATGATCTTAACTTCTAGAACTCTTTACAGACAAACCATCTAAGAGATCACATTCTACCT
The DNA here is from genome assembly GCA_961763995.1 of Juglans cinerea. NCBI lineage: Eukaryota > Viridiplantae > Streptophyta > Magnoliopsida > Fagales > Juglandaceae > Juglans > Juglans cinerea. The sequence continues at coordinate 38,304,940 of CAUIVZ010000002.1, read as the reverse complement.
AAAGCAGAGATTTCAAACCCCACCCTCTAGAGTAGGAGAGAACTTTCACTCTATAGACAAAATGTCCAAGAGATTATTTTTCTTTAGTATTAACCTAAAACAAAGGAAATAACAGAAAATGTAAATGATATATAGGAAAATAGCGAATTACAGCTTGGAAAGCTATAGATCCGTATTTTCAACCTTAGAGGAAATAAAAAAAGCAAACATAGAGACTGTGGTGGCGCGCACATGCCACTCTGGAAGTACAACAGACAGTCGAGTCTGAAGAAACCGATGGCTCTGGTCCCATAAATTTCGCGCATGGTTGCGGTAGAGCTCCCTTTGCAGTGGCGCGTAAATGTCACAAGCACACTTTGGACTGCGCATGTGGCTCACGCGCCGCTTTGTTCGACGAGATTTTTCGCCCGTCTGAAGGATCGGCGCCTTAGGAATCTTGCAGCGGGTCGCGTGGTGGTTGACGGACTCCGGAGAACAATATATCAGCATTTCTCCCTATTTTGAAAGAAAAAAGTACAAAATCAGAAAAAATAAAAGAAAAAACTAGAGAGAAGAGGTAGGAGGGATGAGGGAGGGAGGAGCCGAAACTCCAACCCCCCTCCTCTAGTCTAGGTTTTTTAGGAGGGGTTGCTCTAGAGAGAAAAGGGAGAGAGCAAGAGGTGTGCAAGGATTCCAGTCGGCCTCTCCAAGAAAATCAAGAATAATACTCTTTCTCAATTCTTATCCATAGTTAAGTGTACTAAGTAGAGAGAGATAAATGCATGAATTGAGTCGAATAACATTTATTATTATCCGTATAAATATTTCATGCAATATTAATTAATGAAAAATAAATATGGTACACCTCAATTTATGTGTCTTTTTCTCGCACTTGAAGCTATATATCAAATTCGTAAACCACGACGAACAATTACGTACAACTAAACAATAATGAATAAAAACTTGGCAATGTTAATGTTATCAAATTATAATATTTGTGGCGTGTTCACGATCAGTAGTACTCGAGAATTCACGGTTATAATAAGAGATCAGTACGACCACCATCCAAGACAAAACAACATAAAAGCTATACACTTGATACTATTAATTTGCTAAACCAAAAAAAATATTATTAATTTGTTGGATAACTTAGAAGAGGAGATTAACCTTTTAAACCTATATATATATATATATATATATATATATATATATATATATATATAAGTAACGATATTGACAGGCGCTATATACGTACCATGTCGACGTCTAGAACGAAAGATTCCTTCCCCAATCATATGTTTGATTTTCTGCAATATTTCTTTGGGTTTACTCCAGTACTTTCTAATTGCACTGCACGAATTATGCTTAAGGAATGATTAAAAGTAATTACAATTTTTTTAAATTCTCTTTAAAAAAACGACAATTTCATCTGCAAAAACGAGGTATAAGGATGTTTGCTAACACTTGATCATTACTTTTTGTCAACAAAATTAAATAATTCACATAAAAAAAATCTAATTGTAAACGATTCTGCATACTAATACGTGTATTCATTTAATATAATTGATTATAAAATAAATTTTATTAAAAATAACAATGACGAGTAGGCTCATGCAGACATCTGCGATGGATCATGCATAAAAAGGCGGCGGCCGCGGCTAGCTGTGTTTCCACGGAAGGAAAGAAAGGTTTGTGGATTGATGAGCAAATCTCGCTCGGAATCCCAATAATCAATAAAATGTGCAGGAAGGAAAACCAACGCTCGGCGCCTTTTGTGACGCAGCGTTTCACGCAATTATCCATGTGTCAAAGTCGCAACCGCAATGTTCTTCTTCTCTCGCCCCTATCGATGTATTGACTTTTCGTTTGACAGGATCAGTAGGCATTGGCAGGCAGGCGTCCCCACACTCTATACCAGTTGTATTTCTTCCTTATTCGTTAATCATCAAGCTCAATATTCCTTAATCATATCCCATGCAAGCGTGTTAATGGTTATTAGCTAGATTGTTGTTATTTTTTTTAAAAAAAAGGTAGTGATATCTGCATAATGGAAAGATCAAGATGTCACACCGTCTAATATTTGGAATATATTTTTCTGAAATTAAAGGATATATATATAGTCAAGCTAATTATGTTATAACTGAATTTTATCTTTCTTAACAGCGTATTAAATTATTAACTGTTATCAAAATGATAGAAAAATGAATTTACTCTTTTATTTCAAGAAAATTTAATTCAAGGCAATTCTCATAATAAAAATTGCATTTTGGGGATGAACACAATTTATCTAATGTATGTTTGGTATGAGAGAACGTGAATAAAGATTGTCTAGAGTTATTCATGTAAGAAGTATAAATTATAGAAGGGAAGCTAGAGAATTAAACATAGAAAATAAGTTATATGATATTTATTGAATTTCTACTATTTTCAAAATATTTAAACGTCAGTAAATATCATAAAACACACTTGATTTATCTATCTAACACACACATTCGATATATATATATATAATATATATATATACTAAAATTAAAAATTGTAAGAATCCAATACCAATAAGGTAGGAAGCACTATTAAAACAAAGATTATTTACTACGAGAATGAACTCATCGATCATTATTATAGAAAATAGTCATTTTCATCGGAAATAATTTATTATATATATAATAAACATTTTTCTTGCCATAATTAAAAATATTCCATACAAGCATGCATGCATGCGGTCGCCAATCAGCAGTACTAATTGATCGTTACGTACCATACAACAAACACATATTTCATTCATTCTCTATTCGTTAATCTGCTCCTAATTTAACTCATGAAGCCACGTACCCAGCTCCATGGACATATGTGCACGATCTTCTTCTCCTTTCTTTTTTTGTCATCTCTCTCTCTCTCTCTCTCTCAATTCAATTTATGAACCTAACGCAAGGTCTAAAACCCAGACTAAAGAGAACAAAATGATTTCATGCACGCATGTGCTCGATGCCTTCTCATCGGGCACCTATTCTTCCATTATTCTTTTATTTACTTAATTATAAACGATAATCTGTTATTACGGGTCTGTACTGCTACCAGATGCATGTATGGCTACAATCAAAGTACTGGGCGGTCAGACACTTTGCCCTAGTGCCTATAAATTGCAGTCTTCATTCCCACAATTCCAACACACAAATATCTGCACTTTGGAATTAAAGATGGAAGTATACATGAGTTCCACAAGCCCAGGTTCATACTCATGGCGCCGCTTTCTCTTGTTTCTCCTCACCCTTCTCCTTTCCATCACAAACTCACATATATCCTTAGCCTCCGCCGCCACTAGTACTTCTTCTACCCAAACCTACAAAACTTACATCAAAACCACCTGCAATTCAACTCTTTACCCAAAACTTTGCTACAAATCCCTCTCCTACTACGCCTCCGAAATCAAAACAGATCCGCTGAAGCTTTGCAACACTGCCCTCGAAGTTGCACTAGAAGCTGCGCAAAATACATCCTCCACAGTATCGAAGATATCTGAACAAACAGGATTGTTGAGTACTGAAGCGGCAGTCATTGAGGACTGCATTGATAATGTGAAGGATTCAATATATGAGCTCCAGAATTCTCAGAATGCGATGGGCCAACTTGGGGGTTCCAATGCGGAGTTTCAAATAGATAGTGTAAAGACTTGGTTAAGTGCCGCAATAACGGACGAGAATACGTGCCTGGATGGGTTGGACGAGATGAAGGTGAATACGACAGTTAAAAAGAAGATTAGGAAGTCTATACTGAATCTCTGCAAGATGACTAGCAATGCTTTAGCTCTCATCAATACTCTCAAGTACTAATAAAAATGCAATCTTAATTAGTACTACTACTTGTTTGTCAAGAGTTGGATCTTTTTTTGTCGCGAGAAATTTTTCTAATGTGATCAGAAAATTACGTTAATAAAGTTATAAGTTTGCTCTTTAAATATGAAACGTAGGTTACAATTTATTTTGCCATTGAAATCTGCTATGATATAGATTAGGAAATTTTTATATATCACACTAGCTATCATTCTACTACGTAAGATATGACTATTTTATCACATGATCATTTATTAGATAATTCTTGATCATTGTGTGCGACATTTTACATAATGTGACGTGAGTGTGATGTATATATAATATTACTCGATAGATTAAATATATAGCTACTTAATTAGAACACGATTTTACAATTATATCTAAAGCTGGAGTGTGCCTATTAATGCAAGGCAAGGGATAATTTGAGGAGTAAAATGATAATTTCGTAATCATGTCACAAAAGAATGATGAGAAGTAGTATATAATATTTTGCGTATGCAAACTCAAAGTTTAGTTTTCCCATTTTCTTTTTATCCTCAGCTTTAGGTTATTAACGTTCAGTTCTGCATTCAGCAGTCATCTAAAAGCGGATCGAAGCTCGTGATCAGTTCTTGAAGTTTAGATCAAAGAGGCATTTGTGTATGTACTCATGTATATTAAATACGCTTGATCAGTACATTTGAAAAAGAAAAAGATCAAACTTCTCTCAATTAAGTACTGCAATCAGAAAAGGGAATGGGAAACTTTCTAAATGATATTAATTGACTGTGGGAAAACTTTCGATCTTGGAGAATTTCGCAAACTTCTGTCCGTAGACCATGTTTCAATTTCCATAAATCACGCGAAAACGGTATAATATTTAATTTTTAAATGCTATTTGTCAGGTGTAATATTCATTAATGAGAAAATATATTTTCAACCATGAATTGTGCAACCGCCGGGTAATCATTTTGAAAAAAGTGAATAAAACATGGGACTCACGTTAAAAAAATTAATTTTTTAATAGTGGACCCCACTATTTTTCAAAGCGATTACGCGGCGTTTACGCACTTCACGGTTATATGTAGAATTACTCATTCATTAATATATGTTGATCATCTAGATTCATTAGAAAATGAAAATAATATACCAGGGGTTTCAAATTATACCCATCCATGCACATACATGATATATATGATCGAGAAAATATATTTACAACTGTGAATTGTGCAACCGTTGCGTAATTATTTTGAAAAAAGTGAATAAAACATGGGACCCACATTACAAAAATTAATTTTTTAATAGTAGACCCTACTCTTTTTCAAAACAGTTACGCGGCGTTTACGCATTACATGATTATATATAGAATTTCTCTTAAACGCAGCAGGTGGAAACTACAAGATAAGGTACGTAGGTGACCTTACAACGGCCAAACGGTCACAAACTGGACAGGTGTCCCTACCAGGTAGTGCATGGCTATATTTTAGGCTTCACATGTTATATGCATGTAATCGTTTTAGTTAATTAAAAGATTTTATAATGGGGATTGGTAACAGGGATGGGCCGAGAAATAAGCATGTGCATGATCGATCCAATGTAAAGTACTGGGACATTTTTCTTTTATTATTAGTTTTGCCTGTTTCTAATGAATTGTACGTTTGTTTCTATTATTTTTCTCAAGTCAGTATACTGCATTTTTCTTCTAGGGAGCCACATGGCTTCGTATTTGAAAATGCTGTTCAGACTTCCAAAATTTGCCTATAAAAGAGGATCGTCTTCACTCATATCAATGCAAAAGACAGGTCGAGATGGAAGCCTATACTCTGACAATCCTGATCTTCATGAATCTTCTTCTATTCCTCTCAAACATTCATACAACCTTAGCAGCTGTTTCTACCAAAAACTACAAAACTTACATCAAAACTGTTTGTAGTTCAACAACATACCCACAAGTATGTTACGGTTCCCTCTCCCCTTACGCTTCCAAAATCAAAGCGAACCCTCAAAAGCTTTGTAACACCGCGCTCTCGGTGGCCATAAAAGCCGCACGCAGCACATCATCGACGATATCAAAGCTGTCCAAAAAGAAGGGATTGACACGTAGCGAAGCGGCGGTCATTAAGGATTGTGTCGAGAACATCAAGGACACTGTCGACGAGCTCAAACATTCTTTGAAGGAAATGGGAAATCTCGGAGGCTCCGATGTGCAGGTTAAGATAGATAATATAAAGACATGGGTCAGCGCTGCCATAACGGATGAAGGCACATGCACAGATGGATTCAGCGGGCAGAGAGTAAGCACGACTTTGAGGAACAAGATCAGAGTGAGTATTCTCAATGTTGCAAGGCCAACTAGCAATGCTTTGTCTCTCATCAACACTCTCTACTCCTATTCATAAAATTTCTTCAATCCTAGTACGTCGTAATTAGTACGTACTAATTAATTATCGTATTTTCCTTTTCTTTTTATTTCTCTATTTATTAATTTAAATGTTGTACGACAGTAATTAGAAGTGTTTCCATTGGCTTTCAGTGCATGTATATATTGACGATTCAGTACTTATGAATGATTATTAATTAAATCATGTTTCCGTTAATTAATTGCCATTTTACATTGCACCTGCATCCCGGCCCCATGCAATTTGATGCCCCAACTACGAACAATATGTTACGTTTGGTTACTAAACTCACTTCAACTCATCTCAATTTATTATTATAACTTTTTCAAATCTCAACACAAAATATAATAAACAATTCAATTTTTTTAAATCCCAAAATAATAATAATATTAAAAAATAATATTCTAATAATATTTTATCATCTCAACTGATCAACTCAATTCAACTAAATTTAACATCCAAACGCAGACTTTCTTAATTTCCGGATTCCAGTATCTGTATAGATATAATGAGGATATATGAGAAGAACAATACTACGTACAGTCTCCATTTGGGGATTACAATGCAAGCCTAGGTAATTTTATCTTTAAATTTTTTTTAAATTACAAAAATATTCTTCCTAAAATGATATTTTTTTAAATTTAATAAAGGGTCTGCACATACAGTCCCCAAGTAGGGACTGCAAAAAGAGTTTCTCATCTAAGAAAGAACAAAAACGTACGCTAGAGAGCAGGGAAAAGAAGATCATGATCAATTCATGTAAAGGACATATTATATTTTCTGTTGAACATGCAGGTAGCTTTTAGCTCAAATAAAGACGACATGAAGTGTTGAAAGAAACTTTAATAAAAAAAAAAAAAAAAAAAAAAAAATTGACGAGGGCATGCATGCAACTATCTCCACATGAAATGTAAAAAGATCAAACTATATATAATCCGATGCCTAGCTAGCTAACCTTTACTCCATCTTAGTTTTGTATCACCCAAAGAGTCATATATTGCAAAACTATCAGTACTTAAAAGCATTTACTACTCCTATACAAATATGAGTCAAGCCGAAAGGAAAGCACTTACTTTTGGATTGATAAAACATCATCCCATATGTCAAGGTACCACTACATCCAAGGGAGTTAAGATTTGTGATATTTCAGCCACTTTACCACTAAAAGATCAGATCGATAAATATCGGATTCAATGATGAGATTGTGATCTTAATTACATATAAATGACACCAAGTGGTAATAAGATATACATGTTAATTAGCACTAGCTATATGAACAGAGTTTTCCTATGGACAATATGCTAGGGCGTGCCCCGGCCTAGTGCATTTTTAATTTTTTTTATTTTTTCTTTTAAATATATTTAAATATTAAAAAAATATACATATTCACTAGTAGTCAATTTCTTAATCATTAAAAAAATTAAAAACACACGAAGAGACAAAATCAAGAGACTACGTAGCATTTTCCTTTTACAAATGGCAGCTTGTTAAAAGACAAAATTAAGAAATTAAAGCCCCCAAAAAGAACCGTGCAATATGATGCGGATTGTTGCACATGATTAAAAATGTAGTTCAGGATCTAGTACTCCATTTTCTTCTTCCATGTGCAATAATGATGTATTTCTACTTGCATGGCAAGTCATTTCCACCGCCGGCTTATGTTGAATTTTGTTTTTTAATAATGAAATTAATGACGATTAATCGTGATCTCATCAATTAATTAAGTTCCCGTACGACACTTGATAAATATTCAAGAGCGATCTTATATGGTACTCTTTCTTTCTTTGTTATACGAGGATTTCAAAGACAAAAACCTATACTTGCCGTACGTTTTACTTAGTTCAGTACTGTTGTAAGCAGTTTGGTTTGGGCCCAGATTACGCTATACGTACGCTGGCATGCATCGACAAAGCCTCCTATTGAGTGGAAAAGAGCCAGCGCAAGTGCTCCCGAGTGAAAATGTGTCTTGATTTGTTTCATGCAGCTTATTTTCTCGAGAAAACATTCTGGCGAACAATTAGTATATTTTTTAAAAAAATAAAATAAAATCTTCAATCTAGAAGATATGTAATTTAATTCGCATTAACGAAGGACGAGGATTTTATTATGATATTTTATTCTAGATAATTTTAAAGTGAAATAAAATAAAGAAGGTGGGTCCAATGGTGGCGTGCACCGTCTGCATCGTTTAATTTCTCATCGGAATGCATGTGGCCTCTCTGGTTTGTAGGGACTTAAATTTATTAGAGACCTACACATTTCATTTTTTTTTTTTTTTTTTTTTGTTTTTTTCTATATATAAATGGCGTCGACGTTTATCCTCCACGCACGTGGTTTGTCCCTTGCCTAACAATCATAAACATATATATAAATACACGCACATACATACATGCATGATGTGTATGCATATATTTACAGGCAAGGCAAAGCAAAGCTGGCATGAGCGTCCTACCCCAAACATGTGGTCCTATTTGTCTGCTCATTTTATTTTTTTTAAGCCTTATCTGATCTGTCTACTTTTAAACCTTTATCTTTCACGTGATCACTCTGTCCATATCATTTTCTTTAGTTTACCTAACTAACCTCTTTTTCCCATATCTAATTATTGCAATTGGCAAGAAAAATAAATTGCTCTCTCCCTTACGACAAGCCTACAGTTTGGCTCCTTATCTAGCTTGTTAATTTTTTAAGGTACTTTATTTGGTGGATTTTTTTTATTTGGTTTTATTCAATGATAAGATCTTTTCCTTTTTATATTTACGTGATAGTTACAATTATGAATATATAAATATCGTATAATTTCTAAAAATAAATAAATAAATATGAGACTTATGTAAAAAAATAATAATCTTTTAATAGTGTATCTCACTTTTTTTTTAAAACGATTGTACGGTAATTACACACTCTACAACGGTAAATAACATTACTATTTACCATTTTACAATCCTTATCATATTGGAGGAGTATCTAACATAATATCTTATCGATAATATCTAACATATTGATAATATCTTATTGAATTGGAAAAACAAAATCTCTGACATCAGATTTGGAAGTTACTGTTTGGATTAAACTATTAAAGCTATAACTCTTGCCATTTACATTGTTGATTGTACACACAAGTAAAAAACTGAAAATATCTAGGATACGCAGCTGACTACATCCCTCGTATCCAAATCTAGTTTTGATACAAAGAATTATACTAATTACATAACGCACAATAAAATGTCATGCATCTGTTAGAATATTTTTATATATGAGTTTCATTTGATTGCATGTTTTATAAAACGGGTTAGACATATATATATATATAGCTCACAATGGTATTTTGTTTTAACCCATTAAGTTGAGTGATCATTTGGAATTTATTGCACCTTAGTAATATAGAATTATATTCTATTTATATTGTGGTATAATTACGTATGTAGGCCTGAAAACTCAAGGGTCTTTATTCTGAAATTTTTATAGACCCATTTGAATTTGAGTCCTTAATGGGTGGACTCCATAAGTTTTCATTTATAAGAGGCTAGGTCCCTCCTCCTCTCCATATGTCCATTGGCTTGCCCCATTGATAGCTGATAATTTGTGAGGAGCAAGAAAGAGAAGATATGTCCGTCTGCATTCTGCAAACATGGCTTCCGTAGGTAAATTTTCACCATTTTCGTATTCTGCATTGCTATCTTAGATTCTGATTTCTAGCATTATTTTCGTTTATTTTACAGCATCAACCAATTTCCTTTGGGAGTCGGAAGTCTTTTGTCACTTTCTTTCTCTGTTATTGCATAATAGGGAATGAGATGAGATTAAAAATATGTGATTAATAAAGTTTGATTTGGTTATTAAGATGGGTTTTTTAAACTTTTATACAAAATATAATAAATAATTTAATTTTTTTAAATTTTAAAATAATAATAATATTAAAAAATTATATTTTAATAATATTTTATTTAATTTTTAATTTTTATCTTATCTCATATGTTTAATTAAACGATGTCAAATTAAATAATTTGTAATTAATAGTAAAATAATTTGAGGTATAATTTTTATGAAGTTTAAAAAAAAAGAAAAAAAAATTGAATAAAAATATTATAAAATTAAAATATTGTTAAACTATAATTTTAAAAATTTTAAAAAGTTGAATTATTTTTTATATTTTATTTAAATGCGTTAGAAAGTTATAATAATTAATTTAAAAAAATTATAATAATTAGAGTAAAAGTATTTATATTTAAAGACATTTAAAAAAAAATAGAATGAGATTTGATATGATGAGACTACGGAACATTACCAAACAATATCCTTTAGACTATCGCTTCAATCACGGAAAAGAAGAGATACTAGTCTAGAGTCTAGACCCGTACAAAACGCCAAGACCAAAGAAAAAAGAGCTGTAAGACTTTCATAGAACGCGTGAAGTCACAGTTTTAGAACTTCCAAACCAACTTTGACTGTTGGAGTACCGGATATTCGACGGCTTACACTACGGATCTTTATACTATGTATCTATAAACAAACACACTGAAATATACATCAGAACCAAACCACACAAAAGTAGCAAACATGAATCCTTCAAAAACAAAACCTTGGAATTGGCTCAGTGCTTTGAGGCATAGTGATTTATTAGTGATAGTGCATTACTGGTGACTTGTGCTACCTTGACAATCCGTGCCTTAATGGACGCCTTGATTTTGCCATCCAAGGCCTTGCCAGCGAACCCATCAACGCACGTGTTCTCATCGGTTAGCGCTGCACTGACCCACGTCTCAACATTGCTCATGTGCCACACAAATTCCTGACCCTTGGCTTTACCAAAGTTCTTGAGCTCTTTGATCGACTGCCCTAGCCTGTCAACGGTATCACTCATCTCCTCCAAGCAATCTGCAATAGCTTCATACTCCTTTTTCTTCAATCCCTTGAACTTCTTTAACTTTGTCACGAATGTCCTAGTGGATTGAGCGCTGGACAGGCTCACGGACAAGGCGGTCTGAGCCAACTGGTGTGGGTTTTGTTGGATTTCTGCGGCGTAGGCTGAGAGAGATTGAACGCACAGGGCAGGATAGGTTGTGGCGCTGCATGAGGCCTTGATGAAATTTGTGGCACCGCCACTCGAAGCGGCTGCAGCGGCAAAGCACAAGACACAGAAAAGTAGCAAAAGATGGGAAACCTTAGCCATTATATTAGGTAGGGAGAAATGGGTGTCTTAGTTTAGTTTAGAGAGGATGAGTGGTTTGAGTGCCAGATGAGTGTGTATTTATAGAGGACTTACGAGGCACCGTGCGCCGTGTGCGCCCATGCGTGTTGTGTTCTGGGAAATAAGCACTAATACAAATTAAAGGAGCCGAAATCTTTGTCCAAAGTTTTCAGAAATTAAGGCGCATGATATGGAGTTAAATTAGTATCATAAGAAAATCTTAATATGCTACACTTCGCTTCTAGATCATCGAGATGGGATCTTCTATATTTTAATGACATATGGGGCCTGTGTACATTTGACCTTTACTTACCGACATGACCCGTACCTAATTTTGGAGTAATTTGTTCCATTGTCTGGAGAGGTATTTAGCTGCTCACGTAAATCATGTTAGTATGCATAATGAGTTTCTCATCTTATTTTCATCCTTTATGTATTTATTTATTTATTTATTTTAATATTTAATAATTAAAGAATTTTTTTTAATATATTAGTATATTTTTTTTTTATGTTTTAAAAATATTTAAAGGTGTTTAATATAAAATTTGTACTGCTAATATTCAAAGCTGGACGCACACTGTCACTATTAATTTCTAATTGGGTGGAATCTATTTAACGAGGCCCTTTGCCGTACATAATATATATATATATATATATTATTTAACTTAAATGGTTCCAATCTAATGGGAAAAAATATGTGCGGGGATGTCCAGAGTAGATGTGTAGTTTAGCTTATAGTTATTTAGATTTTTTTTATATTGATAATTTACAGTAATATCTTTTGATTTATTGAATAAAATGAAGTATGTTTTCATTAAAAAAAAAAAAAAAAAAGTATGCCCCTTCACGTGGTACTCAAATTCTAGTGCTACCATCATAACATATTATGCTAATATATTTATGAATTTTAATTGCTTGAAAAAGAAAATGAAAGGGACAAAACAAATCATGGTGCCGACCTGGATCCCAAAACTTCTGCATGCTCTACAACTTTGGACTAATCATTTTTCTTGTGTGTTTTTTTTTTATTTTTGGTCATTCTGCTTGAGGTTGATGGTGTTCTTATCCTTCCTATGCGGAAGCAAAATTTTATTTGTTTCACATACGAGGACAGTTTTTTTTTTTTTTTTTGTGCTTTTAATCACTCTTTAATTTGTAATAATGAAAAGGGACCAATTAAACAGAAAGGCATCATAACATTTGATAGACCGTACGTTTTTTAAGATTCGTTGTCGAAAACCTTTGGATTTGATCTCGAAGATCATTGTTGATCACGACAAGTTGATAATGGTGTGAAACTTCAAAAAAGTGATTCAAATGAGAAGGGAGGAAACATGGGTCTAAAGGGTTATGAAACCTTTGAAAAAAGCACACCTAAAGTAATGTGAAACCATTAACCAGCATTAGCAGCTGAAGAAAGTAAATCGCACGGCTTTGTTAAAAGTAAAGTTTTTTCTTTATCTTTTATTTTTTATTTTTTATTTTTTTTATTTTTTATTAATCTCGATGACTAAGATTTCATTTTTTTTAATTGTGTTGAAAGTTGAATAAAATATTATTATAAAATATTTTTTTAATATTATTTTTATTTTAAAATTTAAGAAAATTAAATTTTTTATTTTATTTTATATAAAAATTTAAAAAAATTATAACAACTGTAACAACAAACTGAGTCCTAAAGTAAAAGCTAATAAACGGTTGCCGACCCAAATGGTGAAATATTAATTCGAGTCTTGACTCTTGACTCTTGTTGTGTGGCCAAAAATGAATTTACAGAAGTGCTCATTTAAATGCAGAGACCAGCATCCCTGCAGAAAACTCAAAGCTCACCTACATTTTTTTTATTGTTGGTTGAAGTAGTTGTATTTTATTCGAGTCACAATGGAAGTACTTTTTGTATAGAAAAAATCTTCTTCACACTTTACTGTGTAAAGAAGCTCCAGTATACCTAACGTGTTGGGTTGAAGAAAAAAAAAAAAAAATTCTTCGCAGTGTGTTGCGGCTTCCAACTGTTTCCAGCATTTTTCTTTTGTATAAGTTTGTAATTTTCAATTTATTTGATTTTAGATGTGACGGCCAAGTTTACAAAAATAAATTGTCCAAAAAGTTAATGGAATTTAAAAGGTAGAAGGAATACTAAATTGTCAAAACCTTTGTTTTGGCATTCTTGGATTTTGGATTTTAGGCCTTCTTGGAATGAATCTGACAAAATCTTAAGTTCAATTGGTTTATCTAAGCACTCACCCAAAATTAAGGGATATTTTCTGATGTCTAGACGCGTACGTATCAAAAAGGGAAAAATAAATGAGATGAAGATGAATGAGAAACGACAGAGATGGTTGCATGGCATCGGTGATAAGGACTGCGCAGTGATTGAATTGGCTAAAAATCAACACTTTATTAGTCCAGCATGATCCCTGAAATCTTGCAGATATACTCTAAATAGAATAGTAAATTGTGGGCGGTGGCTATGAATCATCGGAAAATGATATTTACGGTGTGTAGTTTTTTTTTTTTTTTTTAAAGTAAATATAAAATTTACGTACAAAAATTAATTTTTTAATCATAAATCTCATTTTCTTTAAAAAAAAAATGCACAACACTTGTACAATCCATAATTATATTTAACATTATTCTAAATCATCACATGCGCATTTTTCAAAAATCCGGGTCAATGAATATTAAGGTTGCATTTGGTTGTAAGATTCAACTGAGATCAGTCTAATTTTAAACTGAGTTTAACATTTAAACACTCAATTCTCAAATTATTAAACTCATCTCAATTCAAAACCTCCTTATACGTGGGACTCATAACCTTTTTTCAACTTAACACATCTTTATATATGAAATCTACAACCTTCTTCAACTTCTTATAAAAAGTACTAAACTCATTTTAATATTCAAACACACTTTAAACTCAATTTAGATGGTCTCACATAACTCCTTCTACTACTCAATTCACTACCATTTATAAAGAACTAAATTTATTCAGCTCAACATCCAAATGCAGCCTAAGAATGATTTGTGGGACAATTAGTCTTGTTTGGTTGTTTAATGATTTATGATCAATTTGCAAGGTTAGCTTGTGGACCCCCCCAAAAAAAAAAAAAAACCATCACAAAAAATTTGAAATTTGGAAAATGCATGCATGATACAACACTTTTTACAATTTTTTTACAACTATATTTTAAATGAATGGTATTTTTATAAAGTAACTTATAAAAATAATATCAATTTATATAAATACTCTCATTTTAAAATATGATTATATAAAAAGTTCCAAAAAAAAAATTGTACACAGTATCATTACTCATTTGGACCTGAAAATTATGCAACTGATAAAGGGTACTTGCTATTTTAGGAAGTCCGTAAGAAAATGGAACCAAAGTCGCAGAATCACTATATTATGCAATACTCACGCATGATTTCAAGCCAATAACCAGTCAATCACTCCAGAAAACATCCACACTCAATGTGATAAAGAGAGGCACCTCGCTTAGTGAAAAATGAAACGAAATCTACCACCGCTGTGGACCCTGTAAACAAATACTTCCCCCAAGGATTGCAAAATTGTTTCTCCAAACATTCCAATTTCAATGTGATTTTCATGCCTTTTAAGATATGTTTGGGAACAGATACGATTCATTACATGTACACACAACATTTTTTTTTGTTCCATCCCAAGTCTTTAATGGCTAGAGGAGTTGAGCATAAATATGAACGAATAATGAGGCATGGGTATGGCAAAAATCTGTACAACAATCCCAATGAAGATCCAAAGTTGATGAACAGGTTAGCTTTGTGCACGACCAGCCAATTCTCTGTAAACCAAATGATCAATTGAAGGCGATGCAGGTCCAATAGATGTACATAAAGAACCTGATATCATTAAACGTGCATTTGGTACCCATTTTGGGTCAAACAGGAGAGACTCAAATGGCTTCTTGCGGCCGTAGTGAGCCAAGATGGAGGATCTGATCCGTGGTATATGGAACCCATTTATCCACAGATGGGTCTACAGATCCAGTCCTCGTTCCATCATCATCATTCTCACTCTTTCCATACCATCCAATCTACCCGCATTGCTGTAAATATTGATCAAAAGTTCATAATTAAGTTCATTATCCGGTTCCAACTCAAAAAGCTTTTCCGCCGCCACTTCTCCAATATCCACGTTTCCATGAAGAAAGCAAGCATATAGCAATGCCCCCCACGCTGTTGGGCCAGCTTCAAACTCCATTTTCTCCTCTATGACCGCATATGCCTCCATGAGCAGTCCTGCCCTCCCATAGAGATTAACCATGCAAGCATAATGTTCCATGATAGGGTTTATTGCATATTTCCCCTTCATCATAGAGTACAATCTTTCCCCATCCTTCACCAAGCCCAGATGGGCACAAGCTGATAGTAATGACACAAATGTGATACTATCTGGCAAAGTACCAGAATTCTCCATCTGCTCAAAGTACGTTAGAACTTCCAGGTCTCTAGAGTGAGCAGAAATTATAGAGTTCCATGACACAACATCCCTCTCAGGCATGTGGTTAAACAACCATTGTGCTCGATCCAACTTTCCGTGATTTGAGTACACAGCTATCAATGAATTAGCAACAGATAAATCCCACTCAAATCCTTGACGAAGAATCCACCCATGAATTTGGAGTGTAAGCTTCAGTGATGACAAACTGGCAAGTATTGTGGATATAGCAACCGAGTCTGGCTCATGCCCTTCTTGAAGCATTTGGCAGAAGATCTCCAATGCCTCCACCAAAAGCCCATGACGAATATAACCCGTGAGCATAGCATTCCACGAAACCAAGTCCCGGGAAGCAATCTTGTCAAAGACCTTCCGAGCCTTTACAATGTCACCACACTTCGCATACATGTCAACAAGAGCATTGAGCACAAACCCATCATTTGCAAAGCCCGAACGAACCACACGGCGATGCACCTCCTCCCCAACACAAATCGAACCAATTCCCCCACAAGCTTTCAACACGCGAGGGAACGTGAATGGGTCCGGTTCAACACCCTCTTCGTCCATTTGGAAGTACAGCGCCATGGCATCTTCATATAGACCCAACTCAGCATACCCGGAGATAAGCGAATTCCACGGAAAAGCCGAAGCATCACGGTCAACCATTTGATCAAACACCTGGTGAGCTTTTTCGATGCGTCCGCACGACGCATATAACCGCAGAAGTTTCGAAGACAACCCTGCATTTCTACGTAAAAGGTTTGGGGGAATAAGGCGGTGAACTCGGATACCGTGATCAATGGCCTGTAAACGGTAGCATGTTTCTAAGAGGGAAGAAAATATTTCGGTGTCAATTTTGATACGTTTGTCAACGGAGGCTTCGAGGTCATTAACAATGGCGTCAAGAGCTTGGGCTTTTGTTTGGGTGTAGGGTTTTTGGTTGATCAGGAGTGGGGTTGGGGTTGAATTTGGGAATGAGAGGGAGGTGTTTTTGTTTCGGTGGATTCGTTTTTGTTTCGGAATTTTCTTGCTCTTGGAAGAGCAGTAGTAGCCGTGGAGGGCAGAAGAAGTAGTTGTGTGGAAAGCCACTGGTTGTAGTTGTAGAGTGCCTACCATATTGGACTAACGAAGGAAGAAATATGAATTGCAAATCGTCGATCTGCATTCATATGCATACGGCCCTAGGGGCTTCACAGGGAATCCCTGTCACGTGACAGTCAGTCCCCCCCCCAGTGACTTTTACTTTTTTATTAATTATTAAAATGACATGTTAATAAATTATTAATATAAATACTAGTTTTTAATTGTGTTTTTAATCCCAAGCAGATGAATATAAATCCGTGGTATACAATTTTTAATTTTTTTTTTTTTTTTAAATAAAGAAGGTCCGATACTGTCTTGGCAGTAATGGGCTGAATTGGTTGCAGAAATTCTTCACACATTTTGAAAGATATGTATATTCAAAGAGGAAAAATAATCATGTATATTCAAAGAGTCTGATGCAATTTAAGTTTCTGTGGTGGCAATTACCTTCCATCAAACATGAAACGAGTCCCATTTTCTCATTTGCTGTAGCCATTGTTTCCTAGAGTACCCTTTTCTTTGCATTATAAAAAACACAAGGGAACTCGAAATAGAGCAGTAACGCTACAGATTTTATGTTGCAGCCTAATCTCTGTACAAGCACAGTAAAAATTAACAAGAATTAAAGAACATTTTCCCTCTAAGCTTATGTATGTTTTCCTCTGCGGAATTCGCACTCTTTAAAAGGCTTTTAGTGCAAAGCCTAACTACCAACTAAATCTGTCCTAGCTCGAACTTTGGTTGACACCCGCAATTAACTCTCGCTTATCACCTGCTGCGGAACAAAGAATCAAAGTCATTGTCCTTCACGAATGGCAGAGAGTATGAAATGATAACAATTAGTTTCCTAATAGTATATATATAGCACAAGGTATCAACATCCCCCTAGAATTCTACTAGGCTTATAATGTGAGAGAAAGATAGTAACAAGAGCATGAGATTTACAATATTTAGTGAGCATTTACTGCTATCCAAAATAATAAATATTGTAGGACTGCACACTACATCCAACTCTCTAGCCCTAGACTTCTAGATTTCGGACACAAACCTAGAGGATCTCGATTCCACAAGGTGAGTGTCATACAGTACCTATTATATGAGAGTTATCAATAAAAAGTTAAATTTCATGCACCTGACAATAAAGCAGCACTAATATAAAGATAAGCGGCAAATTCCTGATTACTGGCATTGAAAGGGGGAACAATTATAATAAAACATACCTCACATCCAGCAAAAACTGGGCGAACTTGTTCGAATATTTCATCTTCTGCTCCTACTGCACAGATCTGCACACATTGACTTCTGTTACATCATTTATTATAATATTGAATCTCAAATGGGTGCTCTAAATTCATCAAAAGGGGGAAAGAAAATAAACTATGCTGAACTTTCTGCTCAGAAGTTGGGTCTTACCTTATGTATCAACAGAGTATTACTGATCTTATTATGGTGTGAGACTCTCTTCTTATTGTTAATTGGTTCAAGAACAATTTGTTGCCCCATTGCTCCTATTTCAATATTTGGGATGACATTCTTCATTTCAAATGTGCTTTCCACTTTGATATATTCCATGTATACAGAGAAGGCAATGCCTTAGTAGATAGCCTTGCTTCGGTGCAATGAGCAACACGGCAAGTTTTTCCCCCTCTATGAATTACCTAAACACATGATTGGTATCTTCTTTTCTTTCTTTTTTTTAATATAAGTTCATGATTGGTATCTTTAATTTGGATGGTCCAGGAATTCCCATGTTGCGTTATTAATTTCATCTCTCTCCTTATCTTGATTGTAACTAGATTTTATAAAGGATTATAGTTTTTTATAGGAGCCTGGTTTTGGGATTTCTGTAACCCCCTTGCTCCTCTTTGTATAAGGTATTCATCTGTCATAAGTGAGGGCTAATTAATAAAATTGGGATACCTTCCTCTCTTAAAATAAATGAATAAATAAATAAACTAGAAACATGAAAGCCAAGCCAATGAGATATGTATCCATATAAAAAAGAAGGTTGTGAACCTTGAACACTACCAGCCCATAGATAATTAATAATTTTCATTTCTACCTTATGCAGTTTTCCTTTCTTCGCATAGTGATTGACGACAGGAAGATTCAATGCTTCAAACACTTTAAGACGTTTCTTGATGGTATCTATATTATCATCAACTCGACCCTACAACAAAAGACACCATTCCCTTGAATAATGGTTTCTATCAGAGCTCCTTATATGAAAATATATAATGCAAAAGAACCTGATTACGGTTAAGCACTCGTTTCACCATCTCTTCTTCAGGGCAATCAAAGAAAAGCACAATATTTGGTTCAGCTCCAATCTGCATTTGGAACAATAAGGTTACATACAAACAGTGTTATAATGCTAGTAATGATGAATCGTTTCGTTTGAAATGGAATCTTGATAAGCACTTTTTTTAAAGTTTTCTTTTTTTATAAGTAAACAATTATATTGATAAGAATATTGATAAGAATAGGCATAGCCCAAGTACACAAGATGGTATACAAAAGGTCACACCTAATTAGAAAGAAGTAATAGAAACAAGATAATCATGAAAATCGAGGCTACGAAAATCTACAGCTGTGGCCCAAAGAAAAAGAGTGCTAACAAAAAATAATCTGAGTTCTACTAGTGAGCGCTCCTTGTCTTCAAATGTCCAGTCATTTCGCTCCTTCCACAGGCACCACATGATACAAATCGGGACTATTTTCCACACAACTGCGATTTGTGGGAGACCTCGTAGATTTATCCAGCTGGCCATGAGCTCTGTCACTGAGGTTGGCATAACCCAAGCTAAGTCCATTCTATAAAACAATTCATTCCATAACGTTCCAGCTACCTCACAATGCAACAATAAATGATCCACAATTTCACCATTTTTCCGACACATGCAACACTAATCTACTATAATCACCTTACGTCTTCGTAGATCATCCATCGTCACGATCTTACCTAAAGCTGTTGTCCATACAAAAAATGGCGCTTTGGGAGGCGCCTTGTTTCTCCATATCTTTCTCCATGGGAATTCCGCATTTTGTGGTCGTGTAAGAGACATATAGAAAGAGCGGACCAAGAATACACCTTTGCCGGTGGGAATCCACCACATCTTGTCTGCTCCTTGGATTCTCGGCCTCATGGAGTATAGAAGAGCAAAGAACTCATCAATGCTGTCAACTTCCCAATCCTGGGCTGCTCTAGTGAAATTCACGTTCCACTGGACTAGGTCCCCAAATAACTCCATACAATCAGCCACTGATGCATCTTTCTCACCTGTGATCCTAAAGATTGCTGAAAAAGAATCCTTTAAGGCTTGGTCTCCACACCATAGATCAGTCTAAAGTTTTAATCTAGATCCATCGCCCAACACCATTCTAGTATGCCGATTAAAGATCCCCCACCCCTTTCGAATGTGTTTCCCAACTCCAACTTCATACACCCCATGAAACTCCCTAATGCACCATCCCCCCCACATGCCTCCATATTTGCAATCGATCACTAACTTCCATAGGGCTTCCGGTTCTGTATTATATCTCCACAACCACTTCCCAAGCAAGGATCGATTGAAGATCCTCAAATTTCTAATGCCCAACCCACCCGAAAAGACTGGAGAACATACCTTATCCCACCTGACTAGATGATACTTGAATTCTTCTCCTATCCCACCCCAAAGAAAGTCACGATATAGCTTCTCAATACAGTTCACCACACTTCTTAGAATTGGAAATACAGATGAAAAATACGTTGATAGATTAGAAAGAGTACTTTTGATAAGGGTGATCCTAACGCCTTTCGAGAGATATAGGTGTAATTTGGATAGTGAGATGAGATGATTATTTATGAAAGTTGAATAAAATATTGTTAGAATATTATTTATTATTATTATTGTTTTGAGATTTGAAAAAGTTGAATTGTTTATTATATTTTGTCTGAAAATTTGAGAAAATTGTAATGAAGAGATGAGATGAAACACTTTCACTATCCAAACGGGGCCATAATCTCTTCCAACGTGCCAATCTGCGTTCAATCTTCTCCACCATTGTATCCCAAATCGATATAGATCTTGCAACTGCCCCCAAAGGAAGACCAAGGTAATTCATGGGAAGCGAGGAAACCTTACATTCAAGGATACTAGCTAGCTGCCTGATGTTACGAACATTGCCCACTGGCACCAATTCTGATTTATTAAAGTTCACTTTCAAGCCGGATGCCGCTTCAAAACAAAGTAATAATGCCCTTAGTGTTCGAACTTGGCTTTGTTTTTGTAACGATCCGACCCTATATTTTTTAGGGATAAAATTCGAATAATTTTATTAAGCTTAATAAATGAGTTAAAGCCCATTAGAAGATTTATCGGATAAATTATTATTTTTTAATTAAGGCTCATCATCATTATTATTATTATTATTATTTTTATTATTATTATCATTATTTTCCCTCCAAGCTCATGAATTCTCTTTATTTTCTTCTTTGAATTCATTTATTGAGCTTAATAAAATTATTCGAATTTTATCCCTAAAAAATATAGGGTCGAATCGTTACAGTTTTGCCTCACAAAAAATAAGTGCATCATTTGCAAACAATAAATGAGATAGGTTAATAGTGTCCCTATTATGATCAGCCACCCAGAATCCCTCAATAAAGCCACAGTTCACCAAGGCTAGAATCATTTTACTAAGTGCCTCCTTGACAAGAACGAATAGGAGTGGGGACAAAGGATCTCTTTGTCTTAGGCCCCGAGAGCTATTAAAGTAACCATTTGGGCAACCATTCACCAATACAGAAAACCTCAATGTAGAAATACACCATCTAATCCACGAACACCATTTCTCCCCAAAACCGCACCTCCCAAGCACATATAGTAAAAACTCCCAATTTACATGATCATATGTCTTCTTCATATCTAACTTGCATAGGATTCCTAGTTGGCCAGATTTTAGCCTACTATTAGGCATTCAATAGCAATGAAGACTGAATCCAGAATTTGCCTATCTTTAACAAAAACATTTTGAGGTTTTGTTATGATCCTCCCCAAAACCTCTCCTAGACGAGGGGAAAGCACCTTAGAAATAATCTTATATATCTCATTCACAAGGCTGATAGGCTAGAAATCCTTCACCTCGGAAGCCCCAATCTTCTTAGGAATGAGAGCTATAAATGTGTAATTAAGACTCTTCTCAAATTTCCCAACTGAAAAGAATTCTTGGAACACTTTCATTAATCCGCTATCACCACATCCCAACAAGTTTGAAAAAATCCCATGGAAAAGCCGTCGGAGCCAGGTGCTTTATCTTTTACCATTCTCCTTATCACGGTGTGGACCTCTAACTCTCAAAAGGCCGCTCCAGCCACAAAACCTGTTGTGGATCTATGGACTCAAAGGCTAGTCCATCGAGTGTCGGTCGCCATCCCACCTGTTCAGAAAGTAAGTGTTCATAAAATCCCACAACATGCTCCCTAATCACCGAAGCCTCCGTAGATTCCACTCCGTCTATTTTCAACATCTCAAATGGGAGTTGACCACTCTATGAAAGAACTTTGTGCCGCGGTCTCCTTTTTTCAACTATAAAACTCTTGATTTTTAACGCCAAGAGATCTCCTCCAATAGCACCACCCTTTCTAATTTTGCCTTTAACTCAGTCTTCCTAGATGCTTCCTCCATAGAAAGAACCTGCCCCTCTTGTGTCCTCTCTACATCCTGAAGCTCCTCTATCATAGCCTTTTTACGATCTCCTACATCACCAAAAGATTGAATATTCCATAGCTTTAAATCATTTTTTAGAGCTTTCAGTTTACCTGCAAAAATGAAGCTAGGAGTGCCATTAAACAGATAAGAATCCCACCATTGCCTAACCCTCTCCACAAAACCTTCAGTTTTCAGCCACATATTTTCAAACTTGAAATACCGATGCCCACCTTGAATACCTCCACCATTGCCTAACCCTCTCCACAAGATCGAGGTTGCATACTTGAACTCACCTCCTGCAACCTCTGTGAACCTCCTCCTCCTCCCCTGTTAATCTTAGTTTTTCCTTCCAGAGAGATCTCTCCCAGTGCAACAGCCATATTCCTCCAACCCCTCCCCTCCATATCTTCAGGGATGAAGATGAAGTTACGTCTTCCACCTCCACCATATTCCACCAGCGCCATAAACCTTCCTCGGGCATTTGCGCACCTTTGTGCTATAAAGTTTCTGTCACCCTCCCTTTTCGTCGCATACAGCTCCTTCATCCCACTCCTTAGGCTTTCCTCTAAGGTTTTAATGAACCATTGCACCACAGCTTTCCCAAGTCTTAGCTCCTTCATTACCCTCCAGCTCCTCTCTGTGATGAGCACCGAGCCTCCCTCCTTCATCAGAACAAAGACTTTTGATTCAATGACTAATATTAACGGACCCCCCAAGATTAGCAACAAAAATCCTATGCATTCTAAACAACCTCAGAACACCCCACACTCCTCATCGACAGATGTTATTCCCACTTATTTTAAAGCCCTACATCTATTTATAAATATCATTATTTTGCCATAGAGTTAACTCTTGCAGGTGTAACAAAAGTTCTATTGATCGAGGGTATATATTGTAATGCAAAAGTACGGATCTCCCTGAGTTCATTTGGAAATTATAAGAAATGGAGGAAGACTAAATTTCCTTTGGACAGTTTTGATAAGACAAATATTTGGGAGAGAGACTCACAATTCTTTCAAATGCTATGCGGTTTTCCTCACTTCGTGGGAAACCATCAATAAGAAATTTATGATTGTCACTCAATTCCATCTCCCTTCGTATCAGTCTGACCGTCACTTCTGAAGGAACAATCCGTCCTTCTTTAATTGTGTCAAGAATCGTGGATCTGAAATTGTGATTCCACCGTCAAAAAAAAAAATCATAAATTTGACAATGTGCTAAAAAAGATATTCTGAATAGGGAAGATGAGGCATCATCACCCAGATTCACTATTGCGAGCTATTTCCCTCCTTAACAGATCTCCTGCACTAAGATGTTTAAATCCAAAAGTGTCTACAATCTTTGCACATTGTGTACCTTTTCCACTACCAGGGCCACCTGAGAGTACATGAAAAAAATTATTTCAGCTTAAAAGCAATTAAATTCTCAGCATTTCAACAATTTTGCAAGTTATATTTACAGGAGAGCATCTATTTATGCAATCTTCACATGCGTTTTTTCTCAGGGAAAAAAATGTGTTAAATGCTCTTTTATGTTTTCATTTTATGTCATAATTTGCTAGTCAAAAAATAATTTGTTTCTGTCAGGGGAGTGTTTAGAAGCCCAGGTGGAGGGGCTTAGAAGAGAATTTGCTTTACTGCATGTTGATGGAAAATGTGTTGCAAAGCTTAGTTGACATACTCTACACACATCCAACATTGAGGATGCAAGAACTGATATTTTCCCTGCTATTCTACTATGTTGGTGTGTCAACAGACAAGCCATTGACAGTATGCCACAAACAAGCAGCATAAAAATTGGTACGCTAGTGACATTCCAGATATTTTATTGACCTATTGACCATACTAATGATTTTTAGTAAAATTTTGTTAATAGAAAACAGTAGGCCTAGCCCAGGTACATAGGAAGTATGCATGAACCCTACTAATGATAAGTCGAGACTTATCAAAATACCTACCAAAGTTACTAGCAAAGCACGTTTTCTGCAGTATGGTCTAGAAACAATGATGTTTCTTGGCATTAATTTAGCCCAAATGCCGCAAGCTATGGTAATACGTTTCCTGCCTTTTACCATTTGCTTAAAAGAGTGATTAATAACATCCAGTTCTTATTAATAAATCTCATGTCTGATGGATCATCTACAACCAGCATTTGTAGCTAAGTGGTATTCATTTTTCTTCCTCTCTTAGAGTTTGTGTGGTTAGGGAAGAAGTATTTATCTAAATTCTTAACTTGGAAGAAGTAAAACGCTCAACAAGCAGTCAGTGCAAGACGCAAACATGAATTAAGCCTCAAGAGATGAAATCAATGTGAACTAAGTTGTGACATCTGTTTCGACTTTCTTCAGACCTCATGGCAAGCACTCTAAAGGAATAATTTAATCATGTTATCTTCAAACAGGAAGGATTCATAACAGTCTATATATGAATCCTTTCCCACAAAAAAAATAAAATAAAAAATCCCATCCATCTCTCAGTCACCCAATAACGAACAACTATTACCTAAGACAAAAGTTATGAATGGAGTGCTATCTTTGGAGGATATTCCATGATTTACCTGCATGAAAATAAGAAACAAACAATAAATGCTTTCCTTGAAATTAACTGAGACAATGAAGCTCAATAGCCAGAAACTTTGCAAATAGGCCCCTGGATGATAAACAATGAACTTTACCGCCCCACCTAAGGTAGGTGCAATTCGATCAAATAATTTAAATAAAACATTTCTACAAATTGACAACTTAAGTAATTAATACAATTCAAATTACGAACTGACAAGATTGACTAAAAGATTTGATCCTCTACACTGGCTGGCAACATTACTCTACCGTATCATTTACTTGGGCTCAATACAAGTGTGTAAGAATGCAACCTCCACACACCATATAGAAAGAGTAGTAGCAACTACAGAAGAAAACCATACAAATAACAGGGAGTACTAAAATATCAATTGCAGGCCACATAGAGAATGGATATAATCTGTTGTTCGATGACTCCATCAATATCTGAAACAGACTTATGCCAATCTTGACAAAACAACATGCATATTGACATTAGAAGGCAAGTCTATGTAGCCTATGATTTCACCAGGTTTTAACATGGCTAGATGTTGTTGTTACATGATTCCATCAATATCTGAAACAGACTTGACCTAAACAAGACTTTGTCAAGTACGACATGTTTTTCGTTCAAAATCCAACATTTAAAACATGGCATTTAGCATAGGCATTAAAAGAACATCTCTACCATAGTCACCAAAATTTTCAAGCTTCAGCACAAAAACCATAATTCGTTGGAAAAGTTCGAACATAGAAACAATAACTAGAAACTAGTAAACACTTTGGCACAACTGCAAAAAGCAATCTTTATCATAAAAGTTACAGCAACAACGAAATAGAATTGCTATAGTACCGGGATGGGTGCCTCTGTGGTAAATGACTCCCAAATCTTCAATGTTGGTCCCAACTACAGTCAAGATTAGAAACATAAAAGTTAAAAGAAAAAAATATTTGTAACTGTGAATTGTGCAACCGCCGCGTAATCGAAAATTAATTTTTTAATAGTAGACCCCACTCTTTTTTAAAGCGATTACGCGGCATTTACGCACTTCATAATTGTATGTAGAATTACTCATCGGAGATCTTAAAAACTGATAAAGTTTCCACCTGCGGGTAAATATAAATGGATGCAAATTAATCATCCAAAATATCAAGCAACTTACAAGAATACAAGAAACCGGCTGCTCTTCAACCCTCATTGTTGTCCCAATTTTAACACTCCTTTTTTAACTACCAGAAAATACTCTCTTGTATACTTCCTGGGCATAATTACGTAAATGATAAATTCTTCTTACTTATCAAAAAAGAAACTGCCAGAAAATACATTTCAATATGGCTGGTTGGAACCACGCGAAAATATACCACCACGTCGTGGCCAAATGCAGCGCTTCTTCAAGCTTAACCAATTTCAAGCTTGAAAGCTAGTCTAACATTGCTAACGAATTTACAGGTGGGATCCCACCCAATTGCTCCGCCTGATTATAAAACTACAGGAAGACATATCAGGACGCTTCTAATGCCCTTATCTCACTTCTTGGCTTCGCATGGTCTCAGGGAAAACAAATTATACTACTATGATCAAGCAAAGTCAGCTCTGTTTACAAACAAAACTAAGCTCAAGATCTTTTTTTTTTCATCGAAGGTTTCTCAGCAGAGTTGTTACCTGGCTGAGAGTGGATGATTTGGTGGAAGAAATGAATGGGGAAAATGAAACCACGCGCCTCCACATCTCTCCCGTCGTGTGTCTCTCTATCGGGTGCTCTTGATCTGGGTTCTTTGATATGGTATCTGTTCAGTGACGCATTACGTCAACCGAGAAGTGCGCAAAGTATGCCCTCCACAAAAACGTGTACTTACGCACGTTGGCATCGCCAGGACGAATGAGTTGCTGACCCGAGGTGAACAAGGGACGCGTGGGCCCCCACTAAACTGCTTCTCTTTCTCACTCTTTTCACTTTCATTTTTTATTTTTGATTTTTATTTCCTAATTTGGGCCGAGCTGGTCACTCGCCCTGGGCCTCCCTGCCCAAAGTAATGGCTTGGATTCGAGTTCGGTTCTAATTAAGTTTGGTATGAGAACCCGTGATCGTTAGTTTAGGCGATGTTTGGCAAAGAGTTTTTTAAAAAAATTTCAAAAGTTTTCTTATTCCCGATCTAAACATTTATGTAACAATAAAATTTTCTTCAAAATATCATACCAAATATTCGTAACAAACCAAGATTATAAAATAATTCTCTTACTTAAAATTTTACAACTTTGCATTCAATTGGTTACTTAGATTGAGCAAAATGACAAAAATACGACCGGCTCAATTTGGTATGTGACATACAAACCATAAGGCCATGACAGTATGTAGAAAGCCTCCAAGATTAAAAAAAAAAAAAATTTCAACCTCATAACTTTGCATTCAATTAGTTTGTTATTTAGTAAGAGCAAAGTGGAAAATGAGAAAATATATTTGCAACTATAAATTGTGCAACCACCGCATAATCGTTTTGAAAAAAATGATTAAAATATGGGATTCACATGAAAACAATTAATTTTTTAATAGTGAACCCCACATTTTCAAAACGATAACACGACGTTTACGCACTTCACGATTGTATGTAGAATTACTCGTAGAAAATATGTTATTAGCTCCGTTTGGCTCGAGAACATAGGATACATACTATAAGGTCATGGTAGTATTGTAGGAAGCCTACAAGATAAAAACTACAACAGTATAACTTTATAATTTTGCACTCAATTGATTTGCTAGTAAATTTTTTTTTTTTTTAAAAATCTTATTCTTAAAATAGTTTTATTATTTATATATAATTAGTCAATGTATAAATACATTGCATACTGTGCAATCATGAGAGTCAATAAAAAAGTCACGATACAAATATTATCTTATGTTAATAGATGTAACATACTTTTATTTTAGTGATACATTTAATGTGTCAATAAATAGGCTTATAAGTAGAGTTTTCTTCTTTTTTTTTCCTTCCCCCTAAAATATTATAGCTTTAAATGGAATTGACTAAATCATAGCGATATTAGGTAATTTAACAGTAACAATAATTTGGGTTTGAAAGTTCTGAAAAGAAAGAATAAATCATCTGGAAATTAGGTAATTAAAATAAAACTAGACAAAATAAATCTATGAAGAGCAAAGATTGGGTGGGATTCTAAGGGCTGACGAAAGGAGTGATGGAAGACAGAGTAAGCATGAAAACGAAGGAACTAGTTTGATGCAGCGGCAGCCTTTAGCTAGCTATGAAAATTTCATTTTATAAAAAGATGAAGATGTAGTTTTTAGTACTTTGATCAGTTGATGTTAGCTAGCTTTGTCATGTGGTTCAGTGGGTACACCACTTTCCCCACCTTTCCACCATCCATGCTCGATCCTGGACCCCACCTCTAATCTTTGGTCCCACGTTGCTTTCCTAAAAGTGATAGGTGGGCCACCCACTCCTCTCTATCCTCTCTCTTTTAGGTTCCAAGACAATTTCATGAGTACTGAGAAAATAATTTCTAAATAATAATAAAGTTAATAATTTGATAATATGTTACAAAAGTTATTTTTTTAAACATACTGTCTTACGACCGTACGTTGATTCTAATTTTAAATTGAATCTAATATTTAAATATCTAATTCTCGAATTATTAAGCTTATCTTAACTCAAAACATCTTTACATGTAAAATTTATAATATTTTTTAACTTTTCATAAATACATGTAACTCATCTAAATATCTAAACACATAAAAACTCATGATTTTAGATAGGTCTTACAAAACTCACTTCACCATATCAACTTATTATTATTTATAGAGAACTCAACTTATCTCAACATCCAACAAAGACTGCTCTCTTCGGCCTCCTGCACTCCCAGTTATATACGTACAAGCGATTTTCTTTTTTAATTTATTTTCATGACCACAGCTCCTCTTCATGTCACGAGCTCAACAATATACAAAAGGATTGAGACCCAACACCAAATATATACGATGTTTATTCTTCCCCATTACGCGAAAGTCTCTTAATCCCAATCAATTGATCTATGAATGGTATTTACAAGGACTACGAAAGCTTTTTAATTCGTTTTACAATGACATTAATTTGATCCTTATAAACTGGCTTCGACTTTTGGAATTTCTAGGCCGAGTCTCTTGTCAATGTCTAAGCTTCGTCTATATAATCACATTTGACACACTTCTCCATGCAAACTGCATGACTTTTTTTTATATATATATTTTAGAAAAATCTCTAATGTCAAACAAGTATTTGGACTTCCTTTATCAACTTCCTTTTTTTCTTTTTCTTGTGCCAAAATACATCGAGTTTTTACTATAGACACTGCATTGATCGATAATCACAGAAATATTCCATCTGGTGAATAAAAGACTTATGAATAACATTTTTAGTAGACATCATTATAGATGTCATGACTTAATTTGCAAAGACTTTAGTAAGAATAATTTTTAAATATTTTGATGAGAATAATGACATGCACAAAACGAGTTGGAGACTGGCTAACCTCCAAAATAGACATTTGATTTCTCCCAATTAAAGAAAGGTAATTCCCCTCCCCATGTATATAAAGGTGGGTGGGGTGGGGCTTGGGTCCTCCTAAAGTTGGTGGATTACAAGGCTCTAGACTAGTAGTGATGGGGAGGCAACCTTGCTGTGACAAGCTTGGAGTGAAGAAAGGGCCATGGACAGTTGAGGAGGATAAGAAATTGGTCAATTTCATCCTCACCCACGGCCAATGTTGTTGGCGTGCCATCCCCAAGCTCGCCGGACTCTGCCGCTGCGGCAAGAGTTGTCGTCTCCGCTGGACTAATTACCTCCGGCCGGACTTGAAGCGAGGCCTTCTCAATGAAGACGAGGAACAACTTGTTATTGATCTTCATGCCCGTCTTGGCAATAGGTGCTGCCATCTAATTTCTTCTCATGATCTTTGTGATCACACTTAGTTTTTTGTTTTTTTCTGTTAAATCTGAAAATTTTGGCCGTCAGCTTTAAGTACTACGTGATCTAGTTGTGTGGAAACACATGCATGCATGCGAAGAAAACTGATCAGACTAGCTAGAGATCACCAGAAAACCTTAAATTTCGACTTGTTGGAATGTGAGTATGAAAACATGAAGTAAAGATGATAACGTTATGATGCATTGATATGCCCAACTGCTGACTTATTTTTCGTTTTCCAATGCATTCATAACGCCGATTTATTTTCATTTTCCATGGTTGTATATATTCACAGAAGAAAATTTTGATTTCAATCCAAAGAAGCGAGTAAAAGAACTAGCTAGGTTTTTTACTGCACATATGTATCTGTATACACGTGAATGAAAAGCTAGGAATATGGTCGGAGATGGTGCGGGATGCATGTACGTCCAAAAGCCCCTTACTATTTTTTGAAGTTTATGATCATATGGCTACAAAGAAGTTTGATTTTATAGTAGTGAGAGTACTGGATGATAACAGATGATCATTATGGCCCTAAAAAAGTATTAAGTGCTAGCTTATAACAATAACAATTCCAATGGAGAACATGTTCTTCAATAAAGTTAGTGTTTCTCTTTCTCGCTTCCCTTTAATTTCTCTCCTTAAAATACTGTTGCACTTTCATTTTCTTTAGGTGGTCGAAAATTGCTGCAAGATTACCCGGAAGAACCGATAATGAGATCAAGAATCATTGGAACACCCACATCAAGAAAAAGCTTATCAAAATGGGTATTGATCCAATTACGCATGAACCTCTTCATAAAGAAGCCAACACCCCACAAGACTTATGTCACGCTAATGATCAAAGAGATCATGTCGAAGTCACTCGTCAGAATTCACCAAAAGTAGATGATCACCATGTCTCCTCCAATGATAATTCTAATGCCCCAACTGGAAATCCCTCCACCGCTGAGTCTCTTCGATGGTCGAACCCCGGAGACGACGACCTCTTGATGAGTTACATCTGGTCCGAGACATTTGTAGATGATTCATTCTGGAACCTCTCAGGCACTAGATCAGAGAGCTGCAGTAACTTTGGATTGCCATCATCAGAGGATAACTCCGAATGGTTGTTGAACTCATGCAAGGATTTTGGAGAAGATTTTGGGCTTGGTCTGTTCAGTGAAATGGACATCAACTCTCTAGACATGGGTGGCAAACACTGACTGAAAAGGTTCAAAAGGCACCAAGGGGTTCAAAAGTGGGGCACTTTTTGGTTCTGCTTCCACTTTCCAATTTCATTTTCATTTATTTGAGAAAGTCTTAGAGATCACAGAAACTTATGCAATTAGAAAGCCTACAAGAATTCTGGTTGGTTGGTCACTTCAAGGATATGGGTATGCCTATATATTATGGATATGGATACGCAAGGATAATATTGCCTATCTTTCAAACTAAATGTAGCTAATAATGCGGTGGTACTGGACTGATTGGAGGCAATCTAGGGTTTCTAATTGCATAGGATATTAATGCAGATATTCTATATACCTATATATATACATGTTTTTCTTTTCAGATTTTAGAAGATGTAATGCTACGTACCAAAAGCTCCCCCCACTCAAAAGAGTTGTGTGGTTGAAGCACAGGACCCCAATATATGTAAATGATATTGCTCTCATGTAAGAATCATGTGTATAATTAACGCTATAGCAAGCAATTACTAAAATAAGATCGAGTAAGTAGGGAATATTAATCCTGAGTTGATCCCAGGAAATATCGTGTACTTTTTATCTCTATTTGCAGTGGCATCATGCATTAAGTATATATTTCTTGCCCTTAAAATATTAATGACCGAGTCAGTATCGGAAGACGCTCCAATTGCCCAACTTTTGTGCGCATTGCTTTCAGGTCATGCTTGTCATGTTATTGGTGAAACGACCAAGTTTTAGCCACAAAAAGTAACCCAAATATGAGTGGGCATGCACTACTTTTGTGGCCTAGCAATGATCTTAATTATGTAATTCTCCAGTTTACAACCAGATACATGTGAATCAATGAAACATAGCTGCTCGTTATTCCCCAGAGGAATGATGGTTTTTTTTCAAGCAAGCAAATTTCATTAGAAAATAAAAAGATGATAGATACATGAGGAGGGGTGGGGTTTCCCAACAAACACCCCAGTAAAATAACCACAGTGCAAAAGTGATGGAAAAAAGGAAAATGAAACGGGTTTTGGGACCAATTTCTTGGTCCCCACCCATGCCCTACAAAGAATGAGCTATCTTAAAAGATTGTTTTTAAGTAAGCCACCGCTGGAGGCAGTGTAAGCTATGGGTGCACTGCAATTTGTTGTCTTGAGATATTTTTTGGAGATATCCGTAGTCTCTTTTTCAAGATCATCGATTAGGGAAAATGATAAAATAGTAGAAAGACCGGTATCGGATGGACTGATCTACGGCGGATCATCTATCTTTTTTGCGCCTTTGTGGTGGGGCGTGGAGGCCACACGCCGATGGTTGGGAGGTGAGGTGGGGCAAATCTGAAAGATCGTGAGGTAGGGAATCTGCTGGTACGACGCAAGTAGCCAGCAGAGTCGTCGAGGCATGGCGGCGAATAAAGACCATGCACGTGAGGGTCACGCGCAAAGACTTTTGGCACAGTTCCGCGTCGTCCTAGTAGACCGATGGCAGTAGGGTTGCGTGGTGGGGCGCGTGTTGACTGATGGTGGCCGGAGTGCAGTATATCTAACGAAAATCAAACCGATAGAGGGGAGGAGAGAAAAAAAAACACTACCATAGAAGTATATTCACACTATGGTAGTTGAAAGGAAATGGAGATGGAAAGGAGGGTGGGAAACATATTCACACAGCTCTCACCCTCCTTTCTGGCAGAAGCACTCGAAGTAATTTGAATTTTTTAGAAAAAATGAAGGGTTTCTCTTTCTAGAGAGAAGGCGAGACAAAGGAATAAGGAGTAGAGGAATAATGGTTGAATTGCTTTCTTCATTTGGTAAGTAATTATGTTGCTGATGTTTGATGACACGAAGCCACTTAAATTTTACCGCATCAATAAGCGTGATGGAACTCGAAGATAACGAGCTCTAAGAAGAAAGCTAAGTTTGCTAAAGCCACAAAAGGAGAATGCATAGGAAGACAATCCAACCTAAATCCTGATATCATTGAAAAAAAAAACTTGAAAAAGGGTCACAAAATGATGAAAAAGTACCCTAAGTTTTAAAATTGATCAGTATGCACGATACGCGTGAGAACAATTTGTCATTTCATTAACATCTAGGTACAATATCGGTGACATTATTTCTGACATATGCATGGGCAATTTGTCAGTTATTCAAATGATACTATACTACGCGCACTTCCACTTCACCGCCAAACTAGCAACAATGTTACAACAGCTGATAAGAAAAAACCAGCCTTGAATTTGAATGACCACAACAATATAATCCACCATTTGAAATCTTTGTGGACAGAGTAAAGGGAAAGTAAAACGCCAAATCACATCGTTGGTTTGGTTTCGGATTTTCATTGGGTAATGTTACAGCATTCTATTGCTCGATCCTTCTAAAGACTAAAATGAAATGAAATCGGGGGGCCCGCGAGGAAGTGTTGGGTATTGTGAATGAGTGACATCATGTTCTTCATATTTTGTAGAGCCCTGAATACAACTTTCGTGTACTTCATATTTTGTAGAGCCCTGAAACAGAGTAATTGGCACGCTGAGGTGTCATTCATATTTTGTGGTGCTTCTGAACGACACCATGTTCTTATTTTCTGGTAAGTGTTGGGTTTTTACATATGTTGCCAAAATATGTTTCAGGAAGCATCCCATAGAAGCAGTAACATGTCCTCAAGAACCATGAGAGCATAAGCAAAAGAACAGTCTTCACCAGCAATCTAGGATTGAGCGACAATATGACATTTTTTATGAATGTAGAGGCTAGGATTGAGGAATATAGCAATCATATTAAATTTTGATGACTCTCTTGTTAGATATCTGGTATTGAGAACAACAAATACATCACCAAGAAAAATCCATGCAGCAAGTCATTATTTATAATCTCCTATTGTATGCGCAGGGGGTGATGGAAAACCCATGGCTTTCTCTCAATAGAACTGCAATTCTTAAAATGGAAGACCGAATGATACATACAGTAAAAGTAAGAGAAGAGCTATACCGGCTTCTTTTATCTAGCAATAAGCTGGTCAATATGGACGGAGACTTCGACATATCCTTGCCATCAGGAAGAACAACTGCTATTCTAGAAATAGAAGGCATATCAGATCAGATGAGCCTTTCCTTGAACTCTTAAAGTTGAAGATTTTCCTCCTCCAAAAATTAAATACAGACTGATTCCATGAAAGGTGATGAAAGCTAAGCAGAAAGCAAAAGATGACTTGATGCCTCATAGGTGAAATCAAAAGGATTGCAAAGTAACCATGGAAATGGTCATGGAATGGATGATTTGGAGGCTTCTGGCAATTCCTTGGTGTTCTTCACAACAAGATCGAAATTGATAGAGGCCAGCTGAGACAAGTTCTGAGAACACAGGAAGCATTTATCAAAAGTTCCATAGTTTAGACAGAACGCTAAGAATGAAAACAACATATTTCTTTCCTGTAATGCTGAAATATAAGTTTATGAATGCAGGGAAGGGAATATAAAACTCTTCACTAATATTGAAAATGAGAAGTATTGAAAATCAACTCCCAGAACACCAGAATAATATATAAGTAAAGTTTTCAAACCCCTATCACATAGTACATAAGTATACTCGGCTCATGTTGAAAAAGACATAAGCAAAATGCAAAAGTTTCATTTTCATGCACATCTGATGTTCCCTGATGATCAAAGGAGAATACCTAGGTGAGGGAGATCTTACCTTGAACGAGAAATTACTAAATGAGTAATTCACTGCAAGGGTTGGACAATTGAAGTCTGCCAGACTACCACATTCATCACCCTGGTTCACAGACATGTAATGGTAAGAACATCATATAATGACACGATGGTAAGTGGATAAAAAAGACAGCTCGTACAAGTTTGCTAATAATTTCTTAGGATCTTCAGCTTCACTTAGATATTTGGATTTGACCAAGCCGTGACTCCACACAATTCCTTATGAATTTGGGTTTCTAAAATTAAATTACGTCATAGCACAGCTAAGTATATTTTGTAAGCATTTTGATAATTATTTCATCACAACTTGGTCTGCTATGAGAGCAACTGATATCAACTGGAATCAGGGTCACCCTTTGGCTTATTGAAAGCGACAGTGCATAGACATACAAGATCACATATAGGAAGCAAGCCTACATCTTCATCATGCTCATTGCTGAATGATCTGCTGCTGCATGTTTCACTCAGGTCATCATGGTCACAACCTCCAACTCTATGATCATCTTCTAGATTCCATATGTATCGGCTCATAAAGTAACTTGTATCATGCGCTTCTACTGTTGGTATGAACATAGCCTGCCGCCAATTAAGAGTGCTTTTAAAAATCACATCTTTGTCAATAGTTATCTTTAAAACCAACTAAGTCAGATGAAAGGACCTTTTGCCTTTCAAGTGTGTCCCAGTTAATATCCTTGAAGAAAGAATGTTGCTTCACCTGCCAGGAAGGTCAAGGTTCTCCTTAGTTTTTATCATCACCGTGACTAGCAAATAAGATTATGCCGATTGGCCTTTAAAAATTTACCTCTTTGGCTCCTGTTGCTCCTAGTCTTTGCACTGGATTTTCAGTCAAAAATCTGAAATGGAAAGCAATCTAGGGTAATATGAAGAGAAGAAGTTTCCTAATTCCAGATTAGAAGCAGGCTTCATAAGACAAATCAATAACATAACTAATATACTGGTCTAGGTAATGTAGCCAGCCACTGCCAGCCATAGAAAGTAACCAAGAAGCAACTGGCAATCAGACTATTTGGGAAATTATCATGTAAAAAATTTAAACTTGGATTAGTAGTGTGCTAGATGAGTTAGGTTAGCAATTTATTAGCAAGCACATGATTTTAGCGGCGACAGTTTCCTAGGTTGATGGGCAATAGCAGACCTGGAGTAGGTTATATGCTTTGTATGGGTGCTGTAATTGATAAGACTGCATATTCCAGCAACAATGCAAGTCACACCAAATATCGAGGCAATGTTGAACAGCTAAGATTGAAACTTCTCCAGCGGTAAATTTTATAAGATGACCACAGTTAGCGTTTTTCTTAGGCCAAGAAAATACAAAATTGATTGAAAAGCCCATGAGTAACAGTAGCATCACAACGCATAATAAAATAAAAAATGTTGGAAAATGATAAAGATCCCGCTGGGAGATCCCGTTTCAAAAAAATTTTTATTTCTTAGTTTTTTTTTTTTTAACATAGTGATTAAGAAAATGTTATTTAATGATATTGTAAATTTTTTTTAAAAAAAAATATTTAAAAGTGTTATAAAAATAATGTGAAAAAAACACTATTATTAAATAATATTTTCTTAATCACTACATAAAAAAAACTAAAAAATAAAAAATAATAATAATAATAATTGGAACGGGATGCTTGAACGGGATCCCCCAGCGGGATCCCTAGCATTGCCCAAAAATGTTTATTCTCCTTCATGGTCGCTCTAACTCAATGGTTTGCACCATTAACTTCAATAGCGTCTCAGTTTTGATTGCATAATGAACACGAGGAATCTCTGAAAATCTGCCACATATTCATTATTGAGATATTCTGAGGAGAAACGATTGAGAAGTAGCCAATAGTAGTAACAGTAGAATCTCTGCAAGGCAGCTACTGAGTAGCACAAAGCATGAGGAAAAAAGTTCTCCTAATGACTGACGAGATGACCTAGGAAGAAACCGAGTCATTTTGATTTGGAAAACAAGACTTTCGAAACGCACTTGACAATTCTCTTCAGATAACAAGACTAGCCCATAAAACTTGGGAGAAGAAATCACAGATATTACAACAGTACCCTAAGGTTTTGTACACTCAGGAAATGCACAAGCCAATTATAAGTCTTACTTGTCAATCAAATCATACGCTTCATAGCTCATCTCCTCAGGTATCTTGGGCCAAGGAATATCTCTGTTTATTATATTGTCAAAAATTTGCTGCAAATAAAGAGAATTCATTGGTAACAATTGCATACTCTAGACCCATAATTATACATAACACTAAATGATGTAATCGCTGTTTTAAGGTTCAAAAGAGTCCATTTATAAAGAAGTAAACCACAAAACCAGTATGTAGTTTTGTAAAGAGTTAACTTTAGTCTTTAATGAGCAATAAAGTCATGGTTACAGTACAAAAAGAACAACCAACGGAAGACCTACAACAGCAACATACAAAGTGCCAAGATATGTACCGAAATGCAAAAGAAGATTTGGGAAGAAAAGAAAGGGAAGTAATTTTCTTAATAGGAGAAAAAAAAGACAAATAACTACAATGAATGGCACAAAACTGATTGTACGTAATATTTCAACTTTTGGGAATCTGTATACTGTAAAGAAACCCTCTAAATTAATGCCATAATTCTCAATCTGGTGACGATTGTATACAGATAGCCTACCTGTGGATGTTCAGCATTGAATGGTGGGACACCGACAAGCATCTCAAAAATAATTACACCCACAGACCACCAATCTGCAGTTGCACCTTCAAGAAGAAGAGTGTGGGAAAATAATAAGACCGAACTGAAGAACGTTGTTTGTCAGTAGATGATATAATATCTAATCAGCAGATAAATTGCTAACCATGTCCCATGCCAAGAAGTATCTCGGGTGCCAAATAATCAGGAGTGCCCACAACTTCCTGCTTTTGGCGCTGTTCTCTTTTCATTGAAGATTGACTTTTTAGATCATCATCTCCAAGAAAACCATTACGACTGACCGATGGACGCAAGTCATCTGTGCTGTTAATAAGGCCAACCTTTGAAAGCCCAAAATCTGTCAACTGTAACAGAAGGGATTAGAAATTTGTGAGAAGAAACATAAAAACTTAGCAGCATAAATACAAAAGAAAAGGAGAAATATCACAATTAAGCCCGTTTGGATTGAGTATTGAAATAACTCATATCTTCTCATTATTATAACTTTTTTAAATTTTCACATAAAATATATTAAATAATTTAATTTTTTTAAATTTCAAAACAATAATAATATTAAAAAATAATATTTTAACAATATTTTATTCAATTCATCTAAAATCATCTCAACTCATTTCATCTCAACTCTCAATCCAAACAAGTACTAAATGTAGAAAAATAGAACACATACTTCTCCACGAATAAATTAAAAGACAAGAAACATTAAAAAAAAGGAAAACTGCTCGTCTCTGATGATGCCTTAGAACTCAAACATATTAGATAAGTAGCTCTCTCTGATAATTTGTGGATGAGAGGAAAACTGCTCGTCTTCAAATATAGAGGTTGGTGAAGATAGAAATTCAATAATGAAAAAAAGGAGTTAAATATTTGACGGAAATATTTCATCTTGAATCTCCGCAACGTACCTTACATGATGAAAAGGTCAGATTGAGTCAGGTTTTTCGAAAGGAAATTGCTAGGAGTCCTGAGGTCTCGATTATTATAATTAATAAAATATTTTTTAATACTTTTATAATTTTTTTTAAAATGTTTAAGGAATTAAGAAAATGTATGAAAAAAATAAACATCTTGAGATCCAGAATCGGAATCCAATATCAATAGACGTAGCACTACCCTTTTCGAAATAATTTAGGACCAAGATCTCTCTCTGTGCATTGTATCAATTAGTTTTAAGCATACTTCAGGTCATATCAATTAAGTTTTATATGAGCAGCTCTTAATAAAATTATCAGATTCTATAAACCTAAATTGTCTTATAAAACGCCAGAAATATTAACTATTGCCAATTTGTATTGATTGAGCTTAAATGCAAACTACTGACCTTGATGTGACCATCTTGACCAATCAACAAGTTGTCTGGCTTCAAGTCTCTATGAATAACATTTAAAGAATGCAAATACTCCAAAGCAAGAATCTGAGGAAAATAAAACATAACTTGTACAGTTGTACTACTTGTGAGCCGAGATAGATTCTATGCAAATATAAAACAAATAAGGATGTATGAATGTCCCTACAACTTCTGCAATATATACACGGGCCATGTCTTCTTCCAAGCAGCCTAGATTTCTCAACAAAGAGTAAAGATCTCCACCATTTAAATACTCCATTACCAAATAAAGATTTTCCCTGCATGTAAAGGAGTAGAAAAATCGGACCTGTCCGTCATCACATTACATACACATTAGAAGTGTATATCTCTGTAAAATGCAGTCTCAATGATTTCTACATTGTGGGACCTGCTTACCACGAAGGGATTGCGAAGTGATATAAGGATGTTGCGTTCCGCCAAAATGCTTTCAACGGCATTTTTGCGAATCATATCAGCCTTCTTTAAAACCTGTACAATATTCAGAACGTATAAGAGACTTTGAGATAAAGATTGCCACAAGTCTCAACCATATGCAAGCAATTGACACTTTCAGACCACGTGAATATACACGCAGTAACAAATATCCTAACGAACGTAGAAAGATGCAATGACTCGTCTATTTGAAGTTTCGAACTACTCGCTAAATCATGCATTAAAAAATCTCCTAGAGCTGAGGCACTGAATTCACAAGTCTTCGAGAAATCAAAGAGAAACATTTTGGTCCGTCCTTGTCACATATATACCCTTAATCGTACTATTGCATGGTGGCAAGGCAGATATGTCCAATTACAGAATCAATAAAAGCCTATCCTATTAACTTTCGCTTTTTCAGCCATTTCAGGTCGGTAGGGAAGCTGACCTTTATAGCAAATAAGTCACCCGTTGCTCTTTTTCGGGCAAGAAACACTCGTCCAAATGCCCCTCTACTAATTGGTTTTATTATTTCAAAGTCTTCTATTGATGTCCGGTCCTTAGAACATGGATCAATAGGACTTGCACGTAGACTACGGACTGTATCATCTTCCATCGAGCTTTCTTCGTCAACAATGGCGTTTGGGTCTACTTTTTCATCTTCTATTTGCCCACAAAGATCTACATATTTCTCCCTGTAAATTTCAGGATGACAAACACGAAATTAAAGGAAATGGGATCATATGTAGAGATGCTGGACTAGACACAATGCATAGATAACTGGGGATATGGTCTAACATCAAAACTTGACTCACTGCAATAGTTTCTCTATACGTCTTCCAAAAGTCTCTACAACAAGGGCATCCACCTTTCTGTCCTGGATGGCATATTTTAGGTCTTCTAGTCGGTCAATCATACACTCCAACGCACCGTAGTCACAATTGTTTACACTTGCAACAGAACGAGCAATATCCAGCAACTTGTTTATCTGTCATTCATGATTTGATTAACAAATGAAAGTCACAGCAAAAACAGTGTATAGATAAGAATAACAGCAAAAAAAGTTCGAAAGAATTTCCATCATTAAAAATCCAGAGAATCGAACTAGCTCTACCAGTAATGTTATTAAAACCTACATGTTAATCATCAAAACAATATATTAAAAGAATTCCATGAATTACAATAATTTATATAAGAGGGTTGCTAGATACACAAAAGGGTCCCTTTGGTGGCACGTCTCTTTCTATTTTTTTTCCTCCCTCATTCTCCCCCCTCCCGTGCCTCTCCCCTCCTCCCCTTTCCCACTAGGCTACCACCCGACCTCTCCCCGTGCCGGCGTTGTCTGTTGCCAGTGTGCTGAAGTTGTCTGTGCCCCCCCCCGGCGGGTGGTTCCTAACCACCCCAGCCAACGGGTGGTGGCCGCTGACCATGCAAGGCATGCACGAAACGTGCACGACAAGCCCACGGCACTACCGTGAGTTCCGTGTCCCCTTTGGCAGCGCTACTTGGAACGTCGAAAACTTCTGCTGGCTCAAGGGTGGTTCCTGACCACCCCGGCCAACTGACAGCGGCCGTCGACCATGACACAATGCACGGCAAGCTCACGGCACTATCGTGAGCTCCATGTCCCTGCCGAAGGTGTCGCTTGGATCGCTGGAAACTTCTACCCACCCTGAGGTGGTCCTCGACCACCATAGCGGGCAAGAGGAGGGGGGAGGAGGGGAGGGGAGATGCACGGGGAGAGGAAAAAAAAGAAGTGGGAGACGTGGCAGTGTGCCACATCAGTGTGTGGGATCCCTTTGTGGGATTCCTTTGTCTCTAATGTTTTTCTTTATATAAAAGGCTAAGTAAGATGAAAATCTATTAAAGATGCTTAACAATACAAAACAGAAATTGGAGTGTAATGAAGGAAAATGTTATTTAATGAAGAAAAAGAAAGCTAAGCGTTGATTACTGAAGATAAATAGTAAGGTTTCAGTACGTTATTTTCTTTTTTAAAATGAAAGGCAATAGGGCCTCTTTTCTTTTTGGGAACCCGGGGGGGGGGGGGGGGACGCGCGAAGAGTTTGAAGAGAAGCCAGATGAATATGATCCAAGAAAACAGTAAGCAAAATGGCGAACAGGGATATCAAGCCCCAATAGTCTAAAAAAACACACACAGCGGGATTGTAATATGCAAGGAAATGTTAATTTATCAGTTGCATGCATACCTGCTGATAATTCTCAAGCTCTGATAGTGTTCTCCGTCCACTCAAAATCAATTCAATCTGGCTAGTTCGTGGCGTTACTAATGGTGATCTTGGTGTCGAGCTTCCAGCTGGCGAGGATTTTGTGCATTCATCAGGTGTCATTTTAGGACGAGCTTGACATGATAGTTCAGGCAAAACGTTCAGGTCACCCATGACAAAGTTGTTATGAACATCGGAAGCAACATCAAGAATGTCTTCACAGCATTGATGAGACAAACTGTTATGCTTGGGTGACATGTCATCTAAGTCGTGCATGCTTGAAGTAGACACTCTAGCAACCTCAAAACTTCGTCTTGGAGTATCAGTGCTTCCAGGTGTGCTCTTTGGCGTCCAAGATTCCAGGATCCTTTCCAGAGTTTTGGCAACTCTTTCGAGCCGCTCATTAACAGTTAAGCCTTTCAAGTCACATCTATCAGAAACCGTACATATTTGAGAGTGCTCCTCTACATGGACAGTTGGTATTTCGACTTCACAGATACGACAGATAATTGAATTCTCATATATAACATTTTGCTGATCCCAGAGTCCCAGTGTTTGTAAACGTACAGAAGCCTCTGAATATTCAGGGTGGCATAATGGAGTATCCACGTTTTCAATATGGTAACCTCCACGAGTTTGTTTTGCATCCTTAAGTTGCACCTGATCCGGTTTATCCTTGGAGGTTGCATCAACAGCATCAGGGCCTTTCCGATTTTTGTCGGCAGCACCTGGAAGTTTCTTCCAAGATGACATTCTAAAGCTGCTTGAAGATGAATCAGCACTTCTGGCAGTGTCAACTTCCACGCCATCAGCTCCACTACTAATATCTTGATCTACTAGAACTTGCTTCTTAATCTGGCTGCCTTTTTCCTGCCCATGCGATTTCTTTGTCTGCTTCTTATTCAATTCCTTCCCACCCAATCGCCCAGAAAAGTCCTGCCGTGTAGCCCGAAAAACTTGTTCTGAGTAAACTCCAAGATCACTGAGTTGGTGAAGTCCCAGAATGTGATCTTGTTCATAACCACTCTCTTTCTGGAACTGCACAAGCCGGGTGCACCGAGTGAGGATAAAAAGGAGTCGTGTATGGGCTTGTTTGAGGATCCCCATAGGTAGCTCCTGACGCCGGTCATCCAAATTCTGAACAATGGCATCACACTTTACCCAAAATTCACTAGAAGACATCTTCGCACAGCGCTGTGCAGTGACCAATAAATCCTCCAAGTCCTCTTTCCATTTAGGGTGAAACTCTGAAGTCTTCTCTAGTATACCCACCAAATCTCCAGCATATGCACCTAAATCTGAGTTAACTTCTTCCTTTAACCTGTCAAATTTTGCCCTTATTGCCAACATAATCTCCTATATGGAAAATTAGAAGAAAGTAAATATATTGAAATGTGTAAGAGATGGCAACAAGAATAATAATTGGGCATCCATGGGGAAAAAACATTTTTTTTTTCTCCTTAATAACTAATCCAACAATGCATACACATACCTCCATGTGCCCGAATGCACGAGACTTCCAAACTGGAAATGGTCGAACCCCTTTGGAGTTGAGTTCATGGGAGAAGCTCTTGATATCAGGGGTTCTCTTCTTACGCCCACTTGTAACACGCAGTATTGCCTGGAAACGCGGGGATTGAATTTCCTTGGCAAAGGCCGCATGATTAGCCTGTATATATAAAACACCTCAATGCCATAAACCTGAGCTATCTATATTCTCCCAACAAACCCAAACTAAATAATAATATGTAGACATTGAAAACAATTTTTTCTTTTAGAAAAACAGCAGTATTATTCATTAACAATTCATTACCTCCAAACTCGGATTGAGTGGCAATGGGGCCCTCAGCGATCTTGATTCACTCCATTGAACCTTTTTCTCTACATATAGTTATAAATATATAAAAAACCAGTTAACTTTCATTTTCCTTTTCCGAGACAAAATTAATCCTGGTTTTAACAAAAAGTTGAAATTTGTTGTCAAAGCGATCTGCACCTTGCTCTAACAACGAGGATGTACGGTGATGCAAATTGGACAATTTGGTCGCGGGCGGGACGGCGGCCGTAGTACTGATCGAATCGTCTCCCAAATTTAAAGGCGCACCGATGGATGACGAAAACCGGAGCGGAGAAGGAGCAGA
This sequence comes from Juglans cinerea, assembly GCA_961763995.1. NCBI lineage: Eukaryota > Viridiplantae > Streptophyta > Magnoliopsida > Fagales > Juglandaceae > Juglans > Juglans cinerea. Next base: position 38,261,054 of record CAUIVZ010000002.1, on the reverse strand, counting down.
GCGAGTACGAATGCGGTTGAGCCCCAGAAAGGAAGCAAGGAGCACCGGCGCATCGGCATCGACGGGGTCTGATACGTCGGGGTTGTCATTGTCGTCGTCGCCCTCCTCTTTCTCCTCATCCTCATCTTCTTCTTGTCCTTCATCTAGATCGTCATCGTTTTGCGTAGTAAATTCATGGTTGGGGGAACCGCGGATTGGTATGTGAGGGATCTTGCGGAGCTTGGCTCGGGAGGAAGGAGGAGCCGCGGCGGATGGGGAGGAAGACGGCGTCGTCGTCACAGGAGCTAGAGGAGGAGGATGAGGCGGGTCGGACATGAGGGATCGGGTTGGGGTCCTTCATTGCATAATTTCAAGGGCTGTATGGGAGTGATATTTGAGGATGAGGGATCGGGAGGACGCGTTCGGAGAGTCAGAGAGAGATTTTCGCGGGAAGGAAGGTGGGTTAGAGGGCGACACGAAAGCGGGTCTCGGTGGGTTCAGTTTCAAAACGTGCTTCCCGCTAAGATTGTTTTGTGAGTGGACTATGCTCCGTGGGTTTGGTATGGGTCCCACACAGAATCTTTTTCAATTCCTGTCCGTACACGTTGCCCTTCCACGGAAACAGGACGTCGTTTATACAAGAGACGATAGTTATATATTGAGTAGGGTGTAATTACAATTTAATTATAAGATTTTAGTTTTCTTTTTGAATTTTAAATTTTATAATTTTAACATATCAATAATTAATATATGGAGAAATAAATTTAGCATTTTCCTTATATATTATACTACAGTGTTGGTGAAAAAAATCTAAAATATTATTATTTTTATAATTTTAGTGATTTAAACTATATTTAGATGTCGAGATGAGTTAAGTTGATTTGTGAATAGTAATATTTTTGTAGGTCTCATTGAGATGAGTTTAACTTTTTTAAGTTAAAATGTATGAAGTAGTTGAGATAGCTTAACTATTTTTATAAAAAGTTGAAAAGTAGTATGTATCATCAATGGAAAAATCTAATTGTAAGTGATTATGTGAACTAATACGCGCATCTATTCAATATAATTAGTCAGAAAGTAGATTTTATTGAAAATAATGCTAATTTAAATTTAGACTATGAATGCAACAATATTAGTACGCAGATTAGTACGCAAACTTGCTTATACATAGCAAAACTCATCACCAATTATTTGTTTGAGATGAGTTGAATTTGATTCAACAATCAAACACAATTCAGTGTATTAGTGAAACGAATTTACGAATAAATTTCTTGTATATAATCCAAACTGATTAATTTTTTATTCTATTTATAATGGGATTGAGAAGCTTTAATTTTATGTGTTCGATTATTTTAAGGCCAATTATAACACACGACTAACAACACTACACAAAAACCTGTTGAAATAGAGAGAATTCTGAAAAATCATAGAAGTATGTATTTCTGTGTGTATTAAACTATACAAAGGAAGCCTAGATATAGTAGAATATGGCCAAAGCAAATAAGGAAATACAACTAAAAGAAAATATTCTAACCTAGCATAATTATTGGAAAACAAAGATATGATCTAGCATAATTCTAAGAAATTAAGGATATGATCTAATATTCTATGTATATTCTAAGATACAAATATATACACTAACATCCCCCTTCAAATTCTTGGCGGGGAAGTCAACTGGAGTTTGGAGATAAGATCACCAAGTCAACCAGGTGAATGTGATTTCGTAAAAATGTCAGCAAGATTATCTTTAGAAGAAACTGAGTGTAACTGGAGGACACCATACTGAAGATGGTGGTGGATGAAGTGACAATCGATCTCAATATGTTCGGTATGCTCATGAAGCACATCATTGTGCGCAATCTGGATGGCACTACGATTGTTACAGTGAAGATGAGAACTAATTGATTGAAGAACACTCATATTTGTCAGAAGCCAATGTAACCACAAAAGTTCAGATATCGTGTCAGCAAGGGCACGATATTCAGCCTCAGTGCTAGAATGGAAAACAACGGACTGTTTCTTACTACGCCATGAAATCAAAGAAATGCCAAGTAAGAAACAATAACCAGTGGTAGAGCAACGATCAGTAGGATTACCAACCCAATTTGCATCAGAATAGGCCTGGAGCTCTAGAGAGGAGTGGGATGAGCAGTGCAGACCATGAAACAGAATACCTTTGATGTACGTAAAATTTGAAGAGCTACAGCAAAATCGGCAGATCGAGGAGCGCTCATAAATTGACTGACCAGATGAACATCATATGAAATATCAGGACTGGTGGCAGTAAGATAAATGAGACTACCAACTAACTGTCGATAAAGTGTTGCATCTGCAAGTGGGAAACCGTCAGTGGCCAGGAGCTTAGTATTATACTCAAGTGGGCTAGTGTCTATCTTGCTATCTATCAACCAAGCTTTGGAAAGTAAACCAGAGGCATACTTGGCTTGAGTGAGATAATGATCATCATGACTCGAAGTAATTTTAAGGCCGAGAAAGTAGTTAAGATGTCTTAAATCCTTCATCTCAAAATTCTGACTAAGAAAAGTTTGAAGATCTCGAATACCAACAATATCATCACCAGTAATAATCATATCGTCTACATAGAGAAGAAGCAGGACAATACCTACCCCAGTAGTGCGAAGAAATAGTGCAGAATCATATGGGATAGAAAAAAAAAAAAAAAAAAAAAAAAAAACCTTGTTGAGAAACCATTGACTGAAATTTGTCAAACCACGCTCAAGGAGCTTGTTTGAGCCCGTAAAGTGCGCGACGAAGACGACAAACTTTATGTGGAGGATGCTCATAGCCAAGTGGAGGCTGGATGTAAACTTCCTCACTGAGATCACCATTAAGGAAGGCATTTTTAACATCCATTTGAAAATTTTTCCAACACTGGACAGTAGCAACTACAAGTAAAGATGTAACAAAGGTAAGTCTAGCAACATGAGCAAAAGTCTCATCGTAGTCAATACCATACTCCTGAGTGAATCCCTTTGCAACAAGTCGAGCCTTGTAGCGTTCAACTGATCCATCTGCCCGAATCTTGATTTTATAAATCCACTTGCATCCCACTGCTGTTTTACTAGGAGGCAAGTCCACCAGATCCCAAGTATGTGTTTTGACAAGAGCATTCAATTCATCAAACATAGCTTGCTGCCAAAGAGGGTCAGTACGAGCCTCACGATAATTGTGAGGTTCGTGGAGGGTGGCAAGGTTAGAGAAACAGTAATAATCACGAAGATGAGTATGAGGAGCACTTACCCGACTGGAACGACAAGTTTCAGGGAGTGGAGAAGACTAAGGAATGGGTGTTGTGGAAAGTGGTCCATCAAACACATCAACTAAATTGGGTGTAGCAGTGGAAGAACTGTCTGAGGAACTCGAAATCTCTGCATAAGAGTCATAAATTAGAGCAATAAAGAGATCAATGAATATGAGTGAGTGTATAGAAGAGGAAGGGAAGAACGTGGATGTAAGGTAAATGGTTTGTGTTCCCAAAACTCCACGTAACGAGAGACCAGAAGACGCTTCTATAAAATTCTCAATTAATTGAAAATGGCGCTACACATGATCCCGATCCATTCTGCATCTTCCTTCACCAGCAAACCACAACCGATTGTACAGAAGACCAGCTTTTGTGAGCCAAGAAAATAAGGTTAATTGAGACGAAACAAGAGAACATGAATGAAAGTAATGCTTTTCTTCTTGCTTTGTACGTTGGGGCTGGGCGGGGTCATTCTTGTTGAGGGCATTGTTCTCTCTGCATCAGGTGTGAATTCTTGTTTTTAGTTTGTGATAAATTATGATGGAAAATCGTTGGCTGAGCGCATCAAATTCTTTAGCGGATGCAGTGTCGTGTGACGACTTGAGTTAGGAGGTGGCGTCATTGATTTCTTGTTTGTTTATATTTGTGGACCTTGTGGCATGGGAAGATCTCGATGTTTTTTCCTTGATGGTGAATGTCAGCAGCCGCACGCTTAATTTAGTTAGCACCCTTGCTGTGGTTTGCTGAAATTCAACTTAGTTGCAAAGAGCTAAGAAATTCGGACCATCCAAGTTGAGCCATAAAAGGAAAAATCGAAACGAACTGGGATTAATATATATTGATGAAGTTCACTATTGATGGGCCGCTGTGATATCGGCCTATTGGGTTCATCTTTCCAATCATAAAAAGTACATCTTTTTAGCTTTATGCTAATTGTACGCTGGTTTTATTCAGCTAATAGCTGTACGGTTACTGTCTATATATGATTGTATAACTGCAAGCAATCTGTTTGCTATATCTCATACGAGATTCATGTATAATCTTATAGCTGTACGTACGTACAGGCTATCCGGTTCATCCATTACTCCACTTTTTCATTTTTTTAAAAAAAAAAGTAGATCTTATTATAGAAAAATATAAAAAAAAATCACTTTTTCTTAATGGGATCAACATTTTATTAAAAACTTATACAAGACTGATACATTTATAACTTAAACCTAACATTACTTCCTTTAAATAAATGATGTACTAGTTCTTTTATTGGTAGTTGCACATGAATATTTTCACATGGCCGTGCCATCTCTTTTGGTAATTCATTTATGTTCTACAGTACCCAATGCATTTTTTCATATTCTCAACACGACTTTGTCCATGAGGTCTAATTACCACCTAAAATTGCTGTGTATTTATGATTTTAGCATTGCCCTAGCTATGTATTTTATTATCTGAAGATGCATGGGTGTTGATTTCTCTCTTATCTGTAAACTTGTCTAGCACATGAGAAACTACAAGCTGATTTTTTACTGTCACATGATCGAATCCTCCAATCTCTCAACCAGGCTAGCTGTGGTATCCTTTTAAACACAACAATGGTCGTAAAATGCCAAAAGGGTTGCGAAAATAATAACTTCACCACCCATATGATCAAACTGCTGAATTGTGCAAGTCCAAGCTTTTGTTGGGACCCATCAACAGGGTATTGGACGGTCCTGATGACTCAGCCAAAATTATTTCATATGATTAATTTGATGCAGAATGTTTGTTATTATTCACACGTTACATCACTTTCACAATATGGGCAAGAAGGCCTCCATGCATGTTGATCTACTTCTTCTCAATACTCATTTGGTATTCAGTTCAAATAATTTATTCAATAAACTCTTCTGCACCTCAATATTGGTATAGAATAGGGAGATTGATTTATAATGGAAATGTTCGATCTGTGGGCAAAAATATGATTTTTATACATTAAACATCGATGATCGACAGCATTTATACCAATTCACTTCGAAACGTGCACCGATTAAATGCTTCTCTTTATTTTTTATTTTTTTCCTTTTTATTGCTTCTAAATTTCTAATACTATGTATGCGGAACATGGCCACCCTTTCATGATTCTAATTTATTAAAAATAATAATGTGGCTGAAAGGTAATAAATTCATGAACGGCCCTGACCAACTTACCCCCACAAATATATTATGAAATAGCACTTTCTATCTTGCAAAGTTTTGAATATTGTTACCTACTAGCCCGAATTTTCTTTGTCAGAACAGTAATCAGCACGATGAAGATAAGTGTTTTGTATCTGGTCAAATTTTGGTTGTTTCAATCTATTCTGGTCGATTTTTTATATACCGACCGAAATTAAAATTAAGATTTCAATCTGAAATATTGAAAGCAGACATGGGTCATGGAATTTTTATAATTACAGTGAAGCTCATGGCATTTTCGTCAATTTGCTCCATCACTCTCTTGGAGAATTGAAAATGAAGACATATTTCATATTTTCGTCTCTTCAAGTTTCTCGTATTTCACCAAACCCATTTCGTATTTTCTGCAAAACCAAACCCCTAGCGTCGCCACCAACAGTGCGACACGCTAACACCACCTCCGGTCCTCCACACTGTCGTAGACAAGCTTGCAGTCAGTTCGAGCTTGTGCTTCTCCACACGACAACAGACTCGCAACCGCAATTCCTGCTCTATTTCTCGAAACAAATCGTCAATCTTAATCATTACAAGTTGACCCATTAAGATAAAAGCTGGGTAAAACTTAGATCAAAGTCATTTTCTATCAGTACAAAAATCACGGATCATTTTCTATCAATACAGACCAATGTACATGAGTGACCACTAATTTACATCAAGGTCCACATAATCATGTTTATTTGAAAAGATTATATGCCAAGCTTATATATAAATTGAGAAACCCACATATGCATTTTTTGTTAAGTTTAGTTATCAATTGTTCTTGTGTTTGCAACCATATTCCATGCAATTGTTCATGTATTTTCATAATATGTCAAAACACTTGCATATGACATAAAAACCTGGAAATATATACATTAGCTACTTATATTTGAGTGAATAATGCTACAACATAAGCTTGGAAAGGTACTGCTCGAATTCTTGATCAAAGATTTACAAATATTTGATTTAATGCAACAACATAAGCTTGGAAAAGTAATGCTCAAATTCAAGTTTAGCAAATATGTGGTTTTAGGTTGGCAAATGGCATAGGTGTAAATTATCATGTTATGCCAGTATGGGCTACATGAAAGCTAGGGAATGGCTTTAGGTTGATAATTATTGAGTTTATGACTTATGTCGTTGTTATTTTGAAATATAGTTTTTTTTATATATATAATTAATTTATCCATATATAGACTATTTTGAAACGGTACTAATATCGAAATATTTCATTTCAGTGCCTCAACTAAAACAGTATTCAAAACTTTACTTTTTTGTCTAGTAATATACTAGTAATATTACATGTCACACTCTCATTCTATTGATATCTTATTATGTAAAATGTGTCACTTTTTACCACCCTTGGATCAATCTTTATTTTGTTTAAAGAAAATTTCAAAGGTTGAGGGGGCAATACCAATATTTCATCGTAGTGTGATAAAAGTAGAATAAGAATGTGATGTGGAATTTTCTAATAAATATAAGTTGAGAAATTGATGAGGTGTCTTGAATGGTTTAATTGATTAGCTAATTTGTGTTTTCAGACTTTCCTACCAGAAGAGTGGGATGATCGATTCTTTGTGAAGTATTAATTATACCCATCATTTAGACCGACTGTCCTTGTTTATTGCTGGAATATTGCTTATGGAGTGTTCAACTACTTGCAGAATGGAATGAAAACTCCACAGCTAGCTTGTATTAATGATCGTTTTTAGTGCAGGACTTTGTTTTCTGCATGCAGCTATAATATATATTGGGCACAGTGCATGGGATTAATATCTCTTTAATTGTCAGCCATTTGAGACTATATATATATATATATGTAGGGATTTTGTTCTACTATAATCAGTTGTATGCAATGATGGCGCATGGTAGCTACTAGCTAGTGCTGTTCAATTTGGCCTTTATGAGCAAAATGGTTCACTTTTACTTGGAGACGGCTAACGAATGTGAGCTGAAAACATGCCTGCACGATTTTTTTATTTTTTTTACGGTAAATATAGAGAGTATCATTCAAACTAGAAACAGAAAATATATTTATAAGTGTAAATTATATAACTATCGCATAATCATTTTGAAAAAAATGAATAAAATATGGAATCCACATGAAAAAAATTAATTTTTTAATAATGAACCTCACTCATTTTCAAAGCGATTACACGATATTTATATATTTTATGGTTGTAGGTAGAATTATTCAACTAAAAATAGAGACTCATGAGAGAACAAAGTCTGCAATTAACTTGCAGTACTGTTGAGAATCAAGGGATAAATAGGAACGTTGGGTTTTGTTAAGATATTTCTATCAATTTAAACTTAAGTTTTTTTAGATAAAGAGTAATTTAAATGATAACACAACATGAATTTTAAATTCCAATTCTGATTCTATGTTATATTCTATTTAATTAAATATACAAGTAGAGATGAAAAGATAAAACCAGTTAAATGGGTTAGGATATAGAATAATGCTAATATGCTCTCTCATTTTATCTTCTCATTTTGACCGTTCATATATTTATTTATTGTTACTTATTCATTAAGAAATTGACTATTAGTATATTAATATTTGTTATTTTTAAAAAATGTTTAAACTTTAAAGATATTAAAAATTAAAAAAATTAAAAAAAATGATAAATTTTACCTAAATTGTACTACTAACTGTCATTGCTGACGGCAGCCTATCATCATTTTAGGTTTTTTTTTTTTTTTTTTTTTTTTTAGCCCTGGAACAGTTGTAGCACTCTGATTATTGCTTGTTTGTATTCGTCTCATAATTTCTTCTTTTCTCTTAGAGGATTCCCTAGTCTTTGAAAATTATTGTAATTGTTATAGATTTGATTGAAGGGGGTGACAAGCAAGAAGACAGTAAGTAATAAATAAAGTTTTCTTCTCTTAATTAATACCTACCACAAATTATTTCGACAACTCATCTCACATTTTGGGTGGATTCGACTGGTAAGTGAAAGGATGATGCTACATGTACCTATGTCGCTACCGATAATCCAATCTATAAGTGCGTTTCAGATTTTTTTTTCCTTTGTTTTATTTATTTTTTTAAACCTTTTAAATATTTTTTTTACAAAAAATACATAAATCCAAATATATTCACTTACTTACTCACTAAAAAAAAATTAAAAAAAACAAAAAAAAATCAGTCAACCATAGGTTCAAACAGTATTATTTTAACATGTAGTTTAGATAATAAGATAAGATGAGATGATTTTAATTGAAAGTTAAATAAAATATTATTATAATATTATTATTATTTTAAATTTAAAAAAAATTAAATTATTTATTATATTTTATATAAAAATTTAAAAAAATAATAATAATAAAATGAGATGTTTACCCAAGTGAAATGTTTCTAATCTGAAATTAGGTACAAAATCCCTGTGACAGGTGGGGAAAAAGCCGACAATTTTGATACAAGTGCCGAAGATTACAGGAATGTTCAACAACTACCATTCTTAATATGGATAACCGGACCCCACAAGAAATATATGGATTAAAAAATAAAGACAATTTTGGGTTCAAAGTCATCGGTAAACGCAATTGAGAACAAAACAGCTGGCTCTCACTTCCTCTAAAATTGCAAAAAGATATTTGTATATTTGGCTTCTAGTAGACTCTCTCTTGGAGTAGGTTGAACGCTAGCTGCTACAAAAGTGAACCACAATATATATACATTATTAGCTGGCACCGCCGGAAAAAGCACTCAACCAGAAGCGGCGCCTCATCAGATTACTCCTTTATATTTTTTAAATAAATATAAATAAAATTTACTATTAAGAGTATATATTTTGTACATATTATATGACATCATCTAAATCACACATCTCTTTAAGTAAGTGTTGAAAATAATCAACTAGAAACAGTCACGCAGTGAGTACAAAATGTGCATTACTATAGTGGCTTCTCTCTAGTATTATTCTTATTTTTTATCTTTTAAGAGCATCAGATATAATTTAGGTTTCGTTTGAATAATAAATTATTTTTAAATATTTTATAAATTATAATAAAATATTAAATAATAATAATAAAATAATAAATAATAGTAAAATATTATGATAATATCTCGACATCCAAATTAGACCTAAGTCTAAATTTTGATTAAAATTTTAGATTTTGACTATAACATTAACTTTTGTTTAGGTAAATTTATATTGAATTAGCCATCTTAAAGTTAAAATAATAATATAATTTTATATATTTTAATAATATTTTACAAATACATTTCATATATTTCTTCAAACTGGATTCAACCACCAAATGCCACAAAACCCAAGCAAAATATTACATACCGTTGAAAAATGAAATAAAATAAGGTAAAAAATAATGGACTATTTATTAAAATTGAAATGGATAAAATAGACTTCAAAATAATTAGATAATATAGACATTAAAATAACGTATAGATTTTTGAAATAGATGTAAGATATTACAAAATCGAAAGGGCATAAAAAGTAACATTTATATATATAATGTATGATGGGTCAAAAACTTCAAAACCTGCGCACCCGATATAAGATTAAAATATTACTTTAGTGAGTGAATAGTTATAGCTAAAGATGAATAGGGAGCTTAATTTATTGTAGCTCATATGTTGAGATTTAGTGGTTTGACTAGTCCAATGTAGAGGATTTTACTCATGACTAGTCAAAGTATGAACATGCAAGAGCACTCTCATTGGATTATATAAAAGCTAAATCCATTGAAATTTTAGCTATTAAACCATAAAATGTGATCACATTGAAATAGCTAAATTCCAAATAATTGGAATTTAGTTACAATCACTTCTAAAATTATTTCCAAATTTGAAAGGAACTATTCATTCATCAAATACATTTTATATTAATTACTTATCTCTCTTGGATATCAATTATTTATCTCTCCATTTTAAATGATAATTGAAAAAATATAATTAGAATATGATTACTAATTAATATATAATATTATGAATAGTAAAATATGATAAAATAAAATAAATTCATAATTAAAAAAATTAAAATATTTTTGAAATTATTAATTATTTATTACTATATAATGAATAAATGGATAATCCATTGTGGAGATTTGATGTGAATAGCCAAAGTCAAATTCATCTTATATTATTTTATTGTCATATAATGAAAAAATGACTATTCCAATGTGGAGACTTATGTGAATGGAATAGCTAAAAGTTAAATTCATCTTACATTCATAAAAAATGTACTTTAGCTTTAACTAATCCAATGAGAGTGCTCTTACATGCCCTAAGCTGATTCATTGGTATTGGACTCATCAAATGAGTTTAATTTTCAAAATTTGATGAATTTATATTTAAATCACTGCATTGAATTCACCAAATATTAAAATTTAAAACTTCGAGCTACAGTGTATTCCAATTCAACTTCAAATTTGAAGACTCACTATTCACACTCTATAACCATTATTTTATTTACTTAAATTATTATTTCCCAATTTTGAGCCACAATATATTTAAGTTGGGAAACAATAATTTAAGTATCAAATTAAATTATTAATTAATATATAGTTAGTGTAATTGTAAAATATTAAAAAAAATTAAAAATATTATTATTAAAAAATGAATATTATATTATTATTTTGATGAATCCAATAGCTAATTCAATGTGGGTTTATGGATAGGGAGGTTTTAGATTTATGAAAAATATATACTTTTCATCAAATTTTGAAAATGAAAATGATGAATCCAATGCCAATTAGTCCATCCCTTTCCAAAATAGAAATCTTTTACTCACATAAAAATAAATAAATAAATAAAAGTTAATATAATAAGTTATATTGTAAAATTATTTTTAAAATTAATTTATAGACTTTTTTTAAAATCTTTTATAGTTATAATACTTCTGTTTCAAAATTTAAAAATCCGTTTTTATCTTCCTCAACCTTTTATTATTTATTCTTATTAATACGTGTCTGTTACTTCATTTTGTTTTTTATTCACATGGTACTGATCTCACTTTTCAATGAGCCATGCAGGTGGCATTAAACGTACTTAAATTCTAGTCACAAGTTCGCTGCACGTATACACGATGCGTATGTAAATTATTGTTGTAGGGAGTTATTGTATAAATCCAAACCAAAAGATATAGATAAAAAAAAAAGGAAAAAAATATGATAGGGGAAGAATGCATATATATATATAGAAAATTATATACATACACTACCATCGTACTCTCATCTTATTATATAAGATGTGATACATATATCACTATTAGATGATTCTTTATTGGATGATTCATTATCATCTAATGATGATATATATGTCATATCTTATATAGTGGAATGAAAATAAAATGAAAGTATGGAGTATAACATTACTCTATATATATATATTTACTCTATTATAATAAATGGTTATCTAACTGTGAATAATAAATTTTCTTATTTTTCCGTTAAATTCGTTAAGTCATGTTTTACCAAAAGATCCTTAAGACCCTTGACCATTTGACATGTAACTCCATTGTAGAATTTAATGAATGATCATATTTTATTAAAAGGACCTTAATAGCCCTGCGGCGTACATGAATTGACGTCTATTTTTTATGTCTTTTTTATTCTGACAGTTTAATCATTTTTTTTTTCAATTTTTTAAATAAAAAATTAATAATATTTTATTATTACATAGAGAATAAATAGATAATCTAATATAAATGCAGACCAATACTCATATTTTACTGAAGTTTAGATTTTTTTTAATATTAATTTTTTATCTTTCTTCAATCTTATATTTTATTTTTCCAGACAAACAAATGAACTTTTTTTTATTTAAATATTTTATCAAGTGCACCCCAGAACTCCAAAACTAACGCATCCGGATCGTTCTCTAGTATTATATGTATATATATACATGCGTTCGAAGTAATAGAGAGTTGGTGAAGATTGATTAGCATTATTAAATGGGTATGGAGGGGCGAAGAGGGATTGGAGCAGGGAACCATTATTAGAAAATGGTGGGCCATGGGGGACCTCTGGGGTGGATGTCACCCATGCTGTAATTCTCACGCAAACTTTTCTTGAAATGGCATTTTGCAACATTGAACCTATTGAGAAGGTTTTGAGATTTTACTATGTGTGTTCTTAAAATTCCTGGAATGATTTTTACTCTCCCAAGGCGCTTGAAAGCTGACCCTACAATAACAATATGTTACCCAGGTATTATTGGCACTTGCTCATCTTTTTCAGCCTTTTTATTTGAAGGGGACTGAGCAATCGATGACTTTTGTTTTCCAAGTACGTAACAAACAATGGACCTTTAGGTTATTAAGCTCAGTTGAGTTATTTATGAATATGAATAAATTGAATAGTGGAGGGAGTTAAGTGAAACCTATCTAAACTGAGTTTATAGTGTGTTTAGATATTAAGATGAGTTTAGTACTTTTTATAGGAAGTTAAAAAAGGTTGTAGGTCCCACGTATAAAGATGTGTTAAGTTAAAAAAAGTTACAGGTCCTATTTGTAAAAAGATTTTGAGTTGAGATGAATTTAATAATTTAATAGTTGGATGTTTAGATGTTAGACTCAGCTTAAAATTAAACTGAACTCTGCTGAGTCATCTTACAACCACACGCAGCCTTAAAAAAAGGGAAACTGAATTAAAGCGTTCAAATGATAAAAAGATTACATCGATCATAACCTAAGCTCTACCCAAATCCCAATAAAGTTCCCTCAGAAAATGGCAAAAATTATGAGTGTGTGGGTCCCGAAATATGCTAAAGGCCCTTCCTTCCCCAGAGTTCAAAATATTAAGCATAGGTTAACATCGAAAAATTAGAAATGAGGTCCATTTGAGAAATGCTAGTTTGCATTTAACCGCTATTGCATTTTATTAATTCTCTTTAAATGTTAAAAAATTACTACTCAAAAATTTGTGTATTTTTTTTTTAAAAATATTTGAAAAATTTTAAAATAAAATAAAATTGCACTAGGGGCAGATGGCCAGTAGGATCCTTTTTCTTGAACGGATCTCTTTTAGAATATCTTATAAAATAAAAGGGCTCTCTTTTAAATAAGGCACGTCAAATCTAGGAGTACGAACTTATTCTCGTATATATGTTTTTATCGGATGTCTCTACTTGGGATATAGAACATGTTCTTACAATGTCTCTCGCGCACATATATTTTTATAGAATTTGTATGTGTGGTGCAGCATTTCCTCTCCTAAACGGCTTTTTTTTTATCTCCATCCAAAAAAAAAAAACGGCTTTTTCATAGGGGTGAAGTATTCCATTTCCCAAACAATCAAGATAAGCGTACATAGATAATCATTCTAAATATAGACATCAGAAAATAACTACTTAAACATGTTACTCCCCAATGGAGATCATCCTCAATCATTTTTCTGCATATTACATTTTCATGCACCCAATTGAAACAGGGGATAAAGATATATAGGCACAACGTTAGAATTAAGACCATATAAATTAAGTTGTATAAACGAAGTCACAAAAACCAGAGACACAGACACACACAACACTGGACAGAATACTAGAGTCCACAGAAAAAGGATCGGAGATATGAGCAGATAAGGGAGGACACACAAGCAAATGCAATATTGTCTTTCAGGTCTTTGTCTTTGTCGATTCAAACCACCTAGAGCAAGGGCCCCCCTCTCGAACCCAAATTGCAGTGGTCGAGAAGGGTATTGTATTGTGTAGTATTAAGACAAAAGTGGTTTAAGCACAATTTTAAATATCTTTAAGATGAGCAGTACCTAACCCGAACTGTCTGGCTGGCTTCAAATGAGGCGGGAAGAACCCACATGTAATTTGTATACAAAGACGGTATACAACTGTCGACAATATTATTAATACATAATTAACAAACTTAACTACCTTAACTAGTCACTCCCAAAACACAAACCCAACATCAACAGCAAAAAATCCCAAATACACGAAAAATGAAAAGACAGACAGAGAGGGAGAGAGGTTTTTACTGATCGAGTGCATTTGGGCCGGTACAGTAGCTAACCACATGGTTCCAAACCCACTGAACCAAGAACCGCCGCCTGATCCCGTTCATATTAAACGTAGTGCCATCCTCGCCGTTGAAGAGCTGACCGGTGTACGACCCACCGCCGCCGGTACCGTATATCCCCTCGCACAGGTCTGCAATCTCCACCGGGAAGCTAGGATCCTGCCCGGCGTACCAGGCGTTCACCAAAGGATTCGTCGCCAGCTCGGCGATCTCGTGCGCGATCACGCTAATCATCCCGTCCACCCCTACGTCGCCGTTCGGTGACTTCAACGGCTTCAGCCCAGGGATATAATTCGGTACGGCGAAGGGGTACGCGCACACACCCGGGCACAGCTTCGCCGAGTTCCCAACCCATGCGTAAGGCAGCGTGTACCCCACAATGGACGGGAACGTGAAATAGTGGAAGCCACACACTTGTCCGCAGAAATCCTGGACGTACACGTCAGCAGATGTGAGCAAAAGGTAGAGCCCACTCTGCGGATTTAAGGGCAAGGGTCTCGACTTGGCCCTAACGGCGCTCTTGATCACCGACTGAATGGACAGGCGCGTGAGTGATTTCCCGTGCGAGTAAAACCGGTCGTTTTTCTCGGCGCCGAGACGCACCGTACGGGAAATGTTGGCGCCGGTCTGGTCCGTATAGAGCTGGACCGTCTTCCACCAGCCGGAGACTGAGGGGTGCTTGGAATCGACGGCAGAGATGGAGTTGATGAACTCGCGGATGATCTTCTTCTGGTTCCTCTCCCAAGTGCCATACCAGATTGTGTGGACGGTAATGTTGGCGGTGAGCACCGGTCCCATGTGGTACTTTAAGCGGACGAACTCGGATGAGCCCTCGAACTTTTTGGAGTCTCCGAAGACTAAATCATGGGCGTTGGTCTTGTTGTTAGGCCATGGGCGCCACCCGATCACCGGGCTGATAAAGAAGAGTGTGGTTACAAGGGTGAGGGGGAGGAGCGCCGGATACCGGCGAGGACAACCCAGGCGCATGTTAGTGAGAATGAGTGACCTGCTTTCAGTACAAAATGTGAAGTAAAGGGAGGGAGAGTCCATATATAGTAGGAGATTATAGAAGGGAATTACTGTCCGGTGACAGGTGTACCTCTAAAAATATTTTTATTTTTTATTTTTATTTTTCTCACGATATATTTTACTGAAAAATTCTTTTTATCAGGAATTATTTATCATTCCAGATTCTACAACTTATATCTAATGAAAAACACATTTATATTTTATAAAAAATACCTCACACTCTATAAAAAAAAAAAAAATTATAAATATTAAAATATAAGAGTGAATAATATGTAATGCATGACATTTCTTTTTCTAAAAATATCCTATTTTACGTCAATTCACAACATTGTAAGCAAAACTGTATAGAAATCATTTATTTTTTGTGAAATTTTTCTTGAAAAAAATTGGAGGCATTGATTTGAGGATAGTGGAGGACAGGTGTCAAGTGGATCTTAAAGTAGGGAAGGGCGGGACCTACGCAATTGGGAGAGTATATACCATGCAGGTTGGGAGAAAGAGAGGGATGATCAGGATGATGATCATGATGATGGCTGTCCTCATCTGATCAAATCCTGTGTTAGTACTTTGCTCGTACAGAGCGGGAAAAGAGTAGGAGAGATAATTTTGGTGAAGTGGGGGTGGGGGGGTTTGGAGTTTGGACCTTGAGTGTACAGTGCGTGGTCCAGACCAAGACACGAACCATGGACTCTAAAATTACTGTCAAGATCAGGTGCTACTACATTGTTGGATTAGGCTGTGCTCTTCGTCTGTTCCTCATTTATAAATGTGCGTTTTTCTTTTCTTTTTAGTGATGAGACTTAAGCTATATTAACGTAGAATTAAAATTAAATATGCACGAGATAACCTGAAAGCGAACTTTTGGAAGCATGTTTAGAACTGAGGGTGTTATTTCAGCCAACCAACCCAAAAGAGTTGCTGCTTCCGTGAAGCAACCACTTTTGTCGTAGAAATAAAGCTCAAATAACATTATTCGATACAAAATGGAAACATGAAGGAAACCCCTTGATAACCAACCTCCTACGAATCTACGATACGACAATCATCGGCCTTATTTACATGTAGCCTCTTGAATTTACTATTTTTTTTGGGAGCTAATAATTTCAAAGGAAAACTCCGTACTCCCTATCTCACTTTTACATTAGGTTTGAATAAAAAACACCTGTTAACTAATATCATCTTTTATCTTATCTCAATTCATTATTATAATTTTTTAAAAATTTTAAAATAAAATACAATAAATAATTTAATTTTCTCATATTTTAAAATAAAAATAATATTTTATTTAATTATCGTTTAATCTCATCTTTAACTTATTATCCAAACATCACCATATGACACGGAAATACGAGAAAGGGCAGTCCTAATTTTCCATATTTATCATGCTTAAAGAAGTCAATGTGAATAATAATTTGCAAAAACGACCTTTCCAACGTGAATGGACTATATGCATGGTAGGAGAAAAGCAAGAACATTGACTAATTATTTAATTAAAAGTTCCCTTTTTTTATAGTGGAGGTGTTAGGACTTTTTTGAAAATAGGTCTCATCTTATAATTTTTATCTCATCTTATAATTTTTATCTCATCTTATTTTATTTATTTTTTTAAATATATTTTAAATATAAATATTTTCAAACTAATCATTACAATTTTTTAAAATTTTCGAAAGAAAAAAAAAATCAACTTTTCAAAATTTTTAAACAAAAATTATATTTTAATTTTATAATATTTTTTCTTCCACCTTTTCCAAAATCAAAAAATACTCTACTAGAACTATATCACTATTATTCACAAACTATCTTATTATTATTTATAAAATTTTCATCTCATCTCATCTCATCTCACTTTTCATCTCATTTTTTTATTATAATTTTCTTAAATTTATATATAAAATATAATAAATAATTCAATTTTTTTAAATTTTAAAATAATAATATTAATAAATAATATTTTTTTCTATTCATAAAAAATCATCTCGATCTAAAAGGAATCAAACGAGCCCAAAAAAAGTTAGGCATTCAAAAGGCATCTCCAAGTCTAAGATCAACAAAACAGAAGTCGTATTCGGGGGCAGACACTCGACTTTGGAGCGTTAAACCCATCCTATACCTGTACGAAGTGCTGTTTCCGGCACCTACTCCTCAGGCTTTCCAGTAAGAAGTTGCTGTCACCTATCATCTTTTTAAAACTTTTTCGGCATTTTTGGAATAAAAGCACTGGTATTGAATTATATATTTGTATACGTATCTATATATTTACATAGAAAAAATATTAACATCAGCCATTGTTTAGTATCATCCAAAACACACACTTTATGGGGCTAAGCCAATTAATAAATTTGTCCATAAACAAATTGACAAATCTGTCCCAAGTCCCCCGAACCCCCCCCCCCCAAAATTCGAAATCCAACATGATTTGAGCTGGGAGGTCATGGGCTCGGTGGTGGTGGCTGAGGTTCGACGATGGGCATTGCTGGGAGGTCGTGGGGCTCGATAGTGGTGGCTGGGCTGTTGTATGGTGGCAAGAGAGGGGGAGACCCATTTCGGGTTAGGTTGATCTGAGTTGCGATGGAGAGGGAGGATGGGGTTGCCGTGCTTTGGGTTTGACAGTGGGGGTTGCTGGGAGGTCGCGAGGCTCAGTGGTGGTGGATGGATGGTCACCGATGAGGTGGTAGGTGGCGCTGTTGGGTGGCTGATAGTGGCAGACGAAGGCCGAACGCGATGCGGTTGCTTGGCGAGGAAGGAGTATGCGGCGCGGCGAGGGAGGAGTACATGAGCATTAGTGGTACCGACAGTGGGGCTAGAGGCTGACGATGGTGGTGGCCAGTGACTGCAGGTGGCGCACAGTGGAGCTGGGTGAGTTGAGAGAGGGAATCGGGTAGGGGGAGGGGCTGAAATGAATTGGTTTTGGTTTTTTTTTTTTTTTAAGGATTGCCACGTAGGGTGTGCAAAATTACACACCGCTACAATGACTGATCCCTATCAAAACTCATTTACATAATGAATAAATATAGATAGCAGCCACTGTTTAAGAGCAACCATTTTGCACACATGATGTAGCATCATATAGACCACACTTCTCCCAAGTCTAATTTACCATCTGTGTGCATTGTGTGCACCACTACAGTAGATGCTATATAGAATGACTCTTACATAATATATTTTTAAATTAGACTATATTAAATTATGTACATTTAAAAATTTGTATAGTTATGAATATTATTTTTATAAATTTAAAGATGCACTGTTCACTCTCAAAATCTTATTATACTAATTTTGTCTCTCTCCTCCCCCCTCTC
This sequence comes from Juglans cinerea, assembly GCA_961763995.1. NCBI lineage: Eukaryota > Viridiplantae > Streptophyta > Magnoliopsida > Fagales > Juglandaceae > Juglans > Juglans cinerea. Next base: position 38,242,296 of record CAUIVZ010000002.1, on the reverse strand, counting down.
TTTCATAATACCAACATAAACAAATCCTCTCTCGAAACATTTCTTTTTCCTTGCTCTCTCTCGACACCAACGGAAAGAAATTCGAAAGAAACAAATAATTTTAGAGAAAATAATCATAATTATAAAATAATAATATTTATTATTATTTGGCTCAAATATGCATAATTTAATGTGTAAATTTTTCTTGATATGCAAAATTAATCACTAAAAGATGTGATTTTGTATATGCATATAGATAAACCAATATTAATGCTCTAACGTATGTATTTTATTTTTTAAAAGTTTTTCTATTATTGATTGTATATCACACTAATTTTAATTTTTTTTAAAATTTTATTATCTCAAAACTAATTAATTTCTTAAGCTCATCATCCATATATTACATATTTAGTAATATAAAAAATAAAAAAATAAAAAATTATGTATAGTGTGTAGTGTGAAAATGATAAGTAGAATTTTTTTATCTTTCAAAATAATTAAATTTATTATTAAAAAATTAATTTTTGTATATAAACCTTATATTTATTTATTTATTTTGAAAAATAGTATACAGATTTGTAAATTTTATGACCGTAAATGTCATTTTTTAAAATTAAAACCATAAAGTGATATAAATAAATATACTTAAATTAAACCATATTTATAATAGTTATTGTATATTTAATAAACATTATAAAATCTATTTCATCTATGTATCTTGTGATTTAGGGGGATTTCTTTTATTTTTTTTTCAGTGATTAGATTATAAAAATATTCTCAAAGATGTAAACCTATTCATATACTTATCTACAATAATTTTAACAACTATGTTTGAAATTAAAAAAATGAATAACGATATACAACTCAACTCTTTTTACGACTTTGTTTTAAATGAAAATTAATTATCCAAAGTTTTTTGTTCAAATCGAATAGAAAACTCATACGATTATTATTTTTTACAAAATAATACAATCATATTTGTTAATTATAAATTGAGTTTTAAATTAGCTATATATATTATAATTACTCAAAATTACATAAAGATTTTATATGCATGCTGTGTTGAATGTTGATAAGCAAAGTGTGTTTCGTCATTTGGTTGTCTTGTGAAGTGGGTCTAGTAATTTTGGGCTCGTTTGTATAGTGAGATGAGATGCGATAGTTTTAAATTAGTTAAATAAAATATTATTATAATATTATTTTTAATATTATTATTATTTTAGAATTTGAAAATTTAGAATTGTTTATTATATTTTATGTAAAAATTTAAAAAATTATAATGATGAGATGAAATTAAATAAGTTAACTTTTAGAAAGAAATGAAGGTAAGTGACTATTCTTGTGTTAAAGTACAAGCCTTATTGTGTATATAAAAATTTAAGTTTTGTTATTTCAAATTTAGTTTTTAGCATTTAAGCTAATTTAATGAATTAAAATAAAGAATTTTGTTACTTACAAATCAATGCATAAATATCACTGACCATATTTTTTTGTCTTTAAAAAGTCAGTGCATAAATACATTTCTTACCTTATGTAACAAGTTTTGATATCAATAATATGATTAGTATGTCAATAAATAGAATTGTAAATACGAGATGGGAAACTATACATTATAATCATAATATTGTTCTTAGTTTTCTTTTCAAAATTGAAAATGTTGAAAAATATGAAGTTTTAAAAGAGTTTTTAAAAAGTAGAAAATTAATAAAATTATCATTTATATTGAAATATAATAAATATTAATTCCGCTCTACCATTGAGGATTGCATTTCATCTCTCAAGAGGACAAAAAATGAGAGGCGAGAGAGATTCAACTTACTTTTTTTTCATATTTTAAGAAAAGAAATTGATATCTAAATTTAATAAAAATTATTTTATATTAAATTCTACAAAATTATGTTTCATTGAAAATTCTTAGATTGTATTTTGATAATAAGGTATTCTGAAATATTCTATGAATAATAATAAAAAAAAAAGAAGTAAGAATATAATATTGAATAATAATATTAAATAAATAAATAATAAAATAATAATAATATCCTCAATATTCAAATTAGATTTTACATTTAGCATTCGTAAATATTTATTATAAATATAATTTCAGAATGCATTTCTAATCTAATCACGGAGTAAATTGCGCGACTCCTAATGATGAGCGACGGACAGTAGCGATCGTACAGCAGAGATCGAGAGCGACCGTGTAGGGCCCCCCATGCAAAATCACCCGCTGAGCTTGAACAAACAGTGAAGTACTCGAGATGGGTCCCGCAGCTTGACTGCGACGCCCACGAGTCAAGACAACACACGCGTGCGCTGACATGTTTGTCCCTGTCTTTTCGTGCTCACGCGCCTAGTATGTTAGACACAACTGCGGAAACTTTGGGGTTTATGCGGGAAAAATGGATTACATTGCTCAGTATGCCGGAGCACCGTACTCTCTTGTCTAGGCGCGTGTCTTCACGAGTTCCATGAAAAAGAAAAGCACAAGAATAAAAGGAAGCTCAAATTACATTGCAACCTACTTGTAAACTCAAAGAAGATATATTTTGATTATAATTTAATTAAATTGTATAAAAATTTATTATAGTAAATTTAATAAAATTACAGTATTTTTAACTTTGATTATTTTCACTAGTCAAATATGTCAAGTCGAAGTTACTAGTCGAATATTATTTAGACATAAAAAATTTCCTTTGCCGCTTGCTATTCATTTCGCGTGAGCTTGTAACTTCAGAAAATTCTTCTTCGTCTCAAAAGTACGAAGTGTCCAAATCTCAAACTCAACCACAGAATGCGGTCAATTTTCATCAGTCATCTTTTTAATGACATGACATCATCTTGTTGGAGTACTTCAAGTTCTAGTTCTGCAATATTATTATTAGTTGATGCTAATTTTTTCTTTTAAAATCTAATATCAACGTTAGACAATTAATGTGTATTTTTTTAATCACGAATAAATATTTAAATTACAATTAAAAATATAAATGAAGAAATATAACTAAATTCTACTTATTGAGACGTAAAATGAAGAATTATAAATAAATAGTTCAAGGTGTCACATTTTTTCAACTAAATGACCTTTTTATTATATATTTCCTGAGCATTCACGTATAATATATTCAATGAAAAATTTTACTCATTTTATTTTCATCTTATTTGATTGAGGAATGTTATACATAGGTAATTATTTATCTTCATATTTCATACTTTATAGTTTTTTTTTATTTTTAATAAAGTGTGAGATATTTTCTATAAAGTATGAAGTATGAAATAGTAAATAATGGATCATGAGTGATGAGAATAATTTTTCTATTTGATTTGATAAGGTGAAATTGTCATTAATTTATAATTGAAATAAAAGGTGACGATCCGTATACCCCTCCCTGCCAAATCCATTGGCTCTGTTTCTGCTCTAGTCTATTTAAATGGTCCTACATTTGCTGCAAAACGTAAAGGAGGGAGAAATCCAAGGAGGGTGTGCCATTTGATTTTAAGCTGTCAGTCTACGGATGGATTTTGGAAACAAAAATAATTTATTCAGATATTAATAAAAATAAATTCGATGTAATATATTAAATTTATAATTATTTTTATTATAATATAAATCTGAAATAAAATCATATTAATTTATAAATTTATTTTTATAAAATCTATTCGTAATTGCAGTATTTATCTTTTAGAAATACAAGGCACAGAGGCTACATGTTTTCAACTGCTCACTTGATTCAATTCTGATTAGTCTGTGCCGATTCAGATGGTAGAGTTTCTGGTATCTAAAGATTTTAGCTAAAACAATATTCAATATGAATTAGATTCATGAAATGTCTCCATCTCTCTTTGAATTACACCATTAAAGAGCATCTACGTTGTAATTGATTTGAAATGTTCAAAAAACATATAATCATACTGTCTTTCTACTGAGTGTGACTTCAAACCAAATCCAATTTTATTTGTTGGATCAAAACAAGCTGTTGCCTTTAGCAGTCTCTTCCTTGGCTCAATTAAGGAACATGGATTGCGATTAATGTAATGAAATTTTTATATAAAACACCTCACACTTCTTCTCCTGATGCAATTCTATTTAGCCCAAAAAAAAACAAAAAAAAAATGTTGAAGTTAGCTCTATTTACATACAGTTATTTTTGTATATATTTTATTAATGTAATTGGTTAAAATAATTATTTATATAAAAAAAAATAATACATTCAATCCCATTAATAAAATTCATAAATAATATGTAAAAATGACCTTAGATTGAATTTTTCTTACTTGTTATTTGATCAAAAAAATAGCAAAAGTGGAATGAGTTTAGCTTCCTACGAGCATAATATATGGAGAAGGACTGACAAAAGAGGCCAACACAACTTTGCGAGAATCATTTTACCTCTGCGTTGAGGCCCCCACCACTGTGGAATCTCTCTGTGTCGAGGCCCCCACCGCCGTGGCTCCAGGCCTTGTAATCGAAGACCTCTCTCGTACTGGTGATGGACAAGTTTAGATACGTTGGTTTGGCAAGATAGGGATCTGAACTTTTTAGTTTCTGCAATGATGATGTCAATTACTTTATTGGGATCAAAGCAGCGATATTTATGTTTTGCAGAACCAAAAAAAAAAAAAAAGGAAAATAAGGAGTCTATGTTTCCTTGAATTTTGGGTCTCAACTCTCGAAATCCTTTGAATTTCGTGCCATATTAATCTCCACAGAAATCCTCGTAAGTGAAAATATCTTCTGCAAATTGATATTGTTGGGTGGTTGATTCTTTTCTTGAAGATGTTCTTTCCGGGGTTGAACCGATTAATTAATTCAACGACATAATTTCTACGTAGGAAAACGCGTCGGTGAAGATGATTAAAGCCTGAGTTGTGGTGTTTATGGTTTAACAAAAAGATAATTTCCAGAAATGATGATTGTTTGGGGGCACGAATGACTGAAAAGAGAGAGAGACTGCAATCCTGTTTGATGAAAAAGAACCGAAAGAAACTCCTCCAAGTCATGATTTGTAGGTGAAACAAAAGCACACCAATCAAATGATGTGCTTCGACACGGTCGAATTATTACAAAAGATCAACAAATAAAACCTCCCACAATAATCGTCAGAATTGGTATGTGATTGGAAATGATGCTTATCGTGACACTGTTTTTGTTTCTTCCCACCTGATTGGGCTCTCTCTCTCTCTCTCTCTCTCTCTCTACCTCTGCATGATATTTGCTGCACCATGCCGTTCTCTTTCTTGTCTTATACTTAAGCATGGTTAAAACTTCTTTAATTGAGATTAATTAGTAACCAGGTTTTTCATGCTGTTTGATTTTGATGGCTTGTGATCAGAATTTGATATTCTATTTTTGAGCTAGCTTTTTGCATTTTCTACTAATTCATGTATTAAATATAACACATATTCTGTTAATTCATGTATTGGATTTGGGATTGAGTATCTTGTGCAGCATTGCATCTTTTTTATTATACCCAGTCCCATTTTGCACTGAAAACATGATTGCAAACAGGTCAATAATTAGATACATGAAATAATTGTGGGAATTTTATCTTTTTCTGACACTGTTTTGAATCTCTGTTCATTTAAAAAGATCATCCATAGTTCATTAAAACCAAACAGAAAGTGGAATTAACTTGAAGAGAAATTCAACTCCATTTGACTCTGAGATACCCAGCCACGAGAGTTTACACATCCAGCCCAACAGGATGATGTGGTAAGCCCAAGGTGAAGAGCATGAACAAAGTCAAAAAACTCTTTACATGTTAGAACAATAATTTTTTTTTAACGTTTTGTAAATATATATATATAAATTAATCTTAAATGAATTTTATAAAATTCAACTCATCTCAATTTATTTTAACATCTAAACGTACCTGAGCGTAGATAACTTGGAGTAGACGCAATGACTAGTTCTGACAGCAGTTGGTATTGCAAGGAATATTCATATAGACATTATTAAATACTTTAGTTCTCACCCATTATGCTTTTTGTCTCTCTAAATTCACTCTTACTCTGAAGAGAAATCTCAAGAGCTTCTCGGTGTCTAAATTCCTGAATAGAGACATCCTATTCTGGAAGTTTCATTCAGTGCGGTTCTTGAACGGTAAAAGAAAAAGGGAGACCACTCAGTTAGGGGTGTAAAAAAAAAGAAAAAAAAGAAAAAGAAAATGGGAAAATCCTATTCTAATATGTGTTAATTATTATAAAATAATATATTTATACTATAATATAAATAGACTAATTGTTTAGTATATGTAAACATTATATTATTATTAACATAGATAATCCGTAAAATCGAAAAAATCAGATCGGACCAGACCAAAACCGAAAAAATCAGAAGTTCTAGTTTCAATAGTGAATTAGTCCGATATCAGTTTGTAAAATTTCAAAACCAATAAATACCAGTTCGGTTATAAAAAATGTACAAAACCAAACCGAACCGAACGAGATCAATTACACCCTTAACCACAATTGTATGATTGTATCTCAATCTGATAATTTTATTTAATTTCTTTATGATATTAATACCTTCGTCACAAGGAAGGTTCCTGATGGTGATACAAAATAGGAAGCATATACAAGGGATATATGCATTTTTTTTTTGCTCCAATATTAAATATAAATTAAATCTCGTGAAATAGGATTGCTCCGAGCTCAAAACTTGGAACAAGGGGTTATTTTAAGCAAAGATGTTCAATTTTATCATGGTAATTCACCTTTCATTATAAGATTGTCAGATTGATGTGTCCCAAAGCTAAGAGCATTCACTGAGAATGCTATCAACTGTACATTAGAATACGCTTTCTATTAAAATGTTAGGAGGTTGTGAAGATTTTTTGTTTTATTTTTCATTCAAATTCTAACCCACATCCTATACTTAATTTGGCATGGTTTGTTTTCACAAGGGAAAAACTTGGGGACGGATGGATTTAAAACAATTTTTCGTACCAGCCAATAGTAATGTGCCACGTAAGCACTCTAGGAAAACATCACAAGAACCCGCGTACACCCGATCCCACTCTTTTCTTCCAACCTCTCCCTCCCCCATAATAGTGAGTTGCATCGTGGAGAGAATTATATGGAGTCTATCTAAACTGATGAATTTAATACTTTTTATGAAAAATTAAAAAAAATTATGAATTCCACGTATAAATTTATTTTAAGTTCAAAAAAATAGTGAATTCCACGTGTAAGAAGATTTTGAGTTGAGATAAATTTAATAATTTGAGAATTGGTGTTTAGATATTAGACTCAACTTAAAATTAGATTGAACTCAACTTAGTTTGAGAAACAAACGCAGCAATGGAAAACATCGTAGCAGCATGAAAGTAACCCGTATTAGTGACACCCCCAGATGAGAAACTACGTTTTGTAGCTAATAACGATTCGCAAGTTCCTGAAACAAATTTAACAAAGTTAAAATACACTTGTTACAGCATCAATTTCTCACATCACGAAATAGATGTTTTTGACGACGAATGACTACTAATTGGAACGTATAACCAAAAAACATTTTTTATGGTATTTAACATCAAATATAGCAGTAATTAATCATTCAAAAACCTCAATTTAACAAAAATGAAAAAAATACCAAAACAAAAAATCCCTCCTTGCACTAAGTCTTTCACATCAAAAACAGGTAATTGCATTAACCCAACAGCATCATTCAAGCTTGAGGCTTGACATGTTCCAAAAAAACTGGGAAACTGAAACTAAGGACATCTAATTAACTAGGTGATTGGAAGTGCGAAACTGTAGTAGTCTACATTCAAGAATCTGCAATGGTAACCTCAACCTCCACACCAGGTTCAATAGTGATAGAGGTGATCTGCTTAACAACATCAGGGGAGCTAAAGAGATCAATTACTCGTTTGTGGACACGAAGCTCAAATCTATCCCAAGTGTTGGTGCCTGCGAACAACAAACCAAACAATTTATAAAAATTCTCAATAACAGAAGAATTTATGAGATAATAAGACCTAGCTATCATTAGAAATACAATACAAGTTTAAAAAGAAGATAGTTTAGTTTGATTAGTCATTTATTGGTTCAGGTGATAAGGGCCTTGGTCTTGGTGGTATATGCCCTCGCCAAGTCTAAGGTTCAGATCCTCTAGGGTGCAATCAATTTTTAGGAGCTATCAAACTCAGGATATTTCCCTTGAATTATCCAAGGTGATTTGTAGGAACCTCCTTGTTGAGAGCCTTTCAACACCTTGGATTAGTTGGGACTTTGTTCTAAGACACCAAGCACCAATAAGGAAAAAAAAAACTATTACTAAAATTAAAGATGAAGTGATTAATTGGACCTTCAGTTGTGAGGGCTGCAAGGAGTATTGAGGCTAAAGCTCCAAAATTTGTTCTGAGATCCATTTCCATGAGACTCAAAATTGATGAAACATTTTTTTTACCATCTGAGACACCTTAACCTCAACCACATCCCAACCCAGGTTATTATTTTGAATCTCTCCAATCTATCTTTGAGTTTGACGTAAACACCCTTACAACCACTTCCAATATCCGCCCATTCCTCACAAATTTCCAACACCCACTTCATTAAGCTCCTCACAATTTGGGGAGTGAGATGAAAATTTTTTGTTTTAAATGAAAGTTTAAAATATTATTTTATTATATTATTATTGTTTTGGGATTTGAAAAAGTTGAATTGTTTATTATATTTTGTCTGGGAGTTTGGAAAAGTTGTAATGATGAGATAAGATGAAAATTTCGTGTCTCATCCCATGGCCCAAACGTTAGGTTTGGATCGAGAAACACTCTCAACCCATTTAATCTCATCTCATCGTTACAACTTTCACAAATTCTCACATAAAATATAATAAGCAATTCAATTTTTTCAAATCTCAAAACAATAATAATACTAAAAAATAATATTCTAGTAATATTTTATTCAACGTTTAACTTGTATCTCAACTCATCTCATCTCAACTCACCTAACCTTAGCCAACTGATGACAAGACGCATTAAATAAATTATCAAGAAAAACAGGCCAAAGGACCATGCATGCCATAGTGATGGAAACATACCAGTGAGAGAACATAAAAAAAACATAAACCACTTAAAGTTATCAAAATGCTTCAAATTCGATAAGATGGGTTTGCCAAATGAATATTGAAAAGTGACCACTAAAATCAGGAATATACTTTTATACAGCCAAGCACTTGAATCCCAGGAGTGAAACATGAAAATATACCTTCACCGCAAGGGGACTTCCTGGTGGTAATGTGCAGAACCTTGGTGGGCATTCTCACTGGTCCCTTAACCCTCAAACGCTTGTCTTTGGCACCACGAACTAAATCCGCACAAACTATCAAGCAAACAAAAATTAAAATTATCAAGCTGATAGATTCCAAGTACTCCAAACATATACGAGACGTAAAACAAAATGAGCGTTCCATACATGAATTCAGCTTCATATGGCATATGGGCCATGTCTGTTTGGAAAAAAAAAAATTATAGCAAAGAACTACGGGGGTACCTTTCTCGAGATTCTTGACGTTCTTGGAGGAGAGGGTGATCCTGATCTTGTGAATCTGCTCCTGGGGTTCATCCACACCCTGCTGCTTCGGCGGCTTCATTGCGTAAGCCATCTTTTCTTACTTCCGTTCCTGCCAATTTCCAATCGCCACAAATGAATAAAAACTGGATCTGAGTGACTTTTTCCCAAACCCAATTACGAAATGAAAATTTAGGAAACGAATGTTACTTTTCTTATTGCAAAAACTAACCAAATAGATTAAAAAAAAAAATCTAAGCTTCAGTGTGATAATACTTACTAGGGGAGCGAAAGAGAATAGGACCCTAGCGGAGGTGTGGAGCTCTGGTTGGGGCGGCCGAAGCTACTGACGATTCAATAGGAAGCGCAATCTACTGGGGAGTTATATACGTGCGTCCCTCTTCTAGGGTTAGGGTTTTGGGACTTCAAAAAAATAAACAAAAGGAATTTAGGCTTAGTTTATTTTTGCAAATTAGAGGACATGAAATATGTTTCGATTAAAATTAAAAATTAAATAAAATATTGTTAGAATATATATTTTTTAATATTATTTTTATTTTAATATTTAAAAAAGTTAAATTATTTATTTTATTTTGTATAAATATTTGAAAAAATTGTAATAATTAGATGAGATGATATTAGATAAGTTGGTGGAAATTGTGAAAACAAACAAGGCCTTAGTTGTGTGATGGGCCCAGTTTGCTTGTTCAGTGAGTAGCCCAACTAAAAATAGGTTCAGTAAGAGCACTCACATCCCATGTCCTGTAACACTGTTATCTCTAAATTATAGAGAATAATTTAGAGAAAAGCTCAAAAACTCCCTCTCATCCCATTCCCTATTTTAGGATTTTGATTTAGGGAATGAACACTATTTGAGGAACCACTGTTCATTCCCTAAATCATCTTTTATTAATATTTTATTCTAATAAATAAAATAAAATTTTCTTTCAATCATCTACACTTTCTCTCATATTCATATTTATTATAATTTTAAATAATAATTTTAAAAATAATTTAAATTTTTGTTTAAAATATTTACTAGAGTAATAGTTCAAAACATAAGAAAAAATATTGAGTAGTTAAGTTTGTAAATGGAAGTGAGAGAAAAAAGTAATAAAGAAATAATAGAAGAGTATTATTTTAACAGAATAGAGAAATGATAGGGAATGAGATGTAAAAGGTCTTTTAAAAATGAGTAAAATTTAGGATAAAATCATAGGGAGTGTCCTTTTTAACTAAAATTTAGAGAAAAATTTAGAAAATCGGATATGAATGCTCTAAGTCCAGCCCAAAATAATGCTTGAATTATCATTTATGAATTAAAAAAAATGTGATTCATCATTATTTTGATTATTGTATTGAGTAATGCTACTCATCATCTATTTTTTATCATCTTTTCATCATTAGATAATTGAAGATTATTTATTATATTTTACTTGTAAACCTATCATTTAATATCATATCATGAGATGATGAGAAAAAATACGATGAGTAAAATTCTTCTATTGTATTTCATCATCTTTCAATGTCACAATTCACAAATAAAATAATAATAATAATAAATAATTTTTTTAATAATTTAAAATCAAAGACGATGAAATGATAATTATTAAAAGAATTATAAATAACCACTTTTATCTCTATTATAGCTCCAGCGAGATGAGATATAATGAGAGATATAACATCCGCATCACACTCAATGTATTGAGTGAAAAAAAAATATATATATATATTTACCTGTAGTGTGGTGTGGTGCGGCTTCCGGCTGCTCTCCAGCATCTCTCATGGCAATATACTCAAAAATGAAAAAGAATTTGAGGAATTCTTCTACTCACTAACCCTACACCACACACCTGCTGAGTAGAACTATTCTTTTTTTCCCCTTCAACAAGCGTATGGAATAAGAACTGCATAGTAGAATTTTTCTTCTCTGAAAACGATGGGTCTATAAAAGCTGATAATTGTTAAAAGATGTCATAGTTATTAAAACAAAAGTATCTGGATAATAGTACAGCATTGCCCTATCTTTTGTCATGAGCTCCAAATTGACATTGCCACGATGATAATTCACATGTACAGTAAAACTCTGGTTAGGGCCCAAGAAATGGGACATATGACTAATGGAAACATTTGAAGACGCGACACTAGAAGCATAGAAGATCACTGATGGCCACTGTTGCGGTCATGCTCCATCTCGTCGTCCGCATCCTCAAATCGTTGGTCGTTGATTTGAAGCTGTAATGAGAACACAAGCCAAATGAAAAAAACGTGCTTTTCAAAGAGTAAAAGTAACAGCTGAGCAGGAAATAGTACGACGTTCCGAGATAATCAGATTGGCAGATATGGTACATCGGATTTCAAATCTTTATCATGTTCACCATCAGATTAATTTTCCTCGGAGAAGCAACAGCTGTTGGGTTAACAATAATCATTTACAAATATGGAATACCATTAAATATTGAGAAATAATAATTGTAGTCGTGAGTGCGTAAATGCCGTACAATCACTTTGAAAAAAGTGAATAAATACGGGACCCACATGAAAAAATAATAATTTTTTATTAGTGGACTCTACTCTTTCAAAGCGACTGCACAGCGCTTGCGCACTCCATGACTGCATGTAACATTACTCTTAAATATCATATCTTTATTCCAATAAAAAAACCTCAATATGAAGTTAACATTATATTAATCATCAGATTCGTATTTATCAGAGAAGCACAGATTTTTTAGGTTAAAGAAGAGAGTTAAAACCAACCAGCATAAAAGGATAAACCTACACCCCGAAAACATATCGTTGATTATATAGTCCCGTAGACATAGGTTTTGACTAAAACTAATGGTTTCTTAACAATCATGAGGTTCAATGCTAGTACTGACCAAACAATTGTTGAGAAGAAAAAATCTCTCCTTGGAAAAACTCTATAAAAAAAGTCCATTTGCCTTTTCAATTTCTTCTTCTTGTTCTTCTCTTTTTATACTTATTATTATAATATTATTACAAGTAAATTTACCTTTCCATCATCACAGAACCTTTATAAGATCTTGCCCTCAAATAACAGCCTAAGATAATAAATACATGGCTCATTAGAACCATGGGCTAACAAGTCATAACTTAGGCCTATTAGATCAACAATGGGAAAACATGCCATACATTAAATTACATCCAGATCCCCAATCTCAGCTAACTATTGTAGGAATTAAGACATCAAATATCATATTTATTGAGGAAAAAAAAGAAGACAAAGTATCAGAGACAGAGACAGACAGACTCGTGCATATCCAATGACATACAATAGTGAATTCGACCAAGTCATATGACAATAATGTAGGAGCTCCGAGACAGACTAATATGTGTGCTGACAGGCCTACCTCAAGCACCGTACGAGCGAGGTCATGATCCCCATTTGAATGACCAATTGAGTTGCTTGGATTTTGAGAGAAATGAACTTCCTCCTCTGTATATACAAACATGTCATAAGATATGTATTTCATAAAGTTACGTAGGCATCTATAAATATAATTGTAAGGAAAATGATCAACTTACAACTCTTTTACAACCATTTTCCAATTTTATATAAAATTGAGGGTAGTTTTGTAAAATTAACATTCAATTTCAATGAAGTGGCATGATTGCATTGGCTAATTGTAAAATGAGTTGTAAAAGTGTCATAAAAAGAGTTATAGGTGTATAATTTTAATGATCCTATACCTGCCGCCTCATCTTCCAACTGATCAGCACTAAAAACCCAATTGTGCTCTTCTTCTTCTTCTTCTAAAGAAAGCATGCACAAATATTAAAAATGGCAAGTAACTGATGAAGAAATCCTACAACTTAAAGAATAGAATCTGATCAAGTGTAGAACAAGGGTACCCACCATCAATTGGTTCAGGATTAAGCTCAGCACATTCACAGAAGATGTCAAACAGAGCATCCACTATCACGGAAGGTAAAAAATTAGTCATGTTTCACCAATATCAGTAAGGAGGGTACAGCCAGAAAATGTAAAACATCAGTATGAGAATTATTTTAAGATTAAACTGCAAGACAAGCAAATGAAAAAGAGAAGGATTTAAAAAACACGAAGAAAGATAGAAGAATACATTGGCTTGGATCTGATGGAATAAGCCTCATCTCTCTGATCTTGGATAAGTCCAAGACAGCACTGCTTTCTGAATCTGAGCCCTCGGAATCATCTTCATCAGCTTCTGTTTCAATCTTCGAACAAAATAACATTCATCGGCAATGTAAAAATAAGACGAGGACAGAGATCATTTTTTTTATATAGAAGTAAGGACAGAGATCATTTAAGGGCAACTAATTTTAGAAGGGGCATAAATATGCAAAAAATAAAATGGACTCTGATGTACCATCTATAGTGAAAGACACTTGCAACAAAAGAAAATAAAAAATGATGAATTTTAGAAGTACCTTTATATAGAAAGAAAAAAAATCCAGATATGAAATTCTTCTGGGAATTAACATAATTTATAAATTCCATACTTGATTGATGTTTTAAATTTAGTCATCTTCCTTTGAGCATCACAACTGTATCACATGGAAAATTTTACTTACAAAGGTCTTTTTAGTTTTGCAAAAACCAGTCTATATAGGACTTTCTTTACCACTTGGATTTACATGTCGGTCATTATTTTGAAACTTACATAAACAAGGCAACATTCCTACTTTTCCAAGAGATCAAATTGTGCAAGGAAAATAATATGGCACGAAGTCAAAATCACTAGCATATGTGCAAATGAAACAATTTTTCAGTTCAGTGAAACTTTAAAGACTTTAATGGTTTTCACTGAAAAAGATCAAACCTTAAATGCTCGAGTGTCAAAGCTTCCACACACTCAATAAGTAAATTATTGGTCTAATTGTCATGTGCATCAGAATCAGATGTTCTTGAATGATGATCAATTACAAACACATGCACAAAAGCAGCAACAAACTAATCCAAAAATCCCTAACACAGCTAAATAATTCTTTTTAACCCAGTTTGCATACAATACATTTCAAACTAGGAAATCCCAAAACAAAATCATTGCATTACAATCGCAGACCGAAGTACATTGATGGGTATGAAAACTTGCATACCTGCGTATATATACAAGGAGAGGGATAGGCCTCTGGGTCCCTTGAAATTGCATGCAGTGAAAGAGACAAGAAATTGACCGCATAACCTTTGGTCCTGTCCACATCACTCAACCACACCACTTGCCTGCAAAAGACCACCAGCATGTTGAATACAACTGCGGGTGACTTTTTTTGTCAACTCAACCAAGTAGAATAACCTTGCCTATCTAACAAACCAAAGACCACCACCACCACCACCAGGGCTCCATTTTTTCAGTGAAAAACATGAACAATATTTTTTTTTTTGGACAGGAAGTTTTGCTCCATTATGTAAATAAATATGCAATTGTCGAGCTTGAGGAAAATTGATCACGTATCTTCAACAAGGTTCGGCCAACGACCGGCAGCTCAAATGACACCTTCTCCCCGCCACAAAGGGGAGCATTGAGGTTGCGAGTTCAAGAATCACTGGGTACTCGTACGACTTACAAATCAAGGAAAAAAAAAACATTTTTAACTAGCTTCACGAAATTATTGAGTCTTTAAAGCAACTCCAATAAAAGTACAGAATCTCCCAGTACTTAAGAGAGAAAACAGAAAGAAAAAAAAAATAAAGAGGAAAAATGTATTGGTTACAATTTAGTTAGGTAATTAACACATAATCTAAGCAACATAGTCAATCACAAGCTACAAGAATAAAGATTTCTTCGTCCAATCAGAATAAATGAAGTCAGACAATTTTCTTTTCGTTCCCTTTCATTTTCTGAGAACCCAAAAAGAACGAAAGTTGTAATTCAGAAAGATATGCGTATATAAGTACATATTCACAGAGATAGAGAGAGAGAGAGAGAGAGAGAGAGAGAGAGAGAGAGAGAGAGAGTACTTGGTGGAGATGTAGAGAGTGCCGGGGGACTCAGGAGCTTGATTCCCAAGAACGAGGGCGACACCAGGTAGTACCTGCATGAGCTCTTCGCCATTGTCAGCGTCGAGAAGGGGTTCTCCAGCATCTTCTCCAACTCTATCCGAGAATTGCCTCAGCCCTAACACCATTTTTTCTCGCAATACCCTACTGATTATTTGAGTCCCTGGCGTAAGATTGGGATTATGTGTGCGCTTTCTAGGGTTTTTCTGGGGTTTTGTAAACCGCTATTTTTTTTTTTTTTTTTTCTGTTCGACGAAGGTACTGGGGAAAGCCCAATATTTTCTATTTTGTTTTAATAAAAAGCCCACAAAAAAAAGATCGATAACAATAACTAAATATCATAACTTACAGTCTTACATTAGTTTTTACCAGAGTGGACTAGCAAAATCTTTATGAAATCTAAAATATAGTTAAGCTTTGTATAAATGATCTGTTTTGAACTACTTTAAAACTTTAGACTTTGAGTTACAGTAATTCTAAAGAATTTTTAAAGTTGAAGAGTCACCGTTCACCCATCAAACTTATATTTTATTTACAAATAATCAACAAGATCTTATTAAATTCTTTTTAAAACTTTCATTATTAAACATAGCTATATTATGTCCAGATTTTTCATGAAATATTTTTTATAAACAAAGTTATATTATGTTGGATAATTAGGTTGATATAAAAAATAGTTGATAAATAATAATTTTAAGTAAAAATTAAATTATTAATTAATATATATAGTATATTTGCAAAGTATTAAAAAATAATTTATTAAAATACATAATATTATATTATTATTTTGACTTTTGGATTGATAGCCCAATGTGAATTAATATCTTCAATGACTTTAGTTTTAGCCAAAACCTTAACTTTTAGCCAAATTTTAGACTTCTAGTCATTGCCAATACTCTAACTAATTAGTAATTATCAACATTTTTTTTTTCACATTCAACAACAGAAGTTTTCTTTATTTCAATAACTTTTGAGCTTTTAATGTTACTACAGAAAGATATTTCCTATATCTATAATAAATAAAGTTCATAACAGAATTTACTGTTTATGTACAAAAGAAGTTAACAAAATAATTAAAATGAGATAAGTTTTTTTTATTAAAGAAGATCGAACATTAATATTCTTATTTTCTTTTTATAAATAAAATTCATTCAAATCGGATATTCTCTTGTGCATATTGAATTGAAACTTAAAAAGTACTTTTAACGGTTATAAAGTTATTATTTTAAAATGATATGTTTCGTAAATTTGTAAAAGTGTTTTAAGTAACTAAAAAAGTTGGAAAATTTTGTTGAAAAGCTCTTGAAAATAACGTTATATTTTTTAAAAATTAAGTAAGGCCTCTCTAGTTATATAGATGAAATGTGGTAAAAATTAAAAATTGAATAAAGTATTATTAAAATATAATTTTTATTTTAAAATTTGAAAAAATTGAAATATTTATTATATTTTGTATGAAAGTTTGAAAAAATTGTAATAATTATATATGAAATGCGATGAGATTATATGAGATAATTTGATTTGTGTAAAGAAACTAGGCGTGACTTAAAAAGTGCGTTAGGTGCATATTTACTATACAGTAAACAAATTTTTAACATACAGCGCACTATCCCAACGATGATTTTTAGCTAGTTCACTAATTTACTTCATAAAACCATGGAAGGCATCATATTGTAGCGAATATCTTAGTTGTAGATGCTGCATACTTATAGTTAACCGATGTCATTGCTTCTACTCCAAAAGATTTGTAAAATCGAGCAGAATAGTTTCAACATAGTAATATGGGAGTTAAATGAGGCGAAAATTTTGTGAATAATAATAAGATAATTTGTTAATAATAGTAAAATAGTTTGAGCTGAATATTTTTCAAATGCTGGAAAAGGAGAAAAAAAATTAAATAAAAAAAATTATAAAATTAAAATATTATAATAATATAATTTCATAATATAATTTTTATTTAGAGATTTAAAAAAATTAGAATTATTTTTTATTTGAAAGTTTGAAAAAATTATAATAATTAATTTAAAAATTTTGTATTTAAATTATATTTCAAAATAAAATGGAATGAAATGAGATCATATGAAATTTTTTTATCTGAATCTCATGCCCCAAACCCGCCCTCCAAGGTCTAGTTTGTTTTCACAACTATTCTCAACTCATCTTATCTCATCTCATTTCATTTAATTATTACAACGTTATCAAATTTTCACACAAAATAAAATAATCAATTCAAATCCCAAAACAATAATTATATTAAAAAATTATATTTTAACAATATTTTATTCAACTTTCAACTCAATTCATCTCATTTAAATTAAAAATTTTGGCCTTTTCCAAGGCACAAAAGAATCACCTCGATGTCTGCTGCTAATTATCTCGGTCAGCTAAATTTGAGTTGCAGCCTAGTCAATTGGAGAGCAAAAATTCGAATTTTGAGCTCAATACATTTTGTTCTAACTTGTCTTGGATTTCTGGAGTAGCATTTTTGCTCCCCGAGTAATTCTGAGCAAAAAGTCCTACCTATTCCCGAGGGTGCACACCCTTGACCTGAAAAACCTTCTATAGCGGAAACAGACTCACAAACAGGGTATCCAACATCAAAACTGTGCTGTGCTCTACAAAATATAAACAACACTGGTAAACCTAACTCTGAACCGAACTCACATTAAACTAAAGGGGATTTGCATTTGCAGCATCCTCTCGAACAGCGGCTACTCAGGCTAGCATATCACATTGACCCATTAATTTGCTGCATAGTCATTTCTAAAACATGGTCTTGTAAACGTTACAAAGCCTATCACTATGACAGTTCAAGTTAAAAAAGACTACCTGCCCACAACTGTAAACATACGAAACATTACCATATATCTGAAGCCAAAAGGTTCAAATCAGAAGACTACCAGACCACAAAAACAAAGGAAACTAAAAGACAAATAAATAACCATCTAAATCCAAAAATGCAAATTTCTTGGTTCCATCTACTCCCCAATTAGAAGTAGCATAACTCATTGTCATGAATTAGGTCTTACAGTTGGACGAATCTACCAGAAGACTTCACTCACATTAGTCATATATCTCAAGGATCAAGGAAGAAGTGTGCGGAGCTACATATTTATTAAGCAACAAGAGTGCTGGCAGTTGTCGACTCACTGCAGAAAAGAGAAAAGTTGAATTAATAATAATTTTTTTATTAGTAGTTAATGACAAAATCACAAGGTCAACAACACAATCAAATTGGATGAAAAGTTTGATCAATAAAAGGAAGAGGATCCAAATAGATAATTGTGAGACATTAGGAGAAGACTTACTATTTCCAGACAGGTGGAAGCTTCTTTGTCTTTTTGTAGTAGCGAGCGAGCCTGTGAATCCTGCTCTCAACAAGAATCAACCTGAACTTTGAATCCTTATCCTTCCTGTTCCTCTCCAGATGCTTACGGATGGAGACTGCCTTCTTGATAAGATGATACAGATCCTCTGGAATTTCGGGTGCAAGGCCTGACCCAGTTGAAAGAAGAAACATATAAACAAACTCAGCAAATAAATTCTAAAGAAATACATATTTTTTATGTGCCCGTAACTAGAATCAAATGCTAGAGGGAGACGGTGTAAATAAAATGCAACAATTGAATCTGAGCATTTTCATTTGGGAACCAAACAATAAAATTGAAGGGAAAAAACTCATTACACGTCTCATATCTAACATTTTCTCATATTATCACACAAACAAAGCCTAGTGATGGAAAACTATTTTACTGTAAACCAAGAAAAGACATCACATGTAGAGAACTAACTGTCGTCATTATTTCTTGATTCCCTAAAGTCGAAGCATTTAGGCAACAATGTTCCAATTCTAAACGCCACAGCAATTTCTCAGCCTCCAACAGAGCACAAAAATCATTCAGAAAACAACAAATACATACCGTGAGCCTTGAGAATACGGAGGATCTTGCTTCCAGTAACGCTCTTGACCTGAGCGATACCGTGAGAGTCACGAAGAATCACACCGATCTGGGACGGAGTCAGACCCTTCTTCGCAAACTTGCATATGTTTTCCTCCACCTAAATCCCACACAAAAACCACAGCCTCTTTAAGTGAGCACGAGTGACAATATAAACATATATCCACACAGACACATATGTATATATAAATCCAAAAAAGAATATTGGAGTTTTTTCCTTACATCCTGGAAAGAGATCTTAAGCCAACTTGGCGGAGTTCTCTTGTATGGCAAAGCTGAGGCTGAGATACCCTTACTAGATTCATGTCAGAAAAACACATCAGATATCGCCAGCTCCAGAAGGAGATAATACATAGATATAGATACAGAGAGATAGAAAGAGAGGTACCCGCGACTATGCATACGACCCATGGTGGCGGCGAAGGAAGTGGAGGTACCGGTGCTTTCGTTCCCCTGCTGAGACGAGCTGCGCAAACCCTAGGATTCTAATGAGATATATAATGGTTATTTATATATTAAGCCAGATTTCGGCTTTTGCATCTTATATTTAGTTTTAAGGCCTTTAGGCCATCCACGAAATGGGACCTCTCTCCGGCCCATGTATAATTGGTATCTTGTAGGCTTCCGAAATTTGAATTCTCTATGCCCACGGGCAAGCCATTCGAAGTCGTTGTTTTGCATACTTATTATTATTTTTTAAGAAGTTTAATGAAAAAAAGAACGTTTTCTTTTAATATTGGTTTGTAGAAGTCTTCAACCTATCTCTATATCTCCTTATAGTTAAAAGTGTCTATCGCTCCATGAATAGTGAGATGAACAGTAATAAACAGTAACTTATTTTAAGTTTTCTTCCTCCCTTCACGTCCCTCTCTACCTCACAGCAAAATCATCATTTCTCTTTCGTCCCTCTATGTAAATTCACAACAAAATAACCACACAAATCACAAAATTACCAAACAAATTTCCACACATTATTTTACATTTTCTTCCTCCCCCTCACGTCCCTCTTTACCTCACAGCAAAATCATCATTTCCCTTTCGTCCCTCTCTGCAAATTCACCACAAAATAACCACACAAATCACATAATTACCAAACAAATTTCCACACATTATTTTACATTTTCTTCCTCCCCCTCACGTCGGTGACACCGCATGATGGTGCACGACTGCTTGAGGGAGGAGATCGCGTGAGAGAGAGGGAGGACGCGACTGAGTGGAAGGAGAGAGAGGGAGAAATAGAAAATGAGAAGAAAATGAAGGTTTTTAGATTTAATTTCAGCCCTTCATCATAATCTCTAAATTTGATCCAATGGTGAAAAATTAAATAATGATTAAATTAATTTAACATAATTAATTAATATATAAATATCATATGATAAATAAATTATCAAATTTAATTTATAAAATATTAAAGTTTTTGAGATTTAAATCTAACCCTTCATCATAAATCTCTAAATTTGATCTAATAATAAAAATTTAAATATTGATTTAAATTAATTTAAAATAATTAATTGACATATAAATATCATATCATAAATCAATTATCAAATTTAATTTATAAAATATTAAAGTTTTTAAGATTTAAATCAAACCCTTCATCATAAGTCTCTAAATTTGATTCAATAATGAAAATTTAAATACTGATTTAAATTAATTTAAAATAGATACTTAACATAGAAATATCATATCATAAATAAATTATCAAATTTAATTTATAAAGCTAACCAACATCAAGTACATTCTGGTTGTGCACAGCCAAGAGAGAGGAAGAGAGAGCGTGAGAGAGGGAGACCGGTGTGGGGGGACTCACCGGAGTGAGGTGGTGCCGGTGGAAGGGGCGATGAGGCTCACCGGCGCACGGTGGCGCCGGGCTGGGTAGAGGAAGAATCGGCTTGAAGAGGGGCAGCGTACTGCGTACACATGAGCTGAGGGACGAGAGAGAGGGGAGGAAAAAGTGAGGGAGAAGGAATAGTGTCTGAGTATTTAACACAGTCCCTTCGTCTTGGAGTCTTCAAAACAATCTAAAAGTAGAAGATTAAAATATTAACTTAAAAATACGTAAACATTAACTTAATTACAAATGATGAAAAAAACTAAGGTAAAATATTATTTAAACTAATAATAAGGTCACCATCGACCTTATTATTAAAACACATGAAGATTTGGGTTTGATATAATATTTTTGGAGTTTTTAAAATAGAAGAGACTTACTTTAATGATGAAAAAATGTGAGAACGATATAGAAATAAAAGACTGTATTTTTTTAGTGCTCCCTAGGTCATTAAGTAGTATGTTTGAATTTTACAATTCATATATTTTGCTAAGAAAACTATTACTAGAATATCTAAAATCTTAAAATTTTCATATTACTCATATTACTGTAACATTTATTTTTGTAATTTCCGTAGGAGTTTTTGTGGCTTTACATATAGACTACTACTTTGGAGGAATTGACTCAGAATTTTATGATTGGATTCTTTTTCATTTCCTAACTATAATGTGTTTTTCTCTATTGATACATATTCTTTTGCACTCCAATAAAATTGATTCAGAAATTTATATTTTGTGACCAAGACCATGCTTTGGTTTTGCTAATTTTAAATTTCATTTTACCACTTCTCATTTATTTTTTCTTCGGTTGGATTGCTTTGATTTATGCAGTGAAGTACTATCATCATCACATAGATTATCTGCATCTCTTTTCACTTGTTAGGTGCAAAAACTGAGTTCATAAAAGATTCTCTGTTTTTCATTCCACCGGGCAAATGTGCCTCGCATATTGCCCAACTCCTAGTATACAAAGTAAGTGTTTATTAAATATGTGAAGAGCACATATTTTTCTAAATGTCTCATTTCAAAATTTACTTTACGCACACCTCTTCATTTCAAAAATACGTGCTGAGCGCTTGTCAGATGTTTAAAAAATTCATATCAATTTTTTAAATGGAAGAAAATTCTGACCCGTAAAAAATCTATGACTAATATTATGTTATGGATAAAACCTAAGGAGAGAGGATTGTGGCTAACCCCTGAGAGGATTTAATTCTAGGTAATCTAATATCTTTTTTTAATCATGAGTAATGGCGTGCGAGTTTGACACTACAAAAATAAAGTCAACCTGCTCTTTAGTCTTTACCTCTCTCGTTCATAAAAAACAACTTGCAAATCTAAGACCCAATTTAATATTTTTGTAACGATATATGAGGTAAGACAGAATATGATGAAAATGTAATGAGTAATTATTAGGCAGTCTAAAAATATAAATACGTAAAATTTTCATCCTATTACAGGTTGGCATATCATAAAAAAAATTATATAAATAATCAGACGTATAACCGTTAATTATAAGAGGGTTTGCTTCTCAAGACTCAAGCCCACTGCAATGAGACAAGACGGAGGGACCAACAAAGCCCGAAGAGTTTGACTTTGAGAACCATAGTTTGCTACCAAATTCCCTCGCAGCCCACATGACTTTGGGTCAGAAGGCCGAGTTAAGGTTATGTTTGGACGGTAAGTTAAGACGAGATGAAATGAAATGAAAATATAAAGTTAAATAAAATATTATTATTATTTTTAAATTTAAAAAAATTAAATTATTTATTATATTTTATGTAAAAATTTAAAAAAATTATAATAATTAGATGAGATGAGTTGATATTAACTTTAAATCCAAACGGAGTCTTAATTTGTGCCGGAGAATGTCGAGGAAGCAACTTGTTTGGAGGCATGCCCCACATTAGAAGTTAGCTAGCTAGCTATATTTTATCATGTCACACTTTGAAATTGGGTCATGTTTGCGAAAGAATAATTTTATTTAAAAGTTTTTATACTACACATTATTTAGGTTAGTGATTGTCGTAAAAAGCCTCAAATAGTATTATTTTTACGAAAAACCCCACACGAATACATTTTGTGTAATTAACGACTATTATTGTGAGGGGATATAATGATTAGTGCATGCACGGGAGAAAGTGGTCTGCCAATGATATTTTTGTTCAAACTTTTTGTTAAGATATTGAACAAATAATAAAATCTTAAACTTTTAAAATAAATGGTAATTTAATATGGTATCAGAATAAAGATTCTACATTTAAATTTAAATTCTACACTTTATTTCATTTAATTTAATATTTCATGTGTTAAGCCCTATTCATTGAGAGAGAGTCTAGCCGACACTGAATGAGAGTGTTAAAATATTAAATAAATAAATAAAATATACATCTTTCTATCACTTTAAATTTTTTAGACAATTAGTGATTTAACACTTTTGAACTCCAAAAATAGATAAATATATAGAATATGCCACATAATATTTAGGCCTCATTTGATTTCACATATGGTCTCAACCTACCTCATCTCAATATCTAAATACCATTTAAATATCAACACTTTTCAATTTCAAATTTTTATCTTTTTCATCTAATCATTACTACTTTCTCAAACTTTCAAGCAAAACACAAAAAATAACTTAATTTTTTCAAATATCAAAACAAAAATAATATTAAAAATTATATTCTAACAATATTTTAACTTTATAATATTTTTATTCAACATTTTCTCTCTTATTCTCTAAAACATTATAAAACATCTTAACTCAAACAATTTCACTATTATTTACAAACTATCTCCTTACTATTTACATGTAACACCCCGTATTTTAGTGTTTTTTTTAATTGAAAGATTATTTGTTATTCATTTAAAAATTTATTCTCTTGTTTTAAAATTGTGGGATTTTTTTTAGTTGTGTTATTTTTATGATTTTTAGTTTACGAAAATTATTTTTGAAGTGCTTTATCTAAATTAATTATTGTTATGTGTTTAAATTTCTTCTCGAATTATATTAACTTGTTGTGGGGTTTAATTATTTATTTTCATTTTAATCATTACGTTTGAATTATTTTATTTTACTTGCTGTTTTAAAATCGTTTCCGTTGGATCATTTGTGTGACCCAAGATATGAGGATTGGACCTCATTTCTTTCCCTACATTTTTCTCTTTCCTCTTTTCTTTTCTTTTCTTTTTTTCTCCTCTCCTCTCCTCTCCCGCGCGCCGCACTCCCTCCCTCTCTCATCCCGTGCGTCGCCCCTCTCCCCCAGCCCGCCACCGTATGCCGGCGGTGGCCGTCACCGCCCACCCCATCGTGCTCCCCACCGGCCGGCGACCTCCCCCTCCGATTTCCAGCCACAGCCGCGCCGCCGTTAGCCTCCACGCACCACACGAAGCCGCGGCATTCCTTGCGCCGCTGCGCCGCCGTCGCGCCACCTCCGGCCACCATCTTCCTACCACTTCATTCCCGACCTCTTGGCAACCCAATGGACCCAACCCCAGCTCCGATCCGTCACCGGTGAGGCCCCACCAAGTCCATTTCCGATTTGTACATTTTTGGCCTAAAACCACCCCTTGCGCCGCCACCCACGGCGAACCACCACCACCATTGATTTCACCGGCATCCCTAAGCCCTACCCTATCAATTTTGGGTCTTCGTTTGCACCCGTTCAGAAGTGGGTTTTTGAGACCCACGGCCACAGTGCATTTGGCACTGTTTTTTTGTTGCGTTGCCGCTTCTAGCACCTCCGTGATCTTTCAAAAATTATATTATAGCATTGTAAGTATTTTTTTTCCAAAGAACTTTTGAGATTTAAAAGTATTTCTGCACTAATTCATATTTACTGTGAATTTGTTGGTTGTGCCGGACTGAGTCCGAGGAGTAAGGGGGGGTCGGTTGGATTTATGGTTGAGAGAATATTTAGAGGGGAATTAATTTTCTTTGTTGAGTGCAGTTTAATTTTTGGAGGTATTAGTTTATATTTTTCTGTTATGGAGTTGTGAATGGGAATAAGTGTGCTTTGTTTAATGTTGGTTAAATTGTTAGTAATTGTTTGGGACTGCGAACTGTTGGAATAAGTGTGAGTTATTGGAATTTGAATTGGCATTGGTCTTGATGCTTGTATTGGACAATACTGAGATTGGTATAGAATATTTTGGGTCGAAGTGAGGGCTGTCCGGATTGTTATTTGGCTGATGGAGTTTGATTAAACTTGCTGAATTATGATCTAGAGTTTGGATCTGGAGTTGTCTAAGACCAATTTTGTGTTGTTGGACTTTAATATTTAGTTTATATTATTTTTATGAATAGGTGAAGAGACGGATAGAGACTGTTTTCAAGTCATAGATAATGCGCTTCAGGAGTCAGGTAAGCGGGGTTCCTATGCTGGGTTTTATACAAGTTAATAAGACTGAGGTTGATTTTATGAAAACTCGCATAATTTGTGTTGTGTTGGGAACTTGTGAAAACAAAGATCAACCTCGGTCTCTTATCTGCATTATTCATGAAATCTGTGTGAAAAAGGAAAATATATTCTGACATGCATTGTGTAGACATGAGCTAAATTCTGTCATGTGATTTCTGAAATCTGAAAACGAGCGATATTGAGAATATGAAAAGGTTGTGCATTTATTTGTTCTGGCTTTTGTGTACAGCGTGTGTAAACTGTTCTGAATCTGTTTTGGTACTTTGTATTATTTTGATACAACATCTGAAAACTTTGGCATGGTGTACTGGTTTTTCGTATCTGACTCTGTCTCTGCTCTGCTCTGCTCTGCTCTGTTATGCTCTGCTCTGTTTGGGTTGGTACCAACTTCTCTGTCTCTGAGTGCACCCACTTTGGAAACAAAGTGGTTTTATTGTGGTCTTTCCTGTGTGCACACTCGGGGCTCCGAGAAGAATAAAGGAAAGATTTCACCTCTGTCTCTGCCTGGTTTGGCCACCGGGGTTAGCACAACCCTACCACGGGGGTGAAACATGGTCTCTGCTCTGTTTGATGCTCTGTTTGGATCTGATGATGATACTCAGTTTATGTTATGCCAAAGCACTAAGGGTTTTACTTGTCTTAAAACAATCGCTCTGTTACTTTTGAAAATATGTTCTGTTCTGCATGTTAACCCTGGAAAATATTTTGTTCTGCATGTTCTATTTTGTAAATGCTCATGTTTGCACGCTAGCATATGATTTCTGCTTACTGAGTTGTTGATAACTCACCCCCTATCTTCATAATATTTTTCAGATGATGTGGAGAGTCCAAATGGGGACCTGGAGTAGATTTCTGAATGTGTTTAAACTGAGGAGATGTTGTTGGAAGAAGGACTTCTGATGTTCTTAGTTTTAATGTTTTTGAGCTTTATTAATATCTTGGGTTTCAGAAAGAGGTATGAAATTATTGGTTGAGTTGTTATGATTACCGAGAGATTACGGACTCCTTAGTTTATTTTAGCTGCAGTAATGACTTTGTGGAGTTGTCAAGGTGGTTATTTAGAACTCTTGATATTGAGTTTTGTTATTAAAGATTTGAGTTTCATTTTAGTTGTGTTGGATAATAAGTTCTTTAGAGACAGGTAGTAAGTCTCCAGACCATCCGGGTTTGGGGCGTTACATTACAAATTTTTTATCTCATCATATCTCATCTGTATAACCAAACAAAACCTTATAGTTGATAAATATAATTTATGAGTGAAATAATGTATACTCAATAAATATTGTAAAGTTCATGTTATATGTTTATCTCGTTCCTACTATAAATCTTAAACCTAAAACAGAAAGTACTTTAAAAGACGTACGTCATTTATTTAGGACAAATTATGGGCAGAAAGCAATCATCTTGACCCTCTTATTAGTGGGATTTATGTGTTGTGGTGAAATTAAACGATAAATAAATTAAAAACGAATAGCTCTTTTAAATTTAATGCAATGTAAATAAGTTGTCTTAAAGAACATCTAAAAAGATCTGAAAATTGTTCTGGCCCGATGATAGCATGCATCTAGCTAATTGGTTTGGATAAGTACAAATCAAGGCCATGCAATCTCGTGACAACTTAAACATGGTCCAGCTTTTTTTTTTTTTTTTTTTATGGAACATGGTCCAGCTTAAGATGCTAGAATGCACCCATGTGACATTCAGGGACCATGAAGGTAATTTGAGGACAGAGAAACCGCGGAGGGCTGAAAATACATATTGTGCGCAAATAAATTATGTTCCAATGAATGGTATACCAAATTATCATATATCCAAATTATCAGAATTATCTAAAGATACCATATAAAAAATTAGTAGTTACTTTTTTGGGTTAATTCCAAAATCGATGTGTGGGTCTTAGGTCTCGTTTGGATCGATATTGAGATGAGATGAGATTAAAAAAATATGCAAATAATAGTGAAATGATTTGTGAATAGTAATGAAATAATTTGAGTTAAGATGCTTGATGAAAATTTGAAAAATGATAGAGAAAAAATTGAATAAAAATATTGTTAGAATATAATTTTTTAATATTATTTATGTTTTTGAAATATTTAAAAAATCAGAGTTATTTTTTGTGTTTTGTTTGGATGTTTAGGAAAGTTGTAATGATTAGATAATAATTATATAAAAAAGTTAAAATTTTAAAATTAAATAGTGTTTATGTTTGTGTGATGTTTGGATACGAGATCTCAACATCCAAATTAACCAGCCCTAGTCCAATTGCAAATCACCCTTGATTTCATATTTTTTTCGTCTTACTCCCTAGTAATGTTAACTTGTCTATTTGTCGTCACTTGATCTAACGTTGAGGTAGTCACCACCCCTTTATTTGTAAACGATAAAGCCGTAAAATGAATAATCGAACCTAAAATCTAGCATGTATCAAAATATACGAGAGTAACTTAAAAATTGGCTAATGAATTACCATCACTTAGATGGTTGGTAATGGATTAACTCAAGCTAGCTCAATATCTTCTCGACATGCATGCACCCAAACGGAGCATAGGAACAGTACTAGCTCTCCATGCATGCATGGGATCCACTTGATTTCTTTATTTGAATTGGAGTGTCCAGAAAAATATTAAAAAGATGGTAATTAAGAAACATGTAAAGTGGCCGGTGTGGCATGCAAATGACTAAGAAAGCTAGGCCAAAGTGAGAGACGATGACATGATTTTAAACCACATAGGTTTACCTAAAACGAAATAACCCGTAGCCATTTTTGCAGCAGCTAATTTTAGATCATGCATGATGCATGTCTAGAACGCACAAACATTTTTGGAAAAGAGGTCGATCGTTTGGATGTATCCTTTGGAAGTGTGCACTCAACCTAAGATCATTTGTAGTACCCATGGAGGCCACAGTCATGATTGATTCATAGCTTTATGCTCCACCGCTTCCTTTTGCCAACTATTTTTCTTTGATAATATGCCAGCCTGCACTCTCTCATGCATCCCGCTTTAAAACCCTTTTACATCGTCTCCTAAAAGAGATACTCTCTGGTCTGATGTTGACCACAACCATCCCGAAACATAATCACAATGAAATTAAAGCATATATATGATCAAGCTATCTAGCTACATATATAAATACAAAACGCATGCAAAACATGATGTTAATATATGATGAGTTTCCTGAAATAAAACTTATTGCATTTTTACACGTGCAAACCCTTAGACAAGACTCATGCATGCGTGTTCGTCTTTGAATGATGCACTATGTTAGTATGTTTGAAGGACGAAAGTGTAGATGGCAGTCATGGTAACACTATTCTGCTACTACTGCTATATATTCGGAGTATATTTACAGGGTAAAATACCAAACAAGGACCAAAGAATGGCGAGTTTACCGCTAAACAAATGATAACAGTAATAATAAAGGAATGTGCAAAAACCAAAAAAAAAAAGGCTGAAAACTGACAGTACGTACTTTATAAGAAAGAGATGCCATGCCAACCCGGCAAAGAAATGGTAAAAAAAACCAAAAAGTTTGAAAAGGAGCCAAGGCAGAGAACAAATCCGGGACGGCATTTAAAAAGTAAAGAACTGTTTAAAAGAAGGAGAAAGGAACAAGTCCTTCGATCTCTGGCCTGGTGAAAAAGTTATGCACTGCCCAGCGCACTACTGATCATCTAGCATGCAGGTAGAGGAAGACGAAGCTGTAGGCCGAAACCGAGATTTTTTTTTTTTTTTGAAATTGGAACCGAGATCTATTCCTGCATAAAAAGGAGCACATTTACAGTACTATAATACATATAATAATATGCTTTAAAAAACCTTATTTTTTGGTACACAGTATGTTGATCAAAGGAAAGCCGAGCCAAATCATGCATGTTGTGCTACAGATAAATTTATAAGTGGGTAGATTGTGCAACCCCAGATATGATATTGCAGTCCTGAAAATACTAGCTAGAGAGGTCCATGAAAGTTGCATGGAAAAGTTCAGTTTATGATATTGTAGTACTTGGACATATTTGACCATTACCTTTCCATGGTCTCATTCGACGTTCCAAATTCCAAGAGTTGTTTCATGTTTCTTTATTAGTTGTTCTGTTGTTTTCAAAGAACTTTTAAAAGGATCGGAGGTAATATTATTAAGGCCTCATTTTGAGATGAGATAATATATTTTGAATGGTACTGAAATTTCTGAGTTAAAATGAGATGATTTATAAAAAAAATGTATGTTTAGATAATGAAATGAAATGAGATATTTTGTAAAAAATAATATGTTTGGATAGTGAGAAAATATGGTTTTAAATTTGTAGAGATTTGATATAGTGGTGGGTCTCACCAATTATTGAAAATTATTTTTAATTATTGGGTATAATGATTTTTGTTTTTTTATTGGGTCTCACCTCGTTAAATTTTTGTTTTTTTAAATAGTTTCCGTTTGTTGTCTTTTATATGGAACAAGGATTTGAAATTGTCTTACGATTGGATAATGAGGTGATGTCAAATATTCTATAAATAATAATAAAAAAGTAATTAAAAATAATTATATAATATTAAATAGTAGTGAATAATAAAAAAAATAGATAAATAATAATAATAATAAAATAATAAATTATAATATTCAAACTAACCCTAAGGTCCTATTTGGATTTAAAAATAGTTTCATCACATCTCATATTATCTCATAATTACAATTTTTTAAAATTTTCATATAAAATATAATAAACAGTTCAACTTTTTTAAATCTTAAAACAATAATAATATTAAAAAATAATATTTTAACAATATTCTATTTAACTGACATAAAACCTCTATTCTTAACTCACTGTCAACACTAATGTTCTTGAGTAAAACTACTCTCACCACTCCCGGTCCCGCTATATATATTTTTTAATTTTTTTAATATTTTTTTTTACTTAATGATTAAGTAAGTATTTTTTAATGATATTATAAATTTTTTTTTTAAATATTTTACAGTATTAAGAAAATATAAAAAAAAAAAAAAAAAAAAAAAACATAACATTTTATACAATCGGTGGATCCAGCGGGACGGGGAGCTGTGGCTGTAGAGCCACCTAATGTTCTTTCACATGGAATAAGGATTTGAACTATTCAGAAAAAATTGAAAAAACAAAAAAAAAACAATGGAGCAGGACAACTGGACAAATGACAGTAGAGTGCAGCAGTGCCTGCTCTGACACAGAAATACAGCCAAAATCCCTTTTTTTTTTTTTAATGAAAATCCCACTGTTTTTCCGATGAGTACTTTGTACTTATATGATTTGAATTTCTTTAATCTGATACGCACAGGCCCATGACTGCCCTTCACACTATGGAATTCCATTGGTTTGAAACCACGATTCCTTCTGTCTTAGTGGATCTTCTCTTATTTCACGCAATCAACTACGAACGTACACTGGTCCACTATGGGTGTGTACACAGGTGATTTCCATTTTTTGAATTCAAACCGCTGACCAAATCTGTGATCGTACGATTCGATTCGTATGGTAGAACTGACTGTGTTCATCACTAACCACGTGGCAAACGCAACAGGTTCAGTAGGAATGGACCTACATCTGTGACATTTAAATCCTATGTTAAATTCCATCAAAAAAAAAAAAAATCCTATGTTAAATTCAAGGACCATTTGATTAGACACTCTACTTCCAATGAATTGAGCCACATTTTTGTCATTTGTGTATACTTATGAAAAATAAATTCCACCAAAAATGCACCCAATCATTTTTATTTGTTAGTGTTTGCATTATATATATTATATCTATAATTAGTCTATATACATTCTTCAAATACGAATGCTCATATAAGCCTATATAATTATGTTTAAAAAAATTAAAATTATAATAATAATATCTTTTTTAAAATTATATATTTTTTATTTTATCTCATTTATCAATGAGACTGCACATATAATCTTCACTCAAGACAGTAAATATAATTTTTCATATATATATGTGTGTGTTTTTAAATTTTGAATCAAATACTCTAGCACGATGCTACTTAAATTAAAATGTAAATAACTCGAATGATAATAATTTAAACCATTAAGATTATTTCTAATTTTCTAATTAAATGTGATGGACTAATATAAAAAGATGAGTTTTGCTATGTACAAGTAAGTTTGCGTACTAATCTGCGTACTAATATTCTTGTATTCATATTCTAAATTTAAATTAGTACTGTTTTCAATAAAATCTACTTTCTAACTAATCATATTGAATATGTACACGTATTAGTACGCATAATCGCTTACAATTAGATTTTTCCTAAAAAGATAGACCCAAAATTAGATGTTGATGTATATTAACTCCTTCAAACAATATCGTTTGATGATGCCAATATTTTTTAGATCAATTGACAACACCTTAATTTTTCACTAAAAAAACAAATGATCAAATCTCCCATCCTCTTGCATAAAACAAAAAAAAAAAATGTTCGCTAATCCTAGAATAATATTTGATTACCAATTCTCACTGTTGTTGAAAGGAGTTAATGATGCATGAACATTTAACAATGGGTCTATCTTTTAATCACTCAAAGTGTTTATCTTTTTCTATAGTTTATTATACCAATCTAATCAGATTAGTAAACAATTTCTATTAGTAACTGATCGATAGAAACTTTAATGAATACATTTTATTGTCGCCATATCAATTACATTAACACATTTTTTTTAAATAGAGGAAATTAAAACCTAATATAAATAATTTTAGTTAAATTTATAGATTGCAATGGTAGATAACAAAGTGGGTGTAACCAATGTTTTGAATACCGTACCGGACGTCGTACCGGTCAAGGTACTGGAACGAAATATTTCAATACCGGCACCGTTTCGGGATAGCGTTTCGGGATAGTCGATATATAAATAAATTATATATATAAATATATATAAAAATTATATTCCAAAATAATAGTCTATATATAAATAAATTATATATAAATACATATATATAAAAATTATAAATAGTCTAGTCTGAATTAGGGATTAAAACATAAGTTTGTAGTTTGAAAAAACCGAAAAAAAAACACACAGGCCGAAATATCGGCCGGTACAGGCCAAAATTTAGTCCGGTATGGCTGGTACCGGCCGGTATTTTAGCCGGTACGGAACAGATATAGTACCTGTACCGGCCGGACGACCGAAACGAAAAATTTCGACCATACCGACCGGTACGGTACGAAATTTAAAACACTAGGTGTAACAGCGTATGCAATTACCTTTTCCTTAACTTTCTGTAATTAATAATATTTCATTTAAGACAAATTCAGTATCATATTCGATGGATCGCATTAATATTCTCAGATCGAATTTAAATTTTTTGAAAATTAAAAAATAATATTTGTAGTTATAAAGTACGTAAACATCCACATATTCATTTAAAAAAAATTGAGTAAATATCAAATTTAAATAAAAAAATTAATTTTTTAATAATAAATCACGTAATATTTCAAAAGATTTCCGCTATCTAACTTTTCTCTTTAAAAAAAAAATAAAATTATATATCTGATATACACTCCAACGTCGATCTGTCGTATGAGTCACACACCCATACGGTCTTCCTATATCAAAACTCACTTTACCGCAACGGGGGAATGCTAAGAACTTGAGAGCATAGAGAACTCGGCCCCAGTCTCACCATCCCATCGCCTGAGCTATAAAGAATCTCCGCATTCATTTCGCGGAGTTCAGTCCTATGGCTCAATCCCGTTATCATAACATTCCATCTCATCACTAACCGAGGCTGCTTTCCCAATCCCCACTGCATTAGTCCGCTTCTCTGTTTCGTTGTCTCTTGCACACCATTTCATTCATTTCATTCCTTCCAAGACAGAAACACACAGACAGACAGACAGACAGAGGGAAAGAGAGTTTTGTTTTTCATCTTCTTCTTCTTCTTCTTATTATTATTATTATTATTATTATTATTTTTTTTTTTTGGGGGGGGGGGGGGGGGGAGGGGGGGTTGGGTTTTACGTTGGGTTTAGGGAGGGAGCTCGGGAAGAGGTCGACGTAAACAAGAGAAAAAGCTGTTAACCAGACCAAGAACCAGAGGGGGGAGTGAGAGTTAAAAAACAGAACTTGCTTCTGCTTGTTTTGATCCAAAACCAAAAATGGGTCTCGTGGCATTTCTATTCTCTGTCATATTTTTGTTAACAAGCCCGACATGGGTCTGTGCAAATGCAGAGCTCAGAGCACTCATGGATATGAAAGCAGCTTTGGACCCACAGAGCCAGTATCTCTCTTCATGGACCATCAACGGCACCCCATGCGACGGTTCCTTTGAAGGTGTTGCTTGCAATGAGAGAGGTCAAGTGGCGAACATTTCGTTGCAGGGAAAGGGGCTATCAGGCAAGGTCTCTCCGGCCATTGCTGGGCTCAGGCACTTGACGGGGCTCTACTTGCATTATAACTCTCTGCACGGAGAGATACCAAGAGAAATAGTAAATTTGACCGAGCTGACTGATTTGTATCTGAATGTGAATAATCTCTCTGGATGGATACCTCCCGAGGTCGGAAACATGGCTGGCTTACAAGGTTAGTGGTGGGCTTTCGTACTCTTTTTTTTTCTCTCTCTCTCTCTAATTTTTGTTCGAGGATATGAACCAAAAACTTAGAACTTCGATTGGTTGTAGCAGTGCGCCCAAAGATTTGCCTTACTCCTCGCGTGTGTGTGGGCGTGCTAGTTTTTTCTTTTTCTTTTACTTTTTTTGGGCGGGTGGGTGCGTTTTAGTTTTGCAGATGTGGATTTTGATATATTTTTCCAAAGTTCGTGCATATATTTCTTCACTCCTGAATTTTAATGAGACAGAAGGAAAACAAAGAATCGTAAATCTTGATGCTGTAGGCTGATAAAATGTTTAAATGAGTAGATAAATCGATAAACAATGTCGGATACAACCGTTTAGCCTAGTCTGTTAGAGTTCTTATTTTGTGTCACGCTAAAGGCCTAATATCATGAAGAGATTCCTTATTTTTCGTGTTTGCCTATTTTGGGTATCTGCAACTGTAGATAGAACTGAATAAATGATATGTTTTTTTTTTTGTTCAATGATTTCTTTCCTTGTGCTACTAGCTGTTTAGGATTTTCTCATAAACGCTTCGAACTTTGCTCATCTTGTTTTTTCTTTTGCACTATAGTATTGCAACTTTGTTATAACCAGTTCACCGGAAGCATTCCTACACAGCTGGATTCTCTAAAGAGGCTTAGTGTTCTTGCTTTGCAATCTAACAAATTGACTGGAGCAATCCCTGCAAGTTTAGGGGATTTGAGTCTGTTAAGGAGGCTAGACTTGAGCTCCAATCAGCTCTTTGGTTCAATTCCCTCAAAATTGGCCAACACCCCTTCGCTGGAAGTTCTGGACATTCGGAACAATACTCTCTCTGGCAGTGTACCTCTTGGTAAAGGTTTTTTTTTTTTTTTTTTTTTTTTTAAAGCTTGACTGAGTATGCCTGTTTTGATTAACTGAAAAGTGTGAATATAATTTGATCACGTTTTCGCTGTGGTTGATGAAGCTTTGAAAAGACTGAATGATGGATTCCTATACCAGAACAACATTGGTTTATGTGGGGTTGGGTTTTATCCCTTGAAAACGTGTAATGCTTCAAATCATCTCAATCGAAGTCGGGCTGAGCCCTATGGACCGGTTGGAACTAATTTGCCTACAAGAGACATACCAGAGACTGCAAACGTGCAGTTACCTTGCAACCATACTCGGTGCTCAAATCTGTCAAAATCCCCTAGATCCTCTGTTGCTGTTGGCGTAATTGTGGTAACAATTGCACTATCGGCTTTAGGAATTCTGAGCTTCATTCAATATCGCCACCGTAAACAGAAACTCAGCACCAAGTTTGATATTTCAGTTAACCGTCTTAATACTGATCAGGCCAAGGGGGTGTACCGGAAGAATGGCTCTCCTCTAATCAGCCTCGAGTACGCCAGTGGGTGGGATCCTTTAGCTGATGGGCGAAATTTCAGTGGGTTTGCGAAAGAAGTCTTCCAGAGCTTTAGGTTCAATTTGGAAGAGGTGGAGTCAGCTACTCAGTACTTCTCGGAGTTGAACTTGTTGGATAAGAGTAACTTCTCTGCAACTTATAAAGGAATACTGAGAGATGGCTCCATTGTTGCTATTAAGAGCATCGGAAAAACTAGCTGCAAGTCAGAGGAAGCCGAGTTTTTGAAGGGATTAAACAATTTGACCTCATTGAGGCATGAGAATCTAGTAAGATTGAGAGGATTTTGCTGTTCAAGGGGCCGTGGTGAGTGCTTTCTCATTTATGATTTTGTTCCCAACGGGAATTTATTGCACTATCTCGATGCAAAGGATGATGGCCATGTCCTTGAATGGTCAACTAGAGTTTCTATTGTGAATGGGATTGCGAAAGGTCAGTGTTTTACTCTGGTTTAGTTGTTTCACTGTCTGCTTTTTGGTTAAAACCTGTAGATTTGATAATATATGCAATCAAATGTCCTATTTTGTTATCCACAAGATGTTGAGGTGGAGAAATATGGTTTGTCTATCCAGTATAAATTATCTCCTACAGTGAAATTTAATTGGGGGGATGCTTTTTCTGAGAATAATCTTGCACATATCACTGTATTATTTTATCTCACATTCTCTAAAGAATAATTGGGAATAAAAGTTTGGTTTTGCACTGAATATTTACTTCTTTATGGTGATTTTAATATTTGTTAAATGAGAAATTCGTTTCTCTCTATTCTTTTCTTCAACATAAATGTAAGGAAGATTCAATTTTCACCATTGATGACAGGAATGCATTCTAAAAGGTGATGTTTCTATTTGTTCATACTGAACTTTGTTTTTTTCCCAATCAGGTGTAGCATATTTACACAGTTCCAAAGGGAACAAACGGGCTCTTGTTCACCAAAACATCTCAGCTGAGCATGTGCTCATTGACCAGCGATTCAACCCATTGCTCTCAGGTTCCGGCCTGCACAATCTTCTCGCCAATGATGTTATCTTCTCAGCACTCAAAGCCAGTGCTGCAATGGGCTATCTAGCTCCTGAATACACCACTACTGGCAAATTCACGGAGAAAAGTGATGTATATGCATTTGGGGTGCTTGTTTTCCAAGTCCTCTCAGGAAAGCTGAAAGTCACTAGCTCAATACGGCTTGGTGCAGAGTCATGCAGATATCAAGATTTTATTGATCCAAACCTTCATGGCAGGTTCTTCGAATACGAAGCAACGAAGCTTGCAAGAATTGCTTTGCTTTGCACTCTCGAGTCTCCAATTGAGAGGCCATCCATGGAAGCCGTTGTTCAAGAATTGGGTAACTGCAGTAGTTGCCTCTCCCAGACTTGATTACTCTAGCCATTGCTTCCAGAATTTTCAAATGGTAGGTGTAGGGATGACCCACTAACTGCTCACTGATGATGAAAATAGATTCCTTGTAATGTCGCGACCTTTGCTTAGGACTAAGCTTTCTTATGAATGTGACTGAACCTTGATTTGTTCTGGCCGGGAGATAGGTTTTCTTATGGGGTATTTTGTTTGTAGTGACTTCTATTTGTAAGGAGCTGAGTGAAATCCCCACCACCAACAAAGCTTTCAGACGTGATTGCGTCTGGGATTTTATTCCTCCTGAATGCAAAACTTGGTCATAGATCTATGTCATGTTGCAAGTTTACTAAGAATTTTGATGGCTTGGTGCAACTTGTACAACTTTTCACATATAATAGGTACACCTCAGAGATTTATGATAGGAATCAGTTCTTTCACTAAAAGAATTAAAAGAATCTCTCTATTTTGCCATAATACTCGGGGTGTGAAACTGAAAACCTCATCAAAACCTTAGGAAACTTGACCTATAATATCACTATATGTTGTTTTTCCTCGATATTTTTTATGGGTTTCTTTGCTGGTTAACAAAAGCAGTGATTGTCACTGCAAAACTTAGCAAAGAAGCCAACTACTCAGTTTCCTCTATTAAGAACAATGAGAAGTGGCAATAAGATCATTGAAATCCCAGTTGGGTTGCCTTATATAGTTCACAAAAAATAATGTCTTCGTCCAACTAGGGTTGATAGGAATAATTTTGAGACAGTTAGATCGAGTAGCAAAAGCCATGCAGTGTTGATGGTCTTTCTACTTCACATGTTACAAAATTCTCGTCAAACAAGGGTGTAGGAATATTTGAAGTATGAACATCATAGACTAACGTAGAACAAACAAAGTTGTTCGTTTTCCCATATTCACTTGCGCTCTCTTTTGTTTTTTTTTTTAAAATACACGAGTTTATAATGAGAAAATTAGCTGGCTATGTCACATGATGTCTTGCTTTTGCACCCCCGAAAGGCAAACCGAGATCTAGATCCAATCAACTCGGTTCCCCTTCCAAATGCATGGATAAAACAGAGGAAGTACCTGACTTCTATGAAAAAAAAAATGGCTGTGTACTGGTCTAGTGTGGTCTGGATTGATTGCATTATATATAAGGTGTCCCACCAGCTCTGTGATTTTTCCGAAGAGATGATGCAATTCTGGTGGTAGAGGCAAGCTTGGATTTCCTCGATTCTTTTTCGGTTCTCCAGAGTGTATTTTTCTTTCTTTCTAGGGTTGCAACTGACAAGAATCCCATCAGGAGTGGGTGTGAGAAGGTGATGACGAAAAATGGGTGGAAAAGTTTTGTAAAATAAACATGTAGTGGGTCTAAAGATTTGGCTTCTTGGATTATGCATCCTTGGAGTTGGAGGGTACAAGGCTGCATGGGCAAACTTATATATATATATATATATGGGTAATTCTACATACAACTGTGAAGTGCGTAAACGTCGCGTAATCGCTTTGAAAAAGAGTGTGATCCACTATTAAAAAATTAATTTTTTTCATGTGGATCCCATATTTTATTCACTTTTTTCAAAGCGATTACGCGGCGGTCGCACAATTCACGGTTGTAAATATCTTTTCTCTATATATATTAGGTAAAAGCAAAGTGCAACGTTTGCTTAGTTTATATATATATATATATATATATATATATATTTTAAGAATTAATTTTTTTATTAATAAGGACATAATTTTTTGGCTTAATTAAATAACGATATAATGTTTATGTCGTATAAATAAACATCACAAACCAAATAGATCATTATAAATAATTACACGCTGTAATATATTATAAAAGAAGAGCATTAATAGAAGCTATAACATGGTCTTATAAATAAACGTCGTCCATATTCTTATGAAAGTTATTTGAGATAATTTTGATTCTAGGATGACAATCCAGCATTTTTCTCATCTTGCATTGCCTCAATAGAGAGGACATTATAATGCTTATGTTTTTTCTCCTGCAGTTTCTCTGGATCTACATAAACTTGAATCTTCTAAATTTTTGTTGACAATTTATCCACAACGCTTTTTATATATGGTTGATGTTCCTACAAAAAAAAAAAAAAAAAAAAGAATAGCTTTACATAATTAATTAAAACCCAATTTCATTTTTAATTAACTCATTATAACCAAACTCAATTTTTGAATAAAAATTTTAAAAGATACCTCTCCAGAATGTTCCATCAACTCAACTGTTGAATAACCAAATGCCTCTTCTGCTACTTCACCAAACATAATAGCAGTTATCTTTACAATATTATCGTCCAGTTCAACATATGTCCTAGTATTTTAAATGCATTGAATATATTATTTTAAATTTGAATATTGTTAAATTCTAAATTAAATTAGATATTGATTATAAAATAAAATTGTAAGATACATACCGTGGTTTGCAGACCCCATGGCTTTTGCAATATATACAAATGAAGCTTTCATTATACTTATATCCAGTTCCTTTATTACAGCCAACACATGACATGTAATAAAATACTTGGTCCAAGTCAATCACATTTATCTTCGCCTCTATCCAGAATTTTGTTTTCTACATTAAATCATAATCAATTTTTAGAATGAATGTTTGTGTAAATATTTTAATTTATTACTAATAAAATAATATTTACCGCCATGGGTTGTAAACCCTTCATCAACTTTGTAATATCGCAATTCTTCACAATTTCTCGAATACCAACATATGACAGAGGGGCAGATGGGTATGTCAAGTTTCTTGCAATGATATTTTTAATTATCAAATCATTATTATCTGCCCTTAAAATTTAGAAATGAAGAATAATATAAGGAAATGAAATATATAGATAAATTACATAAATCGAATAATTAACTCTAATATAGATGCATTAATATGTAATTTTTAATTTTTAAGAATTACCATTTCTTCATTGTAGCTGCCTCAAGAAGAAGATGATTGATTGTAAAGGTACTTGACGGACGTGATGACAGAGACAATCCTTTGTTGAAATTGAGATCAATATTAATGCAAGCATATACAATACGGAAAAATATCTAAGCTGCTTAATTATTATAAATACCGTTATTTGATTGAACATATATTTTTGTTCCAAGTATTATTGGTTTATCTTCAATAATTTCTGATATTTTCTGACATTCGTCTTGGACAAATTGACCCCACATAGTCAAACATATGGGGTTCAAGCTACAAAATTGAAATAATTAAAAGAATCAATAGAATTTTCCAAAATTAATATTGGAATTCAATTTTAAAAGAAATGAGAAGTTTTAAGAATTTTTTACCTTTCATCAATAACATATATCTCTTGGATTGTTGTTGGTCCAAATGTTGTCATTACCTCTTTAGTTGGCTTAATTTTGATTGCAACAGCTAAAATATCTAAATTTTCAAATAGAAATGTTAATTTATTGATTATTGATTTATAATAAAATTAAAATTAAATTACCTATTTCTCCAATCGACTCTTTGTAGGCCTCTGAGTCCTTGAATGGGACGATCTTATTTTTTGGTGTCTCTATTTGTTCTTCATTTTGTGAAACATTTTCTATTATTATTCTTGAGTTCATGGTCCATTGATATTGATATTCTCCAATTTTGTATTTTGGATCTACTGGTTTGACATGTGCATTAGTGATATAATATGACTGAAAAATATTTAAAGTCTCATCCCTGTGGTCAATATCAATTCCAAATATTGCTGCCTGCACTCGATTTCCCTGGAACAATAATAAAAATAATTGTGATTAATATTGTATTATAAAAAATTATGAGGATTATTTTACTAAAATATTTTTCTAATAATTTTTGTATTTATGATTTCTTTTAAACAAAATATGTTGTAAAAAGATAAATAAATAAGTGCAGCATCATTAATATTTTTATATAATATGATAGAATTTAAGAACCTCCAATTTCAAAGAATATTAAAAATTGGAAACGTAATATATGCTAACAAATATTTTACCTCTTAATCAATTAATGTCAGATTTTGGTACTTCACAGTTGTGCGTTGGCTTATTCACTTAGGTGACTTCTCCACAACGATTATCTTAATTTTTCAGTTTCTTGTATTTGGAGTGATATCCTTTATTGATGTATACACCGTCTGAATTTTTTCTCCTTTTCAGATACAAAATATCATATGCATAAGTATAACAAGTGTTAATTTAAATTCATGACCTACCAAAACAATTGACGAAGTCATTTAATTAAATGATTAAATATTAGTCATATAGAGATTAATATTATAATAGACAGTAAATCGAAACTATACAATTAAATCTAGTTACCTGTATAACATTAATTCAAACATGATAATGTTAGTAATTACGTAAACACAATATTTTTTGTGCAGTTCTTTTCATGTTGTTCAGTGGACACTGGTCGTATTATAATCCTCATTGTAAATGCTGTATTCGCTCTTGATAAAGCCACATATAATTGACCATATGAAAAAACTAGTTGAGGTAAATAAATCCTAACATAATCCAATGTCTGTCCTTGTGATTTATTTATAGTCATTGCGAAACTTAATCTTATAGGGAATTGAGTTCGTTTAAATGGAAAACCACTATTTTCATCAACATTTGGTAAGAATGGTATCATTGGAATGAACACCCTTTTTCCGATATGGTGTCAAACTGTAATTTTTGCATCTATGATATTTCGATCAAAAGCCCGACAAATTAAACGGGTTCCATTGCATAACCCTTTTGAAGGATTAATGTTTCTAAGCAACACGATGGGACAGTTTTTCTTGAGTAATAATTCATGAGGTGGAAGTCCATTTGGGGTTAGAGTATTTAAGAAATCTTCCACAACTGATTGTTCAGATGCATCTATTCTCTCATCAAAACTGTAATATCGCTAAACTTCACTTGGGAACCTATGAATTAATAATGCATTTATTTCATCAACAAAACCGTTCTTTGGTATAAATATGGCCCGATTCATCATAGTTGAAATATTTGCTGAATATTCTTAAATATTGTGGAAAACATCTTCTATTAAATGATCTAAATAAGTGTTGTCATTATCATAAGGAACAAGTATCCCATTCGAAATTTTTATGGTTTCATCAATTGTGTTTAGTGGCATTTCGTTGCCTACTTCTAACACATAATCTGAAAAAACTAGATCCAATCTTGCTCGTATATTTTCAGTTAAGCGAAACTTGGTCAATGTAGGTCACAAATAGGAATAAACCAAACTGGAATTAACCTGTTTTTGTCTCGTTCCTTTACGAACCACGGGTAAAACCTGTCGAAAATATCCGCCGAAAACAACAACCTTTCCACCAAATGTTACATCCGAAACATTGATGTATCGTAGCATTTTATCTAATGCTTCTATGTGTTGTTTTCTTGTCATTGGAGACTCATCCCATATTATTAATTTTGTTGCAAGAAGTAGGTTGTCAGGGCACTTTGTTTGCTGACACAACACGTGCTTCTTTTGTCAGTATCAAGTGGAAGCTTGAAAATTGAGTGTGCCGTCGACCTCCCGGAAGAATAGATGCGGCAACACCTGATGAAGCAGTTGCAAGTGCTACTAATTTTATTGATCGTACTATTGCGAGAAGTGCCTTGTATATGAATGTTTTCCCTGTCCCACCCAGGCCATCTACAAAGAATGCATCATTTTGGTTTGCAAATACTTTTTCCAGCACTGCATTATAGACATGTTTTTGTTTACTATTAAGAGATTTTGATGCGGCAATATCTTTTTCTGGAATTTCAACAGTCAATTCATCATTGATTTCTCTAGATTGAAATTCTTCATCATCAAAACAGATGTCATCATCAAGAAGATGATAAGAATTAATGTTTTTACCCATCGATTCAATTGTAAAAGAGAGTGACCTCAATACTTGGGTTCTTACATTTGATATAGAATCTTCTGTTGATTTGAAATCAACTAACATGTCTTGCTCAAAACGTTCCCAAAGTTCTCTCGGATTGGTTGGATTACAATAAATCAATATTGTTATAAATAACCGTCACAAACTGGACAACATTTGATATAGGGATGCTTTTTGTAAACAATCTTCTAAGCTATTGTCTCTCTGTAGTAAACCATGCATTGTTGCTGTTTCGCGAAATGTTGGGGACACAACACCATCAATTGTCCTAAGATCTTCAAAGGACAAAGGTGCTCTTACATGGTTTAGTAATATCCGCAGATAATACATCTCGCTTTCAAATGGATTTGCTGTAACAATACGACCTATAACGATTTTCTTTTTCCGAGGAGTCTACTCTTTGTATTGTTGGCTCCAAACATAATATTCTGAAAATTCTTTATACAGTAATCTCTTTGCATTATCATTTACTCAATTTAATGCAAAGAATTCTATTAACATCGATTTTCTAGAACGATCTAAACTGACAACGTTAATTAGATCGTCATTTGCTCTGAAAGTCACAAGGTGTTGATCCTCCAGATGTAAATGTAAACTATACACTGCTGGGTACATTTCATTAATAACAAAACCATATATTCTTTGCATAGCTTCGGGGGGGAGCAATCCATCGGGCCGATTGAAATTGTTGGATTTCATCAACTTGTTGATTGTTTTGTTCAGAAACCAGGTTGAAAGCAACACGATCATGCCTTTTATAAATGTACTTATAAAGATATTTGACTGCTTGTATTGTAGAACAAATCTCGACATTAATGTGACAGTCAAATATTGCAATCAGATATGGATTATATGGAACAACCCAACGATTGTCTAAATTTTGCCTCTGACTTTGACAGTTATTCCATTGTTTGACCGCCTATATATTGGGAAGCAATCATTTCCAACGGTCGTAGCAGATGCATAATTCTTTAGATTTACTTTTACAATAACCATTTCTTTTCATGCAAACATTTGATGGGTTCAAGGCTCCACATGGTCCATGCATTCTATGCATGACAACAAACTTATGCAAGTGCAAATTTGTATTTTTATCAGGTATCTTTACTGATACGATCTCATCAAAAGATTCAGGCGCATAGACTTTCCAATCATTCTGTAAGATAATTAAAAAATGCGCATGTGGAAGATCTCTTTTTTTGGTGCTCGATAACGTAGACATATGCTGAGACTTTACAAAAAATTTGCCTCTTGAATAATTGATCCATTAATTCTTCTAATTTTGCATGAAAGACCCGAGCAACTAAATCAGATCGATTTTGACTTTCCTCATGCAGACTTAATTCGTTTGTAATTTCTTGCCAGTTTGGATTGCACGTCATTATTAAGAAAATGTCTGGTTTGCCATAACGCTGAACTATAGCCATTGCTTCCATATATCTTTTTCTCATGTCTCTTGGACCTCCAATAAATGACGGAGGCAGTATAATCTGTTTCCCAACATTAGAAGCGTTTGTTTTCCCAAGCATAATGGTATCAACAATACCTTGATATACCTCTGATTGAATATGTTGTTGGTTATTTCTAAAATAATCTAATCTTGAAGTCTCGATTTTAATATACATATCTACTATAAATTGTTGCAATAGTCGACTAGAAAGTAGCAAAATTGATCTGACATTTTCTCTTATTTGTAATTTGTAGCAATAATATTCACGGCACGAAACAGTTGGATCCTTCATTTCTCTGTTAACGCTACAAAAGTAGAATGTGAATGAAATGTTACTAAATTAGACGTACATACTAAATGAAATTTTTTAATATTAATATTGCAATCTAACCTCGT
Source organism: Juglans cinerea (assembly GCA_961763995.1). Lineage (NCBI taxonomy): Eukaryota > Viridiplantae > Streptophyta > Magnoliopsida > Fagales > Juglandaceae > Juglans > Juglans cinerea. Next base: position 38,197,540 of record CAUIVZ010000002.1, on the reverse strand, counting down.
TGTCCTCTTGCAAGTAATTCTTCAGAAGTCCCTGATTGTTGAGGATTTATTGATCGGCTTGTTTCGTTATGTGTAGATCTGCTTCCTCTATTGACCCTTTCAATTCCTTGATGCCAACCAATATCGCCAAAAGGAAATAATAACGGATATTGCAACTGATCATAACATCTAAAATAGTATTGAACTATATGACTTCCACCAGAATGGTTAAAGACAAAAATGTCGCGTTCTCTTAGTTGACCTCTATCATCATTTTCTACCTTATTGCTGCAACTTGTGAGGATGTATGGGCATTGAATACACGTTGATCTAGGCTAGCATCTGATCTTATACGAATTTTTTGATTTTCTAAATTTGGCAAATCACTAAGAGAACGGAAAAATATAGAATATGGATTGATGCGAAGAATATCGACGAGTAAATCTACAATTGATGGATCCATTCTGTTTGAATCAGAAATGTGATTTTCTTATTCATGCTCTGTATCATAGAAATACAGCTGGAGATAAGAAGGATGACCATTTGAAGGAAGCAAATAATTGATATAGTGATATATCTGTCCCTGTTCTGAAAGTATAAATTTCCCTATTTCTCCTACATAGATCTTTATCAAACTTCACTCCAAATGATGTAAAAGCGAACTTGTTGTTATAAGTTCGAATGTATGTCCTAAAATGTGTAGATTCATCCATGTTGGAGGTGAATAATGCATAAAACTGATCAGAAACATCTTTTGTGGCTAAATAAATTTTCTCATCAACACAGCAAAAACCAGTTGTTTCATGGCGGAATTGCTTTACTTTACAATGTATGTAGCTGGGTACTAATGGCAGAGAATATGATTCAGATGGAACTACCTTTAACAATTGTCTAAATCCAGTAGAACCGTGATGCGACTGACCTATTTTGTTGGAAAATGAAAATAAGGCAACAGACGCAAACTCGTCATATTGATTTGATGACTAAATTAAAAGAACCATCTAATTTTATATAAGTTTCTTACCCTTATAAGGTGTCGGTATATTTGTTTCGTGCCTTGACTCATCTCGAACAACATATGGATCTATTTGTATAATATATTTCAAAATCTCAGAGAAAATGAACAGAATGATGGCTGAATAAGAAATATCGAAAAATTATTAGAGAAGAACCTGTTGGATAAATAGTTGATTAGAAGATTCAGAGACATTGTTTATGGATGAATTTGTCTCTGAATTAATGATACAGACATCAACACCAGGAAAAACACATAATTCACAAGACGAATCCTCTTCAGTGATATCAATATGAATATCAGAATTTCGTTGTCTCTTTGATACTCTTTGAACAAGACTAAAGTCTTGAATGTTGTCTGTATATTGGACATCATTGTTTGAATATCGAGCAATCGACGTAATCGTTTGATCACCAACAGATCTATTGAAATCATCATCACCAAATGATGTCGAATTATTTATACGAATCAAGTTGCTTCTGGGTGCTCTTTGTTTAGCATATATTTCTCTTTGTTTTCTACGGATCTCTTCCTTTTTCTCTTCTAGTAAATCTCTATACATGATTCTGTTTGCAGATTGTTTTTCATGATCTTCAAGAAATTATTTACAGATTTAAATTTTATAGAAATTTCTATTTTCGTTTGTAAATTTTTTTAAAAAAATTATTTGCAGAATCTTACCACTTCTCATTATGTTAATGAAGGAAATGATTGTTTCAACTGTTGGATACTATTCTACACAAGCAAGATGAAAGAAATAAATAACAATTATTTCCAATGCTTAATTAAATAAATAATCAAATGATAAAATACTATGACCTTCATATTCGTATTAAAAATCATAAATATTTTTTATCGACCTTCATCTGCTTCTCTAACCCTCACACACTTAGACCTACTCTCTCTCACTCTCAACCCTCCTCAAACTCACACTCTCACACTTATCTATTTTGTAATCTATTTTTCGTCGGAAACTAGAGGTCTCTCTCTCTGTCCTCACGATTCTTCAACCGTGTCTCTCAAATCTCCTCTCTACGGATGTTTCCCATGTTTGGTCTCAAAGAAAATGAAGATTATGATTATGTAAAGATTTAGATTTATCACTAAGAAAAAAATTATCTATAATTTAAATTAAAAAGGAAACCAACATAACAAAATAACATATCAAATAAAAAAATACGAAGAAAAGGAAAACTATAAAAGAATAGATCAATATCATATATGAAATTTCTTAAATAAAATATTTACCAAAATTTATTTATTCTTCAAATCAAGTAGTGAATAAAAATTATAAGCAGAGGCCAGCTTATTTTTTTTTAGCAATTACAATAACAATACTTATTATAATATTTGATTAGCAGACATTTCTGAATTTTAGAGTTATGCTAATAATTAACTAATTTTTATTTAAGTATTCTCAGATACTGCATGAGCTTTTTTATTGGATAAAGACTTTTATGAAATCATATTCTCCTTATTAATTTATAATTTCGTGATTATATATATTGATAATGAAAATGTTAAAAGTTTAATTGCCTTAAAATATTGATAAAGAAGAAATATTGATAAAGCAGTTAATTGCCTTAAAGTGTTGCGCTGTCTAGCAGATATAGTGTACACCGCGATAATCACTTTCACTTGAAAATGGTAAATTTAACCTTCTGTTTATATGTTCTGTGTTAGTACGTTGTGTCAGTGATATTTTTTCAGGAGAAATTTTAGACCACACAAATCGATCTCTCATTCTCGGCTTCATATCTCTCATTCTCGACATCATCTCCCTCTCGACTTCTCTCTCTCAACTCAGACCCCCTCTCTTCTCTCTCTCTACCTAGCGAGTCAGCGACCTGCTTTGTCTCCCTCTCTCAACTCAGATCCGCTTTTTCTCTCTCAACTCAGACCCCATCTCTTCTCTCTCTCTACCTCGCGACCCTGGATTTCTCTTCGTCTTGCTGAAACCCAAAACAACCGAAGCTGTGAGACCCAGCCTCAACGCCTCTCTCTCCCTCTGTTTCTATCATCTTGACCTCAACCTCTACGATTTCCAGGTAGATCTGCGGTTTCTCTTTTGGATCTCCTCCACCTTGCCTTATAAACGTTGGTTTCGGTAGTTCTCTCTCTCTTTCTTAATTTGTTCTATGATTTCTGTTTCTAAGTTTGGGTTTAATTCTTCTTCAAGTATATCTCCGTTTATGTGCAGTTCTTCTTCAAGTATATCTTTGTTTATGTGCAGTTCTTCTTCAAGTATCTTGTACTACATATTTATTTATTTTTCATATGAAATCTTTTTGTTTATGACACAAAGAGGAAGAAAATGGGATTTTTTTTTTTTAGTTTTGTTTGGTTGCTGAGTAAACTCGAGGGAAAGGATGGAGAAGATTGAAGCTTTTTAAAGGTTTTTCAAGTATATCTCCGTCTATGTGTAGTTCTTCTTCAAGTATATTGTACTACATATTTGTTGTGAAAAGTTTGTCGGTATGGACCATTTTTTGGAATCTGATACTCATACCAAAAAACATGTAAATTTTATTACGTTGGCTACTGTGTCTCTTCAAGAGTTACGCCCTTATCTCTCCTTCATCAAATTTAGTTTGTTTTTCTATTATCTGTCCTTCATCAAATCTATCCTTCAAGAGTTACGCCCTTATCTAACTAATTATTACTTTATTTTTCTATTATCTCAATTCAAAATTATTTTGATCATTCTCAAATTTAGTTATAATTAGTTAGATATTTTGTTATGTCAATGTTAAATTTTATTAATCCGTCTGTAACATTTCTTATTTCTTTACTATTTAATATTAGTAGATCATCCGGGTTCTTTGCAACATATTTCAACTCGATACTTCCGTTCAATAACTTCATTTAAGAGGCAGATTAGTTACTATTAGAAGAAAAAAATAAAACCGATATTTTGATCAAGCTTACAAAAATTTGAGACTCTTAACCTCGTTTTTCTAGAAATACACAAAGACAAACAAAAAATCTGAGGGGATCTCTTGATTTTCTAATTATTTCTGCTACATTTTTCTTACAAATATGAAAAAACATGTGTAATGCATAGATAGACTACATATATACTATAAACACACAAAACATAGATAAACTATATATATATATATATATATATATATATATATATACTATAAACACACAAAAGGTAGTTACACTGACCTTTTCGATGTTCTTTATAAACTTAGGACCACTGCACTGCTTCTACACATCTGATTTGAGAGAAACAGAATTGAGTTTATAAAGATTGAGTTTTCTGAATTAACCTTTTTGTATTCACTAAGTTTTCATAATTGAGTTTTCTGATAGGTTTTTTATTAAGTTTTAAGGATTTCTAGGTTTTATGGTATCAGTTTCTTCATTTCTTATAAATATGAACAAAAATATGTAATGCATGGATAAGCTTATACTATAAATACAGAAAATACAGTTATACTCACTTTCCAATCTTCCTTGAAAACGTAGCACCACTGCACTGCTTGTAATGGAAGGGTTATTTGAAAAAGAAGGTAAAAGAAGAAATCAAGTCACTTTTCATAGCTTAGCACCAATGCACTGAAAGTAATAGAAGGGTTTTCTTAAACACAGTTTAATGCCTCTAGCCTTCCTACGAAATATGTCTCTTGGTGTTCAAACATTGAACCTGACTACTGCACTACCTGGCCATTCGGCTGCCTCAGTTGATTATAAATTCCAAATTTATTAATGCCTAGACAAAACGAACATAAAAAGTAAATTATTAAATATGATAAGTTATATTGCATATTATAACTTACATGTGATTAAAATCTGCTCCACAAATTTAATACTGCATGCAATATAATATGTTATCTAATTTCTAAAATATTTTTCCTGTTTGCAGCTACCATTCGAATGCATGGATTAAAAAATTGCTGGGACACGGACGATAATGGAAAATTCTTATTTAATTTCTAAAATATTTTTCCTGTTTGTAGCTACCATTCCAATGCATGGATTCAAAAATTTCTGGGACACGGATGATAATGGAAAATTCTTATTTAATTTCTAAAATATTTTTTCTGTTTGCAGCTACCATTCCAATGCATGGATTCAAAAATTGCTGGGACACAGACGATAATGGAAAAATCCTATTTAAATTCAGTTGTTGTGTTTTTTTAAATTGTAAATTATTATAATGTTTTCCTATTATAATGAATACGAAATTACAATTGCATCCATGATTTATTATTACAATAAATCTGTTTTATTAGCATATTTAAAGATATTAATAATGAAATACAAACCGACAGAAACCACAAAAGTAGCCACAAACGGAATGTATCGGAAAATACAATTGTATCCCTGTGTTCTGTTTTCATTGCTGATTTAAATTTATTATAAGTATAATGGAGGCTTAACAAATTATTACAAACGGAGGAAAAGTTAATGAAAACCAGGATATTCCGTTAAAACAAGAAAATTCTGTTAAAATAAAAAATTCCATTTCATAGGCTCTTTATATATATACTAGCAGTGAGTGACTTGCAATGCACGTTTTCCTAGTGACTAATATTCACAAGATGTAAAAATAATATGTTTTTTTTAAATAAAATTAATTAGTCAATAATTTAATATACAGGAGTAGAAAAATAAATTTTAACAAGCATCATAATGATAACAAAATGTTATAGTAATATGAGTAATATGAAAATTAAAAGATTTTGGATATTCTAGCAATAGTTTTCTTAACAAAATATATGAATTATAGAATTTAACCACACTACTCAATGACTCAGGGAGCACTAAATTCAAAAATTTCATCAAGAATCTCTGCAGCCCACTTTGCTTGACCTTATAATTAATGAGTTTATCTTAAACAGATATGCTATACATCAGCCTACACTCTCCACACACCATGGTTTCAAATTTTTTTTTTAACTCAATACACTGAGTGTGTTAAGGCTGATGTAAATAGTAGGCTGATATAAATAATTTTTCTATCTTAAAACAGGACGTGGTGTCTTTGGACGTTTTACACCCTCCATTGACAGGGTGCCACTTCATAATTCCATCAAACTTATCGTGAACTGTATCACACTCTATTCCTCTTTGGGTTTTCTCACCCTCCATTGACAGGGTGCCACTTCACTCTCTTATATTTAACTTCACCCTCTCCAATGTGTCATTAGCTGCTGCTGGTTCTTCTTTTATTGCCAATCTTAAGCGCTCTCAGGCCTTGAACTCTCGAAGGTTTGTTGTTTGTTTTTTATAATGTCTTTTTACAATTTTCTTTGGATTTTTGTTATGTAGTTTTATAGATTTAGGGTTTGAATGCATTTGCTTATTTTTTGGAGGTTGTTTAGTCATTTGTTTCAAAATTTCATATTAGGGACTTTTCTCAATTTATTTTTTATTTTATGGTTAGTTCTTCATTTATGTTTATCCGGGAAGATTTTTCCTTTGAAAAACTTCTTTGAAAAAAGTGTTTTACTTAGTAAGTCTACGGGGCAACGATTTTGGTTTTGATTTGTTACTCCGAGGTTTTGGAAAATCGGTGGTTCAAGAGCTTGCTTTGTTTGATTAATTCCTTCGTTTATAGTGGAATCCTTTATCCCTATTTGCGATTGGGCAAGGGCACCATGTCGACTGTCGAGAGAGAGAGAGACAGAGACAGAGAGAGTGGAGAAAGAGTGAGAATGGAACTGGGCGAGTTATTTCTGGAATATGTTTCTGTATTTTGCATCTATTATAAATTCACTACACCTGCCACGTGCTACCCTCCTATTGGAGGGTGAACATTCTCCAACTATACCGCGTCCGGCATGGAGGGGCTCCCTTAATATAGCTATAGACGACTTAATATAGCTATAGACGACAACGTTAACTTTAACAGAAAAATAATAAAAAATCGTTAAAACAAGATTTTCTGTTAGATAACCACTTTATATATATAGATAGATATATAAGAGGATGAAGCCATCTTGTAATATTTTTGTCTTAAATGTGATGTTAAGTCATTAATTCTTCCAAAAATATTTGTTGGCAGACCGAACTCAACGCCTGTCTATACGCTAAGGCCTGCAAAGCCTTTCTTCTGTTTGTTTTCGACCAAGCTCATACCACAAAAAACAAGAGCGTACACGTTGGTTTTGTTTGTTACCAAGCTCTTACAACAACAAACAAGAGTGTACACGTTGGTCTTCAATTCGTCATAAGAAACACATCTAGAATCGGTGAAGCTGAAGCCAAATTCACCGATTAGATTGTGGCGGTCTGGTCGTCGAGCGTTTTCTATGAACCCTCTACCGTTTTAAACATTCGAGTGTATAAACACTGCTTAATGTCTTTAAAAAAAAAAAAAGGGCAAATACATGATTCACTTGAAAAAAATTAATTTTTTAATAACAGACTTATTCTTTTTTTAACATGATTGTACGATACGACGCTTGTACACTTTACAATTATATATAACATTATTCTTTTAACATTTCAAAGTCGGTTTCGTTGAACCGGTCCGCTTTGTCCAACACCAATCCGGGTGAAGAAAATCTTGACCTCTTGAAACGTAACAAGTCGGGAATTGCGACCAACATTTTGAAGGACTAATGATGTAATATTGCATAATTTTAAATTTATTTATATAATTTGTATTTCTATTTTTAGTAACATATCATAATGAGAACATTACGTCTTCACACTCTTTTAACTCTACCTGATTGTTACTTAAGTATAGAGTATGAATACGTGATATAGGTAAGATCTTCGATCATGACTCACTACTTGAGTTTTGAATAGTGTCAAGTCTCTAGTTAAGATCAAATGTAGTGAAAATCGTAAAAATTATTTCACAAATTTATATGATATGCAGTAGTTATGTCTATTTTATAATAAAAATAATAATTTACAATCTCTATTTTCATGATAACTTTTGTAATTCTAATATTTTTCGTTCTAGCTAACTTGTCAGGTTACGCATAAATAAATGATGACAGAGTAATCTTATATACAATCGTAAAGTGCGTAAGCGCCGCGTAATCGTTTTAAAAAAAAGTAGGGTCCACTATTAAGAAATTAATTTTTTATGTGTATCCCATAGTTTATTCACTTTTTTCAAAGCGATTACGTGACAGTTACACAATTCATAATCATAAATATCTTTTCTAAAAGAAAAAAAAAAGACTTGCAATAAATTTTAGGCTGCCTTTGGATGTTGAGCTGGACTCAGTTCTTTATGAATACATTGAATAGTAGTGGGCTGAGTAGTAGAGAGACTTATGTGGAGTCCATCTAAACTGAGTTTAAAGTATATTTAGATGTTAAGATAAGTTTAATACTTTTTATGAGAAGTTAAAAAAAGTTGTAGATCCCACTTATAAAGATGTGTTAAGTTAAAAAAAATTGTGGGTCTCAAGTGTAAAGATATTTTGAATTAAGATGATTTTAATAATTTAAAAATTAGATATTTAAATATGAAATTTAATTTAAAATTAAACTGAATCAACTAGTTCTTGCAACTAAACTACAGGCCAAGTTTTCCCTTCCCATTAACCAACCTTGACTTCTGCCAAACGCATCATGTTTCTAATCGTATTCGTGTAATTCAAGCATCGTGTCAGAAATTGCCCCGCAGCACCTTGACAAAGAGCTGCATTAACCGTATCACGATAACAGACGTTGATATGTGCGTCTTATCTACGGTGTTAACTGTTAAGCGAGTTGCAGAAGCATTCATTAGAGCATTCTGATTGGATTCATCTTTAAATTTTAATTAATATCACATAAATTTATATTTATTTATTTTATTTAAATTCAATTTGTACGTTAAATTATTTATTTACTTTCTATATAATAATAAAATATTATTATTTTAATAATTAATTAATCAAATTTATTTTTATCACATTTTATAATTCTACTAATTATTAAATATTAATAATAATTATATTCTAATTAAATTAATATTAAAAAAATATTATTAAATATTAATAATAATTATTTTCTAAATGTTAAACGTTAATTATATTCTAATTAATTTAATTTATTTATTTGAAGTAAAAAATTAATATTTTAATATTTAATAAAATAATTGTAATTAGTTATATTTAGTGAATAACTGTAATTAAAATTCAAATTATTTTAAAAATGACCAATCTAATGTAAAGTATTTTTTATATAAATTATCTAAATTTTAACCTCCTTCAACTTTGACTAAGTCAACGTGGATGCACTCGTTGAAGCAATCCATTTTAGCGCGCTCTCTCTCCCTCTCTCTGATTTGTAGTTAACCTCTCAAGAAAAGAGAGACAGAAATTCAGAGATTTTCACGGAGAGATGGGAAACACATGCTGTCTGCTTTGTGGGTGCGTGGACCAGGCTACCGTAGGGGTGGTGGAGAGGTGGGGCCGCTTCGAAAAGCTGGCCGAGCCTGGGCTCCACTTCTTCAATCCCTTAGCCGGCCAGTGGCTCGCCGGTGTCCTCTCCACCAGGATCCGCTCCCTCGACGTTCGCATCGAGACCAAAACCAAGGTCGCACTCCCTTCCCCTCCTTTCTCTCTTAATTTCCTTTGTATTTGTTTTGAATCTTATTCCGTTCTTTTGTTTGGTCGCCGAGAAAATTGGGCGGAAACTCCAAAGAAAATAGACGAAAGGGAGGAAATTCTGAGGGTTCTATTTTTATTGGTTTGTATTTGTTTCGTAGCAATCGAGTACGAGTTTTTGAATTCTGCTTTCCTAGTAACTGAGTGGTGGAAATCATTGGAAACAAAGACAGAGTTCACAACGTCCTTTTTCACGTGGTGTAGATGCATGTTATGAGATTGAATTTAGATCCAAGGAGATGTTTTCCGATGACGTCTTTCGGGAAATATTTTGAATCTAATCCGAAACTGAAATTGGAAGATTAATGAGTGAAGAGGTTCTTTTGAATCAATATGCAGACAGCTTGAATATTATAGTCTATCATTTTCGATTATTTCTGCTGTTACATTCATCGGTGCATGCCTTTTTATCCTAATTCGGTCGTGAGGACTCAACGATTTTATCAAATATTTTACAAAGGTGATGAGAAACTTAAAGGTGACGCATTACTGAAGTCTGGTGAAGATGTTGTAGGTGATTAAGATGGCATCGTCCTCTTCCAGCTGCAAGTGAGACTTCATCAGATGCACAAAGGAGGTGGAAAGGGAAAAAGAAATAATTTAAGCTCTGGGATTCTGTTATGCGCCTGCACGGAGAGGAGTTAATAACAGATTGTTTCTTTACACGACTACCTGAGCTGAAGCCCAACTGTAAGGATTGATCCTGTTGATTAAACACTAGGGTTACATTTGGATAGAGGGAGAGGAAAGGCGCAGGAAAGAAGTGTAAAAACTGCACCAATCAAACCGTGAACACCCCTTCAATGAATAACCAAGTTAAGCTGGATCCAAACAATCCCTTTGTGATTGTGGAATCCAAACCATCATACCTTGATGGTTGAAAAAGCACCGACCATTTGGTAAAACCTATCAGGTTGAATGGGTTATCTGTTATACCATGCTGAATTTGGCAGCATTTGACTGTGTTTTTGAAACAATTATAGAACTGTTCTGATCTATGCATTGGGTCATCAATCACAGGTTGGACGGTTCAGTCTTATATGGGATTCTCGAAAGCCAGTTGTATTCAGTTGACACCCTGCATAAGACTTCCATAGAAACTGACACGAAGCATATCCTGAGAGTGGACTTTTTTATACAAATAGGTTTCTCTCCCCCAATCATGCCCTGTCCTCCCCTTCCCCCCCCCCCCCAACACCTACACCTATCGACCTCTTTTTAGGGCATCATGTTTCTAGAAGTTTGTTACAAGTTTCTAGATCATAATGCACAAGCGCATTTTTTATGCTCATTTTGTGGCATTATCAACTTATTGATGATCGAGTTTTTGTCAGCACGAGCAGAGGTAGAGCATGACCCAGAACTTATTGTCAGCAGTGCTATTACTTACCAGCTATTTTATTCTCGACTCTGCTTTTCACAATTGCCCAGTAACGTTTTCCTAAGGTTATCGCATCAATTCTAATAATAAAAAAAAGGTTATTGCATCAATTCTTGGATGATAAAACAACTGTTAGAGTTGTCAATATAGTATAGGAGGTTTGCCTATTTTATTTTTTGTACATTTTTCAGATAGTGTAACAAAAGTCATAGCGTTACTCTATGAGAGTAAGGGTTTATAACAACTTAATTTACAGGACAATGTCTTTGTGCAATTGCTCTGCTCTATTCAATACCGTGTTATCAAAGAAAATGCTGATGATGCATTTTATGAGTTGCAAAATCCCCAAGAGCAGATACAGGCTTATGTGTTCGATGGTAATTCTCTTGCTTTCATCTTTCCAATGCATTTTATGAGTTGCAAAACCCCTAAGAGCAAAAGTTCATTTGATGGTATTGCTCTTTTTTAATGATATTTCATTTGCATTTTTAGTGGTTCGAGCTGTGGTTCCCAAAATGACGTTGGATGGGCTCTTTGAACAAAAGGGTGAAGTTGCTAAAGCTGTCTTGGAGGAACTTGAGAAGGTAACTGGATTCTTCTATAGATTGTAATCAACAGTTGGACTTCACCTGTCTCCTATGTGAATTATGTATTGCCGCATTCTGGCCCTTCTTTTCCCCCCTTTTTTCTTCCCAGCTGTTCATGCATCGTTTTACTTCATTCAGTTCCCATAACTATTTGATTTCCTCTTAATTTTGCTCTGCACATCTTTTGCTGCTCAATATCCGAAATATCATCGTGATAAACAAATTTTGGAAAATGTCTTGTTCAGGGGATAGTTAATGGAAAATCATATAGATACAACCCTTTTTAAAACTATGTAAAATTTTACAAAAATGCTATCCATTTAAAATAGAATTGTAAAAATGGTTGTAAAAAGGGCTTTTAATCCATTCTGTTGTCTTCTTGTAAAAAACTGGTTGTCAAAAGGTTGTATCTATATCATGACTCATAGTCAATTGAAGTGAGTCAGAAATTAAGATAGAATATTAAAACTCAGAAGGAAAATTACTTTTTTATGAGGCTTGCTTTCTATGAGGCACCTTTCTTGTGAGACTTTTTACTTATCAAAAGAGGGGGAAACAAGAAAAGAGAAAAATACTGCTTACTTGAGCTCTTCTGCACTGGCCTCTGCATGTTCTCATGACTTTTAGTGAATTGTTTGCCCTATTATTTGGTCTGGATAGCACTGGATAATAGCAACTTATTGTGCTGCTATTCCTCAAATTGTTTTGACTTTTCTTTGACATGGTGATGAAGGTTAGCTTCATACCCGATTAAAAAAAATAATTTTTTTCGTCTTTTTTCCAAACTCCTTGTGTCAATGGATAAGGCTTTTACATCATATGTTGGAATTATGGATCAGGTGATGGGAGCTTATGGATATAGCATAGAGCACATATTAATGGTCGATATAATTCCTGACGCCTCTGTGCGAAAGGCAATGAATGAGATAAATGCAGGTAACCTTTCACATTTTTTTACTGTTTTTTTTACCATATCTGGACCTGATCTTTCATTTTATCATATTGTAGAAACATAAACGTTTTAAGACTCAATGACCTTTGCTCTTGTAGTAAGGAGAAGAGGTAGTTGAGTTTTGGTCTGGATACAAATATTTCTAAGCGGGATATGAATGATAGATTTTTTTTCAGAGAGGTAATTATTTATTTATATATATATTGAGCTGGACACAAATTGTGAGTGAGAGTTACCCCTACTAGCACCCAGAACAATCACTATAATGCAAGGAAAAAAAATACAAAACCGGAAATGGTGCCAACAAGCTGGCCCAATTTTTTGCAACAATCCAATTAATAGACTGTTGCGATATTCTGCTAAACCCCTATGAGACTAGAAAGCCACAGCAGTGATGATTGCATCGTATAGGACTGAAGTGAACTGGTTGTTGGTGGATTCCCTTTCCACACTGCTAGTAGAAGAAGAATGGAACTCCTGGAAAAAGAAAGGGAACAAAAGGTTGCAAATTTGTGGTGTTTGGCCACAGTGCTAAAGATCCAGACTTGCTTGTCACGACAGAGATTTTGGACTGGGGGAGAGGGGGGCTGGTGGTGTGTGAGGTGGGAATGATGTTGGAGGGGCTTGTGGGCGGGAGTGGATGAAGGGGTGCAATGGATCTGAGTAGTGACACTCCATTGGATAGAGAAGAGAAAAGCACTTAGGGACAATACTGGAATGGAGGTTGGTGACAAAAATGGCTCATGGGGGGGGGGGGGGGGGGGGAAGGGAGGAGCCCAAAGCTCCTCCCTCCTCCCCCAGGTAGAAGCTGCAGGGTTGCTCAAGCGAGGCAGGTTGTGGGACTATGTGTGGCTATGGATCTGTTCACAAGTTGAAATATTAGTTTTATATGGAGGATGGGCTATGTGTCCTGTGAGGCTGTGACGTATTTTAGTGGTACATGGCAAGCTATCTGCAGGGTTAAAAGATTAATTTAAACCAAGCTCCTAAGAAGCTTTTTTACTTCATTTTAAGGAAAAATGATTACAGCTGAATTTCCGTGATTTTTATGTAATTCCTCCAGCCGTTGTAAGCAGAGAAATGTGTTTCTCTCTCTCTCTCTCTCTCTCTCTTGCCCCCACGCGCGCACACACATAGTTGAGGCTATCAAGAAACGGTGGCTGGCCATAGTCATATTGATGCACACAGCAAGAAACCCACAAAAGAGAGAATAAAGATCTAAATTCTTCAAAAATATGGTTTATTTTTTTATGAAAGTGCATTTGTGTGAACTTCAGCCTAGGTGTGATGCTTAGTATCTTCCTATTTTCTTTTCTATTCTCCTTTGAAATTTTTAGCAATTTCCTGTCAAATTCCAGCCAAGACTAAATTGAGTTTGGACCTAGTCTTCGCTTAAAATCTAATTTTTTAAAGAGAATATCTTCACGCAGGTTGAACCGATTTCACTTAAATAACGGCCTCCAATAGAGATGTTCCATGTAGACAACACAGATTAACAAGCGTGCAGTGCATTGCAGAGGAACAAAAAAAATTTTCATCCCATAAACCCCTCCCTCCTCTCTCTCTCTCCCAAGAAACCGACGCCCCCTCTCTCTCTCTCTCCCAGGAAATTTTTTTCTTATCTTCGTCGTTGATTTGTGGAACATATATCAGATTTGAAAATATCTTCTAATCCCAATTTCATGGCCAGGACTTTTGGTGCTTGATAATCTACTCATTGCCTTTCTTTTTTTTAATATGATCTGGTAAGCAATTATAGTGAAAACACAAGTTTTTAAGCTATATTTCTTCAAAAGTAATCATTAATCAGATTTAAGAATATCTTCTAACACCAATTTCATGCCCAGGTTTTTTGGTGCTTGATAATCTTCTCATTTGATTTTTTTAATCTGATCTGAAAGTGTTTAGTGCCATTTTACAGCGTTTGTTTAGTGTTAGGTTAGTGCCATCGGAGCTCCTGCGCCGGTATGAAGGTGTGCGGTGGTGTGGGTAGGGTGGGTTTGTGTTTTCAGAATAATAGTTGTTTCTCTCGATGGTTCACAAACGTTTTCTCTAATTTTTCTTTTATTAACATGTGATGCGCTCACGCAACTTTTGTGTGGGTTGCTGATGTGTCAGCATTTTATTTGTGGCCGTTAACTGCATGAGAACGGAATTTCCGTTACAAAGAGTTTCTGATTTTTAAAAGCACTAGACTATTCATTGATCAAATAGTTCCCAAGTAACTCAAGAAAGTCCAAAACTCAAAGCACTATTTCCGGTTTACTGTTAAGCAACCCAAACTTGAGTTCTTTTCCTCGTTTCACCAAACAAATCTCTATCCATACACCGTTTGGACTATAAAATCCCTATACATTTCCACCCTTTCCAACCACAAACCTGTAACCCATAAAATCCCTTCAAATACCTGCTGCCAAATAAAATCCTGTGGCCATTATTCCTGTTTTCAGCCCCTTGCAACGCTTGTCCCCTTTGGACATTGTTTACCCATATATGCATTCATGTTCGAACCATATCTTAATTAGTTGTGTATCTTTCTGATTGGTAGAACCTTCATAGTATCTGTGGTGGTCAATATGATTGCTATTCTTGCTACTGATTGGCAGTTGAAATTACCGAGTTTGTCAAATAATGTTTCTGTTTTTCAGCTCAGAGACTTCAGCTTGCTAGTGTGTACAAGGGAGAAGCAGAGAAGGTGCTCCAAATAAAGAAAGCAGAAGCTGAAGCTGAAGCCAAATACCTAGGTGGGGTTGGTGTGGCCAGGCAGAGGCAGGCAATCACTGATGGCTTGAGAGAGAACATACTGAACTTCTCTCACAAGGTGGAGGGCACCTCAGCAAAGGAAGTGATGGATCTAATCATGGTCACTCAATACTTTGACACAATTAAAGACCTCGGCAACTCTTCCAAGAACACCACCGTGTTTATTCCGCATGGCCCTGGTCATGTAAGAGATATTGGTGATCAGATTCGTAATGGTATGATGGAGGCAGCGAGTGCTCAGGTAAATGCCGAATAATTTTCCCACAGCTACCTTCCAAACATAACACCCTTCAAAGGATATCACAATGAAAAGTACAATTTTTATGGGTTTAATTTATAGCAAAAGGAAGATGGTGTTTAATATTGTAGTAGCACGGTGCCAATATACAGTCCATAAAGGTTTTGGCTAATGGGTGTAAATAAGTTTTTCTACTGTCTGATGATGTTAAATGTTAGAATTTTGTTTTGCTCGAGGGTATCTTTTGCTTTGTTCAACGGTATGCTGCTTACTGCTTACATAAATTCGGTATTAGTGTAAATATCCAATTGAACAGGTATCCTTTGATTCACCAACATACCTGCAATTTAGTTACTTCACCTTATTAACGTCAGTAGAGTTCTGCCCAAATGATAATACTGTCACACTTGGTTTAGGAAATGACCTGTTTTCACGAACTTCATGCTCACCTTTATCCATCCCATTCAATTATCAGAGGCCAAAGGGCTTTAATTTGGAAGGAATGCTTACTTGTCATTGGCAGAATTCCTGGATTGACTTGTTATATTTTTTAAGGTTTTTTTTTTGTACATGTTTATTTCTCCTAATACGGAGTAGAGCAGATGCCGATGGGAAGAGAACTTATGTGGATGTTCCCTTTGATCCATTTATTCCTTTCACTTACTCTCTTCCCATTGCAGTCTTACAGCAACTAGTCTTAACTCCGGCTCCGGTCCACCAGTGATTGAATGACTTTGATATACTCGTGCAGAATACGGAGTTTTAAATGTTTTAAGTCTTTGGACTCTTTAAGTATTTCAAAGATCCCATTCCTAAATATTATTCCAATGAGTTCCACGTTGACAAGTAGGGAGATCAGTGCAAGAATTTCTTCGGATCGGGTGGAGGGTAATCTGAATAATAAATTATACTTACGTTGTTATTATGCATAAACATTGACGTCTGGGACCTAAGTGCCAAGGTTGATCGAGGTGGCTAGGGGCGTAAGGAGTTCAGTCCGGACTGGTTCGGTCCGGTCCAGTTCAGACCAAAGTTGACCGTTCGGTTTGGGTTCACAAATTATGGATTGAAGAAATTCGATCCGGTCCCAGGCTCTATAAATTTTGGACCGGACCGAACGGAACCCCTATATATATATTTTTAAAATATTTTTAATTATTTAATATATTATTTTTATATAGTAATTATATAAGTTAATGATGTAATTTTTATCTAATTTATTATCATTGATCATATAAAATATAAAAGAATATATCCTATCAATTAATAATAAATTATAAATCATGTGATAATTTATGTCATTATATGTAAATAGTTAATACGTCATACATTCATACACTACTATTTATACTTAATTAAAGTAATTAGGTAAATTTTTTTAAATGCCTAAGTTGCAAGTAAGTATGAATAATTTATGTACAATCAAATTATTTGATATTCATCAATCATATATAAAATATATGACATTATTAATAATTATGCATATTAAAGAGTAAAGTCTAAGTTAGTAACTAGTAACTATCAACATCATAAATATAATTATAATTAAATATTTTTTTAATGAGTTAGTTACATAATTCATATTAATAATCCACTTAATTTTAATTTTAGTAATTTTAATTTTTTTTATTAATTTATTTGAAAAGAAAAGATGAAATAAAATAATAAAATAATTGGACCGACTACCGGTCCTATGGATATTTGGTCAGGAAAAATGATGAATCGAAAATGCTGGACCAGACCAATTTACTCCTCTAGAGGTGGCCCTTGGTTATGAGGGACTTTTGTTGGAGAGTTATTTTTAATATCAAGGGTTGAAATTAAGAAGCCCGGGGTTTGTGATTGGATTGAGAGATGGGTGTTAATATGAACTTTTTATCATGCATTTGGGGTTTCAGGCCCATCTGGGGAAGCATGTTATCTTGTGGGTGCCCCTCTAGATTTTGCCATTTTTAATTGGAGAAAAAATATTTATAATTGTGAATTATGTAACCATCGCATAATCGTTTTAAAAAAAGTGAATAAAATATGGGACCTACATGAAAAAAAAGTAATTTTTTAATAGTGGATCTCACTCTTTTCAAAGCGATTACGCAGCGTTTACGCACTTCACGGTTGTATATAGAATTACTCTTCTAATTAATGTGCAACAGATTTTAAATGGTAGTCTATTCTAAGTAGTAGTAGGTGTTTTATATTCTAAGTAGTAGTAGGTGTATAAAACAACTTAAAATGGTGCGTATCAATGAGTAGCAATGATCAACGAGTCCAACATACCCAATAACCCTACCTAGCAAAGGTCAGATAGAAAATCACACCAACAGACCGTTAAAGTGGACCAATGTAAATTTGTCTGCTTTGGAATCAAGTACAATAATATGTTTAGGTGACCCGCCATCTTGGAGCCATACAAGAAAGTAATTATGGGATCTGAGGAATACAAGAACCCAAAAAAAAAAGAAAAAGAAAAGTATAATTGCATTTGTAATGATACTTAATGATGGTCAGCCGATGAGATAATTGGAGATTTGATGGAGCACTATCATTTTTTTCTTGATTTCGAGGTCTAATTTCCAACTCAAAGATTTGAAAATATAATGAGTGATTCTGGCTGTGATGGAATGAAATGAATATGAGGTCCTTTCTTTTGTAGGGGGACATGCATCTGTGGTTGAATGAGCAGCCCTCGTGTTCTTATTAAAAAAAATTTCATTCCTCTATCATAGGGCATCAAGCTTTTCTACTTTAGAGCTATACAGAATGAGTTCGTTCTTTCTACAACATCTTATGATGTCTTCTTTTTTAAAAGAAAAGTGAGTTTATTCATTTATCACGCCTAGCTAGAGGCAGAAATGTCAAAGGAAGTAATGCTAGAGGCACATATAAATCTCACAAAAATAAATTTACAAACTGACATAGTTTTATATGATATATTAGATCTATTTTATAACAAAAATAACTTTACAATCTAACGTACTAGATCAACTCACATTAATTTGTAATTTTACTTTTATGGAATCTCTTTATAGCTAAAACATGTGAAAATAAAATGTTAAAAAAGAAATAAAGAATTGTTTTTGACATCTAAAAGTATAAATATCAAACAAACTTGACGAGTAACACAGTTTCTAGTCAATGAATCAATAACAAAAATACCCTTTTTTTTTTTTTTTTTGGGTGTTGAGTGGGAATTTTATTTTATTTTATTTTAACCCTGGTTTGGATTGAAAACTCATCTCATTTTATCATTATAATTTTTTTAAATTCTTACACAAAATATAATAAACAATTCAATATTTTTAAATTTTAAAATAATAATAATATTAAAATTTAATATTCTAATAATATTTTATTCAACTCAACTCCGAAACTAAACGAAACATTTCTTTTGAACGTCATATCGTGTTTGTATTGTAAACAAGTGATAGGATCGATCATGACCTTTTTCTCTTTTTTATTGCTTCATTTTTATTTTTTATTTTTTATTTTTTATTTTGTTCTCTCCTTCCCCGCATAGAGTAGGGGCCACACAAATACGCTTCACCAATTATGCAATGGGTTAGTGGGAGAGGGTACTTTTTCTTGACTGTGTATGTCGAGAACGAACGGGCCAAGCTGCTACAGAAAAAAGTAGCTTACCATGTGATGCAATAATCTTTTAGATTCTTAAGGTACTGGCTCTCTTAGTTTAATTTGTTAAAACACTCAGCTCCTGTAATTCAAAGTTTGGTATTGAATCACTGCCCTCAGAACACAACACATTTTCCAATCACCTAGAAAATGTACCATGTAAATTACTTTAACCAAGAAATTTCACATTGCAGAAGATAATGGAGAAAGACAAAGTAGTGGAACAAAAGTAGTAGGTCTAGATGAGACCTCAGTAAAATAAACCATTATCTACATAATCAGAACATCAGTAGCCAAACTATTTATTTGTTTTTTCAAAAGGGACATCACATAGTTTAAGGTAGTGATCTCTCCTGGGAAGCCTCGTATACAGATAACTAGAGGAGGGGCTCGAGCTCTTTGGGGTTCCACTCATGCGATGTAAGAGTATTATTAAATGATACTTTGGTTCCATGGAAGTCTAGCATGTTCTTGAGAATTTCTGATCCGAGTGCTGCAAAAGTATTGAAAGCTCATTATATTGTTAGGCTTGATCTGGGTCTTCCATACTTGCACATAAAGTCTTACTGCTATTAAGATCGAGAATCTTCGAGCAAATGCAAGACTTGATGAATAGCTGAAGACCCTCCTGAAGATATTCCTCCAAGTATGGCATTAAGGAAAAGTGGAGAAACATGTCTGCTCATTTTCACCTGCTGGCATGGGATTTGGTATGTTAGGATATAACTGGTTTTTTTCGGAGTATTGCACACTATCTTACACAGCCAGTAAGAGATTCAATCCAAAGTTCAAAAATAGAAACTGTTTAAATCAGAAGAATAAGTCATCTTAAATGGAAAGGAATTTTCTTCTCTTTTCTTCCTTCTTTTTACCATCGAACAAATTATACCTCGCAAGAGAGCTGAAGTATTAAGGACATCATATTTTCAAGTCATGATTATGTTGCATTGCTGCCACTATATTCCCATCAAACCATTAATAATTTCAGATCAAATCTCATTTCATTGTAACTAGAATTTCACAATTAGTACACAAATACATAATGGACACAATGTGACATAAATGAAGGAAGATATGGGCTTCTTGTGGAACAGCGGGCCATAAAACTACAGCACATGGAGAAGGCAAAGAAGGGTCACAAGCTATGAATACTACCAATCAATTTCACTATCAATTACATTACACGGATGGGTATCAAATTAAAAAAAACAATCAAGAATGGTATAAGTGGAAAGGAAAAGAGAGGTGATAAAAAGAAAGTTAATAATGAGGGAACACAGAGGGTAAAGATTCTTGTAGAAAGATATTCTTGTCCTATACTAATCATTATATCTCCTTCCACTTTTACAAGAACATGAGTGGGGTGAACAATGAAGACATACCATACGAGTGAAAGAGCTTTTCTTTCTAGTTGGTGAGCAGTCAGCATTGCTCAGCCTTGCCGACAGGATCCGCTATCTCTTCACTAAATTGAGTAGCAAAGCCAAATACATTCATTCTACTCTTACCATTGCTGCAACCAACCATTAAAAAGGTAGGGGAGAAACTGTTGCTTCACTTTTTATTCGTCACCCACTTGGTATACTTCACCCTTTACCGCTCAAGAAGGTGGGAGGATAAAAAATTTAAAGCACATTGCGGGCACGCGCGTGTGCGTGTGCGTGTGTGTGTGAGAGAGAGAGAGAGGTCAAACTGCTTTGATGGAGTTCCCATAATAAGAAGAAACGGCAGGATCGGGTTTCTTGAGAAATCTACTGAGATTACCATCCAAAGTTGTGAAGGACATTAAAATATGACCAACCAAAAAAAACTTGTATATCATTTTGCATTTTGTTTCTCATTACTTAACTTTTTTGTAGTCTTAATATAACCACAATTTTATTTAAAATAATGATCAATCTTGCAGTATGTATCTTTCTCTCCTCTTTTTCTTCCTTTTAGTTGACATAGGGAAGGGGGGAAGACAAAAGTACACTACAACCGAAAAATCGTATGAAGAAAATGATATCAGCAGCTCTAGAACCACCAACCTGCTGTTTTTTGTCAACACTATTCACCAAAATGGACATGCAAAATTCAGGTTTGTTACAATATCCCTTTCAGCCATCTTATGTGCCTCCTCATACCAACAGCTATCCTTGCTTCCACTTTGCTCAATACTTTTTTTAGCAATCATGGCAAGCCAAACAGATTACTCTGCAGAACTTCAATTTTCAAAGTTGAGATAAGAATTTTAAAAAAAGGGCCCAACTCAACAGGAAAATGTCATGTAAAAATGGAATGTTGAAAAGATAAGTTACCTCAAACGATGTAATAGGGCCTAAGAAATCCTGTAAACAAATAAATAGTGAGAGAGAGAGAATTATGAGAAAGAAGAGCCATTTTTATAATAGAAATTTTATTAACAAAATGAGAAATCCCCTTTATACCTTACTTTTCTTCGACTATGACAAAAGCAATGGAATTGACCTCCACTCCTCTTGGTGGGGCTCTCCAATTTTAAAAAAGACACCGGACGTATGGCTGAGTTAAACCAATCAGAAGTGGCCTTTTGCTACAACAATTCACTCTCAAGTTCTTCACAGGTTGACCAATGCGGTGACTCATATATGGTTTGCCATTCACCCAACCAGTTCAACAAAACTATTGACAGGATCAACCAAATCAGCACCAAATCAGTATCAACATGATTTTAGGAATTAAGAATATACATAGTTACCATATACACAATGGTTATCATACATAGCATAGTCAATGTATCTATTTAATTGTAATCTCTTTCAATGTAAAATGGTATGGCAGTAAAGAAAAAGTTGATTCTTTACAATTTTAACATAATATCAGAGCCATGTTCTGAGTTCGAACCCTAACTTTACACTTTACCACATTTAATTAAATATTCCACTTGTTGGGCTTATTCATTGGGGGGAAGTCTAACTCACAAGTGAGGGGGAGTATTAAGATATAAAATAAATAATAAAATCTACCTCTTCCCATCAGTTTAAACTTTTGGGGTAAGTGGTGATTTCACATGGTATCAGCTTAAACCAGCCCTGCAGCAGAACAAATACTTCCAAAAATTCAAAAAAATGCTACTGTTTGTGTCCTTCAGCATTTTGTTTTCAGCAGGTTCATCAAAAGATCTACCTAAAAGATCATGCTTTCTCAACAGTTCAATCTGAAACACCCCAAAGATTCAAAAGCCCTATCTTTGTTCCAACTGTATTCTCATATATTATGGTTGATTAGTAGCAGACCTGCGCGATGCACAGAAATACCTAAATTTATATTAAAAAAATGCTATATGTAACTAACTTAAATACGTTGAATCATCATTCTACAGTAAGTATAACCTTAAAGAATGTCAATGTTAGCATCTTGATCTGCAAAATTTGGTGGAGCATCTCAATCTTCTCTCTTCTTAGTCTCCTTTGCTTTTATGCATCACAAACTTGGTTTGGGTGGAGAAAGAGACAAATAGCTCTTTACATAGTGTGTCAAAGTAACCCTAACCATCAAGAGACAATTTATAGATTTTCTCTAAAATCCAATAATCTTTATGAATCCGTCAGTTACCAAACTCAAAAGGCATGAGTTGAGAAAATTATAGACTCTACTAACTTTAAACGAAAACTAGCAACTTAATTAGACATTATTTTTCATTTAATAACTTTATTTAGTTAAATATGATATTTCATTTTCATTCAATGTAACATAATGGAGGAGTTGATGATGTGGTTGAGAGGAACAAAGCTTTGTGAACCCAAAATTATATCTTGTAATAAATATAATTTTCCAAAACTTTGTTGGCCTACGCAGGTTGACTATAAATGTTCACATATTGTTAAGACAGAAAAAGGAGACTCATTTTGAACTGTTTCCAATTGTGAGAACATGAACAGAAATAAATGGATTTTCCAATTTTCTAAGAGAGCCAATCACATGCATGTAAAAAACAAGAAGACTTTGGAAAAGCCACCTCTCTATGTATTCAGCCACCTTAATTATTAATATGAAAAACGTCTGTACAAAGGAAAGTAGGTCAAATGCTATACACGGGAAAAAGCTCTAACTGATCCCTGATATTTAGCCTATATACATGGTAATATATCTATACAGCTAATATTAATAGAGAAGTCCTAAATTGTATAAACTCTTAAATTGTATACGTTAACATCCCCCTTCAAATTGATGTTGGTAAGTCAACCAGTAACAATTTGCCAACCAAAAATTGATGCCGCTGTCGAGTCATTGCTTTGATAAAGACATCGACCACTTGGAGATCCGAAAAATGTAAGGAAGAGATATCACCCGACTCTCTAAGGTATCTCAGATAGAATGACAATCAACCTCAATGTGCTTGGTGCGTTCATGGAAAACGAGATTGGTGGCAATCTGAATAGCATTAGTGTTATCAGCATGAAGAGGGTAGAAGTAGTCTGAGGAAACTCAAGCTCCTCAAGAAGACCGCGTAGCCATACAATCTCAGAACAAGCAGTAGACATGGCACGATACTCGGCCTCAGTAGAGGATTTAAAAACCCGATCTTGTTTCTTACATCTTCAAGAAATTAAGACATCACCTAAAAACATACACCAACTCGTAGTAGATCGACGTGTATTTGGATACCCAGCCAAATCAGCATCACTATAGGCAAAAAGTTGAAGAGATGAGCCTGTAGGAAAGAATAACCCACGAGTAGGAGAACCTCGAAGATAGCGGATGATGCGTTGAATTGCAGCAAGATGGAGATGCCGAGGAGAGGACATAAACTGACTGACCTGATGAACGGCATAGGAGATACCAAGGCGAGTAGTGGTCAAGTAGATGAGACTCCCAACCAGGCGCCGATAGAGTGTAGGATCATCCAGAAGGTCCCCTTCATCTTTCCTGTATTTGACATTTACCTCCATAGGAGTATCAACAATAGAAGTGTCCTCCAAACCAGCCAAGGTAATAAGATCTTGAATATACTTATGCTAGTTTAAGAAAATACTATTAGCCTGATGATGTACTTCCAGTCCTAAGAAGTATATGAGCTGACCAAGATCTTTCATATGGAAAGTCGCGTGCAACAGCTGCTGAAGCTTAGTAATCAAACCACAGTCAGTGCCAGTAATGATAATATCATCCACATAAACCAAGAGAAGGACTATACCCGATGCAAACTTGTGGAAGAAGAGAGAAGAATCATACTGACTTTGTGTAAAACTGGAGGTAAGAAGTGTACTGCGAAACTTCTTAAACCAAGCCCGGGGAGCTTGCTTGAGCCCATACAGAGAACGCCTTAGCTTACAGACATTAATAGGAGAAGAAGTAGTCATACCAGAGGGAAGCTTCATGTAGATCTCTTCTTGGAGATCATCATGAAGAAATGCGTTCTTCACATCCATCTGATGCAGTTGTCACGATTGTGAAGCGACAATAGCTAAGATGGTTCGAATCGTGGTCATTTTGGCAACAGGAGCAAATGTCTCCTCATAATCAATCTCATATTCCTGTTTGTTTGCCAGAGCAACTAGGCGAGCTTTGTACCGATCCAAAGAGCCATCAGAACGAAGCTTTACAAAGAAAACTCATTTACACCCAATAGGCTTGACTACAGGGGGTGAGTAACAATATCCCAAGTGTGATTCTCCTCAAGTGCTTGAAGTTCTGTTTGCATTGCATTTTGCCAACACTCGTGTTCCATGGCCTGTTTGTAGCAAGAGGGAATGGAAATAGAGGATAAAGTAGCCACAAGAGAGATAGTGGAAGAGAAACCATACCAATCAGGGGGTTGAGAAGGGCAAGTAGACCGGTGAAGAATGGTGGAAGCAGGAGCAGGATCATGTGCCAGGTCAAGATCGTGAGAGAGCACAGAGAAAGTGGAATCGGACTCATGTCGACTACGTCTTCCATACACAAAACCAAGTTTGAACCTTCCACAATTGTCGGGGAATCATAAAAGCTAGGCAGAAGAGATAAAGATACAGATGGCAGCTCAACATGAGATGGAAAGAAATATTGATTTTCAAAGAAAACTACATTCCTGGAAACACGTATACGACGAGCATGGAGATCATAACAAATATAACCCTTTTGAGGTATAGCATAACCAAGAAAAACACACTTAACAGATTGAGCAGTAAGTTTATGTCGTTCATGAGCAGGAAGATGCACAAAACAAACACAACCAAATGCCCGAAGATCAGAATATGAAGGAGAATGGCCAAACAGCTTAAAGAAGGGAGAAACATGATGTAACGTAGGAGAGGGAAAGCGATTAATCAAATGAACCGAAGTAGAAAGCGCCTCACACCAAAAACGAGGAGGAATAGATGATTCAAGTAAAATGGTTCTTACCACATCAACAACACCATTTTGTTGTGGTGTCGAAGGACAAGAACGCTAAGAGATGATCTCTTTGCTTTGAAGAAAGTCTTGAAATTCATTAGACATGTATTCGCCGCCAGAATCAGAGCGCAAGACCTTGATGCTGTCAGAGAATTGAGTCTCAAGAAGTGCAAGAAAGCGCTTAAATACTGAAAAAAACTTCGGCTTTAGCTCGTATGAAGTAAACCCAAGTAAAGCGATTATAGTCATCAATGAAAGTAACAAAGTACTTGTAATGCGCATGAGAAACAACAGGTGCAATTCTCCAAACATCACTATGAATAATATCGAAACATTGTGAGGTACGACATACATGATGAGGAAAAGGTAGAACTTTACTTTTGCCAAGTTTGCATGATGTAGAATCAAAAGAAAGATTAAGAGAAGAACATGCTTTATTTCCCAATAAACCAAAATTAAACAAAGTACGAAGTACATCAAAGTTTGGGTGGCCTAGACGTCTATGCCACATCTTATTTCCAGAACCAACAACATTACATGCAAAGGAAAGTACAGGAAAACTAGGAATAATGATGAAAGGAAAAACGTGAAGAGGAAAGAGTCGTCCCACTTTAGGCCCATTCGCGATCATCTTCCCTGACATTTGATCCTGCACAACACAACCAGAACGAGAGAAATGGACATTACAATTATTATCAACCAATTGACCAACATAAATAAGATTTGTGGATAGGTCAGGAGACACAAAAACATCAGTTAAGGAAGAGGAAAGATCACCAACAACACTGATAGGCAAAGAACTGCCATCAGCGGTGTGAATTTTTAGATTTTCATCCTAATTTCTGACATTGGAAAGAGGAACAATAGTATTGGTTATATGGTTAGAGGCTTCGGAGTCAAAATACCATGGCTTTATGATTACCTGAGAGCCCAAAAGCAGAAAAAGCATAAATGATCATCTGTTGTACCATTTTAGGAGTGAGTGTGTTCGGGTTTGCTAAGGCTGTAGGAGCAGGAATAGGAACAACCGGCGAGGCAGCAGGCAATGCAGCAGAACTAGAGGTACCAGTGGAGGCATGATAAGCAGTACCCTGCTTCCTTTCAGGTCGAATGGGACAAGCAGAGATGATATGACCCTGTTTCTTGCAGTAGTTACAGAACTTCTTGGGGTAATCCCGAGCAATATGACCAAAAGTTTTATAACTAAAGCACTGGATAGCACGCATGTCTCTACTCTTTTTCCTCCCCTGTGCTGCATAAGCCATAGAAATAGGTGCACTAACATTAGCCCGATGTTCCATGGCAGCCTGAGTTACTATACGTTGCTTCTCACGAAGAAGTTCACTCGAACAAGCATTCAGAGATGGTACAGGATGACGATTCATCAGATTAGAACGTGCAATTTCAAAATCGGAATGGAGCTTCATCAAGAATTGATCTCTCTTGCTTGTTTCATTCACTGCTTGAACAGCATAGAGAGCTGCAGTGGGAACATTAGCATAAACAATATCTGAATAATATTCCTCAATAGAGAGACTTTCCTGTGTGAAATGAGTCATCTCATACTCCAATTGAAAACGTCGAGCCGTGTTGTCTTGATTGTAAATCTTGTTTAGATAATTCCACATGTCAGCAGCAATTTTATAAGGCCTCAGATTGAGAACAAAGTGAGGCTCAACGGAGCCAAGCATCCAGGTCATGACCCTAGCATCCTTGATTTTCCACTTTGACAAAGCCTCGGCATCTCGAGGTGCGGGATCACTCCCATTTATATGACCCTATAACTCTTTTCCCATAACAAATAAACGAAATTGAAATTCCCAGGCAAAATAATTTTTACCCGTGAATTTTTCGGCAAATGATTCAGAAGTCATGATGCCCGTAAAAAATAAAATAAAAAAATCTAACAAAAAAAAAATACCTGCCCACTCTCCCACTAACTATGCCGACAAAAGCACTGCACGTGCACACCAAATACCAACAGCCCAAATGCTGCACATACCTCACCAATAAGTACCAAACAATCACCCACAAGCAATACAAATCACAGAATGTGCCGATAATCTCAAAATTCCACAATATACTCTCTGAAAACAGAGTGCCAATAATCACCTCTACAGACGGCGCTTAAATGCTAAAAGAAATCACACAGATAGACACGCAAACGGAGCCAAGATTGTGCACAAACAGAACCGAAAATTCTTCCCAAAACCCAGAAAGCACGGAATGACACCGAAGGTTCACAACTCACCACAGAAAGTGCAGACACAGCTACCGAAAGCACTGAAGGTTCAAAACAGACCCACGAGGAAAAGAAAAAAAATTTCGAGAACCGGCAAGAAACTAGAACCTTGCTCTTGATACCATGTCAAAAACAAGAAGACTTTGGAAAAACCACCTCTCTATGTATTCAGCCACCTTAATTATCAATATGAAAAACGTCTGTACAAAGGAAAGTAGGTCAAATGCTATACACGGGAAACCTCTAACTGATCCCTGATATTTAGCTTATATACATGGTAATATATCTATACAGCTAATATTAATAGAGAAGTCATAAATTGTATAAACTCTTAAATTGTATACATTAACAATGCAAACACAACATTTTAAAGATCTATAACGTGAAGCCAGGTAATAACTAATTTTAGTGAGGGGGGTTAGATGGTGAAGTTGCAATTCATGCCTATTTGCAATGGCATGATTGACATTGGTGCAGATAATGGAAGATTCATCTAATTCTCAAACTTAATGACACCAAACATGATCCAAATGCCTAGATGCCAATTTTTCTGTGAAAAATGGAGGGTCAAACAGTGGTGTTAATTTCATTCTATTGAGAATATGCCTTCAATTCCATTCAGCCTTTCATGGAGATGATATCCTCATAGGGTATGTGATTGACATGCAATTGAATGCACAACCCAACTAGCATGTCCAACCTAGGAGAGAACAACTCCCTAATTTTTCCCAAATACCTTGCATCTTGAAGTATCCTTTGAACATGGAAAAAAAAATTAAATATAGATCGGATTTCTTCCTGAGATTTTTTTGATAAATAAAAATTTATTAACATCAGTGTAGCCAATTACACTAAATGTATACTAGAGAAAACACTTGGCTAGGAAGGAGAAGTAGATACAAGAAAATCATGAACATTAACTCCAGAAAAATAAAAAAAGTTCTAAGACAGGCAGTCATGCAAAAAATTATAACTTTCATTCTTTGGTCAACTCACTTAATATTTTAGCGGCACTTGATAGCCGAGAGATGACTATAACAACAAATTTAAAAAAAAAAAAAGAGAAAAAAATTGCATATTTGGACCAAAGAATATTGGACCTTTAACCTTTGATTTACTCAGATGAACAAAAGTTTTTTTTTTATAAGTACTCAGACGAACAAAAGTGACATGAGAATCCAGAACTCGGACGATTTACCCTTCAGCATGCGAATCATGGTTACTGTATCAGGACTCATGCCATTTAAGACGGGTCTAGTCTGCCTTATTTCTGCACCATATAGTAATCTATCTGACAAGGGTGCTCCTATTCTAGGTTTTTTAATTTTTTCCTGTGGTTTTTCTGGGAGTTGGAAAAACTGACATGTAACGGATTTAATTGTCAGACAAGTTGACTCCACATTCGCTTCCAACAGTGTCAGCATAATTTTTTACATTGACGTGTCATGGACAATAGGGTTCTTTACATGGCCATAGATATGTTAGATGTGCACATGTAATATTAAGTGCTTATCCTTTGTTTATGGAAGTGTTTTTGCTTGCATCCAATAGAACCATTAATCCGAAACTAAACATTAAAATGGTAGCTATATTTTACTTGTTTCTTTTCTTCTTTTTTTTCCCTTTTATTATCAACAAGAGTCGAACTTCGAAACTAAACATTATCAAACCCCTTGCTTCACTTTTTTTTTTTTTTTTGTAAGTAATAAAAAGTTAAAAACCACTCCTTTACTAATTGAGGCAAGGCCCAAGGATGATAACCATCTATATATATGTCTTGACAACATATGGCACCCTCGGATTCTGTATGCATCACAGCCTCATAATCGTTTCTTATAGTGAAGGTGAAACACTGCTGGGAATGTGTCATGTCCTTAAGTGTCCTATATGCAATGCCAATTCGGGAAGAGTCCTACAGATTATTTGTCAGAAAAGGGCACATGACACATGTAAAATCATCTGAACGAAGACAGATTCTCCATATAGATAAGGAGGAGAAGAAAAAAAGTACAAATTTTGCTGACAAGATTAGTGATCATCTGAAAACGCCCGGTTTTTTTTACTCGATAAACCAAGCTTTAAATAAAAAGAGACAATAATATTCATCTAAAATTCCTATAACACTCGTTACAACGTTTTTCCTGTTATGACAGACTCGAACATCTTTATGCCTATAAAGAAGACAAGTCTTTTTCCCCAACATTATAGAAGACAAGTCTTTATGATTCTTTCAAATCTCTTTACTTAAAAAAAGAAAAAAAATCACACAACTAAGTGAGTCCAAGAAATGCAGTGTTCAACTCCTTCCAGTTATTTTGAAAATACCTCCCAACCACAAGTCTCCAAAAATCTGCTACTAGAAGGTAAGGACAGAAAAAGAAAAAGAAAAAAGGAGCTTTGCAAAGAATTTCAATAAATCCTATGGTTTCAATAATCTACAGCAGTTGAACAGAAAAAACATTACACTGAGGGTGCATCAGCAAAGACCTCATTGAGCACGTCATCGTCACTGCCTGCCACTGCAAACAGCTCCGCATCCTTTTCTTCCTCATTTGAAAAATCCCGTCTTTCAAGCTTTGCATGAGCTGCAATGAATATCATCTTTTGAGCCCTTTCCATGCCGATCCTTGAGTGTCTTTGGCCACAAACCCATTTCATGGAAGACCAATTACCCTTGAATGCGCAAGAAGTTGCATGAAGGAAGAGGAGCCTCACTGCAACCTTACCCAGAGACTTGAACTCACTTAAGCAAGTTTCCCATACAAGTCTACTGCTCTGTGGGTTTGCAATTTTCATCTTCCCAGAAACAGGGTCTCGCTGTTTTACCTGAACTGCTTGAGCATAGAGAGGGTCTAGCCCTTCTGACCTCCATTTCATGAGCTCCATTAATGCAACATGAGCTTCTTCCCTGGAAACCAACCTTGTTATGAGCTTATCGACGTCCTTCTCCTGCTCATGCGTCAAGCACTTGAATGGTGGAAGGTATTTTCCACTCGTGTCCCTCATCAAGTAAAGAGGGTCCAGTATAAATGCAGCCGACCATGCTGGGTGGTAGTTTTTCCTGAATCGCTTTTCAATTAATTTTTGTACAGGCCCCTCGGTAATGCTGAATTTGGCACACCAGTCCTTTACTTTCCCCCTTAACTCCTCCCAAAGAGTTAGGCATTGTCCAATCAATGGCCTGTCAGCTGCAATCTCCTGAGCCATCTCTCTGATCAGCTTCACAAGCGAATATACTGCCTCCAACTCATTCCAAAACCCCTCGGTTTGAATCAAACCAGCAACTTCTCTCGCAATTGAATCCTCCTGACATGTTGCTCTATTCAGATCATCCAGTACAACCATTTGGAGCACCTGGGAACAGCTCAGTATATCTTCGAACATTGCATAAACCGGTCCAAACTTCTTTGAAGTGTCACATTTTGGCGAAGGAACTCGTAGTAACCCAGCACACTCAAGTTCTTGCATCTTGTACTTGAGGAAACTATTCCTAACTTGAGAAGTAGTATTTACGAAATTCGCAACCTTTATGCAATTCTCGGTGACAGTCCTGAAAAGTGGAAGTTCTTTGTTAAAATCCTTGATCAAACTTACAAACCCCTGAAGCTGACAAGAGAGATTTATCATCCAATGATTCTGAACCTCCAAGTTCTTCAATGCCTTGGCCTTATACTTATCTGCAACTATCCCTACACATCTCTGCACACTACTCCCACAAACATCTGTCACCGCTTCCCACAAGATTTCCTCCGCATACTTCGCTGACACCATTCCTCCAGTGAACACCGCCTTTTGAAAATCACTTGTCCCATTAGGAAGATTAACCGTAAATGTAACCAAATTTTCTCCATCGCAAGTAAATCCACAACAACTCTTTCCCTTCCAACCATCACTAGCAACCTGAAGAAACATTGCGTCTCTTATCCTAGCATCCGACCGAGTCTTCACCTCCTCAAACTTAGCATCAAGCCGAGCACCCGTGAGCTCCCGCAGCAATAACCCAGGCAAGCCCACCTGGTGAATAAACGCTCTAAACTTGGGGTGCGCGAGGCTCGAAGCTGAGACAGACCCACATGACTCGTAGAACCATTCTGCTAGTAATTGAAGCGCGGAATCAATCTGGTCCTTGCTCAAAGCAGGACCAGCTGACCCTTTAGGACTCTTAAGCTTTTTTACACTATCTTCCAGCAATGCCAATGCACCCAAATCGTCTTTCCCGCCCGATAAAACCAAATGGTGCCCCGAATTACTCGCCGCGCCAACCGGGTTCTGGCATGGGGAGTAATGCGATCCGTCGTGGTTTTGGTTGTTATAAAACCGCGACGACTCGACCAAAGCTAAAGAATTAGCCTGGTACGAAGAAGAAGAACATGAATGTAAAGGATGAATACCCATTTGGGAGCTTCGCTTTCTATGATTATGTGAAGATGGTAACGGAGATGGCACCGAGGATATCGGTAACGGAGATAGAGATGCACTGCTGGGTCGGGAAACGGAGCTGAAATTGGGGCAAGCACCCTTTTTCAAGTGCTCCGAAGCGGTTCTGGAGGGGTTGGATGCGGAGAAAAGGGTGTCGCACAAGGAGCACTTTAGTTTGACTGCTTTGGGGAGGCTCGTGTCGGGGTTGTGAAGGAGAATAGGCTCTAAATGGGTCCAGTACCAGGCTCCTTTTCCCTTGATGGCCTTAGTTCGCACGGTGACGAGGCCTTCGTAGCGCTTGTTCAAGGCCTTTGAGGCCATGTCGTCGGGCAGAGCAAGAGCGGAAGGTTCGATGGGAGTTGAGCTTGTGGAAGCCATTTGAGGAGACAAAGTGAGAATCCGAATGGTTGGGAGTGAGGGGTCTTCGAGAGTTTAGTGGAAGGAGTGAATGCAGGCCTTGTTGTTATCGGAGTACTGGAGCTAGCTTATGGTGGTGGGTGGTGTTTCAGGGCGGTGGGGGGGGGGTTGTTCCATAGCGTTGTGGGCAGAAACTAGAGGGAGACAGAGTGTGTTAGCTGTTTGTAGAATGGTCTAGCAGAAGTGCATGGACATGCCCGACGAGAGAAGAGAGGAACGGGGATGGAAAGCCGCAGGTTGACTAGAAACCTGTCAGTAAGACTGAAACGGGAGCAGTCTTAACGCTATCTGGGTTTTTGTGGATTTTTTTAAAAATATATATTTAAATGATTATACAACCACATGTGTGCTTTTCTTTTATTTTCTATTTTAGAAAAAACAAAAAAAATTCAATTGTCCATTTCACAAGAAAAACATTTTCTTTTTCCGTTATTTTTTTTTTTTAAGTGGTTAACGGCCAAATGACATCTCCTAGCACGGTCTCCATAAAATAAAATGCTACTGAAAAAATAATAATCAAATAAGCGAAAGATTTTGAAAAAAAACTAGAGTCATCCATTTTATTTGGATCTTTTATTATTAAGAAAATATATTTACAAATGTGAAGTGTGTCAGTGTCAGTGTCACCGTCGTGTAATCGTTTTGAAAAAAATGAATAAAATATATAACTCACATGAAAAAATTAATTTTTTAATAGTGGACCATACTTTTTTTCAAAGCGATTATTCAAAACTTACGCACTTCACGATTGTATGTATAATTATTCTTTATTATTTACTATTAAATATTTGGCGTACAAAGCGGTTTGGATCTAATTTTTATTGAAATTAAATTTATTCAACGAAAAACATGTGTCTAATATCAGAATTTAAGAAACACATGTATTTCTCTTTCACGTATTATTAGACACATGGAAAAAGGTACATATTGTGGTTGATGCATGTCTACGTGATGATTGTGGTATCTGACCACACAAAAAATATGAGATCTCAGATTCTCAAAGCTTCATAATTAGTTATAAAAGCCGATCGAGGTAAGATGGGATTGAATTAAAATTCAAGAATTTTACAGGTGAGATATTTAAATTTTTATCCCAAAACCTATATCCGTTTGAGCTAGACACAGTCTGTTACACATTTTAGAAGAAAACGGGCCCTTGGACCATTTTGGTATACCTTTGTCCTGCATCTTACGAGGAAAGATTTAATTGCAAGCACTAGTTGATACTCTTTCCTTTATTAGCTTCTTTACACAAATCCATGCTTGGATTTTTTTTTTAAAGAAATGCAATAGCAAGACTGTCTAGGCTGATCTTTGTTTAAATATTACTTCCAACTTCCTTACTGAAAATACTTTAATCACAAATAGATTATACAAAAATAAACATACAAACTGATATGATTTGATGTAGTACATCAAATTGTAAAGTTATTTTTATTATAAAATAAATCTAATGAATTCCATAAAACCACATCAATATGTGAGTTTTCTTGATGTCTATAACAACTCTCCTTTATAAAAGATAGATAAAAGCTACAATAACGAAGAGATCCCATAAAAATAAATCTATAAACTGACATAATTTTATATGAAATGTTAAATTTACTTTATAATAAAAATAATTTTTCAATCTAACGAATCATATCATTATATTTATTTTTAAATTTATTTATGGTTAAAATATTAATAATAGAAAGAAAGTCAATAAAGTACATTTATTCAGGTAAGAGGTAATTGTTGCTGTCTAACACTTCGTTGGTCTTGAAAGACTTTATCAAAAAAAAATAGACCGTTTATGAATGAAATTGAAAAATGCTTTTGAATTAGAGGCATTAATTAGCAGTGTGGACCCATTTAGCATTGTGTTCCATTTGTAGCGGCAAAGATTTCGAGCTTTGTCCAATGTCCATCCAAAATATTCTGTCTCTAACGATGTGAGAGCTTAAAACCCTTGACTTTTGCATGCCAACCAACAATTCTCTGCACACAGAGAGAAAGATCCAACACAAACATCATATATTTTCTAGTACTTCATGTATATCCAAACATCTGTCACCCAGGAGATTTTCTGCTTGTAGTAGTGGTAGACCTTGCATGGATTGATGGATGAAAAAAAAAAAAATACATAATTTGCAATATCTTGTAAAATTCCACGCATTTTCTTGCATTATTTAAAGATTTTCCGGGCGTGAAATTCCATTGTTTTATGAGAAGTCAAGGATTTGCTAAGAATTTCCTCACCCTGCATAATTCATCATGGTATTTGACAATTACATCGATTACGTCAACAAGAAAATAAAATGAGTAGGAAAATGAATTTTTTCGACGCGGAGAGCGAGCTCGTTAGTTCAACCATATAATCAAAAGTGAAAAAAACTCACCCTTTCTTTCAACTGTTTTACCATCTAGTAATTATTGTACCTTTACGATTTTAATCAATTTATTTTTTTTTTAAAAAATAAAAAAATTCTAAGTTATTGTGATACCCGTATGATAAGGATAAATGTAAGTGATGAATAAAATCACACATTATTTGAGAAAGAAAAATTTTTACTCTTTATAAAACTCCAATTATATTATTATGTGATTTGACTCTTCCATCAAAACGTTACAGTTGTAATTTATCACGAAAGTGCAAATTGCATTTCTGCTTTACTTTTTGATATGGGAAATTTTCTTTTTTGGGAGTTCCAAAATTTATTATTTATGATTATGGGCCACTTGGATGAATGATGAAAAACATGATTGACCTATATATATTAGATAAACAACCACTGCCCTACCCAATCTTATCAATAGGGGGGGGGGGGGGGTGGAAAAACAATTCTCCAAAGTATGATGGGGAGCTACTATAATTTTCAATTATTATTAGAGA
Source organism: Juglans cinerea (assembly GCA_961763995.1). NCBI lineage: Eukaryota > Viridiplantae > Streptophyta > Magnoliopsida > Fagales > Juglandaceae > Juglans > Juglans cinerea. Next base: position 38,162,136 of record CAUIVZ010000002.1, on the reverse strand, counting down.
GTAACTCATTATATTTGTCATATTTCCTACACATGTTTCGAATTGTGGGCCTTATTTATTGCAAAAGTGGGTATGGTGGAATCCAACCACTGAATGTACTTTATAATATAATGTTATAGAATATAACTTGATTATCTTTTATTCTACGTTATTACCTAAAAGTTTGACACATTATTCAAAGTGTGACAGGGGGGAAAAGATAAAAAGTGTACAGTGATCATAGCCCAAAATTATAGTCATTCCTTAGCATATGGACCAACCACTACGCCAGATTCTTCTAACCGTTCAATTATCGCATGTCTTGACTTGGGTTCTAAAATCCAAATTCTGTAGGTAGGTCTGGGCAAGAAATATATGCAAATTATGTTATTTTTATTTTTTTAGAAGATGACAATTGATTAACCATCACTTATAGCAGAGTAATATATTATACAAAGAGGAATACGGAATTATAGAAATTTCAAAACGGCTCCTATAAAAAACAATAATCTTTCATAAAATCTAGTTTTTTTTTTAATCAAGCTTGCATATTTATAAATAAGAAGTTTAAGTTACAGTATTAGGAGAGTCCTTGCCACTATTAATAAGTACAATACTAAAAGGTAAAATAACTACTGGTATGCAACCAATTACTCTATTGGTTGCAGCCCATTGCGCCACAGAATGTGCAAGTCGATTTTGACATCGATATATTTTTTTAAAATACCATCCTGTATGAGAGGACATGATAAGAGCTATATCTTCAGATATGGTAGAAATTTGCCAGACTGATGATGACCCTTAAATTGCTGAGACTAAAAAAAAAGAATCTCCTTCAATTGTGACATCTGGAAAATTTAAATGTTTAGTCATATTGACTGCAAGTCTTGCCGTAATTGCTTTTGCTACAACTGGAGTTATTGTTCCAATTTCTTCTATCCATATTTCAGTTGTACTTCATTCAGAATCACGACTTACTGCAAAGGCCAAAGAGGACGATGTCCTGACTGCCGCATCAAACGAAATGCTTACAGTGTTGAGATGAGAGTTTTACCAGAGTTGTGGTTGCTTTTTTTTTTTTAATTTCATTTGCCAAGCAGATAGATATTCTTTCAATTTTAGAGTTCATAAAATCTAGTTACAATCCTGATAAGGAGAGAAAAAAACTTGCCGTATTGTCAATTACGCCTAAGGTATTATGTTATTTTATTTTTTTATTTCTAAAGGGTACAAAAAAGACAGCAAATTAACCCAATATGAGAATGTTAATCGTATAAAAGTGGATTAATTTTTTTTTTTTTGGTCAGGATATTGACTTGAGTTTGAAAATGGGTGGAAATTTTGGGTTGGTGTCTACCCAAAGTTTCTCATGATGTTAATTAATCCCATGATCTTTCTGGACCTTGGCCTTGGGAAAGGAATGGACAAACTGGAGTCCTGATTTTATTTTCAGCAAATGATTCCCACTGTTGCAATGGTTGGTTATGGCCTTAAAAGGGGCCTGCATTTACGGGCCTCCTGGGCCAACTCTACTAACAGTGATCCCTTATATGATGGACCTGTCCAAAGTTTTACAAAGAAAAGGTGGCCCAAGGGAGAAAAAGGAACTCTTATCCATAATCCATTCATCTTAATTTATATGAAAAATAGAACTTTCGAATCACCATCTCTTTTACAATGTTTATCATAAATTACCATTTTATTTATTGAATATATTTACCAGTGTTTGTTTAATAAATCCCCCTCTCCCTCCATCCATAATAAACCCCCAAATCAAAACGTAAATGGAACACATATTTCATTTTCCGTTGTTTTTTATAAGTAAAAATTTATTAATATCAATAGGCGTAGTCAAAGTATACGAATGTATACAAAAGAAAACACATAGCTAAGAAGGAAAAATAGATACAATTATACAAACTAATGATGAAAATTAAGCCCATTAATATTTTGAGCTATTGCTTAGATAAATAGCTTGCTGGAAAATATAAACTTCCGAGTGTCCTCTGGCTGGCCTATCACTAACTTCTATTGTTTGGGCTCAAACAGTAACACAACGTTCTATAAACAGTAGAGAGCAAGGTATAAAAGCTTTTTTGCATGCCAAAATGGGGAATATTGATGACTGATCAATCTTCTTATGCAGATCTGATCATATTAGATAAACCAAATTCATGGCTAGCGTTTGATGTAGAGTTGGTTGATCAGACTGCCTTCAGGCTTTTCCTTTCATTTTTCTTTTCGGGTTTTCTCTGCTGCAAAGATTTGAAGTAGTTCTCGTAAATTAATAAAGATGGGTGTTGTGTTGATTGTAAAAATTTGGATCCATCATCTCTCAAGTCTCAGTCTGTTTGAGATATTGAAGCTAACTTGAGCACTGGATATTGATCATTATAATTATTCTTTCTGATATTATTACCGGCCGCATGTGTGTTGTATTTAATCATATTATATAATTTAGTATCCTTTACGGTTTCAATAATCGAAGTACCGGCCCTACAAAGTAATTTTATAAAAGTAAGTTTATAAATTGATACCTTAGATCTATTTTATTATAAAAATAATTTTACAATATGACGTTATACATAAATAATTTATACCGCGTATTGTAAAATTACAACATAATTACTTTTTAGTGACAAATTTACAGACGAATGCTCCGAAGGAGATGCTTACACAAACGAATAGAACCTAACTCCTGGCCATAATCGTTCTTGTGTACATCCAAGACAACCTTTGGAGAGAACAGAGTTATGGAATACCTGTGTATGCCATACTGCTCGGCCTGGTTGTGTTCTTCTTGGGCACGAGACGGTACCGGTTCAAGAAGCTCGTCGGTAGCCTGCTTAGGCAGATTGCAAAGAAGCTCGTCGCTACCTTCGGATATGTCATTGCTGTTCAACGTTGAGGACATAAAAGACGAGGGACAGAGGAAGAAGAAGCAAAGTTTGCCCCATACCAAACAGTTTCGATAAGTAACCACCTCGTCCACCTCGACCTATTTTTCTCCACTTTCCTCGCTAACTTTCACTTTATCTTTCTCCTGTTTGATTTTATTTCTTCAATCTAGTGGTCGTGTTTTAGAAATTACTGCCATAGGCCATATCTGTTAGAAAATAGGATCATTTTTTATCTGCTTTCATTTTCTAATGGATCGAATCCATTTGCTTCATCCTTTTTACTTTTTAATAGGCTATGAAGAATGTCCCAAACTTGGTGACTATCAAATTAGACAGCACCCATTTCATTCTCTGGGAGCTCCAACTTCATTTGGTTTCACAGTCAACAACTACTTGGCTTTATTGATGGAATCACGCAAATCTCAAAATATTTTACCTCCTCACATACAAAGAAGTCCGACGAAGTGCAATATTTTCACTTAGATCTCTTCATTTATTTTGTCAAACAAAACTATGAATTTGGTTTGCCTTTCGTATTTTTCCCAGAAAATGAATTATCAAATAAAAGAATCTTGTGTTTTGTACTTTCTATACAACTTCCTGTTGAGTGATGTGAGGAAGGGGCCGACGTCGAGCTGAGGAAGGGGACAGACTGACAGAGGCTTGGCTTCGAGGTGAGAAGGGGATAGCAATTTAGAAAAAATGAAGAGAGCAGAAGCATGTGTTTACATTGCTGAGAAAAGAGATGGATCATCTTAAGCACGAGCAGTCCCCAATTGTATCATCTTTAAGTCGTATTAGATTATGTGATGCAATAACTACAGTTTAAGGTATTTCAATTTCTTTAAGCGGTTGAAATAAGATAGGTCCAGCTAGTCGGCCACAAGCTCTTATCGCTAAGCGGCCGCTAGCTCATTCTCCTTCTTTGAAAAAAAAAAATATTTTTAAATATTAAAAGAAAACACATAAATTTACTAGTTATTATTTTTTTAAACATTTAAAAAAATAAAAAATAGAAGATATTAGCAATCAAGTCCAGGTAACGGAGATGATAAACTCAAGACAAACGGCAGCATTGATGTTGGGCCATTGTTATAAGAAAAATGATAGGGAGCCCGTTTTGGGCTCAGTTAAGTTTTCCTGATTTTTTTTTATTTTTCGCATCATGTTAAGAAAATATTATTTAATAATATTATGATTTTTTTTTTTTTTTCTAAAAATTATTTAAAAATGTTAAAAAATTAATATGAAAAAAAAAACAAAACCCACCGGGAAATCTTAACGGGAGCCCAAAATCGGCTCTCTAGCATTTTTCTTATTATAAAATGGTTGAAAACTAAAGGAAGATTTCAATTGTAGATGAAATTTGAACTCGATCTGATTCACGCATAAAGAAAAATGTTAATATATAAAATAAATAATAAAATTTATTTTTTTTCTATCAGTTTAAGTTTTTGAGATAAATAGTAATTTCACATAGTATTATAGTAAAAGTTCTAAATTTAAATACTCTACACACTACTCCTACCGCTTAAATTTTTTAGACAAATGAAGATTTTACAAACCCTCTGTCAACGAGGCTACTTGACTACGCTATGTCTTTTCCACGGTCGCCACTTCATTCGGCCGCAACAGGGATCGATGTGATTCAATTCATACCAACAAAACTTCAATATCTCAATACTAAAGCCCACTTGTTACTTGTTAGGCTTTCATTCACTTTTATAAGGTCAAGCCTCACAATATTTTTTTGATCTTCAATTTAGTCACTGACCCAGTCTTCCATCGTGTCTTCGTCTATTTTTTCCTTTAAAAAAAAAGGAAAGATTATTTTCAACAATAAATCTTCTCAACCTCCCAACACTCCACACTCTATATTTTTTTTTTAATTTTTATTATTTTTTTATTTTATCAAATATTTATTATATGAATAATGAATAGTAAATTTGAAATAATTTAAAAAGGATAAATTTAAAAACAAATTAAAAAATTAAAAAAAATTAAAAAAGTATGGAGTGTGGAAGAGATTGCGTAGGAAAACTCTATTTTCAAACTTGACGTCAACCTGGTGACAAGGTGGTTATGAATTACCAAGAAAGTGCCATGTGAGGTGGTCGTGCTCGTACATTGGACTTTCTAATAGACTAACAAGGTAACAAAGTCTAAGCCCCACAACACAATGGGGAAGAAGCTTCCCAACTACGATCTCTGCGGTGGCCATCTCTCTCATTATTTTTTCCTTTTAAAAAATAATGTAATAATTCCATTTTCATTAGGCTTTCACATCATACCCCACCCATCTAGTCATCGACTCGATCTCTGCTAGCTTCTTCCACACTCTTTTTCCATCCATAAAGGGCTATAAAATAGGTTTAAGATTTTCAGTCTTCTCATGCAGTGGCCATCTCTCTCAATCTCTTCCAGCATTTTTTCTCCTCTTAATTTTTACAACGACCATGTTTGATTCCATGCTGGAGTTGATGTCTCTGGCTGCATCCAACTCTCTCTTCATCTTCTGTTTCTGCAATTTGATCATAATTGCAGTTATCCTTGTGGGCTCAAAATCCAGCCCCAACTTAGACAAAGACGAGGAAATTCCAGTTTCAGTGATCATCAACACAAGCACATATCAAAAACAAGGAAGAGAGAGCGAGCAGTTGTTCGATGGCAAGGAATTGTCAATAAATGCCAATGAATTGTCATATTCCCTGCAGGAAGCAGCACCTGTTGCTGACAAGGAGGAAAAAGGTAACAGTGATCATGACAACAAGGATGTGGATAAGGATGATGGTGAAGATCATGATGAACTGAGGAGAAGGGTAGAAGAATTTATAGAAAAGGTTAACAAAGGATGGAAGGAAGAGTTGTTGGGGTCCTCGCGTTTGGTATGGTAGTGTGGCATGGGAGCCTGCAATATCTGCAGCAATGTGAATCTGTGTACGAGATTATCTTTAGAGTAATAATGCCAAAAACTTTTGGAAATTCCCAACTCTGATGAGAATTTGTTAGGAAATTTCGATTGTACTATTAAAAGTACATGTTCTTAGAATTGGTGGTGTAGATTAGTTTTAAAACATGACATGTTTTGAGTTCATTTTTAATTGGAATTTGATTCGTTAAATGTTCGGCGAGCAGTCGTCTCATGGCTTGGCTCAGCTCGGTGGCCATTTTAGTCCCCATTCAGACGGTGCACTCCGACCTTCCTAGATCTACTGGCACCAGGGCCAAGGGTTCGTTAGGTTCTGCCTGCCGTAGGACCTCTTCATCTCTTACTTCTCTATCCAGCTCAGTCAGTGCCGGAGGTTAGGGTAGGATGATTCCTTCTTGGTCTTCTTCGAGAGTTTGGACCTCTATTGCTTCGGGCTCCATTTCCCATGCATAGCAGTCTCTTGCGGTTTTTTGTTCACCATGTATTTCCCCCACCCAAGATGGAGTTGGAAATTTTACCTTGAGGTGGTATGTGGAAGTTACCGCTCTCATGTGGTTCAGGGCGGAACGTCCGAGAATTGCGTTGTAGGAAGAGGGAGCTTTCACCACAAAGAAGTCTACCAAAAGGGATGTCGTCCTGGGAGCTGTTTCGGCCAAGATGGGTAGAGTGATCGCTCCAATAGGCTAGACCATGTCTCCGGTGAAGCCCTTGAGGGGTGTTGGTGCCGATAATAATTGGCGATTTAGTTATGACCTGGGCGTCATCATGGGGGCATAGCAAGCCTTCTTCATCATTCTCACTGAAAGTTATAAAGTGCTCTCTTGGTTGGCCCTTGGCACTAGGAGCCGACCTATGTGTAGTGAACACTTTTTCATACCTGGCTTTTCTAGCAAGGGCCTTTCGTGCTGATGAGGTAGTCCTTCTTCCAGCATATCCTCTGGCTATTGTACGTATCTCGCCTATTGGAGCTTCTCTTCTATTCTGGCTCTCCCGACGTGGACTTTCTCGGTGTCGATCTATAGTTCTTCTCCTGTTAGGGCTCATGTTTCTCTGAGCAGGACTACTGCTCCTCCGGGCAGGGTTCTTGTTTCTCTGGGTAGGGCTTCTGCTTTTCCAGGCAAGGCTCATGCTTCTCCTAGGGCACCAACAATCGTCACGCTATTGGTTGTGTCTCTCGTCATCGTGTTGGTCTATCTGAGCTTCCATTTCTTCTATTTTTCCCTTCCTGGTGAAGCAATTTTCAGTCAGGTGGCCTCCAGTCATGTGGTAGGTGCAGTATTTAGGATAAGCTGAATCCCATCTTTGCTCGTCTTGGGAGCTTGGTCCTTTCTCAGTTTCTACCGCTAGGTTGGAGCGTAGTCGTGGAATGGCTTTCCCACGGGAAATCTGCTCTTCTTTTCGTTTTGTTTCATGGGTTCTCTTCTCGTCCTTTTCTCAGATTGGCCTTTTGCTTTGGTTCGCCATCCTTTTGTCTACTCTTTTCATTTCAGTCTGTCTGGGAGCCGTTAATGCTCGGAGAGTGTCTACAGCATTTATAAAACTGTTTGTGCGGTCCATGAACTTCCTTAGTGAAGTTTGGATTTTTTGAGCAATTTCCGTCATGAAGGGGTTGCGAGGCCAGACTCCCTTTAATAATGTTGCCAATGTGATCTTCTCATCTTGGACATCTGTTGTCATGCGCTCTTTGTTAAAGTGAGAGAGGTATGACTTGAGACTCTTATCGTCCCTATGCTTTACAGTTAGGAGATAGGCAGCATGTCTCCTCCTATTTCGGCTGGCCATGAACTGAGTTAAGAAGAGACAGACCAACTCGTTGAAGCTAATGATGGTCTTAAGCTGTAGAGACCCAAACCAAGCTCGTACCGCTCCCTTCAACGTAAGGGGAAATGCTCTGCAAGCGACCTCATGAGGGAAACCGTGTAGGATCATATGGGCCTTGAAAGTTTCTAGATGTTCCAAGGGATCTTTTGACCCGTCATATGCGTCCATCTGTGGTACTTTGAATCTCAGAGGTAGAGGTACCACCATAACCTTGGCGTTGTATGATAGCCCAGCGCTGGTGAAGAGTTGATCCACTGTTGGTGGTGGGCATATCTGCTTAACCAACTCATCATACTTGTTTTGGGCTTCTGGATCTGGAGGTCCACCCTTCGTCGTTCTTCCTCTGCAGCTGTTGCATCAGGGGGTTGGTGGATCTCGGAGTGATGACTCTGTTGATCTCCTTCTGGTTCCCCATCACCCCCTCGTAGGACAACATTCTCTCGACGAAGGGTCTCCATGTCGTCCATAAGTTTCTGTATGGTTGCAGCCTATTCATTGAGTCTTCCTTCCATTGCTTCGGATCTTGCCTTTTCACGTCGCGAGCTCTGAGAGCGTGTTGTCGTCGACATACGAATGACACGCTATTTATGGAAAACAGAAAATCCTACAGATGGCGCCAGCGCCACTGTTGATGTCGTGTTTCACGGGCCTGGGCGGTTCCACGCTGACAGTGCTCGGATTCTTCCCTACAAGGAGAAGATGAAGACCTCGGGGTCTGTGGTCCTCCGACGCTCAAGTTAGTTTCGATGTGGGAGATGAAGAGAGAAAGTAGTAGAAATGTACGTAAAAATGTTAACCTTATCGTCGGTTGCAAGATGCGTCTATTTATACCTGCTAGTCTGGTCTCTATGGTAGTGGGGTGTTGCTCTGTAGGAGATTGGATATTTATGCTGCCTACTCGCCGTGTTATAAGACACTTAGGTTTGACGTGTGTGTTCCGAGCTCTGGGTTGCATTGAGTGCGGCATGATTTCTTCTCTAAGTTTCTTCCATCTCATTAATGCGGCATGCCTTCCTCTCTAAGCTTCTCTGTCTGTCATGTTTGATTGGTGTTTTTTTCAGTCGGCGAGCACATCTGTCCTTGGTTAGTGGTTTCCAGGTTGTCTTCCTTGCCACATGTTTTGCTATGATTTTCCTATCTACTCATCCCCTTGATCTAGGCCTTCGATGTATACAGGGCCCGGCCTGGCTCCCATGTCTAGTCTGGGCTTGGGCCAGGGGCCTGGATCTAACCTAGGGAATAACCCCTTCACACTGACTCTACACTCTACCCCACCGCTTAAATTTTTGAGACAAATGATGATTTTACAGACCTGTTGTGAACGAGGCTACTTGACTACACTATGTCATTTCCAGCATCCGACGGGTCGCCACTGCATTTGGCCGCAACAGGGATCGATGTGATTCAATTCATACAAACAAAACTTCTATAGGCTCGTTTGGGGAGTGAGATGATATGTGAATTTTGTGAATAATAGTAAGAGCAAACCCATTCGGTTCTCCATCTCTCCCCCAACCTCATAATTTAGGGATAATTTTAGGGTTTTGGAGAAAAACCCTCTCCATCCCAATCCCCATTTTGCAGTTTGCTTATACAGTATCTACAGTCGTTCCCCATCCCATATGTGGGGAACTACTATACATCCCCATTGCCATTTGGCGTCTTATTCGTCCCGTGAAAACCTTCTCTCTTGGTTGGCCCCTCTCTCGCAACACCAACGAACGCAGCCCCTTTCCATCGACAATTTTTGTAAGTTTGATTTTAGTTTCTTCAAAATCAAAACTGTTTCTCTCTTCCCTCATTTCCCCTCATTTTTCTTGGAATATCTCTCTCCTTCTCTGTTTCTCTCTTCCCATTTTTCTTCCTCCTAACACCATGATCGAGGTAAGCTTCAATAGAAGGTCTTCAGCTCTGTCTCTGCATCGGCAATATCTTCATTGTTTGGCTGCCGAGAAAGTTATTGGTCACTTTCACCGATTTGCATTTTATTTTTATTTTTTTCACTCTCGTTTAGATTTATGATTTTGGGCTTTGTTTTAGGAAACCGCATCTCATTTTTATTCTTGCGTTGCCATTGATTTCTCTGTATTATTTTGGCTCTCTTAGCTGTTTGGCTGCTTAGAAACACCATGGGAATGTAGACAATGATTTGCAATTTTTTTTCACTCACGTTTAGATTTTATGATTTTGGGCTTTGTTTGAGGAAACTGCTTCTCATTTTTTTGACATGCGTTGCCATTGATTTCTCTGTATTATTTTGACTATTTCGAGTGTTTGGCTGCCAAGAAACTTATGGGAAATTATCTCTGTTTTTTTTAATTACAATGTTTCTCTCATTGCTATGTTGACTGTTGGTTGTGTTTACTATTGAAATGTCGAGAATTTGATGATGCTATCACACAGATTTATGAGGTTTTTGGTTTTGATGAGAGTTTGATGGAGTTTATGCTTATGAAATTTGTGGGGTTATTGGTTTTGAGCAGAATTTGGTGGAGTTTGTGATTATGAAATTTGTTGGGTTATTGGTTTTGAGCAGCATTTGGTGGAAGTTTGTGGTTATGGAATGTGATTTATCATTGTTTGTAGTTATCCATTCATTAATTTGTTGGGTCATTTGCAATGTTTCGTATCTCTCGGGGGGAGGGGGTTGTTATTAGCCTGTGATGATGGTGTTATAGTGTGGGTTAATTCACAAGTATTAATAGAGCTCCATCGATATGGCGGGGTAATCCTCACCCGGATTGACATATTGTAGTTTGTGGTACTTTCCAGAAAAGGCAATGGATGTTCGGGTGGGGTTTTGCAGCTATTCGATGTGAATGGCTCATTGCTTACGCATACTGTCAATATTTCCACCATTCTGAGCCCTATTTATTTATAAATTCGATATGAAGGAATCTGATGAGAATGCTCTTATTTAGCATAAGTATTTATTTATAAATTTGATATGAAGGAACGGTAGTCAAAATCGTATAAATATTTAGTAGAATGTGATATTTGAAAAGAAGATAATAAGACAAAAGAGTTAGTAGTTAAGATAGTAAATAGAAGTGAGAGAAAAAATATAATAAAAAAAGAATAGAGAAATATTATTTAATAGAATAGAGATAGAGATGGAGAATGAGATGTAGAAGATTTTTGAAAGATGAGTAAAATTTATGGATAAATTTTACGGAATGTTCTTTTTAGTTAAATTATAGGAAATTTTATGGGAAATCCAATGAGGATGCTCTAAGATAGTTTGTAAATAGTAGTGAGATAGTTTGAGTTGAGTATTTTTAGGGTTTTGGGAAAAGAGAATGAAAAAGTTGAATAAAAAATATTATAAAGTTAAAATATTGTAAAAATATAATTTTATAATATAATTTTTGTTTGAGAATTTAAATAAGTTGGAATTATTTTTATTTGAAAGTTTGAAAATGTTGTAATGATTAGTTTGAAAAAATTGTAATAATTAGTTTAAAAATTTTGTATTTAAATTATGTTTAGAAATAATATGTGATGTAATGAGATCAAATGATATCAGATAAAAATTTTGTGTTTGATCTGAGGCCTCAAACAAGTCCTAAATCTCAATACTAAAGCCAACTTGTTTGGTTTTCATTCACTTTTATAAGGTCAAGCCTCGCAATATTTTTTTGATCTTCAATTTTGTCACTGACCCAGTCTTCCATCGTGTCTTCATCTAATTTTCCCTTAAAAAAAAAAAAGAAAAATAATTTTTTATTACTTTTTAAAGTTGACGTCAACCTGGTGACTTGATGATTGTGAATTACCAAGAAAGTGCCATGTGAGGTGGTTGTGCTCGTACATTGGACTTTCTAATAGACTAATAAGGTAATAAAGTATAAGCCCCACAACACGATGGGGAAGAAGCTTCCCAACTACGATCTCTGCAGTGGCCATCTCTCTCATTATTTTTTCCTTTTAAAAAATAATGTAATAATTCCATTTTCATTAGGCTTTCACATCATACCCCACCCATCTAGTCATCGACTCGATCTCTGCTAGCTTCTTTCACACTCTTTTTCCATCCATAAAGGGCTATAAAATAGGTTTAAGATTTTCAGTCTTCTCATGCAGTGGCCATCTCTCTCAATCTCTTCCAGCATTTTTTCTCCTCTTAATTTTTACAACGACCATGTTTGATTCCATGCTGGAGTTGATGTCTCTGGCTGCATCCAACTCTCTCTTCATCTTCTGTTTCTGCAATTTGATCATAATTGCAGTTATCCTTGTGGGCTCGAAATCCAGCCCCAACTTAGACAAAGAAGAGGAAATTCCAGTTTCAGTGATCATCAACACAAGCACGTATCAAAAACAAGGAAGAAAGAGCGAGCAGTTGTTCGATGGCAAGGAATATTTGTCAAGAAATGCCAATGAATTGTCATATTCCCTGCAGGAAGCAGCACCTGTTGCTGACAAAGAGGAAAAAGGTAACAGTGATCATGACAACAAGGATGTGGATAAGGATGGTGAAGATCATGATGAACTGAGGAGAAGGGTAGAAAAATTTATAGAAAAGGTTAACAAAGGATGGAAGGAAGAGTTGTTGGGGTCGTCGCGTTTGGTATAGTAGTGTGGCATATGGGAGCCTGCAATATCTGCGGCAATGTGAATTTGTGTACGAGATTATCTGATCTTTAGGGTAATAATGCCAAAAACTTTTGTAAATTCCTAACTCTGATGAGAATTTGCTAGGAAATTTCGATTGTACTATTAAAAGTACATGTTCTTAGGTTGAGAAAAAAAAAGTACATGTTCTTAGGATTGGTGGTGTAAATTAGTTCTAAAACATGACATGTTTTGAGTCCAATTTTAATTGGAATTTGATTCGTTAAATGTGAAATATTTATCTCTCTCTCTAGTCTCTTATATTCTGCTATGGGAGATATGTCCCAGCTTATCCGGACGATCCAAACCACCCCTTTTAACATAGGAAATTGATAGGCACGCTATACATTTTACAACCTTTACTAAAACTATGTTTTAAATGAATGACATTTTTATAAAACAACTTATAAAAGTAATATCACTTTACATAAATATCATCATTTTAAAATATGATTGTATAAAAGATTGTAAAAAAGATTGGATATGTATCACTACTTTTTAACATAATAATAATGTTACTATACCGTCTCATTTTGCCCTCTCATTCTGACCACTCATGTATTTAATTTTTTTTAATTTATTTTTTACTTACTGATTAAGGAAGTGACTATTAGTATATTGATTATTGATTAAAGAAATGACTATTAATGTATTGATTATTGATTAAGGAAATGACTATTAATGTATTGATTATTGATTAAGAAAATAACTATTAGTGTATTAGTATATATTTTTTTATTTTTTAAAAATATTTAAAATTGTTAAAATGATGTAAAAAAAAATTAAAAAAAATAAAAAGTAAAATTTACACTAGTGGGGCACGTCCAGTCAAAGCTGGGCCGGCCGCAAACTATCACTGCCCTTAACATAAAGCTCAAGTAGTTGAGTTAATTCAAAGAACGAATAAAACAATAAAACATGATCTGTTACCTTCACATGGAATATGGGATAAAGCAAAGCTAAAGATATAGAGAGCCATTTCGGAAGCAGCACGGTAGCTAATACTTAATAGATTCTCCTTATCCCTTTTTTTTTTTCCTTTCTTTTTTTAAATAATTAATTAATTATCCAGTGTCTTGTGGGGACGTAGACGAGAGCATTCTTTCCCCCTCTCATGTTTTTTATTATGGCATGTTCAACTGAACATTATTTATAGTATACATTCGAAAAGTGTTTCATTTTATTTCATTTTATTATTATAATTATTTTTAAATTTTCACATAAAATATAATAAACAATTTAACTTTTTCAAATCTTAAAATAATAATAATATTAAAAAATAATATTCTAACAATATTTTTTTTAACTTTCATCTTTTATCTTAAAAAAAACTCTATTTGCAACCCGCGTAACCGGTTGCATAAATTTTTTTTATTTTTTGTACTTCTCTGATTTCGTTGCCCCCCCCCCCCCCCCTCTCTCTCTCTCTCTCTCTCTCTCTCTCTCTCAATTTTCTCTACTTTCAGGCGCGCGCGCACTCTCTCTCACACACACACTCTCTCGATTTCTTTCCTTCCACTGCCACCACCGCCAGCCTCAAGCCATGACTGGCCAATAACCAAAACCGTCCGTCTCAAGATCTAGAGGCAAAGACTACAGGAGCAAGAAATGGAGAGCAGAAAACTAGAGTCCTTACATAAGCAACATGATCCACTCAAGGTTTTAAGTGGGACATCTTCTTGTCTCAAAGGAACTTCCAGGTCAAAATCAACTTTGGCTTGTAAAAATCTTTTTTTATACATGGAGATGGAGCGAAACAACAAATTTACCTCTCATTTGTATTGGGTTTGAGTGTAAATTTTGGTGTTTTAGGCTAAATTTCACTGGCGTCTATGACCCAGATCATGAGATTGTCCTCTAGTTTTTTGTGAATGCTTCTCTTCTTCGTGTGAAAAAAAAAAAGATGAAGAAAGGAGAAAAAGCATTAAGAGCTTGATGGAGGACTTAAGCTTGAGGAAGAAGATGACAAAAGAAAGCTGCAAATGAGGAGCTCCTGTCGGTTTTGGTTTTGATTTTTTTTTTTAATATAAGCCGATTACCTGGCGGTTCTCACCGCGGTTGTACGTAGAAAAATTGTTCATTTAAAACTATCTCATCTCATCTCTGAATTCAAATCAGTATTAAATTTTCTAAGATGGTACCGAATTGTAAAATAGAATTTATAATTCGGTTTTTTTTTTGGTTATCTTATCTGCAGATTGTAAATGAAGTTTTCACGTCTTTTTATTGAGAATTGAAGGCCTTGGCGGCTTGTATATCCATTTTCTTGAGAAAGAAGTTTTGATCAGTAGTAGGACAAAAAAGGAAATGGAACTAGAAAGGAGTCGATATGTTTATCTTGTATATAAATGTCTTTAGTTTATGTGAACTGAAGTTCTGCTTTTTAATGAATGTCATTTTCCTGAGAAAAAAAAAAAAAGTCTTTTGGGGTCTAATACCAATTCCATGGCCATTCAAGAGTGTTTATCTCTTTCATTTAAGCTCTCAAGATTAGATAAATTCTCGAGAGAATATTGATTCCGAAATACATTTCCTTCAGTCAGTTGACAAACTCTATGACTTATCCTCATTGACATGATCAGTGGACTCAAGGTATCATCCATGTGGAAAGTTGGAGTACTGCATGCCCCCTTCCTTGAATCTTGATACTCCAGCTACAATACAAACGTATAGCATGGATGGACTGTAAAATATACTTTAAATGCCTGTTGGTTGAAATCGGAAGTGCATGAATGGTAACAAATAATAAAGTGAATGAGTAAGAGTATCGTTCTACGAGAATTGAAAAATTACTAATAAGTATCAAAATTTATTAAATTATGATTTGTTTGATAATTCGAATATGAATGAATTGTTGAACTAGAAAATTTAAAATAACCAAATTTAAATAAGTAAATTGAGATCAAGAAAACAAGATTCTAGGGTTTCCAATTCACCATAACTAATCCTATGCGAAATTCCTAATTGAATTAATTATAATTATTTACTATTGTTGATAATCAAGTCTCTCTAATTTATTTATTAATCTTTCTCAAGCATTAACAAAATATCCCAACAAGCAAATTTTCTACATCTCTATGAAAATTCTAAACCAGTCAAAATCCATTAAGAACAAAGAAATCCTCATAAAGATTATATAAGTCCATAGATATCTCTATCCTACTGAGTCTTATGGTATCTCAAACATAGGCTGAAACAATTATCACTTCTCAGTTTCAAATTGAATCCCAAATCATGTAAACGGTGATCAATCATTCATAAGCATTAAGTCCATAATGAACTACTCAACAATATGAAACAAATACTAAATTAATTCAATTAAAGAAAGATTCCTATAATCATAGTTAGGCTACATCGTAGCCCTAGAAAATAGAATTTAGTTCATAATAAAATTGAATAAAAACATAATCAAAGAGTTTAATATCCAGCAATTGAAAGAAATTCGAAATAAAGAAAAAAAAAACACAAAAACCCGGCTCTTCCTTGACGTCGGCTGCTCCCCTCTAAAGCCAAGTCATAGACCCTTAATCCTCTTCTTTTTTCGTTGAAGCCATCCTCACAAGGAAAGAAAATCAATTCCCAATCCCTGCTATCAATTCTGCAGATTTTCAAGTTTAGATTGCAGGCCCTTTTTTGCTTGAAAAACGTGGGAATTACAACAACTCTATTTCAGGAACCATTGTAGCCCGTTAAATTAGCTTTCCAATTCCTTTTGAATCAGCTCAATCCAATCTCTGATGCGAGAGATATGGTGAGAATATTCAAGACTGTGAAGAAACGTTTCCAATTCGGGATTACGTTAAACCCCTTTGACCTTTTCTTTATTGAATGTACCAAAATGTCCTTCTTTTGCACTAAACTTTCGCATTTCTTCAAACACAAGCAAATAAAGAAAAATAAATTAAAAAAATAAATAAAGGAAAACTAACAATTTAATAAGTAAAAAAGTAATAAGAATCTTGTAAAAATTACACTCATCAATAGATTCTTGCCTTCTAGCACAAGTTCAAGTACATAGTTCACCAACATCCACTAGAAGGCTCAAAAAAGAACCACAGAGAAATGGAAAACCCCAAGGCAACTTAAACGAGATGCTAGACTTACCGGACAAGGAAAACTTGTATGAGGGAATCCCAGACATGTCTTTACCCCCTACGAAGGCAAAGAAGCAAGAGGAGAGTGCCAGTTTCAAGGCACAAAACAATGTAAAGCTCCCAAAAATTGTCTAAGGTATCAAATGCATACCTATATGTATTTATATAGACCATCATATGCACTAAACATTTAATAATCACCTTCAAGCTTGGACACAACCAAACACCATCTACTTCTGATCTTAATCTTAGATATTTTTTCCTTGATAGCTATGGCAGATCAAAGGCAAACATTCCGTTTTCGTCTCCCTTGGCAATCATTAACAAGTTCTCCACCTCCTCCCCCACGCCCTACTGCTGAATCACAACCCTCTCGGCCTGCACCTGAAATCCAAACGCCTGCTCAAGCTACCACTGTTGTCCCCATTCTGCGACCACCATTTAGGCTGTACGCAGGGACAGCCCCGGTAGTACAGGCCCCCCCACTTCCCCAGGCACAAGTACCACAAAGAACTGAACCCCAGCCATCATCACAGTTTCGTACATCCACCGAATTACTTCAAGCCACTCCTGAGCCAGTACCTCAATCCCGAGCTGGGGGCTCCGTGCCCTCATCACCATCTCGCACATCTCAAATCCAACCAGCATCGGGGACATCCCTTAATCCGCCTTGGTCTCCATCTCGTAATTTTTTCTCTCAAACTACTGTCCTAAAGACATCACAACCAACTGGTGAAACTACATTACAACCCACTCCTGAGCCAGCACCTCAATCCCGTGCTGCGGGCTCCGTGCCCTCGTCACCATCTCGCACATCTCAAATCCAACCAGCATCGGGGACATCCCTTAACCAGCCTTGGTCTCCATCTCGTAATTTTTTCTCTCAACCTACTGGCCTAAAGACAATGACATCACAACCAACTGGTGCAACTACATTACAATCCACAATTCAAGAAAGCTCTCAGCCTACACCCATTGCCACTCAGCCCCCATCTTCTCTCTCTGAGAAAGAACCAAAACCAGTGGTTTTCCAGAAACAAACCCCAATTGAAACCTCCTCTCAACTAGATGGAGTGGTGACAAGGCCAAAAAAAGTTTTCCTAACTACTGATCAACCCCAGAAGTCAAATTCTGATGCCATCGGTGGTGATGCTAAGCCAAAGTCAGAGGAAAGGGAAGGAGAGAAGAAAGTAGTACGAGGAATAACTGAAGAAAGAACAAGTGCTGCATTTCAAGCAAAAGAAAAGCCGAAGCCGGAGAAGGAAGAAACTTTTGACAGAAAGGAGGCAATATACTCCGCCAGTTCTAGTGCAAAACAGATCAACACTACAAGTTCAAAGCATCCGAAAGATAGGAAAATATCAAGCAAATCAACTACACAAAAGCCGAGTACTGTTGTCTCCGACGGGGAACAGCTTCCACCGCATGAAGAGGTAAGGAAAGATATTTTTAAGTATCTTCAAAAGCTGACCACTAGCTATCCGATTGATGAAAAACCAGTCAGTGTCATAACCATAGCTGGTGGAAATGAAGGAGCATCAATGCACTTGGGCTTAGAGTCGGCTGAGAAAGAAGGAAAGGTCCACATTCAGCGAGGTTACAAGCTCAATCCAACTGAGAGCACTGAAGCTACTGCTGATGGAGAGGGGAGCTCCAAGGCTAAGAGATCCGAAAATCCAATCACAAAAGAAAACCCGCCATCAAGAACATACGTCAATAGCAACGTACAGAGTGTCAACAACTCGATGTTGTTTGACAATTCCATCACCGAAAGGAATCCTGGCGTCCAGTTGGTTGTATCCACTGAACAAGAAGAACCGGTCAAATCAAGTGGTAAACCGGAGGCTCTTGAAACACGCAAGGCTGAATCCAACATCACCCCAGCCGAGAAGCTTACATATGAGCCAGCCGTAGAAAGACGGTGCCTCGTGACAGGGCTTTTCGTGGAACCAACTCCAAGTGACTCAGACCCAGACAACGCTGGAAAGCCTCGACGTCATGGTTCCGAAACTGACAGTGGGGGGGAGACGGACAAAGATAAAGAGATTGGGATACTCTGATCAAGTGCAATATTACGAACTTGTTAATATCTGCTTAAAGACAAAGAAATTAATATATTATATATGTCTGTTCGATCGAGGATAATAAAGTGCTGTTACATGCATAATGTAATAAGGATATTGCTATTAATTAAAAGTTCACCATGTCATGCTTTCTACTCTGTTTTAGCTCCTTAATTTGTTGTTAAACAAAATACGCATGCGCCCCAGTACTGTGATATATAATTAGCATCCTAACATCAATAATTAGATTTCTTTTCTACCTACCTAAATTTATTAAGCTCTTGTCAAGTTTTCGACTTTTCATTATTGGTGACGCATCGCCGGTGAACATATGAGCTACAGTAAATTAAGCTTTCTAGTCATCTTTAACTAGATACTATTCACTCACCAAAGTAATATTTTAATCTTATATCAGGTGCGTGGGTTTTGAAGTTTTTGACCCATCATACATTATATACATAAATGTTACTTTTCATGTCCTTTCTTTTTGGTAATATCTTACATCTATTTCAAAAAGTCTATACGTCTATATTATCTAATTATTTTAAAGTCTATATTATCCATTTCAATTTTGATAAATAGTTCGTTATTTTCTACCTTATTCTATTTCATTTTTCAACAATATGTAATATATTTCGCTTGGATTTTGTGGCATTTGGTGGTTGAATTCAGTTTGAAGAAATATATGAAGTATATTTGTAAAATATTAAAAAAAATTGTAAAATATTATTAAAATATATAATATTATATTACTATTTTAATTTTAAGATGTATAATCCAATATAAATTAACCCAAATCTAATATTATTTAGATACCTAAAGTGAAGTGATATCAGAGCTTTTGGGTCAACCCACCTATGCTTCGGCCCACTTAATTACAATCTTCTCCCGTCTAATAAACCAATACAACATCATACAGAATAACTTTTCCTCGCTTTTGATAAGAAGCATCACGAGACATATAGTTCTAGGCCGACAACAACTTTTAATCTCCACTAAATAAATGGTTTTGACTAGGTTTATATATTCATTCTACGACATGTTTCCAAGGGAGCTGGCTGCCTCAGTGCTATATCAGCCGTTGAAAATCTGTTCTAATCTTTGGGTACAGTCCAACAATTAACTATACGTTGAAAGTTTTTGGTCTCAATCATATGGGCCCTGATGGCTGAATGGGACTCGAGGCCTGCCCGGCCTTAATGGGCTTTACATTTCGAAACTACAATCTTACCTCAATATGGGCTTTGTTTTTAATTTAATATTGAAGAAGTGCTCCTGGACTTTTACAGTCCACAAAAAAGGGAACCCTTCTTCTTGAATTAATAAAGGCTTAAACTTTCTATAATTGCTTCCTTTTTTAATGGTTTTTATAATCCAATATATTAGGGACTTATACAAAATGAAATCACTATTTATTTCAAAAGTTAAAACTGATAGAAATAAATAAATTTAATTATTTATATTATATTCTTAACGTAAATATGGCTGGCGATTCTTACCCAGAAAGCAACTAAAACACGTCAGACATGAATTAGTTTAATTAATTGGTTTAATTGTTCCGTAATTCGTTCTTGTTTTTCTTTGCGGTGGACCGGGAAAATCAAATCTATCTATTATACAAGAAAACAAAACATATCCCCATCTTTGAATCTTGATAAAGTATTTAACATATGCCTCAGTCAGCCAAAAGTGGACCGGTCAGGCCGAAAAAAAAAAAAAAACAAAAAACCAGAGAATTACAAAGGAGCTAGCTAGGATTCATGAGATCATGTATATATATGTGTGTGGGTTATGATCACTTCTCGTGTCTTCTATTATGATCTTTTCGATGTTACTGGAAATTAATTAATTGTTTGTAAAATGATGGTCACAAGGGCCCTAAAAGGATACAAAAGCAGAAAAGGCCAGTCGTGAAACTTGGGTCAATAAGGCAGTACCGGCCTGTGATTTGTGATCTAATGAGCTGTATTGATATTTTTTTTAAAAAAAATACAAATAAAAAATAAAAAAGATGCTATCATTATAGATTTTGGATGCCAAAAGCCAAGATGGACTGCCATATATATATTATATATATATGTTCTTAGCTAGGATTGATTAATTTATATTTATATATATAAAAAAAAAAGAACAGAAAAAGAGAAAAAAAAATCTTGTCCATGATCTCAACCATTTTGAGCAGTTTTAGTTTAGTTTTTTCTATTATTTTCTTCGTGTTTCCAAGAACCAATTTATGAGTGATTTTATTTTTTTTCTGTACCAAATTTACGCACCAACATGACTGAAGTGTCCTTAATGGAGAAGAAGGTCATCGATCAATGATGAAGAAATTACGGGTTAAGTTAAGTGGCGTTCTCACATTGTAGGCAAATTTTAGTCTCCACTTAGGCACTTGCATTAATTATTTGAAAGAAAGAGAAATAGTGTCAGTCCATCCATCCATCATCATATATAGAATAGATTTGAAAGATTCCCTTGAAAAATCACTAGTCTTGGCTACTAGGTGATCGAAAAGGGCCCACCATCTACCTCAACCCAACCACTTGAACTACGTGATCAAGCTGCAGGTACTCATGAATCTGGATCGATCAAATTATATATCCAGGCCAGGGTGCTAACTTATTATAATATATACATATATATATATATATATATATATATAAATATGATGATAACATCCAAGAGAAAAAAAAAAAGGAGAGAGAGACCATGATTCATAAACAATAACGACCAAATTCATCAGGAATAATTTCACATGACTGCCTATCAAAAAAATAAAATAAAATCACATGACGGAGATAATATATTGTAATTGTTTGGATTACTCAAAATCATATGATGATCATTTACATGCATTTATAATTACCATATACAGAGATCGATCCGGGTTAGAAGCAAAACAAACCCTCAAAGATCGTACTAAAACAAAATTTAAACCAAAATCAACCATGATGAAAATATTAGAGATGAAATTAGAACCAAAAAAGAAGAAAGAAATTAAAGGAAAACCATCCCCGGCCCTTTAGCCGGAATTCTTCGCATTCAAGATCATCCCATTGAAGTTGGTGGATTCGAACAGGGCCTTAGCAGTCATCTCCCTCTCGAACTTCCAAATGTAGTTCAGTCCCACTAATAGCTCGGTAATGGCAGCCTCGGTCTTCTCCTTGTTCGCAAAAAATAGCGTCTGCAGAAGCATCACGTTCGTTTTGGGCACCAAAGTTTGCTGCTCAAAGCTCCTTTCACTTTGCCATTTTATCATATTATGTGCTAATGGTGACAACCAACCCAAGATCTTTCCCAAGGCCTCCCTCCACTCCCCAGCAAGAACCGGATCGCTCGCCGAAAACCCCGCGGATCCCTTCAACCTATCCCTCAGCATCGAACGTATACTGCTTGGTAACATTGCATAAAGATCATCCCTGGCATCCACACCGACCAATTGTGGTGACTTGATCATCTTTTCCATCACTATGATCAAATTCGAGTAGTGTAGGGCTAAAGCTGCGGCGCCAAGCGTAGTTGCTGGGGGCTTTAGGAGCTTGGAGTTGGACTCGAAAAACCCATCAGCCAAATCTTTCTTTTCCTCAAGTTCTAAGCTTTTCATTAATGGCCCTGACACGTAAAGGCAAGAACTTGGGTTGTGATCCGAGGGGTGGACAGTGGCCGAAGCTGAGAGACTGCGAGTCAGAGACTCTGGACATATTCCTATACCGAAAACAAGTTTGATCCTTGCCAAGATAGTGAAAATAGACCGTGCAAGCAGGGAAACAACAGTATCAAAGCTTCGGTTCCATAGTGATCTCTCTTTAAGATACTTGATTTCCTGTCGTTGCCAGTAAATCTTCTGCTGAAGCTCAGAAATTGATGATTCTTTTTCCTGACACTTGACTAACGATTTGCTTAACACACTTTCCATGACAGAAAGCTCGTCCATTTCTCTATGTAGCGTGGCCGTGAGAGTGACGTATCTGTCCATCTTCTTGATTCTAGCAGCTTCCATTTCTTTCAGGCTTAGAACCCAACTATGAGGGTCGCGTCCCCAGTTGGCGAACTCATCGAACAAGCGCTCGAAGCACCGGAGACTCGGTTCCTCGCATTTCTTGCTTATTCTGGATACCGATTTGGCGACAAGTCTGAGATTCTCAGACAACTCCGCGCACGCGAGGCCGAGGAGGAAAGCTTCGTCGTTGGATACGATCTTGTGGACTCCCTCGAGAGAGATAGACTCGTTGCGGAGGCGGACTATGTTCTTGTCCAAGAGGGATTGCCATAGGTGAAGGAGTTTGGACATGAGGCCAGCGATCTCAAAGGCTAAAACGCCGACGTTGGACTTCTTTATCAGTCTTGGGTTCGGTGCGGCGGGTCGCACCACCTCAAAACTGTTTGATATCGCCGTCTTTACCTTAATTAGCCAAGTTTCGAAGGCCATGATTAGATTGTATATGTGTGTATATGGCGAAGATTAACAATTAAACAAAAAAAGAATTTTTCTAAGAAGGAGGAAGAAGAAGCTGGTATGGTTTCTTTTGATGCATATATGCGTTTGATCAGAGAGAAATAATTGGAGAGAGGCCGGAGTTGCAGAGAGATAAGGATAAAAGAGGAGGTTGAAGATGCAGCAGGTGTTTAGGGCCTAGGCTCGTGGGATGTTTGAGAGCGTTACAAGCTTACACATATGGGCTAATAAGAGAAACCTCCGAGAGAGAGAGAGAGAGAGAGATGCTCCACCCACATGCATTGCGAGCGTGTGATGGAAATTATAATTTGAGGGTATTTTGTCTTTTGTGATTGGAGATTCAGACGCCTATGAAGAGCGTAGAACATTCTTCAGAGCTCCATGTCATGTTTTTCGATGAAAATTATAATAATTTACCATCTGATCAGTAGGTAAGAGAAACTTTTCTCAGGGGTGTGTGGAATGTGGATGCATGAAAACACTTTCTTAGATGCTGTTTTTGTCTAAATTGAGGGCCACATCATCATTGGCATTTTCTCCTTTGATCTCTCTCTAAAGGATTGATTTCTTGATCTTGCTAATCTCAAATATCATGTGCTGAAGCTTTCATCGGAGAGAAATTAAGTAATGATTCAACGAACTCCATTTGCTCATGTAAATGGCTTATAAGGCCAGTCTTCATTGGTTGAAAGCTGACCCAATCTTCAACTCCATTTGACTTAATCCCCTTGTACGTTCCACGTCTACGAGCCTATAATTGTGATGATCTGGTGAATTCAATTAATATATTCAAGTATGTGGCAATTATGATCATATTCTTTCCTACTAAAATATATATATAGGGCATGCAGTTTATCAGCTAGAACTGACCCTCCTAAGCCTAATTTCTGAAATCGATATATATACATATATATATCGCCATTATTCGATCGATCGTGGGATTTACACAAACAATATCGATCGAGTACTCTTTAATTACCCTAATTTAGAGATATACGAAGATCAATTAATCAATTTACACTGCTTTTTCTAAGCTGAAATGAGACTCAGAAAAGTTTAGACGACTACGTGCATCATGAAATGTGATTTGAGAAAAGAGGATTGTATTTACCCTCTCTCTTTTCTGAGCAAAAAGTTTTGTATTTTACTCCATGCATGCGCACTTTCATGTAATTCCTTAGCTAGCTATATCTATATATATATACTGCATGCATGCCAACAGTACTATATCTGGCTATATATATTAATAATGCATGCATCAAGAACGTGTCATATTAGTTAGCTAGGCAGTCTATTAATTGATCAGTTTCTAATTAAGCATTAATTGGTCCTAGTCAATCATGTCTAATTTACATTATTATTAATTATTACGAACTAGGCTAATTCATTGACTATATATAATGATTGAAATCATGTTATTTCAAGTCTACCTAAAAAATATTTGGTTTTTATCCAGAAAACCCGCGCATGTTCGCAACTCCAAAGTTAGAAATTAGGCAGTTAGTTAGCAGATCATATTGCTAATTGAATGGACAAATTAAACCTCATGAGGGACGTTGACTTTGAAGAGACATCATGTGGAGGAGATATTGGTGCGAAGGCATAAAAATATATATGGTGGTAGCATGCTACATATATATATATATATATATATATATATATTTCATATAATATATAATAAGGACAATATGTGCTATCTTTTTGGGTGGGAATAAAAAAGGAAAATCCACTAGTTTTACTCATTCATATCACATGGTTAGTGGGTACATGTTTGTTGGGTTGGTGGATTTTTGGGGTTATATAGTCAAGAGGTTGGGGGGGAACATGATCAGAACATGAGAGAGAGATTTTTTATATATATATATATATACACAATTTGACCCCTTCGATCTGAAATTAGTGTGAGGATGAGGGGAGAGCTGGCTTCTACTTGATGATCTCCAAAGGTACTTTCTTTTTTACCAATTTGCCTTAGCTTTTGCCTACCAATGGAAGGGCAGTGGACGATTTCCTTGTTTACTTGTCGGAAAATGAATAGGCAGCCATGAGCCCATCCTGCATTTCCATATCTTGATAAGAGTGCGGCCTCAAAAAAAATTCATGATCGTAGGCTAAACTCATACCCCCGCTTAACACCCCCCCCCCCCCCCCCCCCCCCCTTCCTTTCCCTTCAGTTGTTTAATTTTCTTTCCCTCCACATGTAAAAAAAAAAAAACTCTTCCCAAGTTGTCTTCTTGTATTTACTAATTGAATATATATATAGCGCCATACTATTTCATGCACGAAGTCGATACTTTGATCTAGTCTTGGCATTGAATAAAGAGAAATATTCTAGTCACAAAGAGATTACATAAAAATAATCACGCAAAGATGTGACTTGATGTGATTCATCAGATTATAAAGTTACTTTTATTGTAAAGTAGATCTAATGGATAAAACTACGTCAATTTATAGGATTACTTTTATATAATTCGTTTATGGTTGTGGCAGTACTCTTAAATAAATTGGAGTAGTGTGATTGCGCCCTTGCAAGCGTGTGATACAGGAAAAAAATTCAATAATGAATGAAAATTAGAAATTAAGAAAAATGAGTACTACTAAAACTAGCTAGTACGTACTGAGGAGGCGTATGTTCCTCTATGCGTGTGTGTGTGTAAGACCATATGATATCGATTGGTCATTGTTGTAAATGAATTAAATATCATGCACCAAAAAGTGCTAGTGTCATTTGCTAGAGCTCAATAATCGAAACATTTAATTGAGATTAATTAATTATATAGTAGCATTAAACTGATCTTTATATATAGTTGATGGATAATTTTGTTAACTGCACGCTCTAAATTAAGGTCCCGGGATTTGCCGTAAATCAACAGCAAGATCGACAACATTAATGGTTAATCCGATGGCGAGCTCTTCAAGTATATTGTTGGAAAAGGAAGCCTCCCTACGTACAGTACTTGTGATAACTGTGTAGACAGGCTCAAACGGGGACATTTGTCACGCACCGAATGATCAGTACTGGGTGTCAAAATGAAGATTCTGCAACGTAATATATATTAACGAGCTTGATCTAGATTTCGAAACTCTAAATGTGATATTGTTCTTAATTTTAGTCAAACACTGTATCAATTGTAAAGAAAAGTGCTCTAGATTGTGATTTAGATCAAATAAATAATTAAGATAATGGTTTCGTAATGTCTTTTTCTCCGTATGCAATGTACCATGTACTCGATCTGCAAACAGCTCTAAGAAGATCTTAGGACGTACGTTGTCTACCCAGTAAGTTGATGATCAGGAACTTGGTATATTATTTTCACGCAATCCAAGGATGCGCGGCACGATCATTTGAAAATTGAAATGGCCGTCCAGTGACTTACCATATTATAAATTAATATATGAACGATTCGATTCCTGACCTGGAATTAAAATAGATAGACTTTACTAACAACGATGCTAAATGCATGTACTCCGAGTACATTATCTTTACGACGATTAATGTTTTATAATTAGTTACTAGCTATAATTCTGTGTAATAGGATCGATCATTTTATTTATATACATACATATTAAACATATTAATGTCTCACGGGTGTATCTTTCATTTTCCAAATACATTAATTGAAGATCATATGTTGCGTTTACATGACAATTACGTCTCAACGATCGCATCAAATATTCTAGACAAAATAAATAAATAAAAAATAAAACAAAAGTACGTACGTACCACCGGTACTACTGCTTCAATTAATTTAATTGTAGGTAAAAAGTAAAAGATTCAGTACTTATATATATATATATATATATATATATATATATATATTCCATTTTGAGAGCAAGCAGGTAGGTTTAGGGTGTTGATCGATTAGAAATTAGCTAAAGGGTTCCGAATTTCATGATGCTGGGAATTAAGCAAATTAATTGTGGGGAAAAAAAACCCTAAATGAGATGGACCAATTAAAAAGTTGTTGATTATAATCAAGTATCGGGCGCATGCATGCGGACCAATCTGATTTCATGGGTGGCTGGGCGTGCTGGCTAGCTCCCGTGCTGCCACGCTCTTCAATCAGTACTCGAGAAGAAATCATGATGCATGCATGAAGTAAGTAGCTAGGGTTTTGATATTGGTCAGAACCCAGCTGACTGATCATCATCATGATCTGATGGCACTATATATATATATATATATATATATATATATATATCCATCCATTAATCTTAGTGGGTGATGATGCCACTTCTTGCTAACATAGTCTTCCACACTTTCGACTCCTATCTATATATATATATATATATATATATATATATGTATAGTAAATGTCATTAATGGATATCAGTACTACTGTGATGGAATCACTGTTGAGAAAGTGATGCACTCGTCATGCTGGTGTAGGAAGGAATATTAATTATGTGTGTGTGCATGTGTGGAGGCATGCATATATATGTATATATATAAAAGGGTTGATCAAGAACTTAATTATGGATAATATGCAAGCTAGCTGCTAGGCCATGCATCTAGCAAATCTTTGGTCCACTGATATTCTTTTTCAAGGTCAAAATTGGACGCTCTCTCTTGATGAATGTCTCCCATGCCACAACTTTATAAGGTGAATATGTCAATATATTGCACCATCTTTAGTTTTGGCATTTAAATATTTAGATTAATGCTGATCAAACGGTGATTTCATGTTTTATATATAGGTTACAGCTAGGATGATCAACGACATATACATATATATATATATATATATATATATAAAAATTGGTAGCTTGACTTCTGGTCCGAAATCCACCTATATATATATATATAGCTCGGATATATAGGGCATGCAATATATATATATATATATATACACATACACACACTGACATGCACACAGTCATATAATGACGTTATTAATATATTTTTTTTTATCATTTGACCAGTTTATAAGTAGCAAGGAAATTAAGTTAAAGATCACTAACTATTTTTTTAAGAATATTTCAATGTACAACTCCTTTCTGGCCTGTTCCTCCTCACGATAATCTGAGCTTGTAAGGTCAAAATAACAATACGTACGAGGGTAATTACCTTAATAAATTGAATATTACCATAATGCCGCACGTCGTACAATTTGCCTAGCTACTATATGCTTACGTACGTAAGAAAGCAGTACTTCATCATGATGAGAAATGAAAAATTACGGCTTTGGCTGGTAAGGTAAAATTACGACTAGCTAGGAGTTCTTACTAGATATTTATCCCATTATTATTTACTTTATTTGTCACTTCTATGTTGCACTTAAATCATGGCTCCTGATCTAATATTTCAGTCTTTTATCTATATATCTGAATAAGTGCTTTTTCACGTTGGAATTTTGGAAAAGTGGCCACTCCACTAAGGGAACGACTAGGATTCGAAATCTTCACCTATATATATATATATATATATATTGCATACAAGGGATATAGAAAACCAGATATGCATATCATCATGTGAAGCTGGCTGAGGAGACATGATCTTCATCCAAAGATTACCCCGAAGTAGGAATTAGCTAACCGGGAAGGGGGAAGAAACAGCAAAAGAGTTATAAATCAAGACCCTAGCTTCTCATATTTTCTTTTGGATCATGATCATTCTGTACATAAAAAAAGCATATATGGATCGACAGTATCAACTCATATCTAATCGAAGATCGATCCAGCTCGCTTGTACGAAAATGTGAAAAGATGGTACAAATGGCCAGTACTGTGCATGATCGACAATACCCACCCTTTCTTTTTATTTATTTCAATCTCACAGATTGTTACTTTGCTTGCTTTTAAAAAAGCTTAGAAGAAATTAATACATTCATCTGCATGTGGGCTGCATTCGCTAGCGACACTGACTAGCTTGATATAATTCCTGCCTATTAATCGGCCTCTTTCTAAAGAGGTCATGAAATCAACCAGAAAAGAAAAGGAACTCGTGAACTGTGAGAGTCTCATATAGTGGGACAAAGCCAGCCACTTCGCCGAAATGGAGGAATCTGGCAGAGTTTCTCAAACGTGGCTTAATTTCGACCCCTATGCAATGGATTTGAAGAAATGAAAGGCTCTGTTTTCATGTCAAAGCATATATATATTCCACCCACTGATTTTTGCCTCTCTCTCTCTCTGATCTATTGATCTTGATGGCGACCTAAGTGTGCAATTACTAAGATCCCACTACCAAGTAGAACTGCAATATTGCTTTTCCAGCCTCATTTACTTTAGAAAATATCTCATTTCATCTCATTTAATCATTACAATTTTTTCAACTTCCAATACAAAATAAAATAAACAATTCAATTTTTTCAAATCCTAAAATAAAAATAATATTAAAAAATATATTCTAATAATATTTTATTTAACTTTTTAACTTTAATCTCAACTCATCTCATCTCATCTCCAAAAACAAACGAGCCTTAGTCCTCGGTTTGTAGATTGTCTAATTAAAGTGTGTTTTTGTAGCATAAGATACAATTAAAAATTAAATAAAGAGAGGAAATAAATTATATAATATAAATAAATATATATATATATATATATGCGCATGATGAAGAGGGAGCACTCCACGGCCTCTCATTTATCAAATGTGGAGGGTTTTGTTCCACTTTTGTTAGACATTCCGTAAAGAAAAATGGACCCAAAACGAAAACACTTTAGAAACATCCCTAATGAAGATGATGGCTCTCTAGCTATCCACCTTGCCCTATTGATGAACTGTGCTCACGTGTTTCATCATCATTGTACGTACGTGGTAGACCAAATTATTCTATCACACGCACGTGCATGAGGCCCCGGGACATGCCCGATGTTGTAGGCCTGCCGCCTGCATGCATGAAGGATATATAAATTTATATAAAGACCTTAATTCATCCGTCCAAAATAACCAAAAAGAAAAAAAAAAAATATATATATATATATATATATATTCATGTAAAAGATTAATGAACGATCGAACTTGATTTGTTAATTATTTGAAAATTGAATTTACGTACGGTGTATAGTGATCACAAACCTCGAAGGAATCGATCGGATACATGATTAAGAAGGTCCCAAATATTAATGATCTCTATAATATATAATAAATTGCAAAGTTAAATGATGAGATGACATGCTAGCTTTATGTGATTTTGACTTTGCATTGGATTCATGCTATTAGTGACATGGAATAATTCATCCCTAGCAAAAAAGAAAGGAGCTAGATATAATATAATATATATATATATATATATTGAAAAGGCCAAAGTAATAATTATATGTTTTTTTTTTTATTAATCTTGTTGAGAGAGAAGACAACATACATGTAACATCATTTATAGCTCAGACTGTATATAAATTAATTAATCATTTACTTGTTAATGGATTTATACAACTACCAAATTAATGATAATATATAGAACCAGGAAATCTAGAACAACCTCCATAATAGCTTTTTCTCTTTGAACTTGTATATATATATATTTTTTTAATGAGTGATCAGGTTAATTCATAGATGGGAGACTCAATAGTAATTGTGTCTAATAGCATTAGCATTGGCAGGATTAGTTATATATCCTATTAATAGTCAAACTCCGTCGGATAAATATCACATATTTTAGTTTTTGTCTATTTCACTCAAAACCTAATCTCACGTTAGATTATTAATCTAAAGTACTCTATATAATAATAAAATACTATTAATTTAATTTTCTTTTTATCTAATTTATTGTTATCATATTTTGCAGTAGTAGTACTACTTCTATAAGTTATATGTTAATTTGTAATCAAATAAAATATATTTGTTATAAGTTTCATAATTTATAACATGCACTTTCCCGATAGTTTTATATTTAATAATGTAACGATTAACGACTTCATTCTAATTAAATTATTATTTTTACTTCTATTTTCAATGACCATAACAGTTACTGTAGCTCAAAATTCTTATAACCCCACGATTCTGGCCTAATTCATTACATGCATGCTCATTTTAAGTGGTATATATTAAGCTTAATCGTATTGTATTTGATTAAGCCAATGTCATTACTCTAATTAATTTACCCGATCGTATTGTACTCATGTTCAATACACGTTTATTTTTTACGACTATATGGTACTCGATCATATTAATTTGGAACCTAATTAAATTATACTATTTTTATGTGTAATTATATAATTTGTGTTAAAGAGTTCTTATGATTTTGATATGACATGTGGCCAGAGACATGATGATCTCTTTAATCTAAAAGTTCAATTAAACCTATACCCTCCCTCAAGATCTTTAATTAGAATATAAAATAAAATCTTAAACAATTCATCCCCCCTTAGCACACCCTACGCCCCTCTTCCCTTCCTAGCTAGTCCAGCTTCGCCTCTGCCACCAGTTAATATTTTATAAAAAAAAAGTATTTAATTTATATATATATATATATATATAATATTATTTCGACAGACTGAAAACTTATATATGGATATAAATTACACATTTGAACTACTTTAAATGCAAAAAAATGAATCTAAGATATATATGTGTATGTAAATTTATTATATGTAAATGCAATGACCTGATTAGTTGTCTTTAGGTATGAAGAGTTGTAAGCTCATTTTGTACGAATATTGGCAGCTTGCGACGTAAAAATGGCTCTAACAACGATTGAAAGACCCTTT
Source organism: Juglans cinerea (assembly GCA_961763995.1). NCBI lineage: Eukaryota > Viridiplantae > Streptophyta > Magnoliopsida > Fagales > Juglandaceae > Juglans > Juglans cinerea. The sequence continues at coordinate 38,130,631 of CAUIVZ010000002.1, read as the reverse complement.
ACAGCCATTTCTGATTAAAGCGTGTTTGCGACAATTTGTATTACAAAGAGAAAAGATGCTTACAATCATTGTGTAATCGTCGCGTAATCGCTTTAAAAAAATGAATAAAACATGAGATCCACATGAAAAAAATTAATTTTTTAATAGTGGACCCCATTTTCAAAACGATTACGGTTACGCACACGGTTGTATATAGAATTTCTCGTACTTTTGAAAATACTTCACATGCCAAACAATTTGAAATACTCTCAATGGGACCCACAAACCCACTTCAATCTCTACTCATAACTATTCACAAACATTCTATAATACTTATCACTATTATATATAAATAAAAAATAAAATACTATAATATTTATCACTATTAAATATAAATAAATAAAAATCACTATAATATATAAATAAAAAATAAAATCACTATAATATATAAATAAAAAATATTTATTACTATTATATATAAATAAAAAATAAAATCGCTATAATATATAAATAAAAAATAAAATAACTATAATGTATAAATAAAAAATAAAATCACTATTATATATAAATAAAAAATAAAATACTATAATATATAAATAATAAATAAAATCACTATAATATTTATCACTATTATATATAAATTAAAAATAAAATCACTATAATATGAGCAGTGCTACTCATAAGCCTCACATCCTAAACACCCACTTAAAAATATCATTTTACATTTTTATCCTATTTTACTTACAAACATGTCTGGAATCATTTTCATTGTGTGGATAAAAAAGTTAAAATATAAAATGCATGTGATAATATTTAGAATTTTTCCTATAATATATAAATAAAAAATAACATTACTATAATATTTATCACTATTATATATATAAAAATAAAATCATTATAATATTTATCACTATTATATATAAATTAAAAATAAAATCATTATAATATTTATGAGACCCACGCATTTTTTAACTACCTATTCAAAAGTCAACAACTCAACATACTTCACATCCAAACAACTCAAAATACTCTCAATGAGACTCACAAACTCACTTCAATCTCTACTCATAACTATTCACAAATATTCTCAACACTTCTCAAGTATTCTCACTACCCAAACGTACCCTAGTTGTGTTCATTTTACCATACCCATCTACGGCCAAGCCCAGCAGATAACGACAGTTTAGAAAAGAAATAGTACCAAAAATATATTATAAAAACAGAAGAAGACATCAAGATAAACAAAAAAACAAAAAAACAAAAACAAAAACACAAAAAAACAAAAAACAAAAAATGCTATCATATCATCCACCTACTACTTAATCAGGAGCAATTACGTGAAAAGAATTTTAACCGCTGTACAGAATTTTAACCATTGATGTACAACAATGTCTCTTTCTTCTTTCACGATTTCCCTCGTCATTACAATGATGCACAGCATCGTTATTTGACAGTTCTCACTTCATGAACTAATGTCCACTCACTGCTTCCAAACTAAATTGTTTTTTTTCTCTGCCTAATCTCATCACTTTGATGCAAACCCTTTTTTTCTTTTGACGATCTCATCATTTAAGACTAATATCCACTCATAGGTTGGAGAAGGAGAAGTTATCACCTCTTCAATAATAGTACATCACATATATGTATAACAATGAAGCAACAACCTTTTCTGCTTCCGACCGCGCCTCCATTTTCCTTCGTTAACTGATGATGCATATAATGGCCGATTCAAACTGTGCAGCCATGCATAAGCTGTAACATACATGGCCAAACCATATATATATATATAAAATATTAGAGACAGAAAACTTGATTCAGGCTGCCCCAGCATTCAGCTCCTTATTCATTGTGCTATTCTTTACTCCCATGATCCGCTTAAGATCAATTTGGCTGAAATCGCAAGAAGCTTGTTCCTGAAGAGAGGTCAGTCAAATATGAGAGAATTTGGGAACGAGTAGTTCCAATCTGATGGGTGAATCCATGCTGTTCCTCCCTCCAATGGAAGCATCTCGTGACTGGAAAGGGGAAAACATTATAGATCTAGTTACTTGAGCATTCAACAAGGAATATGGATAACATAACACCCATTGTCGGACGGATGAAAATAGAGCAGAGATAATAATATAAAGGAATAAGAGAGCATCTTTAGAGAGAATACATTAGTAGAATACACACGCAATCCTTTTCACAATCTTTAACACAACCATGTTTGAAAATGAGGATATTTTCGTAAAGTGTTTATAAATTATTTTACAAAATGTCCCTTATTTAAAACATGGTTGTGACCGTTGTGTAAATGGTTGTGTATCATTTCAGTAAAATTTTGTAGAACTCCGGACAAAGATTATATGATCACAAAAATATCCTGGCATCGCACAAAATTTCTTCTCATATTTTCTGAAACTGAAAAGACTCGGGATTTTCTGGGACTCTCCCAAGATCGAAGATCTGAGAGTGATTCTCATGATCTCACCATACGTCAGATCATGCCATTCAAGACAACAAAATGTTTGGAGGAAGATAAAACTTACTGGCATAGAAGCTCAGTCAACTATTCTGTCAAGGCCAGATCGATGAGCCTTTCCATATGTGCGGAACTGGCGGAAAGATCTTGGATTTAGGCCATCAACATGGGGAACAGCATCAACTAGCTTTCTTTGTAATAACACAAGCCAACGAAAAGTGAGTTCATCATGAGGTGCAACACAACCAATGCTGCCGTCCAAGGTATTGAACAACAAAGCAAACCGATTGGTTTTATCAGACCCCGGAGCTGCACCACTTCGATCGGATGAAGTAGACAGCATCTGCAACCATTAGAACTTACCCTGTTTGGTTTCACAAATAGTCTCAACCCATCTCATCTCATCTCAACATCCAAATACAATTCAAATACAAACACTTTTTAATTTCAAATTTTTTATTTTTCAACTTTTTCATCTAATCATTACCTAATCATTACAACCTTCCCAAACTTCCAAACAAAACACAAAAAACAATTCAATATTTTCAAATCTCAAAACAAAAAATTATATTCTAACAATATTTTAACTTTATAATATTTTTATTTAACTTTTTCTCTCATTTTCCAAAATCGCATAAAACATCTTACCGCAAACAATTTCATTATTATTCACAAACCATCTTATTACTATTTACAGATTTATCATCTCATCTCATCTGTGTAACCAAACGAGGCCCACATCGACACCAACATGAAACTCAGCCCTAGAAAGAAGCTTCTAACCCTTCCAACTCTCAGACTTCTTTGGTGCATAGTAAAATATCTGTTTTGGCACATTGAAATATTCAAACTGAGTCGATAAGCTGCATCATTCAAGTCAACTTTCCAGTGAACAAGTTGATAACAAATCGTTTTCATTAATGAATATTGAATAATTAAGCAGAAGTAACTTATTTTCCATTTCTGCTCCTTTCTAATGTTAAAAATAAACATCGACAGCCTACAGGTGAGCCCTTCTGATGATGAGGTGCAGATACTGCCATTCCCTTTGATGCAATCTACTAAAGAATAGAAAATCAACTGCAGTGAGTGATCTGGCTAAAGTTGAGAAATCAACTAAGGGGCTGATTTGCTGGAATTATGGTGATTTGAAGTTTATTTTATTTTAGAATGTTAGGTGTATTTTAGGTAATAACTATATAGTCAAGCTATTTATTTTCAATGATTTTATTTCTTCGTCACAGGCCGGGTTTGGATATCAATATTTTATTTTAAGTTGTTAGCCACTTGGAGCCAAAATTCCTCACGATTCAGTCATTTAGGTATACATGCCAGACAGGAAGCCACAGTTTTGCGATCAATAAATTTCAAACTGTAAGAGAGATGGGGATGTAAGACAGATATAGGAAGTCAAAGCAATGCAGATCCTCTGCAGCACTTGCAAGGAGGAGATAGGAAGTCAAAGCTATACAAATCCTCTACAAAACAAGTATAGCAAACGGAAGAAAACTGAAAGAACTGATTAACATGCCAACCAAAAACTTTTCATGCATGATGGCAGGTGGATTGAGAGTGCAACAGACCTCACGAGACAAAACTTCCTTAGCTTATGCAGCAGGCATCAATCAACACGTAAAACATGTTCCTTGGCATCTATTCATTTAAATTCATGAGTCTGCATTTATACTGCCAAAACTTTTTCTCCCTTCTTTTATTCATTTTGCTTGTTGTTGGTCCAGTAAAGAACATCATCACAAAGGCCTGAGCCCGGAGACTCAAAAGTTGACCTTACAACACTAAAATCATCTGAGTTAAATTCTGTCACTGAGACTCCCTACTAACTCCCAGCCTAAACACTAGGTCATGATATGATGCAAGTCCATGTCAAAGAACATTCTCATCAAAATTCAAATAACATTAGAGTCCAGCACTTACCATTGTCACCTTAGATCTGGCAAAGAATAAACAATAGCCCATACATGATAAAGGTGCTATCCTGACTGTTCTTTTGCTCATCTGAAACTATGAGGCTCAGGGTACTTCAATCAACTAAAAAATCCGTTGCAAAACAATCAAGGGAGCCAATGTCCTTGGCTAATAAGCTAAGTTGAGATCCCTGCTCCTTCAAGCTAAGAAAGTAAATGCTTATGTAGCTGAGGAGGATAAAATTCTTGACCTGCAACAAATAACGGCTTTGAGAGAAAGAAAGAACACATTAACAACAAGCTTATTTTGTCCAGGGACATGGAGCAGCAAATACCAAAAGTCAACTCCTTGACTCCGTCTTTCTCTTTCTTTCTTTTTTGTTGGGGGGGGGGGGGGGGGGGGTTCTTTTTCCTTGGGCACCTTCTGATTTCTATTCTTTTTTCTTCTCCCAAAAAAGTAATCCTCAAAAAGTTCTGGGAACATCTAAACACTACCGTTTTCATACCACATCACAAACTCAAGCCCTTGAAAACAAAGTTAAGGACCGATATCCAGGTTTTTCATGCAGAGAACTAACTAAAAGCAAATACCAATGTTGAGGAGAAAACACATACAATATTTAAGCTCACGACATATAATGAAGGAGCATCGAAAAATGCAATACTATTAAACTCAGTACCAGTCCAACGGTGTAAAACTATTTTAGGACCAGAAGCTATCAACAGATGGCTTTGAAGAGAGGCTAAAGTAGATATAACACCCTTTAATTCCTTTGAGTAAACCTCCGAAACCTGAGAAGTAACGCTTACATTAACAAAAGGGATTGCGTTTGGTAGGCCTTACAAATATAGATATAATAGCAAGAATACAGTAAGGGTCAAACGCAATGAAAGTTCTAGCACAGTTGGAGTAAAAATGGAACAAATAACATAGAATTCAATCAATTGCACGTCATAGCATAGATTTGACTTTTGAGTCAAACAATTGAGTCTACAGGATCCAAGCAAATACCAAGTTTTGTGGATTATCAGTGTTTTTTCCAACAGAAAATAAAAGCACACGTCGTCCTCTTGCAGTAACATCTTTCCCTTGCACATAAGCAGTCGCAATGGCCATGAGCGTTATATTCTCTTGAGTACTGGTATTCTGCAATGACGAGCTGAATAAGTAAAATGAATATGTAAAAATGATTTTTTAACACCCCCCCCCCCCCCCCCCCCAAAAAAAATAATAATAATAATAAAATAAGATAGATATTCTAGACCAAAAAGAAGATAAGACGATAAGGAGATACCAGCCAGGTTTTTCTAGTTTCATATAATATCCTACCAGCATCTCTCCCAAAAACAAAAGAAGCAAAAGTACGAGGGGAAAAGAGTCAGTTGGATGACAACGCAACAAATTAACCAACAGTGCCCACCACTCGCACGGTTAGAGCATTTTCAGAACTCTGCATTGGAGTTGTAGCCTTAGTTAGCCAAGGGCCCCCAAACGTTTCTGGTTGCAAAATGCAGACCTCAAATTCTTCTACTGTGTGCGTCCGATGCAGCTCATTGGAACCAAATTATGATTTTCAACCTGAAGGCCAACTTCTTGATCAACCAGAGATGAAATTACTTGATTCAATGGCTTATGAACCTGATCAATTAAACAGAAATTGCATTAAGGCATAGAAAAGCTCCAGAAAAAATTAATCATGCAATTACATTAAGGAGATATGCTCCAGAAAGAATAAATCACACGATTAAATTAAGCTTCATAACACTGAAAATAAGATTTTAGTTAGCCTTATGTTAAAGTGGAAGAGATCTAGCACAATATTGTCCAGATGCTTCAAATAACCTACTAAAAAAAGGATGATCTCAAATACGATGCATGTCACAGCACAATGTAGTCAAACCTTACTGTCAACTACTCATACAATACTTGCCAATTGAGTTAGTGGGTAAAGAAACTGGCTACACGTCATGATGCATGCTTCTAGTTGCAAGCCAACCCAGATTAAAATCAAACAGTAGTAAACTCTCTCATTCGAACATAGTCAACCAGCCTGAAAACAATATGACATAGCTACATTGCGCTCAACTCGAGCGAAGAGTATAGCCGCTCGAGCGAAGACAAGACAGAGATCAAACAGAAGCAATTGCAAGTAATTCGACTCAGCTAAGGTACTCGACTTACGGCTCGAGCAATTGCGGGAAGCACGTTCGCTCGAGCTCGACACGCCGCTCGAGCGAACATCCTTAATTCTGAATTAACAACCAATAGCTGTGTGAACAGTAGCCGCTGATTCCTCATCCTCTGCGTGGACTAGGCAATTTAACCACGTAAATATTAATCTTTATTTGTCAACTTTGCATAGTATTTCACAACAACTGGTATCAAGAGCCAAGGTTGGATCTGAAAGAGAATGATGACTGGAGATAGAGTGAACGCACCCGGGATCGAGAAGTTTGACGGCACTGATTTTGGGTATTGGAAGATGCAGATTGAGGATTATCTCTATGGGAAGAGGCTTCACCTTCCACTGTTGGGAAAGAAGCCGGAGAGCATGGCTGATGCTGAGTGGACCTTGTTAGAGACAGGTTTTAGGTCTTGTTCGGCTGACTTTGTCAAGAACAGTGGCACACAATGTCAGTAAGGAGAGAACCACATCTCATGGCGACTTTGTCAGGCAGCCGTCTGCCAATAAGGTGCACTTGATGAAGAAACTGTTCAATCTGAAGATGTCTGAGGGTAAGCCCAACACTTGAATGAATTCAATACGATCACAAATCAACTATCATCTAGAGCGTTGATTCTGTTGGCATCGTTGCCAAACAGTTGGGAGGCCATGAGGATGGCTGTGAGTAGTTCAGCCGGTAAGGCAAAACTGAACTACGATGACATACGTGACATGGTGCTTGCTGAAGAGGTTCGTAGGAGAGACATGGGTGAGTCTTCGGGTTCAGGATCTGCCCTGATTGTTGACAATAGGGGTAGAGGACATGGAAGATCAATCTCCAAGAGCAGGGGAAATAGCAAGATGAGATCTGGGCAGCAGATCACATGCTGGAGTTGTGGCAAGTCGGGCCACATCAAGAGAAACTGCAGGAATCAAGAAAGTTCTGATGATGATGCAGTGAATGTAGTGGCAGAAGAAATTCATGATGCCTTACTTCTTGCAGTGCATAGTCCGATTGATGATTGGGTGTTAGATTCAGGGTCTTCGTTCCATAGCACTTCACATCGAGAAATCATTCAGAATTATGTTGCGATGTATACGGCTGATGGAAAGGCACTGGATGTAGTGGGAGTGGGTGATGTGCATATCACACTTCCAAACAGGAGCGTGTGGACTTTACAGCAAGTCAGACATGTTTCAAATTTGAAGAAAAACCTGATCTCTGTGGGACAGATGACAGCGGTTTTGCAGTAGCATTCTCTAGAGGGGCTTGGAAGATCACTAAGGGTGCGCTGGTCTTAGCGCATGGTAAGAGATCTAACTCTTTGTATTTGACATCAAGATCCAGTGATGTGCAAGGAAATACAAGAGTGCAAAAAGGCAGACTTGATCGCGCGAAACATGTGAGGAAGCCAAAGGGAGTCATCCTCATGAAAGTCTGGGAAAGTTGGCTAAGGTTGCCAAGATCGGTTCGAGACCGGATACTCCTAGTGCAGTGGGAGTTGTGAGTCGCCCTAAGGGCGATGTATGTGGAAGACTGAAGTCGGACTTGACTTCAGTGCGTCTTCTAACATGAAGACAGGAGCTGTGAGTTGCAGAGGTGGAGGATATCATGTTTGAAGCATAGGGCTACAATGTGGGTGTACCAGTCTCCAAGTGGGAGAATTGTTGAGTTATGGAGTCTGGTTCACGCCGCTCGAGCGAAGACAAGACAGAGAGCCTCGCTCGAAGGAAGCTCGACAGACCGCTCGAGCAATTGCAAGTCAGAGAGGTTCGCTCGATGACCGCTCGACTCACCGCTCGAGCGGAGGGAAGACAGAGAGCTTCGCTTGAGGTACCGCTCGACTTACGGCTCGAGCAATTGCGGGAAGCACGTTCGCTCGACGCGGGCTCGACACGCCGCTCGAGCGAACATCCTTAATTCTGATGAATTAGGGTTTCCGCCGTACAACCTATAAATAGTGTTTTGTTTTGTCTTGTACTGTAGCTGTGTGAACAGTAACCGCTCTACACTGTTGTATTGTGATCAAGAAATAAAAATCCTCTGCAACTCCCGTGGACGTAGGCAATTTGCCGAACCACGTAAATATTGTGTCGTGTGTTCTTCTTTTACTTTATTTGTCAGTACTTTGCATAGTATTTCACAACAGCTCTAACCACAAAATCATCAACCCAAATTAACAACGACTTCGGGTTTAGATGTAGGGAAAACCTGTAATAAGAAACCAGCTCGAGCGAGGCCCCGGAGATACCATCCATGACGCCACCGTGCTTGGGGTTCGGCAGAAGAACTGGACTCTCTGCTGCCCTCTTCTTGGACTCTGACAAGTGAAAACGTAGAGTTAGAGAATATTAGCGGCGGTGACGACAATATTGGGTATCGGGCCGATGTCCTAGCGCTGGGGCCAGTCGGACTCGAGTTCCTCGGTATGGATAGAAGGGATTCGAGGGACGAAGTCGGCGCCGGAGTGGGCTATGAAGCCCGACGCACTATTATCGATCCCCGTAGGCCACTGCATCATCTTGTAGGCCGCGAAGCTAACCTCCATCTTCACTGGTTCAGGTTGTAGAGAGGGGAGGGGGTTGAACGACGAAGTAGAAGACGTGGAGGAGAAGGATGTAGAGTGATTTTGACATTTTGTCGTCTTCTTTTTTTTTTAATAATATTATATATAATTATATAGCGATGGATTGGATAAGTATTTCATATTGTTTTTTTTTTTAAAAATAATGAAATCTATCGCTATTTTTCATATAAATTTCATATATTTCCTAATTATTTATATTTTAAAAAAGATGATTACACTACTTTATAAGAGCAAATGTAAGAAATGATTTATATAAATTCTAAATAATAAATTTTGTGCAAAATTTTATAAGAAAATTGATCCTAAAAAATATTTTAAAAAAATATTCTTTATTAATAAGATTCACTTCTTTTTTTTAAATCTTATATAAAATTTATCAATTTATAACTTTACTAAACATTACTATGCAAATATATATATTTCTTCGACGAGGAGCAGAAGTAAGTAACGGACGGGCAAGGTTCGTCAATGTTCCCACTAATATTGTACTTTCCTAAAAAATAAAAACTATTTTTGTTTGTTACAAAAATTCGTATAAGATACTTTCACCATTGTGATTGTTTTTCATATAAAGATTTTTAGATGAGGGGCGGTTTGGATTGAGAAACATTTTTAATTATCTTATTTTATTATTATAATTTTATAAATTTTTACATAAAATATAATGAATAATTCAACTTTTTCAAATCACAAAATAATAATAATAATATTAAAAAAGAATAATTTTACATACAACTATTAAGTGCGTAAATGCCGCGTAATCGTTTTGAAAAAAAGTAGAGTTCACTATTAAAAAATTAATTTTTTTCATGTGGGTCCTATGTTTTATTCATTTTTTTAAAAACGATTACACGACAGTTACATAATTTACGGTTGCAAATATATTTTCTCATTAAAAAATAACATTCTAACAATGTTTTATTCTACTTTTAATTTTCCTATCAACTTATCTTATCTCAACTTACTATCTAAACCTAACATGAGAGTCAAAACTTTATGAGGAACTATTTTAAGAGGCTAAGCCAAATCCTTTTAAAGTATTATTTATTTACGAGGTTTGTAATATATATATAAGCAATGTGTTAGCACATTACTTATACTAGGACTTGTTTGGATAGATAAACGATTTTATCTCATCTCATCATTATAATTTTTTCAAATTGTCACACAAAATATAATAAACAATTCAACTTTTTCAAATATCAAAACAATAATAATATTAAAAATAATATTCTAATTGGAGGGGATATTTTGGTCCTCTTGCTGACTAGCCCATAGCTAGAAAGCAAACCCAACCTACCACTTACAGCCCAAGGGCCCACGAGAGCATGGTATCAACAAGAGAACAACACTACTCGCAAGAAGATAACACCCCTAAATGAAGGTAGTTATCCTGGAATGGATAACTCCTGTAAACCAGAGTTGTTATCCCCTCACCCTTTCCGGAAGGGATAACTAGAGATAAACGCATGAGACTGATGGTTATCAACTCCTTTGATACATCCATGCACTTCTATAAATGGTTCATGAAGGTAACAAATACTCTCCTAAACTTATTGAGATATTTTACATGGTCTTGTTTATTTTCACAACTCATCTCATCTAATCATTACAATTTTCTCAAATTTTAACACAAAATAAAATAAATAATTCAACTTTTTCAAATCTCAAAACAAAAATAATATTAAAAATATATATATTTTAATAATATTTTATACAATTTTTAACTTTAATCTCAACTTATCTCATCTCATCTGTAAAAACAAATGAGGCCTGAGACTAATTCTCTAACTTAGCATTGGAGCTTATCCTGGGCATCCAATGCAGCTGAGTATTCATTGCAGGTCATTTGAATGGTTGGTGATGTGAAACACGTCATTTATTACAATAATATTTTATTCAACTCATCTAAAACTATCTCATCTCATTCCATCTCATCTCGCTATACAAACGAGTCCAAAAAACTCACTATAATCTTAAAAAAATTAAAACGTCAATATTTTTTAATATAGTTCATCTATAAAGTTTTCGTGTCAACAATATGTTATTTGTATAAAAATAAACTTTTTAAATATTCTCTTTATTTATTAAAAGAGGAATGATGCTATCATACTTGATTTAGGGTGCGTTTGGATGTTGAAGTGAGTTGAGTTGAGTTGAGTTGATAAAATATTGTTAGAATATTATTTATTATTATTATTATTATTTTGAGATTTAAAAAAGTTGAATTGTTTATTATATTTTGTGTTGGGATTTGAAAAAGTTGTAATGATGAGTTGAAATGAGTTGAGAGGAGTTTTAGTTCCAATTCAAATTATTAAATTTATCTCAATTCAAAATTTCTTTGTACATGAGATTCATAATTTTTTTCAATTTAACACTTATTTATATGCGAAATCTATTATCTTTTTTAACTTTCTATAAATATATTTAAATTTATTTTAACATTTAAATATATTAAAATTTATTTTAGATGGACATAAAATTCACTCAATCATTTCAACTAATTTAATTCAAATCATTTCAACGTCAAAATGTAGCATAAAATAACTTCTCTTTTTTTAGTGGAATTATAACTTTAGGAGCAATAATGAGATTGGGTGGTTGACGCCAAGAGTTTCAGGTCTCCTCCACATTCATGTAGAAATGACTAAGGTCATGGTCAAACTTGAAACTGCTTACCGAATTACAATCTCCACATGAGTTTTATTATATACAAGTAAGTTTGAATACTAATTTGCGTACTAATATTCTTATTTTTATATTTTAAATTTAAATTAGTATTGTTTTCAATAAAATCTACTTTCAGACCAATCATATTGAATGGGTGCGCGTATTAGTACGCAAAATCGTTAATAACTAAATTTTTCCAATAGAAAATGATAGATTTTCCACTGGGCTACGCTGGCAGCTCTTGTTTCTAATTTTTTACTTAATTAATTTTTTAATAATATTATATTTTTTTATTTTTTAAAAAAATATTTAAGAATATTAAAAAATACATATAAAAAAAAATCCTAAAACTAGCGATGGCTCCCGCGAGAGCTGGGAGTGATAGCTGTAGAGCCATCCGTGAGTAATGCCGCCTGTTGTATCATCTTCCTTTAAATTAAAAAATAAAAATAAAATCCACCAAATAATTTTTATAACCTTATCGCATCAATATCTTATCATATCAACATAATCAATAGAGGAATTTCATCTTTATATCTTTAGCATTTAATATATTAAATTTAAACTTAAATTTGTAAATTGTAAATCCTCATTTTTCTTACGGCTTAAAAGAGGTAACATGTATATTATTAATGTGACAATATTTGATATGTAAGATTTAAATTCAATTCAACAATGTAGAATTTGTGTCCTCTTCTTTAGCTTAGAAATAAAAAAATTTTAATAATTAAATATTGTCCTAATCATAAAATTTTGAAACAATAATTTAAATATATGAGAAAAACCGATAGATGATATTGAAAATCTAAACGAACATCCTTGGTGCTACAGGAAAGTTTTTATAATAATTGCAAAACCCATAGGTATTAACAAAACTTACAAGGGTGTAGCTATATTATGTTTCTAATCTACATGCTGCAAGAAAAACATCTTTTTGGGTCTAAAGTTTTTCCATCCAAGCTTAAATAGATGAAAAAATGCATTATTTGCGGCGATTTGTAACTGCTCGCTATATTTCATCGCAAATAGTTCCAAATAATGATTCAAGAGAAATGATTTATACAAATCTCAAATAGACAAGTTTCATACAAGCTCTTATAAAAAAGTGGACCACACCTTAAAAAAGTGTAAAAAAAAAACTATTTTTTATTAGTGAGACCTATTGTTTTACAAAAAGTTTGTATGAGACTTGTCTATTTAAAGCTTATATCTAGCATTACTCGCGAGTCAAATAATGTTTAATTCTTTTGCGGCCAAATTTTAAGTATTTGTGACTCTTTTTTTTATCACCACAAAAATACATGATGAATTACGCCACTTAAGCAGCAATTCCAACCCGCCGCAAAATGAGCCTCCCCTCTATTGCGACCATGCCAATTATTTTTTCGGACGAATTTAGTTGCCGCTATAGGTAATACAATGTCATTATAACAAGGCCTCCTAGATTTTTCCCCCAAATTTTTCTGAAACCTAACTCCTTAAGTCCTCCCAGTTCCATCGAGTCTCCTTCCCTCCCTATCCCAAATTGTTCACATTACGATCGGCTTACTCAGTTTTTCTTGTTTTTTCTTTGTAATTGGCAAGATAACATCTATCACGTTTCCATATCTTCTCCATTAAACCCGTCTGTTTTTCTGCACGCACCAAGGTCATTCCTTGAAACTGGGCAACCAAGTCTCAAGTGTATGAGTAGATCCCTCATAATTTGCTTATTTTGGGGACAAATAAATAATAAAAAAAGGAAAGTAATTGATTCTGTGTTCACAAAATAAACTTCACGTGTGCATGGTAGTTGGGGGTGGATTTTTTTTGGTGCACTTCGTAAGAGTTTACATTTGTATCTCTGCTTTTTTTTGGGTTTTCCTAAACCTGGACATTATTTGCAATTGAGTGTTTATTAACAATAAGAGGAAAGATAATACATGTATATAGGATATTAGTTAAACAACTTAACACATGTTAGATTACTAGTCTTTCAATCCAAGTTTAAGATTGCTCAGTTTATTTAATTGTAAGAAGATATGGATACAGAAAAATGAGAAATGATACTTTCAGTCATGAGTGTATAAGTGCCAGTGCCGTGCAGTCGCTTTGAAAAAAGTGAATAAATATGAGATCCACATGAAAAGAAATTAATTTTTTAATAGTGAATTCTACTATTTTTCAAAACGACTGCACGGCGTTTGCGCATTTCATTGGTTGCTTTTTATGTTTTTTCTTTTTCTTTTTGTGTGTTGATTTTTTGCTTTATTTTTCAAGAGTTTTGGAGCTCTAATATACCGTCATACATCGATATATGTCCACCACCCATGTGCCCTTTGGATAGACTTCCAGATACATGACCATCTCCACCGAGGGCTAGCCACAAGTTAAAACAGAGCAACAAGGCATAGTGGCGCCATAGTCTGGCTCCATAATCCGTTCTTGGACCTAGTAACAAACGGACGCATTGTCAAGTGCCATTTTTTACAGGCACATGCATGTCGCACATGGTTCTCCTTTTGACAACGTGGTCCGATGTTCAACATGAACATTTGCTCCAATCGAGATATTACAGAGTGCTCTCTGTGGCAACCTAACAATGGATCGTGTTAAAAACCACTTGAGCAATGATAATTTATTGATTCTGTATCAACAAGAAATATGGGTTAGCAGTTAGCACACTTCGTGGCAACCTAACAATGGATTTTTTGTAACCATTTCATATTTCATTGCTTTTTATATGATCTTATTATGTATTGATCTGTTTGAAGTATTGGTCTAGCTAGCTTAATTCCCCATCCCACCCCCATCATTTCTACCGTCCATTAGTTTAATGTAGTTGTTATATATCTTGCTCATAAAAAAGAAGTTATTACTCTAAGCACTTTACTTACCTGAATAACACCTTAAATAAGTCAGGAAAATGATAGATTAGTAATTTAGTGTATATTTTACTATACAACTTAGGGGGAGAAATATCTCAAGTTATTGTTTAAATTTGAGAACGTTAAATAAGAGATAAATATATAAAATAAGTCTAATAATATTTTTATTACGCATTTAGGCTCAGTTTGGATTAAGAAACACTCTCAACCTATCACATCTCATATAATCTAATCATTACAATTTTCACAAATTTTCACATAAAATATAATAAAAAAAAATTTAACTTTTTTAAATCTCAAAACAATAATAATATTAAAAATTAATTTTTATTAATTTTTTATTTAATTTTTATATTTCATTTCAGCTCACCTCATTTCAACTCATTATCCAAACCTAACCTTTAAATGTCCACTTCAAATACACAAGTTTAGATAGGGATTGTGAGGAGACATTGATCCAAATTCTGCAAACCAATGTTGCAATCCTATACTAAAATGGGACGTAAATAATTGATAAAAAAAAAAAATAAATAAATAAACGATTGGGATGGACCGACCAGCCACTCCAAGAGTGACGTTCAACCATTGGGATGGACCGATCAGCCACTCCAAAAGTAACGTTACAATCCCAAATTTAAAAGTGACGTCAATAATTGATATAATTAAGAGCTTTGTTGATTTTAAAAAATTAAATAAATAAATAAATAAAGCAACCATTTGGATGGACAGATCAGCCACTCCAAAAGTGGATCCGGCATCCCACACCGACAGTCCTAGTAGACTAGTATGTACGTGTAACAAGTCGTATGTAAGTATGATTATAAATTTAGAGCGTTGCTAAAATAGGAAAAAAAAATAAAAAATAAAGAAAGAAAAGGGGTCAGTCTTGTGGTTGGGAGATTGACTTTATGGGTTAATAAAGCCAATCCAAAAATCCCAAACATAACACGTAATTGACTTTTAAATTGTCTCATTAATGAACTAAATAAATAAAAGCTAATGATGAGCATTTGAATGGAAGTGCCCAAATCTCATCACTTCTTTTAAAATTGTTTCCAAATATTTTATTTGCTTAAATCCCAGACTACCTGAAAAAAATCTAAAATAAGATCTTAAAGAAAGGATTAATTAAACTCTTTTTATATATATATATATATATATATATATATATGCGAATCTAAGAAACAGTAGGATGATGTCTTTGTGTTTCCAAGGATGAATTTCAAAGAAACTCCGACTCCGTTAAATAAGTGCAGATCTAACGGAACTCAAACTTGCGTGTATCGAAGAAACACAAGCAACTCAGTTTTGTTGTTTTTTTAGGTTGCAAGTACCGGTCTTCCCGTGTTTAACAGAGTTGGTCCGTAGCGTATGGCGGGCGTATGTACTATGTAGCTTTTACGATTCCTCTTTACCCCAACTAAAAAAAAAAAAAAAATAGAGCTTTCACAAGGTCTTACGTAACTACGTTCGTGAATAAAGCAAAACTGACGAGGGAAGGTAAACCATGTGAATTAGTCCCTCTCTCTCTCCCTCTCTCTCATTTGCGGACATTTCTATAGGTCTGAATTTTCCGTATTGCCAGTTGCTAACCATTATCTACGGCATTCTAATTCTCGGAGTTTTGAGTGGATTCGCCCCTCTATTTTGCTTCTCCTCGTTCTTCCTTCCGTGAAGAGAATTTCTCTTTTATAAAGGTAAGTGTTTTGATCTTAGATTTATGCTAATAAACAGAAAGTCTCGATTTTTGTGGATGTTTCGGGCCATTATTACTCTGGTATTTCAGAGAAAATTAGTGATTGATTTTATTTTCTTAAATCTTCTCTCTACAAATTTGATTTTGGATGCCGGATATTGACTTATTTTTTTGTCTTTTGGCACGAATTATGATTATGGGAAATTGTGTGTGTGTGTGTGTGTGTGTGTTTTTTTTTTTTTTTTTAATGGAGTTTTTTGTGCCACTTTATCAGTGAACATGGGATGAGTTTAACTTGGTAGCCAGAGGTTAGGTAATGCGTTATTCCGGAACAGTTTATTTATAAAGGGTACTTTATGAGTTCTATAGGATACAAAGGAGATTGTTTCTTGATTTGGTTACCGAAACTTTGCGAAAAAAAGGGGCGTATTGAGAAGCGTTTTTGGAGGATTCGAAGTTCAAAGCTCTCGGAAAGAACATTTATGGTTTAGTTTGATTTTTTTTTTAAAAGTATTTATGGTTTAGTTTGATTACAAACCTTTCATGTACGTGCATTTAAGTACTTGTTAGGAGCCTCGTATTATCTGTGGTTGATTTACTGTTGGAAGCCCCTCAATGATTCATAACTTATTGTAGGACTAGCTGGTTTGGAATGATATGACTTGGGCCTCTCCAAAAGGCTCTCCTATAATGACTGCATATCCGAGGACAGTTTCTTTCATTGCAGTTTCAGTAGCAGGATTGGCATTCTTCTTAATGTTTGCTTCCTGGATACTAGTCTCATTCCCAATTGGTTCCACAGTTCGGGGGTATTTCTATGGTGTTGATACCTCAGAGAAGATGGATCTGTTGTTCTCTCCAGGCAATCAGACTAACATTAATCCACGTGTTGATAACAATGAGGATATAGCTGTTAAGGACATACCGGCCGAGTCTAACTTACAAGTGTCTATGAGCTCAACTGGTCCTCTGAGAGATGCAATGGATTTGTCCTCTGGGACCAATCCACAAGTGCTCGTGAGTACAAGTGATGCATCGGTTGATTCAAAAACCACAGAGACAAAACATGTTGAATCAACTGTTCCAGTATTGTCCAATTCACAACCGGCTGTGAGATCAAATGGTCCCTTGGTGGAAAACAATACAAAAGTGGTTCATAAGAATTTGCCCCCCGAGTCTAATTCACAGATGCCCATGAGTTCACCTGGTTCTACAGTTGATTTGGAGAACAAGGAGATGACAGATTTAATGGCACCTCTTCCTGCATCTTCTGTTTCAAGAAAAGAGGAGGATGCCAAGCCTAGTTCCGAGACAATGAATGTTGAGCTAAAAGAGCCCATTTCTCCAAGTTTGTTGAATAAGTTTGATTCTATAGATATGGGATCAAATGATTCTACAACTTCTTCTGATTCCAAATCGGGGGCTGTGCCAAGTTTATCTAGTCTGCCCAGCAAGGCTGCTGAGAATGCGTCAGTAGATTCAGGTACCCTCAATGTTCATTTTATTTTTACTTAGTTACTTCATCACTTATCAAATTATCATCACTCGGTTTATCATGTATATCTGCTTGCTGAAATGTAATTAGCTATCATTACTATGTTTATCTGACAGCTATTCATTGACTGACTGAACATTAAATTTGACTTTGTGCCGCTAGTTTTCTGAACTTTCCTGATATAGTTACAAACTCTTCTGTCATGAAAAAGATCAAGAATCAATAGACGGCAAATTAGTGATTCTCCCTAGTTAGATAACCATCACCATGCTGTTCATAACTATTGCTATGCCCATCATGGCATGTCCCTCATATTTAAACCAATACTAAAGGCCCATCATGAGCTAAATTGCTCCATTGTTGACAGCGGTATTACTTTTTTTTTTCCCTCTTTTGTCTCTTCTTCAAAGCTTTTAGTTTGTGCTTTCATTTTCCATTCTGCAGGCTGTGATCTGTACCACGGAAGTTGGTTTTATGATACATCAGGGCCATTATACACAAACAATACATGCCCTGTATTGACACAGATGCAGAATTGCCAGGGGAATGGGAGGCCTGACAAGGACTATGAGAATTTTCGATGGAAGCCTTTTCAGTGTGACCTCCCCCGATTCGATGCAAAGAAATTTTTAGAGTTAATGAGAGGGAAGACCCTAGCTTTCATTGGTGACTCAGTTGCTCGAAACCAGATGGAATCAATGCTGTGCATTCTCTGGCAGGTAATTACCTATCTTTTAAGTTAGTAATTTTAGAAGATATATTTTTGGCCATTCGCAAATCGCAATTTTATTTTCTGAAATATTTTCGATTTGCATTATATCTGATGGTTCCGTTTTCAAGTCTTGGATTATTCTTTTTCCTCCCATGTGATCCTGAAAGAAAGTATTGTGGAATATTTTCAGGTAGAAGCTCCTAAAAACCGAGGGAACCGCAAAATGCAACGGTATTTTTTCAAGTCAACATCTGTAACGATTGTTCGGATATGGTCCTCATGGCTTGTGAAGCAAACATCTGCACCATTTGATTTTGCTCCAGAGGGAGTGGCCAAGCTCTTTCTTGATGCCCCTGATGATAATCTCATGGAATTTATCCCAAAGTTTGATGTGGTCGTTATATCTTCTGGCCATTGGTTTGCCAAGCAGTCAGTTTATCTCTTGAATAACGAGATTGTGGGAGGACAGTTGTGGTGGCCTGACAAGTCTCAGCATATGAAGGTTAATAGTGTAGAAGCATTTGGGATATCTGTTGAGACAATTCTTACTTCTCTTGTTACACATCCAAACTATACAGGGATTACAATTGTTCGTTCCTTTTCTCCTGATCATTACGAGGGTGGCGCCTGGAATACAGGTGGATCATGCACTGGAAAGACAAGGCCACTTGCAATTGGTGAGTTGGTAGAGAATGGATTCACAGAAACAATGCATAAAAAACAGGTCGCTGGTTTCAATGGTGCAATTAAGAAGGCAACAAACAAATCAAAGTTAAGGTTGATGGATATCACCGAAGCCTTTGGGTACCGCCATGATGGACATCCAGGACCATATCGAAGCCCTGATCCAAACAAGATCACAAAACGTGGCCCGGATGGGAAGCCACCGCCACAGGATTGCTTGCACTGGTGCATGCCAGGCCCAGTTGATACCTGGAATGAACTTGTGTTTGAAATCATAAGGAGAGAATATGAGAGCAGTAAGAGCTTTCCATCATGAGAATTTTTTTTTTAATTTATTTATTGGCCAAGCGGAGCTGGCATTGTTGTGTTTCTGTAATTATAACGGCATCCAGTAGGTTTAATCTATACTCAGGAGGTGGAAAATTTTGTCTATTTGTTCTTTCAGTTTTGAAAATTCATTATAGAGAAGTGATTGTTGTTACAGATGGGGAGGACCAGCGACTGGTTTATTTAATAGTTCTTCCTCCTGTACTCTAAAAGAAACAAAGTGCTGTTCTACTTCTGGCAATACTCCTAGAGAAACAGAGTACGGTTTACTTCTTGTAATATGTTTCCATATATAAATTCAGAGCTGTTCCTATGTTTCAGTTATATGCTTTTATTGAATGTTTAATATGATAAATATCAAAATCATATATATTTTCAATTTGAAAGTGATAAATACAAGTGTGACAAAAAGTTCAAATCAAAGGTGCATTGAAAGTGGAATAGAGTTCCGGACGTGTGGTGGTGTTCTGTGAAAGGTCTTTCAGGTACTATGGCTAGTTCATTGCTGCCTGCTTCCTGCCATTGGAAAAGCCTTTCAATTTCTGGCACCATCGAATTTTCAAGCCGGTCTTACACAGGAACCAGTGGTAGAGAGGTCTTCAATGGGTGCACATGGTTGTTTTTCTGTTCTTTATATCTGAAGAAAAACTGTCATTTACTAGTGCCGATTTCACATACCACAAGAAAGAAAATTAGTGCACTCATTTTCCTTTAAAACGGATGCAAACTTCTGGGCTGTGAACTGTAGACCAGATTGTCTTGGTTCATGTGGTTTGTCACGTTGTCTTTACAATCTAACAAATCACATAAAGTCACATTAATTTATGAGATTACTTTTATATAATAACTTTATAGTCAGAGTATTTCTATTTTTAAAAACATGGCCAGCTGATCATAAAGCTCGAGACAAAATAAAGATCATTTTAAATTTACTCAAATTTTTTGCAATAAATTCATCATTAAATGTCTCCAATAATTAATCAAATAGCACGCTAGAAATATTTGCAGGGCTGCTTTAGAGACTACAATTAAAATAATTTCTCAGCGAAAAAGTAATTTATAAAATATCTTTTTGGGTTTGGAATAAGTTAATTCAAAGTGACTCAAAATTCTGATTCGACAAAAACAAAATACTACTCAATATTATGAATTTGTCATTTTCGGTTCGCCAGTTGATATAGTGCACTTTTAGGCCTAGTTTGTTTTCATAACTCTTCTTAATTCATCTCATTTAATCATTATAATTTGTTTAAATTCATACATAAAATAAAATAAATAATTCAATTTTTTAAAATTTTAAAATAAAAATAATATTAAAAAAATATATTATAACAATATTTTATTTAAATTTTAACTCTAATCACAACTCATCTCTTCTCATCTCATCTCATATGTGAAAACAAAATAAACTTTTTTAGCAGCACCATCCCTCTATTCGTTGACGACGTGTCTCGATTCTATTTGCCTAACCAAAGTCAGCAATTATGCATCCACGACAGGCGATCCAAATCCTCTCCTCTCGGACTCGGAGTCTTTTAAAGAATTTGAAATTCAAATCAATCTCCAAACCACCGACCCACGACCACATCATTAAAGACAAAAACATATAAAAAAATCCCTATCGACCGCTCGCTCTTCAACGGTCCTAATTTCCTCAAACGGCTACTTCTCTCTCTAAAATAACAACTTCCTAATTTCAAACCCTTCCGATCTCAACACACTCCTCAAGGAAACCCATTCTCCTCTCAGGAAGACAACAGCCTTATCGTTGCCGACGCAATTCGCTCGCTAAGGTTTGTTCCCCCATCCTCTCTTCTGTGCCCTTTCTATTTTTGCTCTTCTCATGCTCCGATTGGCTGCCGAGAAAACGTAGGAAAAATGGATGACAAGAGTTAAATGAAAAGTTTCTAAATTTATACGTTTCCTTTTTAGAACCCGAAAACCAAGATGCGCACACCAAGCTGGACCTGATTATTTTTAGGGGAGGGCGGCGTAATTAAGGCGAGTTTTTACCATTAGGTTTTTGAAAGATTTCTTTCTTTCTTCTTTTCCTTCCCTTTAAGTTTTCTCATTGACACGAACGGAATGTTCTATGGTTAGTTTCTCTCTTTTGATTTTGGTTCATATTTGGGGTTTCAATTTTATCCAGCTGAGCTTTATTTTGAAGTTTCTGGACATCATCGATGCTAGAGAAATAAATGTTATTATTTAACGTGTAATTTTCGATAATTGAGAATATCCTCAAAACAATCGGCGAAGAATAAGATGTTTGGAATCATTATATTGTTAGCACTGTGTTAAGGGCGAAATGCATGCCTGATTTAGAAATTCAGGGGAATTTATAAAACATACTTAGCTGAGAAATATACACCAGTAATTTTAAGGCAATCTTTTTGTTCTTTCTCTATCTACGTGTGTATGAGTTAGTTGAATTTAAATCTGTGTTTGTATCAAAATTTGTTTCGTTTCTCTCTTGTTTTTCCTCGGCAATTTGATTTGTTTCAACAGTCAAGTGTAATTATTATTATTAAGGCCAACCGAATATTTATTCCCATGTTCTCATCGGAAAAATATAAATCTATGCTTCGAATATGTGTTTTGGTACTTTTTGGCATGTTATTTCTAAGGGTTTGAGAAAAAAGGAGTAAATTGGCTATGAATTTTCATTGAATGGCTTGATTACTTATACCCTATGTGCATGCAGAATGTGAGAAAAAAAAAAGGAAGCTTCGAATACGTGTTTTCTGACTTTTTGTCATGTTCTTTTTAAGGGTTTGGGAAAAAAGTAATAAATTGGCTATGAATTCTCATTGAATGGCTTGATTACTTATATCCTATGTTCATGCAGAGTGTGAAATAATTACCATTCATTGCTTAGAGACAAATCGTTTCTAGACAGCCACTTCATACAATTATTGAGTGGTTAATGTAGTAAAGAGCCTAGTGCTTGCTTTCAGTTTGTCATTTAGTTCTACGTTCCTTCTTTTCCAGGATTTGTTGCAAATAGTTTTTGCCTTTCTGCTTCCAGATTGACCTTGTAAGTAATCTGGAAACTGTGCTTTCCAAATATTTTGGGCTATGTTTATGGACAACTTTTCTTGTTAGGTACAGTTGCTATAATGTCTAATCCTCAAACTGATACACTTCTGCAAGTGGAGACAACTTGTGGATCCCTTCTATACGAACTTCAGGTTTTTTGTGAATCTTTTTTAATATGTGATAATTCCTATTTTTTTGTCCTCATGTTACCAAAACATTTTGAAATTGTCCTGGATGTATTGTTTGCCGAAAATTATTTATCTTTCCTGTTTGTTTTACAATCAGATTATTTGGGATGAAGTTGGTGAGTCAGACGCTGATAGGGATAAATTGCTGCTTGAGATTGAACAAGAATGTCTAGAAGTGTACAGGAGAAAGGTAGATCTTGCAAACCGGTCTAGAGCTCAGCTACGCCAGGCAATAGCTGATTCCGAAGCAGAATTAGCAGCCATCTGTTCTGCTATGGGCGAGCGACCTGTACATATTAGGCAGGTTAGCAAATGATGATGACAGAAGATAACTTGTACACGATATATTTTTTTTTCTAGTTTTGATACAAACCAATATTACCTAGGAAATTTCTTTCACTATCTTTTGAAGTTGGGGTTATAGCTCATAAATTTCCTTCTGCCCTCTCCTGGCTTCCTTTTCCAGTCTGATAAAAATGTTGGAAGCTTGAAGGAAGAGCTCAGAAGAACTCTTCCACAATTGGAGGAGATGCGGAAAAGGAAATCTGACAGAAGAAATCAATTCCTAGAAGTTCAAGAGCAGATACAGGAGATCTCACAGGAGATCTACGGAACCACAGAGTATATTTCATCCAAGAAGGTAGCGGATGAAAGTGATTTGTCTTTGAGAAAACTTGAAGAATTACACAGAGAGTTGCATGAACTTCAGAAGGAGAAGGTTTATTTATTTTTTTAATTATTTCCTCATTCCCATTTCATTTATTGTACTGCTATCTTTGCAATGGTGTATGCTCTTTAGTTACTGCTCATAGATCTTTCCTTTTGTGTAGAGTGATCGCCTGAGGCAGGTTCAGGAACATGTATCTACTGTGAACTCGCTATGCTCAGTGCTTGGCGTGGATTCCAAGAATATAGTAACTGAAGTTCATCCAAGTTTAGGTGATTCTGTGGGGTCCAAGAATATAAGTAATAATACAATCGACCAGTTGGCTGCTGCAATACGAAAGTTGCGAGAGGTTAAACTACAGAGAATGCAGAGGGTAAATAATGGTTCAAACTACTTGTCATTGTCTCGTATTTAAAATGTTTCTTTTTCCTTGATTGATTGTAGTAATCCTCTATGCATTGGCAGCTCCAAGATCTTGCAAGTACCATGTTGGAGCTCTGGAATTTGATGGATACACCAATCGAAGAACAACAGATGTTTCAGACTGTTACCTGTAATATAGCTGCTTCAGAACATGAAATAACTGAACCAAACACTCTCTCTGTGGACTTCATAAATTATGTGAGTTATATACATCTACATTGCCACGTTGTGATTATATGATTTTCATTTTCCGATTTGTTTGTTTGAAAGAAGTGGATGGATTGTTTCAGAATTTATAAACAAGTAAATCATGTAGGTTGAGGCAGAAGTATCTCGGTTGGAAGAGTTGAAGTCAAGCAAAATGAAAGAGCTTGTTCTGAAGAAGAGGTCTGAACTAGAGGAGTTCTGTAGAAAGACACATATGGTTCCAGAAGTAGATAGCACAATGGATGATGCCATTGAAGCAATAGAGTCTGGTATCTGTCTTGATAATTGTTATGGTCATACTGATACTAATACTCAAGAGTATTGAATGTTTATAACATCTTTCTTGATGCAGGAGTTGTAGACCCTGCTTGTGTCCTTGAACAAATTGAGCTTCAGATTGCTAAGGTGAAAGAGGAAGCTTTTAGCAGGAAAGAAATACTTGAAAAGATTGAGAAATGGTTGGCTGCATGTGATGAGGAGAGTTGGCTTGAAGAGTACAATAGGGTGAAGTCTTTCTACCATCTCTTCAGATTATTTATTTATTTATTTCCATCCCTAAATCCCTCTGATTAATGTTGCCTTTTTGTTGGTTCAGGATGAGAATCGATACAATGCTGGAAGAGGTGCTCATCTTACTCTTAAGCGTGCCGAGAAAGCTCGCTCTTTGGTTAATAAGCTTCCAGGTAAACACTGCATCATGTAGCCTGGCAAACATGACAAATTTGAACTGAATCTTGAGTCCACATGTGCAAAGGTCCATTGAAAACTGGGATCAGTTAATTTGAATTGTTTTGTTAAAGTGATGATTTTTTAATAATTTTAGTTTCCCAAGAAGAAAAAATATAATATATATATATATATAGCATATCTAATACTAATTACCTGTCTACTCTTATAATCTATTATCTGTTTTGGTTGTCCTGTTCAGCTTCATTTTTGTGCCTACCTGCTGCCGATGTTTCCTTTACTTCTCTGTTTCGCATCCCCCCAACATACTTTGGTGGTATCTAAAATTTCCATCGGTCTTTGTTTGATACAGCAATGGTTGATGCATTGGCTTTGAAAACCATCGCATGGGAGAAGGAGAGAGGCTTTGAGTTTACATATGATGGGGTAAGTACACTTCCCTAAATTTCTGAAGGTGTGGAATGTTTAACTAGTTGGTCCTACTTGAAGTTTGTTCTGTGTTTTCATGTGATTGGTTCTGTAACAATTTATTAAATAGAAAGGGTTCCCTGTTATCTGCTGTCTAGATCCGTCTCTTATCTATGCTTGAAGAGTATACTTTACTACGGCAAGAGAAAGAGCAAGAACGCCGCAGGCAACGGGTATGGATCTGTTACATTGCCCTGTCATATGCCTCTCTGAATTCTTTTGTTTGAACGTTCAATTATATTTCTATTTCAGGACCAGAAGAAACTCCAAGAACAACTGATTGCAGAACAAGAGGCACTTTATGGGTCAAAACCCAGCCCTTTGAAAACTCAGAGTGTAAAAAAAGCTCCTAGAATGTCAACTGGAGGTGCAAGCAACAGAAGAGTTTCAGTTGGAGGAACTATGATCCACACTCCCAAACCTGATCTGCTTCAATCTGCGAAAGCAAGTCCTCACTCACGTCCCATCAGGAAGAGTGATCGGGTGCACCTAAATGACCGACTGAATCCTCAAGATGATGGCTCTTCCGTTTTATCAGCTGGTAGGTTTTTATACATCAATTTACGAGGAATAGATGCAATTTTTTACACCTTAAAGAACTTGGTACTTATGCGCGCTCTCTCTCTCTGTTTTTTTTAACCTTTGGATTAATGGTGTTAAATACCCACAGTTTTTAATTTTCTGAGGAAGGCATTGAATGTTGTTGATTGGAATTTTGCTTTTAGGGTCTTAATTTAAGGACGCAAGTTTTCTTAGTTAAACAACAAGAAGCTACATTTCATTGTTCAACATGTCACCAAAAGAACCTAAAAATATCGTTGGATTCTCTATTTATGTTTTTCTTGTACAATAGGCTCGGACATCGCTGAGTTGTAGAAGAACTCTTGATGGCTATCAGCGGTAAGGGCGATAATGAATTAAGTGGATGATTTAGGCTTATCCTTTGTTTGGTCTTGAGGGAAGAAGTCAGGGCCACATTAGTGGTAGATTGTTCTGGTAATTCTTGCTGGTGTTCCTAGCACTGCTCTTTAGTGTGTTTTGTGGTACATAGAAAATCATTTAGAATGTTTGTTGAATAAAGTTTGCCTTATTTATATTTTCCTGGCTATGTAGGTAGGAGAGGCTTGGATATTGCTGGTCTCCCTGTTAAAAAACACTCATTTGGTAATGGAAATGTTCGTGAAGGAGAGTCACCCGTGATGCGAATACCATTCTCACCCATCTCTTCCACAGCATCATCAAAGGCCAACATGACAAACTTTTCAGATGAGCTGAATGCAAGACATAGTGAGACGTTGAAGAATACGCTGCCAACTAACAACATGCAATTTACTAGTCCCTCCAAGACAGCTTCTATGGCAACTGAAGAGAATAAAACGCCAAAGGCACTGCCGATTCTTGTCCCTACAACACCTTCAACAGTGTCAGTTCCAATGCAGACAGCTACGACTCCAGCTCCTCAACCAGTCCCTTTTGGCATTCACGTAGTTGAAGAGATTCTTCAAGAGATTGAATATTCATTCGAGGAAATGAGAGCTGGTTTTGTGCTTTCCAAAACACATATAAAGCCCATGATACAAGTATGATAAGCTTTAGGTGGACCTGAATTGATTTGTTTTAGCTCGCTTTTAATCCGATCAACAGTGTCAGACCATGAATTTTTGTTTTATGGTGTTTGTGATGGCAAAGTCAATTGTAATTGGCTTTACTGACTTGTGTACATTGCCTACGAATACTGAATGTGAACTAGGATGTTGAGCTTGTCCTTTCCTGGTGTGATCTCTCAATGTTAAATGTGCCTAAAGTTTCCATGTTTTTTCTGGTGATCGGCTTGTCTGTTCAGGTGGACTGATCTTGTATGAGAACACTTTTGAAGGATTACATCATTTGGGGACTTGTTCCTGTTGTTTACACAATGAACGGGTTTGTCCAGAATTGACTTCCTGATTTTTTTATTGTGTCTTTCAGAGGGAAGAATTTAAACATATTCTCTTCTTATAACTTGGAAAACTCATCTTTGCTCAGTGGTATGAGAAGAAAGCCTTTACTTTCTTTTTCTTACACTTTGCAAATTATAGACATGTGTAAAATATATTAAGCAAGTTCTGTTACTTCTTTTGAAATGGATTGTTCTACTATAATCATTTTCTACTTTGAGTAAATCTATTCATCATTATCTCATGATGTGGCATTAAATGATAGGTTCACAAGTGAAATATAATAAATAATTTACAATCATCTAATGCCACATCATGAGATGATGATGATGAATAGCATTACTCAATCACAAGGTCCATAAATCCCTTCCATCAAGTAGTTCCAGGAATTTTGGGACCCTAATATCTTATTTATTTATATATTTAAAATATGAGTGGTGGGTTAAGTTAGGTGATAATCCTCTTGCATAGACAATATATACAGGCCATCTATCTGTGGCTATAGAGAAAGGAACAGTATAAATTTAAAAATCTTAAATTCAAAAAATAATAAAAGGAAGAGATGCAATTATTGTGGCTTTAGCAGTAGATTTGTTCAAAAGCGAGGGTATTTGGTTGAAGTTAAATTGGGTCAAACTTTAATTTAACGAAAAGACAAAGAGTTGTCAGTAGGTGGAGAAATGCAAATGGCTCTAACGTTAGCTTTACAGCTTTAAAATATTTATAGTTTCAGCTTTAAATAAATAAATGTCAATTTAAAATTTAAAAAAAAACATTTTCTTTTCCCAAATTAAATTATTTTTTTTATTATAATCTACTATCTGTATATTTATTAAATAACCGGCTTTATTAAATTTCCAAGACGGACGTGAACCATTTTCTTAACCAAAATTAATACTTTGAATTTTGCAACTAAAATATTAATTATTAACTAAATTCTCAATATTAAATTACCTATATGATTTTTTTATTTTTATTTTTATTTTTTCATTTTCCACTTTATTTATTTCTCCTCCTTTTCCTTCAAACTAATTCTACTATCACTTTTCAAGAATTTTTGTTCCTAAAATTTATGATTTTTTCCCTGTAATTCTTGCAATTTTTTGTGAAATTCGGTGCCACCATTGAATTCCTCTGCATTCTCTGCAATGGCGGAGAATTAAGCCACAGAGCTTTGTCTGTGACTCGGAGCAAACCCATTTGCAGGAATTGTAGTTTTGGGCTTTTGATAATAAGCACTCCAATTAGGGTTTTAGTTTTTTGGGGAGGTTTTCGGAAAAGATTAACAAAATTCAACGTTTTTGCAATCGTTTTCACATTTCTGGGTGTTTTATTTAGGAAGCTTGTATCTGTAGCGGGTAGGGTTCAGTTTGTTTAGGGTTCTGAGGCCTGTGAGGTTTTTGTAAAGTTTTGGGTTTTTGTTTCTGCCATTTACTTCTGTATATCTATGGAGGAGAAAGAGAGCTCTGGTTCTGGGGTTACCGTGAGAGTTGGTGAGGCTCCAGAGAGCTACCGTCTAGATCCAAAGACTGAAATCCCGACCCAATTAGGCGGGGGTCCCACAATGGCAGCTACTGCTACGACGGCTACGGCTGTCTCGCCTGGTACAGGAATGAAGAAGAAGAGGGGCAGGCCTAGGAAGTATGGTGCTGATGGGACCGGTATTCTGGCACTGTCTCCGATGCCGATTTCGTCCTCGATACCACTTACCGGTGAGTTCTCAGCTTGGAAAAGAGGTACTTGTAGGGGGCGGCCCACGGAATCAGTCAAGAAGTCACATAAGTACGAGTATGGAAGCTCAGGTAATTAATGGTCCATGTTCTCCCTATTTGAATTGTTTTGGGGTGTTAAAATTTTGAACTTTGGTAAATTTTGACTTCTTTATTTTTTTTTTTTTACTGTTACATTTAAGATCATGATCTGTTCATAAGGTTGCTTCGTAGTTGGTCGGGATGAGGCATAGCTGTATGAAATTCTGTAACAAAGTTGTTAATAACAGTGTTGATCATGTGAAAATTCAGAGCCAGTCGCTAGTGGTTTGGTTTTGTGGTGTACGATTGACTACTTTGGATCGGATTGGAGTTCTGAAGTAGAATTTAAGAGGATCTGTTTGGGTTTGGAGTGTGGAAGGGGTCCCAAACAGATCTGGAATTTAATGGTAGTTGTAAGAAAAAAGGGTTCTGTTGGGGATTACCGTAAAACAAGGGAATGTTTCTCGTCTGGCTCGAATATTACAGTTCTTGCCTTTCTGAGGGAAGATAACATAGGTGAGAATGATTGAAGCTGCCAGGTTGTGCAATAGGTGAATTTCCGGAAAATTTGCTGAATGGAGGAGACTGGGTCAATTTGGGAACACAACTGTTTTCAGATATTTTCAGACTCTTTCACTGCTATTTAAAAATAATTTACTATTATTCATAAATTATTTCACTATTATTCAATAACTATTTCACTACTATTTACATATTTATCTTAGCATCCAAACCTAGCCTTATTCTTGGATAATTGTGATACATAAGGGCAACTTTAACTTTTTATGAAGTTTACCACCATTCTTCAAAGATTGGGTTGTAATTCAAATTGTAAACGATTAGTATAAATTTCTGGTCTAGTACTTACCGAATTGAATGTCAGTGCATTCTGTAATTAATTTTCTAAAAAGATTTAATTTAAAATACTAACTTAAATTTAAACGTAAATTGATTTGAAAGTCATAACCTATTGAAATAGAGACTGCTTTGTGTATAATGACCAGTTTACCCCAAAAAATCAATCAAACAATTTTATACTTCTTCTAAGATCAGGATATAACTAATGCACATTTTATCTGGATCAGACTCTTTATACAAGCTATCATAAAGGTCGCTCGTATGGGGTTAAAAAATCATTGACAAATGATGGTAAAAGTCAAAATCTTGTTCATTCACAACATATTGAAGTACCAACCATAGGCTATAGCCATCTGGATGATTAGGAAAGAAAGTACAAAGTATACTTCACATTGGATCTTGACCAATTCAAGTTGAGCACTCACAAAAGTTCCTGGTCGGCTTTGTATTAAATCTGTTTTTTTCCCATTTTTTTCTAATTTTTTTTTTGTTCTAAGCTTATTTTTAGTTGGTCTTCTCATTTGTTACTGCAGCATTTTCTTCTTGCTTACCTTATATCTTCATACACTGTTCCATTCATTAGACCTCTTATATTGTGACCCTATCATTTTGCCGGCTTCATCGATAAAATAACTTAACGAGAAATACATTTGTTTGTTAATCAAGTTGGAAATGAACATTGAAAAGCAATTTTGTCGGCATGCTATTTTGTAATTTTTGTTTATGTTTGAATAACAACCCCGTTTTTAGGAGCTACTAACCATGTTCTACGAGTAAAGTGAGTTCCATTTTGGTTTTATCGATTTTTTCATAAATTT
The DNA here is from genome assembly GCA_961763995.1 of Juglans cinerea. Classification (NCBI taxonomy): domain Eukaryota; kingdom Viridiplantae; phylum Streptophyta; class Magnoliopsida; order Fagales; family Juglandaceae; genus Juglans; species Juglans cinerea. The sequence goes on along the minus strand of CAUIVZ010000002.1, from coordinate 38,100,013 downwards.
GTATTGCAGGTGAGAGAATTGCATACTCCGTTGGTGCAAATTTTACTCCCCATGTGCTCACAGTTAATGCTGGCGAGGTATGTCCAAAATATGTGTGAAATGAAACCTGGTCAGCAAATTTCTAATATTCAATTATACATTTCAGTATCATAGTTTCTTTGGACTGTGTTTCTAGCCATTGTTTTGGGCTTGGGAAGTCTTTTTTCTTTTTCAACACATGAACCCAAGCAGAAAGCTGATTGCAAATCACTTTTTTGAAATATTTTTTATACGGTGACTTCATCAGTTCCTTTCCAAATATTTAGTATTTAGTTTATCTTGTACTTCTCTTCACTATGGTATTCCTTCTGGTTGTTACAGGATGTTACAATGAAGGTTATGTCCTTCTCTCAACAAGGATCCCGTGCCATATGCATTCTTTCTGCAAATGGTACAATTTCAAATGTTACACTTCGTCAACCTGCTTCTTCAGGGGGTACTTTAACATATGAGGTGTGTCCTATGCATAAAAGGTCGTCTTTTTTTTTATTAATGTGCATGAGCATCAAATTATTGAACATATAAGCCGACTGGGTATGACTGTCATACTGTTTGACACTCGAATCCAAACTGGATGTATCATTTGTGCGCCATGTGTAATTTATGTGCCACCAGATGCGTGTTCTTTGTACTGAAAAATACAAGAATATGGTGGCTCCTTTTCAGAGATGTATTTTTAGCATGCACTTATTTTCTCCCTAAAATTCCTAGAAGTTGGATACAAATTACACATTGTTGGGGGGCAAAAAACTAATCTCCACCTTCACCATTCTTTAATATTACTTTCTGCTGCTCATCAATGTTGAGTTTGAATAATATCTTTCAGAAAATGAACTTGTTGAGTGCCTTGAAGCTTTTCTTTTCGTCGGTTAGGATACAACTTTTTTTTAATGCATAATTTTCTATATAAGCATATGTTGACCTGACTAAACATGGAAGGTATTTATGTAATTATGTTCTATTTATATGATAATTGACAGCGATAACAAGAACAAGCATCACTTTGAGTAATTATTTATTTGAAAGGCTTGTATACTTCCCTTGCGCCTATGCTGCTGCTATCTCAACTATGCAATCTGAGTTCTTTGTCAATCTAAAGGTTGATGTACTCCCCTATGGAGCAATTATTGCTGATCCTTATGGGATGTGCTGTGGCGTATGGGGGGTGATTTTAACATTACTCGTTTTCCTAGTGAACGATCGGGGCATCATCGACACACTTTGGCCATGGCGGAATTCTCTGAGTTCATCTTTGATATGGATCTTATGGACCTCCCTTTGGTGGGTGGTGAGTATACTTGGTCTAATGGCCGTGCTTGGTCGAAATTGGATAGATTTCTTGTCTCGCCGTTATGGGAAGCCCACTATCCAGAAGTTAGTCAGAAAAGGTTAGCTAGAGTCAGCTCAGACCATTTTCCCATCCTCTTAGATTGTGGTGGCATTCAAGGGGGTCGCCGGTATTTCAAGTTTGAGAATATGTGGCTTAAGGTGAACGGGTTTGTAGAGATGGTGAGAACTTGGTGGACTTCGTACCAGTTTAGTGGCACTCCGAGTTTTATTCTTGCAGGCAAGATGAAGGCTCTAAAGCAAGACCTGAAGAAATGGAACTTGGAAGTTTTTGGTCACATTGACAATCAAAAGTCTATTTTGTTGGAGGAGTTGCAGGAGTTGGAGGGTAAGGAATTATTGGAAAGGGCCTCGGAGGAAGAGTTATTGAGAAAAGTGACGGTGGTGGCAGAGTTGGAAAGGGTTTTACTGTTAGAAGAGACTTCATGGCGTCAAAAATCCAGAGCCCTCTGGTTGAAAGAGGGTGATAGGTGTACGAAGTTTTTTCACAAAATGGCTAATTCTCATCGACGTAATAATGCGATTGAGTTGTTACATTCAGGTACACAGGTGCTATCTTCTTCGGCTGATCTAGAAAGTCACATTGCACATTATTATGAGACTCTGCTTACCGAACCAGTAACTTAGAGGCCGAAGCTTGATGACTTACCGTTTGAGGCAATTGATCCGTAGCTTGTGAGTGTATTGGAGAGACCTTTTGTGGAAGATGAGATTTTCAAGGTCATATCTGGTATGGCTAAGGACAAAGCGCCGGGTCCGGATGGTTTCTCAATGGGTTTCTTCCAAACTTGTTGGGATGTGGTGAAAGGTGATGTCTTGCGGGTGTTCAGTGAATTTCATGCTTATCAAAAGCTTGAAAAATCACTTAATGCGACTTTTATTGCACTCATTCCAAAGAAATATGGGGCGTCGAATATTGAGGATTTTCGCCCAATAAGTTTGATTAGCAGTGTCTATAAGATTATTTCAAAGGTCCTTGCTAATCGGCTTAGTCTAGTGCTGGAAAATATTATCTCCAAGCCCCAGAATGCTTTTATTCATGGGAGATATATACTTGACCGGTGTTCGTTGCAAATGAGTGTTTGGATGCTAGATTGAGGGAGGGAAGTCCAGGTATTCTTTGCAAGCTAGACATGGAGAAGGCTTATGACCATGTGAACTGAGATTTGCTTTTGTATTTATTGAAGAGGTGTGGTTTCGGAGATAGGTGGATTTCTTGGATGCGTTTTTGCATTTCAACGGCCCGGTTTTCAGTGCTAGTTAATGGCACTCCTGCAGGTTTTTTTTATAGTTTGAGGGGTTTGCGACAGGGTGATCCATTATTTCCCGTTCTTTTTGTCATAGTTATGGAGGCGTTGAGCAAGATGTTGCAGGCTACTGTTAGTGGGGGTTTTTTATCTGGTTTTCAGGTGGGAAATGGCTCTGGTAGCTCTTGTATCATTTCACATCTTCTTTTCGCAGACGACACTCTGTTGTTTTGTGAAGCGGATAGGAGTCAGGTCCAAACTTTGTGTGCATTATTACTTTGTTTTGAAACAGTATCAGGGCTTAAGGTGAACCTTGACAAGTCTGAGTTGGTTCCAGTGGATGTGGTCCCTAATATACGCAATCTAGCAAGTCTTCTGGGTTGCAGGGTGTCCTCGTTCCCAATGAAATATCTGGGCCTTCCGCTAGGTGCTACTTTCAAGAGTAGAGCTATATGGGATGGGGTGGTAGAAAAGATAGAGAAAAGGTTGGCTGGATGGAAAATGGTGTACCTTTCGAAAGGGGGTCGTCTCACTCTTATCAAGAGTACCCTTACAAACCTCCCCACTTATTTTTTATCCCTTTTTCCTATGCCTGCAGGGGTGGTGAATAAAATTGAGAAACTCTTCAAGGCATTTCTATGGGGAGGCTTAGGGGAGGAGAAGAAAGTTCATTTGGTTAATTGGAAGACAGTATGTTCTCCAATTGAGTATGGGGGGTTGGGTGTGTGTAATTTGAGAACTTTTAATAAAGTGTTGTTGGGAAAATGGCTTTGGAGATATCATATGGAAGAGGGTTTTTTGTGGAGGGAAATAATAGATGCTAAATATGGGGTTGATTGGGGTGGTTGGTGTTCTAAAGAAGTGAGAGGGGGGCATGGAGTGGGGCTATGGAAGTTTATAAGGAAGGGGTGGATTATTTTAGTAAATCATATTCGTTTTGTTGCAGGTGAGGGTAACCGAATCAGTTTTTGGCAGGATGTGTGGTGTGGAGATCATGCATTGGAAAGGGTGTTTCCAGCTTTATATCGTATTGCAGTTAACAAGGACGTTTCTGTGGCAGAAGTGCGATTATTTGCTCATGGTTCGCATCAGTGGAATATTCTGTTTAATAGAGATATTCATGATTGGGAATTATCTATGGTTTCAGATTTTTTCAGCTTGTTACATTCTTTAGGGTCTACTATGGCGCAACGAGACAGCTTGAAATGGAGGTTCCAGGATCATAAGAAATTCTCAGTAAAAGCGTATTATAAAATTCTGATTTCACAGGATCACACCTCATTCCCTTGGAGGAACATTTGGAGGTCTCGAGTGCCCTCTAGAGTTGCTTTCTTTGTTTGGAATGCTGCCCTTGGGAAGATCTTAACCACGGATAATTTGAGGAAGAGAGGATGCGTTGTACTGGATTGGTGTTACATGTGTAGAAAGAATGGAGAATCTGTAGATCATCTTTTACTACATTGTGACGTAGCAAGAGGGTTGTGGGATGAGATTTTTCGACGGGTCGGTGTGGCTTGGGTAATGCCTAGGAGAGTGGTGGAGCTGATGGGTTGTTGGAGGAAATTGCAGGGCAGTCATCAAGTGGCAGCAGTTTGGAGAATGATTCCGTTGTATATCATGTGGTGTATTTGGACAGAAAGGAATATGCGCTGCTTCGAAGACAAGGAACGAACAATGATGGAGCTGAAGAATTATTTTCTGCACACTTTATTGCTTTGGTTTTCAGCTATTGTATTAAATGGGGATGATATACATGAATTCCTATATTTAGTTTAACGCTCTTATAATGTATCTAGGTGTTCAACTGTATACTTCATGTGTACTAGGTATATGCCTATTTCATTCACATCAATAAAGTTTATATCTTACTTATCAAAAAAAATTATTGCTGATCCTTGTTTTACTCTTCAATATGGCTAACTTATTAGTAGCCTTATGTCCTAGTGGTTACGCTATTTATTCTTTTGAAGTTGAGGTTTAAATGTTCACATGTGATGGGGACAGGATTAGTGGGTTAAGAAGTTACAGAACAAAATGGTCCACAATAGCTGGCTTGGTGGTCGTAGTATCATTATCCTTTTCACACATCATCGCATTAACTATCAAGCTTTCTTGGTTGTTTTTACAGGGTCGTTTTGAGATACTTTCCTTGTCTGGATCATTTATGCCTACCGAGAATGGAGGAACAAAAAGCCGATCTGGTGGGATGAGTGTCTCTTTGGCTGGACCAGATGGTCGAGTGATGGGTGGAGGACTTGCTGGTCTCTTAGTGGCTGCTGGTCCTGTGCAGGTACAATCATTTGTTTTAGAAGAGAAATGAAGAAGAAAGGGACAGAAGATTAAAGGTCATTAAGCAGTTGTTGAAATTTTAACCTTCAAATGCTAATCGTGGTACTTTGATATGTTTAAAATGAGAATGTATTATAAGTTTTTCAAATATGAAATAAGTCACGTAGATGGGTAATAACGAGCTACCACTGTAGATAACACTGCGATCTTGCATAGTAATGCTCAGCGGATATGCCTATATGACACTGACACTACATAAATTCTTCATTCATTTGTGTGCATGCCTATACATACTAGTGGGCGTGTATAATATGTTTTCTTTTGTCATCCCCATTAACCATTTGAATAGTTGTATAATTATTCTTTACCAATTGAATGTATCAGGTTGTCGTGGGCAGTTTTCAACCAGGACACCAGCAAGAACAGAAGCCCAAGAAGCAGAGAATTGAACCTACATCAACTGTGATCTCTACCCCTCCCAATCCTCTCCGTGTTGAAGAAACAAAAGGAGTCTATGGGGGAGAAAAAGCCATTTTGAAATCTTTCACACCCTTGCATGGCGACAGTTCAGCTTGTCTTAACCCGATTCAGGGCTTTAGGAGCTTGGCCGCCGACATTAAGACCTCTATGCCTGAAGAAGAATCTAAAGGCGCCAGCCAAATGAAGTGCGAGGTTTCTTGTTGATCATGTTCACTCCTTGTGTGCGGGTTGTCTTGCCTGTTATCTGTAGACTCTACGAGGATTAGGCTCACCCAAATTTGTTTGACAGATATATAAACTTTATGGGCTATCTAATAAGGACAAACTAGGATTCAGTATGATGTTGGTTTTAACCCCCATAATTCTACCTTCTAATTAGACGTTAGGTAGGACTTCTAATATGATCGGGCTTGTATTGTGGAGCTCGTCATCATGTATTTTTCTAGTGTTGTGTTAATGACTGGTGTAGCATTTCAGATGTATCAAAACCTACCATGTCATTCTATTCTTCTGATTTAGTTCTCTGTATCTGAACGATTAAATTCAAGTAGATAATTTACCCTTCGGCGATAGAAGGTTCTCTTGCACAGCCCTTAGATAATCACATGCAAAACTAACTATTATATGGGATTTTTACGTTTCACTTTAGAAGGCACCTAAAAAAAACAACAATCACATCAATGCCATCCCAATTCAGAGCAAAATATATGAATATATAGACCTCCACATACATTAATAATATGGAATGAAATTGAGTTGGAAAGGGTTACCATGTACCTGTGGAATGACATTATGACAGCACCGCACGCCACATAAATTTAAAACTGCAGACAAACCCAACCCCCCAAACGAAAAATAATTAAAAAAACAAAAAGAAATTCTAACAAACGTGGGAAAACAAAAGAATAAAAAATGAGTTCAAATAGTCACTTTTGCATACTCCTTTGTATACTCCTTACACACTTAATTGATGTGATTGATCAAAATAGTTATTTTATATTAAAAAAAATCGACGTAGTCAATCACATTAGTGGAGTGCACAAAAAAGTACGTAAAAATAACTGCACATAGAGTTTTTGATAAAAAAAAAAAATAATTAGAAGAAAAGAGATGTCTCATAATAGAAATCCGTAGTAGACGATGTTGTATGAGTTTGGTCTACTTAACAAAAGATTTGGAACATCTAGAATAGGAGAGACACGTGAAGTGGATCTCACAATATTTATAGTTGTCCAGTAGTTTTTTTAGACAATATTAAATGATCAATAAATATTATGGACCGATTTCATAGTGTATCTCTCTCTCTCTCACTCTAAATCCGGTCAAAAACTTTAAGAAAAGTCTATTCATATATAATAATGTATACATGTATGTATATGGTTCGTGACTTGCTTGTTACATAATTAAAAACGCTCCGTCTAGGCTTGACGCCCAAAGTCCCTGAGCAAACCCACTTGACAACGTGACGTAGAGATCCTACTTCCTGCATGTTCCATCATATTATCAATTGAATTGGATATGATTGGTATCGCTTCGACATACATCGGTTGAGGTTTCATTTATTAGTTGTTGTTACTATTTTCTTTGTAAGTTGGTTTATTTCTTACCTTGTATAATTATATGGTGTGCATTTGCTGTTGCTGAAACTGTCTAAATCTCATCCAAATTAATATTAATGAAACACCTTAACAATTTTGCATGCATTTGGAAACATAAAGCTATTATTATAATAATGCATTGGTTGTTTTAGGAGAGTGTTCACCGAACTAACCCACGAGAGGATATAACCAAAGAAATATGGGAATCAGTGGAGGATACATAGGCGCTTTAATATCTAGAAAAATAAAAATAAAAAACGTAACTATAATATCACTGGGCAGAAAACAGCAAACTCCAATCCCAAAGATCAAGTTGATGATATCCAGGGGGTTTTATTGTATTGGACCAGGTCTCTCGCGTTGTAACTACTGACTCAGAGAGAAAAATGCAGGTGACCTAACCTCTTCACGCACAAAGATAGAGCAGTAGTTAGCATGAACTAATTCTCTTCAAGCACTAAAATGGTGCAGTTAGCATTTGTAGTTAGTAGATGACACTCCCATTATATATATAGAGAGAGAAAACAGGTGGAGAATATCTTCAGCTACAGAGTCCATTCCAAAATGGCAGAGAAAGAATTCACTGGAAACTCAAACAGGAAGCAGGCTAGGCAACCACCTTCAGTCCCATTTCTTTGGGAAGAAAGGCCAGGAATACCTAAAAAGGACTGGAAGCCAGGTGCTTCTTTGGTTATTCGGCCTGCTCCAAAACCTCCCGTCAAACTTGTTGTCTCGGTTCCCTTCTTGTGGGAGGAAAAGCCAGGAACGCCGCTGCCCTCCTTTTCACAGTCACCACCGCAAGAATCGGTGCCTCCAGCAAGGCTCAGCAGCCCTCCATTGCTGTTAGCTTATGCTTGCCACTACAATGACAATGATAGCAATTATTACAATAAAAGTGGGAATTATGGAGGCGAGGGAGATGAAGAAGGTTTTTTTGAATCATACATCGAAACATTCAGTTTTGAAACAGAAGGTTCGTGCAGCTCGGCTCCCTCTCTCCTAGCAAATTGCCTTGTACCTTTAACAGCAATTTCTACTGCTATTCCAGTGGAGAAAATATCAGCAGAGGAAGATAACCAGCTGGAAACCCCTTCCTCACCAGCTTCTGAAACAGACAGTAGTACAAGCAGCTATGTAACTGGCACTTCAAGCCTTGTAGGGGCTTCCTTCTTGGAACGCCTGTTTCCACTCTTTCCACCCAGTTCTGGCTTTCTCGAGAAGGTAGGAGAAAAGGATTGCAAGACTTCACTGGAACCAAAAAGTAAACACTGCGATCTTGAAAGCAATAGCAATGTCGTGGTAAGGAGCCCCCCTATGCTTGGAGAGCTTATAATGATGAGCCGAAGGAGGAGTTACCAGAGAAAGGCTATTCAAATGAGAAAGCAGAATCTATCAAAGGTAAAACTTGATCTCTTTCTTCAATTTTGCTTATCATTAATCTAGGCATTAGCCTACTATAGAACAACAATTGGTAAGTATGTTTAACCAAGAAAAAAATACAGCAAAATTTTACAAAAAAAGTAGTCAATTCCTTCCAACCCAAAAAGAGGAAAAGCAAATGTTATCTATCCCCTATTTGAACAAGGAATGCGAAAACAACTTTTACTCTTGCCTGAATGGAACTATGACAGGAATTGACAAAGAAAGGTGCTTTCGGATGCTTCATTTTCAAATCTGGCAGCAAGATGATCGAAGCACTGTATAGGAAGAGGAAGCGCTTGCCGATATTGAAACTGATATAGAAAACTTCTACCTACTTGTGGCCCAATATTTCTGCATTCAGTTCCTTCCCTTCAGTTTCTCTTCAACATCATTATAATTCTCATTTCTGGGACTTGACAGTGCAAAATAATTTACTAAATCTGCGATGTATTGAATTTTCAACTCTATGATATATGACTCAAAGACAGCTGAACTCATATTTCTGATAAACTTTTGTAAGGTGTCAATGTGAAAACTACTGAATTAGCTGAATTTCAACTTGAAGATTTGCAAGTTTCAGCAACTTTCTGGATCCGTTCTATAACTATAGGAATATCCTCTTCAGATAAAGAAGTAAAACAACATCGGAACCATCCCGGTTCTATGCAGTGACAAGCAGACCCCGGAGTTACATTGATCTTAGCAATATTCAACAGCTTTTCCCATAAATCAAGTTCCCCTTTCTCACTATAAGAGGGAATTAATCCACTCATATCAACCCAACAATATAAACCAGCACTACTCAGTGCACACTCGATTCCTAATTGTTTCAAACCTGCCACAAACAAATCATGCATTTCCCGTATCCTCTTTTTGTTGGTCTCAATATATGCCCGAGTGAATCTGGTATCTGAGAGCATTGAAGTTATCAGCCGCTGGGTTGGAGCAGAAATTGAAGAAAACCTTGTTAACCTTTTAGCAGCAACCAAAACACTATCATTAAAGGAATAGATCGCCCCAACTCTAAATCCGGGAAGAGAGAGATCTTTCGATAGACCATATACTATATGAATTCTAGTTTTGTCAATATCTTTTGAATCAAGAACTTCAGCCATGCTTACAAATTCCCCGGTTCCATGCATAGACCCCGCAAATATTTCATCAGCTATAATATGGATGTTCTTCTCTTGCGAAAAGTCTAAAAGACTGTCAAGTGTTTCCCGAGGTAGCAAATTGCCAACAGGATTCGCAGGATTAGAGATGAGAATCCCACGAACTTTTACTCCACGTTTTCTTGCCTGATTAAATGCTTGATCAAAAGCGCTGATACTTATAATGAAGTTGTCAGTTCTGCGACAGTGAACTGGTATTAGTTCCACTCCAGTGCGCCATCTCATATCCCTGTCAAAACTGTAGATCATTTCTTAATTAGCTTCCACAGTAGATTTGAGTATAGAAAATTCGGGGGGCAGGTTGGTTTCTTAATTGATAAAAAAATGGTTTTATCCATAGATATCAACTTTTAATGAATGTCATAGCATTACCCAGGATAATAAGGCGTGGGTACAAGAAATGCATTTCCTGGGTCTGCTAAGCAGAAGCATAGCATCTCAAGAGCAGGAGTTGCACCACAGGTCAACACCATCTGTGATGGGTCAAATGAGACTGCTCCTCCCATTACCTGAGACATGAAACCTGCCATTGCCTGAAAAGTACCAAAAGGATAATTCATATTAGAAGTCATAAATATAGAAATACCACGAACTAAATGTGATTTCTGATTACAAAATTGGCTGATCACTTTTGCAAAGTATTTACCAGAGTCATTAGGCTAGCCTTATATTTTTTCGCTCTTCGGTTATAGAAAATAATGAACATAAAAAAAAGGAAGTGACCTCCATTATTCATTTTATTTTTTTGGCAATTTCTGTTAAATCCAATAATCACAATTTTTTTTGTTTTTCTGCATGTGAACGATGCATACGAGATACAACATAATTATCTAAAAGAGAATACATACGATTAATTAAAAGTATATTAAACGTACCACGAGCTATCCTACAAAAGAAATTGGTTACTTCTCAATCGTTTTAAACAGCTACTAATCTTAGATTTAGGCAAGACACTAGCAATGATAACCAGTGTAATAAAATCTGCAAGTAAAAAAGAATATATTCAGTAGCATAAATTCAAGATGAACAGATTCAAGCAAATCAGTGAAATCACTCTGAAGAAAAGAAAAAAAAAAAACTAATAAAGGTGCAAACATTGTTTGACTAAATGTTGACTGTAAATTGTAAAGGGTTTACAGTCAGACATACAAACCTAATATCCTTTTTCTTTCAGTAAAAAATATTATTGACATTAATGAGCAAATGTGTAGCCTCAAGCACACAGAACGTGTACAAGGGAATAACACCCAGTCAAGTGCTAGAAATAGATACAGGGAACAAGTATAATAACAGATTTTTGCCTCATTGCTACAGGGGAAAAAAAATTCCAAAGATTATCGATGGTGGACACATAGACCTGCATCTGCTCATAACAGCTAAATGCTACCATCTTTAGACTAACCGTAACTGATTTGGCATCAGAATTAGATCTTCTATGAAACTAATTTACTACCACCTAATCAAAGATTTCCATAGAAGATAGCCCATGAAAAGTAGAAAAAACCCAGCTATAATTAAATTCTCATACCAATCATCACTTAACAGAGAACACTTGAATAGCTCGCACTCATTTACAACTGCAGTCAATATAGCATCAGTTGCTACGAATCCAAACAAGAAAAATCTTCCCTCTTCTTGTTTGAAATGAATAAAGGAATAAATTTTACCCCTTTTAACTCCATTAATCCATCGAACGGTTGGTACGCTACAATTCCACTAATACTCAAATAACCGCCGTCACTTCCAATTACTGAATCCTTCAAGTTCTCCGAAAGCCATTTCTCAATCAAGTCAAAACACAGCTACAAATTACAATCACCCAAAAAAAAAGAATAACGAAGTTAGTCCAAACCAAGCCACCAAAAGATAAAAGGAGAGAGAATTCAAAAATAAACAATTAAACGACCAAAACAAAAACTCACTCTGTTTTCCGACAACCCAAGTTGGATAATCCCATTGGGGTTATCGAACCTGTCATAAGCGTCCTCCGAAACCTTATCCAACCCGATATAATATGGCGAGTCGTTCGGTCTCGCAATCGAGCTCGCCCTAGACGAGACTGGGACGCGTCCTATGGACCCGCGGGACGATAAATTGGACCGCGAGGATGAGCGTGGGAGCTCAGTGAGGTTGGACGAAGACTGAGACGGCGATGTTGGGTTCGAGTCGGACCTGGGAGAACGGTGCCGCTTAACGTAGAGCTGGAAGAAGTAGAAGAGGGCGCAGGGGATGAGAGAGCCCAATATAAGACCTCCGCTACCTTGGACTACCCCCTGTAGAGGCACTACGAGGCGCATCGAGGTGGCTCCAGCGGGCCTTCGAGCCTGGGATTCGGGTTCATGGTCTTCTGGGCTACGGGGTCCGGTCATGAGTTTGGTGGGTGGGCCCGCCGAAATCGTCTCAGGCCTCGGATGGACCGTTGGAGTGGAAGGAAAGTTTGGTTGAGGAGATGAGGATGAGACAACGTTATAAGTTTATAACCGTCTTTTTATTCGAGCTGGTTTTGGCATTTGAGGCGGCAGAGTGCCATTTTGTTGATTAATTTGGACCTTTTTGTGTTGCTATTCATTTGCCTGAAAGTGATAAAGTTGTAATTAATTTACAATTATTTTCAGAATTTTATAATATCTTTTAATTTAAAATTTTAAATACATCAAAGCTAAAAGCAAAAGTCAAAATAGTTTTAAAAGTTAATATTTTATTAAATAATTATATAAAAGTTGTATAATAGTATTAATTTTATCATTTTCGAAACAACAATAGTAATTAGAGGAAAATGATAGGCATACAATATTTTTTTACAACTTTTTGTATAATTATGTTTTAAATTAAGGATATTTTTGTAAAATAACTTATAAAAATGACATCATTTTATATAAATGTCCTCATTTTAAAACATAATTATATAAAATATTATAAAAAGAATCATACATATATCATTACTCGTAATAATTTTACTAGGTTGTGTTTAGATGTTGAACTGAGTTGAGTTAAGTTGAGTTGAGATGATAAAATATTGTTAGAATATTTTTTTAATATTATTATTATTTTAAAATTTAAAAAAATTAAATTATTTATTATATTTTATGTTAATATTTAAAAAAATTATAATAATAAATTGAGAGATGTCTAGTAACGAAACGAAGCCTTAGCTTGCCTTCATGGGATGTGCGGAAGGAAGACTTGTCTCCCTGGGATTTGTGGAAGGAGACATCATGTTGCCTATTCTACATCTAGATTCAAAGTCTCTACTCTGTGCAGAGAAGTTAATGGGATTGCTTATTTTTATTATTTTTAAAGAACAACAGGTATTTCAAGGTACTAAGCATTCGTTTGGTTATATAAATAATATGAGATGGGAAAGTTATTAATAATAATGAGATAGTTTGTGAATAGTAATAAATTATTTGAGTTAAAATATTTTATGGAGTTTAAGAAAAAAGATAGAAAAATCAAATAAAAATATTATAATATTATTTTTATTTTGATATTAAAAAAGTTAAATTGTCTTTTATGTTTTGTCTGAAAATTTGAAAAAAATTGTAATGATTAGATATAAAAGTTAAAAATTTGAAAATTTGAAATTGAAAATTATTTGTGTTAATGGTGTTAAAATGTTAAGATAAAATAAGATGAGTTGAGATTATATATAAAACCGAAGGGCCTAACTGAAACATAACACAATTATGAAGGAGGATTTGTTTTTTAGCATATTCTGTTTTGGGTTGCTTGTATATAGATTGGTTTTTTAGTCTTGTATATGTTGTATATATTGTAGATGTACTATTATCACAAAAATATTTCACAAAAGTAAACTTATAAATTAGCGTGGTTTGATGTGATATGTTAATCTACTTTATAATAACAGTAATTTTACGATCTTATGTGCTATATCAAAGTCAAACTATGTCACTTTATAGATTTATTTTTGTGAGACATTTTTTTGTGGCCAAAGTTCTAAGCGAAAACTCGAATAACATATGAGTCATACTCACAAAAGATCAAAACCTCTCCCTCTCAAGCAACACTAGATCCCACACACTACTTACATACATTACTCATTAGTTATTACATATTGTGTTTGATGTTTGAACTTCTTTAGGGACAGCAGTAATTTTGTTGCACAATGTTGTAATGACTTTGTGGTTGTAATAATTGTTTTTGTTTAGATTGTTAATCTTATAAGTTTGATTTTGGATTTTTTACTCAAAGCTTGTTGTAATCATGGTATTTTCTGTCATAAACGATAGTGTATGAATATAATTAGAGTGGAGAGGATATAAAATCCCGGTTGGGCCCGATTGTGAGGAAAATTTGTGTCCCTCTAGGTAGGGTTGAGCATCGATAATGTCGGAGTTGGAGTGCCCTACCTCCGACTCTGATTCGCATAGCTTCCGATCCGACTCCGACTTGTTGGAGAGGCGTCAAATTTGGACTTTTTTATTGGACTTTTTTTTATCCCATTTGAATTTTCAATTTGACAATCTTGGACTCTTACTAATCAGATTTATGCTTCCAGATTTCAGTTTTTTTTTAAAATATTTTTTCAATTTCAATTTTATTAAAATATAATTAAAATTGAAAAAATAAATCATTGTACAAATTATTGTTATTATACATGTTATTATATGTTAATGTTTATACATTAGTATTACATGTTATTATACATTGATTATTACATATTACTAGTACATGTTATTATACTTTAGTTATTATATATTAATATTACATCTTATTATAAATTTATATATTCGTGTTTATACATAATACATTAGTATTAAAAGTTATTATACATTAGTTATGATATAATTAGTATTGCATGTTATTATACATTAGTGTTACATGATAGTAATAGTTAATAGTATGGTGTTTACATATACTAAACTATTATTAATGAATTTAGTCTATTTATATTATATTATAAACATATTATTTTATAATAATTTGATCATACTAGTATATTATTGAATTTAGTTAACTATATAAGTTATAGTTATATAAAATATATATGATTAATATATAAAAAATACATATATTTTTATAAAATATGTACAATGTCGGAATCGAAGTTGGAGTCAGACAATCGGAGTCGGAGTCGGAGTCGGTACATCGCCACCTCCGACCCTAACTTTTTTAGTTAAAAAAACTTCGACTTATCGTAGTTGGAATCGGATTTTCAAATTTTTGCTCAGGCTTACCTCTCGAGCTGGCCCGAATCTATACTAAGAACTCTTCACACATCTGCCCGAGCTAAGGTGGCCCAGTCCCCTCATCTACCCTTTATGTACCACCCATGGGTTGCACAAAGGGTAAGGGGGCCCAAGGCCTCGGCAGGAAAAAGCCCAAAGCCTGGGCAATAAGGAAGCAAATATAGGATGACGGGACGCCAACATTTATGACACCACCTTGCACACACGCGTAATGATAGGGTCACGGACTCACAACGTCAAAAGCCTAACACACACACGAGCAGAGACCACAGTAAGGCAACTTGTCCCCAATAGTGTGCGTGACACAACCCCCTATCACTGACAAGGGCCTGCAGGAAGTGGTCGTGCCCACATACCTGCTGCGAGGATGTGACCAAAAAAGGCAATGCCTTGTCAAAGGCGACAGTGCAACGTCCTATACAAAAGACAGGCACCTCTGGCATGAGATACATGGGAACCACCTCGACTGGCAGTATAAAAGTCAAACACCAGGTCCAAATAATGATCATGCTTTCTTATTTACTAAAATTCTCTCTAAGGAAGAAAACACTGACTTAAGCATCAAAAGTTATCCATAACCCCAAGCCTCCACCTTAAAAAAAATGTACAAATAGATCAAATGTTGGACAAAATGGGAAAACATAAACACACAGATGCTCAAAATGATATATGGTCCAATTAGCTTGTAAAAGGTTAGAGACAGAAAAGAAAACGAAGCTATATTTTGTGTCAGTGGTTTGTGTTTCATTTTACTCGAAGTACTGTATAAATTAGTATCACACAACGAATGATTCTGCATATCTGTCGGGATTATTGTTGAGTCAAAAAAGGATACAGTTTATGTGAGCTGCAATTGCCAATTTCAGTTATTTGTGTTGATATTATTTCTTAAATTAGTTTGTTCGTGTGCATTGGATGGTGAGAATTTCGATTGTTTTACAGATTTTAATATTGACTAATATTACGTACAGTTGTAGAGTGCGTAGATGCCGCGCAGTCATTTTTTACTGTTTTGAAAAATAATAGGGTTTAATATTAAAAAATTAATTTTTTTCATGCGAATCTCATATTTATTTATTTATTTTTAAAAGATTGCACGACATTTATGTATATCACGATTATAAATAATATTACTTAAATTCTTAATTTAATTATTCATTTGATAAATACTACAGCAGAAAAATTATAATAAAATAAAATTTATAAATTGATATATATTGTATGATATTGAGTTCTACTTTCGTAAAATGGCTTCGTGGTCAATACATTTTTTAAGTTCAACGACAGGTAAAAAGTTCGGACCCCACCGGTTAAAAAATTCGGGATTTCCTGAAATTTTGGCGCTATAAAATGCCCGCTCCGTCGTCCTCAGCACCTCTTCCATTCACTTCCATCAGTTCATGGCTCCTTAACAGTTAACACCGTCCCAAATTCTCGCTGCCGGTTCCGACGCCAATTTCTCAACGAAAAATTTAGGTTTTACCCAATTAGAACGTTCCTCATTTTAACTCTCTCTCTCTCTCTCTGTATATATAATTTTTCCCGGAATTAAAGGCTCAGGCAAAGAGATTTGTCGCAAAAGTTATTGGGATAGTAAAGTTTTGATGGAGGTTTGAAGGGAATGAGCGGTGCTTTCTCTCTCGTTCTCCGAGAAAGAGAGAGAAAGCGTGGGAAAATCTTTAAATCAATGTTGTTGGTTTGGTTCGTTATCGCGAAGCAGTAAAACCAGAGCTTTCTTTCTCATTTTCCGTGGGATTTCCGAGAAAAGGAGTAAGACATAAAAAGGGGAGAAAGAAAATCTGTAAAGAAAAATTTGAGAATTGAGAGAAACTATACGATATCTATGGCGTTCCTTGCCTTGGCTTCTTTGCCTGATACGTGGTTGTGAGAGTGAAATTGAAGCGAATGCGATACAGAAATGAACGAAGATATGGAGGAGATTGTTATGGAACCGTTCGTGGCTGAAGAAATTGATCTCGATTACGAGTTCGATGCGGCTACGTTCTATGATTTCACCCGGGCGGAGACTGATCTCGAGGCTATAAAAGCCGAGCGCTGGTTCGAATCCGCACAGAGTTATCCGCCTTCGCGTAAGCAAGCACCCACAACATGTTGGCTGTTTAAGAAAAATTTGGTTTATGGATGGTTATACTCCGTATACGTCATTCGGTGGAATTATTATATTTCGTATAAATTGATAACGATTTTCTATTTGGAACATTGAATGCATATTTGTAGAACTAGTTAACATTTTACGACATGTCATGTTGTGGTATCTGAATATCTTATATGATATACCTCGATTATTTTTTAAATGTTTTATCGTTTAATTTCTAGCTCTCATCGTCAAGTTGAAAAAGTGGGGGAAAGACCTTCCTGTAGAAAGTAGAAACACCGAAACGAGGAACTCCAGTGGCAATGGCTTTAACAAAGGTATACTTGATAGAATTCTTTAACTTTGTTTTTTCATGTACTTAATTATACCATTAGATCAAGTAAATCGATATGTTTTTCTTTTTTTTTTTGGATAAATAAAGTAATGGTGGTACAAGTATTATTCGATCATTCTCATGTTTAACATGGTTTTGAAATTCTGGGCAACAGTGACGAGATGAACATACCTGCAGAAAGATGCAAAGAATCGTGATGTTTTAAGTTTTTTTGTCAAATGCTAGTACTAAGTTAAATTCAAAACAGAGTGAGTTGGTGCACAATATACAAATTGGACTGTTTGGTATTGTATCCAATTCGGTGGTTATTTCCATCCGAGAACTGCTACAGACACAAAAAGATTACATAAAGTAAACCCACAAACTGATGTGACTTTATAGAATCCGTTAGATCTACTTTATAATAAAAGTAACTTTACAATCTGATGTTCCACATCAAGTCACATTAGTTTGTAAGTTTATTTTTGTATAATCATTTTGTGGCTAATATATTTTCCTTTCCATCTTCCAACTCCCTTTGAATTGCTTATAATCTGAAAATGTCTTATAAATAAATTATATTGACCAAAAATACCAATGGAAGTGTTGTGATATCAAGTGATAATAATAACTAATGGAGATTGTGTGATATTGAGCCTCTTTTTGATACGAAGTTTCATTTTTGAACAAGTAAATAAGAGTTGACCAGATAAATATTCCATGTTCTACGTTCATTTTTGGTGTTAACTAGCTTTTAATGTTTCTTACAATCGTTCTTTATGTTTCTTCTTGTTGTGTATCCAAATACTAATTCATGTATCGTTAGGATTTCTTTTTTATAAGCAGATGGCTGAAGCAGGTCCAAAAGCCAAAACAAAGTCCCCAGTCAAGTCAACATTATCGAGGAGTTCTACCTTAATGAAACCAACAGCAAGTCACTTGGCCAAGCAGAAGAAACCTCGAGTTCATTCTGCCCGATTTTTGAGGTGATAGAACGTTAGTTATTTCACAGGTACCTTTTTTATTGGTGACACTGGCCAGTCTATAACTAATCTCCACTTTTCTTTTTCACAGTAGTTGGTGTTCCCCCAATTGGGTCTCACCAAAGATCGGTAAATGAGACCGTGTATATTCAATTGGAAAACTCTTTCTTTCAGGCGTTTTTGCACACCGAAGCTGACATGGAATGTGATTTAATGAAACGGTTCTTCGTTTTCGTTTTACTTTCAGTGAATGAGTTTTGGGCGGGATGGGAATTTAAATGAAAGAGGGCGGTACGTTAGCTTATGTTAACTAATCTAGCAGGCTTTCACTTCAGACAAACCATGATGGCTGGTTGAATCATTAACCTGCCAAAGAGTGCAGGGGAGGAGGAGCATTGCTTTGCAAGTTAAATGGTGTCTTACGGAGTTCTCTAAATTTATTGAAAGTATTTCCATGTAATATGGGAGTTGTACAGGGAAGACAAAACTTAAAAAAATATTGTTTGTCTCACTTTTAATTCGTACTTAGAATTGTCAATATTTTATTCAACGCGTTTTGGAATTTTTATCAAACATCTGGAGTGCATTTAAGCTTTATATGTGTATTTCCATGGAAAAGGACACACACCACCTCCTCCTCGAATTATTATCAAGATTGACAGAAGTTCTTCACAGAACTCACAAGTAGTCTATTATGAATTTATTAGATAAAACTCATCCTTAAAAACCGGTTTACAAAGGAATGATGTCTAGGGGCTTAAAAATTACTAATTAATCTCATACTTAATCGATGTGGAATTGTAACAACCACCACTCTCCGCAGCCGACGTCCACAATGGTCTTGACGCTCACATGGGCTCGCTGTGCACTAGGTCTTTCCTTGCCTAGGACAAACACTGCCATGCCGGCATCACTCTCCGTGCCACACAATTGCAACCATGTGAACATAGACTACATACGTGTAGTGGCTTTGATATCATTTGTTATGAATCCACTAGGTAAAACTCACCCTTGAAAATCGGCTTACAAGATAATGGTACTTAGGGGCTTATAAACCATCAACTAATCTCATACTTAGCCGATGTGGGATCGTAACATAGTCGACTATGCTAAGGAACACTGAGTGATAGAGATAAAAGGAGTAGACACCAATAAAGATGAGGAAAATGAACATAAGCCAAACCGCTTTAATCAAAGAAAGAAAACACGAGACGTTACCCTTGGCAGATTGTAGTTTTTCTAGAAGATGACGACAAAGATTTGACAACAAAGATTGTGGTCCCCAGCAATTAGGAGGTGGGTCACGTGCAGAGGAGAATGGCCAAGCTGCAGCATAGAGAGGAACGAGAGAGCACCACCAGCGAATCTTGGGGTGCTAATATGGGATTTGGGAGAGGGGAGACAGATGAATGGGATTTGGGTCTTCTTCTTCTATTCGTGTTTTCTTTCCTTTTTTCCTCTCTTTTTTTTTTTTTTTTTTTTTTTAAATAGCTCTAACAGCAGCAGTTCTACGTGAGCTTTGTCCACCAACTCGTATGTACCTAGACAAACTGTGGAAACTGGTTACTTGCGAAAGGTGCATTAAAGTTTGTTAATAAACTGTTCCGATGCCTTTGATCTGTTTTTAATCGTTCTCTTCATGACTTTTGGTGAATTTGTGTTTTTAAACATCCTCCAAACTGACGGTTCATTCTTATGTAGATGCCCTTTCTTTAGGCTAGACGATAGTTACAAACATTGATACTACTTAAACACCTTATGACGAGTGATGTTTGGAAAAAGTTTACATCTCATCTCATCTCATTTTATTTTTAAAATATCATTCAAATACAAACACTTTCAAACTAATCATTACAACTTTCTCAAACTTTTCAAATCTCAAAATAAAAATTATATTTTATTAAAAAAAAAATTTGTTCTAGTTTTTCTCTATTTTTCTAAAACCCATTAAATATTTAACTTAAACTATTTTATTACTATTTACAAATCATCTTATTACTATTTATAAAATTCTCATCTTATCTTCCACGATCCGACACTTCAAATTTGGTTTGAGTTTGAAAGATATTTCCGTCATTTACATAGACGCATGTCATTTTCAAAGGATCATGCTACAACCCTCACTGGGGGCTCTCGCTGGACTTAATATGTACTTTTCTATGTGTATTTTTTTAATTTATTTTTTATATAAATTTTTTTTATACTTTTAAATATTTTTAAAAAATAAATTAAATTTAAAATATCATTAAAAAACACTTAATCAAAAATTAAAAAAAATATTAAAAAATACTTCCTTAATCACGAAGTAGAATAAAAATATTAGATTAAAAAAATATTTTTTAATAATATTTTATTTTTTATTTTATTTTTTAAAATTATTTAAAATTATTTATAAAAAAAAACCTAAAAAAAACACATATAAAAAAACACTAGAGCCCAACGGGAGCCCAGCGGGGCATCCGGCATTTTCCATTTTCAAAACCAAGAATTTATGATCTGTTGCAAGATATTGTACTGCTTAAAATACCTTTTTTTCTGGTGACGTACGATTGCAGTATCATTGTGCTACTTGGCGGTTGTTAGGGAATAGGGTTTCATCTCGTCTCAATATCAGAATTTGGAGGTATCTGGATTTTTTGCACAATAGGAAAGTGATCTGGAGCGTCATTGCAGGTTGGACACACACATTTGACGTTATGCCTGTGCATACAAGACCTCTTAAGTCCTTACTCGTTGAGAACCTGATCTGGCAACAGCTTGTAGGGCACAAAGACATGGTAGTAGGTAGTCATTTTACTGAGAATATGATGATCTACCTACTTACATAAATTGGCTAAATGACAACGACCCATATGGGATTTGTCATCTAGTTTGTAGTTTAGTTATCAGAGGTTGGCAGAATAATGAATTGGACAGGTTCATTGACAATAGAGCAGTAATATATAATTCCTGCAAACCCGTCTCAGAAAAGAGGAAAATCTTTACAGTAGAAGCTAAATCTTGTGGAAGTCTGAATGTTAAGGCATTAACAACTAGTTGGTTGGAGTAGAGGAAATAAGACAAAACTATACTGGAGCATAGACATGTTGTCAGCATGAATTCGAACAAAATACACATTACAAATTGAGGATTACTTGTACCGTAATGTTGGCAGGATTCAACCGTCCAAAATTGTATCATCAGATGTTCACGAGCAAAATATAGTCAGTAATATATGTCCCAGAACCAAGTCACTAGAGCCAGATATTCATCATCTTTTAGGGAAGGAACAAAAACTGGGACTTTGCCTATCTTCCATAGTCTTGTTTTTTTTTTTTTTTTTTGTCTTGTCGGAGGCCAAGGACTGAAATTGGGAACTTCAAAGGGTATTCTTAGATATGACCTCACCAAACCGAACAAACCACTGAGCATCAGAAGAATTATTCTCCTGCTGAAACTGCAGCGGCTGCACATTTGGTTGCTGTTGTCCTTTGTCGATCACAAATTGAGCATAGTCAACTGTCTTTGGTGGTTTAAAACCAGGTTTTCCGGGAGGTGCTGGAATCAGGGAGACCAAAACCCTAGAGACCTCATGCATGGTTGGCCTCTCAGAAGGGTTCCGCTTTGTGCACAGCAGAGCAAGTTGGAAGGTCTTCCTGACATGGGCTAAATCCATGCAAGTCACAGAAACCTCAGGATCAACAGCCTCCATGACTGTATTATCATCTGCCTTGGACAATATCTGAAGAAAATAACAATAATGAGAAAAGGGAGAAAAAAAACAACTATAATCCGCTGCATTTTATATCTGGCTCCTGTTGATTTTGTATGGTATTGGGATCCCAACCACGCACAGAAGTGAAAAATATTGAATCCATCTTCATTTCAGTTTTAACCAGATGCCCCATACTTCCCAACACTTGGTCAGACAGTCCCAATATTCAAAGAAGAAATCATCCTATCAATTAGCCAAAGCAAAATGGCCATACATGCCAAATTGGCCGATCAAAACTAATCACGTCACACTGCAGTGTGCAAAATCAACCAAGTTTGACCTGGATCTTGAACTTCATTTATTGCCAATTTAGGATGACATCACTTTCAACAATTCATACAGAAACAACTTTGTGATCGAGAAACATACCAGTTGATGCAAGTTTGACTCATTGTCCACTGCCTTCTTTCCCGTCAGTAGCTCCAGAAGAACAATGCCAAAGCTATAAACATCCGATTTTTCATTGAGCCGGGATGTTCGAGCATACTCTGGGTCAATGTAGCCAATTGTTCCAAGAACATAAGTGGATGCATGAGTTTTTGAAGCTGAGATGCATTTGGCAATCCCAAAATCAGAGAGATGAGCCTCAAAATTCTCATCCAGCAGGATATTTGATGACTTAACATCCCTGTGTATAATTCGGGGGTTGCAATCATGGTGAAGATAAGAAAGTCCCTGAGCAGCCCCAACTGCTATTCTTAGTCGTGTCTCCCAATCAAGTTTTACCTTCTCTGAAGGTCCTGTAATACATGCCACGTCAAAACAGTAGGCAATATCCAAGAAAAATCTACACTATATACACTTGATTCATAGTCCTAAAAAGCAGTACATCTCTCTTCCAGAGTTGAAAAGTTTTCCTGTATTCCAGAAGTTAAAGAAAGATGACAGCATAGCTTTTTATTCATAACTTCTCATACCAGAAATGAATCATAAAACTCATCAAATTCACGAAAATCAACAAGTAATAAAAACAGTATAGGCAAGCTAACCATGAAGAAGATCCCACAGAGAACCATTGTCCATGTAATCATAGAAGAGAAGGTTTCCGTAGAGAGAGAGAGCGTATCCATGCAAGCTGACAAGGTTCCTATGTCGAATGCTACCAATTGTTTCCAGTTCGGTCTCAAATTCTTGCAAATTGTTTGGATATTGGTTGTAAAGTCGCTTAATTGCAATCGGCCGGGAATTCTTCAAGACGCATTTGTATACTGTGCTAGAAGCACCATACCCTATAATATACTTCTCATCCAGATTCTCAGTGACTCTCATTATATCATCAAAGGTGTGAATAGCCATATCCATATGAAGAATTACAAACGTGGCGGAACCTAGAAATAAAAGAAATGCACCTCAGGACCTGAGGTTAAAAAGATTGGAATATTTTGCAAGTACATTGGTCAAAGTTTGGATACCTTGTCCATTCCCTTTAGATCTCTTTGTCAATTGCTTTGGTTGGTTCGATTTGTAGATAGCAACTATTACCACAGACAAGAGGGTGATGAAACCAAACGACATACAAATAACTGCAGCTTTAGAGAAAAGCGCTGGAAGAGAGAGAATGAGATATATTAGGATGAAATTAAAGAACAATTTTATTTGAAAGCCTTTACACCGCATACCATCCACTTGACATAATTATATTTGTAAAGATAATTCTAAAATCTGAATCTTACAAATCAAATTATTCAATGTGGATAGTGCGTAGTGTAAAAACCTTCCAATAGCACTACTCCTCAGATATAGAGGAAGTTCCAAGCCCTCAAAAAACATGAACTCAAGCCTGTTGGCATAACAAATATTTTATTAATGGGAACTGAAAATGCACCCCGCCGATACATAATTGTATTAGTACCTCTGGATTTTGCCATATAAGGTCCACATATTGATCCCAACCAGTTGCCACACAACAACGGATTCCCTATGAAGCTGCTTTCAATGTACACGGAATCAGTAAAGGAGTCGTCATAAAAAATAAAAATAATCTTTTTGCCATACCTGTCTGGTGAAAAGCGTGAGAAGTTCCTCATAAGGGGTACAGTTCCCGATAAGTTATTGTAAGAGACATTGCTGAAATATTGAGGAATCAAATATTAAAGGATGCTTTAAACACTACATGAATGGAAATGGAAGAGGAATGTGGAATTCAACTTACAGAGTGGCAAGACTGAAACAATTCGTTAGTTCATCAGGAATTTTTCCATGTAATTTGTTGTTGTTAAGAATCCTAACGAAACATTTACGAAGGAAATGACTTTAGCCAAAAATGTGCCAGCTACAAAACCATCATCAAATTATGAAAGGGGTAGCAGATGTTACTTACAGAGAGAAGATATTCTGCAACTGACCAAACTCTGGAGGGATGCTACCAGAGAGATTATTCATCGACATGTCACTACAATTAAAGATAAGTTTCACACAATTAAAGATAAATATCGAAAGGTGATGTCTCCTATGATTACACCAACAAAAATTACTACATAAGCCTAAAACTCACATGATCAGTATACTTCTGAGGTTGCCAAATCCGGCTGGCAGAGACCCATCAAGATGATTGCCACTTAAATTTCTATATGCAAATATTGGTCATGAACATTACCACCAAATATCAAAGAAATTCAAAATATTGGATGCAGAAAAACTGAAATAAAATTGAGGAGGAAACTTTGATTGCAGACTCACAGGGTGAGAAGGTGTTCCAAGTCACCAATTGAAGCTGGAACAGGTCCAGAGAAATTATTGCAAGAGAGGTCACTGAAAAAGAGTAACACAGTCAGCCGCCTCTTGTGAGACGGATACTAACCCGAAAAAAAATTTTTGAAATGAAACTTACAGTGTATCAAGATTAATGATGTGTCCAAGCTCTAGAGGAATTCTGCCTTTGAAACTGTTAGCTGAAAGATTTCTGTAAGGTCCAGAAAGTTTTCTTTTATCAATAATGTACAGGAAAAACATGCAATAAAAATCATAAATGAAATACTTTCAAACCCAGTGAGTCAACGCTTACAGATAAGTCAAACTGTCCAGATTGCGCAAACCCAAAGGGATTGATCCATTTAAGCGATTACCATGCACATTGCTTCGGGGACGTGGGCAAAAATCACAAACGACCAGTCAATTGCAGACAAATTTAAAATTGAAACTAATGTCACAAGTCAAAAACATATAAAGAACCAAAGGAAAAAAAAAAACACCATCTTACAATTGATTCAATGCCACACAGAAGCTGATGTTGGGTGGAATTGGTCCTTCAAGCTCATTATTGGCAAGATTCCTGATGCATAGAATGAAACAGTGATTAACATATACCATTTTGAAAAAGAAGACAACATATAGAAACAAAATCTCACAATTCAAACAGCTGCTCCAGCTTCCCAAGTTCAGAAGGAATCTGCCCGACCAGTTTGTTGTCGTTCAACTGCCTGCAGACTTCTAGCTCAGTAAAATATATGAACTAATACATTTTTTTATCAGAAAAAAATATAATGTAAAACATAACACCCAAACTATTCATTCCATGCAAGATATCTCACAGGTAGCTAAGCTTTGACATGTTGCCAAGCTCTGGAGGTACTGGCCCAGTGAGCTTGTTGCCATGGAGATACCTGGAACAGCCAGAGTCAAACACAAATGATCCAACATAGTGTATGCAAACTCTCTTTTCAGGCAACATTAACTCACAGTTTGCCCGTGTATGATAAGTTGCCAAGTATTGGTGGGATTGGCCCAACAAGTTCATTCTCACTCAAATCCCTGTACGTGTAGGACAGAACAAGTAACTCGTAACAGTCATACCATAAGCACTAGAATATGGAAATGACAGCAGTAATGTGCATACGTACAGGACAGCAAGGGCCTGCATCAAACCAATCACCTCTGGGATCTGCCCCGTTAGCCTATTTCCTTGCAGAGACCTAAAAGAAGAGGTGTATAAAAGCTGTAACGCAGGTCTCAATGGCAACATAGACAAATATAACAAAATTTTCATAAATAGTAAACTCCTCAAATCTTCCTAACAATTTAAAGGGTGCCTAATGTGTTTAAACTGAGTAAAATGTTGATTTTGGGAGGAAACTAACAGAGTTGCCACTTGTAGGAATCCAATATTGTATGGAATCTCCCCGGTGATTTGATTGTAGGATATATCCCTGAAATCATTGATACAATCATGAAAGTTTCAACTATGAATACATATAAATACATGTGTAGATGATTAGAGAAGCATATCAAAAGTCACCAAAGGCTGTAAACATACAAGATTTCAAAACTTGTACAGTTCCCAATGCTCTCAGGTATTGTACCCGTCAGATTATTCCCTCTAACGTCACTGGATATAATATATGAGGATTTCAATCACATAAGAAACAAATGTAAACTTACGGAACAATTCCATGGGAATTCATAATTGCATGTATGATCTGTACTCACAAATACCACAGGCCTGTTAATTGACACACATCGGGGGAAAGTGTTCCAGTCAATGAATTTCCTCGTAACCCTCTGTAGAAACAATTTCAACCAAACGAATGAAAAGTTGGAAGTATGTATCTACAAAAGACTTGTTAGACAATTGTTAACCATGAGAGGAACATTCGACCTCATGAATGATTAGCTCAAAGCATCAAAACCCAGAAACAGTGCCCGTTTGACTGAGTAATAAACAGGTAGCACATATTTCTTTTATAAGTAAATAAAGGTAGCAGCATCTTTAGATGAATCCTGTGGAAATTACACCGGTACTTACAGGTATTGAAGCACCTCATTCCAATAAAGAAGTCTAGGTATCTCCCCTGTAATCTGGTTCCGTGCAAGATCACTAAAAAATAATATCACCAAGTAAGCTCACATCACTGATGATAAAAGCCATGATGAGAGACACCAGCACCATAGAAACGACCAGTTTTAAAGCCCACAATGCATATATATTTGCACATGTTAAGTCACGCGTACAGGAGAATCCAGGAGAAAAGAAAGCGTACAGAGTCTTGAGGTTCGGAATCTGGGTTAGTGTTGAAGGTATGGGGCCAGTCAACTGATTGTTCTTCAAATTCCTGTAGCCGGCAAATTGGAAAATTCTGAGTTAAAATGACCAAAAACAGGTTGACATAAAACATGACATGCTAAAAGAAAACGCAAATTCAAGACTTACAAAAGCTCAAGCTGCTTGAGCTTAGATATCGAAAAGGGAATGTCCCCAAACAGCAAATTATCAGACAAATCCCTACATTTAGAACAAAGTCGTTATATTAAAAAGAATACAACGCTCCAGAGGTCTTCACCCAAGAAGGGACAAAACAAGAAATCAAAGAAAATGGAAATTGTACAGATGCACAAGGGAAGCACAGTTGCCAATTTCATCCGGGATTTGACCAGTTAGCTTATTCCCCTGTAAGTCTCTGCCGTTTCAACAAAAAACAAAAGTAAATAAATGAACAAGCTAAATAATATTTTGTTCTGATAAATGAAGCAAAGCAAGTAAAAACAGAACAAACAATTGCGTACATGTATTGCAAGTTTCTTAAATCTCCAATTGCCGGTGAAATCTCTCCACCTAGGTTCAAGTTCGACAGATTCCTGGAACAATGTACCAGAAACCTTTAGAACCTAGCCAAAACCCATATAAATCCGGACGAAAAAAAAAAGAAGAAGAAATAGCTCTAAAAAGAAAATGAAAAAGATAACACAATAAAGGTGTTAGAGAGAGAAGCAATACAGAGTAAGCACAGAGAGGCTGGCATTGTAGCAAAAGACACCACGCCAGGAACAGAAATCTTGGTTGTGCACATCGTCCCAGTCAAGCAAAACGTTCACCACGTTGCTAAACGAGGCCTTGATCGACATTAACGCTTTCCCTACAAATATCGCCCACCATTTATATATTAGAGGAAGCTATTCGCCCAAAAACAGAGGAAGTTAGCTTTTAGCTTAAAAAAAACCTCTATGCAAGTTCCAGAATATAATAGTTGGAAAAACATAAGATGCAAGCGCATCTACTGATTATAATCATCAGTGTATACAGATTCACAAGTACTCCATAATAATATTATTTTATTCCGAAGCCCGCGAGCTGCTAGAAATAAAATTGCTATCCAGAAACAACTTTTAGAACTGGAAGAAAAGAAGCAGACTTTTCGCGTTGACAAAAGGACCTTTTAAAATTTGAAATTTCCCTTCATGGGCCATGTTTTGCTGCTGATGGAATGTGTATAAGCAAGACGAAGAACAAGAAAAGGTAGTTATAGACTTGAGTCAATATGAGTTGACAGTCGTCTAGGAAAACTGCAGCTGAAGATCAAAATACATTATTATTTTTATTATTTGTCGGAGAATATTGATTCGTGTTTTCTTCCTTCCATTTCTTCGTCCGTTTACGAAGCAACTAAACGGAACATCACACATTATTGGTTTCATGGCCATTAATTTCTTCCGGCAATAACAGCTTGCACATATAGTCCACGGAGTCCGGGGCTTATTGTAGATCCTTTGGACAACAAAATGAGCCTAAGCGATTGAAAAATATACAAAAAGAAAGAAAGACTAGAAATAAAGCAGAGCTCAAACACGGGGAGAGCACCTTCGTCGTTGAGTGGAGAAGCAATGGGACAGAGAAGAGCCAGAACGGTGATTATTAAACACAGAGAGAGCTCCTTGCTCCTCCACTGCAGGAATACCTCCACCTCCATGGTGGAATAATACAAGAACCCACACACAATGAACGCAAGGAGAGACGGCGAACGTCGGAAGAAATGAAATGTGGAGAAAGAGAGTGATAAGTTCAGACACACAAGATGTGAGCTCTGGTCTTCCTTTTGAGAGAGAGATAGAGAGAGAGAGCAGGCTTTTGGCGTGAACTGAAAGGATCAGAGAGAGAATGTTAATGTTAGAGAGAGATGGGGGATAGGACAGGAGCTAGAGAGAGAAAAAGCGAACTTGTGGTTTTAGAGAGAGAGAGAGCTATAAACGGCGGTGAAGAGACGTTAGTGACTGACTGAGAAAGAGAGTGAGAGAGGGAGACACTCGGCAGCGGCCGTCATTCGTACTCTCTCCGTTTCCCGAAGTTCTTCGACAGCTATTTGTTTAGTGATAATCCAACGCGCAGTGTCGCGGAGAGTGATACGTGGTCCCATCGGATGGCAATAGGTCTCTTGCTGTGTTGTTTGTTGCCCCCGATTTAACAAGTCTATGAAATATGAATACGCGCGGTTTAGGTAGCGCGTAAAGTTGTGGTACTTGTAGTATGCAGAGAACATAAGCGCGTGGTGTTGTACTGTAACAGGGACAGTGGAAGAGGAGCTGGATGAGTTCTTGTTTGTGGAACAGTGAAGAAGAAAAAAATGCTGTTTCCACTCTTTCAATTTTCGGATGCACCCACCGATTTGGTTGATGGGGGAAAAGAAAAATGCGAATTTACCCCAATCTTCATTAAAAAAGAAAATGATCACGTTGGATTTGGGGTTCTCTTTATGTTCGTTAGCCAATCCCTTCCATGCTCTTTTTTAAGTCAACGTATGCAATGGAAGAAAATTTATATTTTCACGTTTGTGTTTTTATATTCAGAAATGCAAAATGTCTCGAAATTGGGTCTCGTTCCGAATGTTTTTTTTTTATTATTTAGTGATTAAAAAAATATTTTTAATAATATTGTGAATTTTTTATTTTTTTTATAAATATTTATAATGATTAAAAAATACATAAAAAATAATATAATATAACACTATTTACCTTTTCAGTGGATTTTCGAGCTATATCTCTCGGGAGATGTAGCTCTACACTTTTATATTTAATAAAATATTTCTATAACATAATTTATATTTAAATTTTATAAATTAAATTATATCATATAGATATTTTATTATATCTGCTCTACATACCAATTTGAAGATAAAATAACTAATAGAAATCAGAATATAAGATATTTCAACAAATATTTTAATATAGTCATGACAGTTTAAGAAAATAAAATTGATAATAAATGGCAATGAGAGCATCGTCTTTATTGCTTTTGAGTAAGAGAGGTAGAAATAAGACATCACCAAAATAAGATATCACGTAAGAAAATTAAAAATCCAATTTATAAAAAAAATAAAAGAAAAAATAAGTGAATCTCCAAAATGTTATTGGGCTTTTTTTATTTTTGAGTTTTCTAAAGATCTAGATTTTTCGTAATTCTAAAGCTTGATTTGATTATACAGTTCAAACTATCGCATCTCTTGTAATTATTATAATTTTTTATGTTTTTACATAAAATATAATAAATAATTTAAATTTTTAAATCTTAAAATAAAAATATATAAAATATAATAAATAATTTAATTTTTTAAAATTATAAATTATATTATAATAATATTTTATTTAATTTTTAAGTTTTATCTCGCCTAATATAATCTCATTTATATGTAATCAAACCAGACCTAAAAACTGTTAGAAGAGGATAAATGCAAGCGGCATTTTAGGTGGGGAGTGAAGGTAGGACCTAGGAGGAGAAAAAAATAAAGGAGCTGCATATGCCATCCATAATGAGAGAACCTATAATAGAAACAACGATGCATAATTATGCAGAAGCTGGACCATTTATTTGTCAGCTCACCTCCATCATAACCAAACCATTTACCTATCCAGATTCCACTCTATTCCCCTACCTACCTACCTATTGCCCCCAAAAATTACAAAGGGCCTTGTACCAGATGGTGTGTCGGATAAGTAAAAAAATATGAGTAATGTAATACTCTATCCTTTCATCTTATTTTGATTATATTAAGTATTATGTGAAATATTCATCACCATTAGAAGATAAAGAAGCATGCAATAAATGATCATTTAATGGTGATAAATCTGTCACATCATACTTAGTGAGATGGTAGTATGGTGTATAGAATTTTCTAAAAAATATATATATTTATTCATAATCTTTACTACACACATAATTTTTTATCTTTAAAATTATATAATTTAATAAAAATAAATAAAAACAAGCATATATATATATATAATAAATAGAATGATAAAAGTAACAAAATTAAAAATAAAAAATAAAAATAAATCATTCGGTGCATTTCATCTGTCACCATTTTGATTTATTTAGTATTTTTCAATAATGAAAAATTAAGAGCTTAATTCGTTTAAAACTATATCTCTTAAAATAAGTTCATAAACTATTATATTTATTTTTATAAAAGTTTTATATGAATTAAACAATCATTTAAAACAAAATCTCAACTTTTTTTTTTTTGTTTTTTGATAAAAAAACAAAGTCTCAACTTGTGAGTGCTGCAATAAGGCATCACAAATTTACTAAATACTTATCTTTAAAACTAATTCAAGAAGGATGGGTTGGAAGTGCGGAAACAGTGTCTGCATGGAAGCGGCAGCAGCAGCAAAGCTATCGGCACTTTTGGCAACTGGACAGATTTTGGCTTCGTATAAAGCTGGCTCCTCCTGCTTTTGCTTAACTTCCTTCCCTTCTTCTTCTTGTTTCTTCCCCCCCTATTCAATGACTACTGCATCATAGCTTCTCTGATTTTCCTTTATTTTTCTTTTATTTTATTAATATCTATATATATATATATTGTCCAGGTGGCATTGCTTTGTCCTGGACTAACCCCTCCTCGTTACCGGGAGTCTGGGATTGTGGATACTTAGTAGTTATGCAGTCTAAATAAATGATATAAAATAAGATATTTGGTTAAAAGTTAAATCAAATATTATTATAATATAATTTTAATTTTATAATTTAAAAAAATTAAATTATTTATTATGTTTTATATTAAAATTTATAATAATTATATGAAATAAGATAAAATAGTTTAATTTTATATAACTAAATCAGCCTTTAAAATACATATCTATCTTTTGTATTATCGAGAATGTATCCTTGGCCGTTGGATAGTGTTCTGTTGGGGTTTCCAAAAATATAAATATTTTTTAATAAATTTATGCAAATAATTATAACTATATAAAACTCAATTATGTATTATGAAATATCTGGGCATTGTTTTTCTACTTTTAGATACGGAAATTATGCTCACTTTATCTGTTGCTTCTAAACACGGTTTGATAATGTGTGTTTATATTTTTTGGCACGACAACAAGCAAAAAAAAAAAAAAGTGAAATGATATTTATAATCGTGAGTGTATAAGCGTCGTGTAGTCGTTTTAAAAAAATAAATAAATATGAGACCTACATGAAAAGAAATTAATTTTTTAATAGTAAACCACACTCTTTTTTAAAATAACTGTACGACATTTACGTATTCCACAACTATATGTATCATTACTAAAAATAAAAACAAAATAATCATTGGAGGTTTGAAAGATAAATGTTGGATGAAGACATGGAGAATGGGAAATGCACAGTAATATTATTAATTAATGTCTAGTTGGCGACATTACCTATGATGAAGTTGACATTTTTATACATCTTTATAGCTTTCCATAATTTAAATTATATGAGAGTTCTATAGATATCTTTAATGGCAATGGACTATTTTCAAGCCATTGTTAGATAATCATTTTGGATTATTATGAGATTACCTCGATCGAGAGAGTGTCTTCTAAGACTAAAATTATCGTGTCTAATTATGGGTCTAGATGAGTTGAGCGTGTAGTCAGTGATTAAATTTCGTTCATTTAATTTTTATTCAAATTACGATTTAAGCTTGGGTTTTCATCTAGCTGTATTTTGCATTCATGAATAGTTTATTTAATATTCGAGTTTATTCATCAGTTATTTCACTTGGATACAATAGATTATTTATATTTTGTTAACTTTATCTACAAATTTTAACAAACAAACCCTGACTTGTTAACATCTTTATAAAATTTATGTATACATATATCAAGGAGTAGACTCAAAAATATTCAAGTAATATAGACAGGAACATGATTTCTTATAATTTCTTTAAATATTAACCGTGGCTTCAGCCCCAGTGCACGAAACCTGCACTAGACTCCTCGGCTAGCTCACGATCGAGGTCTCCTCTCCTACTAGAGGACCACCACTCCTAGGCCATGCACCGCGGCCAATGGTCTCCTCGTCGGCAGTACACCATGGGCAGGACTCATCGGCCAGAACACTCCATGGTCACGAACTCGTCGGCCACACCAACCACGGGCAAGACACCTCAGCCAAAGACCCTCCCGTCCATTGGATCGTCGTCCACCACGCTCGTCGACCAGCCAACAAGCTTTTCAGCCGCTGGCAGGTAACCAACTCCTATGCAATCTGCTCCTCAACCACGTACTCCTCGGATAGACACTCTCCTCGGCCATGCATGCTCCTCGGTCAAGATGCTCATCAACCATTGGGACTCCTTTGCTCAAACTCACATCCTTTGCTCGGACTCATCTACACGGTAGTAGAGAGAGAGAGAGAGGATAAATGAAAATGAGGAGCAAGGAAGAGAAGAAATGACAAAGGGCAATTTCGGTCAAGAAGCTGGCAAAAACCAGTCATAGCGGACTCCAGTTTGTCTCATTCAAAACTTATGTGGATTTTATTTTCACTAATATGATTGATCCCAGTAGCACGAAATATCCATCAACTACTTACCTCCTCGCGAGGCACCAAATGGATGAGTGTAATGCTTAAGGCTGCTTTATCCCTCTCGCGGAGAAGTGCGGGTCAGCCTTCGACTATCCGAAGATGGAATCTCTATCAACTACTTACCTTCCCGCGAGGCAAAGGGATAAGTGTAATGTCTAATACTGCTCTATCCCTCTCGTGGATGAATGTGGGTCAGCCTTCAGCTACCTAAAAACGGAATCTCCATCAACGAAATCTCCATTAGCAACTTACATCCCCACGAGACAAAGGGATTAGTGTAATGTCTAAAGCTGCTTTATCCCTCACGCAGAGGAGTGCGGGTCAGCCTTCGACTACTCGAATACGGAATCTCCATCAACAAAATATCCAGCAACGGAATCTCCATCAGCAACTTACCTCCTAGTGAGGCACAGGGATGGGTGTAATATCTAAGGCTGCTCTATGCCTCTTGCGGAGGAGTGCAGGTCAGCCTTCGGCTCCCCGAAGACGGAATCTTCATCAACGAAATCTCCAGCAATGGAATCTCCATCAACGAAATCTTCATCAACTACTTACCTCCCCGCAAGGCAAAAGGACGAGTGTAATGCTTAAGGCTGCTCTATCCCCTCGCAGGAGTGCGGGTCAGCCTTCGACTACTCAGACGGAATCTCCATTAATGGAATCTTCAGCAACAAAATCTCCATCAACTACTTACTTCCTCGCAAGGCAAAGAGATGAGTATAATGCCTAATGCTGCTCTATCCCTCTCGTAGAGGAGTGCATGTCAGCTTTCGGCTACTTGAAGACGGAATCTCCATCAACAGAATCTCCATCAACAGAATCTTTATCAACGAAATCTCCATCAGCAACTTACCTCTCCGCGAGGCAAATGGATGAGTGTAATGCCTAAGCAGAGGAGTGCGGGTCAGCTCTCGGCTACCTGAAGACGAAATCTCTATCAATGGAATCTCTAGCAACGAAATCTCCATCAGCTACTTGCCTCCCCGCGAGGCAAATGGATGAGTGTAATGTCTAAGACTGCTCTATTCATATTGCAGAGGAGTGCAGGTCAGCCTTTAGGAAGTTTCCCTCAACAGAATCTCCAGCAACAGAATCTCCATCAACTACTTACCTCTCTGTTAGGCAAACGGATGAGTGTAATGCCTAAGACTATTATATCCCTCCTGCGAAGGAGTGCAGGTCAGCCTTCAGTTAGCCGAATATGGAATCTCTATCAACGAAATCCCGACCCACAGAATCTCCTACGACGAAACACCATCTTCTGCAAATGAACGTTATCTCCTACAACGGAACGTCATCTCCGGTAACAGAATGTTAAATGGATAACGTCTCAGACCTTTATCGCACCCCAGTAAGACAACTCAGGTTCCCAAATTTTGCACTTGTAATTGGAAAATATTTGTACTAACAGTTTTGACTTTTGCAACATCTTCTACTTACATTCCCGTGAGGGTTAACATGTGAGTTTGCCCGTAAGGCAGCCTGGCTTGCCCTACAACGAAGTGTGAGTTTAGTCTTTCGACTGCCCGACATTACTTTCGAGACACCATCTCCACCAGCGAACGCTGAGTGTTTGCACTTGTGCCATAACCGCTACAAGCGGGTTACCTTCGGGAACGAGCATTTAGAGTTCACGTGCATCGGAGCTCCAAAACCACCTGAAGTGGACCCAGAGGTTCGACGAGCTCCCTAACTACTTCGCGCTGGTTTCAACAAATATACTCTAACATTAACTGCAATTCACATCAAAAAAAAAAGTTTACCAACATCATCGAAAACAAAAACGTCTGAAGAACATATGCCTTTCGACAAACTGAGGGCAAGTCCAGTCTTACAAACCGCTCGATCATTTTCACCATTTTTATAAAAAGTCAGCAAGCAATAAAGGTCAGGGACCACCCGACCTCCCAGGTGTCTGAATAGGCAGGCAAGTCACTTGACTACACGACCAACTTTCGTACATACTCTATGCGATCGAGCCCATCTCCCGCCATAGCCGAGCTACGTGCTTGCACTCCATGTGGTTGAACCTACTTTCCCGCTTATCTCGCCAAGACGTGTTCGCGCCCTACGTATCTTATGAGGTCAAGCCTATCTCCCGCCACAGCTGGTCGAGCCTACTTCTCGCTTATCTCGCCCTACATATTTTATTCGGTCGAGCCCACCTCCCGCCACAGCCAGGCTTCGCGCTCGCACTCCATGCGGTCAAGCTTACCTCCCGCTTATCTCGCCAAGATGTGCTCGCGCCCTACATATCTCTACGCGGTCAAGCCGCGCTTGTGAATATTTACTACTTAACGCGAGAGGAACGGATGACCAGGGCTAGCTCCCTGAATTTATTTCTCTACGGACGGAGGCGGATCAAGTCGATCACATATTTTACCTTTGAAGATTCTCAAGGTCTTCTTTGTAACAAATTGCTTTTAAGAATCGTGGGTAATCGTGATGAGGTAAAATACATCAGGCCTAAAATGGTTCTCAAGGTCTAGCCCATCAATGAGCCATCACTATAAGACAAATGAAGAGAGAGGAAAATGGGACAAATGATTGAGGGTGTTAGGAGGAATGAGGTGTTAAGAGAAAGTAGAAAAGGGAGATACGGTCAGACGCGCAAAGCAGACATCCCTCACCACTACTAAGCCGCACGCAGGAAGAGATATCAGATAAAAGAGGACGTCCAGACGACTGGAAGGGGTTCGACTTCTTCTTCAACCTCTAAACAGAGAGTTCTATGGAGAATATCTTCTCCAGCAAATAGATCTACAACTTCCTTTGTACAATGAGAAATGAGAGGTTATGAGAGATTGTAAACAAATATATTATAGTAGAATCTCTCCTCCCTAAAACCCCCTTGGATGTAGGCCTAGTATCAAAACACGTAAATCTGTGTGTCTATCTCTCTTTATTTTCTCTGTATTTAAATATTATTCACCGCCATATACATATATACGGATATCGTACAGCCGCACCGGATCACTACTAAGGTCTCTACATCTCACCAATCGAGGCCCAGCCTATCTCAGTGCATCTGAGAATAAATCTTTCTTGCCTTTCGAATTGTGTTGGTTTTAGACGTTAACACTTTGTATTAGCAGGAAAATTAGATTAATATTTAACAATTATTAATAGTTTTTCTTCCTCTTAGCTTTATTTTTTCTTTTTCTTTTTTAAGAAAAGAAAATTAATGCGGAAGACATGCAGCAACAGCCAACCACGCGAGACAGGATTCAGGACATGCAACCATCTTCATTAATTAAATGCCAATTATTAAAGTATTTTGCACGTGGCATAATCTGAGAACGCTTTCCCTAGCAGTAGACATGTAGCATCACAAAATGTGACTGTCGAGCAGGGTTACTGGTCCGGGCCTTATATACGTATATGGGTTCAGACAGAAGGCACAGCCAGCGACTACCCCGTCGGTAACTTCCGTCGGCAACTGTACCGCCGGCGTGACTACTGAAAGATGGGTCCCACGCTTTAAAACTCAGCTTTGAAAGGGGCCCACGACAGGATCATTTTAATATTGGAGTATTGGAAAAGCTTGGATTGATGTTGAGGGATGATAGTTGCGTCCTTTTCAGTGGGGGATTTTGGGAATTTTTAACTTTTTCGCATGGAAAGTGGTAATTACAAAATCATTTTTGAATTATTTAACTTATTTTTATTTTTATCATTACTCAATTTTCTTTTTATAAGAAAAAGGTGGTACCTATAATGATTGATGGAGATTCTGGTTACCATACTCACCCATTAACGCTTGCCACGTGGAATCAAACGTTTCAAGTACCAATGCAATTGGTTTTCGAAAAATATTTGTACATATTGAAATGAATGAGCTGCATATCCTCCCTACATGCATGCATGCATGCATGCAGATTAAAGAAAATAGAAAATAATACAAATTCACATCAAATATGTTAAAATATTATCATATTAACTTTACAACAACAGATTAATTATAAATATCTTTAATTTTTTATTTATTGAACCTATGTAAAGTAGCGGATCCAGTATACGTAGACTGTAGTCAAAGGAAGACTGTCTTTAAATGGTTGGGCAGGGGAGGGGCCCAGAGGAAATGCTATGGGAAAGAAGATGTGGGCCCGTAGATATGGTTGAGAAATTTAAGAAGGGGATTGATTATACCCCTCATAGGACCCGTGACGGCTATTCCACTATAATGTTTACGGTTGTCCCTTTTCCTTTTTCTTTTTATATAAATCTCAATAGAAAAATGTAGTTGAGGGTATAATGATAATATCACGCAATAATTTTAAAAAAATGAATAAATATTAAATTGATATAAAAAAAATTAATTTTTTAATAATAAAATTAATTAATTTTTAAATAATTACATTATATTTAAATACTGCATAATTGTAGGTAACATTATCCAATTCAAGAAATTATCAAACGCAAAATGACGTGAAACTATTTTGTTTTGTTGAGATTTAATAATACAATAATTATATGATTTTGTACACAATTTGTAATGAAATATATTTATTTAAGAGTGGTGTGAAAAGTGTTCAATTTTTTTTAACCAAATTAAATATTAAGTAAATTTAAACATGTAACGGAAGAGACGTACAAAATAGATATAAACGTAAAACATAAAACAATTCGATTTTAATGACTCCAAGTTTTTAGTCAATACAAACACATCTCACAATACATCACAACTACACATCAAAGATACTGGGTGGGACTTTCACACCTATAGTTATATCTAACGTTCTTTTTTTTTTTTTTTATTATTCTTAAATCATTGTTAGAGGGTCGTTTAGATACCAAAGTATTATCAGTTTGGACTTACACACCTATAGTTATAATTATTATAATTTTTTTGAACTCATAAATAAAATATATAAAATAATAAAATTTTTAAAATAAAAATAATATTAAAATACACTAATAATCACTTCTTTAATGATTAAAAACAGAAAAAAAAAATACGGTTAAATCTAGGGACAAAAACATGGGGCAAACTAACTTTTTCAAAAAAGAAATTCCGAAGGCATTTCGATAAAATTTGGAAGAAAAGAATCGAAAAAATAGTTCAAAAGATGGAGTGGAATATTAAAAAGACTTAGGTCTAATTTGTTTTTATAAATCATTTTATCTCATATAATCATCACAATTATTTCAAACTCTCAAATAAAATATAAAAAATAATTCAACTTTTTTAAATCTCAAAACAAAAATTATATTCTAATAATATTTTATTCAATACGATCCCATCTCATACTCATGACCAAACGAGGCTGAAGGTTCTTATGAAATACAAGATAAAAGGGTGGCTTCCGAATGAAAGAGATGTTCTGCCCAAAAGCTTGTTTGGAAGCTGGAAGCCGGTTAAGAGAACGGAATAAAGGTGTCCCATTTTTCACTTCCTTCCCATTTTCCCTCCCTAATAGCCTCCAACAAGTGTTTCATTCTAGAAGCAAGCATTTTCTCATTTCCCTACCAAGTGGCTCTCCCCTACATAAGAAAAAACGAGGGTAACTTTCTTCTGTAGTAGAGACGTAAGAATTAGAAGCAAAAAAGTTCCAATGCTCCAGGGTAACATTTGTGCATTACGTTATGAATGCTAGAGGAATAGGAGCCGGAGACAAGGTCCAGTTATCAGCAGGAGTACCAAAATACGAAGGAAAGTTAATAAAAAGGTTGCAAAGAAAAGGATGAGTTATAAATATCATGCACGGGGTGTTCTCAGCAAATGGTGTCATGCGCTTGAGACTGTTACTGCAGACGACAATCAAAATGAAAAGTTCACAGTCACAACCGAAATGTACGCCTCTTATATATTGTTGTGTCAATAACAATGAAAATGCTAAAAGTAAACTGTAAAGAAGTTCATCTGAACTTAGAGAACCATATCAATGGCAAAAAACAACTTCGAGGGAGGAAAGGAGTCGCAATGGAAACACATCATCCTTGCAGGCCTTTGATTGCTAGGATGATGGATCAGCGTTATGCCATCCCTTGGTGCATGGTGGAATGCCCATGAACTCATCAAATTCCTTTACATGAATGTCACAGCACTTCCACTGCAATAGGATATTTACCATAAGAGCATTTTTCAAAACTTGATGATCGAGAAGTTAGATATATTGACAAGACGACCTCAAAAAAATATCATCTTACCCCTCTCATACGGTCATGGAATACAGCAGGCCCAGGATGGTAACTGCATGCAGTCTCGCTATTATCCTTCTCCTTGAAAGTCATGCCACATCCCTGATTTTTGCATGTCTGGGGCTCATTTATATCAACTAGCTTCTTAGCTGGAACAGGAGAGCTCTGAGTATTTGAATTGCTCTTGCTAGGTGCGCCTGTGTCCAGATTTAAAGGTTTTGAATTCATCTGTCCAGCCATCGAACCTAGAGAAGACAAGACTTGCTTCAGCTTACAATGAAAATAAATTACTCATAAGAGAAGTGGGGAACCTAAGTAACAAAATCAACGGATATCTTTTCTTTGTCCATAAAAAACAAGAATCCAGAGCCTTTTAAAAAAGTAACCTACAGACTTGTATGGGATTGAATTCGTGACTGCACCATCCACCCCTTATTTACTGGGGGAGGGGGGAATATTCCATTGCCACAATACGGAACTTCATATAATAGCAATTTTAAAGCATTGTAATGCAGTGGACATTCATTAACATTGGACTCATTCTACAATGGACTTGGGTTCCGTAAATGAGTCTTCATTGTTTTCCATCGCAGTAATGCTAGTAGGTTTTGGACTGATTCTACATTGGTATTGGGAACTGATATCATTGCCATTTTTCATCTGAAATTATATCGAGTACTCCAACTTTATTGCATTGACAACATCAATGCTTCAAACTCCTACTGGCCAATGGTTTTATACCAAAATGTCTTTTCCTGCCCCCAAATACAAGGTCACAGCTTGATGCTGGATGAGTTCGTGACTAGCATTTACTTCTACAAAGTGTCTATACTACTACTTGCCTCATTTGTTTTCAAAAAACATCTCATCTCATCTCATCTCATATAATCATTACAACTTTCTCAACTTCCAATAAAAAAATAAAATAAACAATTCAACTTTTTAAAATCCCAAAACAAAAATAATATTAAAAAATATATTCTAACAATATTTTATTCAACTTTTTAACTTTAATCTCAACTCATCTCATCTGCAAAAACAAACGAGGCCTAAATGGACAGATGGTTAACTCCATACAGAATGCAGAACCGCCGATTTGAAGAATTTCATTTCCAAAAGAAACCCAAATAACTACCTACTAACTCACTAAACTAAAAGGATACAAATGAGATTACCATGATCGGAGCAAAAGAAACCCTGCCGGCACCTAGAGCAAGTCTCTTTAGAAGATGCACCTGCTGTTGAACTTGAAGAGGGAGCAGAAACTGGCTTCTTTGGGCTAGGAGCTGCCTTTGTCAACACAGGCTTCTCAGTTGTGTGCTTTCCTGTCTTACACCTTCATTAATAAAGAAAACTTTAACAAATACTGACAAATATAAAGAAAGTTAACTTTCCTAGACTTTTCAAGATAAAAGTACGTGCACTGATGGAATATAATGACAGCTTTAGTACTAGTATCCTGATACTTAGCAGAGGCATAAATCAATCAAGGCAATTTTTTCATGGGTGATAAAAATAAGCCAAGCCTCAGCATGTTTAGGAGCCTCTCCAACAGACGGCATGAAATTCAGATTAATTGATAAAAATTTACAACTTCTGTCCAATCTGACACCGTCTTGAACTTAGCAAAAAAAATATAATGATAATAAAATAAAAGAGAGAAGAGAAAACAGATAACATCATGAAAGTTTGATGTGCAAATATATATCCTAACCACAGCGCTGGTACGTGCCAGGTCATTACAGCTTGCCTCATGTCAAAGCTTTCTCTATCCTTATCATTCCATCAATGGATATTTGATTAGAGGAACATTCCCCGTGTGAAAGTTCCAAGGGAACTGGCATTCAGCTCCTCTCACTCTATAACTGCATGCTTAATTTGGACTCAGGCAATGCTTTAGATGACACATCATCATCTTAACGTCTCACTCAAAAGTTAATTCAATAAGCCAACAGATTTCACTACATGAAATTAAATCAGCAAAGAATAAATCCTTCTACTATAAGAATGATTAGATATCCCCTTTCCAACGTTGTCAACTGTGAAAAAAATACACAATTGCACTACTCTGGCAATTGCTGCACTAACCTAATTACCTTATGGATTGTGTGACAAACAAATAGGAATACCATTCAACTATCTGAGTGCCTGAAAGATTAGGATATGTATTTTAAACTTTTAACACGCAGATTACAGAAAGTTCATATATGTTCAGCAGTAAACTGATTGGACCTGAATCCAGCACCCGCATATGCTGTGACAAATCCACTAAAAAACTTAACAAGAATCTTGTGTGATAAGTTTGACACTAAAATCACAAGCCAGAAGTCCTCGTACATAATTTTGCATAGAATAGTGTCAAGAGAAAAAAGGAAAAAAAGAAGAAGAAGAGTATAACAGTGTAAGGCATGCTATAAATTAATGCTCTTAAGTATTTTCGATAAAAAAATAAAAAAAATAAAAGATGCTTGATTAACCTAGTTAGTTTATTTCTTAGGCATACTAACTCAAATCAAATCGAATGTCCCTTCATCGAGCAAGCAGCTTCGTAAAGCGCAAGCTTTAGGGCCTGTTTGGGGTTGTGTTAAGAGTTTTAAAAAGTATTTAAATAGCCTTAAAAGCTCTTTAATGGAAAAATTAAGTTGTTTGGGTGTTATATATTAAAATACTTTTTAATCTCAAACGTGTTTTTCTAGATAACCCGAAATATAGTTCAAATTTTAAAAAGACCGTTAATGAGCGAAAATATCGATACAACTTTCAAATAATTGCAACTTTCAAACTTTTAAAGATATAGTCATAATTTTAAATAAATCAGATGATCATCATTTCTATCTCAAAAATGACTTAGTGCTTTAAAGATATAGTTACCAAACAGTAAATAACTTTTTAATAATAAAACTTATTACTTTAACTATAAGTTATAAGTCCTAAAATTATAAGCTATATTTTTCACCACAATCCCAAACACGCACTTAATCTCCGAGCTGAAATGTACTTACCCTGGAATCTCCAAAAATAAGCTGAAATCATGACTTTTTTTCTTGCAACAACTCCACTCCTTCATCCCGTCATGAAATATAGGCTGGATTCGACAATATCCAAAAAAAAAATGAAGCTTTAAATAAGAACAATAAATATAAAGATACAGAGATAGATGGATAAAAAGAGGGAGCAATATTTTCAAGAGGAGAAAATGAAAAGAGAAATACTTACACCCTGATCATAAGAGGATGACGCCAACACGGTAGACGCAAGATCAATAGAATAAAACATAAAAAATATCAGCTCCGCAATTCATACCACAGAGGCAAAAGTAATGTCCTAAAAATAGAGAAACGAAGAAGAACCTTCCGGGTTGACAAGAAAAAAAGTATAAAAGGGGGCAGTACCGAATCATGGTATTGACAAGAACCTTCCGGGTTGTCGTCCTCGGAGAAGGTGGCGTTGCAGCCAATTCGTTGGCATCGGACCTTACCAACAAGCTCCTCTTTCTTCTCCATTCTCTCTCTGAGCCTTT
This sequence comes from Juglans cinerea, assembly GCA_961763995.1. Lineage (NCBI taxonomy): Eukaryota > Viridiplantae > Streptophyta > Magnoliopsida > Fagales > Juglandaceae > Juglans > Juglans cinerea. Next base: position 38,056,843 of record CAUIVZ010000002.1, on the reverse strand, counting down.
CTCCTTTCTCTTCGAGTCGAATAAAGAAGAAGACTTCGAAGACTGAACTATAGTTTGATTCCAAGGGTAGCTTCTAGAAAAAGCACATTGTTTGGGGGTGTTTTTTTCCCCAAAAAAAAATAAAGAAAAATTAATTCGAAGGTCTATTAAATTTGCAATCATTAATAAGAGATTTACAATTCCATCAACTACTATTAACTGATATGAGATAGTAAATTATAATACTAAATAATAGTTGATGAGAATAATTTTTTATTAATAAATTATTTTTAAATGTTTTTTATTTTTATCTTTGTTTGTTAAAATAGTTGAATGGTAAAAGCTATATCTGAGAATATAAATTTCTTCTAATTGCTGTTTGTAAAAGCGGTCAGTTTCACTTGAAACATATTTGAAAGAAAATCTTTGTGAAACGTTTTGTTTATTGAAATTGGGTGTTGGCTTTTGTCTTTTGTCTTTTGTTTTCTAAAAGATAATTTCTTTGAAATAAAACTTAATTTACTAAAGAGAGATTTTTTTAAAAAAAAAAAGGAAAATGATAGGTATCAATTTTTTTCCAAAGATTTGTATAAAACTTCCACGCTATGAATTTATATTTAACATTATTCTATCAATTTATTCTATCATTCAAAGATATAATACATGCAAATAAATAAAAATCTGTAAAATGTTTGACATATAAACAAGAATAAATCTTTACAATCTCCTAACATTCCATACTCTATATTTTTTTTAATTTTTATTATTTTTTTCTTTTATCAAATATTTATTATATGAATAATGAATAAAAAATTTGAAATAATTTTTAAAAAATAAATTCAAAATTTTTTTAAAAAAAATATTAAAAAATTTCAAATCCAATAGATCTGATGGAATTATTATCCCGTTGAAAACTTTCTTTTACATTTAAAATTTTATCTTAAAAAAGAATAACGTTAGATTCGTGTCACAATTTTTATTTTATGGATTTTGATAAAAAAAAATAAATAAATTTGAGGTGATTTATGAGTGATAGAGTTTATTGATAAGATGTTGTACAGGAAAATAATTAATGAGATGCGTTTTTTCTATTTGTGAGAGTGGTACTGGTAGGGTATACTTAATTGTTTTTTTTTTAGCAAAAGTGGTTTTAATTTCCAGGAATATGTAAAAGTAGCGGATCACTAATAAATGTTTCTTTCTTCTGGGAAAAGGAAAATTTAACTTGGGATTAAAAGATTGTTTGCGATGAAAATTGAAATTCTTTTGCTGTAATTCATGACATGTGATTTTATCTCATATAATTATTACAATTTTAATAAACTCTCACATGAAATATAATAAATAATTTAATTTTTTTAAATTTTAAAATAAAAATAATATTTTATTTAATTTTCAACTTTCATATCATTTTATCTAATTTATATAACCCAACGAGATCATAATAGTACTATAACATGTATCCGGATTTTCGATCAAAGGCTAGTCACGACTCAGATTGTACAGCTCTAGCTTTTATTTTAGTTATTTTTCCTTTCTTTCTTGGCAAAACAGTAGTTTTGATACAGACGAAGCTAAGTTACAAGCAACATGCTCAATATAGTTCAAATCATAATTTCATTAAGCAGCACAAAAATGATATTGAATATTGTACACTATCTTATACAATTGAATTCAAAATTTCGGCTGTAACCATTCACCATTAGTATGGATATCGATTGGGTCATAGACTGTCACGAACATGTGTGAGCCCTAAAAGATTTCTTATCTATAGTACTCTTTAAGTATACAAAAAATTTATACCTATGTACACGAAAACTCAGTGCTGAGTTTCAATGGAATGAATATGCTGACATGTCAGCTGAAACCTCTAAGAAATAAAATTGGCAGTAGAAGCAGATCCTGACGTGCTCAAATGATTGATATTTACGTTGTAATCCTGATATGACCAGCGAATTCAATCATATCATGGAAGATCACAATGATCTGTTATACGCTTCAATCATGGAAGCTTTCTCCTGTCAAAATATAAATCGTATGTTATGTTTCACATGTACAGACAGTCCACAGAAGATTAAAAGAAACAAAAATGAAAATGGAAAGTGAAAGATCCACAGAATTCCTAGATAATGTACTGGATTGGATGGCATGTTGTTTCCTCTGATTTTATTTTTTGGCACCGAGGACCACTTGAGCCAACTCCTAGGAGTTTGTTGTTTGATCTGAATGTTTCCAAGGTTCTCCATCTAGGAATATTTTAAGTATGAACTATTTGATGGTTTGTGCATCTTTACAACTAAACTGAGATCTAACAAGTTTTTGCCTCCCAAAATCCCCTAGGAAAAAGGAAAGAAGAAAAAGAAACAACCCTATAGTGTTGAATAGTAATTGTAGGAGTATATCTGTGTCTTGTATGGATTAGATGGCACCAAAGAATGGCTGCTGCATAGCCTTCTAAACAACGAAAATTTCTATGCTAATAGAAAAGACTTCCAACATGCACCAAACAATGTTCTCTTGATATGCAGTCAAAAGGTGGTGTAAAAAATTCCAGCACAGAAAAAGAGGTAATGGGTCATTTGATATTAGGTTTTAAATTTAGAGACGTGTTTTTATCTTCCAAGTAAAAGTTTCTTTTATAGGGGAATACATACTGCACAGGAAGAAGTAAATAATGCGATAGTACTTTAATGTTTGCAGAGGTCCATATGTTCCTGTATTATGTCGCTGTCTGTATTATGTGTGTTAGAGAGAGAGAGAGAGGGCGGGGGGGACCTCATTCTGTGTGTTGTTCTCTGAGGGGAACCAGTGCATGAGAACGCCCAAGTTCATCACAGCAGGTATCAGCTTAAACAGCAGAGGCATTGATACCTGTACATAATCACTTTCCAGGATAAATATTCCCAAAGAAAACACAAAGATCAGAGTTTCAGTTAAAAGAAACTTACGAGACTAAGAGCTGTCGTTCCAAGAAGAAGTAGATACATCTTCCCCTATAGTACAATGTTTTAATCAACAGCAACAAAAATGAAAAACGAACAAGTCAGTGATATATGGTGTCACGGTGACTTTGCAGATTGACAGCAAAAACTTGAAAGCCACAGGACTGAGGAATCTTATAGCATGAGGACAAAAAACAACATACTAGTCTGCTTCAATGCAACGGGCATCCAACAGAGAAAATAATGCTGGTTTTTCAAAATATTGTAGGACAAACAATATTTTGGAGGACAAAAGAATGCTGGTTCTTCTTCTTCTTCTTCTTCTTCTTTTTTAAAAGACTAACAAACATAATCTTCTCGTACTACAAAAACAATTGCAATAAAACACTTCAAGTGGCTTCATGTTACTCAATCAAATGAGCATGGATTTAGACTGGGCGCTTGTGATGCATTACGGTATATATGACATTATTTACAGTCTGTGTCCCTTTTCAAGTGGAATGCCATTGCAAAGCAGTGGTAAACCAATTCCAATTCATTTGAGTGGAGCAATGACAAATCAAACAAACTATCCAATGACCAGAGATTTTAAATTCTTACAGGACTCGAAGGAGAGAAAAGATGAGTTTCAAAAGGCTAATTTCACATATACTGAAACCTCAATGTTCCTCAACCATTTCATTAAGGTGAGAAAATATGAGTTTCAAAAGGCTAATTTCACATAAATTGTCGCACTTTCTAAGGTCACCAAATATGCATTAATTTTCTGTAACACTTATTTCTGAAATTGTTTCCTTTCCAAAATTGCTTAAAACTTTAAGTAAAGCATTACAAGGCTAATTAAACACCCTCTCTACGGTTCACTTAAAGGTCAAGAATATGAGAAAAATCAAAAGAGAACTTGTATTATCTAACGGGCATATAAATGTTCTTCCTGCACAACCCACAACTGACAAACACTACCAAGGCATTTGTTTTTTCTGATAAATAGCATTAAATCTCTACTTTTCTCTTTGAAGGGGGTTATTGGAGGGGGAGGGGGGGAGCAAAAATTGATTTCTACCTCTTTTTTAGATCATGGACCTGATAGTCTACATGTTGCTAACAAAATAATAGCACTGAGGACATAAAACCATGAACCCTACATGAAGTGACTTGTCCCTTCTCTTTCTCTCTCTCCCTCCCTCTCTCTCAGTTCTTGACTTGTCCTATATGATACAAAGCCATAGAATTCCACAGGGTCTCACTAATAGCTGTAGCGCCTACAAGTTGTGGAGTGGAACCAACACGTTTAAAGAGCAAATCCCCCAGAATGCTCAGAAACAAAGGGACTGAAACTGATGTAGCTATTCCGCATCAGTGACATTCACAAGTTATAAACTTGTCCATCGTGCCATGCCATCAATGAACGCATAGTAGGTCTAAACCTGAACGCATTTTCTTACAAGAGGAAATTGTAGGCATCGAGATGAACTTCACTATTGGAATGACTGATTCCTTCAATTCAGGGAGAGGAGACAGGTGGATCATCATCACCAGGCCCTCTAGTTACAATTTGAACAAAATATTCCATTAGAGGGAAACCATAAGAGACCAGCCATTATCAAAGCAGGATCCATTTCTAAGCAAGAAAAATATTCAACCCAAACAAACCTAAGCGCAGAGAGAGAGAGAGAGAGAGAGAGAGAGAGAGAGAGAGAGAGAGAGAGAGAGGTCACCCCAATAAGATGAAGATTTGAGGCACGACTAAGGAGTACAAAAGCAAATTCTCCAATTTGAGCAAGCAGGACTCCAACCTATAATCGAATAACCAAATTTTGAAAATAAGCAATTGATGTGTTTCACTTAGATCAGAAATCAACTCAACAAGCTGAGGAAGACACCTTACATGGAATGATGTCCTAATGCTATATCCGAAGGCCTTAGAAACAACTGTAACAACAACTGTCTTAACGATTATAACCAGAATGACAGATGCTAGCAATATATCCACATGGTTCCACAGGAAATGTATGTGTATAAGCATTCCGATACTTGAAAGGAAAAGAGCTGCAAATAAGTTACGAATTGGCTCCACCTACAGCATAGAAAAGCATCAAATCAGCAATGTTCCCATTATTCTTGTGATAAAGATTAAAAAAAAAAAAGTAAACTGATTCTCATGTGACATCCAGAATGAAGCAGCATCTTCAATCTAAATCCATGTACATGCAGCAATTGAATTTTCATAACCTATAAGAGAAAGGAGTACCTGGTCCAAAGTATGTTGAGCAAAGTCAGTAGTAGATATCATAACACCAGCCACAAATGAACCCAACTCAAGGCTAAGGCCCAGCTTATCACTGCACTGAAAATGTCACAAAAGATTCAATAATATTAAAAAGGAATTGATAGCAGTATATGTGGCAATTTCCAGCACTCCTGTCACATACAGCAACTCATCATCTTTATTTGAATTTATGAAAATCATCTATTACTTAATTACCATTAGATATGAATTGGTCTTATTTTCCCCCCAACATTGTAATCTATATACAGATTCAAGGAAATAATTTGTCTATGCAAAAAGTAATCCCTCTTGCACAAAAGTTTTTTGTGCCAAGTTCCACCATCTAAATGCCACAGAATCAAACAGGGAAGGGAGGCTATGAGATTAAATTCTTTACAACTAAGTTTGCACAGATACCAATAAACACAGATGCCAAAGAAAATCTTGGTCATGGTACTGCACACTTAAACACCTTTTAATGTCTCACCCTGATTTTACATCTCAGTATTGCTGTCCACTTGCTAGAAAAAATGTGCTAAAGCGTATCAGCCATTGCTTTATATAGGAGTACTGCTATTTTAAGGCCTCTACACCACATACTGCTTATGTGGTATAATTTGATTTGGAAGATAAATTTTAAAATTTGAATCTTACAAATCAAATCTTACCATTTAAGTGATGCGGATAGTGTGATCTACACACCGGCTTGAGAATAGAATAATGCTTTATATAGTGATTGCCAGTTTCCATAATACACGGAAAAAAGTTTTGAATACCAGAAAGTTTCTATTCCCAACTTTGACAAAATGCTTCTATCTATCAGTTTTCTACTTGAACAATAAGTGACGATACCTATAGCCTTGAAGGAGGAGGTTGAAACATATTCCTTGCAAAAAACAAAAAGTGCCCTAGGGAAAGACTCAGCAACAGATTCAAGACTGAAATAGAAAGAAAGAAAAAGAAAGAAAGGAACAAAATATTCTACATGAAGACAATGACAAAACAAAAGAAACTTCTACAACCATTCTCTATTTTCAAGAGGACTGATAGAATGTACATGAATACCAAGAAACTCACAGAGATTGATGTCATTAGCTAGGATCTATAATTTTTGAGACCTCAAAGAGGATGCTTAATAAATGGGGCATTAAGGGGATGTTTGGATACTGAGACAGTTTCTAAACCCAAAGATCGTTTTATAGTCAAAGATCATTTCATTCCCAAACATACAATATTTACAGTGTTAAAAACTCCTCAAAATCTTTCAGGTTGCGTTAAGCTGAGTTGAGTTATTTATGAATAGTAGTGAGTTGAGATGATAGAGTGAGTTTTGTGGGGTCCACCTAAGATGAGTTTAAATGTGTTTGGATGTTAAGATGAGTTTAGATGTATTTATGGGAAGTTGAAAAAGGTTGTAAGTCCCACATGTAAAGAAGTGTTAAATTGAAAAGGGTTGTGGGTCCCACGTGTAAAGAGATTTTGAGTTGAGATGAGTTTAATAATTTGAGAGTTAGGTGTTTGAATGTTAGACTTAGCTTAAAATTAGACTGAATTGAGTTGAACTCAGATGAGTTGAACAACCAAACATGGCCTCAATCACCCAAAACTAAAAAAAAACATCTTCAAAATTTTTTTATGAAAAATTAAAAAAAGTCCAGTCACTGTGGCTGCTGGCACCATGAAGGTGGCCAACATGGCCACAACCGGTTGCCCAATCTAGGCACAGACCGGGCTGCCATGGGGCCAGAATATGCCACTCTAGCCGCCACAGGGTGGCCGATCTGGGCTGCACCGGTGGTGGCAGCCATCAAGGGGTGGTTGAGCAAATTCTCATCTCCTTTGTTATTTAAATAAATTGTTTAATATTATTTATTATATTATCCATCAGAATTTCTTTAAAAACTATTCATCCAAACTTACTTTCATAAGGGTCCCAACATTTTTTTAAAACTCTATAAAGCCATCGTCTTAAAAGTTTTTACAAGTTTCACAAACACTTGCACTACTCATGAAACCATCTTACAACAAAACATCTACTAAAGCTTACTCGGCATCCAGCACAAGCAAATAGACAACTTCAACCATCCACCAAGAGAGTTCGTACAAAAGGGACAAAAGGGATCACCAGAAACAAAATCCGTCATAGAAACAATATGTTAAGAGTAAGAAGGATGCGTTATGAAAATGCAGCATGACCTTAATATGAAAGATACCTATATCTGGAACTCACCCAGGCAGATAATAGGCAAAAAGCCACTGCAGCAAGCTGATAAAGCTCATTTGTCTGAATCACAAAAGAGGGAAACCACTTACAGAGGAACTACTAGTCAATCCAAAAAATGAAGCTAACATGTTTACAACTCACTTGGGTTGATAGCTGTATCATCAGCTTTAGAAAGCGAGGAACAAACGACCAAGACAGTACAGATGCAGCAGTGAGATACATTGACAACACCAGCAGCCTGATGTCAATAAGGTGCAGGCCAACAGCCAATGAAATAATTTACATGATGCCGTTGGCACTACTATCGTTTTGGTGATAAAAAACACAACTATACTAAAGGCTTGATCAACGAAAGCAAATTTAAAATCACAACTTTGATAAATGACATAGGAAAAAAGCCATGCAAAGAAAATGGCTCATAAACAGACACTTACAGCTTTCCCATAGAAACCATCCCCTGCAAAAGGCCACTGTTACCGCCCAAAACTGGGAGCAAGGCAAATAATAGGCCAACAGCACAGTCCTGAAATTATCCAAGGTGCAGGGATGAATCAATATAAACAATGGAAAACAATCAAACATATAAGTTAAACAATCAACCACATAAGGTGAAGATTAATAGACGTATCACTGACTAGAATAGTTTATGAGATACCTGAAGAATAAGTGTCCCAATTGTAACTTGACCATGAAGAGCACTACTACTATTCCGTTCTACCAGAAACTTTACCACCTGGTAAACATGTAATAGAAAAAGGCATGAAAAGAACTATGAAATTTGGCGACCAGCAACCAAGGAGAAAGGATAAAATCAGGTAAAAAGCAGTCTACAACAATACCACTGCTGTTGATGACATTGATAAGAACAAACCAACAAATACACCCTCAGACAACTTTGCTCCACATAACTGCAATATTAGCACAGATGTTCAACCTTAGCATCACTTTAGACAGGAGTTGTAACTTGTCACAGGGAATAAAACTAGATTAGACACTCCCAGAACTATACCAGGGCTGTTACGCCACACAAGAACATAAATATGATTATCTGAAGTATGCCTCCAAGAACAGCAACAGGCCCCACAACTTTTAACTGCACCAAACACAATTTAAACTAGCCACTCTATACTAAATTATGATAATGCAAACAAACTATGACAGAACCTAATAAATAAGCTACTGTATGATACATGGTAGACGGAGATTTCCCAAGCTAAGAATAGCGTACCTTTGTCAAAGAAAACTCCAACCCTAAAGCAAAGAGAAGAAAGACAACACCAAACTGTGCAAAAGTTTCAACCTGTAATCAATAAAATTCTTGTTAAGTATAGACCAATTGCTGCAAATAAGATGATAGACTAGATCAATGCATATCAAATTCACAAAATATAACTTCATTCAACTCAATTGATACTATCTCAGTCACTCCAGGCTAGTGCACATGAAGATAGTTTATTGCACTCAGTTTCTTTCCAGTCTGTTGAACGTGAAGATAGGGTGTTATATTGAAGCATGGGCTGTGCATGCTTTTCATCTTGGTCACTCCCCTCATCCCAAAGTCTCAGTTAACTATTATTATCCAGGCAATCACCCTGGTTATGGGACAGAGCATCATAACAAATACCGCCAGATAAGACAGCAATTTTAATCTGTGTATGTTCAGCAAGGTTAGAAGATGTAAGGAAAATTTCATTCTGGGTTAATACTTTTTAGATTCTATCAAGTTTTTTGTCCTAACCTGGTAGTTTAATAGATTTGTATATAAGGGCATAAATGGATGAAGGGTAACCCATTAAAGTGTATTTCTGAAAAATAATATAGGTGAATAAACATTTTTGTAGACAAAGTTAACAGAATAGAAGAGCTGAAAAAAAAGGCATTATCTCGCTTTAACCCTTTGAGCAAAATGCAGTCAAAGGAAAGGCCATGGATCGACCCCATAGGAATTATGAGTAAATGTTAACAGAACAAAGCATTCTGACTTCAAGAAACTATGTTTTGAGCAATCAATAACAACATACCTGTACCATTTCACTAATAAACTTCAAGCCCCCTGGTCCAATAATTGACCCGGCAAGAAGATAGCCAACAATAACCTATGATATTTGTCCAAAACAAAATAAAGAAAATCTCAAATATTGTATCATACATATCACTTAAACAGTTGGACTTAAAATGCAGTGCAATTTACTGAAAATGAATACAACTACAACTACAAATACAAACCGGTTGCCCCAAACAAGAAAAAACAATTCCACCTATAGCAGCAGAAACTATGACAACCACCAAGTCTGAGATCAATCTGCCACAAATTTAAAGCAGTGCTGATAAGTCATAGTATGTAACATTAAAACTAAACCGCTATTTTTCAAAAACTATACACCAAAGTGACCAACCACATATGATTCCTGCCTTTATATACAGTTTGAGGAGAAATCATGTTGGAGAAATTCTATTATCTAGATAGATGAATTTGGGCATGGACAAATTAAAAGACTAACGTCCATCTCCTTTATTTCAAACGGCATTTTCTTGTCCTTAAAATGTAGAAATCAGGGAAGGTGGATGGTGGGGTATTTTTTAAAGACTTGTTTTATATTCTTGAAAATGGCAATGTTTTCTTATGAGATGAAACAACATATTCCTCATGCTTTCCAAAACACAGCCAATTGACACACAAACAAATCTAAAATAGCAAGTTTTTGCCAAAGAAAACAATATCAAAATATCATGACAAAAGGAAGAAAAGATATTGACCTCAAATCTACTTGAAGTACTGGATACTTGGATTTCTTGTTTGACATCACAAACACGTTGTCCTACCATCGAGTAAGGAAAGCAAGTTAGTGGGAATGATATTCAGAGCGTGAATAACCATGACTCCCAAAGTTTTGTCGCACCTTTTTGTCAATCAAGGTGGTCATGTCATCAGAATCTTCACTCTCCACTGTTGTGCCACTGACCAAAAAAAACGATTTAAGTCAAAGAAGCATGTTGCTTCAGCAGCAACAACAACAAATAATAATAATTGTAGTAATTATTATTGTTATTAAATGGTGTTGAAAATAAAAAATATATACATTTAACGAATGTTCACAATGTAATCACATTTACCCAACAAACATATTTTATCAGTCCCTTACTTTGCCTCTTTTGTATCATTTCTCTTGGTCTTCTCAGGAGTGAGTTTAGCCACAGTCTCCAGTTCAGCCTGTGAACATTGTCAAGACTCATCTTTTAACATAGATAGCATTATTTTTTAACACAGATAGCATAATAAAAAAATTAAATTAAAAAAAAATAGTGTGAGCCAAACGGTTCAACTGGGAAAGAAGTTTGCAACAATAAATGTCACCCAACTGTGCTCTATCATGTAGGATGTAAAAACCGTAAAGAAGCCCATCTGTTTCTGATTTAGATGAAACAATGACCAGTTACATTGCACACAAGCTATTTAGGAAGCATGACCTGAGGTATACACAAAAGCCAGAGCCCAAGGAAAACTTATTTTGCTCATTCATTTTCCGCCTTATATGCCAGCTCAAGCCAAAACTAAGCAAAAAAACAAATATTTTCCAAAAACAGTTCATTATCGGAGTTTGTTGAAATATATTTTTCATAAGTACATAATTACATTAAGAAAGCACAAAGGGAAGAAACCCTAGCATACAGGATGTACAAAGAAGAACAAAAATTCATAAAAAGGGAACATTAACAAAATGAGAAATATCCATATCATAGAAAAGATTTCACTACCCCTATCACATGAGTGGAAAACCATGCCCATTATTATTTTTTTGACAAGTATATTCCCATTATTACACTGCATCCAATAAATTTTGAAGGAAAAATCAAACCTACTTGTTGATCAGCTAAACTGCTGTTGAAGCTGCTTCCGTCAGATCCTAGTAAAGTGGAAAGTAGAGTGAAATCAACAAAACATCATCAAACGAAACATCAAACACCAAGGAATGCACAATGTGAAAGAGTATCCTGTAACTCTAATTTGAAGCAGTTTTTTTTTTTCTCTTTTCTTTGCTTGATTGCCTGTTGATTTTTGGATCTATCATGTCAACCATTAAAGACTGAAAGAATAGGATACAATGGAATGTCATTGTTGAGAGAGAGATGGAGACCTGTGCTTGGCAAAAAAAAAACGCCTCCAAAGTAACTCATATTTGGCATAACATGACACCTAATTCCCTGGAAAGCACAACTGCTAATAACTCCACATTCTAAACACAGACAAAATTTCCCAGGCTAAAATGCCTGTCTACCCCCTTTTCTCTGTATGTTGTGCGCGTGTAGGTAAAAGTTCATTGAGAGGGACGAGGAAAAGGCAAGGGCCCGGTACAGGAATGTATAAATTACTATTCACCAAAGAGGGAAGCCAAATATTTAGAAGAAGAACGTCAATGAAATACGAAAAAATAAAAATTCAGTTGGACCGCCAACCAAAGACATGAAAATAAGACATGATATTCTCTAGCTACCATGAAAATAAGACGCAAAATATTAACCACAGCAGTGCACCAGGCACCTCTGCCAACTTTATAAGGTGTACTCGATGACCATGTTCAAAATAGTCTCAGTTTGTAATGAACCTCCACAGCCGGTAGGCTCACAATGCTGCTTAGCGAAAGACTTTGAAATATCCATCTGCTTCTTTTAATGGATATTCAGCTATATATCTATATGATCAACTTCTTTGGAGCTATACTGCTGGTCTTTTTGGTGCCTCTTTTGACATCATCCTGTAAATAGCTACTAAAGCTATGAACTCAAATTTATTTCAATAGAATATGAGGTTTTTCGGGTAAACAATGCTGCCGCAGTTAACCGTTTGAAGAACATTATGCTACCTTGTGTCGCGTTTGGTTCCCCAGGAAAAAGGGAGAAAGGGAAAAAGAAGAAAACTCTTCTTTCGCATCCGGTCAAACAACAGCCTCGCGCCAAATGCCAACCAATTGACATGTACTTAAACATACAAATTAGTCCAGATATCACACTTTTTTTCGTCGATTATTCTCCTCGCCTGAACATAGCACGAGAAGGCAGAACCTAAAAAATAACAAGAAACCAAGGTTGAGAGCCGGAAAGCCTAACCTTCGGGCTGATCATTCTCGGCGAACTCCTTCTCGAGTACGCGATCGAACATTTTGGCAATGCTGCCATCGTCGGCAGCCGGTGCGGAAGAGTTCAGCAGGTTCCCGTAGAACCTCTCCCTCGTTTCCTTGTCAGATCTCGCGGAATAGCAATTCATGGAGTAAATCATAATCACCAAAAGGCAGCACCAGAATCCTAGAATTCCTCGCTTCTTTGCATTGAAAATCGCCATTAGCAATAAAGAAAAACACGAATAACTTATTGAGGAAGAGGAGAAGAGAGCTGGAATTCAAATCAATTCAAGGCAAGCCAGGATTTGGAGAGGAGCTGAAAGAGTAATGTTGAAGCCTTATTGAGGAAGAGGGGAAGAGAGCTCCGGGAAGGAATTCAATCCAATGCAAGGGAAGCAAGAATTTGGAAAGAAGCTGAGAGAGTAATATTGAAGGATTGGCTTTGCTTATTTTTCAAGTTTCTTTGTAATTGGGGAAATTAACTGTCCAGGGGCGGGGTTGGATCTTACGTGTCAAAATAGTTCGTTGGTCTTTTTCGTGCGATAAGTAAAGTGAGAGTGATAAAATATGTTAATTATAAGAGAGGAGCTAGGGGCCGGTCGGTTGAGATTTTTAATTTTACACTCGCTAATAAAAACTTGACACGTAGGAGGTTCACTAAGTTGAACAATAGGAATGCATGTAGAGCATTTTATTTATTATGCCATCTTCTTCCCAAAAAATCCGATTCACTCTGTGGCATTTTCCCAAAAATAAAACTTGATCTTCCCCCTCCCTTGTCGTTCGTTCTCCCCCTTCCTAGAGTTGCTTGTCGTCGCTCATCGTCCCACATAATTTCTGTAAGTAATGAAAATATTGCATGGTTATGATGATTTTAGGGCTGAGCTGTGTATTTGTTGCTCTGTAATGGCAGGGGCTAGAGCTGTAGTTGATGAACGAGTATATTTGCAGTTGCGGGTGTATTTGCTCTGTTTTTACAGAAACGATGTTAAAAAAAAAATAGAGAAATTAATCATATTTGCATTTATGTCCAATAGTTTTACTAAATTGACGTACGTTACTTCTACTTCATTTTTTGTGGGTGTATTGTCCAACATGTTCACCCAGCCCATTAACATTTTTTGCGGCTTTTGTTGGCATTTGGCATCAGGGGAAAAATCAGACCAAGCTTTACATATATGCTAAAGAATACAAACACCAATCTTACCGGACAATATTATCAAAAGAAGATTGCAAGAGGAAAAAGAGACTTATAGGTTCAGGTGGTTCAGTGGGTTCGACTGGGGAGTGGCTTCCAGAGATGGGATGGGATGGGTTGGACGGACGGTGGTTTTCGACAGAGATGGGATGGGTTGACAGAGCTCCAGTGAGGTTTTATACAGATTGAAACCACTGGGTTGAGATGATGGTGTCTCCTGAGAAGATGGTGATTTTCGTGGTTGAGAAGAGAGAGATTTGTGGGGAAGGAGATGATGAAGAGGAAGATTTTTGGAGTTGTGAAGAGGGAGATTTGTGGGGGAGGAGACGATGTCTTGAGAAGAGGTTCCACTGGACTCACACTTACAATTAGCCTAATGCTCTGTATTACGTGTTTTAATTTTATTGGTCGGGTGTAAAACAAACAAAGTCACCCGTCCGGTTTGAAGCTTTTCCCTAATTATAAGTGGGTTGTACAATAAATCGAAAAACCGACTTAGACCAATTAGACCGGCTGTCGGAGCTCAGAACCGGTGGAGAACCGGTCAGCGTGCAGTATAAAATAGTGTAAATCGATATCGGCCAGTTTGGCATCGGTTTGAACCTAGTTCAAATCGCTGAACCGGCCGATTAAAGAAATGTTATTTTTTTTAATATATTCTGTACTCAAAACGATGTCGTTCTACTTAAGTTTAAATGGAACGACGTCGTTTTATTCATAACATATTAAAAAAAAAAATTAAGTAGAACGACGCCGTTTGGTTTCGTTTCGAAATTAGGTCGTATTCTTCCTCAGGGGTCTTCTTCTCAGTACCGCGATCTCATTTATCATCCTCTCTCTCTCCTCTGCAACACTTTCTCTCTCTACTCTCTTAGACGAAGCTCACCGATGAACCGACCGTAAACTGCCAGAGAACTACCGGTGTCGAGACGGCCAGTGTTTCTCCTCCCCATCGATCGGTTTTGACTGGTTTCCTCCCCCAAAAATGAAATATCGGTCGGCGTCGATTTTACCTAAAAACCGTGCCGATGGAGTCGGTTTTCACCCCTAATTACAAGTCCCTAACCCTACAAAAATAAAATGATTTCTTATACTTTTAATGGTGGTTTCTTTTTTATATATATATATATATGAAACTCGTACAAGTCATTACTCATAAAATATATATGAATTGAATTAATGTGATAATTTATTCATTATTTAATATTTTTTAAATTTTATTTCATATATCCCTCTTATTTATTTAAGTAGTGTTAGTTGAATACATTTACACCACACATCATCTATATAGTATAATTTAATTTATAAGACTCAAATTTTAAAATTTATCTTTCAAATCAAACTACATCATGTGTGCGTAAATAATTATAAATTCTACACATGTGCTTTTTTAGATATTTGGTCGTTTCGTTGCATTCTATGATTTTGAGATGAAAAATTTGTGAATAATAGTGAGATAAATTGTGAAAAGTAATGAAATAGTTTGAGTTAGGATTTTTATGGAGTTTTGAGAAATGAGAGAGAAAAAATTAAATAAACAATTATAAAGTTAAAAGATGGTAGAATATAATTTTTTAATATAATTTTTGTTTTACAATTTGAAAAAGTTGAATTGTTTTTGTGTTTTGTTTAAAAATTTGGAAAAGTTGTTATGATTAAGTAATAATTAGATAAAAAATTTGAAAATTAAAAATTTGAAATTAAAAAATGTTTGTTTTTAAATAATGTTTGAATGTTGAGATGAGATAAAATGAGAATAGATGGTTTGAAAGGTTTGTGAAACCAAACCAGCCTTAAGGCTCTGTTTGGATTTATAGATTATCTCATCTCATCTCAATATATAAGCATCATTCAAACACAAACACTTTTCAATTTCAAACTTTCAACTTTTCCATCTAATCATTATAATTTTCTTGAACTTCTAAACAGAATACAAAAAATAACTCAACTTTTTTAAATCCGAAGACAAAAGTTATATTTTAACAGTGCTTTAATTTTATAATATTTTTATTCAAGTTTTTATTTTTCATTTCTCAAATCCACATAAAACATCTTAACTCAAACAATTTCATTACCCTTTACAAATTATCTCACTGCTATTGTGTACCCCCTCATTTTGTCTGCTCATGTATTTAATTTTTTTAAAATTTTTTATTTTACTTAATGGTTAAAGAAGTAACTATTAGTGTATTGGTATTTTAAATTTTTTTAAAAATGTTTAAAGATGTTTAAAAAATGTGACAAATAAAATGGAAAAAAATAAAAAAGTATGATTTAACCTAGGGGCATGCCCAATGGTCACTACTAGGCAGTACTCTAATAGTACCGTTCACATATTTCCATTCACATATTTCTTATATCATCGCATCTTATCTGTATAGCCAAACCAAACCTAAGATTTAGATCATTTCCTAAATAGGGCTTCTTTCATCCCATTTATAATTTTATGCCGGTAAATGTTAGGAATTAGGATTACAACTTTATTACATAAAAGTTAAAAAATAGAGGCCAATATGATAACACTACGAGAAATAATATTTACAGTCGTAGAATGCAAAGCGCGACACAATCTATTTGAAAAAAGTGAGTAAATACATGACTCACATGATAAAAAATTTATTTTTTAATAGTGGACCTTATTCTTTTACAAAATGATTATACGACACTTACACACTCCACGACTGTATCTAGCATTACTCAAATTAAAATAAGGTTTGGATAGTGAGTTAAATTGAGATGAGATGAAAGTTTAATAAAATATTGTTAAAACATTATTTTGTAATATTATTTTTATTTTGAGATTTGAAAAAACTGAA
Organism: Juglans cinerea; assembly: GCA_961763995.1. Taxonomy (NCBI): domain Eukaryota; kingdom Viridiplantae; phylum Streptophyta; class Magnoliopsida; order Fagales; family Juglandaceae; genus Juglans; species Juglans cinerea. Next base: position 38,040,298 of record CAUIVZ010000002.1, on the reverse strand, counting down.
TTGTTTATTATATTTTATTTTAAAATTTGAAAAAAATTGTAATAATTAGATGAGATGAGATGAGTTGAGATGCTTTCTAAATACAAACAAACTCTAAATCCATCCCCTCAATCGTCAGTACAGTTCACAAAGAATTCGAGAATCCTTACCAATCAACCAATTTTTTTTCAAACATTTTTTTGAGCTCCTTAAATATTTTTAAAAAATTAAAAAATACAAACTTATTAAAAACACTCCATTAACTATTAAGTAAACAATAATAAAATAAAATTCAATTCGGTACAAAATTTTGGTAAGCATTCTGTGTGGAAGTAGTTTCAGACCATTCTTTTGTTTTGTTCTTTAAAATTTGTAAAAAGAGTCCTACTACACCTATTGAGGATGGGTCTTGATAAGACTATTTGGTTTTTTTTTATACTCTTTAATATTTAAAAAATAATTACAATATTATTTAAAAAATAATTCTTTAATCACTAAGTTAAAAAAAAAGAGAGTATTGAGATCCATCCTCAGGACTCATCCTCGGTGAATTTAGGACTCGTTTGTTTTTGGAGATGAGATGAGATGAATTAAGATTAAAATTAAAAAATTGAATAAAATATTGTTAGAATATATTTTTTAATATTATTTTTGTTTTGAGATTTGAAAAAGTTGAATTATTTATTTTATTTTGTATTGGAAGTTGGAAAAGTTATAATGATTAGATGAGATGAGAAGAGATGTTTTCTGAAAATAAACTTAATTTTTCCCTTTAAAAAATCTTAATTGGGGTTTTCTGTTTTTCGGAATTGACGTGGCATCGGGTCTCTAGCACATGGGATGTTCACGTCAGTACTGAAATTAACATGTTAATATATAGCTCAGTTTGTCAGTTTGCACCGTTAGGCGTTAGCTTATTAAGAAAAAATAAAAAATATTTTTAAATAAAATTACATTGGTGAATATAAAAAGATAAAATTTTAAATTTTAAATTTCATCTATCACTTTTATGTTTGTATTTTTAATTTTTTAATAAGTTACGTAGTACCATATACTACATAGTAATGCCATGTCAATAAAGATAAAGTGAGTGATATAACTGAAGCAGCATGGTAACATTTTTCTTTCTATTTCATACTTAATTTAATCATTGTTCATACTCTAAATTTATGAGTGACATTTAAATTGAGTTCTAAATTTAATCCAATGTCGAGCATAGTTTCTAAATGGAAAATGCTATTTAGTCATTTGAATTTATCGTTCAGATGGACTGTTTAATATGGCAGTACCACGTGGTACTGCTATATCATATTAAAAGAAAAAAAAAAACAGAATAAATCACTCATTTTTTTCTCAATTGTGGGGCATCTTCTTACGGATTAATTTCTCAATAATTTTTCATATTAATATCAATGACTGTAAAACAAAGTCCATCAACTGTAGGCTGTAATATTTATTTGACACAATAGAATAAAAATTAAATTATAATTTTGGAAACGAGAGAGATTAATCGAAACTTCTAGCAGCATTATTTGTTTAATAACTAACTGATGATGTATTTTTGAAAGTTTATTAAGGAATTTGACAATTGTTTATAGTCAATAAATTATTCTACATATGTCATGATAACAAATTAATATTAGTGATAGTAAATAAATAAATAAATTGTATCTTATGTTTTTTTTAAATATGATACGGTAATGCCACTTGGCACTGTCGGATCAAACAATTATAATCTAAACAATAAACTCAAACGGCAAATGGCAACGTCCTTCTATAATATGACTTCAATGGTTATGTTTTGAGATGATAAGATAAAAATTAAAAATTAAATAAAATATTATTTTTTTAATAATAATGTTTGAGAAAAGCTTGTATGCCACCCATACTTGACTGCTACAATGTATGGTTCTGACAAATTTTATTTTTTTTTACTTAGTAATTAAATAAGTGATTTTAAATGTATTGGTATATTTTTTTATTTTTTAAAAATATTTAAATATATTAAAAAAATTTGAAAACAAATGAAAAAAAAACACATAAAAAGTAACTAACGATACAAACGAGCGGTACTACTAAGGTGACAGAGTAGTACCGCTCATAATGTTTTGAGATTTGAAAAAGTTGAATTGTCATTATATTTTATGTAGAAATTTAAAAAAATTATAATGATGAGACGAGATAAGATGAAATCGTTTGTATATCCAAACGAGGCCTTAATCTAGAGTTGACTACCATGCCGCCCATAGGCGATCGTTGATCTATACCGTTAGTGCATTCTGATTTTGTCTTGAACATTTTTTAAACATTTAAGAAAAATAAAAATGATTTACACATAATATTTTACACAATAACGTTTTAAGTGAGAGATATAAAATATCTTATAAAAATAATATTATTTTATAAAAATACCTTCACCTCACAACATATTTGTAAAACATATTGTGCGAGTATCATTATTAAAAAAACACAAACTCACTAATTGTAACTTTTTTTAATTATTTAAAAATTAAAAAATAAAGTAAAATACACTTCCAATCAAACTCAAGATACAAATCCAAGGGCACATTTTCTTTTAATCTAAACGTGTTATCACCTCTTTCTAAACTCGATATTTTTTGAACTTTCTTTTTATATAAAAATTAAATTCATTTAAACCTATTTCATATATTTTAACCTAAAATTTAAATTCATCTTAACCTAAAAATATTAAATTTATCTCAATAAGACTCATAAAATATTACTATTTACACTCAACTCAAGTTTATTTTGGATGTTGAGTTAGGTTGAGATGAGTTAAGTTTTTTATGAATAATAATGAGTTGAGATGGTAGAGTGAATTTTGTGGGACCTACCTAAAATGAGTTTAGATATATTTTTGAAAAGTTGAAAAAAGTCGTAGATCCTGCATGTAAAGAGATGTTAAATTGAAAAAGATTATAGGTCTCACGTGAAAATAAGTTTTGAGTTTAGATGAATTTAATAATTTAAAAATTAAATGTTAAATTTAACTTAAAAATAAACTAAATTAAATTTATCTCAATTCAGTATAAAAACAAGAGCCTCCCGACAACCGACGGGTCAGTTTGGATTCCAAATCCATCTCATATAATCATTATAATTTTTTTAAATTTTAACACAAAATATAATTAACAATTCAATTTTTTTAAATATCAAAATAATTATAATATTAAAAAATAACATTTTAATAATATTTTATTCAACTTTTAACTTTTATCTTGACTAAACTTAATTCAGTTTAACATTTTCAACGCAGGCTGTTATTGTATTATATATAAAATTTATTTTTATATTTTTATTGAACAAACACATAATTGATTTTGAAAGGCCATCCTGATTCCCAAGTCCTTGGTCATTGGAAAGGCGCCAAGATAAGATTTTCGTGGTGACTAAAAAAATAATAAGATTTTCGTGCACGTGTCCTACGCAGCCTCGCTCCAGATCCCCCATGTCCCTCTCGAAGGGCGTGGCCTCCACAAGCTCGTCACCCACCCATCATTCAATTCCAAAATATAATTCACCTACCCAAACAGAGAGACAGCGATTCATTGATTCAGACCCCAAGGAAGTTACAGAGATCCATTTCAATGGCGTCGATTCTAAGCTTGGTAGGTGCCGGGTTTACTTACAGCAAGTCCCCCCCTGAGGGCGTCAAGCGAAGCAGAGGAGGAACCACCGTTGGAGCCCACTCCAAGTCTTTATCTTTCGGTCATGTGGGTAGAGCCAGGCCGAATCGTGTGTTGGTGGTGAGAGCGGAGGGTCAGGGTGTTAACCCGGAGATAAGGAAGAGCGAAGAGAAAGTGGTGGATAGTGTCGTTGTCACCGAGCTCGCCAAGCCTGTCACTGCTTATTGCAGGTAATAAAACCCCTCATTTCATACGGTTCTTCATTTCCTTTCCCATCAACTGATTGTTGCGTAAGATCGGTTTGCTAGGTTTACGGAAAGGGAAAATTGCTAAGGGGATATAGTTTAGAAGGGTTATGCTACTTATTGATTTATTGGGCTATATATTTACGTGCTTATTATTTGAAGTTAGATTTTAAATGTCAAGAGCCCTATACTTTTGGTGACCTTTGGTGAGGCATTGGGGTTGATAGGCGTCTTCCAATTTTCATATTATCAGGAATAACATTTTTCACGCACAAATTTCTTAGTCCACAAACACACATGAACACAAACAAGTTCCATCCAAATCAATTACATATGGCCAACTTATTGTTTCCGCTGCTCCTGTAATTGTCGTTGAAGATATATTTTCTTAGCTATGAAAATACTTGTATGTGTTTAGATATACTTTACTTATTATTGTGTTTAGCTAAGGATAATTTCTTAGTAGATATATTTGTCAGAATAAATATTTTCTTAGCTAATTCCGAAGCAGAGTGACCAAACTATAATATAATGCAATAAGTGGCTGATTTTTCTTTCAGAACAGGATAACATACAAGAGTAAAGATATACCCACAACACATTTCACAACAATGTTATAAGATGAGGGTATTTTTGTAAAATGATGTTATTTTTATAAGATGTTTTACAAAAATACCCCTAATTTAAAGCATAGTTGTGTAAAGTATTGTGAAAAATGTTGTGTGTAAATCATTTTCCAACATACAATGTCTAGAAATGTCAGGAGAATTTGTCGGTTTATAGATAACTTTGAAAACTTTAAGGAACTCAAAAGTTTATGATGCGTAATAGTTTGTTTAATTTTTTCACTTATCAGAAGTTTGAGAAGGCCCTTCATGCCACATTCATTGCTCTTATTCCCAAAATAGTCAGGGCATCTGAGTTGAAGGATTTTCTCCCTATTAGTTTGGTGGGTGGTGTTTATAAGATAATCTCGAAGGTACTTGCCAATTGGTTGAGTACGGTGATGGAAAAAATTATTTCTAAATACCAAAATGTTTTTGTTCGGGGAAGGCAAATTCTTGATTATGTGTTGACTGCAAATGAATGTCTAGACTTTCGCTTGAGGGAAAGGGTGCCGGGTGTCATTTGTAAGTTAGATATGGAGAAGGCGTATAATCATGTGAATTGTGATTTTCTTTTTTACATGCTTGGGAGATGTGGATTTGGGGTGAGGAGGTGTGGAGGATTAGACAGTGCGTCTCTACTGCACAGTTTTTAGCGTTAGTTAATTGGAATCCTTGTGGTTTTTTTCATAGTTCTCGCGGTTTGAGACAGGGGGATCTGTTATCTCCCTTCCTTTTTGTTACTATCATGGAAGCTTTGAGCCGAATGGTGGAGGCTGCTGTAGGGGGGTGGGAAATGTCCAGAATGGTTTTATTACTATTTCTCACATTTTCTTTGCAGATGAGACTATTATTTTTTGTGATGCTGATAGTGGACAGATTCAAGCCTTAAGGGCGATTTTATTATGTTTTGAAGCTGTATCAGGTCTGAAGGTAAATTTGAGTAAGTTGGAGATGGTTCCTGTGGGGGAGGTGCGGAGTATTAACTGCTTGGCGGAGTTGTTGGGTTGTAAAGTTGCTGCTTTACCATTGAAGTACCTTTGTCTTCCATTGGGGGCATCTTACAAGGCGAAGTCTATTTGGGATGGGGTTGTGGAAAGATTGAGAAAATGTGAGCGGGTTGGAAACGGCTTTATTTAACAAAAGGGGGTAGAATTACTCTCATTAAAAGTACCCTTTTCTAATCTTCCAACTTACTATCTTTCTTTATTTCCATTGCCAGTAGAGGTGGGAAAATAGATTGAGAAATTATTTCGTACATTTTTGTGGGGTGGTATGGGTGAGGAGACGAAGATTCATCTTGTTGGTTGTAAAAAAGTTTGCTCTCTTATTTCAAATGAAGGTTTGGGGATTCGGAATTTGAGTAGTTTTAACAAGGCTTTGTTGGGAAAATGGTTGCGGAGGTATCAAGTGGAAGGGGTGTCGGTGTGGAGGGAGGTTTTAGATCGGAAATATGGGTTTGAGTTTTGGTGGGGGGTGGGGGTGGGGGAGTGTTCTAAGGAGGTTAGGGGGGACCTATGGAGTGAGTCTTTGGAAACTTATCGGAAAGGGATGGGAGAATTTTACACAAATTTGTTGTTGGTGAGGGTACAGGGTCCGTTTTTGGCTTGATACTTGGTGTGGTGATAGGGCTCTTTGTAGTGTGTTCCCTGCTATGTGTAAGCATACGGGCAGCAAAAAATTCTCGGTTCGGTCTTACTATAAGGCATTGACTGTTCAGCAGCATGTTTCTTTCCTTGGAAGTGCATTTGGAGGTCTCATGTGCCTTCCAAAGTTGCTTTTTTCATTTGGACAGCTTCACTTGGAAATATTTTGCCGATTGATCATTTGAGAAAGAGGGGTTTTGTTTTTATGGAATGGTGTTTTATGTGTAAGAAGCATGGGGAATCGGTGGATCATTTACTTTTGCATTGTGAGGTGGCTAAGGCTTTATGGGATGGAGTTTTTAGTAGAGTTGGACTGGTTTGGGTGATGCCGAGGACAGTAGTGGATTTGCTTGCGTGTTGAAGGGGGCTTCGTAGTTCTAAACAAGTGGTTGCGATGTGGAAGATGGTTACTTTGTGCCTCATGTGGTGTATTTGGTGGGAAAAGAACGAGCGATGCTTCAATGTAAGGAGTGCACCTTGGAGGAAATCTGGAAATTCTTTGTATTTACTTAATTACAATGGTTTTCTGTTATAGGTCTTGATGGAGCATCTGCTCATGATTTTCTGTTTTCTTCTTTTTCTTCTGCTTTATAGAGTGTAATTAGGTGTTTCTTTTGTTTACTTCCTGTGTACATGGGCTTCGCCTTATACATTCGTTCAATAAAATTTCATTTTACTTATCAAAAATAAAAAATTTAAACTACACATCCTAGAAGAGCTTGGAACCATTCAAATGAGTAATCTTATAGTCTTATATCGATGCCCTAGTTTTTTTGTTCCCCAAATCAGTGTTGCATTCATAATCAACCACTTCCATGGGAATCAACCCACATTTTCCAGCACCACAATAACTCAGCCGTAGTCTACAAAGACACCAAATTAACTCCAAAAGTGAGAAGAATACTGAGAATCAGAAATCCATCTGAGATGAGCAATGGGGGGTTGATATTTTAAACTCAAGGTTCTAATTTTGAAACTTTTCTTACACTCCTCAAAAGCCTAGGTTTTTCCTCTCTTTCTTCTTCTTTTAAATAATTTTTAGCTTATAAAAAAGTATTGCCATTATGTTTTCCTCTCTCAAGACACAAGGATTCCTTTCTCAGAAATCCATCAGCCGTTTGGATCAATTTCTTCACTCCTTTGACTGCCTAACCCAGTTACGGATGTGGCCATTTGACTCTGTAACATCTTTCATAGGAAATTCAAGTCTTAAATATGGTACACCACAGACCACAGACGGCTGAAATAGACAGCTAGATAAAAGGTTCCATGAAGTGAATAACATGTAGCTGTATTCTTTTTAGAATTTTTCTGATATCATGCTCTTCCAGTTACCAAAGCATCCAAACTCTGAGCTTTTGTTTTTCCCTTGCAGATGTTGGAGATCCGGTACTTTCCCTTTGTGTGACGGAAGCCATGTTAAACACAACAAAGCTACTGGGGACAACGTTGGACCATTGCTCTTGAAGAAAAAGTAACAGTAATTATTGTACTATTATCTAGGTACTTTATCTCATTTGTTGCGCTAGAGCTGAAGATGTTCATTTGACGAATAGCATTTTCTGTACAATGGATTTTATTGAGTTCTTCAGTTTCCTGCCTAAACAATGGTGTCATATTTTAAAATTATGTCCAGAAAGAAAATAGCAATAAATGTGTCTTGACTAATTAGCCGAATAACATTGGATTATGTTTGAACACGAGTATATAGAATTTGAATACCAAGATTACAGCCGCTCTCATCTTTGCCATTAAGCATGTGAAATCTGTGCTATTAGTCCAAAACCATGTCTAGCTATTGGTGTGCTTATCAATCAAAGAAGGTGAGAGACGAGAGACTTAACCAGAAAGTGTAATCGCTACCCTGAAGTTGGACTTCTTTATAGAGAACATAAGCTTAACAGTAAACCCTGTTTTAGAGGAGCAGTTAGAGATCCTTTTTTTTTTTTAAATCTCATTTATGTAGTAAGCAGATGCTTATTTTAGGGGAGGGGGCTTTCGCATTACCAAGTTCTAAACTCTTTTTATCCCCACCATGTATGGAGGTGGGATCCATTGATTTCTTGTGCGTATGAAAAGTGTAATTTATGGATTCCCCCGTTCATAAAGTTGTTAAAGTTAGCCGTATGAAAGGCCTTTGTGTTATAATTGCAACATTGCTTTTAAGCTACATTAGCTTAAATAATCGTCCATGTAATTCATTTGAATGGTTTGAACTACTTGATGAATGCTATTTCATTTTTGCCTTTGTATTTTGTGATGTTCTTAAGAGTATACAGATGATAATGATATATCACAACACATCTGAGTAAAAGTTTCTAGAGTGCATCTGGAGCGATCTTATAGGATTCTTGTTAATACTTGCATGTAGCCCCCTGCTATATGTCTATAATACGATCAGGGATGACATTACGCTTATCTGAGTTGAGTTGGCTGTTGGCATGGAATCACCATGTCCAGTATGGGTGACATAACCCCTTGAAAGGTTGGTTTTGATTGGTTTGTGATTTGATTTGAGGTTAATTAATATGTTTGTGCATCAAGTGCGTGATTTGCAAACGTACCGAATATGTAGGATATGTTTGTGCTTCCTTCACACGTAGGTTTTGCTAATTGAGCTTAGTTATCCTGTGATTGTCAATGGACAGCAACGCTGCCCATTATTGTTCATTATTCTTTCCTTATACAACTCTTTCCTTATTACTCTAGTTAATATTTGACAGATTGTAACTTCCATGTATAGGGCTAGAATTAGGCGCATACTGATTTATTTCCATGTATAGAATTGCTTTGTAAAGATTATATAACATACAGAATCCTCAAGGCCAAGGATTGGGGACCATTCACACAATAGTTGACTTATCTTGACAGTGATCACCTTGAGACCCATTTATTCAGTCTCATAAAGAAAATATGAAAACTGCCATTCTAAAGCTTTTACACCGCACACCGCTTATGTGGATCAGTCAGTGTGGTTTAATTTTTTTTTTTTTCCCTCATAGCAAATAGAGGAATAGCATATATAGTAGAAGAAGATATAGTCACAGAGTCAGAAGATTATGGTAGTTGTAACCAGCTGGAACGCCATGGAAGTGGCAGAGGAAGCCCGAGAAAACCCGAAACTTAAGCTTGGACATCCAGTCTCCCTCCCTCCCTCCCCAACATGAAGCCTCGCTTCGCCTCATGTTCGTCGAGGTTCTCCCACTTCATCTTATACACATTTCTATGAATTTGATTCAAATTATAAATATTAGCTTCTCTCTGTGTTGGTGTTTTTATCATTTTTTCTTTTCTTTGCTCTTTATTTTCGTTTTCCGGCTGTAGCTAAGAAACCGTTGAAAAACAGAGAAATTTTATAGCTTTTGATTCTTATTCTGAGCTACTGCAACAAGTTGTTTTCGCATTTGTATGTATTTTATGACAGCAAAGCACACGACTGACAGCAACCCTTACTTGATGACCGGTGATGCTTAATAGACTGGGTTCACCACATAAGGGTTTGCGGTGTGAGATTAACACAGAGTGGTATTTCATCCGGATGCCATCGGTTATCTTTTTTCATTTTGCAACATGAATTACAAAACGTTTACGGCTCGTTTGGTTTCTTAGCTGTACTCAGCTGATTTCGGTTTAGATTTAGATCTCTTCTAATATTCAAACACTCAATTCTCAAATCACAAGTTTTGCTATTCAAAAGTTCCACACACCATAATTTCTTTTATTTTTATTTTTGGTTTTATTCTTCTTAAAATAATTGAATTCTTCTATTTATCATCCATATATTACACATTTAGTAAGAGAAAAAAATTAAAAAAAAATAACAAAATGGGTGATGTGTGGTGTGAGGCTTATGAATAGAATTTTTCTACATCTAAACTCATCTTAGGTGGACCGCACAGAACGCAATCTACCATTTTAGTGTGTGTACCCATGAGATCAACAAAATGAAAATAAAAATTTGTTCCAATCCATGTCACAATCATGATAGAGATGAGATTCCAATCCAAAGCGAGATGTATATTGGATCAGATATATTTTCCTTTTCCGCACCTCTCTTCTCATCTCTCGCTTTCTATTATCCTCGCTTTTAGGATTAAAACAATACATATTCTAAGTGGCACGATCTAAATGATCATAATGTGTTCTAGCTTGATGGGTATAATATTATTTTTTTATTTTTTTGTTAAAAAAAAAAAACTAGTACTATTCCATCACTCAATCATTAAAATAAGAAGCTTTAATGATCATTGGATGCCAAAGAGGAAAAAGAACACCCTAATGATTAAACCAAATGACTTAGCTCGTAAAGAAAAGGGTTAAAGCTAATGTCTAATGTTCCATTAAAAAAAGTTGGGAAAGAAAAGGTAATGAAATGAAACAAGTAAAGGGGGAAACATGTCTTATCATCCCTGTCTAGCAGTAATCGACAATTTGCTTAGTCCCCACCAGTGCCACCACCCATAATTCCAAAATCAGATAGCTGGACTTACGTAACATAAACATGTAATTTTTTCTTGGTTTGAATACTGTATTCAAGATTCAAGTAGGACGAATTCCAATGCCAAAAAAGTCTTGAGAGTTTATTTAGAGGAGACACCCTCTATGCTTCTAATTAAATATAATTTTATTTATTTATATTCTATATACGGATGTGTATATAAAATGACTAACGTCATAGGACGATATAAGATCCCGAGCCTATGTGGCGTGCATAACCTTATTATTATTATTATTATTTTTTGTTTTAATTCAACCAAGTATGTCGGTCAAAATATATTAGTATCGTAATAATAATAGACACAAGAGTTGTCACATTCCAGATCATACTACATTAATTCGTGACAGACAATAAGCAAAACAAGGCACATGTTCGAAGCATACATGTATGAAGGTTGTGGTGCCGCGCACAAACCACAATCAATTGAGATTTGATGAGGCTAGGCTACCAACCATAATATATAATAATAATAGAAAATTAACTTTATAATACGACGAAACACACAAAGTCACGTCAGTTTATATGTTTATTTTTATGTAATTCTTATGTGATTATAGTATTTTTTATAATAATAATAATAAGGTAAATGATTTTTTATGACAATATTTAACAGTTTACGTGTTGACAGTCAGATGCATGGACCTGGAATACACTTGACTCGGCGAGAATCTAGCGCAGACCCACAAAGCAGTCTTCACACTTCGTACACATGGATGCATGAGAGATGCATCCGAGAAAGCCAGTCCGGAAATTTAAGAAAATATAATCTAAATATTTTTTAAAAATTTAAGAAAATATTGATAAATATGCATGATGAGGCCATAATAAAATAATATTCACAAACAAATATTTAATATTGTCGGATCAATTTGAATTAAAAGAAAAAACTCAATTCCCACGTCAACTCTTATGTCTTGACATTAAATGAGGTCATTTATTTTTAGTGATAGACCTAAATCAAGTAACTTGACTACATTGTTAATGCAATTGAACTCATATTGTAGGTTTGAATTCAAGGCATTAATACGATGAGAAATAGTTTAATCATAAAAAATTATTTAAAAGTGAATTCATAAAATGAACAGGATATGGTATATTAAATTATAAAATTATTTTGACTGTAAAGTAAATTTAACGTATTATATCATGTTATGTTAGTTTGTAAATTTAATTTTATAAAATATCTTTACAGTTGTAATACTTCTTTAATATAAAATTATTTGGATGGTTGTGAAGTTTAAATAATTAGTGTAATTTTAGTTGAATTGAACCCTCCTAAATTTGGGCCGACTGAACTAGGCATATGTGAAAGAAGGGTCTAAACATTAAGGACGTTGCTACGTCTACCGACAATTCAAAATTTATCGAGCTTTCGTATCGACGGTGTTAATTATTTATTTATTGTGTATTTTTTAAAAAAGATACTAAAAAATAAACAAACACAATACTAGAAAAATAAACAAACACAAATGCTAAAAATACAAAAAATAATAATAAAAAGATTCATATAATCGAGGGCCTATCATTTTCCTAACATTAAATAATGAGATAAATACTATGGTGAGATTTGGATAATGAGTTGAGATAAAAATTGAAATTTAAATAAAATATTATTTTTTAATATTATTATTATTTTGAGATTTGAAAAAGTTGAATTATTTATTATATTTTGTGTGATAATTTTAAAAAAATTATAACGATTAAATGAAATGAGTTGATATCAACTCTATATCAAAAATTTTTTTAGATATAATAATAAAAAAATAAAAATTTCAAATACCCTGATACAGTAAAGAATGGTAAGTGGGTTATATCATCATCTCAGACCGATTGGCTGAAGAATTGAAGCATAGAGAGAGACAGAGAGGCCGTCTCATGCAAGATGTTCAACCACATCTCGCACAAAACTACAAAAAGCAATTTGTCGGCAATTACCCTCCAAAAATATTAACACTTCCGTTAGGACACAAACCCCCAAGAAAGTTCACTTCACGGTGGTTGGTAGGCTTTATAATTAATTAATTAATTCAAACACAGCGGCGCTTAATTTAACAATATTTTATCAACTTCAATGACGTCCGGCACACCCGAAGGACGTCGTCTTCATGCTAGCTGCTTTGTTTCCACCCACCGCCACGACTATGAGCAATGTGCCGATGTCTATCAGGAGTTGTCAGACTGTTGCTCAGCGTTTTTTTCGTCTTGGCCCTACATTTTACGCCACGTGTTGTAGTTCGCGCCGTGGACACATTTTGATCAGTTTGTTTAATGAGATCCAACCAATCATCAAGTGCCAGCAAACACCCCTGTCGTGCTCAGGGAGGTTTATTAAAACAGTTCTTATACGTACATAAGTTTTGGATACCAATTGTGTACCGATAGCCGATGTGGCTATTATTATATTAAAAAAAAGAATAAAAACAAAACAAAACATGAAACGGGAAGTGGAGACATACACGACAAGACTAGAGCAAGAAATCCAAATTAAAATATCAAAATTATTGTCTCTATTTTTTTTCAATCCCAAACATGGAAGCCAAGGATTACAACAGCAATTCCAAGACTTTCTAACAGATTGTCATCTTCCCTATTCTCAAGCTAAATTTATGGTTTTTACAATACGATTAGACAACCAAATCAAACTACAAATTATTATTTTTCTAATATTTGATTTATTATGCAAAAACAGCAACCAACTGAATAAAAAAAAAAAAACTGATCTCCAAATCAAGTGCTGGGTAACCTATGCGCATATACTTGAAGCATCACTTCGAGTTTTGTCGTCACTATCTTCATATTCGTTTTCATCAAAGTCAGCTAGATAGTAAAAAAAAGTATCAAGATAACATGGACAATTGTGGTTCCAAGCACCCCTGTTACCATGGGCTCGCCATTTTTGATCAATTATCATCTCATAATCCAATTCCCATTCTCTCATTTCCTCCTCTGTGTGATGGATTACTAGGTTGTATTCTCCATAACTTCCTAACTCCAGTACTCGAAATTCACAATTCCCAAGATTGTTTAAGAACTCAAATTGTTCAACCGTCCACTTGAACCACTTCACGAAAAAGACACATGAGGTTAGCCCGTGTGATATAATTACGAGACTCAAGTCATGGGAATGGTCATGATGAAGCCTGTTCATTTCTATGTCCCTCTACAGAGATTCAAAGGAAATCTACAACATCCATGTTATCTCTTCATTATTTTCATTTCAATCACATAAAATTTTGAAAACAAATTCTATTTTTTGTCAAACCAGAGAAGAGAGAGGGCACATAGAGGAGAGAGGGCACGAAGATCGTTTTGTCAAAACTGTGCGTTTTATCTTCTATTTTCATTTCACTTCAAGTCCCGCCCAAAACCTTTAGCTCATTCAATTACAATAAAAAAGGGTTCATTTCATTAAATTAATTCATGTAAGCACCTGCATGCACTTTGGTGCGTAATCTCGCTTGACTTAAGAGTTTTCTTTATTAAAATGAGATGAAAAAATTTAAAAATTTAAAAAAATATTATTGGCATAATTTATTTCTGTTCGATTATTGTAGAAAGTTTGGAAACTATTCTTACCTTCTTACGTACCTTTGGTTGATACTAAATTAAAAACTTTAAAAGGCCAAAAAAATGTGATTTATTGCTACCTAAAATATTTAGGATAGAACTCGGGAGAGTTCCGTTGATTCATTTGGTATATCTATTTTTTTTAATCCTTAAAATTTAAATAAAAAATTTAACCCAGAATTTTTTCAAAATTCAAAATAATCCCTAAATTTTAATCATAATTTCATGTATATAGAAATTGGCCCCCCCAAAAAAATTTCTAATTTTCTTATTCCCATATGCTTTCTAAACTTTTGAAAAATTTCAATATATATATATATATAGACATGTCTCTCTCTAATTGTTTTCCTATAACCCTTAGATTTTGTATAATTTCTATCTATTATCTATTTTTCAAGGATGTGGTTACACTAAAATTAAATTAAAACTAAGATTACGAGAAATAATAAACAATTAATATTGATCCCAAAGTTTTTTATTATACAATATTAAGTTTCTTAATATAGAAAATCTAAAGTGAAAATATCAGAAAAACCATTTAAGATTGATGATTTATATGAAAAATAGTGGTAATGATTTATTCTCTAAACTTAATTGAGCAAGGAAAATCTTATTTAAAGTCTCAATTGTAGTATTCTATGCTTAATGTGATATCAAAATAGATAGATTTTACATGAAATTTGGTAAACTAACTTAGATATTAGAATGAAAGATTGCATTATAAAAGATCACTTGATAGTTTCTACGAAAAAAATAATTTCTAAATATTTCATATTTACAAAAATAATAATGGACGAATATTATTCTATGAAATATTGTAGTCAAAAATTTGAAACATACCTTAAGTTGTGTTTTTAAAATTTTATTTCTTAGTTATTTGGCAAATTATCAAAATTTAATTTTATATATGTTTTATGATTTCATAATATTTTTTCATTTTACATTAATATCTCCTGCTATATAAAAGTTGGCCCTAAAACAAATTGTTGATTCTGCCACTGCACTTTAGCTCAAATTAAGAAAATTTCAGATTTCTAATTTTATCTCACTCAAGATTAACGCGCTCAAAACGATAGAAGATGATGAATAAATGCCAATGCTATTTTTATATTGATTTATTATTCAAAGTCATACATATTAGTATGATGCGTTTTAATTATTTCAAAAATTAACTATATAAATAAATCAACTTATTTGATTCAAAATGATAAAACACATGATAACATTTCTAGATTTTCATATTTGGATAGATGAATTTATAGAAACAATATTAAGATTCCAATGGAATATTCTCTTTTAATTCACGGTTAAGTATTCAAGAAGAGAACTGTAACAGACACAAAGAGATTATACAAAGTAAACCCACAAACTGATGTGGTTTCATAGAATCTACTAGATCTACTTTATAATAAAAGTAACTTTATAATTTGACACACTACATCAAACCACATCAGTTTGTAAATTTAATTTTGTATAATCCTTTTGTGGCTAAAGTATTTTCCATTCAAGAATTGTAATATTGTGGATTCTTCTCTTTATATCATAAGTTATAACTTATAAAGCTAGGAATTAGGATGGATCAAAGTGGCCATATGTTTGAGGACAAGATGAGAATAGCAAATGTAACCCCCGGGCCAGCATGAAACTAGCATTCAAAAATTTTTATTTGGATTAATATGTATAAAAAGCTCACTTGAGCTTTAACGAGTAATTTTAGAGTAGGCTATGGCCTCAAAATTTATTTCGGCGAAGTATGGAATTGATTGGGCTTAATAATTAGGTTAAAATCTTCTAATGAGCCAAGTGGAAATTTGTCCGAAAATTTTATGGGACAAGTTGAATTATTTTAGAATTTGAGTCGAGGCCCATTAGTGTTGGTTAAATACTCGACCCATGAAAACTACCGTTAAACCAAAGAGATTATTTGGACTACGCTAACTGGCCCAATCCATTTATTAATTCCATACACTATCTAAGGCGTGGGCTCAAATACCTTGAAATGGGTCCCAAAAACCCAATCTCATGAACCAGGTCCATAATCTATGCACGTCTCCACACCATGCAAGTCTCTTTCCCACTAGGGTTCACAACAACACCTTATTTAAACATCTTATACACATTCATGCACACTTTCCCTTTCTCCCAAACACAAGATCCTAGGGCAAGTTTCCTCTCCTTCCTCAGGTTCCTTAGGATCACTGCACTGCAGCCACCACTACCACCTTTCGTTGGAAGCCAAAACCACAAAACCACCCCTCATGGCCATCATATCCCCACACGAAGGTTTGCCCAACCCCATGTAGTAACCAAAGGCACCGCACGTGAGTCCCTTCAAGTGGCAACTCCACTACATCTCGCAGCACAACAACCCTGAATGGAAACCCAACGTACCGAGATCTCCCCCGCATGACAAAAGCCGCCATACCCAGCTGCCGCGAAACCAACCTCTGCACCGTGAACCCTCCTACCACTCAAAACCATCGTGTGATAGCCCCACTGCCCAGTCCACGTAAAACTGACAACCACCTACATAGAGAACCGAAGTGATCTATATTTTTGCACCCAAAAACAGAGCAAGAAATTCCCTCCCCACGCCCTTCCATTGACAGCCATCGTTTCTTGCAGGGAACAGTCACACGTCACGGCCATAGCTCGGTCGTGCTACCACCCACGCCACCATCGTCTCGGTCAGCACACTCCACCGTATGTAAGTCCCTTTCTCTCACCACGTTCTCTCTCTCTCTCTCTCTCTCTCTCTCTCTCACATCACTCTCTCTCCCTTACACATTGCCTCGCCGTCGCTCCCAGCCCAGCCGCTGTCGATATCCACCCAAGCCGCCACCACACGTGTTGCTCTCTCAGTGAGTCTAAGACCTCGCACGGTGCTCTCCACTCATTCTCATAACACAAGCTTGCTTTTTGAGTTATTAACGTAATATAAGTCTGTACCCAAGTTTAGTGTTATTACAAAAATGTACTTGTTTAAATTACGTAAAAACCCCTACAAATTAGTGTTGATCGTAGAATTTATATTTTATATATGATTGATAAAATCAGGAGAAATTAGGTGCTTGAAGGTGGAAAATAATTTAGATTTTTTTGATGTATTAGTCGGAGATATTTAGTAGATGTTGATTTATTTGAGGTTTACGAGAATTTTAGAATTTTAGGAAAATAAGTTATTAGTATTTTAGGCTTAAATATTAAAATATGAGTTTAATTAGAGATTTAAGTAAGTTACGTGTCTATTTTATAGGTGACGATTGATTTCGTTCAACAGTGTTGTGGAAAAGTTCAGAGAAATAAAAAGTTCAAGTAAGCAGAGTTCCTATGCTAAATTTTGCATAAAAGAAAATGACTGAGTTTGATTAAAAGTGTGCATGATATGTTTTGAAAAGAAATATGAAAACAACCACAGTCATATGTTCTGCATTACTCATAAAACTTTGTATAAGAAGAAATGATTTTTTGTCATAACTGGTGTAGGCATGAATTTATTTTTGGCATTCTGTTTCTGAACTATGCAAAAAGAGTGAATATAAAATATGAAGATTTTTCCATGCAATGTGAATATGTTCTGAATCTATTTTTGGAATATGTGAAATGATCTGAATCTATTCAGTACTCAGTTTTGATATAATGTGGTATCTGAAAAATTTTTGGCATGATTTTCTGATTTTGTTTCTGTTATGTTCCATTAAAGCCCCACCACGGGTGATAATAGTGATATATGGCACTGCCACGGGTTACAGTAGTGGTATAAGGCCCCGCCACAGGTAATAGTA
The DNA here is from genome assembly GCA_961763995.1 of Juglans cinerea. Classification (NCBI taxonomy): domain Eukaryota; kingdom Viridiplantae; phylum Streptophyta; class Magnoliopsida; order Fagales; family Juglandaceae; genus Juglans; species Juglans cinerea. The sequence goes on along the minus strand of CAUIVZ010000002.1, from coordinate 38,022,326 downwards.
GTGGTATACAGCCCTGCCACGGGTGATTATAGTGGTATGTGACCCTGACACGAGTGATAATAGTGGTATACGACCTTGTCACGGGTTATAGTCGTGGTCTGTTTGAGTGCACACCATTTGGTGACAAAGTGAAATATGTTCTGTTTGTCTATCCGCAGATGCACAACCCTACCACGGGGGTTAAACATGGCCTCTGTTTTGATATGATACTCTGATAAGATAATGATGATGCTCAGTTATGCTATGCCAAATGACTTTTGAATAAGAATATTTCTGAATTTTCGCTCTAATATTATTGATAACATGTTATGATATTGCATTATGAAATTAAAAATGATATTGTAAATGCTCATGTTTACATATTAGTATATATTCTCTGCTTACTGAGTTGTTGATAACTCACATTTTATCTCCACAATATTTTTTAGATAATTTTGATGGTTTAATTGGAAATCAATAGTAAGAAGCTTTAGAAAGATTAGATGATCGTATATGAATAAGTGCCAAAAGGTACCAGTAATTATTGGAGAGTCCTATTCAGTAGATTTATTATTTTATGTAATTTGAGTATTTTAAGACGTAAATAATTTTGAGTCTTTATGGAGATTTTTAATTTGTTACGTTGAGGTCTTTCTTCGGTGTCCTCGTAGAGGAACATAAATGTTTGGTTGAAACAAGTACATTTATATTTTATGAAGTATTTAGAGTATATATAATTGAGTTATAGAGATGTTTTTAGGTGACTTGAACTAACTTTTTAGACCTCTAGGACCGAGCGTTACAGCAAATCAATAAAAGGGACTAGCTAAAAAAGTTAATAATATGTAAGAAAAGATATAAATTTATCAAAAAGTCTACTTGCACTCGGCGTGGGGAACCCCCCGTGTACCCGTCCCTCCACATGGAAAAATTGAAATGGCACGTTTTGTGGTTAACCCAAACGACAGGATTGTCTTCTTCGTCTACCCACGAACAGAGCATGAAGGGATATTCTTCTCATCTTCTTTGTCTACGCACGTGTAGTTGAACATAGGTTTGGTTCTTCTCATCTTCTTCTACATGTCTTCTACCCATGTAGAAGATTGGGTGATTATGGCCTTTTTTTACCGGATAAATAAACAAGGTTGAGTTTAAAATCAAGTTTAAGTCAAATTTTGGTGACGATCCAACAGATCCATGATGCTGATGCTTGCTTTTCTCAAAGAGAGGTTGTGAACACATAACATATGCAACCTATCTAACAGTCTCAAGAGATTTTCTTTGGTTTCTCTTCACAATCCACTCTTACAATTTATATATTATTATTTTTACTCACCAAAAATTGATAGAACTTAGTCCATGACCATTTTCATTTTCTCTTGTTGTGTAAGGACAGAGAGAGATTGGCAGAGAGATCCCTGTTTTTCAGTTCTGTCCCTGAAGAATTTACAGTGGGAAAACACCCAAGTCCCATGTCATGAGTAGTCCCCTCCGGGTAAGGTAGTTGAAGAATTTGAAAAGCTTTTCAATTCCCAGACCCCCTTTGGTACACGGATAATGATACCGTTAAGATGAGAGAGCCCAAATTTTGAGAGGAGGAAATGTTTGATCTTGAGAGGTCACGATGATCGAAAATGTTAGGGTTTGATCTTGAGAGGAGAGAGTCCAGATATGAGAGTGTGAACTTGAGAGGAGAGAGCCTAGATCTTCCGAGGAAGAAAGGTTTGATCTTTAGAGGTTTAAGTTTCGTTTGAGTGTTGAACTGAATTGAATTAAGTTGAATTGAGATGATAAAATATTATTTTTTAATATTATTATTATTTTAAAATCTGAAGTCAGTCAAATATGGCAGAACATGATTAGAGAGCAGTGATGGACTTTTAAAGTCCTAAGTGTGCAGAGGTGAGGAAATAAATTAAAAAAATAAACTCAGTAGTAGACATCCTTTTTCGAACGTTGTCCTCTTTTTTTTAATAATAATATCGACTAACGTAGTATTAACCACAACAGTGGATTTCACAAAATGTACCCAATGCCAAATACTTGTAGCAGAATTATAAATTTCTTTATTGCAAAAAATGCGAACACGAAGATTTATCACGTTATTTAATATAAAAACTATCTAAGTACAATATTTATACAAGAAAAACATTATTTCCCATCGCCAATTAATTGGCCTAATGAAAAGATTATAATCAAAAGTATGACGAGCTTCACGGCGTTCACGCGCAGACTTCCAAACATACGTAAATTAGCGCAAGAGCACATAAACGAAAACCCCCACGTGTCGGTTGACAAATCTAGCTTATGTTCTCTGTCGGTTGCCCTTGCCAGCCCTTAATCCCACCACGAACGCACACGTGCCCTTTCCCCTCTCTTCTTCAAGCCTCTAAAATCCTCCACTGGTCCAATATCCCCCAAACACACAGCCCTTCGGCTTCCACCACCTCTCACCTCAAAGAAACCCTCACTATTCACCGACACCCATCGTTGCCGGAAAAGAGTCAAAGACCCTCCATACTCCTTCTCTGATGCTTCCCATTTCCGATCACGCTTCCTTCGAAACTATCAAGAAACCCCAAACCCCCGAGTTATTAGACCGCAAGAACTCACCCAACAAGCTCAACTCGGTTTTTCTACCTATCCACTATGCCCATTCTCGCATTTGGCTCCTCCTCACCATCCTCTCCATCCAGATACTCCTTCTCTTCACCCTCCGCTTTCTTCCTATCTCCCTTTCCCTCTCCCACCCTCGCCCCAGCGAATACGTCCAGAATTCCTTATCCGCTGACCCGAATCGAGATCAATGTGGATCGGGTCGAATATTCGTGTACGATCTCCCCGTAACATTCAATTCTGAGATTCTGGCCAATTGCGATGACTTGAACCCGTGGAACTCGCGCTGCGAAGCGCTGGCCAATGATGGCTTCGGCCGGAGAGCCACCGGGCTTGTCGGGATCGTGCCGAAGCAATTGGCTTCGGCGTGGTACTGGACGGACCAGTTCGTGTCCGAGATCATTTTCCACAATCGTGTCTTGAAGCACAAGTGTCGGGTCCTAGAGCCGGAAAATGCTACGGCGTTCTACATACCGTTCTACGCTGGACTAGCGGTGGGTAAGTATCTTTGGTCGAATTCGAGCGCCAAGGAACGCGATCTCCACTGCGAGATGATGTTAAAGTGGGTTCAGGAGAAACCCTACTACAAGAGATCCAACGGCTGGGATCACTTCCTCACCATGGGGCGCATCTCGTGGGACTTCCGGCGGTCGAAAGACGAGGACTGGGGTTCTAGCTGTATCTACATGGGCGGGATGCGGAATATAACGCGCCTCCTGATCGAGCGGAACCCGTGGGACTACTTTGACGTCGGTGTGCCTTACCCCACCGGATTCCACCCCAGGTCAGACTCCGACGTAACGGCATGGCAGCGCTTCGTCCGCGACCGTAACCGCACAAGCCTATTCTCTTTCGCCGGGGCGACACGTGGCGCCGTCAGGAACGACTTTAGGGGGATATTGCTAAGGCAGTGCAACGGAACGGACGCGTGTACGATCGTAGACTGCGCGGGGTCTCGCTGCTCCAACGGTACATCGGCAATCCTGGAAACGTTCTTGAGCTCCGAGTTCTGTCTACAGCCCAGGGGTGACAGCTTCACCCGCAGATCGTTATTCGACTGCATGGTTGCCGGGTCGATCCCTGTTTTCTTTTGGAAGCGAACCGCCTATTATCAGTACGAGTGGTTTTTACCGGGCGAACCGGATAGTTACTCGGTCTTTATAGACCGAAACGCCGTAAAAAACGGGACGTCCGTGAAGGAAGTGCTGGAGAGGTATAGCAGGGAGGAGGTGAGGAAAATGAGAGAGAAAGTGATTGATTATATACCGAAAATAGTGTATGCAAGACCTCAGGAGGGGTTGGAGACGGTGAAGGATGCATTTGATGTGGCCATTGAGGGGGTGCTAAGGAGGTTCAAGGAACAAGAGGAGTGGGGATTTAAGTGGTAATAATAGAGAAGGCCGAGGGTAAATCTGTGCATTGGAAGATATATGCGTTGGTTTCAGCTATATTAATGTCACTAAGAATAGAGATTGTGGCGAATTTTTTTATGGGTTAGGTAGATAGTAGTTATTACAGTTATTTTTTTAAAATATATATATTTTTTCTAATGAGCTGAGGAAGGGGGATTTGGTACACGTTGTTCTTTTACTATTGGGGTACATGATGTATGCAATTACGGCTATTGTTAGTGACATTATAATCTGATCCTTTTATTGAGGAATCAGTCTCAGAATTCTGGGTTCCATCAGCAAGTGGACCTACTTAGCAGAACCACACACGGTGGTGGTCCAAAGTGGTGGATGGATAGGGGAGACGGATGGTTGGATGATTGTTAGGGCAGTGCACCCTTTTTTTTTTTTTTCTTGGGGACCGTGCATGTGGCATTGTAGGTATCCAAGAATATCATGTATAATTGAGAAAATAAGTGATGTACGTTATCATATTTGCACTTTATGAATGTGTTTCTTTAGGTCTCGTTTGTATTCGTAACCCACCTCAACTCATCTCATCTCATCATTATAACTTTCTCAAATTTCCACATAAAATATAATAAACAATTCAACTTTTTCAAATCCCAAAATAACTTTTCTAAATTTTCACACAAAATATAATAAATAATTCAACTTTTATTCTACTATTCACAAATCATCTCAATCCATCTCAACTCATTTCTGAATACAAACCTCTTCTTAGCATTTCATCTTTCAACAAAAAAAAAAAAAAAGAATTGGTCCATTTTTTCTAGGTCGAGGAATTTGTCATTTACAACAGGGTTTCAAGTTCAATGGAGAAGCTTTAATCAATAATAAGTTAAAAAAAAAATTATATATTTTTAAGTAGCTACGAAATGTGAGATTTATGTCTATAGATGCTGGTGTGGCAGAATTAAAAGGCAGCTGAGTGTATATAGATGATGCAAACTGTACTATAATAAGTTTGTATCTTGTTGACGTAAAGGTTTGTCGACTTGGTGGATCGTGATGCAGGGTCTTCGTCACAGGCATAAAAATGGACGGGATCTTTTTTGCATTATTTTTTTACTATCCTGTTTTTTATTTATTTTTAAATAATTTGAATTTTGTTACATTAGTAGTACAAAAATTTGTACCAAACATATGCCCAGGTATAAAATATATCTGGAGGAAACTTTTTTCAATTAATTTCTAAAATAATAATTGTTCATTAAGCATATGACAAACACATACTTTGTTAAGATTCAAAGTTAAAAAAATAATCATGGATCCCAGCTTCCTTGAAAAAGGTTAATTAAAAATAATTGTTTTGAAAAAGTTAGGATTAAAATATAAGAATTTAATAGAAAATGAATATATGAGTTTCTGAAAATATAATTAATATATATTTTTTGGGAGTTGAGACTTGGAAGTGTTTGGGAATTAAAAATAAGTATATGGTTTCTTTAGTACTAGTCGAGAGGGAATGGGGTTTATTTGGAGAACGGTGGCTCCCGTCCACCTACCCTAAATCTGTCTGGTACTGTTCCATCTTTATAATATAGTAATACTGATAATATATATATAGTTACAGCAATTTTAAACTTAGTTATAAGTCCAGTCCAAAGAAAAAGACAGAAACTTGAAACATAAGTTTAGACCAGCATACAATGTTAAATTTATCTGACTTTATTTTATTTTATTTTTTTTTAACATCATTCTCAGCTTTAACATTTTTTTTTTTTTTTTTTTTTTTTTTTAAGATTTCACATTCTGGTCAGGAAAAATCTACTCCTCCCGCTGGCCTGCGGGGGCTATTGCTGGGTTTTTTTTTTTTAAAACTTAATGATTAAATAATTATTTTTTAAAAATATATTTAAAAGTGTTAAAAAAATACATTTAAAAAAAAACTAAATATTATGTTTAAGTGGCGTTCTCACATTGCAAGGGGCCAAATTTTCTAGATGTGACACGTTGAAATTTAAAAATCATAAAAACATAACTATATATAAAATTAGATCTCGATTATTTGTAATATAGACAGAAAAAAAAATTATAAAAATACGAGGTCTTAATATATGTTTCGGATTTTTTATGATAATGTTTCATGAAATAATATTCATCAATTATTATTTTTGTAATGAAATATTTAGAATTTATTTGCTTCATAGAAACTATCAAGCGATATTTTAGAATGTCATTTTTCATTATAGTATCTAAGCTAGTTTATTAAGTTTCATGTAAACTCTAGATATTTTCGTGTCACATTAAGCATATAATACTATAATAGAGACCTTAAATAAGTTTTTTCTTGCTCAATAAAGTCTAGAGGATAAAACTTTTCAATTATTTTCCATATCAATCACTAATCTTAAATGATTTTTCTTATATTTTTACTTTGGACTCCATATTAAAAAGCCTAATATTGTATAATAAAAAACTTTATGATCCATATTAATAAGTTTAGAATTTTATAAAATTTTAGGATTATAAATTTTTTTGAGACGTCATTTTTTATAATTATAAAATTATGATTAAAAACTAGGCCATATTTTGATCTTTTTTAAAAGGAATTGAATATAAGGATGTACGGAAGAGTGAATGAAGATAAATGTAGGTGAATTCAATAAAATGCCTCTGGAACAAAAAGAGAGAAGAAAGAGTTTCTTAACGAGGTCCACGATATTGGACCGACAACTATGGGCTCTCTTGGGGCTCGTGCATATTATTTTGGATTTGACAATTAAGAGAAACTCAAGAATTCTCAAATATTTTTATTATTTATTATTTTATTATTATTTTTATTTATTTTTTTTACTATTTATTGTTTTGTATTACTATTTAATATTTTATTATTAATTTTTTACTACTATTTACAAATATCGTCAACAAAATTAGGTTGGTGATGCTAATTGTAAGAAACTACCAAGGTAATAATACCATAATTGGATGTTTTGATTTAGTTTTTTAAATCCAAAATTTTTATGGCTAATATTACGCGGTAGTTACTTCTCTCTATATATATATATATATATATGAAATAGCATATCAATTTGAAGTGAAAATGATGGCATTCCCTGTATCCCAAATTGATTGGCATAGACAATAATAAAGAAAAATGATTGGTAACTCTATTTCGAAACTAAATTTGAATAAATGATTGTAGGGTGTTATAATGCAAACTCACTAAAGACAGAATGTAGTCAAATTCTTTTATGTGGATCGATGAAATGGAAATGGTGAAAAGATACTACATATTAGTTCTCGAGGTGAGAAACCAGGTCTTGTGCCATCTTGGCCAAGGTTTATCTACTGTTAAGAAATGAACACTTTATTTCTCCAAATACTAAATTATAGTGTTAGGACGTCTAAAAATATATAGATACACACCTAGTCTTTTTATGGTAACTATTAAAAAAGGAAACAATTACAATTGAATTCTCATTTAAGGTGATAGACTCGTGCGTTGTTCCAATGACAGAAACGGGATTGAAGGTCGAGCCACACCTCACGAGGATCAGTATGAAATTCGAGAGAGTTTGCGATGGAGGGACTGATGGAGTTAAGAAGCCAAGTAAGGACCATGTCCTTGGTTTGATTCCATTAGGTATAATTTGGTGAATCTATGGTAGGAGGGGAAAGAGTACCATCAACAAAACTGAGTTTTATTTTTGGCGCTAAGTGTAGGGGTCATGGCTTTTTGCCATTTGGGATAGTTATCTCCAGTGAGTATTCCAGAGACTAGAATGAGGCTAGGGGAATCAGATGGGTGAAGGAGATAAGGGGAAGTAAGGGGGTTGGAGGGAGTGGCCATGGAAGGCGTGGAGGTTGGAGGATTAGGAACGTTGTTTGGCTAATACCATGTTAAGAAATGAACACTTTATTTCTCCAAAAACTAAATTATAGTGTTAGGACGTCTAAAAATATATAGATACATACCTAGTCTTTCTATGATAAGTGGTAACTATTAAAAAGGAAATAATTACAATTGAATGACAAATTTTCTAAATAATTATAATTAAAAGTCAAATTTCTTAAGATCAAGAGATTGCTAATTTAGTGGGATTTGATTATGTCAATATCTACTTTCTCAAATACATCTATATAATCCGAATAGAGAATTTAAAGGATCTCAAATCAGATATAATTACTAAACCCTACATATGAAACTTAGAATGAAATGTTTTTATTTTTGTATATTTGGCCTTAATATATATCCATGCAAAAAAAAAAAAAAATGGAAACAAGATTAAGACAGACATTGATGGTTATTAGAATCGGACTTAGCTTGACTTCAGCCAATATATTTCATTCAAGCGAGTGTAGTTAAAAGTTACAAAAGAAACTCTACACAAATTGTTCCACATTTTCATCCCAAAAAAAAAAAAAAACAAAAGAAAAAGGAGTCCGTCAAATGACCGATCGGACCTTTCTTGTAGGAGAGGTTGATTAAACTTGGACAACCATTACAGCTACGTCCAAGAACCAGAAAGCAAAGGCTGTGTAAGAGAAGGAACAGAGGAAAGGGAAAGATTGAGAGAACTTATTTTTCTTGTTCTGTATTAGTAATATGAACTTATTAAAATAGTACATGATCTGCCTTTTATATGTAAGTGACTAACAGGTGAAAAGTAAATACACATGTTGAAAATGTATCACAAAATCGTTACAGAATGACTTCTTCTAGTTTCTTCTGAAATTGCTAACACTCTCCCCTAAGATGGAGTGTAAATGTCAATAACACCCATTTTAGACAAAAAGTGATTAAATAAAAAGTGATTAAATTGAGCAGCATTGAGTGGCTTGGTAAGGAGATCACTGTGTTGATGAGCACTATTAACATATGGGTGGCTCTACAGCCACCGCTCCCAGTCTCGCTAGGAGCCACCGATAGTGTAAAATATTGTATTTTTTATTTTATTTTTTTATACATGTATTTTTTTAACACTGTAAAATATTTTTTAAAAAAATTATAATATCATTAAAAAATACTTACTTAATCACTAAGTAAAAAAAAATATTGAAAAAATTAAAAAAAAAATATAGTGGGACCGAGAGCGGTGAGAGTAGCTTTATTCTTAACATATAAGATCCCGCTTGAATCTTATCTCGAACCAAATGACAGTTTATTTTTATGTGCTTAATCCTCTCATGGAATATAGTGTTAGCAGTAATATGTAAATCTGATTGATTGTCACAAAATAGAAGGGCAGCCTTAGGATAATCAACACTTAAAGCTGATAGCACAGCTAGGGGTGCAAATGGTCCGGTCCGGCAATGGACCGAAAATATTTGGTCCATTATTTTTCCGGACCAAACACCCAAAGGGACTGGACCGGCCTAATTTTTTTTCTTTTTTATTTTTTTAAATAATTAATAAAAAAATTTATTTAAAATACTAAATTAAATTAAGTGACTTATTAATGTGGATTATGTAACAAACTCAAAAAAAAAAATTATATGGTCAATGATAATAAATTAGATGAAAATTATATTATTAGTTTATATAATTACTATATAATTAACTAATTGATATTATATATTAGTTAATTCATAGAATATTAACAAGTGTTAATAATATATTTAAAATTTTATATTGTTAATAGTGATAAGTTAGATGAAGATATATATAAAATATTATTAATTTATAAAATATTAACAAGTATTAATAACATATTTAAAATTTTATATTGTTAATTGTACAATTATTATATAAAAAATATTATTTTTATTTTTATTTTTCATTCTGTCCGGTCTGGTTTGAAAAAATCCTGGACCGTGGACTGGATTGAAACTTTTCGGTACTCTAAAATGTGGACCGAGACTGACCGGTCTCAGTCTCGGTCCGGTCGGTTCGTTCGGTTCGACCGAACCGTTTATCACCCCTAAGCACAGCTAGCAACCCAAGTAATCTCACAAGTTGTTGAAGTCATTGCATGATACTCAGGTTCAGCTGATGATCTAGAAACAATATGTTACTTTTTAGACTTCCATGATATAGGAGTCTCGTCAAGAAATACAGAATAACCTGCGACAGACCTTCTAGTGTTTGGACATCTTGCCCAATCTGAGTCTGTAAAGGCCTTGAGATGAAGATTGGTTTGAGCTAGAAAAAATATAGCTTGATTAGGAGGAGATTTAAGATATCTAGAGTATTGGTATTGGACTAGTCAAATGTCAATGTAAGTCTATAATTTGACTAGATGTGAAAAAAAAATCTACATTAGACTAGCCAATGAACATATGAACTACAGTAAATTAGGGGACCTCTCCATTATTGTCGAGTTACTGTTCATCCTCCAATTCATTATTTTATTCTTTTCATCAACGTCCCCCTCTCTCTCTTTCCCTTTTTTTTTTTTTTTTCCAGACCCGCAACCTTCTCCTTGCCCTCTTCTCTCCCTCGTTCGGCCCTCTTCTCTCGCGTGAACTGGTTGGATTCTCCCTCTTCTTCTAGGCTAGGCCAAACGGTAACTCTTCCTCGCTTTTCTCTCCCTCTTCTCTATGCATTTTTTCCGAGTCTCTCATCTTCCTCTTCTCTCATTTGTTGCTCCGATTCTGAAGTACTCCCAAAAATCTCTCATTTTCTCTTCAATAAGCAATTAAACGGAGTCGTCGTGGTGGCAAATCCATCCTTCCTCTCTCGGTACATAGCTGCTCTTCCATTTTCCCTTCTCGGATACGCACATTAAAGCTCTTTTTTTTTCCTACCCTTATGTAAATTTTACTCACTAAAACTGAACTTCACCACCACCAATTTATTCTTTTGTTTGCTTCGTTTTGTCTGTGATTTTATTTGTGATAATTTTGTTTTTATGTTTTGGTTTAGATAGGTCCCCTTAATTATGTGATATATGAAAATATGTGCGTCATTATCTGGAAATGATGCATTATCTATGTTAAATTCACAATGTTGAATGATGGATTAGTTATTTTCTTTTGGATTTGAAGGATTCTGTTCTTTTTGCGGTATTCTCGAAAAGAAATTAAATTATGGGGCTTTCGGAAAGGTTAGACAGTGAAAAGGTTAGACAAAAATTAAATTGAATTGTATGAATGGAATATCATAAAGCATAATATTTCATCTGTAACATCTAATTAAGATGATTTGTATTTGGTCCTGCAGATTAAATCATCAGACAACCATATCCTTCAAGAGCAGCAGAATAAGGTCGACTTATTAAGCTTAATTATCTGGTTATTTTCAATATTCAAAGAACAAGGAATTACAAGAAAGAGTGAATAGCCTTGAGCAGTTGGTCTCATTCACAGGTGATAAGTCATCAATGTCTTCAGAACAATATGTATCTCGAGAATATATTGATGAATTGAAAAAGAAAATTCAATCTCAGTTGATCATTTGACCTGTTTTGGATCGGAATGGCTAAATAGATTCAATTGTTTTGGTTGTTGATGGTTTGGAACCTTTTAATTATCCTGCAACAATTGAAGTCACATTGATGTCTAGTTTTTTCCCCATCTACATATTTGCAAGGGCTTGCATTTATAGAATTCATTCTGCCTTTGTTTGTTTGGATAGGAAATTGAGAACAAGAAACTTAAGTTGGAACAGTGCTTTTTAAGCCTCCAAATGAAGGTAACTCAAATCTGCTCTGTTTATCTTCTAAATCCTGAAAAGTGGACCAATTGAACTAAATACAATTTTCATGTAGTCTTTCCATTACGTCAACTAGCTTAAAGAAATCAAGAACTTCATTTCCTTCCATGCCAAAGATGTCATAAGTCATTTTAATCACGTTAGTTCGCTTTAAATAGCAAACCAGTTAAATAAGTGTTTGTTTTGTCCATATTCTGTCTTTTATTTGCAGGTTTGTCATCAAATATATGTTTGTGATTCTACATGCAACAATAGTGTGAATTCTTTTATTACTTTGCCTTGTTTGTAACTGCCACAAAAGGTAAATTTTTAAGTTTTCAGATGCAGGAGCTTGGCTTGTTTTTACAGCAAGCTTGTGGAATGGTATTATCTGTCTAAACTCACTAATATTCCAATGTCCTATTTCTAAACTCCTATTTCTAAACTGTCATTTTGAATGAACTATGCAGTGACTGAGGTGAAGAAGATTGCATATTGTAATGGGGACTGTGGCAAGGGTGGTTGTGTTTGTAGAGTCTGTTTCTAGTGGCAAGGGTGGTTGTTCTGTTTCATATACCAAAGATGTGTAGAATTCGAACTAAAGAATAAGAAGTTGGATGATGTGCATTTTATGTATGATCTAGTGCTCGGACCCTTGATTTTTCCTTGTTATTTATAGGGTTTCATTAGCTCAAATGAAAGTTGTTGTGCATGAAGTAGTACTGCATTCAGATTATAAAGTTGTGATATGTAGGAAAAAATGAGTAAGGAGATAATTATTATACCTTTTTTTTTCTTTTTGGTTTTGATTTATATGCATTATATTTATTAGCCAAAGTTTAACCTTATAGTCAAAACTTGAAATTCTAGCCAAACTTTGGGCTTGGCAATAGTTAGGTTATTGTCAATGCTCTAAGTACCCTTTGTACTGCTTCCAAATGTGGTTGTTTGGGGTTGTCCATGAATTGGCTAAGCACCTGATTTGAATAAGTTAAATCTGGTATTGTGATTGTCAAATAAATCAATCAACCTATAAGCCTTCTATATGAAGAAGGATTTGACAAAAGGATGCCATCATCTTTGCTAGGCTGAAGGTTTTGCTGCATAGGAAAGCTAAGGGGTTTTAGATGCGACCTTTCTCACTGGCTGTTGTGTTCTTCCACTGCCCTTTGAATTGGAATTACCACCGCTGGTTTTGGAGATCAAAGCAGTAGAAGTACTCATTTGTTGTGTGCTGCCATTGGAGAGGCCTATTTATTTTTCTTCTTGTAAAATCAGTGAGAAAGCCTTATTAATGGAGGAAAATGATCCAATAACAAGATTTGACCCCTTATGTGCGAGTAAGAGTCATTTAGTCCCATAAAAAATTGCATTACATACCATTCCTCATGATCTTCCATCAATGTCTTCATAGATGTACATCCACATGACGAGATTTGTTTAAAACTCATCAATTCATTCCAAAGGCTCTTCAACTCGTTAAAATAATTAATAACATAATTATTTCTTGATTGTGCACAAAAAGAGCTTTTCGAAGTTGAAAAACCCTAAGTTGATTACTTTGAGAAAAAATTTCATGCAAACCTTTCCATATATCAGTTGGAGTTGTCATGTACAAAATAGTGGAAGCTATCTTTTTAGAAAGGGAATTTGTAAGCCAAGAAAGTACAGTATCATTGCACCTAATCCAAGTATTCACTAACGGATCATCATCGTTCAGCTTTTTCAACACTCCTATTACGAATGCAGTTTTGTTCTTGGCGCTAAGAGCTATCGACATCGAGCGTATTCATGAATGAAATTTTTCTTCAGTAAGTTCTTGCGAGACAAGCAATGTACTTGGATTTTCTCCATAGTGAAGAAAACACAGACAGGCAGGATCATCATACACAAATAAAGAAAAAGATGAAGTCGCCATAATAAAAGAGAAGAAAAATTTTCACGAAAGAAGAAAAAATCTGCAGATTCATAGTTGCGGAAGATTTCGCTCTGATACTATGATAAAACTTGGACAACCATTATAGCTACATCCAAGAACCAGAAAACAAAGATTGTGTAAGAGAAGAAACGGAGGAGAGGGAAAGTGAAATTGAGATAACTTTTTTTCTTGTAGTAATAATCTGAGAGAAATACTTTAAACCGGTCCATCTATTTTTCACTAAATAATAACCCTCCAATGAACAAATGCCACGTATAGGTCCCATTTTATCAACACTATAACCTCACATAGACTAATCTTATGGGAACAAAAAGAAATCCGAAATCCTTCTTCCCTCCCCCCCTTTCCAGGCGATATCCCTTCCCCCAGGAGAGCCCCCCGCAGCCCTCCTCCCCCCACCCCCTCTCGCAACCACCTCACACCGGCGTCGAGCACTCCCTCCACCCCCCCTCTTGCAACCACCTGGCACCAGCGTCAAGCCTTGCCCCCACCCCCTCTCGAGCCAAACCCCTCACCCGCGAACCCTCCCCCCCAGGCGAACCCCCCGCGACCCTCCTCCCCCACCCCCTCTTGCAACCACCTCGCACCGACGTCGAGCCCTGCCCCCACCCCCTCACCCACGGAACCTCCCTCCAGGCGAACCCCACACTCATATCTCGCCATCTCAGCCTAAAGCCCACCTCTCGCCCACCGCTCGGAACCTTCGTCGGCGAACTCCCTCTCAACCTTCGCTGGTATTCAAGCATTTGGTAAGGTAATCTTTCTAGTTTCTTACTTTGCTCCACTGCCATGAATTGGAGATTTTGCAAAGCTGCGTGATGTATCTTGTGATTGTTCATTGTCGCTTGTGGTTCTTAACTTTTATGAAAAATTGTGATTGGATATGTGATTGTCTGAAATGGGATGTTTGAAATGGGTCTGTGATTATGTTTGAGTACGGTGACGATGGACACTGTTGAGGCAAACGCACTGCTGTGGACGACAGTGAATGTGAATGTTGGGCAACAGACGATGATTAAAGACAATGTAATTATCGGGTGCTTTGGTTTTATGTTCTTTAGTATAGACTTTCTAATGTGGCGCCTTTTGATTGGGGGCTGTTAAACTCTCAAAACCAACCTGACTGTTCCAAAGAGGAACTCATAATCTGAACTTAGTAAAAATAGTACATGCTCAATGCTGTACCTTGGGGTGTAAATTCAAACCGGAAAACCGGTCCAGACCGGACCGGTTCTTAGAATGTGAAAACCGGCCGGTTCCAGTTTTAGGATTTTTCGGACTGATTGATAAAAAAATATATAAAATAATATTTGTATTATTGTATATATAAGTTTTATAAAAAATATTATATATATATTAATATATATAAGTTTTATATATTATGTATAATTATAAATTTTTATGTGACATTTTTATATATAATATATATAATTATATATATATATTCATATATGAAATAATTTCTTATTATAATTTATAAATTAGTACATAAACTGTTAATACTAAATCACTAAAAGTTTATAACTAATACTAATATATAACTTATAACTATACCAATAGTCTAATATTAATACTATTATATAGTCTAATATATTAATAAAAGTATAAAACAATTTTTTTTAAATCAGTTTTTTTTTTTTAACAAATTTTTAATGACAAATTGTAAAACTTATATCTTAAAAAAACTGGAAACCGGACTGGACCGGACCGAAAACCAATAAAACAGGAAGTACCGGTTTAGGAGGGTAACCGGTGCGTAATCGGTTTTGAAAAATACAAAATCGGTACATACCGGTTCGGTCCTAGATTTTGTCCAAAACCGGACTGGTTACACCCCTAGCTGTACCTTTTATATTGAAGAGGAGGTGGTTTTGATAAAAAAGTCTTTTAATTCATCTCATCTCGTCTCATTTCATTTAATTATTATAATTATTTTAAATTTTTACAAAAATATAATAAATAATTCAATTTTTTAAAAATTTTAAAATAATAATAATATTAAAAATTAATATTTTAATATATATATTTTTTTTCAACTTTCAACCTCTTATCTCAAACATTTCTAACATAGAGAAGCATATAATGACTTCTTCTGAAATTGCTAACAGAGGTCATTGCTCAGACAAAATTAAAAAGAAGTCATTATGTTGAGTTGTCGTATATTCATTGGGAGAGGCTACCAGCCGGATGGGTGAAATTCTCTGTTTTACACCCACAAATAATGAGGTGACACGTAAGAATTATAGCAAATTGAAGAATAGAATCGCATGTAGAGAATCAGCATTCAAACAGTTCGGTCTTTCTTCTCTATTTTCTCACTTAGGCCAAAACCCATTCCCTTCTCTCTCTCAATGGAGGCCTTTTCTGGTTTCTCTTCGACCTGCCTTAAGACACCAGGTTTTCTTCTTAATTATACAAGGAAACATTGTGTGGGAATCATAAAGGCCTCTGTGGCTGTTGTGCAGCAGACCAAGATGACCAAGGTTGCACTCATCGATAATGAACCTGCACTCACTAATAATCTAAAATTATTTTACTGAATTGAAATTGTTAAGGTTGTTGGATTTGAGTGGAAACAATCTTTCACCCACCACTCTCGAGATTTTTGAAGGTTATGATTGAGGAAAATCTTCTGTTGGTTGCAAATACAATTGATGTATCTCCCTTACCTGCTAATAGCCCACCACCTGTTAGTCTAAAGCACTCGACGGAGAGAGGAGAAAAGGAGAGGGCGCAGGAGAGGAGAATCAGGAGAGGCACTAGTCTGTGTAGAGAAGAGAAAAGGAAAAAAGGGAGAGGAAAATAAGAGGAGATGGCGCGGGGAGAGTATAGAGAAAGGAAGAGAGCTGCTTCAGTAGATTAATACCCACCATAAGACAAATAAACCTCATATATGTCGAGATTCTATTGGCCAGTGTAAATTGGGAATTCTCACCCGACCGGTTCTGAGTTTTTCTAATATTCATTATTCATTACGAAAATATACTAATATGGCAAGAAATTCAATATTTATATATATTTTAATATTATTTCTAGGGTAAGTCGTGGGTGGAAAATTAGAAAAGAATAATTCTACGTATAATTGTGAAGTACGTAAACATCACGTAATTGTTTTGAAAAAGAGTGAGGTCTATTATTAAAAAATTAATTTTTTCATGTGAATCTTATATTTTATTTATTTTTTTCAAAGCGATTACACGACGGTTACACAATTCACAATTACAAATATCTTTTCTTATCAGAAAAATAAGCTTCTTCAATACTATTGGTCAGAACTTAGAATACAAAAACATCGTATTCAGTATTCACATTCTCCCCGTATGACATCGACATAGGTGCCTGCCGCTTCTTGTTGATTCTTTCCATCCCAATTCTCCCAAGTGCCATTTTGAAGGAAAGAAAGAGGAAAAAATAAAATGAACAAAGCTCAACGTTTTCTGCTCCAGTTTGCCTTCATCTTTATCCTCTCAGAAGCCAAATCTTCCTGGCTACAGCCTCAAGCTGCGGCAGAATCCTTCAATATCAGCTATATCCAGGTTGATTGTTTCATCCTAAACATCCTTTTTCTTTTTCTTTTTTCGTTGGACTGTTCCTTTTTTTTTTTTTTGGGGGGGGGGGGTTTCTACATCTCGTCGAATTAAAAGTTTCTCCTTTTTGTCTTTCTGTTCTTCTTTTGATTCCAAAAGAGTGCGGCGAGCTGTTCTTACACGGCTGTTATAACAACAAGCTGTTCCTCAACAAGGTACACCAGAGATCAGATCAGTATCTCTTTTGGCGACGCTTATGGCAATCAGGTTCGTTCTCTTTTCTTCTCTTCTTTTTCAATTTCCTTTTTCACGTCTACGAATTTCCCAAATTATGTTTCAATCTAATTTCTCAAATTTAGATGAACACCATCGTTTGAAATTGAAAACTTGATATTGGGTAAGTAGGATTTATCTGGATGATCAGGTTTTTATTGAGGTATTGACATAGAATTTCTCCATTAGATAAACTGTGGATTATATTTTTTTTAAATACCCAAAAATCATAGGACTCCAGTTTTAGGAGGCAATGAAATTATGGAAGAGAAAGGAGATTAGATTGTAAATAATGGGACTGAATTTGATGTTAATTTTCTTGAATTCTACTCCATAACACCAATTGGCCGTAGTTCATAAATATCCGGTGACGTGTCTATAGTTCAACCGTAGATCTCCCACAAAAAAAAAGTTGGTGTCATTCTTTAGTTCCTTCCACAGAATAATTGAAGATGGGTTCAAATAAGAAAGCCGTACGAAATTTTAATGTGTCACTGAAGCTGAAGAACAAGAAATGGGTGTTTTTTTACTAAAGTCCTATAAAACTCTGATCATCAGATTTATGCACCGAGGCTGGACGATCCATCGTCGAGGGCATTTGAACGGTGTTCATCGGATACATATCAGATAAACGGACCTTGTGCCTACCAGATCTGTTATGTGTATCTGTATCGTACAGGACCAGATGGTTGGAAACCTAAGAGTGTGAAAATCTATGGCTATAACAGCAGAGCTGTTACATTTTACTATGATGTCTTTATCCCAAGTGATATCTGGTATGGATTTAATCTGTGTCAGAGTGCTTCTTCCTCGGGTCACCATTCTGGTTGGAAATGGTTCATGTATGTTGTACTAGGGCTTACTGTTGGTGCTCTAATGTGAGTGTTTATCTACCATTTGCTTTTACATCTCTTATTGCGTCTTCCTTGGTAAAAGTGTGTAACCTGTTATACTTCTTTATTGACATCGATAGCAATGATTGAATTCCAGAAGACACCATGTGAATTTTAAATGATATAAACTAGCATTTTCCTTGTTGGATGGATTAGCATACAGCCAAGTATCACTGGTTCCTTTCTTTTCTCCAATAGTTGTACTTTTGCTTTTCCCCCTTTCTTTTTATTCTGTTGCAAACTTCGAAAACAGTATATGAAATTATGAATATGAAATAGTATTTGCAGTCTTAGGTTTGGGACATAAAACAAAACACAAAATTCTCATCTCATCTCATCTCATCATTACACATTTTTCAAATCCTCATACAAAATATAATAAACAATTCAACTTTTTCAAATCCCAATACACCTTTTTCAAATCCCAAAACAATAATAATATTAAAACTTAATATTTTAAACTTCAAAACAAAACACAAAATTCTCATTCCACCCCCCAAACCTACCCTAAACTGTGCAAAACTCTACCATTTTACTCATTTTGAAAAAGTGATTAAATTTAGAATATGCATGAAAAATTAGTTTTTAATAGTGGATCCTACTTTTTTTTAAAGGGAATATGTAAGACTTGCATACTCTAAGATTGTATATAGCATTACTCACCAAAATAGAGGGTGAATGATTGGAGAAGATTCTTGAATTGTGGGGGTGATCTTGGTTTGGATAGTGAGGTAACTGAAAAAGTTGAATTGTTTATTATATTTTGTACGTGAATTTGATAAAGTTGTAATGATAAAATGAGATGTGATGAGATGAGATGAGATGCAACACTTTCATTATCCAAACAGAGCCTAAATTTTTGCTGAGGATGACATTCTAATTTTACTAATAAACCTCCACTTTTAGTGAAGGAATGCTTTTTACAAAGAAAAATCTCTATATCTTTGTAAAATAATAACACTTATTCAAATTCCTAAAATGAGGCAGTGTAGATTTTGAACAATGCTATGGTGCACATCAAATGTACATTCCAAATATGCACGCTAGTGAAATGAGTTTTTTTGTTTTTCTTTTCTTTACTTTTTAAGTATTTTTTAAACATTCTTAACAATTAAGAAAAAATAAAAAAATAAAAATTCACTAATAGTCACTTTCTTAACCATTAAGAAAAATAAAAATAAAAATAAACATAAAATATATAAGTGAACATATTTAGGAGTCATACTATTATTTTCCATAGATTTTATCAAAACATATATAATTATGTAAAATGCTTTGAGAAATGAGTAATTTAAGAAAAAAAGCATCACGCCCAACAACACCTAAATTTGTCGGAGCATCGGCCAAATTATTTCCTTCTTAATAGGTATGAATTATCTCGAAAGGAAAATCAAAAGCAAATATATCAGTCGTCATGCACAATTTGAAATACATCTAAGGAGGCTGTTTTTGGTTCTTAAACCACAAACAGTGATTCAGTCAAGACTCAATTTCCACAAACACATTTGTACAGTAACTCAAAATACCGTAACACAAAAAACAAGCAAATCTATAAATGGAAGACCATCACGCAATTGAAGAACTCCACCCTGGCTAGCAATCCCCAGATTCGTTTTTGAAGCAACATCAATATTTAGCTTGAGTTTGCTCAGTTTTTTTTTTATTGGCACCGGTATCCAAGAACAGCCTCTCGACTAATCTCAGTGGTGCACAGGTCATCGACAAGGAGTTTCTTGCAAGTGTACTTCAGGTAATTCAGGGAAAAAATCCCCCAGTCAGATGACCCCTAAAGATTGTTTGCATCCAATGAGATTTGAATCTTAGACCTAAGGGAGCATACCCCAAGTCCAAGGCTTACCGCTTGAGCCAACTCCTAGGAGTCAGTTTACTCAGTTGATAGGTCATGTCATTGAACTAAGAATGATTTATCAACCTAAAGTTATAATGATAACACAACTTCTTGATATCGATCAGAATAGTTTGATAAGAGAGTTCAATTTTTTGTAACCAAAGAGTAATCTTATGACATGGATAGGCTGCAAATCTAACAATTTCATCATTCCTCACAACATTATAACCACAGCTCGAAAGTAATTGAAAGATAAACTAGAGAAGCAAATAAGGTGAACCTCTTACATAATAATTTACAAAGAGAAATAATATCTTGGCTTGGTTATAGTTCAAAAAAATGTGAAGCTGTTCATTTTATTATTCAAGAACATAATCTAAAGGGAAAACTCTTTAAATCTCTTTATAATGAAATTAATTGTCACCAAACTGTCTACTATGTTTATTGTTTATAATAAGAAGAAAGTACAATACATGTTCTTTGGGAGTGCTATATCCTCATTAAAAAAAAAATCAAAAAAATTATTTAACAGCAGCTTGTTTTAAGGATTTACTTGTTGCTATGTATAATATCGCTGATGAAGAACAGATGGAAGAAATAGTTGTGATAGAAATGAGACTTTGGCAGTGAATGTTTTATTTTCAACAACAGTTTTTCTCATCCAAATTTGGTGATGCAACAGTCAAAGAAGCAACTTGTTGATTATAAGGAAGCTCAAACAAATTCAAGCAAAATAACAACAACAAATGCAGAGAATTTGATGAGCAGGTGGAAACCTCGTGATTTATTAAAGATTAATTAGGATGCAGTACTTAATAAATCTTTATGAAATGTTGGTATTGATAAGAGATGGTGATGGACCTTAGGACTGTTCGTCCGGGTTCCGGACCGAGTATCCGAGTATACCCGGGTCGGATTAGCCGGGTTATAACCCGAGTTGGAATCCGGATAAATCCGGGTTTTTAAATCTGGAAATCTGGGTTCTAGGTTCTACCCGGATTTTTTTTAACAAAAGTCTAGGTTATCAACTTTTTAAAAAAAAAAAAAAAAAAGTAACGTTGAAAAGCATGATGTTTTTTTTTTAATTTTATCTAAAAGCCTATATTTTTGTTAAAAAGCATAATACTAATGGAACATTGTCCATAATGATAAAAATGTATCAAAATGGAAAACTAAATTTTATGTAAAAAATAACTAAAGTTACAACCTA
Organism: Juglans cinerea; assembly: GCA_961763995.1. NCBI lineage: Eukaryota > Viridiplantae > Streptophyta > Magnoliopsida > Fagales > Juglandaceae > Juglans > Juglans cinerea. The sequence continues at coordinate 38,001,049 of CAUIVZ010000002.1, read as the reverse complement.
ATTACCATTTTAACTAAATGCATGCAAAAGAAAATAAATACAATATTCATCAGGTAAAATGCATGCAACACACAATGCACTACATATTACATTATTTTATATTTATACATTACATTATAAAATACAAAGATTACAAAATTACAATATATGAATTTTACAATCAGTAGCATGGTCTTCCATCATCAACTTTTATTCTAGTATTCCAACTCAGTGGCTCTTTGGGGTTAGTTCTCAAATGTTGCGGTTAGTTCTCAATGGCAGTCTCATTGAACTGAGATTAGTAATACGAATGTGAATCAAGAGCAAGCGTTTGCATAAGAGAATGCATAATATCAAATTCAATCCATCAACCAAACCATTTAATAAAGCAATTCAAAACCAATTCAGTGAGCCATGATACTCCATATACCTATTCCTGTGAACGGAAATACATGAAGGGCGTATAATGCAAGAAATGGCTTTTACCCAAAGACCTGCATGCGAAAGGAATCCCCTCCTAATGCAGGATAAACACATCATGTTAGGTTCATAATTCATTAAATCTGAGTCACACATCACAAGACAAATCTACTCTCTATTTAGAATAAACCCATGTACTTGTATGGAGGAATGGAATGGAATGGAATACTTTTACCTTTGGGGACATAAGCAGAGAATCACGGGAGATGATGCTTTCTCTAGATGACCATAGGAAGCATTATAATTTATGACATTATCATTAATTACAATTCTTGCAAGCGATAAGTAAAAATAGAAGTCAGTTCCATGTTATGTCAAAAGAGAGTTATAGCTTATCCTACCCTATCCACAAAGACAGACACAACAATGCAAGTAAAAGAAACAAAGGACTATGCTCTGATATCTAAAGCTACACACATGCTACAGACACGAGGGTGCATAACTGTCAACCATAAACGACACCAATTTAATAAATAAAAAACAATCAGCTTTAATAGCTTCACTATCAGCATACAAAGAAGAGATTTACGCTATAGACAGGAGGGTGCATAACCGTTAATCATTTTCAGCTCTCAAGAACACAACCAAGTCCCCTGCAACCAGCTTATACCCATGTTTAACAATATATACTTTATACCCATGTTTAACAAAATAACAAAAAAAAAACCCAGATTTATCAAAGATTTTTTCGTTCAAATATTTTCATCAAAACAAACCCAAATCAACAAAGTAATAAAAGGAAAAAACCCTAAAAAAGCTGTTGCAGAGAAAGCAAGCCAAAATTAGTACCACTTGTTGCTCTGAGGGTGAGTTTTTTTTCCCCTTTTCATTTTCTGTACCACACTCCATTCTGGGTTGTTTTCTTTTCATTTTATACACAAATGTTACATAGAAATATTTCCTTGGTACTTCATTTTCTACACAAATGTTACCCAAATCACAAAGAACAAACCTTAGGGTCAAGAGGATGACGGCGAGTCGGCGACGACAATGAGGTCACGAGGATGACGGGGTTTCTTCGATCGGTATTGAGGGAAGACCTTTGAGCCCCAAAAGAAACATGAAGAAGAAGACGAAATCACCGAAAGAGACCTTAGATTCACTCTCTTCAATGAGCGACAGAGCTTTGCTCGGCAGAGATGCTACGGTTTTAGCCAGTCAGAGAGAGAGAGAGAAAGAGATGGAGACGAATGTGAGATAGAGAGAGAGAGATGGATGGGAGAGTCTCAGAGTCAGACAGGTGCGAGATTAGATGAAGCGGCTAGGGTTACGTCTCTTCCAATTTATACAAACCCGGGCAGTACCGGGTTGTTTTTATAGAACCTGGGTTTCATATCCAGGTCCAGACCGGATGAACCCAGTTATTAGAATGCGGGTTTCGGCCCGGATTTGACCTGGGCCGAAAACCGTAACTAGAACCCGGTTATCTAGGTTGGACCGGGTCGGGAAAAAATCTAGTCCAGATAAACAGTCTTAGTGATGGTAATGTTCTAGCTACAAAAAGAATGCAACGTGATTTTTTCTATTCATTGCTGGCTGAAGCTTTTGGTGCTCTACAAGCTACAATTTATTTGTAGTGAATTGGGCTTAAAGAGGATTATCTTGAAAGGCGACTCTTTCAATAGCATAAAATAATATGATTCTTATCGTAATAAATTAATAATGTAGTTCTGATTATTACAATTTGATGAATGGTTTATTAGGCGTGTTAAAAGAGAAGCCAATGTTGTGCCTCATTGTTTAGTTTAGCCAAGAACTCCAAGGATGATTATATTGAGATGGAGGATTGTCCATCTTGTGTTATATATCTCATTTGATGGAGTTTTATTAATAAATATATTGGCGTTGATTCTAAAAAAAAAAGAAGAGAGGAATAATCTCTTAAAAATTATAGTTCGAATTAAGAATGTTGGATTATCCTGATTCCTAATTCCCAAACCCTTTTTTAACCGAACGCTACCATTCCTTCCGCACGAGATATTTTAGGAGGGAAAGGCGTATACTTCTCCTTCGCATTAAAAATTATAATCTAACGGCCACAATCCAAACCATATGGCTTTATCATCCAACGTTTTTACATCGCTCCACCCCTAAAGCATAAAGCCGTAAACCCTAACCGCCCCTCTTCCTCTCCTGCTTCTGCAACTCACTGCTACATCTTTCTGCTGCAGGAGAAGCGCCCCCCCTCCCCCCTTCTCTCCCTCCTTACACACCTGCGTACCTTTACTTACTATATAGAAAACTAGATAACTATGCCTTCACTCTCTCTGTCTGATCCTCTTCTCTCCGAAGCCTCCAAGGACAAGAAGGAGAAGAAGAACAAGAAGATGAAGAGTATGGAAACCGTAAACGGAACCCTAGAAGCTGACGCTCCTATCAGCGAGAAGAAGAAGAGGAAGGAGAGCAAGAAGCGAAAGGCTTTGGAGATCGAGGATGCGGAGGAGAGGAGCGAGACGAGCTCGGAGCTGTTTGAGCCGGTTAACTGGAAGGATGAGGAGTCAGAGAAGTATAAAAAGAAGAAGAGCAAGAAGGCGAAGGTTGAGGAGGACGCGGAGGAGGAAGATGACGAAGACAAGAGTGAGGGAGATCCGAATGCGGTGTCCAGATTTCGGATTTCGGAGCAGTTGAGGGCCAAGTTGAAGGAGAAGGGGATCGAGTCGTTGTTTCCAATTCAGGCAATGACCTTTGATACCATTCTTGACGGCTCCGATTTGGTCGGTCGCGCGCGTACTGGACAGGTATATGTTCTTCGCGACTTATATCTTTATGTACCTATGTACGTATTGATGTGTGTATATGTTTGTATCCGTGTTTCATTATCTGTACGTATGTATTGCCATCAATTATATTGTTCTCAGGTCAAATTTCATGGAGGATTACTATTAATATCTTTGTTAATTTCATTAATTGGCAAAGCAAATTATTTGATCCAGTTAGTAAGGTGCCATTTTCAAGTGGTACCTATGACTTAATCTAACCTTTCAGAGTGAAATTCTGAACAGAGTTATGGTGAACTACAAAAAATTCAACTCTGTTCTGAAATGATTGTATAAAAAGATATTATTTTAAACAGTAGGTTACCGTAGCATTTTGGGAATGATAGATAGTTGGGTTCAGTTTGTTTGAATTAGATGGAGGGGCACTTATGAAAAAGAATTGGATGGAAGGGTAGCAATGATGCTTGGCGAATTTGCATAGAATTCTTGTAGTGCTTTTGTTGGAAGTTTGATTTTGTCTCAAGTTGAGTGGTTGTTTAAGTCAACAGTTACCATGCTATTTATTGGGATCGAGGTGCCTAGATTTTTTAACAGTTTGTCTGCTGACTACGTAGAACAAAAAAGAATGTTGTCTGGCTAGTACTAAATCTTTTATTGTTTGCATGTTGAATACTGAGCTTGGCTATGTTTACGATGTAGGGTAAAACACTTGCCTTTGTATTGCCCATCTTGGAGTCACTCACAAATGGACCAGCAAAAGCTTCACGGAAAACTGGATATGGGAGGGCACCAAGTGTTTTGGTACTTTTACCCACTAGAGAACTAGCCAACCAGGTAATATATTAGGGTATCAAAGGAATTTATCCTCCTGTGACAGTAATATGTTTTTTCTAATACTTGTTTGGGTCACTTCCAGGTTTATGCAGACTTTGAAGTTTATGGTGGAGCGTTGGGGTTGGTGTCATGTTGTTTGTATGGCGGAGCTCCATACCAAAGTCAAGAGATTAGACTCAAGAGAGGGGTTGACATAGTCATTGGAACACCTGGCCGAGTTAAGGTACCGGTATTATCAATTTCCTTTTAGACGAGGTTTTGAAAAGCATGAGGGTATTGGTATTTGGAAATTTGGGTCTATATATTTTCTAACGCTTGTAGATTTCCACCGAAATTTATTGTAGGATCACATAGAGAGGGGGAATATTGACTTTAGCTCTTTGAAGTTCCGGGTTCTTGATGAGGCTGATGAAATGCTGAGGATGGGTTTTGTTGAAGATGTTGAACTAATTCTAGGTATGTAATTGCATAAATTGTTTGGGGCTTTTCGTGTATGACTGGCTTCTTCTTGAGTCTGTTAAAGGCACGTTTGACTATTTATGCCATTATTTTATAACTGAACTATAGTACAATCTTTATTCTAATTTATTGCAAGGAAAGACTGTTTGATTCTAAAAGTTGTTACAGTTCGTACTACAATGTGTCCTTTGCTTGTCTATTTTCAGTGGTGGTTACATGTATTTAACTATATCCTTTGGACTTCCAGGAAAGGTAGAGGATACAAGTAAAGTTCAGACACTGCTCTTCAGTGCGACATTGCCTAGCTGGGTTAAGCAGGTTAGTATGTTACTACGATTTCCAGTTATAATCTCTTCCTCAATTCAGCTTTCAGGTTACCTCTTCTATATATCCTTTCAAATCATGGAATTTGTATACATTTTATTCTAATCTTGACTGAACCTCTGTTTCTTTTGCTAGATTGCTGCTAGGTTTCTTAAACCAGACAAGAAAACTGCCGACCTTGTAGGTAATGAGAAAATGAAGGCTAGTACCAATGTTAGGCATATTGTCCTTCCCTGTTCTAGCTCTGCAAGATCCCAGCTTATTCCAGATGTTATTCGCTGTTATGGCAGGTTCGTTATTTTTAATGTTGTCCAACATCATTTTTTAGACTATGCTTAAATGTCCTTAATTGTTGAATCGCATTCCTCATTTATTTCCTGGTGGGATTGTCTCTGATTTAGTGGAGGCCGGACAATTATTTTTACTGAAACAAAGGATTCTGCTTCTACACTTGCTGGGTTGTTGCCTGGAGCACGGGCATTGCATGGAGATATACAGCAGGCTCAACGCGAGGTATGTTGTTTATATACTTGCGCATCCCCCCCCCCCCCCCCCCCCTCCCCACACACACACACAAAAAATAAATAAATAGATGGGATGGGGCTACGATAAACAAGTTTGTTTCCTTGAGAAATGTGGAGGCTTAGTTTCAAATATTCCAGTCAATCTTGTGATATTTATAGAGGCTCCTTCAAACCTATTACATGTAAAGAATTGATTCCTTGAAGTTATCAACCCTCTGTCCAACCAAACCAACCCCTTTGTCCCCCCTCCAAAAAAAAAAAAGATATAATTTTTTTCAATTGGATGGAAAGTGGCCCAGCTTACTGCAGGTTCTGCTTCATTGCTCCACTCCTGTTCATCTGTTCAACTGTCCAATGTTTGTAGCAGATACAATGGGTGTTTGCGGGTTCTCAGAGGGTCTGGCCATAAGCTAGCCACAAAAAAAATTATTTTTAATGTTGCATACTGTCCATTCTTTTGTTGGACACTCTTAGCGATCCTGGGTAGATTTGTCTATGTTGCAGGTATTGATCACTAACAGAATAATGGTAACAGCGGGTTTCTATATTTAGCAAACTGTTTTGCCATCATATGAATTTTCGAAGCAGGACTTTCCCTATTTTCCTTGAATCATTTTTTTTTTATAAGTAACATGAAAATTACTTATAAAAAAAACCATAGCAGGAACAAGGGTTTTATGATTTAATTTTTTTTTTTATAAGTAAAATGAAAATTTTATTGATACAATGAAGTAGGTGATGCCCTTATGATTTAATTCACTGATAAAAAAAGGGTTTATGATTTTATTTTTATTTCCCTATTGAGAGAGACTTTTCTTTCCTTTTCTTATCTAAGTTGTGATCTGGTACTGGTCTTTGCAGGTCACACTTGCTGGCTTCAGGTCTGGAAAGTTCATGACATTAGTTGCCACAAATGTGGCGGCACGGGGATTGGACATCAATGACGTGCAATTAATCATTCAGGTTTGTGTCTGTATCTGTAGGTGGGTAGAATAGGTGTATATACAGAGACGCTGTAATGCATGTTAATTTAAGTAGAATTGGTGTTTGTGCTTTGTGCTTAGTGTGAACCTCCACGTGATGTTGAAGCCTATATCCATCGATCTGGACGCACAGGAAGGGCAGGTAATTTTTGAGACTTGAAGCTTTTGTTTTGAATGACTTGGGAGTTCTGGTGTACTGAGAGGTCTTTCTGTCAATTTCCTTTGAAGGTAATACTGGAGTGGCGGTAATGCTTTATGATCCAAGAAAGTCCAATATATCTAAGATAGAAAGAGAATCCGGTGTGAAGTTTGAGCACATATCTGCTCCTCAGCAAGCTGATATTGCCAAAGCTGCTGGTGGAGAAGCTGCAGAGATGATAATCCAAGTCTCTGATAAGTATGCATGCTTCTTTGTAGTATTAGCTGGTAGATAATTTTGTGCGCTTTGGCTGTAGGCACTAACATGCTTTGAAATCTCAGTGTAATTCCCGCCTTCAAGTCTGCTGCCGAGGAGTTGTTGAACAACTCTGGTCTATCAGCAGTTGAATTACTTGCAAAAGCTCTTGCCAAGGCTGCTGTGAGTCTCCCTTTCTCCCCCTTCCCCTTCCCCATCTCAACTGATTAATTTTCTATTTTTATTTATATTGGTCTGTATCATCTTTCAATTTTGTTATCCTGCCTGTAGTTTTAAATATATATAAGCTATTGTGTGTCGTGCAGGGTTATACTGAAATAAAGAAGAGATCACTTCTCACTTCAATGGAGAATTACGTCACAGTACTTCTCGAGGCTGGAAGTCCAATATATACACCATCGTGAGCACTTGAACTCTTACATCCTTTTCTTTTCAATAGTTTCGTCCAGCACAATGTTACATCTTGGAATCTACTCGTAGTAAGGACCTGCATCCTTTTTGGCACAAGTAGAACGAGTAAATAAAATGGATGGTGACGTGTGTCTCCAGCTCAGTTGTTCTAGCAAAATGAGCTGTAGAAGTTATGTCTGGAATAGTTTTGGTTCAGCTTGCATTCTCACTTGGGTATCATCTAATTTGAGTTCAGATCCAAGAATATAATGTGATGAGTAGGAATTGGGGTTTACGCTGCAGTGGTGGGTCCGAAGGGCCCTACCTTGGAGAGGTTCTCCGACATAAAATAATAATAATAATAATAATAATGTGATGAGTAAAAACAATGGTCTTTCTACATTATTGGATGGGCTAGAACTTTTTGGAATGCTGGAAGTGCTGAAATTAGAGACTCAAATACCACAATTAATTATTTTTGGCAATGGTAGATTGTGAGTTGGATGTTTGCCGTAAAAGCAAGTTACTTATAAAATAAAATTATGTTTGCGGCAAAAGCAAGTTGGTTTTATTTTGAACGTTATTCTTAACACCGTGGTTGGCCATAAGTATGAAAGATATACTGCTCTGGGATTTTGTTTGTATGTGGTTATGTTTTTATATATTTCTCTTTTGTTGTTTAATACTCTAAATATTATAACCTTCATAATGTTTGAGGATTCCTGACCTGTGTTTTCCATCAATTGTTGCTGCTGTTATTATTATTGGCATGCACATGCATTGATGGAAAATGATGTATAATCCTACACCTCATGCGATTATAAAGTATCAGCATTAGGATTCACTATACTTTTTTTGTTCAGCATCCATCTCCCTCTTATAGGTTGACTTCTGCCTGACTTCAAGTTTCCATGAATTGTCACAGTTTTGCTTATAGTGTCCTGAGGAGATTCTTGCCGGAGGAGAAGGTTGAGGCGGTGAAGGGTCTTGCTCTTACCGCCGATGGGAAGGGTGCAGTGTTTGACGTTCCTGCTGAAGACTTGGATACATTTCTTGCTGGTATGTTCAATGTCATAGATTGTTAGTTTGTAACTATTATTAGTGTCAGTGGTGTCATTAGCCCCAACTTCACATTTTCTAGGTCACATTCCTCTACCAAGTTGTCAAAGCTGCCCTCTCTCTTTCCCTGACACTTAGCTTCCCAGCCTTTAATAGATGTGTGATTGTTTGATTTTATTATGGTGGAGGCTACATATACCAAGGGAAGGGTGATGACTTTGATCGGTACCCTTGGTCTTTTGAATTTGCCAAAGCGGTTGTAGCCAAATCAAACGACTCATTCACTCAGAGAAGTAACTGGCCTGTTTTTGTGAGACCTCTTTTTCCAATCGATCTCCGTCAACTAATCTGCTTACTGAACTTTCTCACATTCTTTTATCTGTTCTTCTTATTCTTCCTCTTTTATTTTTCCGTCTAAGGGTTTGTCAAAGGGTTGGGTGGGTGAAGAGAAGGGAGAGAGAAGAGGGAAAGGGCATAGGACTTTAGCCTTTTTTAAGTGATTCATTTCAAACATCAATTGCTTAAAAGGGTCACCTTCCGGGCAAACCTGCTTGGGTGTCCCAGCATTTTCGTCTAACACTGCTTACAATTATCACCGTTGGTGGTGAAGACGGCTTGGTCTAACATCATTATCTATATGAGGGTGTGCATTCGATGATTGTTTATGCTTCTGAACTTTACTAAATAGCTTTCAGAGCTGTACTTACTATTTGGCATTTGATTAGCCCTTCTTTTGATAGAACGCAAATCTTTGGTCTCTAATGGGATGTTTTATCATATCCTTTTTGTTTTTGGGTTGCAGGTCAAGAAAATGCAGCCAACGTGAGCTTAGAGGTGTTGAATACACTGCCACCCTTTCAGGAAAGAGAGCTGTCAAGAGGGGGAAGATTTGGTGGTGGTGGTCGGGGTGGCTATGGTGATAGAAGTTGGGGAAGGTTTTCTGGTGGACGGGGTGGCAGGGGTGGTGGCTTTTCTAGCAGAAGAAATGATAGGTTCACCAATGGCTCTGGTGGGAGGGGTTATGGTAGCAACAACAAAAAATGGTGAAGAGCTTCTAAGCTGTCGGTATCAAGTAGCCAGTGGTCTGCATTGATTTGCAGTGGTGGAAGAGATTTGCGTGATAATGAAGAAAATATTCGATATAGGGCCTTGTCGGAGGAAACTTAAAATCTCTAGGCATGCTCGGTATAGAATTCTTCTTTTTCTCTTTTATTTTTATTTTTTTAAATTTAAATCAAGCTTATTTATAGGCTTTGGGGATTTTTACTTGTCTCCCCATTTGCTTCTCATTTTTGGCTGCAAATGTAAGATCTTCCTCAAATCTCTGTTATTGATTGACTCACGAGAAAACAAAAAAATAGAGTATATTAGATTCTGTATCGACGTTTTGGCGATTCTTTTTCTTTGTCGTGCATTATAAATTCGGGCATGGACCAGAAGCTCCATAGAAACGAAAGATCAGAACAAAAGGTAAAAAGTACTGAAAAAAATAAAAGAAACCAAATACTAGTGAAGGCTTCTTGCCATGTGGAGAAGTAGATTGGTTTTCATTAGTGATGTTAACCTTCTCTGTTGCAACTTTTGGTCCTTAACATTGCATGGTACGTGATGTGGGACTGGATCGGTAGCTCGGCTGGAAGGTTTTCAGGCGGGTGCTTCTCTTTTGATAGCAATTATGGGATGAAGCCTGCTTGCACTCTGAATTGCTCAGGATTCCACCGTAGCTACTAGGAATATTAGTTCAATCTACTTTTGAGTGGGTATCTTATCTAGGGCTGAATTTGGTCCGGTCGGTTCTTAGGGGATTTTGCGGCCCTGATGGAATGGGTTCGGTCTAGGATTTTCCAATCCTGGACTGGACCGAATTGGCATATGGACCATACCGGACCGTTGCTAATCGGTCCGAACATTAACCCAATGAGCCACTTTTCCAGTTTCGGTCCAAATGACTTTACTATTCAAATTTTGGCCCAAGTCCTAATTTTGAGATTATTTTCAACCTAAATTATTATTAACAATTTAACATACAAACAAAATAGAAAAAACAACTAGAAGAAAATGCAAAATTTCAATAACATCCAAAATATAAATAAATGAAAAATATAGAAAAAATGAAAAAATACTAATAAAACTAAAAATCCCTAATCATCAAAACTCCAAATGAAATTAAAAAATAAAAAAAGTAAAGAAAATACACAATAAAATTTACAGATTACAATCCATGCATCTAAATCGAAATTACAAATCACAAATTATAAATGACTAATAGTAATACAAAAAAACTCCCAACTCCGAGTCTTTAGTCTCCAAGTCTAAAATTTCAAATCTTCACAACTTTACTGCAAAACCATAGTAAACAAATATTAAATGTCTTCGTTTAATAACAAAAATAATAAGTATGGTAGTATAAAAGTATATTCTTTTCACCTCATTCATCTGCATTGGGTGTAGGTATTGTATTCGACGCCTCTATAGAATTTTCAACCTCCCCAACAAGTTCTATACATAAAAGATAAAAAAAAAATTATATAAATTTACATAACATATAATTGTTACATACACATACTTTGCTGCTTTTCAAAATTCTCCACCTCATCCATTAAAGTCTTAAGGCTGATTGGAGTAGAAGAAGAACGAAGTCAATTATGTGCACAAATAAGACCCTCAACCATCATCGAAAATAAACTATTTCGGAAAGGATCAAGTACACGACCCGCCGTGCTAAATGAAGATTCAGAGGCCACTGTAGATACCGGTATTGCAAGTACATCGCGTGCAACTTTTGAAAGTACACGATATCTAGATATCTAATTGAATTAACCTTCCACCAATTTAGAATATCAAAACTCGCATCTCGTTCCTCATAACTTTCAACTAGGTATCTATCAACCTCTAACTTGCTTTTCAAAGAGTTTTTCGACTGTAACTGTTGCTTAAATAGAGCCAATCTTTGTGCCTTCCTATCCTCAAATCTACTAAATGTAGGATTTACATCTTCTTATGGGAAACTTGTGCGTTGTTGTTGTTGATCATAACTGTTTCATTCTTCATTTTCAACGTATGCCTCATACATGCGGCTTAAAGCGTTTTTCACTTTCCAACTCAAATAGCTGCTTTTGTTATATCATGGACATACATTGATTCCAATGCAAAGTCAAGATATCGCATCTTGTATCGAGGATAAAAAATAATCCCAACATACAACAACATATTCATATTATCCATGTTGCCCCAATATTTGTCAAATTTTTTCCTCATATTTGTGGCCATTAATCACACTACGGGGCTTCCTTCTTCACACTCCATATCAATCGCATCTTGAATTGTAACTAACTTCGGAAAAAAAGAGTTGCAAGTTACATATTGACCCCTCGAGAAACGTAAAGTTGCATTATGAAATAGTTTAAGAAACCTCACAAACAAACAACCTTACATTCTCCCAACTGATATTATTGGGAGGCTCTAACTTCTTTGCGTTCTCCTATTCACCACACCATCTTCATCATCGTCATCATCGTCATTGTCTCAAATACTACTAAGGAACCCTGAATCTTCTTTCTCCAACCGTTCAAAAGTTTTTCGAAAATTTTTAGTCCTCTCCAACATAAGATAGGTGGAGTTCCACCTAGTCGGTATATCTAGGCAAACATGAATTTTGCAAGTAATCTCTTCCAACTATACACATTTCTTAAATGTATTCCACCTTTGAGGGAAGGACTTAATATATTTCACAACACCTCTCACATTTGCAATAGACTCATCAAATTCTTTCAACCCATCACAGACGATTAAGTTTAAGATGTGGGCAACATCATACATGTAAGAATTCATGTTCCAAAACAGTGTCCCTCCTATACTTGATTTTTTTTTCAAATAAGAAACTGCTCCATTATTAGAACTTGCATTATCAAGAGTGATTGCAAGTACTTTCGATCGCCCCCAGTCATGCAAGCACATCTCTATGATCATACCAAGTGTATCATCCTTGTGATTTTAAACCAAAGAAAAAGATAGAATCTTTTTATGTAGATTTCAATCATCATCAATAAAGTGTACAGTGAGACACATATAATTGAGGTTTTGCACGGATGTCCATGTATCCGTGGTGAGAGAAATCCGTTGCCCTTGAAGAGCACTTCTCAACTTATTTTTTTCCCTCATATTCACACTAAAACTTATTGAAACCTTCCCCTTCAATGAACCAAAAAGGAAACTCATAAAAAATAATCATCTCTGCTAAGGCTTGTCTGTAAGCCTCAACACTAAATGTTATGGACACAAATCCCTCACTACCACTTCCTCCATCCGTCTTTCAACCTAGAGTAGTTAGGGACTTATCCGTTTTATTAAACGGACATTTTTTATACTGTTTTTCAATGTGATATTTTATGGATTTTATATCATTGGTCTTCGTATCATATGCATGCGAAGCACCACAGTAATTACATGCAGCCCTAGGTTTAGTTGGATCACCTTTTGATATTCTTGTAAAGTGATCTCAAACCATTGACTTAGCTCTACTACTAAGTGGTCCACTAACACTCAATTTTGCACTTACATTGGGTGGGAGTGGAGGAATGCCTTGTGTTGACTCGTTCACATTATCTGTAATAGAATCTTTCGAAATCGTTTCTTTTGTAGGGTGAGGGTTCATCTAAAAAAATAATCAAACAAAAAATTAGGTTAATATAAAGTCAAGATTCAAGAAGAAAATGAGAAAGTTTAGCCTAAGATGTGAGCTGGTGTGCATTTTGTGTGTGTTGGTGTTGTTGTGCCCAGAAGTGGCCCAGAAATTAGAACATCCGCTCGAGCGAGGTGTTGAGTGCCTGTCGAGCGGACATTTAGGTCAGACATTCAGACTGTTGAGCAAGTGTCGAGCCAACTCACAGCTTGGCCTCCCGCTCGAGCCACAGTCAAGATTTGGCTTCTCGCTCAAGCATTGTCGAGCAAATGGAAATTAGAATAATTTTCTCTTTTCATAAACATAAACTTATGTAAATACTAAATATGTAAACATATTCTATACAAATTTATCAATGATTAATTATAATCACTACACTGTAAATTATTAAATATGTAAACCTATTCAAAGAGAAATCTCACTATATTGGGAGAAATCTGAGAAAAGAAAATGGAAGAATCAAGAGTCAAGATTATACCTTAGGTAGGGGCTGTGACGGTTTCAGAAAGGGGAGGGGAGGCAAGTGGCGACGGAGGGGCTAGGATCTACTTTGCCATTTGCTAGGGTTCTAAGTGAGAAGTGAGAGGGAGTGTGAGAGAATGAGAGGGAATTGGGAATGGATTTGGGGGGGGGGGGGGGGGGTTCCTATTATAAATTATGTTGAAACGATGCCCAATTTTACACTAAACGACGCGAACCATTTTTTTAATTTTTTTATATCTTTGGTACATAAATTAATAAGAAATGATTTAAATTAGTAAAATTAAAATTAAGTAAACTATTTATGTGGATTATTTAATTAACTCATTAAGAAAATTAATTATACTTATATTTATGTTGTTAATTGCTAATTTGCTACTAACTTAGAGTCATATCACATTGTCAATGTATTATGAATCTATGATAGTTAATGCAAAATGAGCTATATTAAACTTTTTATATTTTGTATATGATTAATAAATAATTTTCATTGACCATAGGTTCATACATGCTTTATATTTACTTATAAATTTAATTAGATCATACATGTAGATGTTAGTAATTAGTTAATGGTGAATTGGTGATAAGTTAGTTAATTGATATCATACATTAGTTAATTACAATAATATTTCTAATTGCTCTATACTCAATTGCAAGTCAGGTATTTTACAAAAAAATTATCTAATAACTTTAATTAGATCATAGATGTAGATGTTAGTAATTAGTTAATTGTGAATTGGTGATATGTTAATTGATATCATACATTAGTTAATTGATAGAATATTAATTTATAATTACATATTTAAAATTTTATATTGTTAATTTGTTAATGGTGATAGGTTAGATGAAAATTAAATAATTAATTATACAATTATTATATAAATAATATATATAATATATTTAAATTTTCCTATTCTATAGATCAATCTTGATCAGGACCGGACCGGTTCGGTCGGTTTCTCTGGTCCGGACCGACCACCTTACAGCCCTTATCTCATCGATAGCAATTATTGTGACCTTCTCTAGAAGCAGAAAGAAACAGAAACTGACAAAATAATAATAAAATGGCTCTAAAGCCACAGCTGGTAGGGGTGTAAAAAAAAAATCGATAAACCGGTAAACTGGACCGAACCAGTGGGTTTGGTCCGGTACTAAGTTTGGTTAGGTCTGGTTCTGATTTTTCCTTTTCTAAAACCGGATAGGACCAAACCGGACTGGTTCATATATATATTATAATTTTTTTTATTGTATATAATTTTTTTATATATAATATATAATTATATATAAAATATTTTTGTATTATATAATAAATTATTAATTAATATAATTTTAAAATTTAAAATTTTATATCACTATAGTCTATTGTATTAATAGTTATACTAATATTATATCACTATATATTATAATATACTAAATATATTATCACTATAGTATTATATGCTATAATATACTATTATATATATATTATATAATATATAATATAGTATATTAAAATTGAAAAACCGAACCGAACCGATAAAACTGGAAGTACCGGTTTAGGGGATTATCGGTGCGAAATCGGTTCTTAAAAATGTAAAACCAGTGCATACCAGTTCGGTTCTAAATTTTGTCCAAAACCGAACCAAATCGGACCGTTTACACCCCTACCAGCTGGGGCTCCCGTTAGTTGATTTTACTTGTTTTTATTTTTTTGTTTTTTCTTTATATGTATTTTTTTTAACACTTTTAAAATAAAATTTACAACATTATTAAAAAATATTTACTTAATCATTAACTAAAAAAAAAATAAACCAACTATAGACCCAGCGGGAGCTACCAACTGTAAAAGTAGGGTTTTCATAATAATCACAGTGGTTGGGTCAACCTATATGTTCATTTTCCATATAAGCGGTGTTACTCCCACCGTTGGGTCCGAGTTGGGGCTCTCGCTAGTGGTTTTGAAATGTGTTTTTTTTTTTTTTTTTGTATTTTTTAACATATTTAAATATATTTTAAAAAATAAAAAATTTATAATATTATTAAAAAAATATTTACTTAATCATTAATCATTAAGTAGAAATTATTAATAAATAAAAAAATAAAAAATTTATAACGGTAAAAACTAACGGTAGAAACAGGAAGGAAGACTACCCCAAAATCTTTCCTGCTCTGTCTCTCTGTCCTTTCATATCCCAAATAAGAAGCGGCCAGGAACATCCTATTTTTTTATTTTTTTTCACTTGAATCGAAACGAGCTCAGTGCCCTATTCGAATCTGAAACCGAAAATCGAAAATTTCTGCTTATAGTTCTAATTCATCGTCATGGGATGCTTTAGAAGAACAAAGTTCTCCCTCGATGCTTTTCGGAATTTCACTTCCAGGATCACATCCAATGGTTCAATCCAAGAACCCAGTTCGAGAATTTCCCAAACTGGGTCTTCTATATTTTCAGCCAATACAGCCAAGTCTTCCCAGTTTTCTTCATACTCCATTTTTTCTCAGAAAAGGGGTTTACAAGTTGCGCCAAATAGATTTCATAATATTCAGTTCAATCAGAGCAATCCCTTTTTTGGTGGCGCTAAGAGATGTTACTACGTCGATAGGTACCGGGTTCGGCATTTCAAGCCTCGTGGACCCCGGCGGTGGTTTCAGAACCCGAGAAACGTGCTGATTGTGGTTCTGGTGGGTTCTGGGGTTGTGATCACTGTGTATTTCGGGAATTTGGAGACTGTCCCATATACCAATCGAAAACATTTCGTGCTTCTATCGAGAAGCATGGAGAGGAAGCTCGGGGAGACGCAATTCGAGAACATGAAGGCGGCCTTTAAGGGCAAAATATTGCCGGCGATACACCCGGAAAGCGTGAGGGTGAGACTGATAGCCAGGGACATCATTGAAGCGTTGCAGAGAGGGCTGAGGAATGAGAAGGTATGGAGTGATTTGGAGTATGCGTCCGAGAGTGTAAGCGGTGTGCACGAGGCGAAGGCCCATGAGACCTTGATGGCGTTGAAAGACAGTGAGGAAGGGAAGTGGTTTAAAGAGGATGAAATTATTGATGATGAGTGGGTTCACCAGAGCAGGAAGAAGGGACTGGAGAGAGGGTCTCAACCAGAAACATCGCATTTGGAAGGATTGAATTGGGAAGTTTTGGTGGTTGATGAGCCTGTTGTTAATGCGTTCTGCTTACCGGGTGGGAAGATTGTCGTGTTTACAGGTTTGCTCGAGCATTTTAGAAGTGATGCTGAGATAGCAACAATACTTGGGCATGAGGTAGAGATACGTTTTGTTTAGCCTTACTCATTATAATATGCGCCATGCGGGGGGATAAAGATTTCTGATTGTTTTGTGTTCTTTTAAACTGCTATGTGAGAAAGCTTGTTTTGATTAATTAGGTTGGGCATGCTGTGGCTCGACATGCCGCGGAGTCGATTACAAAGAACCTGTGGTTTGCTATTATACAACTGATACTTTATCAGTTTGTTATGCCTGACGTTGTCAACACAATGTCTGTTCTTTTCCTAAGGCTTCCTTTCTCTCGGAGGTACACCATATTGCTTTACGAATGAAATTCTGAATTCCGTATTCTATTTTTCGCTTTTTTTGTTGTTGTTTATGATCTTCAGCGAGATGCATATATTGGAAGGTTGAGAATTTTGGCGTTCTAGGTTACCTTGTTTTAACTATTGTTTCAGAACCGCTTTTCACTTCATGCTCCAAATATTTGGTTCTAGTTTTACTAGGACTTCATTATGATTAGAACTAAAAAAGTGAATGATTACGCCCATGTAGATCGGTCTTTCTCATAGAGTTTTGGGACTTCTTGGAGGTTTGACTTACAAGAATTATTGGCTATAACCAAATTCTCTTCAGAAAAGCCTCAATGTTACAAGGATCCATAACAAGTTTAGTTTAGTGCCAGTATTATGCAAGTGAAAGGATTTAAGTCGTTGACATCAGCATGAAGTGGTCAAGAAGGCAGCATGATAACAGCGTACTTTGGGGCTAGTGTCAGTATTGATGTGGTGTTGCGGGCCGTGTACATGCTAAATAGGATCAAGTGATCAACCATAGGAACACACAGCAAATGAATTTTTAGCATGATAAAGATGGTGGAAACATGGGGCCTTTTCACTGCCTTCACACGGAAACAAGGCAAAAAAGCTGGCACTATCCATTACTGTTAATCTTGAAAAGGCCCTGTGTGAATGACATCTTTGTAAAGAGAAATGCTTTAGCTACAAAGGGATTTCACAAAAGTAAACTTACAAACTAATGTGGTTTGATATGGTACTTCAGATTGTATAGTTACTTTTATTGTAAAGTAGATCTAACGTATCACATAAAACTACGTTAGTTTGTAAGTTTACTTTTGTGAAATTTCTTTATAGATGTAGCAAGTAAATAGGTAGGCACTGCAAGTGTGGAAAATATATTTCCACAAATGACCGTCCATATAGTCCTAGTAATGGACCTTAATATCTTAGAGTTTCTAATGAGCACAAGTTCCCTCAAAATGGTGTAGCTTTCTTCAAATATTTGCTGGATATTGAATAAGTTCCAGTTCATAAAGTTCATTTTTTTTCTCTCATTTGTTTCCTATAACATCAGACCACAAAATTTATGAATTGTATAAGGTTGAACCAATTATGACATTATTTTTATATTTGGCCAAATTTGATTTCTTTTGCTGGGACAAAGAATGTAAAAAAACTAAACTTGGCTCCGTTTGAATGATAAGAGTATCTCAGATGATCTGAGCTTATATGTGAATAGTAGTAAGTTAAGATGTTTGAGTGGGTTTTGTGTAAGAGTGTGGGTCCCATTGAGATGTGTTGAATGCTTTTGGATGTATGAAGTACGTTGAGATGTGTTTAACTTTTCATGGAAAGTTGAAAAGGTAGTGGATCCTATCAATGATTAGTTTGTTGTTGTAGTGATGGAATAATTATGAAAAGTTGAAAAAAGTAGTTGGTCTCATCAATAATTTGTCTTCTCAATAAATAGTGATGAAAACACATGACCCACTTCAGATCACTCCAAATGAACATTACTTGTGTGTGTTTGGATGTTGAGTATAGTCTAACATATGGAAGTACCTCAGATCATCTCGGCATCCAAACGCAACATTCTAGTGTGGAAAGATATCTGAGATCTATTTGGTGCTCACAAAATTTTTGGAGTTGCCCCTTAGTCGGATGTAATTATTTGGAATGAGACAGCAAGTGTGAATGTTGTAAACTTCCATAAGGTTCCTGGATAGATAATTTGCTTTCCTTTCTGTTTTGAATTAGGGTGATGCTAGGTTGCCCCCCAAAAGAGCCCCCTAGTGCATTTTGTTTTTTTTTTTAATTGTTAAAAAACACACAAAAATTCACTAGTGGTAACGTTTTTAAATATATATATAAATAAAAAATACACTAGGTGGCACTTTTAGGGCACGTTTGGAGGGCAACAAAACATTTTCCTTTGAATTATTAGTAATATGTTGTGTGGGTGTGTTCCCCTCCCGCCTGCCTTTGGCAGCACCGAGTCTCCTAGAGTTCCTGCCTAGGGTCAAGAGTGAGAAAAAGATAGACATATAAAGTGTGTTCCACAGGTAGCAATAAATGTTATGGAATTCACTTTGTGCATATAATTCCCTTTCATTTTAGGCCCTAGATTTGGGGAAGAAACTATAGGAGATCCAAATTCTTGGAGGAGAGTGGGTGGTGGTAGAGTTTGGTGGTGCATTCCATTAATTATTATGTATATTCTTGTTTGTTAAGCCACATGGTTTGCCACCGGAATCCTTTTAATTGCTTATTTCATATTTATGAATTGTTATAAACTTTATTCCCCTACTAGTATTTTAATAAGGATTATAGTGCAACACAGGTGAAAATGAACTTATTTTCCACCGGCTGCTCACCCTTGTATAAATGATTTTCTGTGCAGGATGGAAATTGAAGCAGATTACATAGGGCTGCTATTGATGGCTTCAGCTGGATATGATCCCCGTGTGGCCCCTAAAGTGTATGAAAAGTTGGGAAAGTTGACAGGCGATTCGAAACTAAGGGATTATCTTTCCACGCATCCGTCCGGAAAAAAGAGAGCTCAGATGTTGGCTCAAGCCCAAGTCATGGAAGAAGCTCTTACTATATACGGGCAAGTAAGAGCTGGTCGTGGGATCGAAGGTTTTCTGTAGGACAACACAAGCGCCTAAGTGCAACTTCCTTAGGTCGGTCAAGCTTGAATCGAAGGCTTCCTG
Organism: Juglans cinerea; assembly: GCA_961763995.1. Classification (NCBI taxonomy): domain Eukaryota; kingdom Viridiplantae; phylum Streptophyta; class Magnoliopsida; order Fagales; family Juglandaceae; genus Juglans; species Juglans cinerea. Next base: position 37,981,498 of record CAUIVZ010000002.1, on the reverse strand, counting down.
TCTACTTGAAGATTTTTGTTCATTTTATTTGTTGATATTTTTTGGTCTCAGTAACAGTATATTTATGTGTAATGGGATTCTTCTCAACCCAGTCCTTTTTTTCTCAGCTGCAATAACCATTTCTGGACCCGAGGAGAATTCTCTGTTATAGAACTAGTTTTTTTTTTTCATTTATTTATGTTGCATAAATAAAAACAGAGCATTGCTATTCATAAGTTACACACACCACAATTTTTTATTTATTTATTATTTTTTTAAGTTTTTTTGGTTTTATTCTTCTTAAAACAATTGAATTTTCTACTCATTATTCATATACCACACATTTGGTAAAAGAAAAAAATTTAAAAAATTACAAAAATGTGGTGTATGGTGGACGAGGCTTATGAATAAAATTTTTCATAAAAACAATATGGCTTTTTCAACCAGTATATAGTTTAAGTTAAAAGTAGCCATGCTTATGACGTCCCTGACCTGTTGAATGTTTAATATTTAGAATAAATATAGATAGAAGTTATTATTAAGAGCATCTATTTTGTACACATGAAGTGGTATCATCTAGACCACACATCTCTCTAAGTGAGTGTTGGAAACAATCAACTAGAAGCAGCCACGCAGTAGTACAAAGTGTATACTGTTATAGTGATTTTTCTCTAATATTACTCTAATACTCGTTGGTTTAGCGGCAGTTTGGTGAGTGTTCGGATTCTTCTCATGTCGAGGAAATGGCACCTCCGGGGTCTCGGTTGACCGGTACGAAGTTATAATCTTCACTGAAGATGTTAGAAATGAAGAGAAAAATATATATATATATATACATATTTACAAGTTTTGTTTATGAGTAATGTTGCGTATCAAAATAGCCCCACATAATCGTTTTGAAAAGGTAAAGTTTATTATTAAAAATTAATTATTATTATTTTTCGTTAGTACACTCTACTACTGCAATTATTATTTTTCTTTATTTATTAATACGCTTGAAAGTTGAAACATCGCTAAAATGAAAATTTTTCTAAGGCAGCGAATGTAGTTTAACCGTCCGGTCCATCTCCATGTCCGACTCCGGCTCGCTTGTCCCTTTGTTTTCACTTTCAAATAATAATACTAAAAACCGCCGCTTTTTCAAGTTCCAAATTTGAGGCACCCATAATATGGTCGATGAGGCGTCAAAATGAGAGAAACCCAACGGCTAACTCTCAAGAACACAATCTCACGCTTAATCAAAGAATTCAAGACCATGAGAGAGCTTAAGCAAATCAATACCCATATCCTAACGTCTCCCAATCTACTCCCGAACGAGCGTCATTTTCTTCTGACTCGGCTCCTTTTCTTTTGCGCCATTTCGGATTCAGGCTCTCTCAGCCATGCTGCCGATGTTTTCCGACTCATAAAGAACCCAAATACCTCTGTCTATAACGTTATGATTAGAGCTTATGCCAGTAAAACCAATGGTGGCGATGATACAAATTCGTGCCCGTCCTTGATTCTATATAAGCAAATGCTTCATGGTGGCATTGCACCAGATTACCTCACTTTTCCGTTCCTCGTAAAGGAATGCACCAGGAGGCTTGATGGTGACACCGGTCAAAGCATTCATGCCCAAGCCATCAAGTTTGGACTCTTTGATGACATATTTGTTCAGAATTCTATGATAGCCCTGTATATGGCGTGTGGATATCTGAGCTTTGCCTGGAAGTTGTTCGACTATATGTTAGATCGGGATGTTGTTTCTTGGAACTCGATGATTATTGGCTATTTGAGAAGTGGGGAACTCGACATGGCGTTGGATTTGTTCAGGAGGATGAAGAAGCGGAATATTATTACCTGGAATTCGATGATAACAGGGTTTGTTCAAGGTGGCCGGCCGAAGGAGGCCTTGGAATTTTTTCATGAAATGCAGATTATATGTGATGTTATGGTCCAACCGGACAAGATTACAATTGCCAGTGTTCTTTCAGCCTGTGCTTATCTGGGCGCGATTGATCAGGGAAAATGGGTGCATAGTTACTTGAGAAGATGTGGCCTACAGTGTGATGTGGTAATTGGTACAGCGCTGGTTGACATGTATGGCAAATGTGGATGCGTGGAAAAAGCATATGAGGTCTTTAAGGATATGCCTAAAAAGGATACCTTGGCATGGACAGCGATGATATCAGTCTTTGCTCTTCATGGATTTGCTAAAGAGGCTTTTAATCTTTTTGGAGAGATGGAAAACCTTGGGGCGAAGCCCAACCATGTGACTTTTGTTGGGCTACTGTCAGCTTGTGCGCACTCTGGTCTAGTAGAGAAAGGTCGCTGGTGTTTTGACAGGATGAGACGTGTTTACTCCATTGAGCCACAGGTTTATCATTATGCTTGCATGGTTGATTTGCTTGGCCGTGCTGGGCTCTTTGAAGAGGCAGAATGCCTTATCAGAGGCATGCCACTGGAGCCAGATGTGTTTGTTTGGGGTGCTTTACTTGGAGGTTGTCAAATGCATGGGAATGTGGAATTGGGACAAAGGGTGGCGCAGTATTTAATTGATATGGAACCTCTGAATTATTCTTTTTATGTGAACTTGTGTGATGTATATGCCAAAGCTAATAGATTTGATGACATAAAGAGAATCAGAACCTTAATGAAAGAAAAAGGGATAATAAAGGAAGTCCCAGGCTGCAGCATGATTGAAGTTGAAGGGGTTGTTCATGAATTTTCAGTGAGAGGATCACCTGAAGTTGCACTGGAGGAACTAGTCTGGACCCTGGTTGGGTTTAATAAGGTGATGAAGATAGAAGGTTATATGCTTGATCATGATGAGATATCATTGAATGATCGTGATGAGATATCATTGAAGGCAACAATGTTGCTATGATATGCTAATATTTTATTCTAAATCAAACGTGTTCACACTTGGGAAACCAGCATTCTGCTGTTTGAGGAGTACGTCAAAGTTATTCATCAACCTCCAAGCACCATTACAAAAAGAAATTTCTTGTTCCAGGAAAATTATTGAGATATACTAAATATGTGCAGGCCCTTGACTCCATTCAAGGGCTGGAGATGCATGGAATCAAAGTGGTGAGATATGCATCACCCAGAGGTAATACCATTAATTTCTACCTAATACCATTGCATTACAAATTTACAGCTGCTCTCCATACTGCTAGCTAATACCAATAATTTCTACCCGTAGGTAGAATGACACTTCTTGGTTGGTCCAACTATTTTAATGCGAATTACCTGAATTTCACTTTGTTCTTCATGGCAATGAATATGATTCATGTTGTCTGTTTAATAATTGAAACGTGATTCTTTCCATTTAATGCAATGGTATTGCTTAATTTTCTATTGATCTTGTTTTGATGTGGCAGTTCTTCATGTACCAATATATCACAGTAGAATATATGATCTCAGTTCTTCATGTACCAAGATAATTTTAGTGTTCCTTACTAAAATCAAAATTTGTCTTATATATGTTATGGTTTTTGCAGGACATTTATTTTGCATTTGACTATATATAGTTCACGACGGGTCAACTTTTATCCAATAATCAATTGTTTCGACATAATAACATGGATAATCAAGCAATGTGACAACCGACAAGAACGTACATTTGTTGTACGTGTGGTAGATAGACAGACAGAAAGACAGTAATGTTAATACTTTAAATAAATTTCGTAAATTATTTTTAAGAATCAAAATATGGATTAGACCAAGTGAATTTAGGTGGTTCCAATCTCACTTCATGGATTCTTTGCTCGATGAGTTTTCCTAATCTTCCATTCTTTGAAGAAATGGAGATTGTGGTTGATGTCACTGATAATAGGACTAACTGTCCAGTCATTTACATTGGAAGGATTGGAAATTGCTTCAATGATGATGCTTGAGTCCCCTTCAAGAAATTTTTTTTGCAAACTGAGTCTATTTGCTTCAGTGATGGCCATTAAAGCTGATGTGGCTTCTCCAAAGTTTGGGTTTACACTGCTAATGAAGTCAGTGATTGCAAAGATAAGATCACCTGAGTCGTTCCAGCATATACCTGCCAAAATACTGCCATGGTCTCTAACTGCTACATCAACGTTGATTCTGAGGTAACCATTTGGGGGAGTATCTTCATTAGAGATAGAGGAAGAACTTTTTGTTAACCAAGCGGCAGAGTGCTGATGAAAAATTGAGAATACTGACTTTGCAAATTCAAGAGGAGTAGGAATGGAGGCAAGCTAATTATGCACCTTTTTGTTTCTAAGAAACCAAAGGTTATCCATAGCAATTGTTGCAAAGATTTGGAAAAGGTCAGGGATTTTAAGGGCCTCTGAAGGGTTAACAATGTTTTTGATCCAAACTGGGAATGGTTGTCTAGAAAATATGGAGGTATCAAGTGGCCATTTGGATTGTCTCCATATAACTCTAAAGTATATACAATTAAGGAAAAATGAGAGATGTCTTTGGAGCAGCATTGCAGAGAGGACAAACAATTTGATCTTCCTCAATGTGAATGACTTTATTGATCTAAGATTTGGTTGAAAGAATATTGTGACTTGTTTTCCAGAGGAAAAATTCAAGTCTGTCTTGAAATTTCAATTTCCACAATTTCTTCCAATTTACAAGGCCATTGTTGGTGCTGGGGTGATTATTGCCATTCACCAAGACAGCATTCACTAGGGCAGCATAAGCTGATTTGACTGAGAAGTTTCCAGAAGTATGATGAAGCCATTTGATTTTGTCTTGGATGTGGTGGAAGTTATGGGTGGCCAGAGGGATTTTTTGGATCTCTTTTGAGGTGTTTTCCGAGAATAGAGTATTAAGGAGAAGAACATTCCAACATCTTGGATCCTCAAGAGTTAGTTCAGAGACCTTCATGTTTTGATCTGGATCAATGTTATTCAGAGGATTTGGTTGAGGTAAGCCTTGGGGCATGGTGGGGATCCATGGATCAGTCCAAACCTTGGTAGAGATACCATTGTTAATCTGATGGCAAACACTTGAGTGGAGAAAAGTTCTTTGTTTGAGGAGACTTTTCCAGAACAAAATAATCTATCGGTTTGGGAAGGATTTCCAAAAAAGATTTTGAGCCCAAGTATTTTTTTGAAATGAATTCCTTCCAAAGACTTGTTGATTCATTGAGGAGGGCCCAAATGAATTTTGTGACCAAAGCAGAGTTAAAAGAAAACATGTTTCTAATGCTTAGACCTCCCATGGATTTCTAGATCCGAGATTTTCCTAGGAAACAGGTGCTCAATACCATCTGGAGGGATGGAATGAGAAGTGGAAAATATGTTTTGAAAATGGTCTTGAATCTTTGTAAGGATTGTGGTTTGATCAGTAGACCAAGTGTTTCCTTCAATTTTGAGACAGCCAATATTGTTTCTTCTTTGTCTAATCGAAGTAGAAGTATGAAATAATTTTGTGTTGAGATTGGTAGAGGTGAGCCATGTAATACGAGATTTCTGACGCCAAAGGGATTCTTCCCTTAGGAGCAGTTCATTGATGTTTTCTTTTAAGTCTGCTTTCTGAGTGTTTGAGGAAATAGAATCTTGCTCTTGAAGAGAGGAAAGGGACTTGGTCATGGCTTTGAGTTGGGATTGAATGTGGCCAAAGTTGTCACGGTTCCATTCTCGAAGGGCCAGCTTGGTTGCTTTGAGTTATTTTTAGAGGATGGAGGATGTTGTACCAGTGAAGTGTGAGTTCCAAGCCCTTTTGATGATTTTGAAAATGGAGGGATCTCGGATCCAAAATTCTTCAAATTTGAAAGATTTAGGAGAACTCTTCCTGTTTGAAGTGTCTAAAAGGATGGGTGAATGATCAGAAGAGACACGGCAAAGGATGGTGAGGGTAGCTTGGGGAAAAAGATCCAACCAAGAGATGTTTGCTATTTCTCTATCAAGTCTTTCCCTAATTTGGTATGGTCCAAATTTGTTGTTAGTCCAAGTGAATTTTGGACCAGATGACCCTATGTCAATTGTAACAACCCGACCTTAAGATTAAGATATAAGATAAGTTTTATGTATTTTTTTATATATAACTATAAATATTCTATTATTATTATTATTATTATTATTATTATTTATTTTTAGTTTTTCTCCAAGCTCATGAGTCTAAACACTATTAAAATTCTTATTTCTTTTTAATGATAAAAAACTCCCATGCACGTACGTCTTTTCTTCTTATTCACTAGGGTTTCCATGGGTCTATATATAGAACTCGTTCATTATAGACGTAAATGTCTTCAACCTAGAGCTAGGGTTGCCGCAGCCACTGCACGCAAACCATCTGCACGACAGCAATGGCCTCCTTCCCCAAACCTGGCCACCCACACGGCAACCACCACGCCTCCCTGTCCAGAAACCAGCCGCGACAACTCCACGCCACCACCAGCCACCACAGAAGACAGCAGACCATCCTCAGCGGCCAAGGCACGCCGCAACAGCAACGGACGTGGAGAAGCCTCTGCTTCTCTTCCACGGTAACGACCACACGGACGCACCTCTGTCTAGCACTCCCAAAAACAGAGCATGCAGTCACCTCTTCTACGGTAGCCACCGCAAGAGACGCCGAACCACCTCTCCGACGACATAGAAAGTACCGACCAACCCAACCCCGTCGAACCCACTCCCTTCCGGTAAGCCCATCGTCGTCAGCCACCATTCTCTCCCTAGTGTTTTCTTCGGTTCTCTCTCTCTAAACCCTCCCTCTCTCTCTCTCTCTCTCTCTCTCTCTCTCTCTCTCTCGGTGTAGCACCCCATTCTGAGAAGCCTCTGGTTGCGCCGCCTCCAGTCCCGGCCACCTTGAGCCGTCGTTCAGCCTAACCCCGTCGCAAGCCCCTCTCTCGGTGAGTATCTCGTCCCTCTCCCGAGCCCTCTGTTTTTTGCAGAATATATTTTTAGTTGCTCTAGGTTTTGTGGATGAGATTACAAATATGCCCTTTTTAATCTATTATCTTGAAGGATTATTTTAAGTATAATTACACTTATATCCTTACATTTAAGTATATGTTAATTATGAATTTTATTAAGTCATTTTTATTTAAAAGTTGAGTTGGGCTTAATATTTTAAAGACGAGTTTTTACTTAAATAAATATATTAGTTAAATGCTATTTTTATAAGGAAGTGTTTAAAGAATTTGAAATATATTTTAAAGTATATTATTGAGCCTAATATTTTGTTAATATTCATTTGTCTATTTAATAGAGAATATGTTAAGATTTTTAAACAATATTAGTAATTATTTGGTTTCTTATAAGATTTAATAATTATGTTAAGAAATGAAGCTTAGTTTAAGAATTTAAGTTTCATGAATTATTTTAAAATAGCTTAAGTATTCTACTAAATTATAAATTAGTATTTTAAGTAATTTAAATATTAAGATTTATTGATTATAGTGTTAAACAAAAGATTTGTTTGACTATCTTTTAGATTGTGAATTTAATTAAGTAAGATATTAGTACTTATTTGTTTCCAAACAAATTTAGTGATAGTTATTATTGCATATAGGTGTCAAGTTACGAAATGTTATTCAAGAAGAAGCGCATCGAGGTAAGTAATTTGATCATAAATTAGGATCATCACATTTAGCTTATATGTATGTATTATTCAAGCCAGTTCTTTGACAGCCATTATTTATGAAACGCTCATGTCACATGCAAGCATGTCATCCAACATAGCATACGATCATGTCATTCCGCATCATGTTTAAATTCAGAAATTATGATTATGTATATAATATGTCATGCATCTCATGTGTATAAGACACATAAGCCATCTTAAATTCAAGTGTAAGATAAAGATCAGATCAGTTAATAAGATGGCCATTCAGATGCATGGTACCAATGCAGTTCAGTTTCAGGGTGGTGTGCAAGCCACGAACTCAGTCGTGGTCCACCATAGTATGCTAGAATACTATCAGCGGTTCCCCTTGCTGCAGCGGGATGTGGAGCCGGTGCACAACTTTGCACACAGGATTAAGTGTGTTGGCCAGACAGATAAACCAGTTAAATCAGATAAATCAGTCAGATCAGTCAGTTAATTCAGTTGAAACAGTCATACATAGCATAAGCATCAGTATGAACAGTCATGAATTTTAAGCTCAGCATGAAAGTTGTTATGAAAATCTTATGTTTATTACGTTTACGTTGTGATAGATTTCTTACTGAGTCATCGACTCATTTTAATTTGTTTTCATGTTTTTAACCACCCAGGTGAATATGATGATTACGAGCAGGCAGGCCAGGAGTAGAATGAGCATTTTATTTTTAGTTCAGACTTTCTAAAATAAAACATGTTTTTATGACATGAATTTATTCGGTTTATTTCATTTAATGTTTTTGGAAGACAGTTTTATTAGACCTTTTTCTACTTAATAAATTTCATGTTTTCAATTATGAAATTGGGATCTCTTGCCGGATTTATCTTTATGAAAAATACGTGACATTCTCTTGCCTACGAGGTGGGGGTGTTACATCAATAAACCCTAGATTATTCATGAACAAATTGAGGCCCTGGTTTTTTGAGGATAGGTTTCCCCCCACATTTTTATAATTGAGTAATAATAGAGTTAAAATCCCCTAGAGTTAGTATAGGACCTGAAAAAGAGAGTGAGATGTTTGTGAGAAGGTCCCAAAATTTCTACTTTTTTCCAAGAGGGGCTGGACAATAAATCAAGTTGAGCAACCACGGGTGATGGCTAGGATCAGAGTACATCAAAACAGAGATAATATTACTAGATATATGCACAATTTCAATATCGACCCCAGGTCGATACAGAAGCAACCCCCCCCCCCCCATTCACCAGGAGAGGGGAAAAACAGAAAATGAGCAAAACCCAACATATTAACAATTTGTTCACAGTCATTAGAAGCTAAGAAACATTCAGAGATAAATATAACTCCAGGCTTATGGGTCCTGATATTTGTCTTAAGTGATCTGATTGCACTAGGTCGGGCTATTCCTCGGCAATTCCAGGCTAGGATTCTCATGGCTTTTTCGGTGGCAGTAAGGACCCTGCCACCTCAGTCATTGGATTCATGGGGAAAAGGTTCATAGTTTGGGATTGGACTTTGTTACCCGTAGCCTTCAGTCGCTGACTCTGATAGGGGGCGAAGTTGAGTGTTGTTTGACTCCTCTTGGGTTGTTTCCTTCGGGTCCCCTCCTTTTTTTTCTTCTGTGTTGCTTTCCTTTGTGCTGTGTTTCTTTCGAGTCTTAACTGTTACTCTAGTTCTATACTACGTAGTACACTTTCACCACTAAGAGGAAACGCTTCTCTCTTGCATTGGTGTGAACTCCAAAGACTGGAAATGTGGTACTCAACATGCATTTTTTGAGAGAGTATGGAGGGATGCTTCTCTCTTCAAACGAGTCTTCTCTCTTCTTTGTAGTCTCCTCATGGATGGTAATTGCAGGTTGGGGGGCTGTTGCAGAGGTGTTCATATTTTGTTTTGCTAGGGATTATATTGAGGCTGAAGGGGAGAGGATTTGGGAATCTGGATGGTTTGGTTGCATTTTATGGGTTGGGGATATTATGTGGGTTGGGCTCAGTTGAATTGTGTTAAAAGCAAAGCAAGCTTTGCCTGATGGGCTAACCAAAAGGGATATGTTGTTGTTTGGGTTTTTGAAGTCGGTTGAGACATTTCTTTCTTTGAGCTGGGAAATTAAATGTTTTATCAGGGATGTTTTGGGCTGTGGTTCGATGGAGATAGGTCCAATGGGCTCATTGTTTCTGTTTGGTAGAGTGATTTGCACTGTGTTTGGAAGAAAAGCCTGCAGTTTATTGGATTGTAATTCCATTTCGACTGTTGACTTACTGTGTTCTGGGTAGGACACGTGGAGGGGAGGGGGCATGTCAGTATGCAGAGCTTCTGGTAAGACAAATGCATTATTGGAGATGTTGGTTGATTGGCTGCCCTCCTTAAATGAAACAAACGGTTTTGTCGGGGGACTTGGATTGCTGCCACATGGGAGTTGGATCTCCTTGCTTGGAATTGTTTGAGTTCCCTCAGGGAGCAGTGTCGTCTTCTCTGATTCTTTTCCAAGACTTTGAGTTGCAAAGAATTGTTGTTTGATGTAGAAGCCCTTTTTATGCCCTTCTCCAATACTGATCATGATTGCATTTCCTTTGCCAAGATGTTCTACCTGGCTGTTTTTCCTTTGTTGGGCTTGGGGAGAAATGTCAGGTGGTTCACTGATACGAACTGGAGGGAGAGATGTAGGTCATTGATGCATTTGATCCCCTAATGCTAAGTGTACATTATGTTGGCTAGGCTGTTACAAGACCTTTAGTTGATCATTAGGACAAGGGTGCCTTCTAAAATCTTGGTGTTCTACTCTTATCCAAGGACAAAAAACTGGTTCTTCAACTGGGTTGATATAGATGGGACAAGTTTGTTGGAGATGTCCAAGCCATCCACAACCATAGCCGAATTATGAGAGTCGTTCATATTTGAAGCTGATTTTTGCAGGTTGCTTGTTTAGTCTTGGTAGAATGAATCCTTCAAAGAGCGGTTTTTCTTGTTTTATTTCAACTCTAATCTTGAGACATTGTTTTACTCCATTGCTTGGAAGAAATGCTTTGGTCTATCTCAAGTAAGTTGCCCAGGACTTGCCTATTTCTGCAGCATTTCCTTCTATCATCTCGAGAGGCAATCCATAAATATGGATCCAAAAAGCCGAATGCATGAGATCTATTTCCTGAAGATTTAGATCGGGTGGCCATTCTTTGAGCACCATATGAAACCCCTTGAAATTCCAGAGTCTTTGAGAGTAGATCCTATTTTTGTCATGTGGGGATGGGAAAGTAAAAAGAAAGATGTTGGTTCCAAGGTCTTCAATGGTGAGGCCATGAACGAAATTCCAAACCGCACGGATTGTAGATTGAAAGATATGTTTGTTAAGATTTTTGGTAGTGACCAACTTTCCAATCAGGGCTTGGCTTGAGATCTTTGTTTCGGTTTCTGATTCAGGGACTAGGATGATATTATCCCATGTTAGTGCCTGTCTGTTCAATGAGCTGTTCAACGCTTTCTTTGTCTTTTGCTGTTGACGTTGGTGGATGAAAAGGTTGGTGGAAAGTGGGGTAGGGATAGTGACGGGAGGACTGGTTTGAAGATTTGGAGAAGAGGTTGGTGAGAAATGAGGTAGAGCATTCACATCTTATTCTATATAAAAAAAAATTTATAATTTAGTTAAAAAGTAAATTTTTTAAATTTTACCCGTATTTTAAAAACTTCTTACATCTCTCATTTTCTATATTTTCTCTATTCTATTAAAATAATATTTTTATATTCATTTTTTATTATTTTTTTCTCTCACTTCTATTTACAAATTTAACTATTCAATATTTTTTCTTATATTTTGAACTATTACTCTAGTGAAAATTTTAAACAAAAATTTAAATTATTTTTTGTGGATATGATAATATTTTTAAAATTTTATATTTTAATTAAATTATTTTTAAAATTATTATTTAAGACTATAACAAATATGAGTATGAGAGAAAGTGTAGATGATTAGAAGAAAATTTTAGTTTATGTATTAGAATAAAATATTGATAAAAAATAATTTAAGGGATGAATAGTAATTTCTCATATTTGGAGAACTACTATTCATCCCTAAACCTTTTTTCTAAAATAGGAATTGAGATGTGGGGAGTATTTTTATCCAAACCCTAAAATAAATCTCAAATTATAATGAAAGTTGTGTTTTGAGGCATGGGATGTGAATGCTACAAGTTAAAACTGGAGGGTTAGGTGGGTATCGTAAAGGGGAGGCTTAGGGCAGCTTTGGGGGGTGAGATGAGAATTTTGTATTTTGTTTTAAAGTTTAAAATATTATATTTTAATATTATTGTTATTTTAGGATTTAAAAAATGTGTATTGGGATTTGAAAAAGTTGAATTTTTATTACATTTTGTATGGAGATTTGAAAAAAATGTAATGATGAAATAAGATGAGATGAGAATTTTGTGTTTTGTCTTGTGCCCCAAACCTGCCTAATTTTATGATATATAAAAGTAGTCAACTTGCTATAAAAAAAAAATAAATAAAATAAAAAAAAGTGAGATTTTCAAAATATCATAAAATGATTTTTTTTTAATATCGAAATACCATTAATATATTTATTTTTAATTTTGAAATAAAAAAAATAAAAAAGTGGTGGCTGGCGTGGCCAGACCACTCCCAAAAAAACTCTTCTACTATCTATCTAATTACGTAAGTATCGTACTGATATATGACTTGGGATAATGTACGTTCAATATTTGTGTAGAGCGTCGGGTGGTGCATGCCATCATTTGTTACGTAGGCCAATGAAATTAAATAATAATATTCTCCCAATTACATCTTGCCGTACCAAATTTACTAAGATAACACTAGCTAGCTAGAATGTAGGAGAAATTAAAATTTTCGGCTGCAACATTTTTAGGTGGTACGTTATAAATTAATTTATAATGAAAATTAAAGCCGCTAAATATTTGGCACATTAATTTGTAAGACCAAGGTAACAAAATTAAATATGACATTACAAACCACGTCGTTAAATTATAAAATTATTTTTATTATAAAATAGATTTAACGTATCATATAAATTATTTATCTTAATTTATGAATTTATTTTAATAAAATCTCTCTAATTTATAATTGTAACACTTATTTTTTTCCCCATGCATACTTTTTCTTCATAGATCTAAATGTTGGGACGTGGCGCCCAATTATACTTCCGTTCTCAAAATATCATTCCCGGTAGCATTGTTTCCTTTTACGTTTAATTATACTTTTGAAAAATAAATTTGTATACAACTTGAATTGATGCTTTTGAAATATCCAATTAAATTTTATTGTTCCTTCTTAATTAGAGCTACTTGCACCTAAACTTATCAAAGAGTTTTTCATCCACTACTCCAATTAATCGACCCTTTAAAAAGGAGAAATAAAATAAATCTCTCCGTACAGACTCTAAAGTTTCGTAAAAGCTATTCACTAAAGTTTAAAATAAAAAAAATAATAATAATATTTTATTAAGAGAAAATATATTTACAATCGTGAATTGTGTAATCGTCATGTAATCACTTTAAAAAAAAATGAATGAAACATAAGACTCACATAAAAAAAATTAATTTTTTAATAATAGACTCTACTTTTTTTCAAAGAGATTACACAACAATTACACACTTTATGGTAAATTTTACGTAGAATTACTCAAAAACAGAACTTGTAATAAGCATTAAGCACCGCACCGATTTGCAGTTTCCATGCAGACCTCCTTCACACGTGCACCGTCCATTTATATTTAAGAGAAGAGAATTGGCTTACCGGCCTCAAAAAGCGCACCATTACCACCACCTTCTCCGCCTCATCTCTCTATCTCTCTAATGGAGTCTGTGTCTAAGCTCAGATGTGACCCTCTTATGAGCAATACCGTCAGCACCCTCCCTTCCGGTCTCCTCTCAAAGCATCTTCATTCAACTTTCATGGAACTTCTAAGATTTTCCTCTTTCATTCTTGTAACATCCATCGAAGCTTTCTTTATCTTAAAGAAACGAAAACCAATTTTCCATGTCTTCTTTCTCATTTGTTTCATCCTCTTTTTAATTCTCAAACGCTTCCTCTCAAAAGCTTCTTCGGTTTATTTAGTTGACTTCTCATGTCTTCGACCGCCAAGCTTTTGCAGAGTTCCCTTCTCTTCTTTCCTGGAAAATGCTTCCATGTTGGAATGCTTCGACGCTGAAAGTATCTCTTTCATGGCCAAGGTCCTCAGTTCTTCTGGACTAAGCCAAGAAACCTATCTACCCCCAGCTTTACACTACATTCCACCAAAACCCCACGTTGAAGAAGCCATCAAAGAAGTCCATATGGTGCTCTTCCCCATCCTGGAAGACCTTCTGTCCAAAACTAGACTGCTGCCTCATGATATAGATATTCTCATTGTCAATTGTAGCGGTTTCTGCCCCTCCCCTTCACTCTCTTCCATTATTATAAACAAATACTCTATGAGAAGTGATATTAAGAGCTATACTCTCTCTGGCATGGGGTGCAGTGCAAGCGCTATCGGAGTTGATATGGCTCTACGTCTTCTGAAAATTCACAAAAACTCTTGTGCAGTTGTTCTTAGCACTGAAATCTTGTCTACCGGCTGGTATCCGGGTAACGAGATGCCCAAGTTGCTCCTTAACTGCATGTTCAGAATGGGCAGTGCGGCCATTTTGCTCTCCAACAAAAGTGAAGCAAAGAAGTGTTCGAAATACAAACTGTATCGAACACTGAGGACCCAAACTGCCTCTGACGACAAGGCTTATTTTTCAGCAGTTCGCGAGGAGGACTCCAAGGGAAATCTGGGGTTTACATTGAACAAAGGTGTACAACAAGCCGTCGGAGAAGTTCTCAGATCAAACTTCACGTTTCTTGGATCCTCAATCTTGCCCTTTAAGGAGAAATTTCGGGTTTTTGTTTCGATTTTACGAAAAATATTTATCGACAAATCTAGGCATGAAACTTACGTGCCGAGTTTCAAGACTGTGATACAGCATTTTTGCTTGCCAACTGCAGGGAAGGCGACAATAAGAGAGATAGCTAAAGGGCTAAAGCTTGAAGACAGAGACATAGAGCCTGCATTGATGACACTCAAGAGGTTTGGGAACCAGTCCTCTTCTGCACTGTGGTATGAGTTAGCTTTATTGGAAGCCAAAGACAGAGTGAAGAAGGGAGACATGGTTTGGCTACTTGGGCTGGGGAGTGGGCTCAAGTGTAGCAGTATCGTTTTGGAGTGTATAAGGCCCATAATTGGGGAGTCCAAGAGGGGCCCATGGGCTGATTGTCTTTGTCGGTATCCGATCATGACCGTTGATCAAGGGCTTTAACTGATACTGCAATTCTACGTGCATGCACCAGCCAGATTTGTTTTCAAAACTTCTAAACCGTCGATATTATTTTAGTGGTACATGTATTTTGATTTGAGAAATTCTACTATAGTAAATTCACAAACTGGCATCACTTTATATTATACAAATATATTTTACAATAAAAGAATTTTACAATCTGACGTATTACATCAATCTATGTTAGTTTGTGAACTTATTTTTATGAAATTTCTTTGTAGCTAAAACATTTCTCTTTTGATCTTCATCGTTTTGAACTTAGTTATGAAAATAGTCTTGGGGAATTAGAATTCCTTCATTTCTCGTGATCCTAAGATTGATTCAATTGAGGGGCTTAATTAATAGTACTTATGCTTATGACCAAGGGCTAAGTTTAGGGCTTACTTAAATGTAAAGCAATTTCTTCTCATGCCGTTTTTCTTCTTTTTGATTTTATTTTTTCATTGAATATTTGTTCACTGACCATTTTGCCAATTTGAGGATACTTTCGAACCTCAAAATAAAGAAAAACGTAATCCATTGTTTCTGCTAACCAATTCTGACTAAAATAAACTAATGGGCCTTGGGCCAATAGCACTTGAGCCCAGATACAAGTTACAACATCCTCAGAGCCTTAAATCAAGTTATCAACTATGCCCATATAAACTGAACCCACTTGTAGAAAATAATGCCTTTCGGGAGAAATATGACATATTGCAAATGAGATTGAAAGGTACTATTTGTAATTGGGGGCCTGCTACTATGCCGCCCAGCCGTGGGCGTGCCATTAGGTCAAATATCACTTTCTTTTTCATATTTTTTTAAGTATCTTTGAATATTTTCAAAAAAATACACTAATAGTTACTTCTTAAACAAATTAAATATATGAGCGGTCAAAATGAAGGAGCAAAATGATGAGGCATAGTATCATTTTCCTTTGTAATTTGCTACGAAGAGCATACATTTCCTACTAATAGGACAGAATTTTATTTGTTAAAAAAAAATTAAAACTAAATATTTTACAAATTAAATTCTATTATATCATCAATGTAAAATGTGTATTTGAAAATAAAGCACTCAATAAGATAATGGTATTTGTTATTCATGTTAAGCCATGACTGGCCAGGGGTGGCTGTCATTCCTTAGTTTTTATTTTACTTTTGTAATATTTTTCTAGTTTTCTGTTTTTAAATTCTCTGTGTTTTTCTTATTTCAAAATTTCTCATTTTCTTTGAACTTTTTGGATCTCTTAGAAGGGAAAGGCTACCAACCGGTCGGTTGAAAACTCCATTTTAACACCAATCAATGAAAATCCTCTATGTAGGACGTGTAGTAAACTAAAATTTACACCTGCATGCAGTAAATTACTTCAATAAAAGGAAAAAGCTAAACCCAGACGATTTCGTGCACCCCTTGCACACAAAACCCAACTGGCTGCCACGGGTTAAATGAAACGATCACATCCATCAAAGTCTGAAACTTTCCCTTTCTTTCGTGAGCATTGCCACATCTCTCTCTCTCTCTCTCTCTCTCTCTCTCATAGAAGTTTCATGCTGCACTCTCTCTAGTCTATCAATGGCACCGAGAAAGGTAGAGAAGAAGCCGACGGAGATGAAGCCTGCCGTCGAGAAAGCTCTAGTGGAGAAGAAGCCGAAAGCTGAGAAGAGAATACCCCAAGGAAGGTAGTGCCAGCGACCTCAAGAAGAAGAAGAGGATGAAGAAGAGCACCAAGACTTACATGATTGATATCTTCAAAGACCTTAAGCAGGTTCACCCCGACATCGGAATTTCAAGTAAGACCATGGGCATCATGAACAGCTTCATCAACGACATCTTCGAGAAGCTCGCCTAGGTCCTGATTAGCCCGTTACAACAAGACCTCACGGGTGATCTAGACCGTCGTGTGATTGGTGCTGCTCGGTGAACTGGCTAAGCACGCCGTCTCCAAGGGTACCAAGGTCATTACCAAATTTACCAGCTCGGGAAATTGCCTCTCCCAATTTTGTGATCTACGAATTCTATTTTTCCTGGGGTTATTGGCTCTATTATGTCACTATAATCTATAATGTTGTACAAAAACCAGTTGGAATTGTTTGTATTGAGGATTATTAAGGATGCTTAACATATTTATGGAATGCGAATGGAAATGTGTTTCGTTTACCAATTGAAAATTGCGTTCGACGAATCAAGAATCATTGGAGCCAAACAATAGGGGGGATATGAAATTTGATGAATTTTTTGGGCAGATGTAGGGCTGATATGATTCTCATCTGGGCCAAACCTGGATTTAATCAAGATTGTGTAAATGATGGTATGCAAAAAAGGCCAGCTCGACAAATTACGTAACTGTGTATTATCTTCCTCATATCAATACAAGAACTAGCAATTGATCACATCAAAAAACCATGAACAACAGGGAAACAAATGTCAATTTTAACAATAATCAAATATGCACAAGAAGCATTAGAGAGACATGAGTGCGAAACTTTGATGTGGCGAGATAGACATGCCGGCTTTTCAAGATATTTTTTTTTCTAGAATTTCATCAATTCTAGGCTCGACTGTGTTTTTTTTAAATTGCCCCACCACATCAGCGAGGGTGCACAAAGTATGTGCAAAATGGACTGCCCATAGAAGAATTGCTTCCCCCTTTTCTCTCTCTCCCTCCCCCCACCCTCATCGCCTACAAGGCCCCCTCCTCTCTCTCTCTCTCTCTCTCTCTCTCTCTCAATCAAGAGACCCTTATCACATCATGGTATGAGGACCTCCTTATCTGCCACCAAAAAGATGAAATCCATCAAAAATATGATTGTTGGCTTTTAAAATGTAAAATAAAGAATTCCTATGTCAAGTTTGTGACCCATGAGATTGAAAAACAAGACCTTTTGTGTATGTAACTTGTAATTTTATCAGTTTCCATACTAAGAAAATGCAAGAAAATAAACTTAGCCATCGGAAAGTAGAAAGTCTAGAGACTTCATTCAATTGACCTCGCATCAAACAGGCACTTGAGTAAAAAAATCATTTTTTTTATTTGACCCCCATTTTTTCACAGAAAGAGCAAATCTTGTATCGTGGTTTAAAAGAAAGGAAAAAGAATAAAAACAAAGCTATTCAAGAAAGGAAAAGGGCCAAGTAATTGGAAAGTTAAATTCCCGAAAAAATATTTGAAAATGGGGATCACGAAAAAAGATAGAAGTTCGAAAAAGAATCACTGAAATGACCGCCTTAATTGAAAAATATTACGATATTCACATAAGGGGATTTGCTTAGTGAATTCAGTGGGTTGTTTGATGAACTACAAGGTATACCTCCTTCGATAAGCCATGATCACAAGATAGTGCTAAAGGAGGGTACACTATCCATTTCCACTAGATCTTATAGATACCCCTATTACCAAAAGGCTGAAATTGAGAAAATAGTAGCAGAATTACTAAAAGGTGGGGTAGTGAGGCCTAGTTCCAGCCCCTTTTCATCTTCGATGATGTTGGTGCGTAAGGTGAATGGGGGGTGGAGGTTGTGCGTTGATTATCGAGCGCTGAATTAGGAAACTATAAAAGACAAATTCCCAATTCTCATGATAGATGAGTTGTTGGACAAGTTTGGAGGGGCTGTAGTGTTTTCAAAGTTGGACCTAAGGTTGGGCTTAGGTATACCATCAAATCAGGGTGGTACTTGAGGATGTAGCCAAAACAGCGTTTAGAACTCATGAGGGCCACTTTTAGTTATTAGTGATGCCATTTGGGCTCACTAACGCCCCTTCTACGTTTCAGGGGTTAATGAATGATGTATTTAAACCATTGCTGATGAGGTTTGTTCTAGTATTTTTTTACGATATATTAGTCTATAGTAAGAGCCATGAAGAGCACTTAGACCACCTTCGACGAGTGTTACAGCTGCTACAAGTCCACCAACTGAATGTAAAATGTTCTAAGTGCAGGTTTGGGGTCAAAGAAGTGGATTATTTGGGCCATATAATTTCTGGGCATGGGGTCAAAGCCAATCCCTCAAAGATCAGCTTTATGTTGGAGTGGCCAGCACCTAAGAATCCCAAGAGAGGGTTTTTAGGGCTAACCGGTTATTACCGGAGATTTATTAAGAACTATGGGTTGTTAACAGCTCCACTTACGGTTCTTTTAAAGAAGAATGCTTTCTTGTGGTCACAAGAAGCCGAGCGGGCATTTAACAAACTGAAAGAGGCTGACACCCAGCCCCCTGTACTCAGACTCCCTGATTTTTCACAGCCATTTACAATGGAATGTGATGCTAGTGGGAAGAGTATTGGGGCGGTCCTAATGCAGTCAGGGTAGTCGATTGCTTTTTTCAATAAGATGTTGTAGGGTAAGCCCTTCTCCTCTCTACCTATGAGAGGGAACTGCTGGCTGTGGTTACGGCTGCCAAGAAATGGTGCCCCTATATCTTGGGGCAGTCCTTTATCATCAAAACAAATCAGCAAGTGCTGAAGTTCCTGCTTGAGCAGAGGATTGGGACTGAAGCTCAGCACAAGTGGCTTAACAAGTTGATGGACTAGGAGTTCAAGATAGAGTACAATAAAGGGATGGAGAACCCTAGTGGCAGATGCGTTATCAAGAAAGGAAGAGGTCGAAACTGAGTTCATGGGTGGAAGAATTAAAACAAAGTTACCAAAATCTAAAGAGTTTACAGACCTGATTGCTAAGTTACAAAACCAGCAGGAGGTACCTAAAGGTGTCACTCTACAACAGGGACTAATTTTGAGGAAGGGCAGGATCTTAGTGGTGCTGGATTCCACCTTCAAAATGAAGGTACTTCGGTATATACACAATGATCCCATGGCGGGTCATTCGGGTTAGCTAAAATCTTATCAAAGAGCTAAGCAGGACTTCTATTGGGCAGACATGAAAAGAGACATACAAATTGGTTGAAGGAGTGTGATACGTGCCAGGCCACTATGTATGAGACACTGCCACCAGCAAGGCCGCTACAGCCCCTCCTATACCTCAGCAAGCATGGACTGACATATCCATGGATTTTATTGAAGGGCTACCGAAATCTAAAGGATACTCAGTTATTTTTGTGGTCGTGGATCGCTTTACTAAATACAGGCACTTTATGGCCCGCTCTCACCCTTTCACAGCACTAGAAGTGGCTCAAGTGTTCATGGGGTCAGTGTTCAAGTTGCATGGGTTTCCAAGGACCATAGTGTCAGACCGAGATTCTGTGTTCCTGAGCTCATTCTGGAAGGGGTTATTTGACCTCCAGGGAACAACCCTCAACTTTAATTATGCTTACCATCCCCAAAGTGATGGGAAAACTGAGACGTTAAACAAGGTGTTGGAGGGGTATTTGAGTTGCTATACAGGCCTCAAACCCACGGGATGGAGCTAGTGGTTGCATATAGCAGAGTGGTGGTACAATAGTACCTATCACAACTCAACCAAGATGCCCCTTTCAAGGCAATCTACGGGTACCCACCCCCGAGACTTATCGATTACATCCCAGGAACTTCAAACAACGTGATAGTGGACCAGACACTAAGAAACAGATCACAAATTCTCAACCTTTTGAAGAACAATCTCACAGCAACACAAAGCAAGATGAAAAACTACACATATAAGAAAAGAACAGAACGAGAATTTAAAGTAGGGGACTGGGTGTACCTTCGCCTCTAGCCATATCGCCAGAAGACAATGGCGGATTGCCGCAACATGAAGCTAGCTCTGTGCTTCTATGGACCCTTCAAGGTGGTCCAATGGCTGGGATCCGTAGCCTACTACCTCGAGATGCCGTCTACATCTCAAATCCACACGATATTTCACGTGTCATGCCTGAAGAGGAACCTGGGAGCCCAAATCCAGCCGTTGGTTGCCCTCCCTCCCACCAATGGTGACAGTGAGGTCTTACCGGAACTAGAGCTAATGATCAAGCAGCGTGTTCGAAGGCAAGGAAACAAGGCCGTGACCAAGGTCCTAATCAAGTGGGTGGGCGTTTCGGAGGAGGAAAATAGTTGAAAAAATTTATGGAAGTCTAGGGCTTTGTATCCACAACTTGTGGACAATGTCTTATAAGGGTGGGGGATTGTTACGAGACTCACGGAAGGGGATTTGTTGAAGTGATGAAAGAGGAGTAAAAGAGGAATCTTGAGTTGCTGAATAGATGAAGTCACAGTGGAGGGAAAGAGATGAAGACAAATGGGAAGGATGTAGGGTTCAAGAAGCACTATAATAGATGGAGAAGGAAAACGACGTAGCTTTAGTTAAATAAAACAGTGTAGTTCCAGTGATAGTTGGGCAATTAAACGATGTAGTTTCACTATGTTATGTTCTGTAGTATTAAAAGGGCATTTTAGTATTTTTACTGTTTTTGGCTGTTAAGTCTCGCACTTCTGTTGAGATTGGGATTTTTGTTGTGAAAACTGTCATCTTCCTGGAGGAATTTGGGTTGCCTCGAACACACCCATATGTATGAATATTCAATATTTCCATTCATCTTCTCTACACTCATCTTCACCATTTTACTAGTCTATTACATATCGATTACAAATATTTACAGTAAATAAGTAGAATCGTAACAAAAATTGACGAGCAAGAGACTAAATCTCGCATACAAAAGAATCAAGCATTATAGTCAAAACGAAAGAAATCAAACCTTTTCTCTCGGCCACAGTGAAAATCGGAGTCTACAAATGAGAGCGTATTTGAGAGAGAGAGAAGATATATCGTATTTACGACCAGTTATTTCCAACGAAATGACTATTTCTAGTTAAAATAAGTCTGTTTTAGTCACAAATAGTCATTTTCGTCGCAAAAAAATGTCACAAATACTCATTTTTCTTGTAGAATGCATGTATGTGTAAATTTTAGTTTGTTGCACATCTGAAAGCACTCTAATTGAAATAGCAAAAGGCAAACTCATATTTTGGCTAATATCATATGATTTTGCCTTAGCCTATCATATTTAAATTCAATCCTCATATTGGATTATCTATTTACTCTCTATTTAATAATAAAATATTATTAATTTGATATTTTTTAATATTTTTTATTTAATATTTTTTCTCACATTTTACAGTTGATCAACTTACTATTTATATGTTAATAATGATATTCTAATTAAATTCTTATTTAAAAAAATCATATTTTTAATTATCATTTAATAATTATGTTTGTGGTTATTAAACTGAGGAGAGAAAAGTTGTGGGGAAACTGAAAAAACAGCCAACAAGAAATCTAGGTAAAAAGACTGAAAGAGAGGGTCATGTTCTTGAGAAAGAAAATATTGAAGAAAGGCTTTGGTTGAGCTACAGTTCTCAGCAGAATCTGACCGAAGCCTTATTTTACAAAAGCTCAAATTCATATTCCAGTAACTTGCCTAATCTGTAATCTGATGTGGTATGTTTTTATCTTTTATTAGTCATTTGGGTCAATTTATTTGCATTTGCCTAGCTAATTTTTAACGATTTTAGACTCTTTATAATAATAAAGAAATGTTCGTACAATCGTGAATTGTGTAAAAATTTTGTAGTCATTTTTAAAAAAAATAAAATTTATTATTAAAAAATTCTTTTTTTTTTTTATATAAATCTCATATTTGTTTAATTTTTTTAAAATAATTATACACACTTGCGCTCTTGCAATTATAATATCATTTTATCTTCGTAATAATTTTGATTTATATATATATATAGTTACCCACCCGAGGAAAAAACAGAGAGATCTGATTCAAATGTTTCCCAGTCTGGGATTGATTTCCAACAACTGGCCGAGTACTACGAGGTGGTGAATATCCGTGCAGCAATCAATCGCCTCTACACGAAATCTAGTTAATGATAGCATTGAATGCAGACATAAATGGTGGATATGGGAGTTCAACAGACTTGCAGTAAATATGAAAGATCAGATGGCGCTGTATATTCAATATTCTCCCGCGTCAAAATTAGAGCAGGCTAGCTAGCTAGTCATCATGATCCATCCATCCCTCGACTGCAATCCATCCATCCATTTAATTAAAAGCAGCCAATCCATAAACCACACTTCTGATACAACTATAGTTGAAGCTAGATCCAGGACGTACGTTGTGATCAGATCATGTTCCATGCATGGGAAATATATTTATATTAGTAATTATATATATATATATATATTAATTAGTATTAAAGCTAAAGTAAGTTGTCAAGCCTACAGAAAAAATTATTAATTGAACAATTTATACGTAATTAATTGGAATTAATTAGAGGTAATTGCGTGCGGACAACTTCAATGCACTACACTTTCATTTTATTTTTATACTTTCTCATTAAATGATGATAAATATTTAGGTGGGTGGCTAAGCGGACGAGGAGGTCCGGCACAATTTACTTCCTACATAGCTGGCTACTTATAGCACTACTACTGTTGCTGCTGCAATTAATTTTGTAAAGAGTCGGTAGTCTGTACTTGTCCAGAGGAATAAAATTTAAATAAAAGTAGGTAAATAGATTTTTTTTAAATAATTGAAAATATATAAGAAAATATTTAGATAATCTGATAATTCGTTTGATTCGATCAAAAGTTTTTTATTTATTAAAAATTATAATCTCCACTATATTGATGTCGTGTTTCGCGAGTCTGGACAACTTCACACCCTCGATATATGATGTGAATTATTTAGAGCCCCCGACAATGTTCCGGTTGTACGGTGGCATTTCGTACATCTATGACGGTGAATGAAAAATGAGTGTTGTGAAAGTAAAAATATATGATACCAAGATTTACGTGATTCGACAATATGCCTACGTCCACAGGAGTTTGGGAAGGAAAGTCTCCAATAAAATATATATATGTTTACAATCACTCATGGATCCTCATATCTCACTGTATAGAGAAGGTTTGTTGATCGTCTTCTTGATCTCTCAATCTGTTTTTCCGTCCCGATGTCCCTCTTGCATTAGTCTTCGATCCCCCTTTAATGTTGTCGGGGCATTCCCTTTTATAGGCATGTCTGATCTCTTTCTGCACATGCCAGCCTGCATTTGGCAAATCTGCCTTGCATGATCCCTTTGTTTTCTCTCCCGATCCTCTAACATTTTTCAACCCTAATATCTCTCTTGTCCCCTTCTTACCTCCTTCTGACATTTGCAGTTCTCATATCCCACTCATGTCTCATGTTATGATTCTTATCTCTTCCTGGCCCCATTTTTGTTTTTAGTGATATTTTGATGGGTTTGACTCAATTTATAGGCTAGTGTATTTTTTTCCCCTTCCATATATATATATATATAGTAAATAGATATATTTAACATGACCTTCATATATGTGTAGGCCTAATATTTATTTAAGCCAGGCTCAAAATTTCTTAATTTATTAATGAAGTAGTGGTGTAAGAGGGATGGACAATTCATATTGCATGCATTGGTTCTAATTCTATTCATTAATTACTATATATCTTCATCGTGAGAGCCAGTAGTACTACAGCTACCTGTCACCTTCCCAACTATATATATATATATAGTGAATGTACACTTCCAATATTTATGATCTGCCCCATTCATTAGATAGCTGAGTGAACTTTGGTTTTGTAGTTCACAGATGATGAGTTTCGTGGGTGAAAAAAATAACGTTTATATAGATCGAGATCATCACCTATTATATATATGGTGGTATATAAATTAAGGAGGATGAATATATATAAGGTACGTATAACATATTTAAAACAAATATTGAGGATCAAATTAAATTCATGCAATAGATTAATAGCGCAGTTTTTTAAACACAGTTTCAAATTTAATATTTATTTAACGTTGATCATACGTACGTAGATGATCATAATCAAGAAACAAATAATTTGATAATAAATTAAAATATTTTAAAGAACTCTTTAAAGATAAAATAGTGCAAACTATCTTATTTAGATTTATAGAACAAACCAATTCTTACAAGCGATCAAATAAAAAACATTAAAAAAAAAAACTTTTTATAATGATCATTTCCTTCCGCAAAACCTTTGTAAAGCAGAATTTTTTCATGGGACTCTCCTTACTAAATTTTATTTTTTCACATTCATTGTTATTATTCTCAAGGAAGATAATCCTTCAAGTTTTGTTAAGTTTAGACTTATTATAGTATGTGCATGGTGATTTATAAAGTTTTCTCGAAAATTATGGTGAAAAGGCTTAACCCTCTTCTCTCCAAAATTATTTTGAAAGAACAATGAGCTTTTATCAATTAAGGTTGTAATATACATGAAAATATTACGCTTGTCCAAAAAATGCTTGATAGCATAAATGCCAAGGTCCAGGGAGACAATGTGATGATAAAAATGGATATGGCGAAAGCATATGATCAACTTAAATGTAGATTTATTTTAGAAGTACTTCAAGCTTTGGGATTCTCTGAAAAGTGGAGACAGTTGATATCAAATCGTATAACCACCCTCTCTTTCTCTTTTTTAATGAATGGCACTAGTAAGGGCTACTTCCAATCATCACGGAGACGAGACGGAGACAAGAGGATCTGTTATCCTCTTATTTATTCATTATTGTGGAAGAAGTATTGAGCTAATTATTTAAGAAGAGTGCTTCAGATGGTAAGATGCTTGAGTACAAAACTCACAGAGGATGTCCTAGAATTTCTCATATTCTTTATGCAGATGATCTTATGAAATTCCTAAATGGATCCAAAAATTATTTGAAGGATACACTACGATTATATGAAAAGATTTATGGTCAAAAGGTGATTAATAACAAATCGGCTATGCATTTTGCTAAACATACTTGTACATCTCGCAAGACGATTGGGTTTCAAACTACAGGCTTTCATGAAGGTTCTCTCCCCTGCTTATATTTGGGTGCACCTATTAGTAAAGATAGTACACGCGCCTTTCATCTAGAGTCATTAATCCAGAAAGTGCAAAAGAAATTAGTCTCATGGAAAGGAGCTTCACTCTCTAAGGGAGGTTGACTAGTGTTGTTAAAGCATGTGTTGTCCAGCATTCCTATTTATCTTTTAGCAGTGTTAAATATACCTCGTAGTGTAATTCATAAGCATAACCAGATTTTTGAAGATTTCTTGTGAGGAAGAAAGGATGGCAAGAAGAAAGAGAAATGGTGGCGTGGGATAAAGTTTGTAGGCCTACGACAGAAGGTGGGCTTGGAATACGAAAGCTAGAAGACATGGAGAAAGTCATTCATATGAAATCTGTTTAGCAGTTCCTATATGAAGATTCTCTTTGGGCAGATTTTTCCAAGCCAAATATAGAAAGCAAGATCATCCATTCCTTCTAGATAAACTCTCATCTGAATCTCATTTTTGGAAGGCCTTAAAACCTTTGGTGAAATTGGTTATAAGGGGATCGGGATGGGTTATTAAGGAAGGCATGATGTATTTTTTATTTGAAAATTGGTCATCCTTTGGAATACTTGGCAAAATCTCAGAGATTACGGATCCCTAATTGAAAGTAGCTTATGTATACTCTTACATGAGAGATAACTGGGAGAAAATCCAGGAACCAGTAGGGAGTACCCTATGTGAAGATCTGAAGCGCCAAAATGTCAAACTCTCCTCAGGTCATGATATTCCTATATGGAGATCTGAACAAAATCGTAAGTTTTCTACCTTTTTAGCTTGGCATTACATTTATGAACAGGGGCAAAGTGACATGGGCTAAATGGATCTGGCACAGACTTATGCCGAGTAAAATTCCTACTTTTATGTGGAAATGTACGTATAAAGGTTTGCCTTTTGACCAGAATATTATGAAGTTGAATATATCTATGGCCTCTAAATGTGAATGTTGTAAACTAGCTGATTGTGAATCACTGGATCATTCGCTTCTAATGGGAGAGATTCATGCTTATGTCTGGAATTTTTTTGAAGTTGCTCTGGGCTTGAAACTTGGGCCAAATCGGACATGGGCGGGGAAAATACAACAATGGTTATCTAAGGCTCTGGCAGTTTCTCATATCAGTGTTGTGATTGGAATTCTTCCTTCTATAATAAGCTGGTTTCTGTGGCTATACAAATGTAAGGCTCGTATGGAGGGGGTTACTGAAACTAGGGAGCAAGTGTGCTATAAGATCAAGAGAGTTCTGGCTCAAATTATACATACAAAAACAAATAAACTATTAATCAAGTGTTCAGATGATGCAGTTTTACAACAACTAGGCCTTCTGGCAATACCTATCAATAATAAGAAAATTCAGATTTCAAAATGGATGCGCCCGAAACAGGATTTTGCTAAACTAAACTTTGATGGGAGTAGCTTAGCAATCCAGGAAGAAGGGCACATGATATTTGCTTTTGTCAAATGTTATGGTATAAGTTCAAACGATATTGTTGAGATTCGAGCTCTCTTGAATGGTCTTATTTTATGTGTACAAAGGAATATAACCCACATCGAAATTGAAACTGATTCTAAGCTTATAGTTAATTGGTGGGAATAGAGTGGGTTAGTTCCTTGGAGAAGTCAGATATACTGGAATGAGGCAAAAATGCAGGATCACTCGATGGTGGTAAGGATTTATCATTCTTTTAGGAAAACAAATCATGTCGCAGACATATTAGCCAAGCTGGGCTCTAATGGTCAAGAGGCGATCTTTGAGAATAATGATAGCCTTCCGAAACACATTTTGGGAGCTATTTGACTGGATCAAGCTAGTTTACACGTAATTCGACATAGATAAAAGGTTTTATGCAGGTTATTTAGGTTTAGTTGAATTATTAAGGTATGTATTATGTTTTGCTTTTAATTTACATGCTTATATTAGTATATTGTAGAGTGTTTGAGTTATTCTATATTTTATTTTGATGTTTGGGTTTGGATTTTATGATTATATGTAAACCCCTTTGTATCCGGTTGTAATCACGATATTCTTCTACCATAAGTGAAGGTTATCAATAAAATTAAGATATCGTTATCTTCCTAAAAAAATATAAGAATATTCCATATTTATACTCGGACAAATAATATATTTATTCTCAGTACTACAATAGCAGCTAGAAGTCTAACAATCTCCGATATTGACTTCTTCAATTAGAGCTCTTGCTAGTGATTGAATTTGTCTCAAATCATACATATCATAATCTTTAAGATTTTGTTTACGTAGTTTGTACAAACTTGAAGAGAATGGTTTAATATTGTAGATGAATGAGAGATCCATTTTTATGTATTTCTTTCAATTGGCTTATGAGAATGAAGGTTAATTGCTCTAGTAAATGGGATACTTTCTTGTATGTCTTGTATTGAAAACCCTAATTTTAAATCTTAAAACTACGAAATTGAAAAAAATAAAGTGATCCTGACATTAATATGCTGATGGGTGATGAGACATCACAATTCTTGCTCGATCGATAGTTCCGTGGGAGGTTTATAGAATCTATTGATAAGCTATGTTGACTTATATTCCCATGGTCGAGTCAACTTTTTAAAAGAAAATGATTTATTAATAATATTTTATATAATTATATTTTAAATGAAAAATATTTTTATAAAATATTTTATAAAAAAACATTATTTTATAAAAATATTTTTATTTTATAATATTATTATACAATATATTATATAATGTGTTGTGTATTTATATTTACCAAATCAGCTTCTCTCTAATCATGTCAGTCCACTACAACTAGTGATGTCCGAAAGGCGAACAATCCTGGTTAAATACGTGTCGTTACGACTGTCGGTATGAACTAATTGTCGTTTTCATTAGATTTGGACTATTCTCATATTGAGTTGTCTACAATGGCTTTTGTAAGAGCTCCGGTGGCTTTTTTATCCTGTCTTTTATATTATTATTATTTATTTTTTTATTTTATATATTAATTTTTATAATATATTATATATCAATTTATTTATTTATTTTCTACATTACTTAAATATTATACTTTTAAATTTTTTTATTTATTTCAAATATTATATTCTCTATACATCATATATTTCAAATATTTCTCTATACATCATATATTTTGATATTTGTAATATTTCTTTTATGTATAATGTAATATTTTAAATTACTTAAAAAAAGAACAAAAAAAAATTACTTTTATTATTAACAATATCAAAATTTCTACATGCATAAAAGTTGAAGGGACTATAAAAAGAGTGCTAGAGAGTAGATGATAGATAAGAGAGTGGAGCATGTGCAAAAGTGATAAAAGGATTAAAATGAAAATAAGATAAAAAGAAAAAACGATGAAATGAGAGTGAAATAATAAAAAACTGTTTAGAAGAATGAACAGTAACCTCTACATGTAGAGGAATTACTGTAGCTGAATGTAAAATATAAATAAAATAGATGATTTAGAGCACTCACAATGGGTTTTGTAAAACCTATTTTTATGTAAAATTTGAAGAAAAGTAGCTTGAAACTACCTCCAATGGATCCTTTATTTTCAAATGTATTTTACATTTTACTACAGTGTTCAGTTAAATGTAGAGTGAACTGTTGATAAATGTAAAAATAATTTATTTATTTATTGTCTTTTCACGTACTTTATTTCTCACAATACTTTATCTCTCTTTGTACTTTTTTCCAACAAACTATTAAATAATATAATATAAAAAAAAATAGATAAACTGATGTATGATATATTGTAAAAGTTAGTATGTAAAATAGAAAAAATAAGTTTTAATGATGTATTTTAAAGGATAAGATACATAAACCATTGGGAGTGGTCTAATTAGAAGGGACTTTTGGCCATATTTCTTTATATTTAAAAGAAAAATATATTTTACAAGAACCATTAGGAATGCTCTAAAATACTATTTTTTGTAAAATATAAAGAAAGTGGCTTAAAAGTCCATTTCAATAGATTTTATATTTTATCTTTATTATACATTTTGTTACAGTAATCCTGCTAGATGTAGAGGATACTGTTCACAGCTCTAAAACATTTTAAATTAATTTCTCTCTCTTCTATATTTATTTTCCCACTGTTATCATATTTTTATGTCAGCCCTTCTCTCTCATTCCATGGCATCACTATGAACAAAATAAAATAAAATCCTGCAACTTTGAGTGTAGCTACATTCTATGACTAGCAGTTTTTTCTTATTCGGATGAGAGTGTAGATATATACTTATATAGTAGAATGGTTGTTTTGTGTATTGTCCTTCCTGTTTTTATAATATACTTTGAGAATATTTTCATAAATATAATCTCTTTTATTAATCAATTTATATTATAGTTTAACTTATAAATTTAGATATATTACATTGTATATGAAGTGAATTGTAAATATTAGAATATACGAAGATATCATTGATACTTAGAGAAAAATATTTGAAATGAATAAAAAATATTAAAAAGTATAATATTTAAATAATATAAAGAAAAATTATAATAAAAATTATAAATAAAAGTTAATATGTAAGATAGAAAAAATATATTTTAGTAATATATTTTAAATAATAAGATAAAAAAGTCATTAAGAATGTTCTTATAGAATCTATCAATAAGCTATCTTGACTTTGAGGAAGGGGAATCGATCTTTAATTCTTTTAATAAAAAATTAAAATGTTGCCAATAGAATATTGACTTATATTCCCATGATCGAGTCAATTTTTTTTCAAAAGCAGTAGCAAAGCAGCTTATCTCTATCTAATCATGCCAGTCCTCTACAAGAAGCCGAGCAATGCTGGTTAAATACGTGTCGTTACGACTGTCGGTATGAACTAATTGTCGTTTTCGTTAGATTTGGACTAGTCTGATGACTCATGCATTGAGCTGTCAATTATCATTCATGCCACCCAACTTCATCCATCCCCACATCAAAATAATAATTACACTACTTGATTTACTTTAAGTAGGAAGGGATCGATAACAGCAATGAGATCGATCTTTGTTTTCTTTTTCCTAGCCTTCTTCGTAATAAGCAAAATATTCAGGATAGTTATTTCCCCAATTATTAATTTGCCTCTTAAATGTGATCAAACCAATTCGGTTTAATTAATCGTATAAAAATCACTACCAAAAAAAAAATGTTCATTTACTATCCATTATTTTCTACTAAATTGATTATATATTTTTTGTCTAAATGAATTTATTTTCATCGTAAATAATTATCTTTATCATAAAAAATTTATTATAATAAATATTTTGAAAAACACTTGATGCATCAAGCTCATTGGCATGCACTGGAAAAAGGAAATTAATAATATCCAAACCTGATGGCTAGAGAGGGCATTCCCAGCATCCAATAATTCCAATTACACTGCTGTTTCCTTGAGACTAATGTTGACCAATGTTCTATAAAAAATAAAAGATAAATGATACTTGCAGTCGTGAGTGTGTAAGTATCGTACAGTCGCTTTAAAAAAAATGAATAAATATGAGACTCATATGAAAATAAATTAGTTTTTTAATAGTAAATCTTACACTTTTTCAAAGCGACTGTACAGTATTTACGCATTCCACGATTGTATTCAACATTACTCAAAATAAAAAAAATGTTGAGACGGGTAGATGCCAGCTCGTAATACAGTTGGAAAGTGGGACAAAATAAAAATAAAAATACTTGCCAGGACAATTTAACAGGTTGTCTTTAAATAATTTTATAATATAACGAATTATATCAAAATATATCAGTTGACATTATTTTTATATAATTTTTTTATGATTAGAATATTTTCTTTTTAACCTTTTAAAAAATTATGATGAGTTTAATACTACCTGAGTTTTCCTAATTAGACTCTAGCAATTGAGATTAGAACTAAACACCAGGTTACGAGTTTTAGTACGAAGGGGATGACCTATTGGCTAAATTAGAATGTGTTGATATTATATAGATATATAGTATAGGTAAAGAGTAAGTTATTAAATTTTGTGTGCATGAAGGGAAAACCTATCGGCTATATTGAGTTATAAATATTGATGTGCGACTAAAATAAAAGAGAAATGCCACCATGCATAGAGTGGATCGATCACCGTGAACATTGAATTAGAAAACGTATTAATGGAATATTACATCCCACGTTATTAGGGAGAGAAATGTTTTTTAACATATATTATAATTTCAACCAATCCAATAATAACTTTTAACTAATGATTTAAAAAATATAAATTATACTATTTATAAGTCAACATAACTAATTAATGAGTAATGCTACCTACAATTGTGGAGTGTGTAAACGTTGTGCAGTCGCTTTAAAAAAGAGTAAGGTCTACTATTAAAAAATTAATTTTCTTTTCATGTGAGTCATATATTTGTTCATTTTTTTAAAATGATTGCGTGATACTTGCACACTCACGACTGTAACTATCATATTATTTCTCTTAACGTATGACTCTAATATTTATAAAAAGAAATGTTTTTTATAGAAGCACATGGGACACTCTCCCACGTATCATCAGTAGTGTGTTTACAAATAGATTTATTCATTTCATAATTATTTTGAGAGACCACTTTCAACATAATCAAACCGATGCAAGAGTCTTTATAAAAACAATCTTAAACCAAACAAATAGTAAAAGAACATTTTGGTCATTAAAAATCAAGTCTCTTCATGTTCATTTATTTTATTCTAAACAAAAAAACGAATGATTAAACACATTCTAAACATTTTCCCGCTAGACGGTGCGCATACGTGACTAATGCCTTCAAGTTCACGATCACATGGGTCTGATCTCAGTTTACAAAACAACCCCACCAAGTATTAAAAAGAATTTCTTTATGCACTGGTTCACATGATCTCCCACCCAAGGTGCTCATTATTTCACAGTCCTATCACTCACCGACATTTCAAAATATAAAACCCCAACAATCACCGCTGCATCGGCACTCTAGACCCAGCTGATTGGCATCTGCCATGTCATGGACAACAGGCCTTTTGGACCAATGTTCTAAAGTACTATTCGTCTGAGTAGCAGAACCAAATTAAGTGCTACCACCAGCCACTACCCGGCTCTCCTTAACTCTTCTTCAAGTGGGGTATTCATGGAACGACCAACCATCTTTATTGCTCGCACGAGATAACACGGTTACTAGAGGTCTCTCATATTTCAACCCTCAGGATAGCCATTCCATACCCTCTGTATTTTCATCGTTTAGTTTCTTCACCCTGTTCTCCAATCATTCTTCAAAATTGTTCTTCTTCATTTTGTTCGCCTCAAAATGGCAGGAAACCCAGTAAAATGGGTGTATTTGATCCTAGCAAGCTATCTATTCTTCGATCTAGTCCTCGCTGCGGACACCCACATAGCGAAGAAGACATATATTGTCCAAATGGACAAGTCGGCAATGCCAAAATCTTTTACCAATCATCTCGAATGGTACTCCTCGAAAGTAAAATCAGTTCTATTCAACCCTGAGAAAGAAGGTGATGCGGGAGATGATGATAGGATAATTTACAGTTACCAGACAGCTATTCATGGAGTTGCCGCTCTGCTGAGCGAAGAAGAGGCTGAGAGGCTAGAGGATGAACATGGTGTAGTGGCTATATTCCCAGACACAAAGTACCAGCTACACACCACGAGGAGTCCGGCGTTCCTTGGGCTTGAGCCAGAGGATAGCACTAGCGTCTGGTCTCAAAAAGTCTTGGACCATGATGTCGTAGTGGGAGTGCTCGACACTGGAATCTGGCCAGAGAGTGAGAGCTTCAACGATACGGGCATGACACCGGTTCCTGCTCATTGGAAAGGAAAATGTGAGACAGGCAGAGGATTCGAGAAACATCACTGTAATAGAAAGATTGTGGGTGCCAGAGTGTTCTA
This sequence comes from Juglans cinerea, assembly GCA_961763995.1. Taxonomy (NCBI): domain Eukaryota; kingdom Viridiplantae; phylum Streptophyta; class Magnoliopsida; order Fagales; family Juglandaceae; genus Juglans; species Juglans cinerea. Next base: position 37,948,019 of record CAUIVZ010000002.1, on the reverse strand, counting down.
CCACGGGTATGAAGCTGCTACTGGGAAAATCAACGAGCAAACCGAGTATAAATCCCCTAGAGATCAAGATGGGCATGGAACTCACACTGCAGCCACAGTTGCAGGCTCTCCAGTTCGCGGTGCAAACCTTCAAGGATATGCGTATGGGACAGCAAGAGGAATGGCACCAGGTGCAAGAATCGCAGTCTACAAAGTTTGCTGGAGTGGTGGGTGCTTCAGCTCGGATATTCTATCCGCGGTTGATAGAGCTGTGGATGATGGAGTGAACGTTTTGTCAATATCTTTAGGCGGTGGAGTGTCTCCTTACTATCGTGACAGTTTGTCTATAGCAGCTTTTGGGGCAATGGAGATGGGTGTTTTTATTTCGAGCTCAGCTGGGAATGGAGGGCCAGACCCTGTCAGTCTCACAAACGTGTCACCCTGGATTACCACTGTTGGTGCCAGCACCATGGATAGAGATTTCCCGGCCACCGTTAAGCTGGGAAATGGCAGAACCCTGATTGGCGTTTCACTCTATAGAGAGCAAAGGATCCGCAGGTCAATAAATAAGCAATACCCAATGGTATACATGGGTAGTAACTCAAGCAGCCCTGACCCGAGCTCCTTGTGTTTGGAGGGTACTCTGGATCGGCGTCTGGTTGCTGGAAAGATTGTGATATGTGACCGAGGCATTAGTCCACGTGTGCAGAAGGGTCAGGTGGTGAAAGACGCCGGAGGGGTAGGAATGGTTCTTTCAAACACAGCTTCAAATGGAGAAGAACTGGTGGCAGATTGCCACCTTCTTCCTGCAGTTGCAGTAGGAGAAACAGAAGGGAAAGCACTCAAGAATTATGTGTTAACCAGTCCAAAAGCCACGGCAAATCTAGCCTTTCTTGATACTCGGCTAGGGATTCGGCCATCTCCGGTGGTGGCGGCATTTTCATCTAGAGGACCGAATTTTCTTAGCCTCGAAATTCTGAAGCCTGATGTGGTGGCCCCAGGGGTGAACATTCTTGCTGCTTGGACTGGAGACACGGGTCCGTCAAGTTTACCGACAGATCGCCGGAGAGTGAAGTTTAACTTGCTGTCTGGAACTTCCATGTCATGCCCTCATGTGAGTGGGGTTGCTGCATTGCTCAAGGCAAGGCACCCAGAATGGAGTCCGGCAGTAATAAAATCTGCCCTGATGACCACAGCTTATGTCCACGATAACACTGGTAATCCTCTAAGAGATTCATCAACAGCTGCACCTTCAAACCCATATGATCATGGAGCCGGACACATTAACCCAATAAAAGCGCTTGACCCAGGTTTGGTGTATGACATTAAGGCTCAGGATTACTTCGAATTCCTCTGCACGCAGAGCCTAACTCCAGCCCAGCTGAAATTCTTCTCAAATAGATCTTGCCAACACTCTCTTGCCAATCCAGGGGACTTGAACTACCCCTCTATTTCAGCTGTGTTCCCAGAGAAAGCATCCATCACTACTCTGACCCTTCACAGAACTGTCACCAATGTTGGCCCTCCAGTTTCGAATTACCACGTCGTAGTTTCTCCGTTTAAAGGTGCTTCAGTTCAAGTCAAGCCACAGACCCTGCATTTTACCAGGAAGTACCAAAACCTATCTTATAAGATAACCTTCACTACAGTATCTCGGCAAACAGTACCTGAGTTTGGAGGCTTGGTATGGAAGGATGGAGTACACAGGGTGAGGAGTCCAATTGTTATCACGTGGCTGCCACCCCTTTGAATCATGCACTGGAGATTTTTTACATAGATCTTTATGGTTCTAGTTCTGCAGCTAAAATAAACAAATGTTCTGTTAAGATCCAACTAGTTCAGTCCTATCCTTCTCAATCAAGAAATGTTTAACGGCCTCTATTTCTTCTTGCAATGATCTTGTCATGCCCATATTACATAGTACTGTTGGCAGACTGATCGCATTTTGAATCTTTGATCAGAACAAAACTGAAGTTGTTCATTTCCCATTGGGTGGTTGCATTGCCCCCGGCCATGGCCATGTTTTTGTTGTTCTTTCCAGTTTCTGACTTCCAGCACCCGCGCCGCTGGGAAGATTTCCAGGCTGATAAAAAAACTGTTATCAGCCTGCCCACCGCCACAGCACCCGGTAATTATTTCGTTCATTCATAACAGGTCTCAAATATCAACTAACACCTCACTTTTATTTCATTAATTTCAGTATGGTGTTGCACATTTATTATCATTAAATAATCATTTATTACATGTTTTTTTTTATTTAATAATGATATATGTGTCACATACTACTTAATATGATCAAAATAAAAATAAGAACGTGATGTATAACATTACTCGATATCCATCTCATCTGTCCAAGAAAAAATATGTATTGGGAGCTCGTTCTATTTATTTATTTTCAAACTTGTCTATGTATGTCTCCCTACCCACTCTTTATTCTAATTAATCTCCGAAAACCCAAGAGACAGAGCAGAACATCAAACACTTTGTCTTGCACAGAATGTGACCAAACAGCTGGTATCATCAAGTACTATATGGTCCAAAACTCTATAATCATGACTATGCTATTTCATAATTTAAGAAAATATGTGCTTTTGTTTGAGATGTCTCTGTGCAAGCCTGCTTCAAATAGTGTTTTTTTCCCCATTTTTAATCAAATCAACAGTGCTTCTAAAAGATTAATATAGATAGCTTTTAGGGTTAATCCATAACTTAATGTGAATGTACAGAACCTACAAATTGACAAATGGTCGAAGTTTTTGGAACATATTGGGCCTGATATGTCCCCATCGAATTCAATGCGACAAACATGGGTGACTTAGACCATATATTTATCATATTTCTTAGAGAAATAGGATTTTGGTAACATGAATACGATGGTCACTGCACTAATTAGTTGCATACTTTTGTTGATTACTCTCAAGTACTATACATAATAGATTCAGGTGCGGTTTGATTAGTGAGTTGAGATGAAATGAGTTGAAAATTGAATAAAATATTATTAAGATATTATTATTATTTTAAAATTTGAAAAACTTGAATTGTTTATTATATTTTGTGTGAAAATTTAAAAAACATTATAATAATAAGATGAGATGAAATACTTCTTATATCTAAACGGACCAATCTTCAAGTTAGGCCCTGTTTGGAGATATAGATAGTTTTATCTCATCTCATTATTATAATTTTTTTAAATTTTCACACAAAATATAATAAATAATTCAGTTTTTTAAAATCTTAAAATAATAATAATATTAAAAAATATATTTTATTTAACTTATCTAAAATTATTTCATCTCATCTCACTATCCTAACAACGCTTAAGAATTTGGTGTGGTGCAGTGCGGTTCGTGTTGCCCTCCCCCTCCCCTACAAAAAATAAATAAATAAATAACGCTCCAGAATTTGAACTACTTTTTTTTTTTTCTAATATGCTTAGATTTAGATATTTTAAAATGAGAAATAATATTTTCAGTTTTAGGATGCAGTATTTTTTTTTTAAAAAAAATAAATAATTATGAGATTCATATAAAAAATAATAATTTTTTAATAATTAACTCTATTCATTTTAAAAAAAGAAAGCACTTGCATACTAACATTACTCTCTTAGAAATAAAGAAACATATAAACCAACTAAAACTAATATCCAGGCTCCAGGGCCCAAGTTGGCCCATTTTGTTGTCATGCACCGAAAAATCGTGCCGATGTATCAATCCAGGTAATGTTACCCGGGCCTAGTTAGTTTCTCTCTCTAAAGAATATGCAATTAAAAATTAGAAATATGAGGGGATGGAGATCCGAACAACTGCTTTCTAGTCGATAGAGAAGATTATAAAATATGAACTATTGATAGGATCCTAACTATGGGTTCAATCACTTTAGCAAAACGAATGACATTTGAGACAAATCAATCAAACTCTACAAAACTGTTGCGGCGTGTTGGATGAAGATATCTATCTATCCACAAGATCAAACAACCTAAATCGATGTCCGGCAATGATGTTTTTGGACATTTTTTTCAATGAATCTCATCACTTTTATCCACACAAACACAAAATGCATGTAAAAATTTTTAATTTTTATTTCGCAGTGATGTTTTCTGCTTGCCCTTTTTGTTCAAGCTGCAGATTAAATTTTTTTTTTTCTTTTTGACCCTAGATTATTCATACCATATCCGGGAGACATTGATGCTATCAAACCCTAAATCCGAGTCCTCCTTTGAACTTACTGAATGTTTCTGTACTTATGGGTTGCACCGCCTTTAAGATGTGCCTGGTTTTCCCATTAATAAGGACAGAGACACATACCCTTCCTCGACACCTAACTCACTCTCTCTCCATACACATACATCTCGTGTGTGTAGAGAGAGAGAGAGAGAGATTTCTTTCATGTTGTCTTTAAAGAAACTGGTAGAGAGTTGTAGCGTCTCTCATATGAAAACTGTGAAGTTTACCTTGGTGCAGATCCCCCGTCCAACTCAACTACAACTTCTGATCTTGTTTTCCCTCCCCCAAGAAGCATTAAATGCACGCCTGTCCTGTAACAATAAACTTTGGGAATGAAGGACATGCATGTCATTGAAGAGGAGGAGGAAGTGCTGAACAGGCAAAGCTGGCCATTGTTCCTGTAAAAAAGCGTGGGTCAGTATCAGGATTTCAAACTCATTTACTTCATTAGGCATTGCCAAGTACGGAACTTTTTTTAAGCATTATTTGAGAAATTTTATGGTACATTGTATTTTTATTTTTTGGTAGCTTTCTGTTCTTTTCATTTACTTTTGTCCATTGTTCCCCCAACTGTATATGGAAACTAGGTCAATTTCTCCAAGGAACATGGAAACAGAACAACTTTGTTAGCCTAAAACTTGAGAGAAGTCATAGCTGTAAACCCCTTGTGTGCATAATAATGCATTATGATTTAATCACCATTACCGATTTCTTGTTTGTGTTGAAAGGTGAGACAGATAAGAAGTATTTTTCAGCATTTAAACGACATTTTATAAGAAGCTCATTCATTCATTTGTAAGCTTACATACTAAATAGCAAGGTACAACTACCAAAACTATCGCACATGGGGGGGTAAGCATGTGGTGGGTGTAGTTGGCTTGAATTTAATGGCATGTGAGGACGGGTTTATGTTATTGCTTTCAAATTTTCCCATCTTTGGGGCCACATTTACTAGTGAAAAGTTACTAATTTAACCAGTTTTATGTAAAAAAAACTTTTGAGAGTGCGGTACACGAGATCAGGATTTACTCTGTAGAGGTGGATCCAAAAGGCCATGTCTTTGAGAGTTTTTCCGACATAAAAAAAGAAAAAAATCCCACCTTTTCCTCCTGATGCAGCAATTTTACTTCTGTTTCAACTGTTTCGTTTCATTTTTATATTACCATTAATCATCTAATACATATAACTAAATACATCTATTTCTATTTGTTTAAATTTTTAGAATAAGTACTGATTTTATATTATATTAGAGTAGAGATCTTGAATTCAAACCTTGACTCGTCACTTTATTTAATTAAATATTTCAAGTGTTGAGACAATCTAATCATTACTTAAGGATATGTGCAAATAATTAAATTTTTATTTTTATTTTAATTTAAACTCTCAAAGATGTGGTGATTTCATAATTACTATTATTATTTTTTATTTTTCTAAGGCCCGGTTTAGATAGACAGTTCAGATGAGATGAGATAAAATATTTTGAATAATAGTAAGATTTTTTGAGTTAATATGAAATTAGATGGTTTGTTGTGTATGTTTGGATAGTGAAATGATATGAGATAATTTTGATTTTTTGAGATTTATTTGGGATGAGTTTAAAAATTTATAAATGAAATAGAGATGAGATAAAGATAAAAAAAGTAACCGTTTGGATGTTTAAAATCCTCTCATCCGTACAGACAACTATCTCATTGGCCATCCAAACCGAGCCGAGAGGTTTGGTCTTTCTCGTGTTGATGGGCCGAGCATCTTGAATCTTGCTGATCATTAAACATTCCATGTCAAGACCGAACCTTTGTCTCTCTCTGCTGCGATGTAACGAATAAAATTCTCTTTATTTTACTTCAAATAGTGTTTCCTAAACTAAGATATAAGAAATTATAAATATTATGCTTTTAAAAATTATTGGTAAATTAATATATCAAAACATCCAAATGAAATGACTATAATCCGTTGGACCTGATGGGTTGGGTTGTGGTTAAACATTGAATTTTATCCATTGATTACAAATAATTTAAATGAAATTTTATAGATTTCTCTATTAAAATACTTTAACAATTATACCGGTGGCTGATGTGGACCAGACACAATTAAAATGCATGGATTTACTTGCATGTTAGCACTTATTTTATGTTTTGGTCACGTTTTAAATATTTATCCTTATAAAAACAAAAACAAAATGGTGAATAAAAAAACTGGTAACAAATAAATAATAAGAGTAATGATATATATAGTTATAAAATGTGTAAACGTTGTGTAGTCGTTTTGAAAAATAACAAAATTTATTATTAAAAAATTAATTTATTTTCATGTGAATCTTATATCTATTTATTTTTTTTAAAATGACTATGCGTCCTTCCACGCTTAACTCCAATCAATCAACGCTGTGAGGCAGAAGTAAACCGAGCCACGTGTTGGAAGTATGTGAAGCATGCAAAAAAGTTAGGCGTCGGTATCCACGTGGCTTAAGTTTTTTGACGTTACTGGCATGTGTCCTCATCCAGCAGTAAACCGAGCAAACACTTGAAAACAAAACTACGGCATCAACCATTCACACGTGGCATCTGAATACCCTTTACTCATTCAAACCCCAATCTTTGACTTTATTGATCTAAGCGCTGTTGTTTCTGGTCTTTTTATATTCTATAGACTTTTTGTTATATTAATAAACAAAAGGGTAAGAGTGTGGGGCCGCCGGCTGTGGGCTACGGTAGACCGTAGACTGGGGGGCGTTTCCCAACTATAAAATCGGTGGACCCATTAAAATATAAGTTTGATGTAAAACTTGCACACTTTTAGATGGGATTTTATTATTTAAAAGTAATTTTTTAAAATAAACATTATTTATTTTTTAAAAAAAGTTTACATAAAAATTACACGCTCTAAATTAATACAAATTATTCATGTTCTCTTAATAATTTTTTTTATACAATAAATAGATACAAAAAAATATGTCATGATCCTGAGATTAAATGTTTAATTAACTTAGTATTCAATAGTCTTAAGACTTTTAGATTAATAGTTGAGTCTTTAATAATTAATATCAGAACAGGAACTACGTCACGAGTTCAAGTCACGGAAGGAACGATCTATAGGCTAATTAAAATGATTTGGTATCATGTATGAGCATAGTATTAAGTCAGTGAATACTGATAGATAAGTAAAATCGTACAAAAAAAAAAAAACTATGAATATTTTATTTCGTATGCTGTCTCCCTCCCCCCCCCCCCTCTCTCTCTCTCTACTATTTTTTTAAAATTTTAATTCTAATACCGTAACCATATTATTGCAATATTCCTATCGATTCATGTATCATTGTTTTCCTATATATATATTCGGGAATCAAAATCATCTACAATTCCTTGGTCTAAATTTATTATGGATACTAAAGAAAAATAAACAATGTGAATTTTATTATCAAATCGGTATATAGAGTACATTTAATAAAATACATATTAATGATATAACTTAATTTTATATATAAATTTTCAATTTTCAATCTTAAAAATTAATTATTACTATTTACATGATATGAATTGTGTGTTCTGGACACCGATTTAATAATAAAATAATTTTTTTATTAGTATTATACAATTGTCGACTTCTATTATAAAATTAATACATATATATATATATATATATATATATATATATATATATATATATAGTGAGAGTGACTTTTTATGTTACGATTCCAATTGTCAAAGTTTTGCATCTCACATTGTCAAAGCAAAATTGGGATTCCACAATGACTACGGAGATTGCAAATCAAGAAAGAGATAATTTATTAATATACCAAGAAAATCATATGAATTTCTTGGATAATAATTAATCATCAATCATATGTTTTTTTTTTTTTTTTTTTTATAAAAAAAGAAAGAGAAAATGACTTCATCACGTTATCAAAATAATTAGCTAATCCAAAGGGAAGAAAACAAAGGAATTATTAAGATATATGGGTGGGTGAGGTTGGGAATACGCACGAAACGAAAAAACCAGAATATTACCTAAACCACTTTCTCAATCACATTGATCCACCAACTACGACCCATGCCAGCAATTTCGCTGCACTTAATTTCCCACTGATTGGCTGCGCTTCGCAATTATTTGACTTTTGATTCTTGATTTTTATAAATTCATACAAAATATTTTAAAAATTAAATAAAAATTATAGAAAATACATATTATATACAAACCATACTTTTCTTTTATTTTTAAAATAAAAAATTATTCTCATCAGCTACTATTCATCACCCTATACCTCATATTATACGAAAAACATCTCCATACTCTATGAAAAAATTATAGATGTAAGGTGTGAGATGTCTATAATAACTGATAAGTAGAATTACTCTTTCGAAATATAGAATTGTATATTGTGTTTTAAATATTTTATTTGTTTATTAGTTAGTACCAATTTATAAAACTCGTTCGTTTATGTTTTTCTATGGAATAAAGTAATTGCTTACTTATAGATTTTAAACACGTCACAATTACATAAAAAACAACATTAAAAAAGAATTGTAACAAAAATTATACTATTTAAAAGTGTGACGTGTAGCATGCTACTTATAATATAGTATTGTTAATTTTAATTTATTATATTTATAAGAAATCCAAAGTAACAATATTTTTTACATAGGCTGATTTGACAAGGTTTTAAACAAGTAAATTTATTATATTTATTATATATGTCTACACATGAAATGAATCGTATAAAAATAAATTTACAAAATTATGTTTTTTGAAGTGATAGATCAGTCTGTATAACAATTTCGTGAGTAAGTTAGTTTACTTTATAAAATTCATATGTAGATCTAACACTTACATTTCATATTGAACATTGTATACATGATATATGCATTGATAAATGTGATTTTTCCAAGCATGAGATTTACTGTTGCATGAGTTTGGAACTTCAATTTAAAATAATATTAGAATGAATCGTGCTACAGCCCCCGCTCCCTCTCCCGCTCTCAGTCCCGCTTAATGTAAAATATAATTTTTTTTATTTTATTTTTTTATACATGTATTTTTTTAACACTATAAAATATTTAAAAAAAAATTATAATATCATTAAAAAATATTTACTTAATCATTAAATAAAAAAAAATATATTAAAAAAATAAAAATAAATGTAACATGACCGAGAGCGAGACCGAAAGTAGTGAAAGTAGCATTATTATATTAGAATTCAAGTGAATAGTTTATAATTTTAGAAGTTTTATTCGTCTTCTTCTACGACAATTCATTTGATTTATTTAATATTTATTATTAATAAAAGAAGATCACATCAATAGAGTATGATACTGAGATGAAAGAGGATGAAACAATTATTCGGGACTCGGGAGGAAGGAATAGGTGCCATTTGAGACTTCAGAACACACGCGCTCTCGAAATCTCGATCATGAGACGTTACGTCGTCACTCTATACAGTAATCCCATTTGAGAAGAAGTCTTCGCCGCCATGCCAAGTCGCCAAATCCCTCCTCCTCCTCCTCCTCTTCCTCCCTCCCAATCGCCATCTCCGCCCATTCCCTCAGCGACCCAATCCCTTGTCGCCGCCTTCTCCATCCTCTCTATCCTTGTCTTCCTCTTTCGCAAGATCATCTCCCGCAAGCGCACCACCGCCACCGCCCCCTCGGACTCCCGTCCCCTCCCCCATCGCTTCTCCTACTCCGTCCTCCGCCGTGCTACCAACTCCTTCTCCCACCACCTCGGCCAGGGCGGTTTCGGCCCCGTCTTCTCTGGCTCCCTTCATGGCAGGCCTCCCGTCCCCATCGCCGTCAAGGTCATGGATTCTGGCTCCCTCCAGGGCGAGCGCGAGTTCCACAACGAGCTCTTCTTTGCATCCAAGCTCCACTCCCCTCACCTCGTCCCCGTCCTCGGCTTCTCTTCCGACCGCAAACGACGCCGTATGCTCCTCGTCTACGAACTCATGCAGAACGGCAATCTCCAGGACGCGCTTCTTCGCGCCAAACGGCCCCCCGAGCTTATGGATTGGAAGAGGCGGCTCTCTGTTGCTCTTGATATAGCCAGAGGGCTAGAGTATCTACACGGTTTGGATCCGCCCGTGATTCATGGCGATATTAAGCCTAGTAATATTCTGCTGGACCAGCATTTTTCCGCCAAGATTGGGGATTTCGGACTTACCCGATTGAAATCAGAGAATCAGATTGCGATGGACGTAGACGATGGTCGTGGATTAGAGGTGAAGAAGGGTCATGGTGGAGGTGGAGTGGAGGATTGCGGATCAGTGGTTGAGGAGACCGAGAGCGTGATTACTAATTTTGAGGATTTCAACGGAGGTTTGGTTCAGTCACCGTCGCCATCACCGGAGACTTTACTTCCGGAGACGGTTGTGGCGCCGGTATCACCGAGTGTTTCTGAGGGGAATTTCGATAAACGTAGTGTTGAAAGTGGTAAAGAGTTGGTTGATATTGGTGGAAAGAGGAGCGGTAAAGGGATGAAGAGTGCTTCAGGCAGAGAGTGGTGGTGGAAGCAAGAGAACGGTGAGGTGGAGATTAAGAACGACTATGTGATGGAGTGGATTGGGACGGAGATAAATAAAGAGAGGCCGACGAGCGATTGGATTGGTGCTTCTTCCGGTAGTGGAGCAATAGCGAAGTCGGAGAAGAAGAAGAAGAATCGGAGGCGATTGGAGTGGTGGGTGTCGATGGATGAGGAGAAGAACGCGAAAAATTCAAAGCGGAGGCCGGCGAGGGAGTGGTGGAAGGAAGAGTATTGCGAAGATTTAGCTAGGAAGAAGAAGAAGAACAGCAGCAGCAGCAAGAAGAAAAAGAAGCAAATGGGGGTGAGTAGCGATGACAATGGTGATGATTGGTGGCCGAGGGACGAGAGTTTGCATGCTGAGAGAAAGAAGAGAGGGAGAAGCCGGAGTCAGAGCAGTCGGGGTAGTATGGATAGGTGGTTGGATGGACTGAGCGGAGAGTTACGGAGAGCTCGCCGCAATAGTCACGATTATTCGTTTAGTGGGGAAATTGCCAAGAGTGGTGGTATTAGTAGTACTCCTAGTATGAGGGGAACTGTTTTTTACGTTGCCCCTGAGTATGGCGTGGGTGGGGATATCTCGGAGAAGTGTGATGTATATAGCTATGGTGTCGTATTGCTCGTTCTGATTTCTGGGCGCCGCCCACTTCAGCTGATGAATACGCCCATTTCGGAGTTCCAACGCGCCAATCTCTTGTCTTGGGCGCGTCAACTTGCCCGCGCCGGAAAGCTTCTTGATTTGGTTGATAAGTCAGTTCAGTTTTTGGATCGAGAAGAAGCTCTCCTTTGCATCACGGTTGCGTTGCTTTGTTTGCAGAAGAGGCCTGCTCGCCGGCCTTCCATGAAAGAGGTTGTCGGGATGCTGACTGGCCAGTCAGAACGGCCCCAACTGCCGGTTGAATTATCCCCCTCAACACCATCCCGCTTTCCTTACAAGTCACATAAGACAATACGGTGAGCTTTTTAAATGTTCGGTACGGGTTTTCATTAACAGTTGTATACTGCTATAGATAGTTGGTTCATCATTCTTTGTGCCTGTGGATGAGAGGAGTGAATAGATTGAAATGGATTTGAGTTTCTTTTATTTGCCCTCGGTTTTTATACGGGTAGGGCCCTACCAATCCAAAACTCATCTGAACTTTCTGTATGCCATAGTTCACAAGCAAATCAAAACACCGACCCCACTCGCTCTCCTCTTTACACAGTGTTTCAGGAATGCCACGAGTAACTGGATTAGCTTTTTATGAATACCATGCCCCGTGCTTTGGCCATGAGTTCATCTTTGTAAATATTCATTAGAGCCCTTTGAATCCATCATGCCTTTCATCGTTACTTGATTTTGATGTCTTTTCTCATCCAAAAGAAAAAAAAAAAAAATCATTTGAGAAATTATGGCCTGTGTAGTTGTCCTGTACTGTTCCCTACTTTTGGGAGTTGGGGGAGCTTTTCACCAATGTAACTTTATTCCTAGTTCGAAAGGGAATGATGTTAAGATCTTTCAATAGATATTTTTTTTTTGGCTATGTAGATAGAAGGATTTAACCATCCCATGTGGATGATCGTGGTGCTTGCTAACAGGGTAAAATTAATTGAGAATGTGTTTTGGTTTCGGTGTTTGTTTCTGCAACTTATAAAAGAAAGTATTGGTTAAGGATCAGTTGACATTGAAGTAATAGTTAGTCAAATTCTGTAAAACCATAAATCCATGAAAGAGTTGAGAGAAACTATTAAGTACTGGCATTACTATATTGCGACTTATAATCTAGGTTTGTGCTTGCCGGTGTCCTATTTCAATGTTCTGCTGCTTCCTGTCATCAAGGAGAAGGCATGAGATCATCTCTTTTTTATGGAATCAGTAGGTTTTATTGATAGAAATTATAATTCCCAAACTTTGAGACATGCTTTGAGTCATTAGTATGGGAATTTAGAATGTCTATCATTAACACCAAACGTGGTTGAGACTTGGTGAAATAGTTTTGGGTCCTTGTAGCTTTTACAGAGAACAAAAAAGGATTCTCCATTTAAATCACTAACCATTGAGGTGAAAAAGATAAACATTAATGGAAGTGCAGAGAGTTATTCCTATGCTTTCTGTCATGGAGATGGAATTGTGTGAACAAAACAGTCTGGGTATCCTTTGAATGGAAGAGTAATGCATACTTAAAAATCTGGGTTGTGGATTCATAGGTGTGTAATCCTCTTTCATTTAGCAGCTAAGTCCCTCGTGCAAAATAATTTCACACCCAATTATGTAACCATTTGAGATGGGAATAGTGTTCATCTGGAGTACAAACAGAAGCTGTAATATTATTGCAATTTGAAAGATGTATTAGCTATCGGCTATGCTTTTGGTTAATTGCCGTGTTAATTATGGTCCTTGAGATAATTGCTATTGAGGCTTTGTATGGTCTCAAGTCTTTGTATACATTTCTTGTAAAATCAGGGGCAGAGGAAATTTGCTCTTTAAGGTTGGTTGTCTGGTGGGGCTTTACGTTCCTTGAAAATCTGTGGTCTCTCTAAAAGAACACGCATGAGGTGATATGATAAAATTGGTTTGATTTGGTTCCATAAATGTCCTCCTTAAACCACCAGCTCCATTGGGGCTAAATTAATGGAGCTCACATCATGTTTTCTGCGCCTGAAGAGGGATTATGAAGCATCTTTCCACTCCCTCTCCCGTCGTGTGTTTTCCTAGTCACTGAAGACCGCTGTACATTCGTATTAAGCTCTATCTAGACCCCATACTTTTCAAAGTCATAAAAAGCTTAAGGTGTGTGGTCGGACCCTCAAGGAAAAATAGAAGATTAAAAATGGATTTGAAATGTGGGAGGATGGGAACGTTTTAACGACTGATTCTCGAGTACTATTTTTCCTTGCAATTTCTTCAGACTACAAAAGTGATAAATGAAGACTCCATTGATTCCAACAAATGTTGACTTTTGAACTTTCTTTTTTGTAATTTTGCATCCTATTCATGTATAATCCAACAGAATAACTCTTTTTTTTTTTTTTGTTTTTTAGAAAAAAGTTAGAGACTTGCACATGAGTTAAAATCAGTTTATGCATTATTCCAAATAAAGAGGGAAAAAGCAACATGATCATGTCATGAACCATGGACCACGCCCATGGGCCATGGGAGTTGATTGGGCCGGAGCTGCTAGATGCCATCCTTTTTCTTATTTGGTTTTGTCAATTGGGCTTGGCTCAGAAAAGTTAACGATAAAATATGTTCGTATTTAATTTTGGAAGCTGTAAATTGTCTTCATTTCCGGAAGACATGGTTAGCTGCAGTGTCAAGCAGCGCACACTAACACGTACATGATGTCATGATATATAATTCCGATAAAACAGCTCCTCTTGTCTTTTGGGTTTTTTTTTTTTCTTTTCACACCCTTGTCCTTGTATTGTTTTAATTCTCAGAATTACATTAAAATATAGTCAGAAGTATAAGAGAAGGAGATCCAATATTATGAGATGTCCCAAATAATTAAAAGTCTCATTACAGTAATTGTAATGCTTAAAAAGAAAAGTTCTATAGATAAAATGGCCGGCGGCAACCAAAGGTTTGAACCTATGTTGTTTGAAGCTGGCCGGGAGATAGTGGAGTACTGCTCGAGTCATGGAAGGGATCATTGTGTTTAATTTCTTTTAAGTGATCAAGGTACTGGAAAAACTGCATGCATGTTGTAGATCAAAGATCAGATCGATTCCATATAATATGCATGCTGGAGGCTTTTTAGCTCTGAGAATATATCGAAGAATATTGAAATGGCTATACGTAGTACTTTGGCAGTAGTACTCCTGGCTAGGTTGTATTTCATATATCACAACACTCAAGATCATCATATATTAACATAAATATATTTAATTCCTTGGGGAGTTCAAAACAACATGATGGGACCTCAGGCCACATTATATCATTAATTTTATTAATGCATACATGTCTGTTATTATTAATAATTAATTTCCATTCTAAAAATCTAAGAAATATATTAATATCGACCAGCATGCAGCATGCATGCATGCATGTGGTTCTTGCATTTAGAGAATTTGGATGAATGAATATATATCGCGCGATCGTATATAGGTTATGTGAGATAACAAAAGTTTAATTAAGAAAAGCAGATAAAAGTAAAATGCATTGGAAGTCAACTGGATTTAACTAATTTACAACAACAACAATTAGACACTTTCCACCATTTAATTCACTTGCGATTTTCATTGTACATATATATATATATATATATATATATATATATATATATATCACAAAAACTGTTAAAATGAACACAGTGCAAATTGTAATTACCAAACTAGTCACTGATGATCTACCTCGTTATCTGTTAATATTGTGTTACATCTATCATCTATTTTTATATGCTCATTAATGATCTTAATGCATGTCTAGAAATGGACAATGGTGGTATTTAGCATTTGGTGATAGTACTCAATTAAAATATCGTTGCAGTGTATTAATTTTGATAACTTAATTAGGATGTACATTTCAAAATGCATACATGTTAGGATAAAATTCTTATTTTTTCAAAATAATAAAAAAACAACAAATTTATAAGCATAACTTTTGATAGTACTGGAAAAGAAAATAATGGAAAAGATGGACTTTGGAGGGACTTTCTAGTTATAAGTAAGCTTTTAATATATTAAAAACTTACTTATATATAGGATGACATATAAAACTAAGTTATATTATATTCTTTAATATATTGAATAAAATCAAATGAATCAAGACCTAATATTCCAACATATTAAACTAATCATGTTAGTAGATTGTTATGAGATATGCTACCATTATTTAAAACAAACTAATTATGAATGAAGCTAACATAAGTTTGGTAGAAGAAGCAAGGAAACATATATATATATATATATATATATATATATATATATATAGTTTCAACTAAAGAAGATCCAAGTACCAAAAAAACAAAAAACCCAGAGTTCAATATCTAGAATATAATTTCTTTAGAATAGTTGTTATATAGATACATAAATATGGAGTTGGTACTCAACCAATTTTAGATATTTTTTTTGAATCACCAACTGATCATATTATAAGGACTAAAACGATTATGCAAGATCATGATTATGCTCAAGTACTACCCATAGTAAGGACAAAGTCACACTCATTTCAATAAGGGATACATGCTACTGCAGATATTATATATATATATATATATATATATATATATATTTTGTGTTTAGTCAAATTTTATCTAATTTACGTGATCATGTTCCATTCAATTTGAGACTGAAGATTAAGATCAGGTGAAGAATTACGAGGGAACACAAAATCAGCTAGATAGGGGGAACCTTCTCCTTGAAAAATAATTTTTCTTATCTAATTAATTTAAACATGAAGATAATCCCCCGATCAACTCTACCACTCAAGTCTGATCAAATCGTGAATGTTTTTAATTAAACTGTAGAACGATGAGGTGATCATCACAAGATGAACTATCACAGCAAACTCAAACCATGCATGTTACAAGTGATAGCAAGAACATTATGCTGCAGTGAATTAGTTGAAAACGATCGAAGTCTTGAAAATATGGCTGGGCATGCAGAGTCATTTTGCAAACCAGAGTAATGCAAGAACATAATCAATCAAACTATATCATGTGAGGGTACGTAAGAGGTCAGATATTCACAAGACGTCATACAAACCGGCCAAGTTCAGTGCCCAGATTTATATAAAAAAAAAAACCAGAGGCGCGCGGTAGATCAGTACCACACCGGAGTCTCCAATGAATTCGATTTTATGGGGATGTACATCTCAATGACGGAATCGCTTCAGTTAGTTTCTTTTGCAGCTCCGATAGATCAGGTTCTGTTGAATCGCTGACCTGTTAAGTAAAATTAGTTAGTATGTGACAGAAAATTTCTTGCACTGTGAAATCTTTCAAAGCATACAAAAAACCCTAACCCTAAATCTGACAAATCAATGAGATGTTGATTCGAAGTACCTCAGACTGGATGGTGTGGAGAAACCTTTCATTCACTTTGGTGGAAACACAGTTTACAACAGTAAGTCCTCCTTCAATAAGAACTTCTAACACTCTTGAAAAGGGCATCCGTTCCTCATCGAAGCTGCTGGTGATTAAGATTTCCACTCCATCGCGACATGGGTTGACCTTCACAAAACTGGGTGGAGAACTATTTGAGCTTCCACTCCCATGGTCGGTAGTATTGGAATGCTTTTTTAGATTATCTCTTACAGTACTCAGTTCTTTGATCTTCTTCTGCAAGTGTTTGATATAATTCCCAGCCTCATTTATGTGATCCGATTTGGAACGCTTTCCCTGGAACGTCATGAAGTGTATACCTTGAGGTCATAATCATGAAGAATATATTTATAGCAGTGAAGTTAGAGGGTGCTTTGAATTAAAGAGAGAGAGGGAGATTCTTCCAGGAATTTAGGAGGAAGAAGATGTAACGGTCATGCTTTAATTTCTGGACAAAATTCTACCCATCCATGAACTTTTACAAAAGTAGTACAAACGCGTGCATAGAAGAGGAAAACGAAATACAGGTTCTTAATTCCTTGATAAATTCAAGGGCTAGGGAGTAGGGGATTACAAGAAAGTACAAAGACAAAGAACAAGAAAATACTGATTAATTCTTCACCTTGATAAATTCAAGTGGGAGTGAGGATCTAAGAGACGCGAAAAGCGTAGTCATTTCTTGCCTTCTTTGCCTCTCGACGTCCCTATGCCTCATCTTCTGTTTCTTCTTCTCATTAAAATTGCCGTAGTTGTGATCCAAGCTATCGCATAATTTCCGCCGCTGGCCCTTTATCATGGAGGTGTTAAAACTACTGCAATCCAGTGAAGCATGACCCACGATCAGATCTTGATCAGGGATTTTGTGCTGTTGGTGGGGGTGAGAGCAAATCTGGAAGACCAGCTCATTGCTTTGGTGTAAAGGAAACATTGTACCCAGAGAGAGAGAGAGCTATTTACGCTCTCAAAGTTCTCCCAGTTTATCTTGGAATTAAGGGTAAAGAAGCAGCTAGCCGATGGATGCTTTTGACAGGACTAGGATGCCAAAGATTCCTTCTAGTCTCTAGGCATAAATGGTGAGATAAGGAGTGACCTCACCGTCCACACCTTAAAAGCTTTTAGTGGCCCTATTGTGCAGAAAAACTATTTTAAAAGCTTCTCGTAAATCAAATCCGCTCACATTAATAGCGGAGAAAAATGTGTAGCCACATGACTTATAAGCAGAACGTACCTTCTATTAATCATTTTCATCCATATATATATATATATATCAACGTACATATCCTATATCAAACATCTCATAACAATTTAACTATTTTTTATATATAATGATAAAGGCTAACTCGACATGATCTCCAATAAATTACTTTTAAGATCATTAAGATCAATACAGTATCCGTTTGCTTTGGCGCGCGATAACCAGCTAGCTGGCTGACAGCTTTTAATACGATCAAACATCGGCCTGCACTAGCACCATTTTCCTTTTCTTGTCAAATAATAGAATTATTGAATCAATTAATTCTTTATTTTATCTTATAACGATCTTATTCCCCATCTAGTTAATAATTCCCAAAACATGTTCTCCCAGCTCTCACATTGCAAGAAGGCCAGAGGGGTGGGTCGGCAAAGGGAGGGGAAAAAAAAAAAGGCAGGGACAGCACCAACAGTATCAAAGGAAGATCTCCAAGAAGATAGCATTAGATGAGGTCGTATCTTGTGACTAGTGCATGAGTTGGTAATGTGTACTATTATAATGTGGAGAGGGCAGTCGTGTCTTAGCTGCTTCCTATTTTCTTTCCCCGTGCGGCTTCACCCCACTAATTTGAATATTAGTACACTGTACAGACCACAATACCATAAAACTCGTACTAGTGGCAGCTCTAATAATATTGAACGCGCGAGGCTGGCCGGTGGTGCTGGCCGCCGCTAACATATACATATTTAGGACGACCTGATGCATGCATGCTAGCATTAATAATTAGGATGAGATGTTTGGTTTTAAAAATAATAGAATACATTTAAATATAAACAACGAAATTTTATTTTAAAACCGGTCTTCATTTTGAAACGCAAAATTACTAATCAGCTTTTTATATTGATTATATTATATTTTCAAGAGGTTTTTTTAATTTGAGTAAACCGTTTTAATTCCATTGCAGTGAATTTTTTATTAACATTTTGACTCCTCTTCTTACTAATTTGCTTTTTACATTTTGGGTATATTTTCTTTTGAACAATATTAGTCTTCTTGTTGGGATTTTTATTTTATTTTATTTTATTTTGTGATTAAAGAAGTATTTTTTAATGATATTGTGATTTTTTTAAATATTTAAAAGTGTTAAAAAATGTATGTAAAAAAAGAGTTAAAAAAAAAAAAAACTAGCAAGAGCTTCCAGTGGTATCCGTAGCGTTGCTCATTTTCTTTTGTTAAGATTTTTTACCCTCTTTAATCTTATTTACACTTTTTGCCAACTTTTCTGCTATGGGTCGACTTTATTACTTTAATCTTTTTTACATTTTTTACTTTATCGTTTCTCTCCGACACTTCCATATTTCGAGTAGGCTAATTTTCTTTTAATTGAATCCCAATGATCCCGGGTTTGAATTGGTACTCAATTAGCTATATGGCTTTCTTCATTTTTACCGACTTTACTTGCATGGGAGCTTAATTTCTCGTTTTCTCTAATGGCCCGGCCCATGTGACCTTACATAATAATAATAATAATAAGCCTTAGACTGTAGCCTCGACTGCCGGCCACCCATTTGAGCAGTCCCTGACTAGAGAGAAGCTAGGATTTGGGAATGATGAAATTTGGTCAAGAAGTTAATTGTCCTTCAAAGCATATATATATATATACACACACATATATATATATATATTATAATATATATTACAAAAAAATACTTATATGCGATCAATTATTTTCGATAAAAATGATCATCATTTCTTGTTTTATCCGAATAAGTCACAAGAAGCTTACAATCATCGGAGGCATTAATTTGCTTTTAGAACATAGAGATCAAGAAACCCCATACTCTAACAACTTTGCTTTAGAAGACTAAAAACCTTGAATATTATAGTTATATATGGAGTCTGACCTTAACAGTTCATACTTTGCTTTCCGATCGAACAGGTCGACACCCGAAAACAGTAGTTCTAACAACCAGCTTGCTTTTGAAGACAGTAAAGATCACGAGCGCAAACTTTAATCTTATTATATGACATGACTTTTAATTTCAGCTGATCAAAATATTATTGGTCATGAGCCTCGATCATGCCCAATACTCTATCCAATCCAGCCTTTTCTTTTCGTTTTTTAACCTTTCCTTCTTCATTCTTTTTATCTTCCCCTAATTTTGTACGTACTAGCTAGTGCAGAAGATGATCGATTCCGTGTTCATGTCCACCCATCAAAAGCAATGATCTTGTGCCGCCCCACTACCCTTTATACACAAAATCCACCATTCCATGGAAAGCTCAGCACAATAACAGCAAATGCGGGGCCATGCACCATCGTCGGTGACTCGATGATCATGTGGTGCACACGAGCCGTACGCTACTGATCTCACCGCTACTTTTTATCAGTTTTCTTCTCTACTTAATTAAGATGTGAGTCTCTGTCTTAACCTTTATTGAAGATGAAAGAAGAGGCAATCAATCTCTCCATTTACCATTCCAAATTAATAATTTGTAGTGTATTTCATCTGGCCGCAATCTCAAATAGTAATGACATCACATGAGACTGTCAAATAAATGAGTTTTGTTATGTACAAGCAAGTTTGCGTACTAATTTACGTATTAATGTTGTTGCCTTCATATTCTAAATTTAAATTAGTACTGTTTTTAATAAAATCTACTTTCTGACCAATCATATTAAATGAGTGTGCGTATTAATACGCATAATCGCTTACGATTAGATTTTTTTCAAATAAATAGTATCAAAATAGCTAATCAATTGGCTCCAACTTAATTTGACCAAGAATTAATATGGAATGATCAATTGGGACAAACTTATATTTAATCAATCTTAATTAATATTGTAGAGCTAGCATGCTTAGAAAATGGAACACATCAACGGTACTAATTACACCGAATGCATCCAGAGATAATGGTGGAATACTGGCATTGACATTGACTGCGATAGTTTAATTTTTTTATTGGCATAATGCCATTATTTTGTTAAACCCATATATAAATATATAGCAGAGCCAAGATCAGGACAAATACCTTCAATAGTTACAGATTCTACGACTGACAGCTCGCGTCACTTTTATTGGAAAAAGAAAAGAAAAATAAACTCAGCTTGCTCATGTCATTGAAGTTGAGGGCCACTTTAGGCCTCGTGGGCATTTAGCATTTACCCTGTTTGCAGAAAATCATTGAAAATATGACATAATTGAGGCCACGTGAGCCATTCTAGCAATATTATAATAGCATTGTGCTTATTTTCTTCGCTATGATTATGTTCTTCTGTCTCCATTGACTACGTATGCTTTAGAAATTTGTTTTTTAGTGAAAAATCTAAGATTGATTTATGTTCATTAGGAAAAGTCATTGTGTATAATGTCACGTAAAAAAAAAAAAAAAAAAAAAAAAAAAAGAAAAGAAAGATTATGAGAGTTTAGATTCAGAAATGAGTTGAGATGGGTTAATATGGTTTGTGAATAGTAGAACAAAAGTTAAATTATTTATTATATTTAGTGTCGAAATTTGAGAAAGTTGTTTTGGGATTTGAAAAAGTTGAATTGTTTATTATATTTTGTGTAGAAATTTGAGAAAATTATAATGATGAGATGAGATGAATTGATGTTAATTTTGAATCCAAACCTCTCCAAGTGAACAAATAAGTTCATCTCATTCCACTGTTGTAAATTTCGTACCGTACCGGCCGGTACGACCGAAATTTTTCGTACCGGCCATCCGGCCGATACAAGTACTATATCTATTTCATACCGACCAAAATACTGGCCGTACCGGCCTCAATTTTGGCCTATACCGGCCGATATTTCGGCCAGTATTTTTTTTATTTTTTTTATTTTTTCAAACTACAAGTTTATTTTTTAATCCCTAATTCAGACTAGACTATTTATAATTTATATATATATATGTATTTATATATAATTTATTTATATATCGACTATTCCAAAATGTTATCTCGAAACGGTACCGATATCGAAATATTTCGTTCCAGTGCCTTGACCGGTACGGTATTCAAATCATTGTTTCATTCATTTATTCTAACAGACATATATATCCGATAGTTTTTATTTATTGAATACAATTAACTCAAATATCTGTATTTGAAATCTCACATCTTTGGAGCCGGCAACAAAAGGAAGAGCACAATTAAAAAAAAAAAAATTAAAAAAAATTAGGATGCGGTGGATCACAGCACAAGAATTAATGTTCGATGTTTTGGTTTTATTAGCTTATAAATTAGTATATATAAAATACAGAACAACAGGTCCCCATATATATATGGTTGATTTAATTGGATTATTTGATATTTTCTACTTGATGATGATGTGTTCAAGATCTGACCAACTGAAAGTAGGAAGCATTAGTTTAGATCATATATATGTTTGGGATTCTCTTGGCTATGATTTGTTACGGGCAAGATATATACTTGGACGTAAATAAAATTATTATATAAAAAAAAAAAATCCAACTTGCGGGAATCAGAAGGCTTTCTAATTCTTAATTGGCCTTCTACTTCTTAATTGACATCAATATCCAACCTGCAAACTTCCAACATGCATGACCTTCTTAAATAAACTGGAGGGCAAGCAAAATATGCACCAATGGGGAGCTAGAATTAAAAAGAAATGTTATTGCTATCTTCCAGCTTACGATGCCAACTCCGAATGCTAGCTAGCTGTGACAGTTTGCTTTTATCTTTTTTTTTTTTAAATTTTTTAAACGAGATAGAGAAAGGGAATAAATTGATTCCGAGTCTTCTTCATGCGAGTGACCTGTTCACAAAATTTAATGGAATATGTTGTTTGTTTCTTACTTTTGAATATTACTTTCATCTACGTACGTACGTACCAACCCCAAAAAAAAAGGAAAAAATGGAGATTACTTTATCATTGCCGGAAGCTTTATGATACTGTCGTTTCGATTCCTTTATAGATGAAAATTTTTGCGAAAAACTGATACTTTGAGCAATAAAACCTGGAATTAATCCAGCCAGAGCTTGAGCTTGATTATTGCTCTCCATCGAGTTCAGTTTCGAGTTGGGTATAATGTAACAGTAGCAGTACTTAGCTTACAGTTGTAAATTTGTCGGGTCGATTCGCTGACTAAACATGAATATAAATACAATCATCGTGTACAGATCTGCAATTCTGCAAATTCTGTTTCCAGTTTCATTGCTTTTGCTTCCATGCAATATTATTGCACTCTTGTTATTTCATTTGAAGTTGAGCCTCTTTACAGTCCAAAAAGTCCTAGTCCACTGTGATGCTTACAGGCTGATGAGTGTATAGACTATAGAGCCCAATTATTAGGTCGGAAACGAAATCTAAGTCCTCCGACATATGTCTTGATCACATTAGATGGGAGGAAAATCGAATAAAATTCGTAGTATTAGGAATCTTTTAGCTGGGAAAGACGTGCATGGTCCACCTTAACGGGAAAGCTGTGGGTGGGGCTTCATTGTGCCCACAAGCAAATAGTGATGTGGTCGGTGAGTACGTAGTTCAGTCCCTATCTAACCTTATACTCGAAGTCATTAGGAATCTTCATCTTGGGCCCATTAAAGATTTCTCTTAACAAACGTATCTCCCTCTTTTGCCTCCGTCGAGCAACTCCATAGCGAAAACTTCAAGGGTTTGAATACACTTCTCTTTTTACACTACGCAATGAGCATGTGGCTTTCAGATTTCATTTAATTCTTGCCAATGTCCACCTTTGCAAAAAGAAATTTGACGGTTTTACCCATATAATACGCCATATGGGTCATCCTCCCTACTCCACTGTCGAGTCATATCTAAATTTTTTCTTCCAGTTCCGACAAATAAAACTTCCAGTGTATATATGCTCTGCATGTCAACAAGGCAAAAGTCATTGTCTTCCATTCTCGGATTCTCAATCTATTTCTCAATCTCATCTTGAGTTAATATTTTCGGATGTATGGGGTCCTTCACAACTTTATCCACTAATGGAAATAAATATTATGTCTTTTTTATTGATCATTTCAGCAAGTTTACATGGCTCTTTCCCATTTCTAAAAAATCTGATGTATTGAAAGCTTTTTGTTCTTTTCAAAAATTTGTGGAACGCCAGTTTAATTGCCAAATTAAATCGATACAAACCGACTGGGATGGTGAATTTCGATCTTTACATACTTTCTTTGCCAACTTTGGAATTCAATATCAGTTAATTTGTCCTCATACCTAAGAACAAAATGGATCCGTTGAATGGAAACATCGTCATATTGTTGAAACTGGTCTATCTCTACTTTCTCATAGCAGTGTTCCCCACTCCTACTGGGATAATGCCTTCCTAACGGCAACTTATCTCATAAATCATCTTCCCACTTCTCCTCTTGGAATCTCTCCTTTTGAAAAATTACATACCCGTGCTCCTGAGTTTTCCTTCCTCAAAATTTTTGGTTGTGCTTGCTTCTCTTAACTTTGGCCTTTCAATAAACATAAACTCGACTTCCGCTCCAAACGCTGCATTTTTCTTGGCTTTAGTAATCTTCATAGAGGTTACAAATGCCTTGATCTCAGCTCTGGCCGAATTTTTGTGTTTCGCCATGTGATATTTGACGAGTCCTCATTTCCGTTTCGCACTCATACCTCCCCCACTACTTTGCCTCAACTCTCACCTCTAGAATCAACAACGTTGTCTGTGTCTATCCCTCTAAACGACACTCATCCAGAAAATTCACTCATATTTCCCATCACGTCGTAGTTTATTCATACCGAAAATTCACTCCTAGAAACGACGTCACCCTCTTTGTTTTCTTCATCCTCACGTCCCATGCAATCTTCACTGCCAGCAAGTTCATTTCCAGAAAATCTCACGTCCCTCTCATTGTCCAGTGACCCTCTTCCCAACTTGTCATCCCCTTTCACCAACCCTACTCCGTCACTTGAAATTGTCGCTGTCGTAGAATCCTTGGCTCCTCGTGCTCATCCAATGACGACAAGAGCTCAAAACCACATTATCAAATCCAAAAATTACACAGATGGTACTGTCAGATACCCTCTTCCTCGGACATATATCACCACTTGTGTTGTCCCGTAAACACCTTCTTGCTACTTAGAGGCTTCCAAACATAGTGAGTGGTGTGCAACTATGGATGACGAGTTCTCTGCTCTCATGAAAAATGGCACCTGGTCGTTAGAGCCTGTTCAACCTGGTATGAACATCGTTGGCTCAATGTGGATTTTTAAAACCAAACACAAGTCTGACGGGACTCTGGAATGGCGAGACTCGGCTGGTTGCCAAGGGGTATCACCAGCAACAAGGTATCAATTTTTTCGATACCTTCAGTCCAGTGGTTAAACCCACAACAATCCGGTTGGTACTTAGCCTTGTTGTTTCTCATTAGTGGTCTATCCGACAAATTGATATCCAAAATGCATTTCTCCATGGCAATTTGTCTGAAGAAGTTTATATGAACCAACCTGTTGGCTATGTCCATCCGAGCTTCCCTAACCTTGTCTGCCGACTACATAAAACTTTTTATAGGCTCAAGCAAGCCCCCAGGGCCTGGCATGCTCAACTTCATGAACACCTTTGCACACTTGGCTTCACCAACTCTGCCTCAGATTCCTCCTTTTTCATTTCTCGCCACGGCACAATCACCTTGTTTGTTCTAGTTTACATGGATGACTTCTTAATTACTAGGTCCAACTCCTCTGTAACTACCAAGCTTTTTTTTAAAGGACAGTACCCCACGTTTATTGATAATCCTGCAATTACCAAGCTTATATCTAATCTTAGCAATGAATTTGTTGCGAAGGATCTTGGTCGCTTAAGCTATTTTTTGGGTGTTGAAGCTCTCCACGTTGCAGATGGTCTTCTTTTATCTCAAAGTCGCTACATCACCAACCTGCTCAAGCGCACTAATATGCATGCTGCAAAGCCAGTTTCTTCACCTATATCTTCATCGCATCAGTTATCTATATTCTTTGGTTCCCCCTGTGCCGATCCGTCCTTATACAGGAGTGTTGTTGGTGCATTACAATATCTCTCTCTCTCACCCATCCTGACATTCTTTTGCCATAAACAAAGCATGCCAGTTTATGCACAAGCCAACTGATGTACATTGGATAGCAGTCAAACGCATTCTAAGATACCTCAAGTTTACTCAGATGCAGATTGGGCAGGGTGCCTAGACGATCGCAAATCGACTTCAGATTTCTGCATATTTTTGCGCCATAATCTGGTGTCTTGGAGTTCCAAAAAGCAATCCACGGTGGCTCGTTCTAGTACCGAAGCTGAATATCGAGCTGTCGCGCATGCCACTACGAAATCACTTTGGTTACAATCCTTGTTACGTGAACTTGGTGTCTATCTCCCTCAATGTCCTGTTCTCTGGTATGATAATATCGGCGCTACATATCTCACAGCCAACCCAGTCTTCCACGTTCGCACTAAACACGTCGAAATTGACTACCACTTCGTTTGGGAAAAAGTTCAACAAAAAGCACTTGAAGTCAAGTTCATATCCAACAAAGATCAGTTGGTCGATGGGCTTACTAAACCACTGTTTCTACACAGTTTTCACTACTACGGACCAAGCTCAACATTGTTCCCTCCACGTTACGCTTGCAAGGGCGTATTAAGGAAACTTCCACTGACAGCCAGTAATGCCAGCAAGTTGCCTCCCATGCAACGTGAATTTAGGAGCTTAACTCACGCAGCAATAGAGGTTGCACTCTGTTTTTAGAATCCCTATAAATCAGTGCTAATGTATACAATCTCTGCATGATCCTAGGCTAATTTACTTTATACCCGCTGCATGTAACTTTGTCTATATATTTGTAATGAATTGCCATATAATACACGACGGTTTTACCCAAAGGTTCTTCTTTGTTTTAATAAGGATTCTCTTGCTTTCAGAAAATAAGATGGTTCTCCACCTTACATTCATACATTTTGATGCTATATTATATTCATAGGATACTTCTGATGGAGTTTTGTTATGTACAATCAAGTTTGTGTACCAATCTGCGTACTAATGTTGTTGCCTTCATATTCTAAATTTAAATTAGCACTGTTTTTAATAAAATCTACTTTCTGACCAATCATATTGAATGGATACGCGTATTAGTACGCATAATTGCGTACAATTAGATTTTTTCCTTCTGATGAGGTCATGCAGATAACTAGTTTTAAGGTTTCAAATCTCCTTCAAAGTTCAAATCAGTGAAATCTAGCGCTTATGCAAGTTTGTTAGAGATAATTAAACTCACAAGTACTTTGGTATAGAAAGACTAGTTATAAACAATGCTTCATATAAACATGTCAGCTTTGGCTGGGGATAAAGAGTTTTCCTGCTGCAGTTTTACAAATTCCTCATACTAGAAATGCTGGAGACTGAGGTTCTGCTGATAGACATTCTTCTTTGCAAAGAACCTTGTGAAGTGCACAAGCAGAGAAACAGAGCACATCTACAAGTCTATACAATTAACAGCTCACTGAAAACAGCCATAACCGAAAGGACAAAAATCCATTTTTATGCCATGATCGCATAGAATACCAAGAACTCAGCAGACCAAAAGCAACCACGAGCCGTAAGCATGCATGTCGGAGTAAATACAGCATTAATATACCATGACCAGAAGCACAGTAGCCCAATAACAGGATGCAATCGCATTTCCCATGCCAACCTCAGTAGCTCCATTTTGCACATCCAGAACAGAATACAGAACAGAGAACAACAACATAAAAAACAGTTCTGCTCGTCACCAAACAGTTTCGATACTACAGAAAGTACAAAGACAGACTCAACTCGTTTCCTACCACTAACACACCACTTTTGGCATTTGACGTAGAAAGTTATCGTGGTCATCACACCTCAAATACTTATATTTTATCCGCTTCCACTTTTCACCTCACTTTAAACCCCAAAGTGGGGAATACATTTTAATTTGTTTAACTTTACTTTTTTTCCTTTCTTTCCATCATTTCTGAAAATCAATTCAACAAACAACTTTTACTTTGTTTTTTTTTTCACAACCATGGAAAAATCTAATCACAAGCATGTAGTTCATTAATTTAATGAGTATGGCTACTATACCACCTTAAGTTTACTGTTTAGATGATCCTCTTAACGTGACATTATATATACCACCTAAAATTTACTGTTTAGATGATTCTCTTGACGTGACACTATCATATAGTGACACGTGATTTATTAAAAAAATATACTCTTTATTTTAGCAATGATCGCTTAAAATATGTGATATCAACAAATATATTT
The DNA here is from genome assembly GCA_961763995.1 of Juglans cinerea. Taxonomy (NCBI): domain Eukaryota; kingdom Viridiplantae; phylum Streptophyta; class Magnoliopsida; order Fagales; family Juglandaceae; genus Juglans; species Juglans cinerea. Next base: position 37,919,843 of record CAUIVZ010000002.1, on the reverse strand, counting down.
AAAGATGATGAAAAATAAAATAGAAAATCTAATATTTTTCTCTCGATTTCATGAATGAATGAATGGCGAGGTGCTCTGTACCCAACGAGGCTCATAATTGAAAAAAGAAATTATGTCAATAAGGAATGCAAAAATACTTTTTAAGGTACGTCGATCGACCAAAAACAGATGCGAATCATATTCTGGCTTTCTTATTTACACAAGTTCCTTTATTAATTATTTTAAACTTCCGGATAGCCAATTGGAGTGGTTTATGCAAGATCAATGTCTTCTCGTCCCTGAAATGAAAGTCTTCGCAGAAGAGCAATCATTGTCCTTTTTAATTATCGATTTTTATTATTTACTTTTTAAAATTGTGGGTATTTCCACTTTAAGACTAGGAAATTCTAGGTAACACACATTCACATTTCTTGGCCAGAACTTACTTCAATTCGCTTGCTTTTCCTTTGATGAGAGATTACTTTTGGGCCAAGTATGGAATGTAGTCTTTTTTTATTTTTTTTATTTTTCAATATAAAACGTGAGGTTTATTGGATTTATGGACGGCATAAGGGATTGGTTTTCTCCTTTCCTTTAGATGATTAATTTTTGTGTAATTACCATTTCTTTCAAAAGTTTAACCATATGAAAATAGGTAAATTTTATTATTTATATTATATTTTAACACTCTTCCTCACGTGTGAGCCAGATTTCCCTCAATAGATGACTTAACACTTGAAATATTTAATTAAATGAGATAGAATGTAGAGTTAGGATTCGAATTCAGGACTTCTGCTTTAATACCACCACTTGTCCCAAAAACTTAAACTTATAGAAAAGATAAATTTTATTATTTATTTGATATCTTAATAATTCCTAATCAAGAATAGACATCAATTAATCTCATATACCTTAGCCAATGACAAATGATTAATTTATCAATTGAGACTACTACATGCATTAATTCTCCAACTACATATATCTTTGATTGAAGCTCATACATATACTGAATCCCAAGAGTAGTAGGATCTTTTATTAATTAGCCAATAAAGCTGCCAAACCCACGATATCTTAAAATAAAAAATAATGTGACTTCTGGGATACCCATGCATTAATGTCGAGTGATTTTCAGAAAACTTTTAAGGCCCGGCCATAAATTATAGAATATTAATTTATTTGTTGAGAACTTGAGAACATATCACTCATGTATGATCTCTTTCTACATTAGTAAAAGATTTATTAATTCAATAAGATCAACTACGTACGTCGTCATACCAGTTCCATGGTTGCTTAATTAGCATTTCAAATGGAAGAAAATATTGAAGTATTAATTAATAATAAAAAAAAAGATACTCCGTCGTCCCTCTTCCGATTTCGTATCCCTTCTTGATCTGTTTGTCATCATTACTAAAAAAATACTATCTATTAATGAGGATTATTTGAATGGCTCACGTGGCATGCATCAATAATGTAACTTATTTTTGGTTTTACTATAAAACAGATAGCAGATCATCATGGTGGAAACACATATGACCATACTCCCATGCATAATGTTGGATACAATAAATTATTCAGTGACAGTTATGGATAGGGCCATACTGCAGTACTCTAACAGGCTTAGGGCAACCTGTGCTCCGGTTTGGGAGCTCACGATCGATAATGCTTCCTACAGATTTCTAGACGACCCTTTATATATATATATATATAGTTCATGATGATCTGAGTGGTTTATCCCCAGCATTGCCTCAACAACTTTGTATATTATAAAACGCAGCCCTCTAGCTGGACTTTATTTTGGCAGGAAAACATGTGGAGCCCAGCCCCTAATCCATTCTCGAGGCTCTGTATCAGCTCCTTGTTCAATCATAATGATCATATATAAACCGATCCATAAAAGTTTACACGTCGACCAGGCCTTCCCTCTCCCAACCTTTACTTCAAAACAATAAAACAAAGTGAAAATATATTTGTAATTGTGAATTGTGTAACCGTCACGTAATCGCTTTGAAAAAAATGAATAAAATATAGGACCTACATTAAAATTAATAGTAGACCCCACTCTTTTTCAAAACGGTTACGCGGTATTTACGCACTTCACGGTTGTATGTAGAATTGCTTAAAAAAAAAAAAAAAAAAAAAAAAAGCCGCTCTTTGATTCCTTTTTTCACCTAATTAAGACACCCTCTAGCTTCTCTAGCTCCCATTGTGTACAAATCATTTTTTCCTATGGTTTTTGTCTTATTTTTTCTTCTCTAGGCTGGAAAATATTACTTGCTCTGTAACTTTCCGACCACCTACCTGCAGGACACAGGTGCATGCCAACCACTCCGCAAGCTTTCTATCTTCAAGTTTAGTGGAGCAGTGACTCCATTCAATAGGAATGCGAGTCTTATGCGCCGCTCAAGCTGTGCATTAATCTCAGACGTGCACTATACTATTCTTGTTCTTCAAAAAATCACTTGTGTTGTTCCAATAAAATCTTTGGTCCCCATTCTCCCAAATCAGCCCCATCCAGCCCCTTTATTATCGGTGGGCTGTACTCTAGTGGTGCTCGGCGGGCACCCACACTCCACCCGCTCGGCCCCCACATCCAGCGGGCCGTCCACCCGCCCTCTATCGAGCTACCCTGCCCATTAGATGAGGGGGAGGGGGGTGGGCTGGGGGGCCTATAGCCCAACCCAAAATATTTATAATTAGAGTGGTGCTATTCTGCCTCCTGCAGGTGTCTACTCTGTGTGCCACTTAGTATAAATTGTACTTTTTTTTTTTTGCTTTTTATTTCAAATATTTTTTTTTAAAATAGATGAGCAGTCAAAATGAGAGGGTAAATTGAGGAGGCATAGTAGCACTATTATTATAATTATATATAAATATATTTATATATAAAAATCGTTAATAAAATGATGTCATTTAGCTTAGGTTTTATTTTTATTTTTTAAATTAAATGACGCAAACGAAGTCGTTTTGGGGTAAACCTAACCCCCCTCCTCCCATAGTCTTTCTTTCTTTCTCCTCTCTCTTTCCTTTCTGGTTCTCTCATCTCCTCATCTCTCTCTCTCTCTCTCTCTCCCCGCCGCGTCCTTTTTTCTCATCCTCCTCCTCCACTTTTTCTTCTCCTCCTTTTTGAAGCACGAATGACATTCGTGGTCATGGTTCTTTGTAGAGTTTAAACTCAAATCTGTTAAGTTTACTAGTTTAGGATTTTTTTTTGTTGTTTTCCAACTTGTTGTGCATTTGTATTTTGTTGTAGATTTGTTTTGGCTTTGTATTTTGTTGTAGATTTTGGTTGTTTTGACATTTTTTGGTGTTTTTCGATTGTCTATTCCTCGTGGGTAAGCGATGGACGAGGGCCTCGTTTAGTGGATGCGGGGCCAGATCTGGAGGGCAAACCCCCTCTCCATGTCAGGGGCGGGTAGCACCCCTACGGGCAGGGTCCGGGTGCGGATCCCCTCCCGCCCGCATATATATTATAATATATTCTATGTCATTTTAAAAAAAGAATATTTATATATATATATATATATCAAACGGTGTCGTTTAAAGAGTTAAAAAAAACTCCCTAAACGATACAGTTCTCGATATTTGTCTCTGATCGGAGTCTGTTCTACCTTTAGACACCATTGTGTCGTTGGTGTTGCTCAGTTTCCACTCTCAGCTCTAATGGAAGAAACTCCCTCGTTCTAATCTCTCTAGTCTTTTCGATCTGCTAACTTCTCTGTCATTCTTTGTTGTTTTCGGCAGCTCACATCTCTGTTAGCGCAATCAATCGCTCACGACACGGGTGGACGAACGATCCGTAGGCTAATCTACCCCTCAGTATCCGAACGAGACTGAGGCCCGACAACCAAACTCACCCCCCATGCGGGGGCTACCCACCTGCTAGGAGTGGGTAGCACCCCAGTGCTCATAAGCCAATACAGTCGTGCATCTTGTCCATGTGACACCAAACTTCGGATCAATCTGACCGAATTGATCTTTTATTATGTTTCCGCTTTTCTGTAACAAGCCTATTGAAAAGAAAGGCTATAAAATACTAGGGTTGCTCTCTTCGAGGGGAGCTCCTCCAGAAATATGAGAATAGAGATAGAGAGAGAAGATAGAAGATGACAAAATAGTCTGAAAATTCATTGCCCTGCAAACGGGTACTGTCCAGCTTAAAAAGGAATCCGCTGGCTAACGGTTAGGAAACAAACAAAATAGTAAAACCATAAAGCAGAAAAAGCAGCAGACCTTAAAGGTCATATTGTTGCAAGGCCAAACGGCCATTTTACGGAAATGTAAAATATCATAAACAAATGGGCCCTCATAACACTTAAAGCCCTAAACGCCTTCTCAGCCCATTAACGAATTATAAGGCTGACGCTCGGCCCGGTCCAGCCTTCCTTGACTTCTCGATGCTTCTTCTTCTTTCTCCTTCAAGTTCTTGACAAATCTTCCTTCTCCCGAACTCAATTATTCTTCTGCACTTAAGATGATTTTGATCAAGCCGTGTAACAAACCTCCATTCTTCAAAACACCTTGCCCGCAAGGTGTGGGAAATCCTCTCTCAACTTCGAATGTCGCTCCCACGTAGCTTCACTGCTGTCCTGGCCGTACCATCGCACCAAAACCTCGGCCTTTGCTTGATTACCCACTTTCACCATTCGGCGTGCTAGTATCTCGACAGGCTCTTGGCGGAGGACTCCATCGTGGTCTACTGGAGGGAGATCGGGCATGGCTGTCGTTGAAGTTCCGATTTTTTTCTTGAGCAAAGAGACATGAAACGTGGGGTGGATCCGTGCTTGTGGTGGTAGATCTAGTCGGTAAGCAACCTTACCCACCCTTTGGAGAATCTGAAATGGCCCAAAAAATTTTGGAGCTAGCTTGTGATTTCGTCGTAGAGCTACCGTGGCTTGCTTGTACGGTTGGAGTCTGAGGTAAACCCATTCCCCTTCTGTGAATTCCCTCTCTTTTCTTCTCAGATCAGCGTATTTTTTCATTCGGTCTTGGGCTTTTTGCAGGTTGTGTTGGATGACCCGTGAGATTCGATCCCTATTTTGGAGGTGTTCTTCCACTGTTGCAACCCGAGCCGTGCCTGGTACATATTCTAACCAACGGGGAGGGGGGTATCCATATAGGGCCTCAAAGGGGGTTAATTTAGTTGACCCGTGTGGGGAAGAATTATACCACCACTCAGCTAGTGGTATCCATGTTACCCAGTCCCTAGGTCTGTCACCTGAGAAGCATCTCAAAAAATTTTCAAGGGTTTTATTTACAGCTTCTGTCTGACCATCCGTTTGAGGGTGGTAAGCTGTACTTAATGCCATTTGGACTCCCTGTAAACTGAATAGCTCATGCCAAAATTTGCTTGTGAAGGTTCTGTCTCTGTCCGAAACTATTGAGAGGGGTAAGCCATGTAATTTAAAAATATGTTTGATGAACAAATTGGCAAGGTCTTGGGCTGTGTATGGGTGTTTTAAGGGTATTATGTGGCTGTATTTAGTGAGTCTATCAACTACTACCCACAAGCTGTTAAACCCTTGAGAATTTGGCAAACCCTTAACAAAGTCCATCGTGATGTGGGTCCAAGGTTGAGTGGGGAGGGGGAGGGGTTGTAGTAACCCACTTGGAAGTGTATTAGAAGATTTAACTCTTTGACAGAGATCACATCCTCTAATAAACTGCTTAACCTCACTCTTTAGACCAGGCCAATAAAAGTCTCTCCTCATCCTTTAAATGGTCTTATCAAAGCCCGAGTGTCCCCCCCATGGACTGCTATGACCCAATTCCAGCAAACGAGTCTTAAACTCCTTATGTTGGGGAATGTACAGCCTTTGTTTGTATAATAGCAGATCTGACCTCATAGTATACTTGGGGCCTAATTTATCTTCTTTAAAAAGAGAGATTAGAGCTTGTACCTTAGGATCTTTTTCATAGGCAGCTTTTAGATCCTCCAGCCATTCCACCGTGGGAAAGGAGATAAGTATTAATGTCTCCTCCTCATTCTGCTCCTTTCGGGATAATGCATCAGCCACTTTGTTTTCAGACCCCCTTTTGTATTCCACAATAAAGTCGTAACCCAATAATTTGGAAACCCATTTTTGTTGCATTGGGGTTCCTACTCTTTGGTCCAAAAGATGCTTGAGGCTTTGTTGGTCTGTTTTAACTCTGAAAGTTCCCCCAAGTAAATACGGTCTCCATTTTACCACTGCACTCACAAGGGCAAATAGTTCATTCTCGTAAGTGGATAAGTGTAGAGCTTTCCCTTTTAGCGATTGGCTGAAATATGCAATGGGTCTTCCTTGTTGCATAAGGACAGCCCCAATAGCTGTGCCCGAAGCGTCACATTCGATAGTAAATGTTGCTGTAAAATCTGGTAAGGCTAGCACTGGGGGACAAGATACAGCTTCCTTCAACTTGTGGAAAGCTATTTTTGCTTTTTCACTCCACTTGAATCCATCATTTCTCAACATTCTGGTCAGTGGGCCAGCAATGTCTCCGTAGCCCTTAATGAACCTCCTGTAGTATCCGGTCAACCCTAGGAATCCCCGTAATGCCTTGATAGACTTGGGAATAGGCCATTCTTGCATGGCTTGTAATTTTTCTGGATCAGCCTTCACCCCTTGTCCAGAAATTAAATGTCCCAAGTAGGCTATCTCCTTGCACCCAATCCTGCATTTAGAAAGCTTAGCAAACAACTTGTGCTCTCTTAAAGTTTCGAGAGTCACCTGTAAATGCCTCAAATGGTCAGTTTCAGATTTACTGTAAATCAGTATATCATCGAAAAATACAAGTATAAACTTCCTCAAATGAGGTTTGAACACCTCGTTCATCAAGCTTTGGAAAGTAGAAGGGGCATTAGTTAGCCCGAAGGGCATCACTAAGAATTCATAATGACCCTCATGGGTCCTAAAGGCTGTTTTATGTATATCAGAGGGTTTTACTCGAATTTGGTGGTATCCCGACCTTAGATCCAGCTTAGAAAAAATCATGGCACCATGTAACTCATCCATCAACTCCTCCACTACAGGAATAGGGAATTTATACTTAATAGTGACTGCATTAAGGCCCCTATAGTCCACACATAACCTCCAAGATCCATCTGCCTTCCTAACCAACAGCACCGGGGAAGAATAGGGGCTTTGGCTAGGCCTTATTGCTCCTGACTGCAGTAGTTCCTTGACTATCTTTTCAATCTCATCTTTTTGGAAATATGGGTAACGGTAGGGACGCATGGAAATGGGTTTGGTGTTAGGTATGAGATTTATAGAATGGTCATGGGTTCGGGTGGGGGGTAGGCTTTTTGGTTCCTCAAACACTTCAGGATATTCCTTGAGTTTAATCTTTATAATTGCTGGAATTTGGTCTTCCACTAAGTTAATTTCACCTTCCATGACATGTAAAATTATCCCCCTTTTTTCCAGCTTATTAAAGGTATTTAGAGAGCCTTCCTCAATCAATTTCTTTGCTGTTAACCCTTGTAACTGCACTCTTTTTTCCTTAACAAAAAATTCCATGGTTAACTTTTGGAAATCCCCAACACAGTACCCAACTCTTGCAACCAATGAATGCCTAGCACCATATCACAACCTGCTAGGACTAATACATGCACCTCAATTTTAAAGATGGTACCCTGAATGTTAACATTCACTCCCTTGCACTTTCCTTCACTAGGTAGGATTTCCCCACTTGCCACCTTCACTTTAACTTTTTCTTCCAGATTAATGGGTAGTTTGACTCAGTTTAACACAGCTGGATCCAAAAAATTGTGGGTTGATCCAGTGTCTATTAGTATTGTCACTCACTGAGGTCCAATCTTCCCCATCACTCTCATGGTTTTTGGGTTTTGGGATCCTGTTAAGGCATGGAGAGATATTTCTGGGTTTATGGCTAGGTCTATTTCTGTTTTGAAACTGTTTGGGCTCTCTAACTCACCCACGGTTTCCTCCCTTTCCCTTTGTTTTTCAGATTCAAACAACACCTCTTCTAACAGGTACAACTTTGGATTTTGGCATTTATGTCCTACTGTCCACTTAGAGTCACAGTAGTAGCATAATCCCTTTTCCCTCCTTTCTTTCATTTGGCTTTGGTTTATTTTTTGGATCTGCAGGTTTGGTTTGGGAAATGTTTTGGAAGGTTCATTGTTTGGTAGGTTGGGTCTTTTGAGTATTCCTGGGTCAGGTGAGTACATAAAACCAGATCTGTTTGGTTTCTTGGAGAGGTTCACTTTTTCTTCTTGTATTTTTGCTAGACTGTAAGCTGTGGCCAGATTTGGTGGGTTGAACATTCTAACAGTTAGTCTAATCTCATCTTTTAGACCACTGAGAAAACAACTTAGCTTATATGGTTCCGATAAGCCCCTCAGTCTATTAGATAAATATTCAAATTTATCCTTATATTCCTCCACTGTATTGCTTTGTTTTAACCGAGTCAAAGATTCCATTGGGTCATCATACCCATTTGGACCAAATCTGGCCAGTAATGCCTTAGTCATAGGCTCCCATTCAAGTTCTTGTCCTGAATCTTCCCACTCTTGAAACCAAGTTAAAGCTTTACCACTCATGTGAAATGAGGCTAACTTAACTTTCTGATTTTGCAGGGTGTTATGAAAAACAAAGAATTGTTGTACCTTGTAGATCCATCCATTTGGGTCATCTCCATGAAAAGTTGGGAAGTCAAGCCTTACAGTCCTTGTCTGCACGTCACCCGCAGGCCTCCTGACCCCATCTTCCTCGTGATCATGCATTTCTGATGAAGATCCTCCAGAGCTGTGATTGCGACCCTTCCTCTGCAGCTCACTTGATATTATTGTCATCTGTTGTAGCATTGTATCCATTTGTCTTTTCATTGATAGCATTTCGGTTTCAAGAGTTTTGTATTGGCTATCAGTAGTTTTTTTTAGGTTGCTCAGTCCCTCTTGTAAGTCCTTGAGCCTAGTGTTTTCTGCCATTACTGAAAAGGGTAATGCAGGATTTCACAGAAGATGTCTCTGGTACCACTTTGTAACAAGCCTATTGAAAAGAAAGGCTATAAAATACTAGGGTTGCTCTCTTCGAGGGGAGCTCCTCCAGAAATATGAGAATAGAGATAGAGAGAGAAGATAGAAGATGACAAAATAGTCTGAAAATTCATTGCCCTGCAAACGGGTACTGTCCAGCTTAAAAAGGAATCCGCTGGCTAACGGTTAGGAAACAAACAAAATAGTAAAACCATAAAGCAGAAAAAGCAGCAGACCTTAAAGGTCATATTGTTGCAAGGCCAAACGGCCATTTTACGGAAATGTAAAATATCATAAACAAATGGGCCCTCATAACACTTAAAGCCCTAAACGCCTTCTCAGCCCATTAACGAATTATAAGGCTGACGCTCGGCCCGGTCCAGCCTTCCTTGACTTCTCGATGCTTCTTCTTCTTTCTCCTTCAAGTTCTTGACAAATCTTCCTTCTCCCGAACTCAGTTGTTCTTCTGCACTTGAGATGATTTTGATCAAACCGTGTAACATTTTCTTAAGGACTTATTGGATCATGAATTGAATTTCTATCGAACACGCCATGGTAGTTGACTGCAGACACCGATGTGCCTTCCAACAATATATAGTTACTCAAAATCTGTTCTTGACAAAGGCTATAGCCAGGCAATTAATTGGTCTATAAATTAGGTTTCAATCCAAATTTTTAATTTCTTTTTCTTTACCTATATATTGACTGAAATGATCAGGTTTTTGTTGGAATTTTTGGTCCATATAAGAAAATTACTTATTTGTAATTAGTTATTTATAATTAAAATTAATTATAAATAACTTTTTAATTATAATAAATTGTTCATAAAAATCCATTTTTCTTTTAATTAGTAAAAATTGCATAGAAAGAATTAAATTGATAAAAATTGAATGAGCACGGGTTCCGTGCAAGATACGTCGATGTATATTATATTGAACGTACTTCGACAGAGTCGTCGATCCACACTAGCTAGGCGACAATAATGATCACCACATGATCGTTTGATGGTCTTAGGGACGACCCACAAAAAAGTAGCCACAATAGGTACAGTGTCCGCAGGTGTGAATAAAATGCAGGGAATTGAGGTTTTTAATTACTCTTATTCTTACCACTGTGGCATAGAAGCCTTAATTTAATACTATATTTATGCTAATTCGGAATTCCCATTAAAAAAGACATGGTAGGGTTGGTTACATTTGTATAAAGGTACAGTGCCCACAAGCGACTTTTGAAATAACGTTGTTCTTTATATATGGCTAATTAGCAGGGCACTTCTTACTTCTATATGAATAGCTTTCAAAGAATCTTGGAATATTAGGGCCATGGAAAAGATCTTGAAGATCTTACACCTTAACTAACATATCTGCTTCTTTTGCCTCCATTGCCACCTCTGAGAGTTGAGAGCTTTGTATTTCTTTTTGTAAAATGTTTTCTTTACACGAAAGTGATGAGCTGTTGTTTCAGATTTCCTCTAATGACCGCCAACAACTCGCAGTTCAACAAGATCTGATCCTACCTGACGCTTCAATGGACGACAGTAATATTGACAACGATAAAGGAAGGGGCCGGCGCGGGAAACCATCAGGTACTTCGGGTAACTGGGAGAAAACTGCAGACAGCGACAAGAAGACGATGCATCGGGAAATGGAACGGAAAAGAAGGAAAGACATGTCCGAACTTCACGGGTCTCTGAGATCTCTTCTCCCTCTTGAATACATCAAGGTGAAGAACCTAGCTAATAATTCCCATTACTCATTACATTTTTATGGCTCTATATGCCTGTGTGCAGACTGCTGAGGTGGGTAGATGGATTAATTTAGGGTAAAGGTCAATGATCTTCCCGGCCGGATTTGAACTATACTGACTTTAATTTAGGGTTATATATAATTTGTGGCGTTTCAGGGAAAGCGTTCGATGTCTGATCACATGAACGAGGCTGTGAATTATATCAAACACCTTCAGAATAATATTAAAGAACTGGTTGACAAGAGGGATGAGCTAAAGAAGCCGTCCAATTCTATTGCCCTTGAACCTGAGAATGAAACCTTTATAACTTCCTGTCAGAGAACTTGTGTTATGGTCCGACCTAGTTTGGGTGGGGTTGAGATTATGGTCAGTAGTAGCTTGACAGATCAAGGATTGCCTTTATCAAGAGTGCTACAAGTACTGCTAGAGGAAGGGATTGCTGCTGATAGCTGTATTTGTACCAAAGTAAATGAAAGGTTAATCTTCACTGTCCAAACTGAGGTACTATCACTTAATCCCTACATCACTAGGTTGGTCCTTTGGGTTTTATTTTATAGTTTCGAAGTTTTATAATTTTAGTGAGAACATTAATAATGTTTAATTGTTTACCTCTAAATCTAATTATAACCTCGCAGGGTGGTGATATGACACGTGTAGATCTACGAGGGCTGCAACATAAACTAACTGAGGCAATTCCTTTACCAATGAAAATTCGTTAGTAATTATTTGTTGTTCATGTTAAATTTTTTATCATGTGATGTTCCCCATTGGGCGTGAGAAAGTACTTCTTGGAATGTGAAAACGGTTGCTTTCCTTTATAACATCTTCGAAAACATTAGTGCCTCATGATCATATCTTCGATTGAGTTGTTATCTACAGAAAAAATAGCTAGCTCTCGTCACACGATGTGCAAGAGAAAATTCCTCTGGTTTACATACATGCTCATGTAATCCTCCTTTTGTAGTAGCGATCAAAGTTAACAAGATGCACACTTTCATGCAGTTGGCTGCATGATATATAAGCTTGATATCTTGGCTAGCTCATAGCTAGGCTCCAAGAGTAAGTTGATAATCGTTCCATTGAATGTAAAGAACAGCAAGATTATCTGTGTTTTGTTCAATTACTTATTCGCCCTCTACAATCTTGTGCTGAAAGTTTTTACATGTAGTTTTTGGAACCAAAGTACACATAAAGTGAAGAACCTTATATTAATTGCTACTGCATCACCATGATGACAACGAAATAATGAGGTAGCGCAGCATGCATAAGAGATCATCGACAATTGTTGATGTTGATGTAGGCAGCCTCTAGGATGTGGTCACAAACTTGGATCAACGTCCCTTATAATATTTCTTTTGTATACTGTTTGGAGACTAGTGTTTTCTTTTGGTGATACTTGGATATCTAACTGCTATAGAGCCTAGGCTCCAGATCGATGCACATTCTCAGCTTATTGAACTTAATCCTTGCCACTGTAAGTAAAACTTGATCATGTGCTGTTCAGGAGGGCGAAAATATTCCATTGTACCCATGAACAATATATGTCTTGTAGATGCAAGCTGGATTTGTCAACCATCTTGATGAGTTGATGATATTCGAGCAATATATATACATATATATATATATATATATATATATATATACACACATATGTATATGTATATATAGAGAGAGAGTTTTGATGCTCATCATTTCACACACCACACATAATTTCACTTATTTTTCTTTTTTTTAAAAATTATTTTTTGGTTTTATTACTCCTAAACTAACTGATTTCATTTACTCATCATCTATGCACCACGCATTTGGTAAAGAAAAAAAATTAAAAATTAAAATCATGTGTGGTACTGTGTACGTGGTCATGTGGGCTGTACGACGAGTATAATTTTTCATATATTATATATATATATATGGATGTATGTATATATCACCCAGCATATACATACAATATTTTGTTTGTTTTCCCTTTGATTGTTTTTTATTTTTTTAGAAAATTATCTGTATTCGAATAAGGTAAACAGATCTTGAACTGTGTCTTCTAGTTAGATTTTGTCATCATTTATATTTGAAAACTGTTATATACTACATTAGAGATTGTATTAGTTCTATTATATATATAGAAATTGTATGACACTACCATAACCCTTGGATCAACTTGTAGAAAAAAAACTCATCGATTAATGGACAGTTAATGTCATTAATTAACATGAGTACAGTATGAGAGTGAGGTATATTAATTGTGATATATTCTAGCATGATTCTTTGTATTTTAAAATTAGGGACAAATACATCTAATAGCCCAAGTGAGTTAGTGCAGTTAGATCTATTAACATACCAACTTTCTAATTTTTCTTATTAACTGATCCTCGTATATATGTATATTGATATCAAAACTAATCAATGAGATGCATGCACGTGATCCCTCGCACTAATTGCGCATCCATAATTCTCTCTATTAATCATATTCTAGCTAATGGCGCGCATTCCATTATATATATAATATATATATAGATGATATGTAGGCCGGGGGTATGATTATATATGTCAAGACAACTGTATCAGAACCAGGAGTGTAAGTGAATTTGAAAGGATTGAACAGTACTTGTTGATCTAATCAAGTGTTGATCTGCTGCATTTTGGCAGTTCTGTCGTCGTTGCTCTTTATTTTGATGTAGGAGGCTAATATATAATGATGTGACTCCTAGTTGTTTCAGGAGATAGATTTGTTTACAACCCTGAGATTGTACCGTCTAAAAGATGATCATCCCTCTGATCAGGCCGATGTTGTAAGGTTCAAGTGATGATATTTATATACTGAGGTTGAAATTTTTGGTTAACCGCATAGGCAAAATAACAGATGCAAAGCCTTAGGTGCAGCACAAACCAGCATAAATTAATTGTAGAGAACTTGAAAAACACAAGCATCAGTAGAGTAAACAAAAACTAAAGCATCGGGACACAAACCATTTATAAGGCAAGAACACAAACCAACCAAGCTACAACAGCATGCAGCAGCAAATAGCTAGCTAGGTAAAAGAAGTAATTAGCTGCATCCAGCTTGAAGAAACAGCATGACAACAGTGCTAGCCACAACAGCAGCAACAAAATCCAGGAAGCAAACAGAAGATCAGCAACAGCAAGCATCAGAGCAGCATACAGCTTGAAGAAATAGAACGATAGCAATGGCCCCATCTGCAGCAGTAAGCATATATCCAGGTTGCCACCAGAATAGCAACAGCAAGCATATCCATACGACATACAGTTAGTAGAACATGATAGCATAACTAATTAAATTCCCAACTGCAACACCTATTGACGATATAGCTAGCTAGCTGCACCCTTTTATATTGATGCTGTTCACAAGAAAAGAAATTTTTCCCAAAGAAGAAAGCATCTTCAATATTAATTCTCTAGGCCATTTAAACTCCTGAGATACCAAATACACAAACTAGAAGCCTCCTGATCCCTTACCACGCCAAACAAAAAGCCTTCTCTTATATTGTGGCTGAAACCAAAAGCCCTCACTCTCTCTCTCTCTCTTGCATTTTACAATTCTCTCTTGATTTTCTACTGAAGATCGAAATATCGCTTTTTATGGAGAGTTGCAATTGAAGCATTTCAAGTGATCAAATGGACATCCAATATTGTTTTCTAATGAATAAAAATGATAAGAGGGAGCAAGTGGAGGTGGCCTCCCTATCTAGGTGTGACGATGCATATATAGTACTTAGTTTACAATATTTGTAATGCATATACTTTATTGTATATACACTATTTTTCAAGGTTCATCCAAAAGTCAGCAAATGCCTGTCCTTGGCTTAAACATTATTTGAGGCCCTTGCGTTGTTAATATGTTTAAATCTGCGAGCATAACACAATAGTCTTGGTCTTTCAAAGTTCTAAATGAACAACACTAGAAGGGAGTCAAGTAAGATAAGATAGGCAAACATTAATCATAAAAAATTCTTATGATCTCATGAATGCTTGCACTATGTTCTTTTGATTCATTAATACCGATCAAAGAATATGATCAAAGATAGTCCAATATTTTTACAATAATTCTGCGACGGTGTACGCTACATATATATGCATGCATGTATCCCCGAGGATGAATGAATTTTCATTGAAATGCTAGGTCGATCACTTTGTCTATATTTATATATGATTGGCATGCACTAAAAGGCCTCACCTAGTTAATTAGGAGTGTGAAGCTACTTATATGGTACTACTGCGCGCATGTAGTGCATGCAGGATTAAAATGTTAGATATTCACTTTGATCTTGGCATCTAATTAGTTTATAATTAACTAAAAAAGCTGACAGCATTATATATATACATATATATATATATATATATATAATAGTTTGCATATAGGCCGTCTTGAAGCAGCTGACCATTTGGCTTGAGGTCATTTATAATTTGCACCCATTAAGGCAGTACTGATCATCCATATATATATAAATTAAAGCGAATGATGAATTCTCTAATATAAGGTTTGCATCTTGATCATAGCTCATTCTTTTTTGCGGTATCTGTGGGATTGGCTTTTAAGTGCTGGCCGTATCAATTTGCCAGTTTTGTGGAAGGTTTCAATGTACTAGACCTGAAACTAACCTCGCTTTGAGGTACAAATAAGATCGACTGAGATTGATCGCGCGCATCACTAATTAAGTTATATATATATATATATATATATATATATAGCTAATCAATTATCTATGCCCCACATGTCATTTGGAAACCCCCCTAAACAATAAATTTAAAAAATATATAATATTTGTACCTACATCATAATTAAGCAAGATAAGCTTAATTGTGTTCATTATCTGAATATTTAATAAGTAGTAAGACAATCATAACCACCACGTACAAGATGATAAGTTTTATGGAGCTAGCTAGCTAGCAAAGATACGAAACAGCTAGGCTAATCTTGATCAGCTTTTATACAACTTTAAATTATTCTTAACAGCTACTTATTCTACTAAGCCAACCTATAATATAAAATAAAAGAGGCATTAGTGTACGTTTTCGATATGATATATATCTTTGCCTTGATACTGTTGCCGTTGCTGTTTTTAAACAAATTCCGGAGTATTTCGATCATGACTAGAACCCACATATATTAAAATATATAGAAGGAACTAGTGTTTTCGATATCTTTGCCAGCAGCTTGATACTGTTGACTTAAAACAAATTCCGGAGTATTTCGATCTCAGAATCCCACGAAGGCACTAGTGTTTTCGATATCTTTGCCTTCGATCTCTTATATTAATGCAAAACGCGTACCATCCCTGCTTGCAAGATATATTCAGTTGCCCAAACCTAGCTTTAACTCGGCTAGCTAGCTTGCCTAGGAAGAATCTTCCGAAGAGATTAGGAAGATTAGGCACATCGGGAATCCCGCGCTATACCTAGGTAAAGGCTAAAGTGTGTGTTTCTCTACTCCATTGTCACAAGGCCGGAAAAAGCTTGAAGCTGGAACTAATTAGGTTCCTTGTTCAATGTTTCTACTTCTTCGAAGCGACTACTGGGTCTGTCCAGATTTTCCCTAGCACTCATCTGCGATATCTTATATATATAATTGGGTCAAGCTTCGATAGAGCTAAGGAAGTAATTATTAATTAATTAATTTTTTTCCCAAAAGACAGACTCTCAAGTAAATTAGGGAAAATAATTAATTACTATTGCCTATATAAAGGTTTGAACTTATGTCAAACGAGTCATTGTGATTAACCAAAAAAAAAAAAAATTATTGGGAAGGGGTAATCTTAAATTGGTCCATTCATCTATTATATGTTATATTATTATAAATTAGTTAACTAAATTTTACATCTTTTCATGATCAGCTTGAGTGATGATTTAATATATATATATATATATATATATATATATATTTGATTCTAGAATATGAAGAGAGAGAAAAGAACCGTCTCGAACTCCAAATTAATGTTTATAATTTAGTTTCTGTTAATGTCAAAAATTGCACAACAGACCAAAAAGGAAGAAAGAGTCACCCCGACCCACGTTGTTGATTCGAGATTCAATACGGTGCTCTTCGCGCTCATCCATGAAATAAATAATAAATAAGCAAATAAAAATAAATAAAAGAGAGACACATGAATTTACATGGTTTGGCAAAAAAGCTTACGTGGTCCACGGGTTGTTGGGGGCAGAATCCACTATATCAGGTGATGATTTTACAATGTCTCATGGCCTCACATATCGCTCAATACAATGAGAGAATTTAGTTTCAAGAGAGTCCCTCTAGAGAATTGGTTGAGAGTCCCCCGAGAGAGCCTGGAGAGTGCCTCCTTATATAGAGGTTATTTCCTTGGAGTGATAGAATCCAACTTGACTTGTGATACATTTTCCTTTTAGGAGTCTGAGCCAACTTCTTTGTCTTATTTCTTTCCAATTTTATCTTTTGGCTTTATCTCTTCCCTTAGTAATAGGTTTCCAAAGGGTTTGACCCAATCAATTTAGTCTCTAACAGAGATGCCCTCGATTCTTAGGGTCAACTTGTTTATCAAGAAGGCCTTGAGAATATTCAAGTCAACCGTGGTGGAGGTAACTTGCAGAAAAAGAAATTCTAGTAGCTGATTCGTAGTTTTTCATTGTTATGCAATGAAAATCTCCATGAGTGGTCTTCAAGAAGAAATTGTAAAATTGCTAGTAAGGGCCTTCGAGGATGGGACTTTGTGAGATTTGTTTATAGGAATGTTTGCGTAGTGATTATATGTGAATGTTTATCGTCACTAAAGTGTGTATATTTCTGTGCTCGGTGATCTTTTTGGTGACCGCAATGGATTTTGTCCCATGCTGTATTTTTTGTTGGTGTTTTTTCATTTTGACGTGGATTTTGTAGTAACCTGCACTTAAGTGGTCAGGGTGTCTGTCGACCCCCTAGATCCATCTTAGGCGATTACTGTGCCTGTCGACTCGTTCCCGAAGGACACCCAAGCGAGGCAGTTATAGATCTTGGAGGATCATTCCCGAAGGTAACCTGCTGGTGGCAGTTGTAGCGAGTGGAGAGATTTAGATGTGAGTATAGCGGAAGAGTGCCTTGACCGCGTAACTCTAGCGATGGGTGTAGCGGGAGAGTGCCTCGACTACGTAACCCTGATGATGCGAGTATAGTGGGAGAGTGCCTCGATCACGTAACTCTAGTGATGGGTGTAGCGAGAGAGTGCCTTGACCACGTAACATTGGCAATGCGAGTGTGGCGAGAGATGCCCTCGACAGCGTAACTCAAGCGATGGGTGTAGTGGGAGAGTGCCTTGACTGCGTAACTTTAGCAATGGGTGTAGCAGGGAGTGCCTCGATCGCATAACCCTGGCGATGTGAGTGTGGCGGGAGATGCACTCGACCGCGTAACTCTGGCGATGAGTGTAGCGGGAGAGTGCCTCGACCGCGTAACCCTGATGATGCAAGTGTAGCGGGAGATACTATCGATTGTGTAACTCTGGCGATGGGTGTAGCAGGAGAGTGTCTCGTTCGCATAACCCTGGTGATGCGAGTGTAGCGGGAGATGCTCTCGACCACGTAACTTTGACAATGAGTGTAGCTGGAGAGTGCCTCGACCGCGTAACCCTGGCGATGCGAGTGTAGCAGCAGAGTGCCTCAACCGTGTAACTCTAGCGATGGGTGTAGCGAGAGAGTGCCTCAATCGCGTAACCCTGGCGATGCGAGTGTAGCAGCAGAGTGTCTCAACCGCGTAACTCTAGCGGTGGGTTTAGTGAGAAAGTGCCTCGACCGCGTAACCTTGGCGATTCAAGTGTGGCGGGAGATGCCCTTGACCTCGTAACTCTGGCGATGGGTGTAAGACTGCTCATCCGGGCCGGGTTTTTTCCCGGCCCGGTCCGGAACTCGGATAACCGGGTTTCGGTTACGGGTTCCGGCCCGGAATACACCCGGGCCGGTACCCGCTTTTTAAAACCCGGGCCCATCCGGCCCAGATGCGGTTTTGACACCCGGATACCGGTTTTAAACCAGGTACCCGGGTTTACACATAAAACTAACGAGTAATGCTGCCATCGAAAAGAAAACCCTAGCGCCCCGCCCCCCTTCCGAATCACACTCAACTCTCTCACTCTCTCTCTCTCTACCCCTCCTTTGCGAAGAGCGATGCCCTATGCCTCCATCCCCCCGATTCCTTTCTCTCATCTGCTCTCTCTCTCGCTCTGCTCTGTGCCTGCGTCTACGTCTGGTTCTGCGTCTGCTTCTGCGATGCCCTTGTCCCTCCCGAAATCACTCTCTCATCTGCTCTATCTCTCTCTCTAGTATCTATGATGCCGAACGGTGGAAGTGCTTGAGCTTGGGATCCAAGTGATTAGAACGGATTTCTGTTTGGGTATGTTTTCTCTCTCCCCCCCTCTGTTTTCTTCTCTATTTTGTTGATTTTGGGTTTTTTTTTTTAGAATGTTTGAATGTTTGAGTATTTTTATGGTAGATCTGTTTGAATGTTTGAGGAGTATCTGTTTAGATCTATTTAGCTGCAAAATGCTAGAGCCGTGGGTTATTATTATTTGGAAGATCTGTTATATCTGATAACATATATATATGTAATGAAGATTTGTTATTATTTGGAAGAAATGATTTTTAAAATGTTGTATCTTTGATTTTTTTAGATTTTTTTTTTTTTTAAATTAGTTGTGTTCTGGGTGGAGTTTGGAAAACAAAAATTGGGGCCTTTGGGTTCCAAAATATTTTTAGGAAAAGTTTGATGGTGATGATGGATGATTCCTTTGAGGATCTAGACTCAAGCCCTTGTGATGATTACTGTGTGGTATTTAAGCACCCGAGATTTTTATCCTTAGGATTACTTAGTATGGGGTATGTACTAGACATTATTGCACTCTCCCTCTGCATTCTGGAATCTACACATTGAGTAGTAAATGGATAATAGTCCAGATGTGGCACGGAGATGGGCAATTGCAGGGTAGGTAAATGCGGTGGATTCTGAGGAGATGATATTTCTAATAATAAAAAAGAATCACTCTTATCCATGTGAATCCAACATGGTTTGGTTTCCATTCTATTGGATTCACGGTTTGGTTTCCATTCTATTGTATGAGCATCATAGGCAACTATTGAGAAAACAAGGACATGGCATTTGTTTGTGTCGTTGTTCTTCTGCATATCCTGCTACAGGTTTTCCTACCATACCTTTACCTTAATGCATATATTGATGTTGAACTCTAAAGACTTTGATCATATATAGTTTGGAAGAAAATGGCTTGTAGTTAGTGCAAGCCACAGCCACAGCCTCAGCAAACTCCTCGTAGTTAGTGCATGTTGATGAGAGTTGCATGGCCTTTCAGTTTTATATTGGCATGCACTATAAGTGGTTAATGCTTAATATATACAAAGTCACCATGCACTATGTTGTTATTAGGTTAATTAAGATAGTTATTAGGTACATATATGTTTTCTCAAATATAAAAAACTAGAAAGTTGGGCAATATTTTTATTGTATGTTCTTGTTTATTAATTTTGCTAAGAGAAGTGGCTGTCTATGGATATGTATTTGAATGAAAACTCTACAAAATATTTGTTAGTGTGGATGTATTTGGAAAAAAAAAAGAGAATCCATTCTCATCTTAATATTTAATTTATTAAGTGGAATTTGTCTTAATCCTTGTATATAATCATTGTTCACAACTGTGTTTTGCAGGATCTCTCAGTCAAATTACTTGAAGTTGTTGCTATTTGGTGGGAGATTAAATCATTGATGGACATGTTACTGATTTTACAATTCATACATTGTAATTTTGTATATTGTAATGTAACTTATAAATATCAAATAATGTAATATGTAATGTATTGTATTGTATTGTGATGCATGCATGGATGAATTTATGCATTTAGTATTTAGAACACAATATACGATCCAACTTGACTTTAAAAAAAATAAAGGCTTTTGAATAAAAAATAATTATGGTTTGAAGTTGTGTTTTGCTAATTGAGCTTTTAGAACACAAATATTTTTAATCAAATAAAGGCTTTATTGAAAAAAAAAAATCCGGGTACAATCCGGAACCCGGATTTCCGGGTTTCAAAAATCTGGATCTATCTGGGTTCCGGCCCGGGTCTGACCCGGATCAATCCGGTCCGGATTCCGGCCCGGGTTTGAAATCCAGGTTCCGGTCCGGGTATACCCGGGTTCCCGGGTCGGAACCCGGATGAACACCCCTAGATGGGTGTAACGTGAGAGTGCCTTGACCGCGTAACCCTTTGAGGTAGGAGACAAAGTGCAACCGCAATCTGCGGCGGGATGATTTAATATATATATATATATATATATATATTTGATTCTAGAATATGAAGAGAGAAAAGAACAGTCTCGAACTCCAAATTAATGTTTATAATTTAGTTCTTGTTAATGCCAAAAATTGCACAACAGACCAGAAAGGAAGAAAAAGTCATATTCGACCTACGTTCTTGATTCGGGCTTCGATACCGTTCTCTTCGCGTTCATTCATGAAATAAATAATAAATAAGCAAATAAAATAAATAAAAGAGAGATCCAAGAATTTACGTGGTTCGGCATAAAAACCTATGTCCACAGGTTGTTGGGGGCACTCTCTACCAATTCTCTAGAGGGACTCTCCTAAGACTAAATTATCCCATTTTATTGAGCTATATATGAGGCCATGAGACATTGTAAAATCATCACCTGATATAGTGGATTTTGCCCCCAACAACTCGTGGACGTAGGTTTTTATGCCGAACCACGTAAATTCCTATGTCTCTCTTTCATTTATATATTTTTATTTACTTATTTATTATTTATTTCATGGATGAACGCGAAGAGCACCGTATTGAAACCCGAATCAACAACATGGGTTGGGATGACTCTTTCTTCATTTCCAGTCTGCTGTGCAATTTTTGGCATTAACCGTTCCTGTTCTAAATTAATTTATCATGTGGTCAAATTATCAGTATAAATGAATTTTCTTTAATTATTTATATGGCATAAATTAATATAAAGAAACTGAGGCGGCCAGGATGCAAAGAAATGTGTTGAATAATGAAGAAAATTAACTATAATTAAATAGAAGAAGTACATGATCAGTTTGGGTTAATTAAAAGACCAAAAAGATAAAAGCTAGCCTTTACAACGCTGAATCGCGGATCATATATATTAAATTTTTAATAATATTTTATAATAAGAATTAACACTTTATTATATATTTTTTACATTTAAAAAAAAATCAAAAAATTGGACCAGGCCGGATCGGAAACCGATAAAATCGGAGATACCGGTTTAGGAGAGTAATCGGGACGTAATCGGTTTTAAAAAATACAAAACCAGTACATACCGGTTCGGTCCTAGATTTTGTCCAAAACCGAACCGGACTAGACCCGTTACACCCCTAACCTTCACAACACTGAATCGCTGATCATATATATCGCATGCACCTCTTAAGTCTTGAACAAATAAGTACATATATATACAGTAACTTTAACCTTCCAAATATAAGAAAAAATGATTACCTAGGAGTACTAGTTATTCTCGTCGCAAATGGTAATTAATTTTGTTTCAAAAAAAAATGGTAATTAATTTCGTTCCTGGCTACAAATAATGAAACGTTTTTCTTCGTCATAGAATTATAATTCCATATATACTAATAGGGGTGGGCAGCGGGGCCCCGCCCCCGCTGCCCCGACCCGCTTCCGCCCCGCCTCCGTTAGGCGGGGCGGATCACCCCGCCCGTCAGATGCGGGCGGCGGGGCCACCCGCCCGCATCTGGGGCAACATCCGGGGGCGGGGGCGGGCTGGGGTGACCCCCGCCCCGGATATAACCCGCCCCGCCCCGCTGATATTATTATATATATAATTATAATTATATATAATTATATTATATATTATACGTTATTTACATATATTTAAAAAAAAAAAAAAAACCCAGGCATGAAACGACGTCGTTTCATGCCTGGGTTTAAAATTAAAACCGAAACCCTTGGTCCCTTACGCAGACGACGTCTACTTCGCATCTCAGTTCTCACCTCTCGGCTCTCACTCTCGCTCGCAGCGGCGCAGCTCGCTCTCGCCTCTCTCTCTCTCTGAGTTACTTCTCGCAGCCGTGAGCCGCCGCCCGGTCCATCACCTCTCTCTCTCTCCGGTTCCTCTCTCTTCATCTCCGAAGGTAAGCCGTAAGAAACCCAAATTTTTAAATCAATTTTTTTTTTTATTTACATATTTAATGGAGATTGGAGGAAGGATGGGGTTTATTGGAGATGGAGGATGGGATTTTGTGAATTGTGTGCTGTGGAGTTTAGATTGTGCATGTGGTTTGATCTTTGAAATTTTGAATGTGACCCGTGAATTGTGTGCTGTGATTTTTTTTTTTTTTGCATTATATAATGTGTGTAAAACTGTAAATCACTGAATTTCAATATTATTGTGTCTAGGGCTCCAATCCGAAACCCTAAATTAATTTAGGGGTTTTAATCTTTGAAACCCCTAAATTAATTTAGGGTTTCGAAATACCCTAAATTAATTTAGGGGTTTTAATCTTTGAAACCCCTAAATTAATTTAGGGTTTCGAAATTCCCTAAATAGCCCAATCCGAAACCCTAAATTAATTTAGGGGTTTTAATCTTTGAAACCCCTAAATTAATTTAGGGTTTCGAAATACCCTAAATTAATTTAGGGGTTTCAATCTTTGAAACCCCTAAATTAATTTAGGGTTTCGAAATTCCCTAAATAGCCCAATCCGAAACCCTAAATTAATTTAGGGGTTTTAATCTTTGAAACCCCTAAATTAATTTAGGGTTTCGAAATTCCCTAAATAGCCCAATCCGAAACCCTAAATTAATTTAGGGGTTTTAATCTTTGAAACCCCTAAATTAATTTAGGGTTTCGAAATACCCTAAATTAATTTAGGGGTTTCAATCTTTGAAACCCCTAAATTAATTTAGGGTTTCGAAATTCCCTAAATAGCCCAATCCGAAACCCTAAATTAATTTAGGGGTTTTAATCTTTGAAACCCCTAAATTAATTTAGGGTTTCGAAATTCCCTAAATAGCCCAATCCGAAACCCTAAATTAATTTAGGGGTTTTAATCTTTCAAACCCCTAAATTAATTTAGGGGTTTAATCTTTAAAATTGCTATGCATTAGGGGTTTAAAAAATTAATTTAGGGGTTTAAAAACAGAATTTGATGTTCCCTACCAAATTGAACAAAAAAAAAAAAGAATGCACTAGGGTATTTCGAAATTCAATATAATGAATTAAGATGAAATATATATATATATATATATGAAATTATGAATGTCAAGTGGTACTTTTTTTTATTCTACTTTTTTTTTTTTATGTTCATTATAATTTATATAGTTGCTATGCTTATGCCTTATAGTCTTTCAAGTTATAAATATATATATATATATATATAAATAACTAAAACCACTATAAGTCTTTTTATAACTTGAATAATTAATGTGTCTTTTTAATGCCTAAAATTTATGACTTTAAATTTTTTACAATTGTTTGATGAATTATATATATAATTATAATTTTTTATTCTAATTTTTTTTATGTTCATTATATATTTGCTATGTTTTCTATAATTTCAGATTTGTTGTTTGCTTGAGTTATGGATATGCCAGCAGATTCTAGTGCGAGCTCTCCTTTCCAGGCCGAGGGCACCCCTACCCCTACCCCTACACCTACACCTACCCCTCCTAGTCAAACCCCTACCCCTAGCCCTACGGCACCTTGCCCCGCCCCCAAGGCCAACAAGAAACCTGCTTCAATAGTTTGGAGTCATTTCACCAAACTAGAGGGTGGTGACTCAAGTAACCCCCAAGCCAAGTGTAACTATTGTGGAAAAATTTATGGATGTCACTATAGGAAACATGGCACCTCACAATTAAAGGTGCACTTAGAAGAGCAATGCAAAAAAAGTCCAATATTAAGATCATTACAAGACAAAATCCAATCTAGGCTAGAAATTGGACTTAAAAAAATGGCGGATGAGACTAGTGGGGGTGCAACTTTGAAGGGGTATACTAAGTATGATCCCGATGAGTGTAGAAGACACCTAGCTCGTATGGTCATAATGGACGAGCTACCTTTTCAAATTGTTGATGGGAAAGGGTTCCAAGCGTATTCTCGCTACTTGGAACCAAGGTTTAACATTCCTTCTCGCCACACGGTGGCAAAGGATGTAAAAAAACATTATTACATTGAAAAGGAGAAGTTGAGGGGTCAATTGGCGGATCAATTTGTTTGTCTCACCACTGACACTTGGACATCGATCCAAAATTTTAATTATATGTCTTTGACTGTGCATTTTATTGATTGTCATTGGACATTGCAAAAGAAAATTATAAAATTTTGTAAAATCACCGATCATAAGGGTGAGACAATTGGAAAGGCCTTGGAGGCCGCAATAAAGGAGTGGGGGTTGACCCGAGTGGTTACAGTCACAGTCGATAATGCCTCGTCTAACGATGTTGCATTGGGACATCTAAAGACCTATCTTAGAGAGGCAAATAAGACACTCATGGGTGGTGAGTGTCTGCATGTGAGATGTGCGGCACATATTCTGAATCTGATTGTCACTGATGGTTTGAGAGATCTTCATGACTCGATTGCTCGGGTTAGGACTGCTGTGAGATGGGTGAGATCTTCTCCTTCGAGGTTGGACAAATTCAAGGTTGCTGCGAGATCTGCGGGCCTAACATCTAAGAGGGGCCTTTGTACTGATATGCCTACACGATGGAACTCAACATTTCTGATGTTGGAGGCGGCCCAAGAATATAAGCTGGCATTTACATTATTGGGTGACGAAGACATCCAATATGTTAAATATTTTGATGATCACGGGGGATTGGGGAAACCCGTAGAGGATGATTGGGAAATTGTAACTAATTTTGTAGAGTTTTTGAGGCTTTTTTACGATGTCACCATGAGGCTATCTGGAACTTTGTACCCTACATCCAATATTGTATGTCAGCAAATATGTAGGGTAAAAGAAGAATTAGATGACATGGTCGCGGGTGGTCACATTAGAATGCGGGAGATGTCATTGATTATGAGGACAAAGTACGACAAGTATTGGGGAGATTTAACGAAGGCTAATATTTTGTTATATGTAGCTGTCGTCTTTGACCCGAGGTATAAGTTGGATGGCATGATATTTGGATTGGGCCTTGCGTACGGGCAAGTATGGGCAGAGCTTATTGCAGCAAGGGTTCGGGAAACCCTTACTAGATTATTTGATGAGTTTTCCACCCTGCGGGGTGGTAATATTGCGGCACCTACACCTACCCCCTCAGCCTCAAGCTCACAGTTTCCTGAAGTCGAGGTTGGGAAAAGACGTAGATTGGAGTGGGGTGAGAGGTATGAGCAGACCCCCTTCCTTCGGAGTTCTATAGAGGCTCAGTCAGAGATAGACAGATACTTAGCAGCAGAGATTCTACCATTTTCCCGAGATTTTGATATATTAAGTTGGTGGAAGGTGAATGCCGTGAAGTATCCCATCCTTGGAGAGATAGCCCGCACACTTTTGGCCATCCCTGTTAGCACAGTAGCCTCAGAGTCAGCCTTTAGCACGGGAGGACGTGTATTAGATTCATTTCGGAGTTCATTAGCTCCTGCCACTGTGGAGGCTTTGATTTGCACGCAGAATTGGATCAAGGGAACTCCAATTCATGTTCCGGATGTTCTTGAGTATGAGAAGGCCGACGTCGAGGAGGATAGTGATGATCAGTTTGGATCTGGTATTTATTTTAATTTCATTTTATAATTTCTTATTTTAATTTATTTATTTTCATTTAATTGGTATTCATTAATTTGATTTCAAATTTAATATTTATAGTGATACATGAGACGACGTCTACGGCTACCTCCGATGCAGTATGACTTTGTATTGGACCCACCATTGTCATGGTTTGCACAATTTCTTCCATAATTGTTTTTTGCATTTAAAATTTTGTTTCATCTTTATAACTTTTTAATTCTAATTTGTTTTATTTTTAACTTATTAATATTTCAGGTTTTATAACTTATTGACTTTTATGATCTTGATTTTCAGTCTCACAGCAATCGACATAACTCACCACTCAGTGAACTCACCGCTACGGCTCCACCCCAAAATCAAATTGATCAAATTGAAAAATTATGATTTTATTCATTTAACATTGATTGTAATGTTGCTACAATAGTTAATTGTATAATTTGTAATATTTATTTCTTTTAGAGGAGTTTGTAATAGTGTAATAGTTTATTACTTCTCTTAATTTGTATAATTGTGAACAAAATATTTTAGCATAGTGCCTTACTGCCTTAGTGATGATTACTACTTAATTAGTTAATAACGTAATAGTTCAATGTATGATTCTATATATTCCTTATATATATATATATTTTTTTCCTGTTTTTAAATATATATACTTTTTAATCTAAATAATGGGCTCAAATGGCCCAAAAACGAATTCTGGGCCCAAAGTGGCCTAAAAACAGATTCTGGGCCAATTAGGGCCCAGAAAAATGTACTGGGCCGAAGGCCCAGTATGGGGGCGGGGGGTGCGGACGGGTGGGGGTCCACCCCCGCACCCCGGCCCAACGGACGGGGGACCCCGCCCCCGCCATGCGGGGCGGGGTCCGGGGAGAAATTCCCCACCCCCGCATATGCGGGGGCGGGGGGCGGGGGAGGGGTGGCCCCGCCCCGTAGGGGGCGGGTATCACCCCTAATTCCTGTATATGGAATAGAGCGCCCATGCATATATATATTCTACTTCGAGGTTTGGAACGGGCGCCCTTATCCATGGAATATTTCTTGAGGCCGGGTTTCTTAATTTTTCTTCCAATTGATCACGTGCGAGTATATAACTTTACAATCTGACAACGTACTATATCAAGTCATATCAATTTATAGATTTAAACTTATAATTTATTTTTATATAATCTCTTTGTAGTTAAAATATTTTCTTAAATTAATTAATTACTACTAATTTTTCTATATATGCTAGCTGATTCAATTAATTTATACTTACCCAACCAATTAAGTTACTCAACCCAAGCTAGAGTTTAGATCAGTACTTGGGTTAATTAATTAATATGTGAAGCAGCTTGGAAACATTATTCCTTTCACATGCTTTGCCGGCCCGTTCATTTCATTTCATTGCATATACGTTAATTTCATTTCCTTTCACGGCCCTTTCACATGCTTTACCAGTTCATTTCATTTCAGTACTGTAAAGAATTTTAATGTGCAAGTCAAGGGCGGACTTATTACAATTAAAACACTCTAAAGCGTCTCTTAAAGGTTGGGAAAGGTGAAGAAAAAGTTTGATAGATGTGCTAATAATCTTGTCTTTCTTGATCATGGTCAAAAGTCATTTGCATAATCAAAATAATATTATATTTTGATTTAACCATGTGGATGTGGTACATTGGACCGATTTGTATGAATTTTCCATGCAGCAGTACCGGACGATATTCATCCTCATGGCGCCGATTGCCGACAAATGTTGGTAAGCCAAATGTGAACGTAAATGGGCAGGAATTTGTTCTGTTAAAAAGTAAAAGTAAAGCCAGTCCCTAGCACCCACGACGAACTTTAATTCACATCGATCGGTTGTTGTGGCCACATTTTACCTCAAGTTTAGACGTGTTGCTCGTGCCAATGAAGAGATAATACAGAAAATTAAACTTAATTAACCATTTGATTAGGATTCATTTTTAAAAAACTTTTTTTTAAGGGAAATTGTTATCATTCATTCATCAAGAAACTTACATCTATGACTGGATAAATTCTGGGATGTCCTCATATCAAATATGACATCATAAACAAAAATAATGCAATTGAAACTCTACCAGTATACTATTTTCTTTTGTGACTGGTCTGGTCTTCACTACTGCTGATACTTTCTACAGACAAATGTCAAAGAGACAACACTCTCTGTCTAAACAGAGACTCAACCTCACCTTTCATAGAAGAAGATCATGACTTAACCTCTACAGACAAATTAAGTTTGAGAGACGAACTTTTTTTTTTAAAAATTAACAATAAGGAAACCAAAAAGAAAATCAGTAAGATAAATACAAAAATGACGAATTACAATTTGGACCAACTCCGATAAACTTCGGAATCTGTGACGGCAAGTGAAGGAGACACGCTTGTCTCTTTTGAGCCACATATATATAGATCAGTAGGCATAAATATTTATTGCTATACTTGATGATGCAATAATATTTATGAATATTATAAAGTTCATGACTTTATATATCTTTATTTTTCTATTTAAATTAATCTAAAATTTGCTGAATAACGTTAAAAACATTGATTCTATTGATGGCATATACAGAAAATCATGGCCTCTAACTGAGGTATCTAATTCTTTTAGGTCAATATATAACAAAAAATTAAGAGGAAAAGGCTAGATCAAGCCTGTCACAAAATTGATGATCAGCTTGGACGGCGAACATCCCCCAACCCCCACCTAGAAGATCATGATCTTATTCCACTAGATCTGATACTGGATAATTACGCTTCTTCAGTACTGCTACTAGCTAGGGGGAAGTATTCTCGCCAACAAGAAGATCATGCGTAGGGACACTGCAGAGCGTCAAAGTAGATCGAGCTTCAATGTGGCAAAAAGCCTGCCGCATAAAATATCATCTACATCGGACAATGATGAAGCAAATACTGGTAATAATAAGAAGATTATTCGTAGGGACACTGAACGACAAAGAAGGCAGAAAATGGCCATTCTTAATGCATCACTTAGATCGCTGCTGCCTGTTGAAATGATTAAGGTCAGCAAGTACTTGTCTGATGTCTCTCTCTCCATTTTCTTCCTTTGAACGTTACATATTTAATTTCATGGCCTGGCCTTTATTGATCTTGACTTACGCAATTAAAATTTTATGGTTTTGTTGGTGGGGGTTTTAATTTAGGGAAAGCGTTCGTTATCGGATCTCATGAGCGAGGCCGTGAATTATATAAAATACCTAAAGAATAAGCTCGAAGAGCTGAGTGTCAGGAGTAATAAGCTTAAGGAATTATCTAATTTTAGTGTTCTCGGTCTTGGAAATCAAAGATCGGATAATAATCTTCCGAACCGTGTTATGGTCCACCCTTGTTGGGATGGAGTGGAGATTGTAATAACTAGCAATGTCAATGAGAACAATTTGCTTCTGTCAGAGGTGCTCAAAATCTTGCTCGAAGAAGCGCTTAGTGTAGTCACCTGCGGTTCTACTAAAGCAAATGAAAGGTTAATTTACACTATTCAGGCGAAGGTATGTTGGGTTGATAATTCACTTATTTCTAGGTTTAGGGTTTACATGATGAAGATTATATAATTATGAAATATCCAACAGAACTTTTTTTCTGCAATTGTCTTTTGAATCACAGGTCAATGATTTTGGTTGCGGCCTTGATCTACATGGGTTGCAACGGAAATTGAATGCACTCGTCATGTCATCCACGCGCTGAGAAGCATTCACTCGATCTGAACCCTAAACGTGGTTAATTTTGTTTATATATATGTGTCACTGGAAGATCTGATTTTTCGGAGGAGATTTTGGGGCTTGGTTATAAGTCCCGTTGTTTGTTGGTTATCAATGATTTCGTCTCTCCCCCACGCATCCTAGGTTTTGATGCATGTGTTGCATTATCTGTGGTATATAAGTCCCCACGCATCTTGGTTATAAGTCCCGTTGTTTGTTAGTACTATTTACCATTATCTGTTAATGGTAAATTGCTCTAACGGCTTTTTCCTTGTCGACAAGTAGTACTAAGTAACATTCATTATTCTTGGCAATAGTACTAATTAATTACTTATGTATATCTTTCATCTTTGTGCTTTGCAAGCAGCAGCTTTCGATCTTATTAACTGATGGATGTTAGCACAGATCACGCATGCATGTTCTATCTCTTTCTTCGTTTCGAAAGCATGCCTGAGAATTTAAATTACCACGCTGCATATACATTGATCTTTTACAGTACTCTTTTATGGCGTGCATGCATGATGCAGTCTGGGCAGTGGCTGTAGCAAATAAAGAAATTAAGTTGAGTAACCCGTATTAAAGTGCGTCAATCAGTTTTTACTCTGCACTTTCGTTTTCTGTTTCTTTTCCTGTCTGTCTCAATTAGATAAAGTATCCACGTTTTGAACATGACAAACCATGCACATATGCAAATTGCCGGTCAAGGATGGTCAATTTGATATTCTAGTTATCGTGATAATTTAGATGGGATCAGGCTATCAGCGAAACAAAGGTTATAAGGTATGTGTGTTTTATTTGGCAAAAGGTTTCTAATAATGATGCCCAGAAATCCCAATTAATTAGTTCCTACCCACAAGAAACAAGTATCTTGGCTTGCTTCGGGCATGCTCCAACATGAGTAGTACTCTTGAGTGTGAGAGAGTACTCTTAATTTGAGCGTATATTAATTAATATGTAAAGAAATGCTACTATGACTCCTAATTTATATCACTCACTTGCAAGTTGTCTGGCTCAATAGATTCTGTGGTCTAAGACTAAATTTTGATTGAGGCTTTATTTATTTTAAAATGCAAAATTAAATAATTTTTATTTTATTTTTACATTACATTTTTATTAAAAATAACTCCTATCATTTTGCAAAGTAAAATCACTTATTAAAATTTTATACCACCATTTCAACTAATAACCAATTTAATTTTTATTTAAAAAAAAATTAGTAGAGAAGATCTTATCAAATCTAGTTTTACAAGACGCGCTTTAGACTCTTAGCCTCTTAGGGCCCGTTAGGGAACATAATTGGTCTCAGATATTCTCAACTATTCTCAAATTCAAGTTTTTCTCTCATTTTTTAAAATTTAATAAAACATCTTAACTCAAACAATTTCACTACTATTCATAGATATTCTGAGATATTCATAATATCCAAACGAGCCCTAAAAACAATTATAATCATTATTGTCAATAAAGTTCTACAAACAACCTATACATTTGGGAAAAAGTGGGCCCTTGCCTTTTCAAATGATTATACAACAAAATTTTATGAACACTGGAAAATTAGATTTTGCTATTTATAATTTTCACAATATATATGAAATTACTAATGACAAAAGATAAGTCTATTCTTAGAATGAGAGTACCTAAAATAATTATTATGTGGGATATTTTTAAAACTAATAATGACATAATATATATTTAATACATTTGATGTTTTCACATTGGGTTAATTAATTTTTTTAATTGGGTATTTTTTCTCTTTTTAAAAAATTCTTTTTTTTTTTTTTTTTTTTTTTTGCCTTCTTCCACTAGGTAGGGGCCTTAGGCAATTGCCTAAGTTGCCTAATGGATGAACAGGCCCTACCCACTTGATGTGGCACCATACGTGTCTTATTAAAAAAATTGAAAATACAAACATAAAAAGTAGAGGGAATCTAAAGTTTTAGTTTTTATTTTTTTATATTTTCGAGCGTCATTTTATTTTGCATATATATATTTTTTAATTTTTTTTAAAAAGTCACATTTGTGGTGCCACGTGAAGGGGCAAATTAAATGGTATAAAGTATGAGATATAGTAGAATTGCTCTAATATGTTTGGTTTACCTCTCCATTTGGACTATAAGAGGTTAGTTCATTTTAATTATGACGTGTATTAATTCTCGTTTTGCTAGGGGGTCATGAGGAGGATGAAACGTGCGTTTAGGACTTCTAATTAAGTTTTAGCTAGCTGATCTTTTGATTGTCTGTAGCATTAGTTTTTTTTTTTTTGGGGGGGGGGATTCAAATGTTTATAGTTAATTACCTTAAGAAATTCGATTCCTTTCGCCGAGGGAGCGGTGTAGAAAGTTTAATGAACGGTATTAATCAATCCAGTTTTTGTTACGTTGTCATGATATGTGTGAAAATAAATTAACCTGATTCAATCGTTAGTTTGGCATGAGGATCACACATCTAGCTGGGGTTTGGGATACCATAGTTTATCGCATTAAGTGGAAGTACGTACGTATGGGCCGTGAGTTGGGTTGGAACTATTGTTCTTCAATTGGTTTGGTTGATCATAATTAAGGTTCTAAATTAAGTGTTATTCTTGAGGGGAATATGGGCCTTCCTATCATTAATGGTACTGTTTTCGGCCGATTACATGGGTCTTTGACTTAATTGGGCCTGCGTATACGTTATATTGGTCCAAACGAGAAGATTAACTAATTAAGCCTTCCTTTGTATTACAGCTCGCGAAATCAATTTTAAGGTTGCGTTTAGATGTTGAGTTGAATTGAATTTTTTATGAATAGTAATAAGTTGAGATTGTGAAGTGAGTTCTGTGGAGCCCACCTAAGATGAGTTTAGATGTATTTGTGAGAACTTGAAAAAAGTTGTGGGTCTCACGTGTAAAGAGGTGTTGAGTTGAAAAAGGTTGTGGATCTTACATATAAAGAAGTTTTGAGTTGAGATGAGTTTAGTAATTTGAGAGTTGGGTGTTTAGATATTAGAAGCGATCTAGATTTGAACCAAACTCAGCTGAGCTGAGTAAAGTCAATAAACCAAACGAGCCCTTATCACCAATCAATAAGGGACTTTTTATTTTTTATTTTTTGCTTTTCATTGGCAATGAAAAATGGTTTTCACAATACTTATAATACAAATTAGTACTACTGTTAAAATCCATCATGTGTTCTAAAATTCATATCAAACAATTTATAATGGTAAAGTATTCAACAAATCACTTCATTTTTTAATCTTCAAATAGAAATACTCTTAGCTATTACAATTTACATCCCCCTTGTTTCTCTCCCACGTGGTAATTCCCTATGCATTTGGAATGGTCTTCTCTGTTTTTCTTTTTTCTTTTTCTAGAAAAAAAAAATCATTAATGAATTGGGTACAGCTAATAATTATATATCCATGCATGACGTATTAGCTATAAATTTAAAAATCATAACGTTGATTATATCCCAAACCAATCACCAAAACATGAAGGTGTCACTGTCTATTGAACAAGCACCAAAACATGATGTATATTTATTGTAAATATAATGTTACTACTACCTAACGACTTATAATATAAGCCATTATAATAATCCTTAAGAATGTCTAATAAGATCATGATTTCCAATGGAAAAAATATAGATTACAAGAAAAACAGAGAACTAGAATACATAAACTTCAGGGACAGCTTACGTTTGTTAATAACAAATATTAAATGTCAAATTCCTTGACTTCCAAGGTTGCCTTTTGTCTCCACCATAAGTCACCTTCCTTTTTGCTTTGAAGTGTCCGATATATAATTGCTTTCTTCTTGCATAATCAGCCAGTTCTTTTCTTCAATCCTCACTCCCTAATATACCATTAATTGCAGTAGTACTACATCGATTCTATTTCTCATATATTCATGTGTACAAAGATGATCTGCAGATGCTTTTGTTGCATATCCAAAGAAGAGCAATCGGAGATCAGGTATATCATGTTTTTACCAGATTGTTTTGATTTCTGTAAACGATATATATATATTCTTAAAACTGTTTTTTTTCAATATTAACTCTCTAAGTACTTTATTATCTTGTTATTTTTAGTGTAAGCAATAATATTAGGGATTATCCATGGGAAATGTACTCTCTCAACGAGCTTCTTCATTCAACAAAAAACTTCCATCAGGATAATAAGATTGGCGAAGGCGGGTTCGGAAGTGTTTATTGGGGTCGAACAAGTAAAGGCGTTGAGGTACCAACGATGTCTACTTTCATTGTATTTATTTATTTATACGTTTCTGAAGCGTTAAATTGTATCATGTAAGCAAGATTTGGTATGGTTGACCATGCAAAAGTAAAATAATATTTACAGGGTAGCCTTTTGGAATTTTCACGAAAATTAATAAAGTACTACTACCCAGATTAATTTATCTTACAGGTCGCTGTAAAACGATTAAAAACAATAAGTGCAAAGACAGAGATGGAGTTTGCTGTGGAAGTTGAAATTCTTGGACGGGTGAGGCATAAGAATCTCTTGAGTTTGAGGGGGTTTTATGCTGGTGGGGATGAGAGGTTGATTGTCTATGATTACATGCCTAATCATAGCTTGGTCACCCATCTGCATGGTCACCTCGCTGAAGATTGTCTGCTAGATTGGCCTCGGAGGATGAGCATAGCCATTGGATCAGCAGAAGGTTTAGCGTGAGTATTAGTATATATGAGTAGTACTAATACTTCTTTTCTTTTGTACTTTTTCTGATCATGAAAAATAATGTTTTTTATTTTGAAAGAAGAAATTATCAAGACAACGTACGTATGTATGTGTAATTATACGAACTAAAAACCAAACTTTATTGATGTATTAAATTAGCCAAAATTTAACTGTTCAAAGTACTTATATTTATAATATTTATGCGTCGTTTCAATATTGTTAAGGTACTTGCATCATGAGTCCAGTCCTCATATAATTCACCGAGACATAAAAGCAAGTAATGTCCTCTTAGACGCTGAATTTGAAGCAAAAGTTGCTGATTTTGGTTTTGCAAAGCTACTACCGGATGGTGTTACTCATCTGACTACTAGAGTGAAAGGAACTCTAGGATATCTAGCTCCGGAATATGCCATGTGGGGGAAGGTTTCCGAGAGCTGTGATGTCTATAGCTTTGGCATTTTATTGTTAGAGATTATCAGTGCGAAAAAGCCATTAGAAAAACTCCCAGGTGGTGTCAAGCGTGATATTGTGCAATGGGTGACGCCATATGTCCAAAAGGGTGCTCTAAATCATATTGCTGACCCAAGGATGAAGGGCAAGTTTGATACAGAACAACTAAACTCGGCTGTCATGATTGCATTGAGATGCACAGATAGCAGCCCAGAAAACAGGCCTGGCATGATACAAGTGGTGGAGTTGCTCAAGGGTGTTGTTGGGAGCAGGAGTAAAAAAGAGGTATATTATGAGGATGACATGGCTGACGAAGACGATAATATTGAAGAAAAGAACAAGATCGATACCAATATTTATGAAGACTTTGGAGTGGAACCATCTGATGATGTGGGAACCGCATGGGTCAAGCCGAAAATTAAATGAGATGATCATATAATTCTAATTTTACTTTTGTGAAATTTGAAATGCATATTAATTTCAGCATCAGTATTTTTTTAATATATAATATATGTAGCCAAGCAATGCGACGGACAGTATATATCATGACTTGGTCTTCCGATTTATAAGGTACACATTGAAGAACAAAAGGTACGGTACATTTTCTTCATTTTCTTTTCCTATATGATTTATTATACTAAAGGCATGCATTGTCCCTACATTTGTGAAGAAACAAGCTGTATTATGTAAGTTACTCATGCATTTGCCATTATATAATATATCAAGTTACTTTGTTTTCGTCACGAAGAATATTCGTGACACTTTTTCTTGGCAATTAATGCATAACATTTTATTAAAGAAACATAAAGCTGGTTAAACAAGCTGGTGGGATTAGATTCCACTACAACAAACAACCAAAACGAATCGAAATTTTTTAGATTATCCAGTAGTGAGTATTTTCACAAGGCTTGCATACGTGAATTAACATAGTGTAGATCAAGACAATGATGCGGACATCATGAGTAGGAACCACTCGAGAATCAAATTTGCCAAAAGAGCACCATATATAGATCACCTTGACTAAGAGCACTAGTAGTGGACTCAACAAAGCTATATTTTACTCAAAGTTTAACTAAGTTGCATAAAAACTCACTGTAGTGGACTCAACAAATTTACAATGTTTTTAACTTTCATAATTTTCATTGACCAAATCTAGCCAACCCAAATTACTGGCCAAATATTATTTTTGCATAAAATATTCTAAGTTGATGGCCAAACCCTGCCTTGTTGCATCGATTGTAACATGCCGCAGGCACAATTGCGATTGTGAATGCCCCTGAATCCATCTCAATCCTTGACTCAACCATTTGATTAAACATATCAATAGCCAAACCAGGTTTGCTTTCCATGATGTACAACCTCGCTAGTACAATCCAAGAAACAGTTTGGGAAAGAAGAAATACACCTTACAAGAAATTTGAACGTTAGAAATAGTTAAACCAAAGAAGAAATTTGGTTTGGTAAACTATACCTTACAAGATAAAGAAAAATATTATTTATCAGTTAAGAATAATATGAATATTAGAAAATTAATGTGTACTTTTTTAATAAAGAATAAATATTCAAATTAAAATTAGAATTAAAATAAATAAAAATGTCAAAATCAATATTTTAATAGAATAATAATATATTTGGAGAGTCTGTAATTATTTAGTGTTGCTAAAAAGTGGCTAGTTAAATTTATAAAAGTGAATTCTCCTCTAACCAAAATTTGGTCAAACTTTATTGAGTCTATTACTAATATTGCTTTAAAAGAGCAATACATGAGACTGATCAGGGGCGTTTACCGGTGACAGAAGTTGGCCATCAATATATATATATAGCCATGATTCGTAGCACTTTTGCGGGTAGAAAAGCTCAAATTATGTAAGAACCGACCGAATATTGTAAACCAGGAATGAAACGCCAAGGGGAAGAAGAGTCGTTGGAACATGTGCTACGGTCAGGAAATATTGCGAACCAGGTGTGGACTTTGGCCTCAACAGCACTTGGTGTTCCTAGTTTAGAGGGATCAACATGGTGGGGGACAGTAAGGCTGTGGTTTGGTTATGCAAAAAAATCAAGTCAACATGGAAGCTTAATTGGCATGATACCTTCACTCATCACTTGGCGTTTATGTTTAAGGAGATGCAAAGCTCGAATGGAGGGAGTGCAAGAATCGACTATGGGAGTGTGGGTAGCGGTGAAGGTATGGCTGCGTAAAATCTCTTCATTGATGGTCCAAAAATGGTCCATTTCCTCTACGAATGAGGCCATTCTTAAAGCACTCGAGGTGTCTTTTATTAATCACACAAAAAGATGCCTGAGGATTATTTATTGGAATAAACATGTACGGGGTTGGATCAAGCTAAATGTGGATGGAAGCTGTCGTGGTAATCCTGGTAATTGTGGCGGTGGGGGAATTTTATGGGACCATGACGGGAATTTTATAAGGGCAGGTTTGGGGCACAAGACAAAACACAAAATTCTCATCTCATCTCATCTCATCATTACACTTTTTTCAAATTCTCATACAAAATATAATAAACAATTCAACTTTTTCAAATCCCAATACACATTTTTCAAATCTCAAAACAACAATAATATTAAAACATAATATTTTAAACTTCAAAACAAAACACAAAATTCTCATCTCACCCTCCAAACCTGCCCTAAGTGTGTTCTCTACTCATTCGATCATAACCTGTGAGAAGCCCATTTCTTTGCGAACTCCAACCCCCACAATCAAGGCTCGTAGTTCCACTTCATTGTTAGAAAACCAAAGGTGCACGGTTTGGTATTTATGGGATTTTTGGGATGAGTTGATGTTTGCTTTACATGATATTCAATTTTCCATTATGCACCAATTTAGAGAAGGGAATAATTCAGCAGATTTTCTTGCACGTATGGGAGAGGAGGGTCTTAATCGAAGATTTACTACTATTGATGATTCTTTACCAGGGAAAATAAAAGGCATGTTGCGCTTAGACAAGATTTGTCTTCCAAGCATTAGAATTTAACTGTTTCAGCAAAAGGAAATAGGCATGTTAAGATTGGTCTATTGGTTTTTATTGGTTTTTTTGTTTAGTTTATTGTATAGGGATTCTATTTTATTGGTTTTGATGCATGGGATGGTTGTTTTGTAAATCCTAGATGTCCTGCTTGCTATTATGGTATTCATCCGACATAAGTGAGGATAATCAATAAAATTGAAATATCATCCTTTTTTATAAAATAAATAAATAAAAATGTAAGAACCGACCGAATAGATGGGTGAGAAAGGAGAGAAAGATGCAAACTCCAAGTAATAGATAAAAAACAATGTGAATAAATTGGTAAGGGAATGGCAGGAGGGGAGAGAAGAGGCTGCCCCTCCATTTCAACAATGCAACATGAAGAGCTGAAGGAAAGGAAGATCGAGTGCATGCACTGAATTGTGAGTGAGAATGAATTGGGAAATAACACTATATCAGAATCTCTGATGCATGGTTTCATGTTCCACAAAGGGGCGGACACGAACTAGGAATGAAACTTCATAGCGAAAGATCAAACGTCAACTCATTTATGTGAGATTGAGTCCTTATTTCTTTTCATAATCATTTTCGTCTCGTCTTATTTAATTTTTTTAAATTTTTAAATAAAAATAATATTAAAAAATATTTTTTAATAATATTTTATTTTATTATATTTTTAAATTTTATCTTAATTCATCTCATCTCTTCTATAAAACAAATGAGGTCAAGTCAGGGCATTCCATTGATCAACTACCTCACTTAATAATGGAGTAGAGAAAAGTTTACTTGGAAGAACATCTCAAGCGACAAACAACTCAACAATAATCATCAAGCTAATAAATCATGGATTATAACAAAATAAAAATAAAAATTTAATAATTAATAACAACGTATTACAATTTTACTATAAAAAAATTATTTATTTGCGATCAGTTAATTCTAATAAAATGATTATTTGTAACGTAAATTAGTTGTGAATAATCTTTTGATTGTAATAAATTAATCATAAAAGTTTGTTTTTTTTGTAGTGAATTTGCAGGTAATTTTAATAGCTAATTATTGGAGAAAAAATCCTATTTATTATTTCTTACGTCACAGTAAAATATAATTTATAAATTTTATCATTTTATTTAAATATATATTACATAAAATAATAATAGATTATTTATTTGCACTAATAATAAATATATTTCTCTGCGAACAAGATGATGTCTTGCTGGCCCATGAAGGTTACCTTTTTACCGACAAGGCGACAAGAAATTTTTTTGTTCTTAGGCATCCAGGAAATTTTGTCGCTAAATAGCCTAGTGCACGTCCTTTCACCATCTTTGGGAATGCGTAATGGAAGACGATAGCTTAGTTGAATTGAGTTGAGATAAATTGAGTAGGCTTCGTTTGGATCATCAATTACTCTCAACTCATCAATACAATTTTTTTAAATTCTAACATAAAATATAATAAACAATTCAACTTTTTCAAATTTCAAAATAATAATAATATTAAAAAATAATATTCTAACAATATTTTATCATCTCAACTCAACTCATTTCAACATCCAAACTCACCCTGTGTTAACAGTAGATTGAGTTTTATGAAATTTATTTAATATAAATTTAGATATATTTAAATGTTAAAATAAGTTTAAATGTATTTATAAGAAATTAAAAAAAATTTAATGTTGAGTTGAGAAAGATTATAAGTTTATATGTAAATAAATTTTTAGTTGAGATGGATTTAATGATTTGAAAATTGAATAAAAATGTTTGGATGGTAGATTTTACTTTAAAATTAGATTGAAGTTCCAAACTGGATTTTAATTCTTGCAGGCTTGGGCCCTATTAATAGTTGAGATCTGGGCTTGGGCCTAAATATTAAACTACTAGGTATGTACAGATCCTCCATGTGAACGGAGGGAGTCCATAATCAATCTCCAAATTTCTTTTTTGAGAGAGTTAAAGTGTGATGCTACATATTCTGGACGTTTGATTAGTAAGTTACTCTTCATCTTTTTATTTAGGAAAAAGTTACTTTGTCTCACCATTTTGACTCTATTTGACCACTGGTCAAATTTTTTATTTATTTATTTAGTGATTAATATAGTGATTTTAAGTGTATTAGTATACTTTTTTATTTTTTAAAAATATTTAAATGTATTAAAAAATATTAAAAAAAAATAGAAAAAAGAAACAACGTTGGGCGGTATGCCCAGTGGTAAGAGTGGGACGGCAGAGTAGCCCCACTCATTTATTTATACTTCTTTCATTATTTCATCACATGACATCAAATGAAAAACTGTTTGTCATATTTTTCTTGTTTACCAATTATTTTAGTTCACATAAAAAATTGTTAAAAATTAATTAAAATGATAATGAATAGCATTTTACTTGAATTATTTTAGTGCACATGATCTCTTCCCATTTGAAAGATGGGAAGGCTCCTATCCTATGCTCTGATGCCATGGAGGATCATGAGGGCTCATATGTAGAATATATAAGTGTATAGATAGATTTCGAATTTAAGATCCCTGCTCTAATGCCATATTAAATTACCATTTATCCAAAAAAGTAAATAAGATTAAAAAAAAAAGGGGGATAAATTTGATAATTTATAATCTTAGCAACGGCTCCTCAATAGTCAATCAGCACCAATACAACATATAAAGTTGTTACGTGAGTAGAATACATATTTGCATAAAACTGCAAAATTTTCCGTTTTTACCCACGAATCATGATCTTTAAACATGACTAGTGCATGTATTATTCAGGGCATGCAGCTTTTTAAAAAGGTTAAGAAAAGCCATTAAGGTCTGGCTAGTGCAGCAGCGCTAGAGCAGAGTCGAACAATTATTCAGGACAAAATAGAAATGTTTTGGAAAGCATCCAAAAAATGGGTTACGGCGACAGTCTTTTTAGCTTTACAAATCCCAACATGCATGCTGCAGGTTCTTCGGTTAAAAGAGACGAAACCTAGTCATCCTAGCTACGACCCTCATTAGCCATAATTAGGAGCCCTACGAGATTGGGAAACAGGCTCTGGTTGTTAGAACTTGCAGGACAATAATAAATATAGGACTTGTGAATGCAGCATCTACTATATACACACCTTTCATTCATTCATTCATTCAAGCATAAAAGCTGTAGTACTACACCTGTTAAATGCTTTATTTATAATGCCGGTGACAGCATTTTCTCACCTGTTCCCATAGGGAGAAACATATTACATGGCAGATAAAAGGAGTTAACTGAGGAGTGAGCTGGAGAGGCTATGTGAAGAGGGAAGTAGCCGGCCTAAAGGGCGCTTAGGGTCTTTGCAGTAAGGGCCTCAGAGAGAGAGAGAGAGAGAGAGAGAGGGGTTACCTTAGATGCCATTTACTTGTCATTCTGTGTCTCCATGTCTTAACGGTTTGAGAAATTTAAGGGACCAGCTGCGAAGCAGTGAATGAGAGAAAGCAAATAACAAGTGAGGATCATTCATAGAATCGTAGGTACGTATGATGGTCCAGCTTCACAGTTGCAGCCTTGTAGCAGAGAGAGAGAGAGAGAGAGAGAGAGAGAGACAGATTCAGTGACAACCACAACGTACAGTATAATACTCCACGCTGCTGAAATTGATGTTACAGATCAGGGATATAATATTTACCATCCCAATTTTTTAATTTCACTTTTTAAGAGTCTTGTTTTGTTCAGGAGAGCAAGGTTCTTTCTTATCATCTATCTATATGGAGCAGCCGAATTCTGGGATAAATGGGCAGTCAAATATATATGTGCTTTGAATGACCAACTATATCTATAATATATGTACTTATTTTGTTAAGAATAATCCACAATTACAGACCCTTTGTGGAAACTGGAAAGCATGCGTGAACAGAATTTTTTTCAGATAAAGCATACCAATTTTTTCTGTCCATTACTATGATTTCACTTGTGGCCTGTTGGCTTTTTGAGTGTCACTTCTTGGGGGATAGTGTACGAGGCTATAGCTAGAAGTACTGAAAAATATAACTTAGATCGAACATGAACGCATTGAAATCTGAGAATTTGAGAAGATATGGTTTATCGACCGACCTCAGGAGAAAAAGATGGAGGTGTGAAAGGTCAAAGGGGCAACGTGTTTACATCATATATGGACTCGCCCAAGTGCATGATCCAGCTGTTAGGCGTTAGCCGGTGTGGCATTAAGCCTTTTTCTGGCTTGGGGGAAAAAGAAGAGGAGGTGACGATGTTTTTGGGCAAAGAAGAGGCTGCAGCCATTTTCCAAGTGGCATATGCCAGACAGATGCCCTAAGAATATTGGTTTGTGGCAGAACGTACGAAGTGGAAGGGATCCAATGCGTCTCATATTTGTGTCCATATTCCCACGGTATCATGATATGCAACCACCTTTATAATTTAAAATAAATTAGGCTAATTAGCTACAGAGCAATTAATGCAACTAACTAATTATTAATGTTGTAAGAAATTTCTGAAGCATATCCTGATGCGGTACATTCTAGCAAGCTTTTTAAAATAATTTCATATATTTACTTCTAAAATATATATCTACAGAAAAAAGTGGCAAAAATGGTTTCTTACGAATATTCAACTGATGGTTTCTTCCCAAAATGCGCTCCGAAAAAAATACGTGATAAAAGAAAAAATGATTGCAGTCATGATCAGCATCATGCGCGCACAAGAGAATTGACAACGAATCTGGTCCCTGGTCAAATAGCATAAGAATAAACAAAAGTCGTCTTGCGTGTTCAAGTAATTGGCATGGATGGCAACCTCAATTATGATAGCATTGGGGGGGAGGTGGAATCATTTTCCTACATGATCAAACGTACAAATTGAGCTTGATCTCGTGCATGCATTAGGCCCCGACCCCATCCAAAATAGCCCAGCTTCTGGTTTCCGTCATCAACTCCACGCGGCATGCATGGAATTATGACCAGGAATCCATGTATCTTCATTATTGATCACCACCATCAATAATATCAGATTATCATAAGGAAATAGTCGTACCATTTACCAACCATGTTGCATGCATTTGAACTTTAGGAGAAATAGATGA
The DNA here is from genome assembly GCA_961763995.1 of Juglans cinerea. Lineage (NCBI taxonomy): Eukaryota > Viridiplantae > Streptophyta > Magnoliopsida > Fagales > Juglandaceae > Juglans > Juglans cinerea. The sequence continues at coordinate 37,876,516 of CAUIVZ010000002.1, read as the reverse complement.
TCATAGCTTAAGATCAATCTTCGACATTCGGCCAACAAATTCATGTCATTAATTCAAGTGAATAACCATATGGTAGTAGATGTACCAATATATCAGCTTGCCATTAATTAATCAAATAATACAGGTTTATCATCAACGGATCCGAATTAATTAGCTAGATTCTAGTAGATGATTTCCTACCTACCATGCACGGCTCTGATTAATTAAAGGGATATACAAATCTGATGCTTTCAGCGAGTAAAATGCAATGATATTATCAATATATATATTCTAGATATGATATATATAACTCTCCTTAATTCCAAATAGTAATTTATGAATTTATTGAAGATCCACCAAGACTTAAAAGACTGGTTTCGAACATTGTTAGTCCTAGACGCACGTTAAGACTGAGCAAAAACTCGAAAATCTGACTCCAAATTCAGCTTTCTTCCGACTCTGCTCCGATCCGACTTTGACTTCTACTTTGCCCTCCGACTCCGTCTCCGATATTATACATATGCTATAAAAATATGTATTTATCTATATATTTATCATATATACTAGTATAGTTATAACTAGAACTTATGTATAAGTTAAATTCAATGAGAAATGATATTTACAATCGTGAATGTGCAAGTATCGTGCAATCTTTTGAAAAAAAAGAGTAAATACGAGAATCATATGAAAAAAAAATCTAATTTTTTAATAGTGAACCCCACTATTTTTCAAAACGATTGCGTGACGTTTGCACACTTCACGACTGTATCTAGCATTACTCTATAATAAATTAATAACACATACTAATTTACTAAAGTATAATAACATGTAATTAGACGCTATAGTATAAGTCTTGTATAGAAATAAATTAGACATTAGTATAGAAATAACTAATAAGTCTAGTATAATAAGTTAATAACACATAATACAAATTTACTAAAGTATTATAACATGTAATTAGACACTAGAAATAAGTCTAGTATATAAATAAGTTATGAATAAGCTAGACACTAATATAATATAATAACATGTAATACTATAGTATAATAACAAGTAATTAGACACTAAAAATAATATGTAATACTATAGTATGATAATATGTAATTAGACACTATAGTCTAAATCTAGTATAAAAATAAGTTAGATTTTAGTATAGAAGTAACTTAGTAGTGAATGATTTAGGTGTTGTTTGGATAGTGAGTTGAGATAAGATGAGTTAAGATGAAAATTGAAAGTTGAATAAAATATTATTAGAATATTATTTTTTAATATTATTATTGTTTTGGAATTTGAAAAAATTGAATTGTTTATTATATTTTATGTGAAAATTTAAAAAAAATTATAATGATTAAATAAGATCTGATGAGATGAAACTAGATCAACTCTAATCCAAAAGGGCTTTATTTTTAGTTTTTAAATTTTTCAAAAAATTGATATTTGAAAGTCCACGAAAAATTCTTTTTTAAATGGACTAAATATGAAGCTAAAAAAAAAAACCAAAGCTGAAAGCCCAAATCCGACTCCACTCCGACAAGTTGGAGTCGGAGTTGGAGCCTACACAAGTCAGAGTCGGAGTTTGAGTTCAAATCTTAACTCTGGCTAAGGCCTCGTTTCACAATCATTTTCATCTCATTTTATCTAATCATTACAATTTTTTCAAATTTTCACACAAAATAAAATAAACAATTCAACTTTTTCAAATCTCAAAATAAAAATAATATTAAAAAAATATATTTTAATAATATTTTATTTAATTTTTAACTTTTACCTCAACTAATCTCATCTTATCTACAAAACTTAAGTCGAAGCTCACCCCTAATTCTATGCATGGTTTTTATTGTTTTCTAGATAAGTAGGAATTACGGCTGCGAGATTACAATAACAATAGAGATCATATATAAGAGCAAAGTAAATATAGAATAAATATTTATTATTTTTAATTTCTTTTCCCTTTTATTCTCTTTCTGTTAGAAGTAGTGGCGGAACTAGAAATTTGTTGTAGGGGGTCGAGCAAAGCTAAAACTATAATAAAATATTTTTTATTATATTTTTGAGTCAAAATAATTTATAAAATCAAAATAATTTTATAGAGGGGACCAAAATAATTTTTTAGAGATGGGACCAACACAATATGAGATAATATAATCCTATTAAATCATAAAAAATTAAAATATATTATTTTTTTTTCAAACTATGGGCGGGCCATGGCCCCCTTGCCCCTATGTAGGTCCTCCACTAGTTAGAGGTCAGAGGTTAGGGCTCCATTTGGATACAGAAATAGTTTCATCTCATCTTATCATTATAATTTTTTCAAATTTTAATGTAAAATATAATAAATAATTCAATTTTTTTAAATTTTTAAATAATAATAATATTAAAAATAATATTTTAATAATATTTTATTTAATTTTTAATTTTTATTTAAAATCATTTCATCTCGTATTATTATCAAACGGAAAATCTTCGCATCCTTTTTCATCCTCCTCTTCTTCCCCCTCAGCCTTTTCCTTTCTCTTTTTTTTTTTCTTTTATTTTTCATGCCCTTTTTGTTCATGTTTTTATGTTTAATTTGTAGCTCTGAATGGCCCATTCTCACCCCTCGGGGTGATCCTCACGGATTGTTGTCACATATGCGTGCAGTCTATCTCCGTATTCTCTACTCTAAATCCATCCCTTACAATAATAGCAGTGCAGTATCGTGTGTATATATCAAAGATAGATTTGTAGCATTCCAATGCATTGAAGATTAATCATCAAACATCAACCTCTGGCATTTCCTTCGCTGGACATGGAGTGATCAAGGTCCTCTGCAGAAATCTGACCTCGAACAAATGTCAATTTCAATACCCCTAGCTAGCTAGCTGTCAACCTTCGGTCTATTTAGCATTGCCCGGCCAGCTCTATTGGTCTGCAGCCTATGCATAATTGGATAAGCTCATTTATTTAACAAAACTGCTACAGGTACCGGGGTTGGAAACTTTCGGAGAATCGGCTGCCACATAGCAAATATATAAAAAAGAGAAATGATATTTGTCGTGAGCGTGCAAGAGTCGTGTAGTCATTTTAAAAAAAGTAAATAAATATGAGACCCATATGAAAAGAAATTAATTTTTTAATAGTGGACCCTACTTTTTTTCAAAGCGACTGCACGACATTTACGTATTACACGACTGTATGTAGCATTATTTTATAAAAAAATAAAACAAAAATCTGTCGAAAATCCAGCCGAATCTGTATCCAAGAAAAAAACATATAGCATCTCTCAAGAAATCCAGCCCAAGAAAAAAAAATTTCTGAGAGCGAATCATTCACTCTCAACTAAATGAATAAATGTTCATTCACTCTTCGTAGGAGAGCGAATCATTAGTACTGAACAAGGGATAGAATTCATAGTACATCAGTTTACAGCTTGTGGATTAACTATCCCTATGTACCAAGAAAGATTTTTAGAAAGGAAAATATAGTCAAAGAAGCTATAAATAATTTTTTAAGATAAATTTTACAAAGAAGAGCATGACCTGAAATTTATGCGAACTAGACTTCCATTTCTTTCTTGATATATTTTTACATATCAATCTGCTACTTATGGGATGTTAAGAGATTTGTCTTAGTGGTCAATGTGTACTTTTCATACAATGAGAAGACAATATTAGAAAGCAGAAGACCAATGTCTGACTTCACAATAGAACGAGGAAGGGGGGAATGGTTGTGGGTTCGTGGAGAAGACGATGGGGGGGGGGGGGAGTGGCTGTGGCTTCGTTGGGTTCGTGGAGAAGATGAAGGGAGTAGGAGGCATCTGTGGCTTCGTGGAGAAGACAAAAAGTTCTGTGGAAGGTTGAGAAGGAGACCACGAAAGGAGATGAAATTGCAGATCTAGAACACGAAGGAGAATACGAAGTGAAAAACCAGAGCTTGCTCACATGGTAGAAGACAATGCGAAGACGAAGGATATTGTTTGGGAGGGAGGCTTCGAAGGACTTCGTATTACTTTGTGGGTAGATGAAGGGAAGGGAGGGAGAAAACAAAGACGCAATCGTTTGGTGTATATGAAAAACACCGTTTCATTTGTACACATGGAGGGATGGGTACGCGAGGTTCCCCTGCCGTGTACGAGTAGAGATTTTGTTGTTGTTGTTATTATTATATATAAACTAATTGACATTACATTTTTTGTGTTAATATTTTTCTTGGTACATACCTCCACCTGGTATATATACCTTATTTCTGTCTAAATGAAACTTCCCTAAAAAATGGCATTTCAATAATTTCACGGTGGCCGGAGTCAGATTTGGGTCAAATTGTCGTGTCAAATCTAACAATGCATTGAATATTGGGAGTTCGTGGTTGTGGATAGATCCTCACCAAATGTACATAGCAAACATAGAACGAGGTGTAAATTGATCACGAGTTAGAAAAAATTAGCAATTCCATAAGGATATCATGATCGATCTTCTTGTATTTAAACATGTGAAAGATACGTTTTTAATGGAATTAACGGTGTATAATTATATAACATTTATTGTTTAATACGTGTAGTTCTAATTACATTGTTTTAAAAGGCGACTTTGTATTTACATCATTTAAATATTAATATTTGACATTTTCCTCCCTAGGCTCTCCTACGTAGAGGCGATTTTTCACTTCCGCTAGTGCAGTTTCTAGATTTCTTCATTTGTGCTTATTTTGGTTGAGAGAATGGAGGATTCTCTCAAGGTCTCTACCAATGTCTATCGCTGACTGAACAAGAAAGCATGGAGATTGTGATGGTGCCTGAACAGTTACATGATTCTATTCTTGGTGGTGATAATTATTTGATTATGAAGTTATTTACTTAGAAAAATTATAATAAGGATGTCTTAAAGGGTACTATGAGGAAAGCGTGGCGCTTAGTGCTGGGGGTTAAATTTCGTGATTTGAGTTCTCATCTTATACCTGTTGACTTTGAAGATATGAGGGATAAGGAGAAGGTTCTCCGAGAGGGTCCCTGGTCATTTGATAAGCATTTGGTTTTGATGAAGGAGGTTGATGGTAGGGAACAAGTAAAGCAAATTCAATTCACGTTGACATCTTTTTGGGTGCAACTCCATGATTTACCTTTGATGGCGCGAACTGCGTTTGTGGGTAGTTTGCTGGTGGAAAAGATCAGAGTTGTTGAGGAAATGGATATAGATGAGGGTGAAATCGCATGGGGAGATTTTTTACGCGTTCGTGTTAATCTACAGATTTCTAAGCCATTGCTGAGGGGTTCCATGTTCTCAATTAGGGGTGGAGAATCTGTCTTGGTTCATTTTTCCTATGAACGTTTACCGAATTTCTGTTATCTTTGTGGTTGTTTGGGACATGGGGATAAGGAGTGCACTGCTTTGTCACATTCATCAAAATTATCTACTAAGGAGACCTTGTCGTATAGAATGTGGCTTCATGCAAGGGGTATAATGATCGTCTCTCAGTGGGTAAGAACAAAACTCATGGTAATCTTAATTCAGGTCTTGCATATTCTTCTGGGGAAAGGGACGTGCGAGAGTTTTAGAAGCAGAGGTTTGCGAATGAGGGTGGTGATATGGAGGCAATGATGGAGAAGGACGGTGTTGCTTGTCAGACAACTGCTTCACTTGCAACTGCTTTGAATGTAATTGTTTCAACTGCTCAGGATGAAACTGTCAAAATAGTTATGCAGATGGCTGGTATTCAAACTGAAGTAACCGCACGGAAGGTTGAGGGGGAAGGGAAGACTGATAAATGTAGTAATGGGCTTACTAGGCCGCTTTTAACAATGCCAATGTCCAAAGGCCAAAGTGATGATGCTCTTGTTGTTAAGAAGCCCGATGGACAATCTAGCCAAAAATGGAAACGAGTGTCGTTTCTCCATGAAACGACTTTAACCATTTCCTGAACTGCCAAAATACAGAGTGGTCTGCTAAAAGGGATTGGGAAGAAACGAAAGGGGTGCAACAAGGATGGATCTTTGCGAGGCAGGCCAACAAAGTGTTCTTGTCTCGAGCTATCCATATGATGGGGTTGAGTCTGAGGATTCTGAGATATCGACGGTGGCTGTTGTACAACACAACTGGACGCCATGAAAATGCTCAGCTGGAATGCCCGTGGGCTTGGGAACCCACATGGCATTCAAACTCTCTGTGATCTAGTTCAGAGGGAAGGTCCCGATGCGGTGTTCTTGCAGGAGACCAGGCTTTCTTCTCAGGAGTTTGAATTCTGTAAGTACAAACTAGGTTTTATTAATTGTTTGTCAGTTAGTTCTTGTGGTATAAAGGGGGGAATTGCACTGTTATGGGGTCGAGATGTAGACTTGTCTATTATTTTGTATTCATCTATTCATTTTGATGTTGTTGTTAAAGATGGAAATTTGGATATGAGGCAGTGGTTTCTAACTGCTGTATATGGTTTTCCTGAGACAAATCTACATTTTAAAACCTGGAATTTGCTCAAATCTTTATGTAGATTCAATGGGGATGCTTGGTTGGTTATGAGTGATTTTAATGAGTTATTATACCAACATGAAAAGAGAGGAGGGAAATCAAGGTCTGAGAGACAATTAATTTATTTTAGAACAGCTATTGAAGATTGTAGGTTGAGGGATTTGGGATATTTTGGGCATAAATTCACATGGTGCAATAGGACAGTAGGGGAACATTGTGTTAGTGAGAGACTCGATAGATTTCTTGTTAATTCTGCTTTGTGGAATTGCTTTCCTAATGCTACAGTTTATCATGGAGTGGTGGCCTATTCAGATCATTCACCTATTAGTGTCATTATGGAGGGTGAAAGGGAGCATTTTAGGTCTTTGAAGCCATTTAACTTTAAGGCCATGTGGGTGGGAGAGCCAGTTTGTGAGGAGATTGTGAAAGGGTATGGGATAGGGTTTCTAACCAGACTTGTATGGGAGAGGTTACATATTTGATAAAAGAAAGTGGGACACGGTTGGGGCAATGGAATAAAATTTCTTTTGGAAATGTTAAACGACAGCTTGTTAAAGCCCAGAGGAACTTGTGGAGATTGGTTGAAAAGGATCCATCTAGTGATGAAGTTGAGGCACTGAATTTGGCAAGGGATGAGGTTCAAATTTGGTTGGAAAAGAATGAGGTTATGTGGAGACAGCGCTCTAAGGCTTTATGGCTTAAAGAGGGTGATAATAACACAAAGTATTTCCACATGAAAGCTTCACAAAGGAAAAGGAAGAACAAGATTTTTAAAATTCAAGATAAACATGGACAGTGGCAAGAAGGAGATAAGAGGGATAGAGTTATTCTATCTTATTTTCAGTAACTGTTTACTACTTCTAATCCATCTCTTACCAGTACTTCATTGGATTTTTTACAACCTTTAACTGAGAAAGTAACAGCTATGATGAATCAGGAGTTGATCAAGGAGTTTTCTACATATGAAGTGAAGATAGCTTTGTTTCAAATGGATCCCATGAAGGCACCTGGTCCTGATGGTATGTCTCTAATATTTTTCCAAAATTATTGGCATTTAGTTGGGGATTCTCTTACCTCAACAGTTCTTCAAGCTCTGAATTTAGGTTCCTTCCCTTCTGATTTGAATCTCACTCATATTTCCTTTATTCCAAAAAAACAAGTGTCCTTCTAAGATGGGTGATTATGGACCCATAAGTTTATGTAATATAGCTTACAAACTCATTGCAAAGGTCATTTCTAATCGGCTAAAAACTGTTTTAGCAAGTGTTATTCATGAGAGCCAAAGTGCTTTTGTTCTGAGACGTCTTATTTATGATAATGTTCTAATAACATATGAGTTGGTTCATTATCTCAAACAGAAAAGGAAGGGGAAACAAAATTTCATGTCTTTAAAATTATATATGAGTAAGGTCTATGACCGTGTTGAATGGGGTTTTATAAAATCTGTTATGCAGGTGATGGGATTTCATCAGAGATTTGTTGACTTGATCATGTGCTGTGTAAGTTTTGTTTCCTTTTCAATTCTAATTAATGGGGAACCTAAGGGTCCATTATCACCAACTAGAGATTTGAGACAAGGGGGCCCATTGTTCACTTATCTTTTTCTGCTTTGCACTGAGGGCTTGATCTCTCTTCTGAATGTTGCTGGGATGAGAAAGGAAATTTTTGGGCTGAGAATCTATAGGGGGCACCAAATATTAATCATTTGCTGTTTGCAGATGATAGTATTATTTTTTGTGGAGCTGAGGTTGATGAAAATAGAAGAGTGCAAAATCTATTAGAGAGGTATGAAAATGTCTCTAGACAGAAAATAAATAAGGAGAAAATTGCTATTGTTTTTAGTGGTAATGTGGAGGTATCTACTAGAACTGAGATTAAGAATTTATGGGCCAATTTGTGAAATAGAGCATTATGAGAAGTATCTTGGTCTTCCACCTGTCATTGGGAGGAGTAAAAAACATGCTTTTGAGTCAATCAAACAGAGTGTTGCAAAAATTACTATCTTGAAAAAAAAAATTGTTCTCACAAGGTGGGAATGAAATTTTATTAAAGGCAGTAGCACTCTCTATTCCAACATACACTATGAGTTGTTTTCTTCTTCCCTCTGGTTTATGTAATGACTTGGAGGGAATGATGTCTCGGTTTTGGTGGGGTCAGGAGGGGAATGAGAGAAAAGATTCATTAGTTGAGTTGTAATAAAATCTGTCAAAGGAAAACTAAAGGAGGGATGGGGTTTAAAGACTTAAAAAGTTTTAATTTAGCCTTATTGGCTAAACAATGATGGCGTTTATTTTAGGATGAGCACTCTTTGATACATAGATTATTGAAGGCAAAATATTTCCCTCAAACCAGTTTTCTGAATGCTGGATTAGGTAGGTGTTCATCATACACATGGAGGGGTATTTAGGAAGCAAGGAAGTGGCTTATAGCAAGTTGTAGGTGGAGAACTGGGATGGAAGAAGTGTGAATATATGGCAAGATAGGTGGATACCAAGGCATAATTCTTTAGTGAAGGAAGGGGTTGTGGTGAGGGATGATACTAGGTTACTTTCTGTTGATTCTTTGTTTCTGGATACTATCAAATAGTGGGATATTCCTAAACTTAGAGCTCTCTTCAATCCAAATGTGGTGGTAGATATTCTTAAAGTTCAATTATGTTCTGTTGTTGGTGGGGATAAGAAGGTGTGGTCTTATGAAAGAAATGGTAATTTCAGTGTAAGAAGTTGCTATCGGTTCATCTTTGATCAGATTGGTTTTCAAGCAGCAAAGTCCTCAAATGTACAAGTTCATAATGTATTATGGAAGCACTTGTGGAAAAAATGAAGGCACCAATAAGATAAAATTTTTTGCATGGCGTGCATGGGGAAAATTTAGTGCAAAAACATGTTCTGATAGAGGCTAAATGCAGATTCTGATTTTTTGATATAGAAGATGTTACTCATGCAATTATGACCTATAACTCTCTATATGGATTGATGCAAGTGTATTTTCCTTGTTTGGTGTTTGATATAGGTAAATCAGTTTGTGAGCTTGCACTGGAGCTATATGAAAGGAAAATGAATGATAAGCTACCAATCTTTTTTGCTTTGGCTTGGAGTTTCTGGTTTTGCAGAAATAAACATATGCATGAAAATTTACTGTTACAACCAAAATAGGTAGTAGATAATGCTTTATCTATGTTAAGAAGCTTTGATGAAATAAAAAAGGAGACAAGAGTTCAATTAATGCAACACTATAAGTGGCAGCCTCCACAATCTGATTGGTTGAAGCTAAATGTTGATGGTGCAATTTTTTCTGAGTTGGAGAAGATGGGTATTAGGGCTGTTTTGAGGGATGCTTCTGGGAGAGTTGTAATGGTTGCCAGTAAAGTTGAATTAGACATGGATGGGATTGAAGCTTTAGAATTAATGGCAAATTTCAGAGGATTGCAATTGCGTGCCACAATGAGAATTTCAAAACTTATTGTAGAAAGTGACAGTTTGCTTTGTGTTGTAGCTTTACAGAAGGATAGCATGTGTGACTCTTTGCTTGGGGGTTATATTATGAAGTTAAACAATTTTCTTTACACTTTGAAAGTTGTATTTTTTTTCACAAGTATGTAGGGAAGGAAATATGGTAGCTCCTATGTTGGCAGGAATGTTTGCCAGGTTGATAATATTGTGTTATGGTTAGATTATGTTCTAGACTGTATTTCTCAAACTTTATGGCTTGATAATTGTCTGTAGCTATTTGTTTCCATTGATGAATGAAGTTCAGTTTCTATCCAAAAAAAAATAAAAGAAGGCGTCTTTGCTTATACAAAAAATAAAATAAAAATAAAAGTCCTCTTTGGATACATAAAATTTAAGTGAATTGAATATATATATATATATATATATATATATATATATATATATATAAGACGTTAAAAAATTCAAATACTTAGAGATTTGTTACACAACCTCCACCACATTTCACACTCCACACTCCACATTTTTTAAAATTTTTTAAATTTTTAATATTTTAAATTTTTTTTTAGTTTATTTTTTTAAAATTATTTCAAATTTTTTATTCATTATTCATATAATAAATATTTAATAAAAGAAAAAAATAATAAAAATTAAAAATAATATGAAGTGTTAGGAGGTTGTGAAGATTTTTTAATTTAAAAAAAAAGAAAATCTTAGAAGCGACGGAATTCCACGTCAATTATTTATATTTATATAATATAGGGAAGATATTCACAAAGCGTGAATGACCTACTGACCTAAGTGACCGAGGAGGAGAGTGGCATTGATTGAAGCATGCAAATAAAATGGTGGAACTTCGGTTGCCTCTTTCTGCCATATCCGAAAAATAAATTAAACTAAAAAGAAGTAAAAAAAAAAAAAAAACCCACCACTAAAGCATGAGGAATGATTCTGAGTATGTAAATACCGTACAGTCGCTTTGAAAAAAGTGAATAAATATGAGACCTATATAAAAATAAATTAATTTTTTAATAATAGACCACACTCTTTTTTAAAGCGACTGCACGGTATTTACACATTCCACGATTGTATGTAGTATTACTCCTAAAGCACATTAGCTAAAAACTAAATATATCACATATTTAACTATTAGTCTATTAGACCTTAAAATATCATCACAATAGATTAGTTAAAATTCAAATATTTAGACTTTAACTATAATGAATATCAAAATTAAAATTTGTTACTTACTATAGATACATCAAATCATGTATATTTTATCATTTATTTATCTCTTTGCTTTCATTAATGCAGGCTTGTATACTGGGGACCTCGCATGGTACTAGACTTTCTCTTTTTTATTTAGAATAGATTACGAATTAATATAATTTAATTATAATATAATTACTAATTAATATATAATAGATAGAATGGTAAAATATGATAAAATAAAATAAATTAATAATTAAAATAATTATTATTATATAATGAATAAATAAATAATCTAATGTGAAGATTTGATGTGTATAATTAAAATCAAATTAATTTTATATTATTTTATTATTATATATAAATAAATAAATATTCTAATATTGTGAATAAAATAAATAAAAATTAAATTCATTTCACATCCATTAAAAATATCATTTTAACTTTTACTAATCCGATGCCCTTACTCTGTATCTCTCTCTTTCTCAGTCAAAGGAAATGAAGTAAAGGAGGGCAGAGGCAAGAGAAGAAGGCCGGCGCAGAGTTGGCAGTCATGAGTCAGTAGACGGCAGACTATTCCAACCATTGCAAAAGGCAGTACTCGGAGTGCCCGCCAACCTTTTCGGTCCTTTAAGCTGCTTCCTTTTCTCTCCACCCTGCATGTACTTCTCACCCTACTTCCCTCCATCCCCTTTTCAACTCTTTCTTCACTGGGATCTAACTTTCACACCATTCAGCCCTTGTCAATTTCTCCTTTTATTCGTTGATCATCTGTACGTTATTGTTACTTTCTTTTAGGTTACGTTTGGAAAGAGTGTTTCATCTAATATTCATATTAGGTAAGTAGCTTAAAAGTAATATGTATTAGAGTAGTCATAACAATAAGGCTCTACTCTACAGTAAATTTATCTATTTATTTAAATTTGATCGGTCACTATTCATCTCTAAAATAATATTTTATTATAAAATATTTCTAATGAATACCATTAAATAATTAAGTTGAGGAAAAAAATTGTTGAGAAACAATAATTTTAAGTAAAAATTAAATTATTAATTAATATATAGAGTGTACTTGCAAAATATAAGAAAATTATTATTAAAATATCTAATATTATATTATTATTTTGATTTTTAGATAGATAATCCAATGTGAATTAACCTCTCTAATGGTTTTGGGTTTAAACCTCAACTTTTAGTCAAATTTTGGACTTGCAATGGCTAGAGTCAATGTTCTCATCTCATCATTACAATTTTTTTAAATTTTTACATAAAATATAATAAAAAATTCAAATTTTTCAAATTTTAAAATCATAATAATATTAAAAATAATATTTTAATAATATTTTATTCAACTTTTAACTTTCATCTAAAACTATCTGATCTCATTTCACTATCCAAACTGTAACTTAATCTATCTTTATGCTTCGTCTTAATCAATATATAAAAGTTGTAGCATTGAATCTGAAAGATATACTCTGGTTTATATTGATGCGTCTTATATTTTTAAAGAAATCGAGACGATTGTGGATCACTGGATGCATGCTGTATTGATGTTGTACATTACATCTCGTGATAAGCACATCACATTTATGATAAACAGTCTTATAAACACGTAATCCCAGCTCTGCTAGCTCTATGTGACTATGTCAGTGGTTTACCTAAACTCAATACTATTTTTCATCTCAAATGTTGTCCTTTCAGTTATGCCAACTAACATATCACATTTGAGTGATTTTATAGGATAATCACTCAAACAAAAATAATTACTTAAAATGTGACACATTAATTAATAAGAAATAATTTATACAAATATCAAATAGACAAATCTAATATAAACCTTTGTAAAAAAAGTAGACTCCACTTAAAAAAAATGAAAAAAAAACTATTCTTTATTAGTGAGACTCATTGTTTTACAAAAAAACTTGTATGAATTATAATGCTTGTCTATTTAGAACTTGTATCTAACATTACTCTTAATTGATATATATGATGGGAGATAATATAATCTAGGATAGATACTATATTTTTTAACAGCAAAATCATTGAATATATATGGTATTATGAATGTGACGGGGAGTATGAGTGTATATAATGGGCAGAGATATATTGAGAGTTTTTTGCACTCTTTAATTAGTAGATAAAAGAGATTAAAAAAGCAATAAGACTCGTTCGTTCGATCATGAAAAAAAGAGGCAGGCCATCTTGCCAAGTCTTTCACTTTTATTGAGAATTCACAAAGCGGAGAACTTTGGCTGGGTTCCAACATGGGCTGTTTCAACATATGGTCTAAGATCAGCGCTCGACCAATGACCATTTGGGAGTTCCGGCCTCCAAGAAAGGACTGCAACACAAATAAGTTTTTCTTAGGGGCGGTCTCGCTGCCCCGCCCCGCCTCTTATGGAGAGAGCCTAGCGGGGCGGGGGGGCGGGATGATCCCAGCAGGGCCCCGGCCCCGCCCCCGCCCCCAGCCCTCGCTCCCCATATATAATTTTTTTTTTATATATGTAAATAAATATATTATATATAGATATATACAATTTATTAAAAACTTAAAATTGTATTCAAGTTATTGGATTGCCTTGGCCTCTTAGGCCAACCTTTATATAGGAGGCCAAGGCAATACAATAGTCATCTTTAAGCAATGTGGGATTTAGTAGTAAATCTCATATTGCTTAAGGATGACTATTGTATTATCTTGACCTCCTATATAAAAGTTGGCCTAAGAGGCCAAGACAATCCAAAGTCTAACTCTATTGAGTTTAAGTTCTTTTTATATTTATAAATTTTAATTTATTATTTAAATTATATTATAATTTGGGTCTAAAAAAAATTTTTTAGATCAAAATTTTTTTTTTAAACACAATGTGTGCCATAAGCGGGGGGCGGGGCGGATGGTGTTTTTTTCCCCTCCCCCAGCAAATTTTTACAGGATAATCAAATTTTAAAATTATATTGTTAATTAAAACATTATCATATCAGCAATGGGTAAGATATGTTTTTTACATTGACTTATAAGTAGAAAAACACTTTAACAAATGTGTTGTTAAAGTGTTTTGTATGGATAAACAATGTATAAGGCTTCTAACTCATATCATCTCATTTAATCATTACAACTTTTTCAAATTTTTATACAAAATATAACAAACAAAAAATTCAACTTTTTTAAATTCTAAAATAATAATAATATTAAAAAATAATATTCTAATAATATTTTATTCAACTTTCATCTCAACTCATCTCATCTCATCTCAACTCAATATCTAAACTTCACGTAAAACGAAACTGAATAGTAGTACCGTGATTGAATTTCAAATTCTAAGTTCGTCTAGTTTCTATTAACTATATATAAAAAGGATTACAAAAGAAAAACAATGGATTGTAAGGAAAACAGAAAAGAAGAATAGAGAGAGAATTGAAAGAAAAGTTACTGCACTATTCTCATTGATTTGTTGTGATTATAATGTGGACTATGTCTACACATATATAACAGAAATAGACAACTAACTGACTAAAGGAATCAAAAAAATATACAATACAGTTGTATAACTCAATAACTAAAATTACAAAAATAGACACAACTAACTCAGCTCAAGAGGAGTCTTCCTAGTAAATCAAGGACAACAATATCAGCAGTAGCTAGCTCATCATTTGGTGGTTGTAGTTGAGAATCAGTGCCATTGATTTCATCATGGTCAGTTGGTTGTACATGATTCTGTATGAAATCATCAGTGTGATGTCCATGTTGTACATCCTGCTCTAATACCCCCCGCAAGATGGAAAATATAGATTAACTATTCTCATCTTGGAGAGGTATGAATAGAGAAGGTAAGATGACAGTAACTTGGTGAAAATGTCAGCAAGTTGTGAGTAAGTGGAGACATGAGCAGTTTTGATGCTGCCCTCTTGGATTTTATCTCAAATCAGATGACAATCCACTTCAATGTGTTTTGTCCTTTCGTGAAAAACAGGTTTGGTTGCTATATGGATGGCAGCTTGATTGTCACATAATAACTCAACAGTTTGAGGATGATCAATGAGAAGGTCAGAGAGGAGTTGTCTCAACCAGGTGAATTTTGTACAAACGGAAGCCATAGCATGATATTCTGCTTCTGCAGAGGATCGTGACACTATTGTTTGCTTCTTGGAACACCAAGAAATAAGAGAATGACCTGAAAATATGCAATAACCAGTAATTGATCGTCTGGTATCAGGGCAAGAAGCCTAATCAGAATCACAAAACCCTCGAATATGAAGTGGTGATGTGGAAGAAAGTAAGATACATTGACCAAGAGTATTTTTGAGATATCTTAGAACTTTATGAGCAGCTGCAAGATGTGTGGTAGAAGGGTGAGCCATAAATTGACTTAGGACTTGGGTAGGGTAGCTAATATCTGGTCTGGTTATGTTGAGGTAAAGCAAGCGGCCAATTATCTGTAAATTGTTGGATCAGTTAAGGGAGTGCTAGAAAATTTGCTAAGTTTGTGGTTTTGCTCCATGAGAATCTTCAAGGGCTTACAAGTTACAACCCAATGTACCTGAATCTGCAAGTATATCCAAGGTGTATTTTCGTTGGCAAAGATGAATGTCATTAGGTGATCTAGCAACTTCAATACCAAGGAAGTACCATAAGGTACCAAGGTCTTTGATTTTGAATTGTTGGTTCAAAAAAGCTTTAAGGATGGCAATGGAATCAAGAGAATTACTGGCAACTACTATATCATCCACATATATTGATAAGGCTGTAAACTTTTCACCATCAATCCAAGTAAAGAGGTTGTAATCACACTTAGATTGAGTGAAACCAAACTAAATAATAGAAGTGGAAAACTTATAATACCACTGACGTAAAGCTTACTTGACACCATAGAGACTTTGAAGTAATTTGCAAACCTGACCAAGTTTGCCCTTGTGGTAGCCAGGAGGCTTTTTCATGTAAATTTCTTCCACAAGTTCTCCATGGAGGAAGGTATTGTTAACATTAAACTGTTGAATGTGCCACCCCTTGATGGTTGCCAAGGCTAGAAGAGTCCTTACAGTGACCATCTTAGCCACTGGTGAGAAAGTGTCATGGTAATCTATGTCTTCCTGTTGGGTGAAGCCCTTAGTACCTAATCTGGATTTCTTTCTTTCAACAGTCCCATTGGAATTATACTTGGTCTTGTACACATATTTGCAATCTATGGTGGTTTTACCAGGGGCAGGTCAATAAGTATCCATGTTTTGTTGAGTTCTAATGCTGCAATTTCAGTTTCCATTGCCTTACACCAGTCTGAGTCTTTAGTAGCTCGAGTATGTGTGTGGATCATTGTGTGAGAAAATAGTGGCAGAGAAGGTAGAGAATTGAGGTGATAGATTAGCATAAGAGAGGGAGTTAGACAAAGGGAATAAAATACCCGAAGAGGGGGATGCCTTGGACAAAGATTGAGTAGGTGAGATGAGAGAAACTGCTGAAAGTGAAAATTTTGCAGGTATTAAGGAGCTCTTCGAGTTCTGATTGACCTTCTAGGGGCAACAGTACGTGTAGGGAGTGAAGGGAAAGTTTCAGAAAGATCATGTGCAGGAGACATAGTGTCTGTAGGAGGTGATGGTGAAGGAGAGGAGGTTTGAGGGGTTTGCATGGAATCTGTGCTAATATGTAAAATAGGCAAAGGAGAAGAGTTAGGTAGTGCAGCATAAGATGGAAAAGTGGAAAAATGAGTAATGTTAGGTGAATGTGAAGGAGGAGAGGCAGGCATATGATAATGGAAAGGAGAAATGTTCTCATAAAAGGTCACAATCCTAGAAATAAAAACTGTATGGGTGTCAAGGTCAACAAGTTTGTAACTTTTTACCCCAAATGGATAACCAAGAAAAGTACATTTCTTGCCACGGGAATCAAATTTCTTTCCACCTTAAGATAAAGTAGAAGCAAAGCATAAACAACCTAAAATCTTCATATGAGAATAGGTGGGAGGAGTTTTGAACAAAAGCTCAAAATGTGTCTTGTTTGAGAGTAAGGGACTAGGGACACGATTGATGATATAGGCTGCAGTCAAAATACAATCATTCCAATACTTAGTGGGGAGGTTAGCTTGTATTTTTAGAGCTCGAGTTCTATTCAAAAGGTATTGATGTTTTCTCTTTGCAACTCTACTTTGTTGTGGGGTTTCCACACATGTCTTATGGTGTATGATCCCCTTTTTATTAAAGAAAACCTTCATCTGGAACTCTACACCATTGTCACTTCTAAGGATTTGAATTTTGGTGTTAAATTGGGTTTCTACCAGATTATAAAATGCCTCAATGCATGCTCTTGTATCAGATTTAGTTTTAAGAAGATAGATCCAAGTACTTCTAGAAAAATCATCTACAATAGTTAAGAAATACTTGGACCCAACATTGGTCTCAACAGGATTAGGTCTCATATGTCACAGTGTATGAGTTCAAAGATATGCTTGCTTTTATGAGTGCCAATAGGGAAGGGAAGTTTATGATGCTCGACAATAGGGCAAACAAAGCATGGTTTTGTATTAAAAGTAGTAGATAGATGATTATTTATAGAAGGATCTAAGATTACACTCAATTTGAAAATGGGTGTATGACCCATTCTATAATGCCAAAGATCTGAAATTAAATCAACATTGCTGGAAGTAGTGGAAACAAACATGTTTTGTGTAAAGAAAGTGAAAAATGATCAAGAAAAGCTGTAGGTGACACTTCATCAATCAGCAAGATGGTATAAACCATTCTCTATCTCACTCATGCCAATCGTGGTCCATGACAAAAGGTCCTGAATAAAACAGATTTGTGAAAAAAATAGAAAACAATAGGAAAGGGAATTAGCCAATTGTTTAGCTGAAATCAAATTGAAATTGAAAAAGGGAACACATAACACATTGTATAAGATTAGTGTGTTGGTGATTTTGACAATTTCAATGTGAGTAACAAGTGTTGTTTGGTCATTGGGAAGTCTGACCATGAATGAAACTAGAGATGTAATGGATGAAAAGGATGAAATGCTACAGATCATATGATTTGTAGCACCAATATCAATGATCCATGGTGAATGTGTTGGTGCTTTATGTGTTAGAGCTGATGAAGTGAGGCAAAAGGGTATACCAGTCATGGTGGAAGATTGATTGAAATCTTCTTGGACATTGTTGACCGAGTGATTGGCAATGGAGACTTCCTTTGACTGTAATAGAGACAAAAGTTGCTGGTATTGATCCTTTGTGAATGTCATTTTCTCATAAGTGGCCTCCTCTTGTTCAACTGTGGTCAGATTAGCAAAAGAAGAAAACCCGTTTGTCTTGCCCTTTGTGGACAGTTTGTGCCCAGGTGGGCAACCATGTAACCTATAACACTTATCTGCCATGTGTTCTGACATGTTACAGTGATTGCAAATTGGAGCTTGAGCATTTCCTGCCTTGAAACAATTCTCTAAGGGATGGCCTTGAATTCTACAGTGTGTGCAGTATGGCCTTTCTCTTTTTGTGGGTATGTTGGTTTGGTAGAGACTTTGAAGAAAGAATATCCCTTCTTAACAACAAAAACTATTGAGTCAAGAGAAGGGATACCAGAGAGCATAAGATGCTGCATCTCTCGCTATTGGATCATTGAAAAAATTTTGTTCATGGGAGGTAAAGGACCAACAACATTATTTGGTCACGAGTGACATTATATGAATCATTCAAACCCATTAGGAACTGTATCACATAGTCCCTTTGATATTGATCAAGCAATACACTAAGTTTACCACAACTACAGTTAGGATTAGGGTCATAGATGATTAGTTCATCCCATAGAGTTTTGAGCTTGTCAAAATAAACACTTACAGAGTCTTGTTCTTGCTGTAGACCTGTCAAAGCCTTCTTCAGTTGAAAAGTTCGTGGTCCATTTTGTTGAGTGAACCGATCTTTTATTTCCCCCCAAATTTGGCTAGCATCATCTACCAATGCAATGCTTGATTTCAAACTGTGGCTGATTGAGTTTTGAATCTAAGAAACAACCAAGTCATTGCAACGTTCCCATGCATCATACAATAGGTCAGTGGTGTCTTTGGGTTTAATCAAGGTACCATTGATGAATCCGATTTTGTTCTTAACCCTTAGAGCCCTACACATGGCTCTCGACCAAATGGTATAGTTGTAGGTAGTGAGTAGGTCAGGGACCAAAGGAATGGAAGGATTGTCACCATGATCAAGTCTATATGGGTTGATAATCTTGGTAAAGTCAAGAAAAACAGATGAGGGAGGCGAGTGTGGTTCAGCAACCATAAAAGCACAATTCTCACTCTATAGCACTGGTACCATGTAAGGAAAACAGAAAAGAAGAATCGAGAGAGAATTGAGAGAAAAGTTACTACACTATTCTCATTGATTTGTTGTGATTACAATGTGGACTACGCCTGCACTTTTTTTTTTTTTTTTTTAAGAAAAGAACGGTATCCCAATTTTATTGAAAACTCCTCACTTTTGACGGAGGAAAACCGTAATTACAACCAGACACCTGGAGGATACAAATAATCATAAAACCCAAAATCCAGGCATCAAGAAACCTAAAACAACCAAACACAATACAAAACTATAAGACATACAAGGTAAAACCAGAAAAAGACAAAAAGAGCCAACCCTAAACAATATAAAAACCTGCAAAAAAGACACAAACAAATGAGAATATCAAAACAAAAAAATCACAAACAACTTACCAAGAACGAAACTAAGAGATTCGCAAATAAAGAAGACCTCTTAAGCTGGTAGGTAACATGCAACTATCACCAGACCAATCCGAGTTTAAGCCACTAGCTCCCTATTTGGTAAGAAAATCTGTCATTGCATTATCTTTTCTGAAAACTTACTCTATACTCTATGCAGTTAAGATAATCATGTAATTTCTCACAAAAATCCTCGAGGTACCAGATATTACAGACGCCCTTAATGATCCAGTTAGGAAAATACTAGAGACACCGTTCCCCCTTCCCATTTTGGCTTCCCGCTTGACGTGGGTATGCCCCGTGGCATTTTTTTTTCCTTTCTTTTTTGCTTCACTTTTTTTTTCTTCCCACGTCGTCTTCCAGAATCCCTAGTATCCATTTTGTCACTTTTTTTGTCCTTTCATTTTTCTTCCTTTTTTTTTTCTTCCCACATCGTCTTCCCCATTTCATTTCTTCTTCCCCATTCCATTTCATCTTCCCCTTTTCATTTCTTCATCCAAGATGTGGAACATATTTTCTTCTATTACCTTATCTCCAAAATGTTTTCTTAATTGGAAGAGATGAATATTAATTCAAATTGATCTGCATATCTTTCCCCTATTTTCGTCTCCTTGAAGTCTTCGAACACAAGATACTACTCTATGGAAGATGGGCGAAGTTTATGCTTAGAGTGCATGGATTCTGCTATCATGGATACTAGTGGTTGTCAACCCCTTTACCATGCCATAAGAGATTATTATGAAGGATTGAACATGAAATTAGATCAGCAAATCCCAATGGTTCTGGTTGAAAGACAAGCACTTAATTAAGCTATTGTTGGGGAGAAGAACGTAATAAATGATCTCTTGGTGTTTGTATTTTATTTACTTTTTCATGGAAATTCTTAGATTCTGACGTTGCTCTTTCCAAGGCTTTCATCACATGCCTGAGACAAGGGGTTTATGTCTTTCCGAAGAGCAGACAGTCACCAGTGTATATAATCAGAATCTTATACCACTTGGTTTTGCTTTTCTTAAATTTGAAAGAAGATAACGAGTAATGAGGCCGATTGTTTATCAGCTGCTCTACCTATGATTATTATTTTTTGTTATTCAGATACACAAAAGGCTGAGATTTAGTGTCCACCGACAGGTAGGAATGAGAACCCAACACCAAAAACTGACTTGAAAATGTGAAGTTATAGCCATTCTTATTCTCTATGGTCTTCTAAGGTGATGGTTAATGACAATTTTGCCATTTTATATTTTTTCAAGAGAAGGGGTGTGTAAATTTTCTAAACCCAATGCATTTTGTGTGTATGTGGTTTTTAAAAAAAAAACAAAAACACTCAGTCTCCATGTGTGAAGAGACATTGGATTGTAATTTTAATCTTTTCTTTGTTCTCTGTATTGAACGACTGTCCCCAAAAAGCTCAAACACCAATACTCCACATGTAAACGAACTGAGAAATAGTGAACAACCACAGGCCTTACGCTGTAAAACCCATGAAATTTACAGAATAGGATCGCCAACATTTTAACCAAGGACTTTTGGCCAATACCATGCAGAGAAATGAAATACAGAGGGGCTTCTTAGTGCAGAAAGATGAAATGCTGAAAGAAAAAGAAAATGCAGAGAGACGAAATGGATACCAGGGATTTTGGAAGACGACGTGGGAAGACTAAATGAAATGGGGAAGACAACGTAGGAAGGAAAAAAAAGGGATACAAAGATGGAAAAGAAAAAAAAAACATGTCATGGGGCATATCCACGTCAAGCAGGAAGCAACAACGAGAAGAGGGAGCGGTGTCTGTAGCATTATCCTTTAATTAACAAGAATTTGAGTATCAATCTCAATCTCAACCCGAGAAAAACCAAGATGAGAACACTACGAACATCTTTCACTAAACTTCTCATTTCAACAAAATTATTGGAACTCGGACCCAAGAATACAGAATAAGCCGCCAGAAATCGACCACAATCATCACCAATCACGCCCCCAGCTCCTGATGGCCCAGGATTACCAAAACTACTACCATCAGTGTTAAGTTTCACCCAGCCCTATTGAGGCCGAATCCATCTCACCACACAAACCTTCTTAGGTTTAGGTAAAAGAACCGGGATATCCAATCGGTTTAAAATAGCCGCATCCTGAGTAGAAATCCTAGAAACTTTCATAATAAGATTCATAATTCTACGAATCCAGATTTTGATAATATGCCAGACCGATCAAACCATTCAACTTTGTCTTCAAACCGAACCATACAGTGCCTATCCCAAAGTTTCCAAGAAACAATAGATGGGAGAAGTCAAAAAATAATCCGCACCTAGGAAGACGTACTTGCACGAAGAAACCAAAAATTTGTTTGTTCCTGCCAAGTTTGAAAGATACCCATATGCACACCTAACTGTACCGCAGCCAAACGTCAAATTTGTCTAGCAAAATCCCCAGTACAAAGCACATGATTCAAATCTTCAATATTACCAACAGAACAACAATTACATTAAGAAACCATAGGGATGTCGAGCCTTTTAATCTTATCATCTATACTCAAGCAATTATTACAGGCCTTCTACATCATAATAGAAATTTCCTTAGGAAGATTAGAGTTCCAAATCCAATTAGCCCAAGGAAGAGAAGGCGCCTTGACTCTGATACAATCCCAATCACTTTTAGTAGTAAACTTTCCAGCAATATCCTTTAATCAAATTAAGCTATCCTGCCCCTCTTTCCGCCTAGCCAAGAAATGATATAATTCAGTAGCTTTCTGATGACCCACAAGCCAATCCAAAAGAGAGATATCCCACCCATTTTCAATACGAACTTCTTTAATCTTCAACAGAGGTTGATCAATCACAAGATAATAGCCACTAAGAGGACCTCCATCCTCCAAATTATCATACCAAAAAGAAATACTACCCTCTTTCAAAATCAATTTAGAACCATTTAATACATCTAGAATACTACGGACAATTGATTTCCAAAACCTAGTACCCTTATTAGGAACCAAAAGATATAGATGATTCTCCCTAGCATACTTGCCTCCAAAAAACTCTGCCCATAAAGATTGACTCTGAATGAGATGCCAAGCAAGCTTCATATGTAAAGCCCTCTGAATATCTCCAAAATCCTGAATACCCAAACCACCTTCTTCAGTAGGTCTGCAAATGTAGTTCCAAGCAACCTATTTTCTCTTACCCTTACCATCAGAATAACCCCAAAAGAAATTGCTCAAAATCTTATTCAGAGCCATGAGCACAATTTTAGGAACATGAAGAATAACAAGAAGATGAGTAGCCATACTAGATAAGACATGACGCAAAAGAATAGTATGCCCACCTGCTGAGAGCATTTTCATTTTCCAACATGCAATTTTTTCTTAACCTTCCCAAGCAACTCACCAAAATCACAAACCTTAAGCCTACCAACCATGATAGACATACCCAAATATTTAAAAGGAAAATACCTTTCAGAAAAATCGGTAATTTGAAGAAGAGAAAGCTTTCTGGCAATAGGAATTTTCCTAGAGAAATAAATAGCACTTTTCTATTTGTTAAGAACTTGCCCAGTCCAGTTTTCATAAAGCTTCAAAACCTTCATCAGACCTCTTACCACCATTAGCAAAAACAACAATATCATCAGCATACATAAGATGTGGAATAAGAAGGGTATCTCTTGCTTGGGAAAACTAACCAATTTTACCACTTTCAAAAGATGGCTCGAGAAGATGAGAAAGCACCTCCTGCATAATGATGAACAAGTAAGGAGAAAGAGGGTCGCCCTGCCTCAAACCACACTCACCTTTAAAAAAAACTATGCTGGCCTGCACATATATACAAGAAATAGACAACTAACTGACTAAAGGAATCAAAGAATATACAATGTAGTTGTACAACTCAATAACTAACTCTAAAATTACAAAAATAGACACAACTAGCTCAGCTCAAGAGGACTTCCTAGTAAATCAACGATAACAATATCAACATCAGCTAGCTCACCATTTGGTGGCTGGAGTTGAGAATAAGTGCTATTGATTTCATCATTGTCAGTTGGCTGTACATGATTCTGTATGAAATCATCAGTGTGATGTTCATGTTGTACATCCTTTTCTAATATGGATAATGATAGTTTACTACTTCGTACCACCTATTTATTACTTTTTTTTATTTTTTTAAATTTGTTTTTATTTTTTTTACTTAATGATTAAGTAAATGACTATTAATGAAATTGTATATTTTTTAATTTTTTATTAATGATTAACTATGTTAAAAAAAATATTTAAAATAAAAATTTCAAATAAACTACATAGCAGTACAAGGGTTATAGAAGTATAGTAACCCTACCATTGTCAAAAAATTATATATAAAGAAAAAATATCGATGTGACACACATTTGTTATGATAGAACCAATACCATTGCCACACGTCAAAATAAACGGTCAACATTTTAAAAACAAAAACCTATCCGAACAACATGCCAAATCATAAAAATTTAAAAAATAAAACTCACTTGTAAAAGCAGTTTCATTTCCACGTAATCAAAACTCATGTCACACTTTTGCAATTTGCAACATACTCAATCTACGTCTTTAAAATATTAAAATATGAAAAAAAAACAAAATTAAAAGTTAAAAATGAAATAACGAACTAAAATTTAAAAAATTAGAACAAAAATCTCTGAATTGACAAGTGAAATATTTTCTACTTAAATTTTAGTAATTTTGATTTTTTATTTTATTTTGCTGAGCTGTTTTGTTTTTTTTTTTTTTTAATTTTTTTTTATTGTGTTACATTTAATGTTAGTATTATTTATCATATAAATGACGAGAACTTGATGGGAAGAGCAATGAGAGTACTCGGTATATACCACGGTATTGTTTTTTCGAGGAATGTACATGAATAATCAGTTTAAAATAAATGAAGAAAAAAACAATTATCGGTAACATTGAACACCGCTAGCACCGCTCATAAATGAAATGAGGAGAGACAATAAATAAATAAATGAATACTTATATGAAAAGCCTTTATGCCACATTCTATACAAGTGTCATATTTTAAGAGGTGGTTTGGATCTTATTATTATTTAGAAAATTTCAATTTATAAACCTTATTATTATTTACAAACGATTTCAATTCATCTCATCGACCTAAATTAAAAAATAAATTTTAAATTTTAAAAGCTAAATTATGTTATATGTATGATGTGTTGTATAAAAAAGTCTTACATATTTAAAATTTAAGTTAAAAGAAAAAAATAAAAAATTAATTTAAGCTCATTTGAATATAAGAAATATTTCATTTCATTTTATTATTATAATTTTTTTATATTTTCACATAAAATATAATAAATAATTTAATTTTTATAAATTTTAAAATAATAATAATATAAAAAATTTATTTTAAATAAAATTTATTTAATTTTAACTTTTATTTTAATTCATCTAGTATCAATCCGAAGATGTGACGGAAGGATAAATGTACCATTTCTCTGGTAAACAGATAGATATGATACGGGTGAAGAGTGATGACTCATGAGCGAGTATTAGGAGCAGAGCCATCGATTCGAGCAGTCCCTATCGGCCTCTGAAACCAAAATACTATCCTCCTCACTCTCAGTTCCCACTCACTTCCTCCCTATCGGCCTCTTCACATTAAATAATCTCGAACGAAAAAATGTTAATTCTCAGAGCCGCGTTTCTCAGTCCAAGTACAATCATGACCCTCTCCCTAATCATGCCATGCGTTACTGATCTCTCTCTCTCGCACACTTTATTTCTCTCTTGTCAAAATTACACATCAACATTTCTGTGTGATTCAATTAAATAACTGGTTACTAAACTGAAGGGACCTATTCGAGGCAGTTCCACAAACACGACTTTTTCTGCTGCTTCTTTTCTTTGTTTCGCTGTTAGCTTTAACTCGGCTATGATCCCTATAGTTTCATTGGTGACTTTCCCTTTAAGATGAGAGATAAGGGGCAGCAATCAAAGTACCACAAACGCATTCAAAACAAACAACAACCCTTGTGAGTTTTAGCAAAGGAAACAATGAAAGATGCACCATAAGGCATAAAACCAAACCAACAACGAAACTAAATTCCGTCTGGTTCTTGTCTAAGGTTCCTTTCAATCTACCAAGTCTTTCCTGCTGGGCCCATTTGTCAAATATGGGTGACAAGGGAGACACAAGCAAGAAGCAGCCGCAACAACCACCGCCACCGCAACAAAAACAGCAGCAAATTTCGTCTTCTCCCAAAGACCCACTTGAGGAATCGACAGAAACAAGACCGCACCATCACCAACAGTCTCCTCCGGTTGTCGCCACCGGAGCTTCTCCGTTTATCTCTGCCCCTCTTTATCCTCCGACCGGCGCAACTTCTTCCCCGTTTGAGCAACAATTTGAGGTTGTAAATCCAAAGAGACCGAGATACACAGGCCAATGGAAGCTTCTACCGTCCCCAACTTCACAGCCAAAACAGACGCAGTTGGCTATACTAAGCACCGAATCGAGCCCATCACCAACGT
Source organism: Juglans cinerea (assembly GCA_961763995.1). Classification (NCBI taxonomy): domain Eukaryota; kingdom Viridiplantae; phylum Streptophyta; class Magnoliopsida; order Fagales; family Juglandaceae; genus Juglans; species Juglans cinerea. The sequence continues at coordinate 37,850,247 of CAUIVZ010000002.1, read as the reverse complement.
GTCACGCAACCAACCCACAAACCCAACAACCCCACACCACGGCCGCTTCCTCCTCAGATACTGCTTCGTCTCCACCGCACTCTCCTTTGCCTTCTTTGTCGGCTGCCTCTGGCCAGGACACAAACAAGCTGTCAGAGGGAGACCAAGTTCACCATCAAATCAGAAAAGGTAAATATGTAAGCCCCGTCTGGAAACCAAACGAGATGCTTTGGTTAGCTAGAGGTTGGAGGATTCAGTACCAAGGTGGGTCTGACGTGTCTGGGTCATCGTCAAGACCGGAGCAATTAGAGAGTGGTCAGACTAGAGGTAAAACTAGAGCCGATAAGGATAGAGAAGTGGCTGATTTTCTTCAAAGACATGGGATCAATAGGGACGCTAAAACAGCTGGAACGAAGTGGGATAATATGTTGGGGGAATTCCGGAAGGTGTATGAGTGGGAGAGAGGGGGTGAGAGAGAGCAAGTTGGAAAGAGTTACTTTAGGCTTTCTCCTTATGAGAGGAAGCTCCATAGATTGCCGGCTTCATTTGATGAAGAAGTTTTTGAAGAGCTTTCGCAATTCATGGGGTCTAGAATGAGAACTTCTCAAGGTAGTAGAGGAAGTTCCGGAATTGTCGGCATGGATGATAGTCGGTCAGCTCTCTCTGGGGCAAGACCTCTGCCTCCACCACCTCCGTTCAAAGAAGACGAGCTTCCTTCATCAGGTTTCCTTTTAAGATCAAGAATAAATTTCCATTTTCTAGCTTTCCCTTCAATCTTGGGTATGTGTTTATCATTGAAAGTTTTAAGTTTTATTCCTTCTCTTTTCTATAGAGTAAGCATTTAGCAGTGAAAACTTCAGCAACAAAATCTTATTCTATCCTCTTCTCTTCTTATCAGTCACGGAACAAAACTGATTTGTTGTCTTGTGCAGCTCGGGCAAAACAATTGGTTATAAGCGGTGGAAGCGAACCTTTATTCCATGGTACCAGGGGAACCTTGCTAGGGTTTGAGCCTACTCTAGAAATTGTAAGCGCTTCGTCTTCGAAAGAGCTTCGTCGAATTGGAAAGATTCGAATGACGTGGGAAGAATCAGTGAGCCTATGGGCCGAAGAAGGTGAGCACCTCAGGGGGAGAGTGAGGCTACAAGGCTCCAGTTTTTTGAAGGCAGATGAGCTCAGTTTCTTTGACGATGTCATGGTGCCCAGCACCATGGAAGCCTTTGAAGATGGCCCTCTCAGAGGCTTTTCTGTGGACAGATTCGTTTCTGGACAACAAATCAAAGTCTTCGGCAGAAGAAAGTCTTCACCTTCCACAGCTTCTTCTGGTACAACTAAAATCTGTTGGTCAATATTTTTGCTCTTCTAAACAATCTAGGAATCAGTCTAACTAGTCTCCAACTCATGCCAGGCCTGACCGAGAGACTCCCGCTTCCCTTCACCGAGCCCTCTATAAGATGTAAGCAGAATTTAATTATTTGCTAACAATTATAAAGTCGTCAACTTCCAATCTTATAGTGATAACATGTAATTAATATCTCTGTTGTTCAAATATTGCTGGGGCTGTTTTTTAGTAAATCTACATTCATTCACGGGTAGGTTCAATTTACGATACAGTATGCATGTGCTATGATCTGTCTGGGTGCAGCTATTCAACCATGGGAATTTCAAGATCCATCTGAGTACTACGTAGGATGCCTTCGAGTTCCACCACCGACATTACCAAACTTGTTTGAGCTGTCATGGCACTTACAAGAGCCACCACCTGAAGAACTGCGTTTTCCACTGCGAAGAGATGTTTATCGGGACTTACCTCAAGAGAAAGAACTTTTCTTTACTACCTCTCCCGAATTGTTGGACTGTAGAGCCATCACATACGATATTCTAAGCCCAATAATGCGAACAAACCCTACTATCAGTGTTGCCAATGCTACATCTAGAGACACTTTTATTGGCCTCTGGGATGATTGCATTAACAGGATTGTGTCCAAATTCTGTCCGGTTGAAATGGTTATCATAAGAAAACCCTCTTCAGCATCGGAGGAGATGTTGCAGGATCAATGGCCAAATGTGACTGGTTTCGTGAGGAACTTCTGCTTATGGAGAGGAGAGGAGGCTGATCAATTAAGGGATGGAGCTTTAGACCCCTCATCTTCAGTCGTGGAAAAGCTTCTGTGGACGTATATGGATCTTCCTTACATATTGGGCTACTACGCTATTGGCTATTTGGTAACTTTTTGTGCATTAAGCCGCGGACAGGACCGGATTATCCGAACAGATTTGTTCTCATTAGACCTGTCTTCGCCGGTTGATAGACTCAAAGCCCTAGTCCCATGTTACAGAGTTGCTGGGTTATTGCCATTGCTTGCTGAGAGGTGCTTCAACAACATGAAGAATGGTGGTAACTACAAGCTATTTGCTTACAGTGATTTTGAGAGGGCTGATATGGGTAACGGAAATATCCTCGAAATGACACCAAACACTGTAACTAGATTTTTCTCAAGCAAAAGAAAATGGGCTGCAGTGAAGGAAATCTACGATTTTCTCGATCACCGAATCCCACATGCGGAATTCATCTTCCGATCATCGGAAAGAGATATGGCGCTGGCGTTTAAGCCAAGAGGGTGCAAATTTAAGCCTGCCAATTGTGATCAACTCGTAGAGGCTCTAAAGTACGTGACCAAGGCTTTGGTGGCACTACATGACCTATCTTTCATGCATAGAGACTTGGGTTGGGACAAAGTGATGCGGCGAAACGACAGGGATAACGAGTGGTTCGTGTGCGGGTTCGACGAAGCAGTGGGTGCACCACAAATATATCCACATGGGGTGGCAGTAGAGGCGGCGCGTGTGAGGAACGCGCCAGAGATGGGAAGGGGACTGCATGGGGTGAAAGTGGACGTATGGGGTGTTGGGTATTTGATAAAAACGTGTGGCTTGACTGGGGTTCCAAAGATGCTCAGAGAGCTTCAAAACCGGTGCTTGGACCAGAACCCAGAGCAGAGGCCAACTGCAGCGGACTGCTATCACCACCTGCTTCAGCTGCAGTCATCTCTGTCTGCTGGAGGGTACTGATTTGATTGATACGGTGTTTAATGGGGCAGGCTTTTATGTTTTTTTCTCTCTTTTTTTCTGGCTTCCGAGAGCGTTCTTTTAATTTTGATACCTTAAAAATGGACGTAGGGCTTTACAGGTTCTGGGATTTTTGGAGAAGAAATGGCGGCTGATGCCGGGTAAAGTGGCTTCTAGATTGTTTGATTTGTATTGATTTGTATGGTTTGTTCCATCAAAATCAAATCAGAAGTTAATACCGATGTGCAAGTAGTGCAACAGTGGTTTCGGTTTTCTACTGTACATCTCGTTATTGGGATAAGATACGACATTGTTTGGATATATGGCTGACGACGCAGCATGCATGTTTGTTAAAGTGGATTGCATATAACCTTGATTGCAAATGCTTCAATACGTCTACGTACAAACTTTACGTTAATATCTTGTTTTTGCATTTTCTTCTTCACATATTAATTGGTTCCATTCTTGGGGATCACTACTCGCTAGGAGTCCTGGTAGTAATCATGACGTCGCAAATTAAGCCGAAGTGAAAGTGGTAGTTGGGAGAATGCGAGTACAACCAAGAAATCCAGAGTTAATTTGATGGATTTTAAAGAGATGTTACATTTAATGATAAGCAGTACTAACAGATCCGTGTGATATGCTGATGATCTGCATAATAATTAAAGCTATTTAATGAACAGACTTTAAAGATTGCTCATACTTCACAAGGGAAGGTTCATTTTTTCTGGCTAATGATTCTCTATAAGAAAATTAGAGGTGACAGCTGGTTTAGAGGAACTAAATTCAAACTTTCAAATTTTCAAAATTTATTTTTGAATTTAAAGATTAACTTGGTGAAAATATTAATAAAAGAGTATAGTACTTTACAGTTTTACTTATAAAATTTATTTTGTTAATTTTCTTTTAAAATTAAATTTTTAAATTTTGAATTTTATAATTATCAACATATCATATATAGAGAGTAAATTTTTTGTAAATTTTTTTTAAGTACATTTAATATTTTCCTTAATAAAAACTAATTTGTGTATAATATATAGTTTGTAAAAGTAAAAAAGAGTGGTGGGATAAAAAAACCCAATATATTAATGAGTTTAGAAAGTTCTTAAAGAGGACATCATGCTTTAATGATTTTATTTTTATTATCCTCACATTCATGCTTCTAAGAAAACAACGGATATGAATAGATATGTAGATCTTTAAGCTTTTAAAACTTGTGAGTTGAGTGGGAATGATGTAAACCAGTTATTAAAATATATAAACACTTAGAATTTGAGCTTCTAATTTTTTTTTTTTTGGTTGGGAGAGTAAGATTTAAGACAATTGCTAACGAACTAAAACAAACATGTAGACTTTAAACTCAAATTTGTGAGTTAGGGGAAAGTAATTAACTCCGTAAGTGTAAAGCTTAATGCTTTTGAGGTTATATATTTTTGTAATAGAAGTTAGGCTAAGCGTATACATACATACATATACACACACACACACACACACACACATATATATATATATATATATATATATATATATATCAACTGTGGTTCTTGGGGATCATTAGGTTCAATTGAACTTGACTCAAGTTTAGTTAAATAAATGAAGCAAGCTTGAACAATTTGTACATCATCAAATAAATTAAAGCTTGTACAAACTTGATTGGGTTTCTATTTAGACTTGTAAAATATTTCTACATCCACAAAAGAATTACACAAAAACAATCATACAAACTGATGTAGTTTCATCTGATCCGTTAGATCTACTTTATAATATAAGTAACTTTACAATCTAATTAATCATATCAAGTCATGTCAGTTTGTAGGATTGCTTTTATGTAATCACTTTGTGGCTAGATTATTTTCCTTTGCATAATAACTCAATTTGATTGATGTAAACATATGTTTAAACTCGTTAAATTATAACTTCGTGATTATATGTTGTATTATATTTAGCATATATATTAATATATATACACATTAATGTAATCTTCGTATAATCTGATTGTATATATATATGGCATTAACCTTCCGCGTCATTGCTAATATAAGCCGAATTTAGTGAAATGACGTCAGAAAAGAATATAGGTTTGAGATTTGAGATTATCCTTTTGCACTTGAGCTGGCTGAGCACAAAGGAAAAAGGAAAAACACAAGGGAAAAAAGCGATCATCGATTATTAATTGATCATGAAGAGAAGGAGCCTTAATGATTTCACATGTCATCTATGCACTGGACAGGAGAGTTACCTTTCTTGACTCCTCTAATAACTTTGGCCTCTTCACCATCGAAATACTTCTCGGAAAGGATTCCCCGAACCTGCAGGAATGGAAATAGGAGCCATGATATATATTATTGCTTGCCAAAGTTAGGAGTTGGTTTCATCAATTCTTCAATCAATTTGTTATATATTCTTGTTTGTTTTGGGGTAATTTATTCGAGACTTTTATACATACTTATGGTTTATATAATTGGGTCGAAAAGGATCAAAGCAAGAATATTGGTGCTCAATCGAGAAGCTAAGGCCGGGGAAAATGTTTATGGTTGTAGAGGACTCGTTGAATTGGAACTTCTGGTTGGTTTGGTTCTATCTCATGTTGTGTCTTCGGGCAGGAAGAACTGCAAGAGCTCATTATGCGGGCCATCAGTAAGGAAACTAGACTAGGGGCCGGAGCTGTGCCTGCAGTACTTCATGACATAAGCCAAGCTGATTGCAAATGATTTTTTGTTTCGCCTTTATAATTGTGGCCAAGATTGAGAGGGATGAACCGTCTATCTATATATATATACGTATATCAGAAATTCAATTCATTACCAGTTTTAGCATTTACAATTATATATTTACTTCTGCACTGCATTTATCGTCTAAAAGAACTATTGTAAGTTGCAAATAAATGGGATCTCTTGAATGAGACTTGCACTTACACACGCATGCATCTTCCTCATAATTCATCCATCTAGAAAATCTACCAATATCATGTGTAATATATATATATTTTCGGCCTCCCAAATCTGTGAGGTACTTATCATGGTCCTCCGATCCTGATCACATGCACCGTAATATGCATGATTAGGTTAGTTGTGATTCCAGCTGCTTACTGCTAACCCTCTTCGAGGTTAAATTGACTCTAAAGTGGCATAGATAGGGTCGGAAAAAAAGAGAATAAGCTAGATACCTTGTCATGTCAATTGTCACCCCGTAAAAAAGACGTAATGTGTTTGCGTAGTACGTGCTGGCGCTTCTTCTCAAAAGTCATTAATCAACCCATCAAAAAATGTGTAGTGAGTCTAGTATTATAGCATCAGTGGTCAAAAGTCATATATACTTGCTTAATATATTTGCTTTCTTGAGAGTTGAGATCATCGTCTACATTTTATTCATTCTTTAGGTAATCTCTCTCCTCACGAGCCTGTTAGCTATAGCTACTGTTCTGTTCATAGTCATGGGCATTTCATATGATCTTTTTCTTTATTTTTTTAGCAAAGGCAGGGTCTGAACTAATGCTCCTGCTGGACTGTTAGGCAAATGCATCGTGGATTAAGACAAGTGAAGAACCCATTTCGATAAAAAAAATAAATAAATAAATTCATTTTTTTTTTATCTAAAGGAGAAAGATTGGAGAGGAGAGTCGGGAAGATTTACCAAATTCGCATGTCTCATGTAAACCCAACTAGTTATTGAAAAAGTAATTACTATTAGATAGATGTATGTATAAATGTGATGCTACAGCCCCCGCTGGGGGCTCCCGCTGGGGGCTGTAGATTATTTTATAAGTATTTTATTTAAATAATTTTTTATATAAATTTTTTAATATTTTAGAATATTATTAAAAAATAAAATAAATTTAAAATATTATTAAGAAAATATTTTTTTAATCAGAAAGTAAAAAAATATATATTAAAAAATACTTTCTTAATTACTAAATAAAATAAAAAATTATAAAAAATATTTTTTTATAATTTTTTATTTTACTTCATGATTAAGAAAATATTTTTTAATAATATTATGATTGTTTTTAAATATTTAAAATGGACATGCTACAGTCTCGCTGTGGCTTCCGTTGGGCTTAACATGTATTTTTCTATGTATATTGTTTTAATTTATTTTTTATATAGATTTTTTTTACACTTTTGAAAAATAAAATAAATTTAAAATATCATTAAAAAATATTTCCTTAATCAGAAAGTAAAAAAAATATTAAAAAATATTTCCTTAATCACGAAGTAGAATAAATATTATTTTTTATTCTATTTCGTGATTAAGAAATTATTTTTTAATATTTTTATTTTATTTTTTAAAATATTTAAAATTATTAAAAAATATTTATATAAAAAAAAGGAAAAAATATAGATAAAAAAATGCTGCCTATTAATAATAACCAGAATCGTGTCTCGAGAATGCCCCAAGCATGCATTGATCTCCTAGCTAGGCTAGCTAGGGTTTATATATGCAATATATTAATCCATGCTGCAGTAGTGGGGGAACCTCTATTCAGCTGTGTGGTATAATGCAAACCAACGCCCCATTACACTAGCTGCAATGTGGGGCCGACATGTCTCCACTATGGTTTCACAGCCCAAAAGATCCACAGCCATTTTCAAGCCTTTAAAGTACTGAGATTTTTATGTGGAGTTTGTGATCTCCTTCCCCAACTTTTATCAGTAATAATAAATCGCCTAGTACTACAGCTTCAGTATTGCTATTCTCTGCCCCCCATGTCAGACCACTTTTTAAAGTTTCACATATCATGACTCATGAGATCAGAACTAACATTCGGGTTTTCTTTCTGGATTTGCAATTTATAGGACACACCCCTCCTGATCTACTAATCCATTCGAAATAAAGAAACAAAGTGGTGGAGGACCACTGATCAGTAATATTATTGGAAATAAATCTGAGATCGAGGGCCAAGATCGAAGAAATCATTTCAGTAATTAATTTATTATTATGGGAGAAGATAATTTAGCATCAGAGATCGAAGAAGTACATCAGATCATCAGTACCTACGTACTTCTGAAGCATTATTTCCTGTTCTCGTTAGCATCATTATATTATAATATGAAACTAATTCTAATAATAAGATCGAAAAGATCAAGAACTATATATATAATATGGTTTTAAGAGTTTTTCAAAATTGTCCTAATAAAAAGTAAAAGACTAAAATAGGTGCACTATTAATTGAAAATTACCATATTAGGGCAGATATCAACGCTTGCATGCCATGATGACTGAGATTCTATATGTATTTTTGTTTTAGTTTGAGACGTACTCCGATATTAAGAGAAATGATACTTGCAGTCGTGAGTATGCAAGTGCCGTGCAATCACTTTGAAAAAAATAAATAAATATGAGACCTACATAAAAAGAAATTAATTTTTAATAATGAACCTTACTTTTTTTCAAAGCGACTGCACGACACTTGCACACTCTACGACTGTATGTAGCATTACTCTTATTATTTTTATCCTTCTATCTAATTAATGCTTAAATATATATATGTGTTTAAATATAATGACAAAAATGATAAATCACATGTTGATTAGGTGGCTATGTGAGGTGTAAGACTTTTTTATAACATTTATCATGACTTATACCTAGTTCCTAGGATGGGCACTGGCCCACACACACGTCATTTGAAAAAAAAATTGAAACTCATATAACAAAAATTATTAATTTAGGATAGATTTTATTTTATTTTTAAAGATTTGCGTTAAGTTTTTATATATTAGAACTGTATCTATCATTATTCACAATAATTGTACATTATTTCTTTCTAAATTTACCGGTTGATGTGTAGCAGTATATATACCTAGTTTCTTCCCTTAAGAATCGAAATTGAAAATCATTAATGCATTGGTTAGTATAATTGAGTAATAAAATTTTAGTTTTTCTTCACGTTGTATCATTTCATACAACACTTTTCTTCACACAATATCACTCAAAGAAGTATAAACTGTGCCGAGGAACCACTAGTTGGACCCAGAGGACTGGATGAGAGATGAGGTTGGTTCATTTGAACTGGACTTTTTTGTTTGCGTAAAATTGGGTTCACTCGAAAGACCTCAGGGCTCAATAACATTTTTTGGTCTCGTTTATATATGGGCTTGGGTTCACCTTGGTTGTTTGGGCTTTTCCTATTCTGATGTGGGAGCGTGTGACTCGTACCCATAAGGCTATAATGAGGGGGCATTACATGGTGAAAAATGGTACAATTTTATTTGAAAAAAAAAATTAAATTGTGTCAGGATATTGTATGATATAGCACAATTACTGAAGTATGCTCTTGTTTGTTGCAAAGTAAAGTTTACTAAGAAAAATATTTTGATGTATTGACAAGTTTAATGACTATATATTTGTACTCTCTCATGCCATATTTAATTTTTATGTGCTAGTTGTGAAGCTGCTAATGTAACGTCCCGTTCCCGGAGGTCCGGAGAGTTAGCTCTTATTATCTAATATCAACTTAAATAACACAACTAACAAAATCCAGAAAATTCTATAAAATATTAATCCATTTAATCAATCCAAATCTCTATGTTCCTCCATGGAGACAATAAAGGAATTTTCAATAACATAAATAATAAATTCTCAAAAAACTCGAAAATATCCAAAACTCGTCAAATCAAAATACCCAAGAAATAAATCAGTTTACTAACTACGACTCTCAAATAAGCACTTGTACCCTCAGACACTTATTCCACTACGATCATCATACCTTGCTAAAACTTCCTACTCTTATTCTCCAGCTGAACCATCAAAATTATCTGAAAAATATATGGAGATAAGGAGTGAGTTATCAACAACTCAGTAAGCAGAGGACATACGCTAGCGTGCAAACATGAGCATTTACAAAGTACAACATTTAGAACAAAATATTTTCCACAGTTATCATGTAGAACAAAACATATTTCCAAAAGTAACAGAGCGATGGTTTTAAGATACAAAAAACCTAGAGTACTTTGGCATAACATAACCTGAGCATCATCATCACATCAAAACAGAGCATCATACAGAGCAGAGACTATGTTTCACCCCCGTGGTAGAGTTGTGCTATCCCCGGTGGCCAAACCAGGCAGAGACAGAGGTGAAATATTTCCCTTATTCTTCTCGGAGCCCCGAGTGTGCACACAGGAAAGATCACAATAAAACCACTTTGTTTCTAAAGTGGGTGCACTCAGAAACAGAGAAGTTGGTACCAACCCAAACAGAGCAGAGACAGAGTCAGATATAAAATCAGTTTACCATGCCAAAGGTTTTCAGATGTCATATCAAAATAAAACAGAGTACCAAAACATAATCAGATCCTTCTCACATACTGAAAACAAAAGTCGAAGCATCTTTTTAAATCAATACACAATTTTTCAAATTCTCAATATCGCTCTTTTTCAGATTTCAGAAATAGCATGACAAAATTTAGCTCATGTCTACACAATGCATGTCAAAAAATATTTTTCTTTTTTCGTACAGATTTCATGAGTAGTGCAAATAAGCGACTGAGATTGGTTTTTCCCAAGTTCTCATTTCATCACAAAATATGCAAAGTTTTCAGAAAGTCAACCTCAGTCTTAATAATTCGTGTAAAACCTAGCATAGGAACGCCGCTTACCTGGACTTCTTAGTTTTTCAGGAATTTACTCAAAATTTTGAACAATTATTAATCGTCACCTATAAAATAATCACGTAATTCCCGTAAATTTCCAATCAACCACGTATTTCGATATTTAAACCTAAAATACAAAAAGAACCTATTTTAAATCCTCAAAACCTAAAATTCTCATAATTCCTAAAATACCATCATTTTCTAAAACCATTAATATCCACTTAATCGAATTCGTACCGAATAAAAAATTTAATTGAACAAGTATTAAGATAATTACGAAAATCAATAAAAAAATATTTAAAATATCTAAAATATCAACGTATTATAAATTAATAGAATACTTTGACTACTTTAAAAATTTTATAAAATACATCATGAAAAACTCCTCTCTTAAAAATAGGTTTACTTTCTTTAGTTAACAATATTATTAAAATATTATTTACACAAAAATAATATTTTATGAGTCTTAAAGATAAAACCCATTTAAGCATAAACCCAAAGACCACTCATCTGAAAAAATACATCTGGAACATACACTAGTATTAGTACTCAAATAGTTAACAATTATATATATATATATATATATATATATATATATATATATATATATATACACTCCTTAAGAGAAAAACTAGCAGTGAACAGAAACAAAATATAGAAATAACCAAAGCAGTGACGGCAAGGACTCACACCAGGAAAAGTTAGGGGCCGCGTGCGACAGCTGGCTGGAAGTACCGTGGTGACGCGACTGTCGAGCTGGGGAGGGCATAAGGCGGCGAAGTTGCCAATGCTGGGCGGCGGAAGCGAGAGAGTTGAGCAGGACGGAGGGCGAGCGTAAGCTGTAAGAAGGAGAGAGACCGCTCGGGATACTCACCAAGAGAACAATAATGCGGCGGTGCCAAGGTGGTTGGGCAGCGGCTGATCACGGGGTGGCTGGGGCGGTGGCTTACGGCGGTGAGTTGGTTAAGTGAAACATGCTTTGTTTTTGGAGAGCAAAAACAGCGGTGTAATGTGCTGAGTTTCCGTGAGATGGGGGTGGCGGCGTACTGGTTTCTGGGTTGGTTAAGCAGACGTTTACGAGGAGGTGCACTGGTATAACGACAGTAAGGAAGACGGAGGGCTAGGCTTCGGACGGTGTGAAATCAAGGAGGAGGTGTGACCGGGTTTCTGTTGGTTGGGTGGAATGGCAGCGGCTGTTGGTGCATGCATGCAATGGTTGGGTGTGACTAGGGTGGTGAACGTTGGAGGCTTGCATGGTGGTGGTGGTGGTGGTGGTGGTAGTGTGTACAAAGCAGTGGCTCGCTGGTCCATCTATGGGAGCCACAAGTTGGTGATGCCACAGCAGTGAGTGATGGCCCCGGGCTACGGTGTCTGCATGGAGGTTTGCAGTGAACGAGAGAGGCTCTAAGAGAGAGAATTGAGAGTATGTGAGACATGGATAGATAGAGTTTGTTGGGAGAGAACTTAAAAGGGAGAAAAATAATTACAGAGGCGTTGGGAGGTGGTACACGAGGTGGAGAGGGATTCGGAGGTGTGAAAGCAAAAACTGAACAGAAAGAGATAAAGAGGAGTAACCGTCGGGTCAAGAAAAATAAAAATAAAAAATTTAAAGGGAGAAATCCTACCCAAAACGGCGTCGGTTTTTCATGAAGGTTAGGCTTCCATCTGGTCTGGGCTTGGGTTTCACGGTGGAACCGGGTGTTATATTCTCCCCTCCTTATAAAAATTTCGTCCTCGAAATTTGCTAGTACCATAAGCAATGGCTAAATATTTATCCGCTAGAACCATTCCATGACTACCTCAATGATCCCTCATTTTGTCGAACCTAATATTCTAAATTCTAACTTTTCAATATTGTCGATCATATTCTCCCGTATTTCCCCTAACCATACACACGCTGCAATTTCAAGTCTAAAAAATAAACCTCAATAATGCAATTAAAGACCAAAATAATAATTCCGAACTCTCCACATAATCCATGACCCTCATACTAATAATGAAATAAACTCTAGAACTATAATATTACCAACACCACGCTTATGTTGTGCACTCTAACTACTTATAGTCATAAACACATTGTAACTCACTCACGATGCTCTAAAATTAGCTAAACCCCACATTTACCCAGTCCATAGATTTTTAACTCACCAGAGTCAAATTCAGAAATTATACCAATATGATTGTAGCCTCTAAAACATCATTATCCCAAATCTAAGCCTCAAGTTCCTAACCAAAACTATTTCCAAGAAGTTAACCTGAAGTCTAAACTTTAAATCTTGTCAGAATCATTTCCTACAGTCCACAGAATTACGCCTACCGGAATTAAAATCTCGAATGTCCTAAAAAAATTTTTCCTTTTAAAAAAAAAATATACAATATCTAAAATCTTAGATTTCATAGGACACATTCCTTAGGTCCATAAGTGCTAAAACCTCACATATCATCAAAAATCATATCCTGGAGCCCGCAAAATTCTATGACTTTAAATCTCATCAAAATCACTTAAAAAAAATATATGTTGCATCTCTAAATTTCAGCTCAAAAGATCTTTGTTAACTCTTGCGCCTCTACTCGAAGTACTTCAGCCGCACTCAGATTTGCTCCTCCTTCATTAATAGTCGCGTTCCGACCAAAACTCTTTCGTAATCGACGACGAGGTGGCATACGAAAAACTTGGATTTTTAATAAGAGTTTCAAAATATAGAGTTCATATAAACATATGCAAATAGTTGTACACAAAAAAAAATGAATATGTATAAAATATTTTGAATTTATAAAAAAAAAACCTATATATAAATGTACACGCAACCACAGTGACAATATATTTTTAAAATCTAAACCTTCAATCTTATCCAAGTCAATTTGTAAAGTCCACATCATGAGTCTACAGAATTTAAAATCTTTATCGTCATGAAATCAGTTCTAAAAATCTACAAAATCCAACACCTCAAATTCCATAAAACCTCTTTCCTAAAGCTAGAAGATTCGAATACCTCTAATACCAACAAATTTTTTTTCCTTGCAACCCGCAAAATTCTAAACATCATAACTGAAAATTATTTCCCAAAGTTCCTGATAACCAAAAACCCCATATGCTATAGTCTATAGAACTTCAAATCTGTCTTTCGGTCAAACTTATGTCAACTACAAAATCTAAACCTTACATCTTATAAAAGATCCTTACCTATAGTCAACAAAGTAAGCCTACCTGATCTAAAACCCCAAGTGTAAAGAAAGCCATTTCTTAAAATCTGAAAAAATCTAAAGCCTTAGATCTCTTCAAAAAAATTTTTCCTCAATTGTCATGAAGATCAATTCTTAAAATCCACAAAATCTAAGACCTCCAACGTCCTAGACTATATTCCAAAGGTTGCCGGATTCTAAAACTTTAAATAAATATAAAATCATCTCTTATAGTCCACAAATTTCCATGCCTCCAATCTGAATCAACTTCCTAGCCCATAGATATTCAAAACCTCAGATTTCGTAGACCACCCACCATGAGTCTGCAAAACCTCAAACCAAATATCTTCCAAAATCATATCCTAGTGCCTACAAAATTCTAAAACCTTAAATGTCATCAAACACCTAAATATGGTATGCAGAATCTCAAACCTAGTTTTCAGTCAAACCTGTGTATACTTTCAAATCTCTAAACCTTAACTCTTCTCAAAATCATTTCCAAAAATCTAGTGAATAAGCCTACAGGATCTAAAATCTCAAAGTCATAAATATCATTCTAAAACTTGCAAGAACTAAAACCTCATATTTTGTAGGAAACAATCACTAATGCCTGCCGATTCTAAGACTTCGAATATCAAAATAATCGTCATTTGCAACTCGCAGATTTCTAGATATAAAAAATGAAATTATTTTCTAAAGTCTGCCGAAATCCAAAACTTCATACCCAAATATCCGTATAACCTCAAACCTAGCTTTTAATTAAGCTTACGTACACCTTAAGAAGAATCTAAACCTCAAGTCCTATAAAGATTCTTTTCTAAAATCCTCAAATAAGCCTACTTGGTCTAAGACTCCAAGTGTCATGAAAGCCATTCCTTAACTTCCACAAACTTTAAAAACATTAGATCTCATCAAAACATCTTTAGGGCATGCAGAATCCCTAAACCTTAAATCCCATCAAACTCCTTATTATAATATGTAGAATCTCAAACCTGTCTCTGATACCAACTGTAACGCCCCGTTCCCAGAGGTCTGGAGAGTTAGCTCTTATTACCTAATATCAACTTAAATAACACAACTAAAAAAATTCAGAAAATTCTATAAAATATTAATCCATTTAATCAATCTAAATCTCTAAGTTCCTCCATGGGGACAATAAAGAAACTCTCAATAACATAAATTAGAAATTCTCCAAAACTAGAAAATATTCTTAACTCTTCAAATCAAAACACCCAAGAAATAAATCAGTTTACTAATTACGACTCTCAAATAAGTACTTGTACCCTTAGACACTGATTCTACTACGATCATCACACCTTACTAAAACTTCATACTTTTGTTCTCCAGCTGAGCTATCAAAATTATCTGAAAAATATATGGAGATAAGGGGTGAGTTATCAACAACTCAGTAAGTAGAGGACATATGCTAGCGTGTAAACATGAGCATTTACAAAGTACAGCATTCAGAACAAAATATTTTCCAGAGTTATCATGTAGAACAAAACATGTTTTCAAAAGTAACAGAGTGATGGTTTTAAGACACATTAAATCCAGAGTACTTTGGCATAACATAACCTGAGCATCATCATCACAACAAAACAGAGCATCTTACAGAGCAGAGACTATGTTTCACCCCTGTGGTAAATTGTGCTATCCCCAGTGGCCAAACCGGGCAGAGACATAGGTGAAATATTTTCCGTATTCTTCTCGGAGTCCCGAGTGTACACACAGGAAAGACCACAATAAAACCACTTTATTTCCAAAGTGGGAGCACTCAGAGACAGAGAAGTTGGTACCAACCCAAACAGAGCAGAGCATAACAGAGCAGAGCAGAGACAGAGTCAGATACAAAATCAGTACACCATGCCAAAGGTTTTCAGATGCTACATCAAAATAAAACAGAGTACCAAAACATAATCAGATCCTTCTCACATACTGAAAACAAAAGTCGGAGCATCTTTTTAAATCAATGCACAATTTTTAAGATTCTCAATATCGCTCTTTTTCAGATTTCAGAAACAGCATGACAAAATTTAGCTCATGTCTACACAATGCATGTCAGAAAATATTTTCCCTTTTTCGTACAGATTTCATGAGTAGTGCAAATAAGCGACCGATGTTGGTTTTTCCCAAGTTCTCATTTCATCACAAAATATGCAAAGTTTTCAGAAAGTCAACCTCAGTCTCAATAATTCGTGCAAAACTTAAAATAGGAACCCCGCTTACCTGGACTTCTTAGTTTTTCAGAAATTTACTCAAAATGCCAAACAATTATTAATCGTCACCTATAAAATAATCACGCAATTCTCGTAAATTTCCAATCAACCACGTATTTCGATATTTAAATATAAAATGCTAAAAGAACCTATTTTAAATCCTCAAAACCTAAAATTCTTATAATTCTTAAAATACCATCATTTTCTAAAACCATCAATATCCACTTAATCGAATTCGTACCGAATAAGAAATTTAATCGAACAAGTATTAAGATAATTACGGAACTCAATAAAAAAATATTTAAAATATCTAAAATACCAACATATTATAAATTAATAGAATACTTTGACTACTTTAAAAATCTTATAAAATACGTCATGAAAAAATCCTCTCTTAAAAATAGGTTTACTTCCTTAGTTAACAATATTATTAAAATATTATTTACACAAAAATAATATTTTATGAGTCTTAGAGAAAAAACCCATTTAAACATAAACCCAAAGACCACTCATCCGAAAACATACATCTCGAACATACACTAGTAATAGTACTCAAATAGTTAACAATTTACATATATAATATATATATATATATATGTATATATATACACTCCTTAAGAGAAAAACTAGCAGTGAATAGAAACAAAACACAAAAATAACTGAAGCAGCGACGGCAAGGACTTACACCAGGAGAAGTTAGGGGCCGCATGCGACGGCTAGCTGGAAGTACCGTGGTGGCGCGGCTGTCAAGCTGGGGAGGGCATAAGGCGGTGAAGCTGCCTACGCTGGGCGGCAAAAGCGAGAGAGTTGAACGGGAGGGAGAGCGAGCGTAAGCCGTAAGAAGGAGAGAGAGACCGCTCGGGATACTCACCAAGAGAACAACAATGTGGCGGCGCCAAGGTGGTTGGGCAGCGGCAGATCATGGGGTGGCTGGGGCGGTGGCTTACGGTGTGAGTTGGTTAAGTGAAACATGCTCTGTTTTTGGAGAGCAAAAACAGGGGTGTAAGGTGTTGAGTTTCCGTGAGATGGGGGTGGCGGCGTACTGGGTTGTGGGTTGGTTGAGCAGACGTTTACGAGGAGGTGCACTGGTATAGCGGCAGTAAGGACGACGGAGGGCTAGGCTTCGGACGGTGTGAAATCAAGGAGGAGGTGTGACCGGGTTACTGTTGGTTGGGTGGAATGGCAACGGCTGTTGGTGCGTGCATGCAATGGTTGGGCGTGACTAGGGTGGTGAACGTGGGAGGCTTGCATGGTGGTGGTGGTGGTGTGTACGAAGCAGTGGCTCGCTGGTCCATCTATGGGAGCCACAGGTTGGCGTGATGGTGGCCGTGCGGGATGGTTGGCGATGCCGCAGCAGTGAGTGATGGCCCCGGGTTACGATGTCTACATGGAGGTTTGCAGTGAACGAGAGAGGCTAGCTTTGAGAGAGAGAACTGAGAATATGTGAGACACGAATAGATGGAGTTTGTTGGGAGAGAACTTAAAAGGGAGAAAAATAATTACAGAGGCGTGGGGAGGTGGTACACGAGGTGGAGAAGGATTCGGAGGTGTGAAAACAAAAACTGAACAGAAAGAGATAAAGAGGTGTAACTGTCGGGTCAAGAAAAATAAAAAAAAATAAAAATTTGAAAAGGAGAAAGCCTACCCAAAATGGCATCGGT
This sequence comes from Juglans cinerea, assembly GCA_961763995.1. NCBI lineage: Eukaryota > Viridiplantae > Streptophyta > Magnoliopsida > Fagales > Juglandaceae > Juglans > Juglans cinerea. The sequence continues at coordinate 37,832,548 of CAUIVZ010000002.1, read as the reverse complement.
TTTCATGAAGGTTAGGCTTCCATCTGGTCTGGGCTTGGGTTTCACAGTGGAACCGGGCGTTACAGCTAAGGCTGCAATTAAACGGATACATTTTCTAGATACTAAATTATGTTTTTTAGAAGTGCTACAACTAGAAAGTGATTTCATAAAAATAAATTCACAAATTGACAATACTTCATATGATATATTAGATTTACTTTACAATAAAAATAATTTTATAATTTAATGTACCATATCAAGTTTCTTTGTAGCTAAAGTATTTATTTTCTTTTTATATGGACAATGGTATTATTTAAGTTGTTTTGAATCATATATAATATGGTCATATATATGGTCGACAAAGGTTAGAGGTGGCGCTAGTTCTTCTTGAAATTGAATACATCTCGTAACAGCAATATATATATATATAAACGTGGTCGAATCAAAAGCTTTGACAAGAACTAAATCAAAACTCATGTATATATAATTCTTATGGCTAGCTGTAGATTAGACTCTTTGCTCTAAATCTAATGACCAGATTACCGATCGACTTGCAGGTTGAAAGTGTTGATTAAGGTTGTATTTGGACATTGAGATATTCTCGGGGGGTGTAAACTGGTCGGTCCGGTCCAGTCCGGACCGAACACCCAATAGAGACCGGACCGGACTGGTAGTTATCGGTCCGGTCCGGTCGGTCCATTCGGTCCGGCTTTTTTTTTTAAATCAATTAATAAAAAAAAATTATTTAAAATACTAAATTAAGTGACTTATTAATGTGAATTATGTAACAAACTCAATAAAAAAATATTTTATATGTTCAATGATAATAAATTAAATGAAAATTACATTATTAATTTATATTATTACTATATAATTAACTAATTGATATTATATATTAGTTAATTCATAGAATATTAACAAGTGTTAATAACATATTTAAAATTTTATATTCTTAATAGTGATAGGTTAGATGAAGATATATATAAAATATTGTTAATTTATAAAATATTAACAAATATTAATAACATATTTAGAATTTTATATTATTAATTGTACAATTATTATATAAATAATATATATAATTTTTTTTTATTCAGTCGGTCTGGTCTGGTCCGGTCCGGTCCAAGAAATCTCCACCCCGAGACCAGACCGAAGACCGAAATTTCCATATTTACTGGACCGAAACTGACCATGCATTTGGTCGGTCCGGACCGAACCGGTCGGTTTCTTCGATCCGAACTGACCGGTTTATACCCCTATTCTCAGGTATTCTATAAATAATAATAATAAAATAATAATAAATAAAAATAAAGATAAAATATTAAATAATAATAAATTGGAGGTGAAGTAATAATAAAATAATAAATAAATATAATAAAATATTCTCAAAATATCTAAAAATATCTAAACATAACTCACTATTTAAACTAGAACTAAAATTTTACTACATTGTGACAACTCATCTTTGACATTTTTGTACGTAAGCATCATCTATATATATACACTGTATTTTATTATAATCATGATTGTAATCATTGACCCTACCACGTTGCGTTTCTTTTGGTGACGTGATGTTAACGGAAATTGTTTTAGCCATCCGGTGTCTCTCAACTAGTGGTGGAATGGTGTCCAGACTCCAGATCGAGTCAGCCTCCTATGGCTACCTAACATGACTAAGTTGGTATTTATATTAATCTTATCCAAAGTTGCCCACCATTCATGCCCATCCATCTGCCAATCCAACAACTGTCACATACAGATAGCAAACTTGGTCAGAGATTACAAACTAACCAGCATATATAGCACCAAAGATCGAATCCCTTTCCAACTTGTCAAGCCCAGATCAGATCAGAGTAGTACGTACTCCACCATGTCAGGTCCAACTGCTCAATCTAATTCCATCGACGTTGATCCCTACCAACATCTCCAACTCCTTCTCAATGCCGACGGCACCGTTACACACCTCACCGAAATCCCCAACACTCCTGCCACACCTAATCCTAGCAGTCCAATGCCAGTTCTCTCCAAAGACATCCCTCTAAACCAGTCAAACAACACTTGGGTTAGAGTATTCCTACCACGGCAAGAACTTGATCATAGTTCCTCTTCTCCTAAACTGCCTCTCATACTTTACTTCCATGGTGGAGGGTTCATCCGTTTCAGTGCTGCCTCCACAGTTTTCCACGAGTTTTGTGCGACCATCGCGATCCAGCTCCATGTGATCGTCGTATCGGTCGATTACCGCCTTGCTCCGAAGCACCGGCTGCCGGCTTCTTATGATGATGCTATGGACGCGTTACACTGGCTCAAAACAACGACCGAAGATGAGTGGCTAAGAAACCATGCTGATTTATCAAACACTTTTATTATGGGTACCAGTGCGGGTGGGAACATTGCTTACCATGCAGGATTACGTGCATCCGTGGAAGCTGATGATCTTGAGCCTTTGGTAATCAGAGGGCTGATATTGCATCAGCCGTTCTTTGGAGGGTCCCAGAGGACTGAGTCAGAGTTGAGGGGCAATGACCCAGTTTTGCCACTGAGTGTAAGTGATCTAATGTGGGAATTGTCGTTACCAATTGTTGACCGTGACCACGAGTATTGCAATCCGACGGCGGAGGGTGGATCTCAACGATTGCAGAAGATCAAGCTGCTGGGATGGAGGGTCTTGGTGACAGGCTGTGACGGGGATCCTCTGATCGACCGTCAGATGGAGCTGGTAGCGATGATGGAGGAAAAGGGCGTGGTAGTGGAGAGCCAATTTGGTAAGGGTGGTTATCACGGGGTAGAGATCTTATCTGAGCCCTCCAAAGCTAAGGCACTCTGTGTGGTTCTCAAAAATTTCATTTTATCTTCATTGGGTGGGTAGAGAAAAATGGTGGCATGGGCTGCTTGTTGCTAAGTTGTTTTGTATGGTGCATGGAAATGTTGTCATGATTGATAGAGATATAATTATAGAATATGATATGACATGATATGTATTAATCTGTCAAAGTATATTCTGATCTTTGGATCGATGCTCATAAAAAATAATGCTGCCATTGTTTTTGTCATTTATAAGTTTGTGATTACCAATATATATCTTGTTTATGTAATATATACATATATAGAGAACTTGTTTTGGCTATGGTGTTGTTAAGTCATATATTACTCCTTCCATATTTATTGCTCAAACATCATTTTCATGGTTGTTTGAATCTCTTTATCTCCAAGCTTCAACACGTTATATATGTCAAAAGAAAAATATAATATTGCAATTCAATGATATTATGTCATGACAGAAAGACATTAATTTTTATAAGAGTATTAACGGACTCCCCCAATCTTGAATTTTTCATCTCCAATATATATGTATATTTTTTTTTTGAGAACCAATATTAAATATTATTTGATAAAATATGCCATATTAATTAGCTATATATAGCATTAATAAGAAGGCTAGTGAAATTTACTTGATTTCTAACACGAAGTATTTTAAAGAAAAGTTCGTCTCTTCTTATCTTTTGACTTCTGTTTGTCATAACGTACGTGTCCCGGCCTACCTATTGGTCATCTTTTATACCTTACACAATGCAATGCCTTGGGTCCAACTCCATAATTAGCAACAGATCGAAGCTCATCTAGTAGAAAGAAACCACTCATTAGCCTGCCTGCCATGGATCCCTACAAGGAGCTTCAGATCGTCCTCAACCCCGATGGTACGTTGACTAGACTACTCCATGTTCCTGAAACCCCTCCCACATCCGATCCTACCCTTCACATCCCAGTTCTCTCTAAAGACATCCCCATCAACCAATCAACCAACACCTGGGCGAGAGTTTATTTGCCCCGAGAAGCACTTCATGATAGTCCCTCCTCCACCAAGCAGCTACCTCTCGTAGTTGGCTACCATGGGGGAGGGTTCATCCTATTTAGTGCATCCTCAACTATTTTCCATGATTTCTGCGTGAACATGGCGACCGAACTCCGCGTCATCATCGTATCGGTCGAGTACAGGCTTGCCCCGGAACATCGGCTGCCGGCAGCGTACGATGATGCCGTGGAGGCTTTGCACTGGATCAGAACCACCCAGGAAGACTGGGTGAGAAAATATGCTGATTTTTCGCATTGTTTTCTCATGGGCGGAAGTGCTGGGGCTAACATCGCCTACAATGCAGGACTACGTGTAGCCAAGGAAGATGATAATCTCGAGCCACTGAAGATCCGAGGGCTGATAATGATCCAGCCATTCTTTGGTGGGGACCGGAGGACTGGGTCAGAGCTGAGGCTTTTTAATGATCCCATGTTCCCACCATGTATGAGTGATGTTATGTGGGAGTTGTCGTTGCCAGTTGGGGTCAATCGTGATCACGAGTATTGCAATCCAACGGTGGGGGGAGGATCCAAGCTCTTGGAAAGGATCAAGGTGCTAGGATGGAAGATTCTGGTGACTGGCTGTGATGGGGACCACTTATTTGATCGTCAGATGGAGTTTGTGAAGCTGTTGGAGACGAAGGATGTGGGAGTGGTGGGTCATTTTGGGGAAGGAGGTTTTCATGGGGTTGACTTTAGAGACCCTGTGAAGGCCAAGGCTCTGTTGGTGATTTGTAAGGACTTTGTGTTGTCTTGTTTGGCTGTTTAAGATATCAATATTAGCAACAACTATTTTTCTCATCAATCACTATTTATTACTCTACATCCTACATCCTATAAAAAAAATATTAGATGTAGAATGTATGGATGAATAGTGACTGACGTATAGCAAAACTCTATTAGCGATGATGGTAATTAGTGGCCTAATTATTCTGCTACTTAGTTCTTAAGTTTGAGAATAAACATTGATGCTTATGCCAACTCTCTCTCTCTCTCTCATAAAATTTATTCACTGCACATAAGAAACATTAGTTTGAAAGGCCAAATGAATTATAAATAGTTGAATGCAAATTACGGGGCACTAGTGCGGGAGGTAACATAGCCTACCATGTAGCTAGGATTACCGTGCAGCTTTGGAAATTGATAATCTTGAGACATTAGTAATCAGAGGGCTGATATTACCTCAACCAGACAAAGTTTACATTTTATAGTTTAATGGTTACGAGGGTATGATATGTTAATTTTAATATACTTTTGTCGGGGAGTTTTTATCCACGCGTATGCTGAAGGAAAATGAGAGTTGGGGCTTGAGTGGGCCTATTTCTTGTGGCAAAGCTGGCCGAATACTGGTCATGCATGGATGAAGCAGACAGATCAGCAAGGGAAAATTCTGAGCTTGGGTTGCTACAACATCTAACTGTGATGGGCCTTTTGGAGAAACTCTTCTAAGTTGGACCTACTAACCCTCTTACCCACCATTCAAATTCAGGCCGAAACTTCAAGAACCAGAAATTTGCAGGTTTGAGGATCCTGACATTATTGATTAGTTGTCACTGCCAGGTATAATAATGGTTTCGTAAGTATAGCATATTTTTTTTTAAATAGAAGATTTATTATTAAATAATTAATATTTTTTTATATAAATTTTATATTTATTAATTTTTTTAAAAAGAATTACGCAACACTTATATACTTATACTTATGACTACAAATATCATAAGAATATAATAAAGTGTGTGTTTCTTGTTCCGCCTACCGATTTTAATATCAGTTTCTGTATTCGTAGGTTTCTCTCACCAGTATATAATATTATACGGTCCCATTTTTTCTGACGTATTCTCGTAATTAATTTGTTCCATTATTTAAGCTCCCATATGTTCTTCAACAGAACATGGGTACTTGGACAAATGTTGCAACAAATTATGCAGTACTGTTGTGTACGTACGTTGAAAATGGTAAATGTGAACGCATTTTCACACATCAAAGAAAACTGTCGACCCATGCACTTCGATGAGTATCAATGGATCTCCATTGATCGACCTAGGAAACGGAGAAAAGAGTTTGCAAGTACGGGCGGCGGCCTTTGCGGTGAGTGTCAGATGCCACACATCATCCCGGCCAATACTCGATATCAATGGATTGGACTCTGAGTTGGAGTAGAATTGAGTAGTTTTGGATGCTCGAGCAAGAACGAGAGATCGAGGTGGTTGCCATGCGGATAGTTTCTAGCCGTCTAATGTTCTTGGCTGACACGGCCATTTTCAATGACCATGATTCCACTTCAAGATTAATGCCGCTTCTGCCTACAATACTTGACTCTTCTACTTCACATTAATTATAAATGGCTGATCCGTACTGATTACTGGGATTTTCTAGGGGATCTTGATACGGCCACTAGAACTCTGTGATGTGAATTTTTTTTTTTTCAACAAGCGATGCATTATATTAAAATGGAAATGGGTAATGCTATCGATATCCTTATCGTTCTACCTTCCCATTTATAATTCTCGTTTGACGTGGCATCCATTTTTTTTTTCCTCACTTATCGTTTCGTCTTCCCCTTCTAGAGAACATTTCGTTTTTCCTTCTCCCTCTATAGTCCCTTTTGTCTTCCCCCTCCAACCCATTTTCCTTTTTTTTTTCTACCCATTTCGTCTTCCTCCTTTTTTTTTGCCAGCATTTGGCGTCTTTTCTTGAGAAGAACTTTTGGAGTCCTTTTGCTTCAACTGCTTCTTCTGAATCATTAGCAGCAACTTTATGCACCTTGTTTTTCTTGCTTCTTGAGTGCTGTTTCTGTTTCCCATGAACTTCAGTGTTACGATTATTATTTTTAACAAGAGAAATTGAAATATTTGATCCCAGTTTCACATCCTTACTCCCATCTCGCACTAACTGTTCACTAGAAGTCATCATGTCGACATCTTTAGAGGTTGAAATATTCAAAGTTGCAGTTGTTTTTTTCCTGTGAGCAGCCAATGCTTTTGCTCGTTTCCTGTGTTCACTAAATGGTTGGAAGCCCAAGGAAATGGATTGGAGGTGGAAGACGAAATGGACTCTGGAGGGGGAAGATCACGAAAGGGTAAGTGAGGGTAAAAAAAAAGGGTAATGCTACAGAGCCCACCATTTCTTACCGATAATTGACCGATTCACGTGACAATTTAAAATATTAAAAATTAAAATAAGAAAAAGACAAAAAAAGAGATAGAAAGAAAGAAAGAAAGAGAGAGGGACTCGTAAATTGTAATACCCATTCCCGCTCCCTCCCTCATTCCGTCCGCGCAGCAGAGATTTTTTCCAGCGAACCTTCGTTCCCAGCCTACTCCCCTCCCACCTCCTTCACTCCCACGCGAATCTGGGCTGTAAGTTTTGTTTTCTTCTTTTTTATTTACATTTCAGACTAGTCATTCCTAACTATTGTCCTTGTAGTTCTTCTCAGTGAACAAACAAGTTGTCATGAAAGAAATAAAATTAGAAGGACAAAAAATCCAGACAGATTCATGAACTCCACAAGTGGTCACGATCGAAATAAAATTAAAAAAAAAAACAAACTTAGAGGTTCAAACGGAAGTGAAACTCTTCAAACCAAACAGAGAAGTGAACTCTTCAGACCAAATAGAAACCCAGATTCCACGGACTAAATAGAAATTCAGATTCACAAACTCTTCAGAACAATCTTGAAAGAAAATGTAAAATAGAGAAATGAAACTTAGAAAGAAAAATATACAGAATAATTTCAGTACGAGAGGGAGGGAAAGGAGGGAGGAAGGCGTGCGAAGGTGATGGAGTTAGGTCTGTGCGAAGGGTGCGAAGGGGAAGGAGTTCTGAAGGGGCTAACTAGTTTTTCTTCTATAAATACGGCCATTAAAAAAATTACATAACTAGTTTTTCTTTTTACTTAATACGGGCCATTAAAAATATTACATGTGGCATCGGTCAAGCATCGGTTGGAATCTCTCGGTCCTTCTAGCATTTTCCTAAAAAAAAATGCATGACACGTGGTATGCCCACGTCAAGCGGGAAGAAAAAAGGGGAAAGGGGAACGGTGGGTCTAGCATTTTCTAAAGGAAATACAACGAGTTCAATATGGATCTTTTTTATTGTCTATATACAGAATACAATTAGCGATACTATGAAGGGGTGTTCAACCAAAATTCAATTTAGTAGCAACCCATTGCACCATAGGTGTGTGTACCGATTTTGGGATTGGTGTATTTTTCTGATCCTCCAATCTTTTTGAGGATGAAGGTTTTGGCAGATGTCCACAATGATCGGAGTGATTTGCCATTGAGGTGAAAGAGTTGTAGTTTATAATAAATCTAAAAGACTTCAATAATTATACATTGACTAATCCTTTAGATTATAAGCTCAAATATGACTTTAGCTTTTTTTGAACCCTGTAACGATTGCAAAAAAGTATAATTAATCTAACAATTACTAACTTTTTTTAAAATGAGCAATGTTAGATATAATTATGGATTGTGCAAACGTTGTGCACTCCTTTTAAAAAAAAAGTGAGGTCTACCATTATAGAAATTAACTTTTTCATGTAAGTCCTATATTTAATCAATTTTTTTTCAAAATGAGTGCACATTACTTGCGCACTATATAATTGTAAATATCATTTTTCTTTTAAAATATATATATATATATATATATATATATATATATATTACTAAGTTTTATTTTTCATCATTGTAAATGGTATCAAGGCATTGAATACAAAGAATCTCGACATCTAGTGGGCCGATATGCAAAAGAAGCCTTGAAGACATTGTGGGTGACTCGACCAAGTGCTTGTCCACAATGATTATATCACTCATTTATATGTGGTGAATTTCTCAGCAATTGTGGTAATTGAAATGGGCTCTGTTTGTTCATAGGAATTGGGATTTTTCCCACAAATGTTAATAAGATGGTTTGAAGTATGGTGAGGCATTAATTGGGACAGGGCTTTAATTAGCTAGTTGGGGCCATATCAGAATGATAGATGGTATCTATATATACCAATGATCACGTCGAGCTAGAAGTCTTGTAAACATTTCGGATTTTGGAGAAGCACGACTGCTATCTTCGACTGAATAAAATCAAACGAAAAGAATTTAACTTCGGTTAGTATGATCTGTGCAAATTAAATCTTTCACATTTTTCAATACAAAGTAATACTGAAGAACACATGAAACACATGACTGGTGTTGGGTTTGTAGAACCTGATTTGTTGGTGTGTCGGTGCGATTTGATGACCCAACCCGACTAAAATGCGTTATGATTTTTGGCCCATTTTCATGGAGGCTTGGGCGATGGAGTGCAAATCGACCCAAGCTGAAGAGATTCGGGAAGTGCCAAACAAAGAATTCGCTCGACATTTGCGTGACACTTGGTTTAAGCGAAGTTCAGGTAGAGAGTTCAGTCGAGGCTCGCTCGAGCTAACATCCGAACAGAGAGTTCGCTAGATGCGCATTCAACACTATGCTCGAGTGAATAAAGCATAAAAGCGAAAATTAAGGTTTCCGCCATGTGACACTATAAATATATACTTAATGAACAATATAACCAATTCTGAACAATGAATTTTGTCTCAATGTGTATTTTATGATTTCTTAGTACAATAAAATATTTTGTAGCTCTGTAGACATAAACACATTGTCGAACTACATTAATTTTTTAGCGTGTGATTGATTAAGTTATGTTTACTTTTACTTTATCTGTCATCGTTTTCACCACAAACGACACCAAATTAAATCCAATAAAAATTAAATTTAAAAGAAAAAAAATGTAATTGTCCACCAAAAGGGATGGTCAATCTGGCCAACCCAAGAGTCGAAGGTCGTTGAGCCAGTACTGCAGCCATCCCATTTGAGCTTTGACCGGCCGGCCACCCTTAAGGTGGTCTATCTGCGTAAGTGATCACACAACTAGTCGATGGACCAATGAAAAATCAAGGAAACAACAGTTAATTTGCTCTTTTGGTCCACTTAATTTGGACGATCGACAAACCAGGCAAAAAATGAAGTAATCTCTAACAATCTACAGCACATATAACTTTTGAAGCCTGAGTTTTGTTCCTGTTAAGCTACATCATCGCATTTTTAATTATCAGTTAACATCTAAATTTAGAATTTTTCTATAAAATATAACTTTCAAAGTAGAAATTTTGCTACTGTCGAGTGTCGAGACACGTCAGGATCATATTCTCTTTATAAATTCTATCATTTTAATATTTAAACGTAAAATAATTTTGAGCTGTAGTACTGGTTCTTGATAATCATTTATTATTTGCTAATTTTATTTTTTTGAAAAAAAAAATTCTTTCTGTTTTCGGTCCAAATTAAAAAAGGCCATTTGGTTATCTTAAAATATCTTTGCTTCTGTTTTTATTCGTATATCTACTCCTATTACATGATCAGTTATTAAATGAAAACTAAAATAAAAACTGGTCTTATTAAATGAATATATATATATATATATATATATATATATATATATATATGTATATCTAACGGTATTAGGACTAATTTTAGTTTAAGAGTAAATTTTATTTTATAACATATTTTTTGTTTTTCACTTATGTTTTTTTATTTTCTTAAATAATGGATTTATAATAATTATTAAATTTTTGAGGAAGTTAATGAAAGAGCCCATAATAAGGGCCTAAGGCTATAAGAAATACAAAACAATGTAGAGAAATTCACTAAGTGCTTGAGCAAAACGATGGAGAAGGATTGAAAAGAATTGTACTCATCCTCCTTGTTAAAATGTCTGTACAAGGAACCAACTTATATAACCTTACAGGTATTTCACTACTTCCAGAATCTTCTATCCGTATATACTAGCTAACAACCTCTATAAAAAAAAAAAAAAAGGAAAGAACCCAGCTGTAGAAAAGGACAAAAAAAATTCATCCACCAGAAGATTCCTTTATTGTTTCTTCTAGGAAATTCTTCTTCCCTCTTTGCTGAGCTGCTATCAAATGCTAATGTAGCTCATACTAACTATGTTGCTGACTCTCAAATTCAGCAGCTTCATTGACTTTCAATAGCCCCCTGCAAGATGGAAAGTAGATATTTACTACTATCTACTCTCCATCTTGAGCATACATGAGTAAAAGCTTTGAGAATTCAAAGCTTTGGTAAGCATATCTGCTATCTGTGACTTGTTGGACACATGCTTAGTGACAATACTTCCAGTTCCATCTTGTATTTTGTCTCGAATTAGGTCGCAATCAAGCTCTATATGCTTGGTCTTTTCATGGAAGACTGGATTCGTGGCTATATACACAGCAGATTTGTTGTCACAGTATAGAAAAGCAGATTGAGGATGTGCTACCTGTAAGTCCTCAAACAAGTATCTGAGCCATGTTAATTCACAACATACATTAGCCATAGCTCTATATTCCGCCTCTAAAGAAGACCTAGAAACAACATGCTGCTTCTTAGATTTCTTGTTGGGTGTACCCCTTTGCTACTAGCCTTGCTTTAAATCTCTCCACACTCCCATTAGCATTAAACTTAATTTTATACACCCAATTGCATCCTTATCAAGAGGCAAATCAACTAAAACTAAGTGTCATTAAGTTCAAGAGCCACAATCTCAGCTCTCATGGAGGTGCACCATTTAGGAGAATCTTTGGCTTCTTGGTAATTTTTAGGCTCAGATTGGGAGGTATTGGAAACAACAAAAGCTTTGTGTGGAGTGGATAGCTTTTCATAAGAAATACTACCACTAAGAGAGAAAGCATTACATGTGGAATTCTGGCCCTTTTGCCTATCCAACACTTGAGGTGGTTGAAGAAAGACAACCTGTTGACATATAAAGTCCTGCAAGTGTGATGGTGCTCTTCGAATCCTCACTCACTGATCTGCAAGGTAAATGAGTGAGAGGTGTGGTATTTGATGTAAGGTCATGGGTAGGAAGGTTTTGAAGGTTACCATCTGGTTCAACTTGAACAAAGGTTTCTGGAATTCCTCCTTCAGAGATTGTAGTTTGAGAATTTGCCTCAATTTCTTGAGAAATATTGGAGGTAAATGTGACAAGTTCTATAAAAGTGGTAGGAATTTGAGTGAAACTGACATTGCTTTGGTCTGGTTGGGTATGGATGTTAGTGAGGGTCCCATTTTTGTAAGAAAAAACATTTTTATAGAAAACTACATTCCTAGAGACAAATATTTTCATGGTTTCAAAATCCAACAGTGTATCCTTTGATCCCAAACGGATAGCCTATAAACATACACCTTTTTGCTCTAGGATCAAACTTGTGCCTTCCATTGACAATGGTTGTAGCAAAAGCTAAACAACCAAAAACCTTAAGATAGATAGAATTCAGTTTCTTGTTGAACAGAACTTGATAAGGGCTTTTGTTATTTATTATGGGTGAAGGTGTCCTGTTTATGAGATGAACAGTAGTTAGAACACAATGATTCCAATATTCTAAGGGAATACCACTTTGAAATCTCAAGGCTCTGGCAGTGTTAAAATATGCTGATGTTTTCTCTCAACAACAACATTTAATTGGGGTATCTCAACACAGGTTCTTTGGTGTATGATGCCCTTTTCAAGGTAAAAATAACTCATATTGAACTCCCCCCATTGTCGCTTCGAATGATCTTTACTTTGGTTTCAAACTGTGTTTCTACCAAAGCACAAAAACTTTGAATAGTGGTAGTGGTATCATATTTGAATTTTAGCATATAGGCCCAAGTGCACCTACTAAAATCATCCACAATAGTCAAGAAATATCTAGAACCATCATTGCCAATTTCATTGCAAGGACTCCAAATATCACAGTGTAGTAATTCAAAGCATTTTTCTATTTTGTATGAACTTACAGGAAAAGACAATTTGTGAAGTTTAGCTAAAGGACATATGGAACAAAGTTTGTCACTAGGTGATTTGGAAACCTGAACATCACCATCTATATTAAAAGCAGAATAAGAAGAGTGTCCTAGTCTATAATGCCAAATGTCAAAGTTTTGATAATTGTTGATGACTGATGCAAAAATAGGAATTGAAGGCAGAAGGTTTAGTTTGGTCAAGACATCTGATAAGGCTGAAGAAGAGACCTCCTCTCGCAGCATATGGTACAGCCCCTGCTTGACTTCACCCATGCCAATTGTTTTTCAAACTAAAAGGTCCTGGATGTAGCAAATATGAGAAAAGAAAATCAGGCAACAATGAAGCATTTGAGCTAATTTCATGGCAGAAATCAAGTTGAAAGAAAAACTAGGAACATAGAGAACATCACAAAGGATTAAAGAATATGTGATTTTCACTGTCCCTATATGAGTAACAGGTGCTACATCACCATCAGGTAGAGCATAAGAATAGGTTACTTGGGATTGAATTGAAGAAAACAGTGAAGAAGAACAAATCATGTGATATGTTGCCCCTGTATCAATAATCCAATGTAATATTTGAAGACTTGGAATTAAAAACAGATAAACATGATGATATACTAGAAACTTGATTCATATTTCCATCAGAAGAGGAAGAAGCAACAATACTCTGAAGATTATTGGTTGAGGGAGTCAAGTGTGAGAAATTTGTGGTTGGTTTGAGCAAAGTTATAAGCTGTGAATATTGTTCTTGACTTAAAGACACTTGAGATTTGTCATTCATCACATCTTGTGCAGGAATTGAAGATGCAGTGACTTGATTTGCTGAGGATTTGTTCTTTCCATCAAACTTGTGAGCTGATGGATATCCATGAAGCTTGAAGCACTTGTCTGCGGTATGACCTAGAATCTGACAATGAGAGCAAATTGGTTTGCTTGGGTTAGCCATGCTAATGCAAAACCAAGATATTGTAAGTGTTTATTTTTCCAAACTCAAAACACTTCTGGATGAGGTGCATTTTGCTGGGCAAAACGTTGTTCCAACTCGAGCCAAAGTTGATGCGCTATCTCTGCATATATCGTGCTGCACTTGATGTCAACGGCCATGGTATTCTGCATCCAGGTGATCACAATGTCGTTGCAACGCAACCAATGCTCCATGAGGGGCTCATTTGGATCTGTTGGTTCACATAAGCTCCCATCTATGAAGCCGAGCTTATTTTTTATTCGTAATGCTCTCTTCATCGATCGAGCCCATGAGTAATAGTTACTGGCATCCAAGCTATGAGTAACGAGCATGGCGCCAGTGCCATCGTTGCTTCCAATAAAGTATGGGCTACTTGGATGAGAAGGGTCATGAATGAGGTCAAGGTTTCTGTTTGGGTTTGAGTTTTAGTTTTGGTTTCCATTGCCTAAGTTGGGATCTTCCATAACCGAGCTCTGGTACCATATAAGAAATACAAAACAATGTAGAGAAATTCACTAAGTGCTTGAGCAAAACGATGGAGAATGATTGAAAAGAATTGTATTCATCCTCCTTGTTAAAATGTCTGTACAAGGAACCAGCTTATATAACCTTACAAGTATTTCACTATTTCCAAAATCTTCTATCTGTATACACTAGCTAACAACCTCTATAAAAAAAAGGAAAGAACCCAACTGTACAAAAGGACAAAACAAATTCATCCACCAGAAGATACCTCTCTTGTTTCTTTTAGAAAATTCTTCTTCCCTCTTTGTTGAGCTGCTAGCATATGCTAATGTAGCTCATACAGGCTATGCTGCTGACTTTCCAACTCAATAGCTTCATTGACTTCAATAAATCTTGATGTCATACTTTGGCACACACACACTATATATATATTTCTGTGAGGACATTACAATTTCGAATTAATTAAAGAGCTCATAATACTAAATGCTCTGGCTAATCAAGTTCGTTGATATATATTTGAAAATAATTTTACTCATTATTCCTATACAATACACTTATTTTAATTTTTATCTTTTAATTTTTTTTCCTCAGTAAGTATGTGGTATATGAATAATGAATATAGTAGAAAAACTCAATTAATTTAGTAGAAAAAAATAAAAGTAAAAATAAAATAGATGTGGTGTGTGGTATAGGCGGTTGATATCATTCCTCTTTATTTAATTAGCAGCGATACAAGAAAATACGGAAATTCGTTCAAAAGAAAGATATTAACAGTAAGTTTTTCATGGTTCAAAAGATACTTATCAAATGCTCAGTTTGAGCCTTGCGTTCATTGTAGCACGACTAGTTAATTAATTAATTTATAAGGAAAATAATTATTTATAACGAATTATTTTAAATAGAAATAATTATTTGCAATGAAAATAGAATAATTTTGATAGAAAATGATCATTTTAAAATAATTAACCACGTGTGCACACGTAATCATTTTTCTTATAATATATATATATATATCTTCCTATTACTTAAAAGTGTCTATATTTGTACTGTTCATTACTGTTCATCAACAGTAATGAACAGTAAAGAATAAAGAGACTTTTTTTTTCTTCGCAATTTTTTTTTCGCATATTCTATTACTGTTCATCAACAGTAATGATGAACAGTAATGAGGTTTTTTTTTTCTCTCTCTCTCATATTTGTTTAGTTTTTCTGCTTTTTTTTTTTTTTTGTCCGTGTGAATGCCAATGTGCGACATAATACCACAATCGTGCGTGGGGAATGAGAGAGAGGGAGAAAGGAAAAGTGGGGAAAAATATGAGTTTTTGGATTTTAAATTTCAACCCTTCATCTTTAATCTTCAGATTTAATCTAACGGTAAAAATTTAAATATTGATTTAAACTAACATAAAATAGATAATTAAAATATAAATATTCTATCATACACTTAAAATTAACTTCAATTTATAAAATACTAATTTTTCATCATTAAATAAAAGATAAAGTTTTACTGAATATTTTTAAGAGAATAATATTATATCATACACTAAAAATCAACTTTAATTTATATAATACTAATTTTTCATCATTAAATAAATGATGAAATTTTACTGTACATTTTTAAGAGAAAAAAATTATCTAATTAATTTGAATTTTTAATATAATTTAAATTTCATAATAAATGATGTCTATATTTATACTGTTCATTACTGTTCATCAACAGTAATGAACAGTAAAGACTAAAGAGACCTTTTTTTTTTCTTCGCATGTTTTTTTTCCGCATATTCTATTACTGTTCATCAACAATAATGATGAAGAATAATGAACATTAAAGAGGTTTTTTTTTTTCCTCGCATATTTGTTTAGTTTTTCTATTTTTCTTTTGTTTCTCCGTGTGAATGCCAATGTGCGACGTAATACCACAATCGTGCGTGGGGAATGAGAGAGAGGGAGAAAGGAAAAGTAGAGAAAAATATTAGTTTTTGGATTTTAAATTCCAACCCTTCATCTTTAATTTTCAGATTTAATCTAACGGTAGAAGTTTAAATATTGATTTAAACTAAACTAACATAAAATAGATAATTAAAATATAAATATTCTATCATACACTTAAAATTAACTTCAATTTATAAAATACTAATTTTTCATCATTAAATAAAAGATAAAGTTTTATTGAATATTTTTAAGAGAATAATATTATATCATACACTAAAAATCAACTTTAATTTATAAAATACTAATTTTTCATCATTAAATAAATGATGAAATTTTACTGTACATTTTTAAGAGAAAAAAATTATCTAATTAATTTGAATTTTTAATATAATTTAAATTTCATAATAAATGATGAACATAAATAAATATTAATTTTATTCTTATACATTAGACTATTTTAATATTCAAAATTACACTTTATTTTTTTCTTCAATTTGACAGATGTGGCAAACGTGCTTTTTTTTATCAATTAGAAAATCTTACGCCATACAGGATTTTACACAAGTACCACTAATTTCAAAGTAACCAAGCTCATTCCACAGATCAGCGCAATCACTGAATCAAATAAATAGCACAAACAAAAAAAAAAATAATAAATAAAAATAATAATAAAATATGAACTAATTAATTACTGTCGTCTGGCGGATCTGGCGCTTCTGTCCTTGCCGACCTTACTATACTAGGATGCCAATTAACCTTTTATATATGTGTGCGTATATATATCTCCTTATATTTAAAAGTGTGTATCGTCTGATGAATAGTAAGATGAACAGCAATGAACAATGATAAACAGTATTCTTATTTTACGTTTCCCTTCTTCGTCCATCTCTAATGAAAAAGTAGCCCGAAAATATGTCCTGAATGTGTATTTCACTTTTATATTTTTCCTTTCTTTTTTTTTCATGTATTTTTTTAATCATCATAAACATTTTAAAAAAATAAAAAATTCACAACATCATTAAAAAAACACTTCCTCAATCACTAGATAAAAGAAAAAAAATTAAAAAAAAAATTAGGCAAACGTCCCTTGGACGTTACCCTTCTGCTAGTGTGTATATATATATATATATATATATATATATATATATATATATATAAATGGAAGACCAATTTATAATTAGGCCATATTGATCAAGGTGAGGTTCTGGCCTTCTGAAGTGGCCAAAAGATCTGACCAAATTAAGTGATATATATACATGAGTAATGCTACATACAGTTATGGAGTGCACAAGCGCCACGTAATTGGTTTGAAAATGGGTGAAGTCTACTATTAAAAAATTAATTTTTTTTCACATGGATCATTTATTTATTTACTTTTTTCAAAAGGATTACGTGGCACTACCACATTCCACGATTGCAAATATCATTTCTCTATATATATATATATAGTACTTCTGTCTTTGTAAGGATAAATTATATAAGTTGCAACAGCCACACCTAAATTATATAATCTCCGGACCACAAATTAGTCCACGCAAGGACAAATGTGTATACGTCAAGTTCCCACATGAATACGTTAGTATAAAAACATTGTACGTTGGGGTTCCACACCTCCAACTAAATAAGTTTCACGATCATATATATATATATATATATATATATATATATATATATATATATGTATATGTAGATATATATGTATATGTATATATATATGTATATGTATATATATATGTATATGTATATATATGTGTATATATGTATATATGTGTATATATGTATATATGTGTATATATATATGTATATATGTGTATATATGTATATATGTGTATATATATATGTATATATGTGTATATATGTATATATGTGTATATATGTATATATGTATATATGTATATATATGTATATATGTATATATATATATATGTATATATATATATATATGTATGTACGTATGTATGTATGTATAATATATTACAAGAAAAATGAGTATTTATGATGATCATCATAAATACTCATGAGTTATTTGTAATGAGAATAATTATTTGTGACAAAAATATATTCATTTTGATAAAAATAATCATTTTATCAGAAAATAAATGATTACAAATAAGTAATTTTCTTATAATGATGTATATACGTATGTATTTATGTGTTCTGCTAATCAGCAAACTAATTTTAATATCCAAAAACGAGTACTTCTTCTGTCGTATGTTTATCCAAGTAGCTAATCCAAAAACGACTTCTCCGTGTCGTATGTTTATTCAACTAGCTAATGAGAGTTTAACTGTACTTCATTTTCATGCGTGACATGCAAATATGGACATAAGTCATTTTCGATCTTGCAATCGGCCTAATCCTCATTGTCCGACGCAACTAAAAACAAAAAAGCATGCAGGGACTTTATTAATTAATGAATTGATTAATTGGCGAATGGAGAGATAGCCAACTCTTGTGAAAAATCATCCCTACGTATGTACACTCTTTTATTTAAACATTATTATTATTATTAAAAAATAATTTTCTGGGTCACCTGGCAAACTCTAATCGCTACCATGCATTAAGAAATGAGGACAGGATAATGTAAAATTACTGTTACTCTACAGTACTGTTGCTAGCTAGCTAGAGAGGATAAGAGATGTGAGGAGTGCATGCATATTGTATATATAAGCACTTCGTCGTCTTCCCCCGATCGACGACATGCATGATCACTACCCATTTCTTTATCACACACTATATATATATTGCCGAAAGAAAAGACAAGGATATATATGGAAGAAATATAAGATTTTGTTGCGATTGATTAACTGTTGTGTGTGTTCAACATCCTGGCACGTAATTATATATAATGGAATATGATCCACTGTTGAATGCCACTTTAAAATATATAATATTTTCAAGAAAGAAGCTTACTAGCTAGCTGCATGCTAGGATATCCCAACTCGATCTGATGATCATGCTCGATCTTTGTCCTCACATGGTTCTATTAATATTTAGCTTCATTTCTCGATCGCCAGCTTGACTACCGGACCAGATTTTGAGCTAATTAATCTTCCAAATAAGATCTGCAATTAATTAGTAATATTACATCATCCCAATAATCAAGCTTTTCATGTTGTTCGATCTCGTGCATGGAGCTGGTTACTGATCAAAATAATGTTTTGTTTTCTCAGTCGAAGGCTAGGGCAATGAAAATGATATGGCATGGGACAGAAAAAGGAGTAGCGTACTAGCCCTGATTTAATTGGTGTGCACGTTTACAACTTTGATCAGCTGTTGCTTTGTTGTTTTACTTTTTGTTTCTTTGCATTAATTATTATGATTAATTAACTTCTTCTTTTATATATATATATATATATGCGGGGCTCATGACAGTATAAATATTACGAATGAAAACAATTAAAGCTTGTCCATTCTCTATTAAAATATGGCAATAATTAAAGAGGTTTTGTAGCAATGGATCATGCAGTCTTTGCAGAGGTTCCTCGTGTTCATAATTGGTTTCACGTTGGAATAAGTTTAATCTGCACGATTCAATCATGGATATGCCCAAGCTGCATACAGATCTTTGATCTCAAATATATATATATGGTAAAAGGCTAAAAGCAACGCGGCCTTTTAGATATATCCTTCTGTAACAAATTAAAACGCAAATCAATATATATCAACTTTAATTTGTGGGGTTCTTAATTTGTAAACTAATTGATTGTGGAGATTTACTAATGAATACCCATAATTTAAACGTGTTGCTTTTTCCAATGATCAATTACCTAATTTACCTTAAGATGCATTTCATGTAATAGACCAGGGAAGAATTGTACCGATTAGTAGGTAGTTCTGTGTTTCCCCGAGCATGGATCTATGAATCGTAAGCCAACCACTGGAACTAATGCTCCGTTCGCACAATTGGACTATCAAGTTTTTGATAATTTATGCACTGAATTACCAGACTACAATTGTTTATCAAACAACACATTCTGTTTAGTCATAATTGTTGGGTTTGTGGAGCCTGGTTTATTCGTGTAGTGGCTCAATTTGATGACCCAACCCGACAAGAATTCGTTACGATTTTTTTTTTTAATGGATTTTCAATGAGGCTTGTCATGTCATGGAGTGCAGGCTTGAGCCGATAGGTTTAAGCTGAAGCGAACTGCCAGATAAAAAGTCCGTTCAGTATTCGTGCGATAGGCTGCTGATCAAGTGAAGTTCAAGCAAAGAGTTTACTTGACACTCGCTCAAGCATCAGATAGAGAGTTCACTCAAGATTTGCTCAAGCGAATAACGTAATAATATAAGAATTAAGACTTCTGTCGTGTAACCCTATAAATATATTTGTTATGAACAATACGGCCAATCTGGAACAGTATATTTCGCCCTAAAGTGTATTTTGTCTTTCCTTAAGATAAGAAAACCCTCTGTAGTTTCGTGAACGTAGGCAAGTTAAGGCAGAACCACGTAAATCTTTGTATCGTGTAATTGATTTCTTGTTTTACTTTACTTTTTTTGCATTATTTTCACAATAATATAACTATTAAAGATAAACGAAAATTAAGTTGTAACATGACACAACCTTGACGAGATATATAATCTTAACCAGGTCATCATCTGTATACTATAATATTTTAGTAATTAAAAGATACAGCCAAGTAATTAATAGTTTGGGTACTGATGGAGTTACAAATGGGGGATTAATAAATAAAAGAAGCATTAATAATAATAATTGGAAGAGTAGCAGACGAAACAGGAAGAAAACAAGAAGGGTACAGGTAGATATAGAGAAGGAAGGAAGGACAGGTAGTCGGGCATCCAAATCCAGGATACAAATCCGAAGAAATGTCGTATTATAAGAAAGAACAGTTGTAGTGTTGTACTGTGCGCAAAATGTTTGCTTTGAGAGTTGGATTAAGAAGTGGCATGGTGACAGAAGAAAGAACAAATGGGTTTCCACGTGATGCGGGCCTTTCGGAAGGTAGGACGGGAATGGGACTGTCATTGTCCTTACTTGTGGCGGCTGTGCCGTTTGCCATTTAAATGGATTCTTCAAATTTCATGTTTGTATTCATCATCAGTCTCATGTTGACAACGAAAGCCAAACTTCAAATATATATGCTAGTTCCACATGAACATTATCTACGTACATATATCTATATACCACACGATTAATATTAATTTTGAGAGAGTACTATAAAAAAAATATTTTTAAAGTAATGTTAGATTTAGTCTTAGATGTGCAAGTCCTGCGCGTAATGCTACATACAGTCGTGGAATGCACAAACGCCGTGCAGTCGCTTTGAAAAAGAGTGAGGTCCACTGTTAAAAAATTAATTTCTTTTCATGTGGGTCCCATATTTATTCACTTTTTTCAAAGCGACTGCACGGTGCTTGCACACTCACGACTGCAAGTATCATTTCTCTTATTTTAAACAAAAATGGGGTTTATAACTAATATTAAAAAAAATAATTTTTTCATGTTAATTAATTAAAAATTTATCAACTTTTTTTAAAATGAGTATGCAGAACTAGCACACCCTAAAATTGTAAATATAATTTTTCTTCTTTTTCCAATTTTGGGAGCCAAAGCCCCCCCTAGAACTATAAATTTTAATTCTTTTTTTTTCTAAATTTTATAAAATAACTTACAAAAGTAATATCACTAATCTACATAAATATCATCATTTTAAAACATAATTATATAAAATATTGTAAAAAAGATTGTGTCATGTATTATAGAAAATTCTATACACCACAATGACCACACTACCATCTCACTTTCGTTCTATTATGATGAGGTGGCATTGTTCATCAATCTTTATTTTATTCTTTAAAAAAATAAAGGATCATTCAATATTGATAAATGTATCACATATTATATTATGAGATAAAAGTGAGACATGAGTGTGATGTATCGAATTACAGAATTTTATTACTCTAAATTAAAACCTTTTCTTTCGTACCGAGGATTCTCTTTTATGTAGTCATCATTACGAAGTTTTCATCTGACGCACCATATAATATATAATGCTGGGAAAGGCATAGAAATGCTATTGGTCTAATGGCATCTCCAACGTTCAAATTCTATTAATACAGGTTAAGGCTCGGAATTGACTGGAATATTACAGTTAACATTCGAATCTGATCATTACCTTTAAAAAAATAGAAGATAGTAACGTAAACTATGAATGAAGGTTGGAATCAAACACGTACCAGGCCTGATGAGTGTGTTTATTGTTTACAATATCATCCGAAGAATGTTGCAGCATTTAAAGACAAGCACCACGACAACTTCAGCAAATACTCCTTCGCATTCTCTATTGCAGAACCCTCCAAATTTCCAGGTATAAAAAAACTACAAGAATCAATACAAAATAACAGTACTGGAATTAGCCCCATAAAAAGAAAAAAATAAAATAGAAGAAAAGGCTTGTGAGTCGTCATGAATGTACTCTAGCTCCCAATTCCTCAGAATCATTCAACAAGTGGACCACATTCTTTTTGGATTTATAGCTGGTTTTAACTCTACCTTCTTAGGTCCAAGAGCCTCAAATTAATGAAGATTATTGGGTTTTGCAGTAGAATCTAGCAGTGCAGTACAGAATCAATTCGATTAAGCTCGATCGATTTATGGTTACACCAGGAAACATATAAATAATAAAAAAAGAAGTTTAGTTTATGGGTATAATGATCATCATGTTGTTTGCGCATTCATATCCACCTATCAGGAGAATTCTCGTTGCCTTCGATTCCATAAAGAAACTGATCATCCTCTAGCTCCAGTCACGGTATCTTAAAATGCTCCTTTAAAAGCGCCCTTTTTTTTTGTTTTTTTTTTCCCCTTTCTCATGTTTTCATGAAGAACTAGACAAAAAGGTCAAAACATGCAAGGGATCGAGGGAAAGATAATTGATTTGTGAATGGGGATTTGGTGGATCTCATCAGATGATAGCCTTTCGTTTTTCCTTTGACCCCTTGTACTAGGTATAAGGTCCTCTAGTCCAACCCTACAAGCTTTTTTAAGGCTCGGTCTCCAACCCGACCAACACAGTAAAATAAAAGTTACTTTCCTAATATATATACATATATACACGCGCGAAGATTTTTTATTTTTAAAAAAAAAAAGACTAATTAAGTTCGTAATATATGAAGTTGCTTGCAACATTAATTAATAGACTCCCTAGTGTAATTTGAAATGCAATATTTTTACATATAATTAGCGAGGTAACGCTATTGATAACCTTTTACATTATCAAATTAGAAAATTACAAAAATTAGCTGTTGAATACAGCCGTTTATTGGTTCCTTATATCTCTCTTTCTCTTGTCTTGCTTTTGTTCATCAATGAAAGTTATTGTACCAAACCCCAAAAACCATAAAACTGTCTTTTCCTTCAACTTTGGCCCTGTCTTCCTCTACCTCTTTAACGAAAGACTCCAACTCTCTCTGCCTCCATTTTCCTCTTCTTATCAACGTCATTTTCTGTGGAAGAATGACCATTAACATGATGGCCATGTCCGTTTGGAGTTTCAGCTGTTTTTCTGTTGAAGCCAGTTCGAAAAGACTTCGAGGGTCTTCATGTCAGCCCTGTAATGCTTCTGTGTGAATTCAAGCAGCATAGGCCATGTGAAATCCGGGTATATCCTTGGACGCACTGTGTCCACCAATTCATTTGGTGGGCTAACCACTTTATCATTTCTTGGACATAGAAAGAAAGCCAGAGATTTCCTTGGAGTTTTGCTGTTCACCACTGCCCGATGCAAGCAACTTTTGTATCTTCCATTTGAAAGAGCCTGGAAACGTACAATACCCCTCTAAGTTCATGAAAGCTAATCCAAATTTCCAGATTTCAAATCAATATTTTGCAACAAATTAAAAAAAAAAAAACATACAATCTCCATAACTGTCTTACCATGAAGGTGTCGCCGATGTTAACAACAAAAGCATTCGAATTTGGGCTAATAGATCGCCACTCGTCGTCTACGAACACTTGAAGGCCACCTACTTGGTCCTGGTGAAGGATGGTTAAAGATGTTGGATCGCAATGAGGCCCGGTGCCTAAAGTAAGGTCAGGTTTTTGGCACGGCGGATAGTAGTTGAGCCTCATTATCGAATCGTTCTCCTGAAAATACTCCTTAAAATGGGCTCTGCTTACACCTAGGCTCATTCCTAGGAGTTCCATGATCCCTAGAGAAAGAGTGTTCATTGCCTCGCAGTAATCCTGATAAACCCTCCTATTGAAAAAAAAAAAAAAGGGAATCCAAACCTCAGGAATAAGCAACATAAAAAAGAAAAGAAAAAGAACAAAATGGTAATATATATTTGCTGACCCGAGTTGCTTGAAAGCTTCACCCATCGTATTACATAAATACTCCTGAACAATATTGGATGAGGTTTGGTCTGCTGAATAGCGGAAAGAAAGTGTTTCCTTCCAAGGGAGCTTGGAGGAGAACCTGCCTGTGAAGCTACTGGCATAACCACAGTGCTCACCAACTTTCCTCTGAGCCCTCTGCTTTGTTGAAAGGGGCAGCTCGAAGAAGTCGTCCATGTAGCCATGAGAATCAGCTATTAGCTTAGCATCCACACCATGATTGACAACAAGAAAGAAGCCATGCTTTCGGCACGCTTCGCCAACAAGTTTTGAGGCTTCCGCTGCAGCAGACGGGTCGCCGGAGAGGAAGCCGCCTAAGTCAATAAGGGGAACTGGAAGTTCCGGCGCATCAGAGCAAGGCTTTTCCTCGTCCGGCCATATGAACTGCTGTGGTATATTTGATTGGTATTTGAGCACCGAGGCATCAAAAACAAGTGGTTTTTGCTCGTTGCGCTCTTCTTCTTTTGGAGGTTGAGGAGGCATGGGCGGTATGCTTGTTATGCAGTCAATAGCCATTGCATTAATGAATTTTTAAAGCCCCAAAGGAATATGAGTGAGTCTGTAGAAGGGGAGAGAGAGAGAGAGAGAGAGGGAAATAGTAGGTTATGGGAAAAGAAGAGGTAGCTAGTGAAATAAGTTTGAGAGGTGGCGATTAAGGAAAAGCCAAGGCCGTTCTCATTGGGGAGATCGGTGAACAAAAATTGGAATCTTATAGCAAGCTCTCTCCCTCTCTCAACCCAAAAATTGATTTTTCTTTTTAGCAATGAAGGACTTTGTACTGTAGTGAATTTGCAGTTTGGGTGCTTCTCAATGGGCAAAATTAGACAATGCTCCATTTTCAGCATTTGTCTTTTATATTGTTGCCAGGAAATCGTTTCCCAATGGATTTTGGCTTTTTTTGATAGGGGAATATGCTAATGTCACCCCTTTGGACAAAACTCTTCAAGCGAAAATGTTGATGCTTAAGTACTCTCTAATTAATTAAAAGTTTAAAAAAATAAATATACATGATGGTGATACCCCTTTCAAGATCCCCATTTTGCTGTACCTAAGGGCTAAAAGCCCGCTTAAGAAAGGCACCGTTCGTACCCTTTTCCTGGAAACAAGCTGATAATAGAAATTCCGACCCATTCAAAAAGAAGAAGAAAGAAGTGAGTGTAAATGGGGTGAGAACCCCCAAAAAAAGCTAATAAACGGTTTCCCCCTATAGAATGCACCCATTACTCTCTTATAAATTTCCTTTTGTTTGGTATAAACTCGGGATTCTTTGTTTTTTTGTTTTTTGTTTTTTGAAGTAGTTCAATTCAAGGAAAAAGAATGCCAACAAAAAGGGGAAAAAATGACGTTGAAGAAGCTTCATGCGAAGCATGTGAATTGAAAGACAATCAGGGCTGTTGGTTCGTGACGAAAGTACTTTGAGATGAGTAGCTTTTGTGGTGTGAATGGCTATGCATGCAGGAAAAGAGGGAAAAATATGCCCTTAAGATCATGTTTCAGAGGAACAGAATGACAGAAGCTAATTAAGAGGTATAGCTAGGGACCGGTATTTTCTTGTCACGATGGAAATAGCAGATCACTACCATGACCGAAGGAGGCTTTGGTTTGGTAGCCTAACTGTCAGCATTGCTCATTAGGGTCAGTAATCAGTATGATTGCAATTTCCCACGTAAAAGTTATAGCTAAAGATATGGAAAACTGAAAAGGAAGCAACTTACTTGTATGGGGTAATGGGAACGGCGTAGTGCATGAGGTGGGGACTGGGAAAGCAGGAGTGTTTACTGTTCAGATGTGGTATGGTCCTATTATATAAGATTGGAAGAGAGAGAGAGAGAGAGAGAGAGAGAGAGAGAGAGAGTTCATGTGGAAACCACAAGGGCCCCATAGATTTGGTGTGGGGAAATAGCATACATTGGGTTTAAAAATATCTTCTATATACTGATCATCACAAACGCCCCTTTCATAGTTTTCATTCCAATAGGAAGCCTTTATATATAATATATATATATATATATATAAATTTGACTTTGTTTATGATTTGAGCCTTTCTATTTCAGGTTCGAAATTAAAGTCGGGACAAGTACAAGTGATCATATTCATATGAGTTCGAATATTACATGAATTCCAACTTATTTCCAAACCCAATGGATCCTAGAAAACAGTACTGGCTAGCTAGCTATCACCAAACACTTTTAATAGTTTATCGTTTATAACAGTTAATTTGAGACAGTACCTTCCAATATATATTTTATTTTTGTGAAGAAATTCCCAATGTTTCACCACAAAAATGTTGAAATAAAATTTTCGAGATCCCTCAATATTACGCCATTGGACAAGTACTAATAGAAGAAGGCAACTAATTATAAGTGGAGTGGTGGGGATTGACACAGTGCATTGCATGATACATAAGGAGGAGTTGACTCTCCAAAAAAAGTTCCTTGTAATAGTTATAAAACAAGAGTTGGAAGTCACAACCATAACTGGAAAAAATGAGTGCCATTTAGAAGACAATCTAGTTTTAAGTTATTTCATAATCCACTATAAAAGATTGCTAGCTTTTTGCCCCAATATTTGTCCCATCGTTTTCTAGTGGGTCCATTTTATCGGTTTACGATTTTAAGAATATATAAAAGGGGCACCATGCTATCTATATAATTATTATCCCACTTTTTTCTGGCTGAGTTTTAGAGAAAAGTAATTTTACAAATAATTGTAAAATGTGTAAACGTCGTATAATCGCTTTAAAAAATAGTGGGGTCTGTTATTAAAAAATTAATTTTTTTCATGTGAATTTCATGTTTTATTTATTTTTTCAAAACGATTACGTGGCAACTACATAATTCACGATTGCAAATATATTTTCTCTTTAGAGAATAAAGAAACTCGATCGGTTTTATGTGTAATTAATCGTGTCATATTTAAAAGAAGCTTTAATTGTGCTAAAAGAAAAATCATTTAGGGTTGTAAGGGGATTTCTCCCTCACTCATAAGCTTACTGGGCGCCTGGTCGAGAGTAATAGGTTTCGCCCCGATACCTGGTCCCAGGGCCCAAACTTGCCCACGATGCAAGTCACTTGTAAGGAAAAGTAAACAATGATGGTTGATGGGACAGACAAGCCTGAAGCTGCTCGGCCGTACCCTGCTCATGGGGACTTGTACCGGGCAGAGCGGGAAAGACAGAAAACTTTTGATCTTCTGACATGGGAACATCGACGGACCACCAAAGACATCAACAAAGTAAAGCAAATTGGGGAACCACACTGCATTAATGGCACCACTACCCAAGCAACACACCACATTAATGGTACCGTCACATAGGCACGCCGCATTTAAAGGACGCTAACAAAAGGAACAGTAAAAAGGACATGGACTCCACAGGAGCAGGCACGATCTGTCCCCTTAGACTCCCGGTATAAATAGCAATTTCCAGGTACAAGAATGTTCTCTGGTCTCTAGACTCTCTCATTATTTACAAACTTCCAAAATATTCTACTAACTTTGACATCGGAGACTCCATTGCCCCAAGGCCACCCTCTCCCAGCTGCTTTCTATTTCATTTTCGCAGGCTCTTTTTGAAGACCTGAGTTGCTGGAATCTGGCCCAAAAGCATACGAAACACGACGTTAACAGTGGCGCCATCTATGGGATCCTTGTAGATCTTGTGTGTACTTTGTATGCCTGTGACAACCCGTTCCAGACAACTCCAAAGCTCACCAATAGTGCTGACCAACAAGGAAGCACACCAACAAGAGACTCTGTGGAAGAGAGGTGAAAACATACCCAGGAAGGGGTGCCTCCGAGTGGCGGGGTGAACGCGATATGCCCTACAGTGGATGACTGCACCTTACCACTACCGTTTGTTTGTGCCCCAACTGAAGGCGAATCTGAGATAAGCAGAGACTCAGAAATGTGGAACCAAACGAGCCGTTGGAATTCATTCCATTAAACTCGAATCGACCAGAAGCTACTGCAAGGATCAGTAGTGAGATGAGGCCTGAGGTGCAGAACACCATGCAGCAACTCCTCGCCTAGCACTAGGACGTATTTGCTTGAAGCCACAAGGACATGCCCGGAATAGCCCTCGAAGTCATACTGCATAGCCTTAGCATAAACCCAAAGGCCAAAGGGGTGAGGTAGAAATGCCAAAGTGTCAGCGCAGAAAAGAACGTAACCAAAGCTGAGGAAATGGACCGCCTGTTAGCTGCTGGATTCATCCGAGAAGCCCACTATCCAAAATGGCTATCCAATGTGGTACTCGTGAAAAAGCCGAGCGGCAAATGGAGAATGTTTGTCGACTTCACCGGCCTCAACAAAGATTGCCCGAATGATAGCTTCTCACTTCCCCGCATCGATTTGATCATCGACTTCACGACGGGTCATCGTATGCTCAGTTTCAGGGACACTTACTCTGAGTATAATCAAATACGCATGAACCCGAAGGACAAGGAAAAGACCTCATTCATCACCGACCGAGGCCTGTATTGTGACACGGCAATGCCTTTTGGGCTGAAGAACGCGGGGGCCACCTACCAGCGGCTGGTCAACCGTATGTTCAAAAATCAGGTGGGAAGAAATATGGAGATCTACGTAGACGACCTGTTGGTTAAGAGTGGAACTCCGGAACAACACTTGAACGATCTGAGAGAGGCTTTCGCAATACTGAGACAGTACCAGATGAAGTTGAACCCGGCAAATTGCGCATTTGGCGTCGGATCAAGAAAGTTTCTAGGATTCATGGTGTCAGAACACGGAATCGAAGCCAACCCCGAAAAGGTGGAGGCCCTCTTCAACATGGCCCCACCCCGAAGCATAAACGAGGTGCAAATACTAGCTGGGCGAGTGGCGACTCTCAATAGGTTCGTGTTAAGATCCACTGACAAGTGCCAGCCATTCTTCAAGGTTCTGCAAAAAGCACAGATATGGGATGGCGAGTGCGACCTGGCATTTGAAGCTCTTAAGAAGTACCTCACAAGCAGACCGCTCCTTAGCCAACCCAGGTGTAGGGAAACATTGACCATGTACTTGTCGGTCTCCCCCCAGGCAGTCTCTTCGACATTAGTGCATAAAGAGGATGGAGTCCAGTTCCGAAACTGCTCGAATACTTACCCCGACCCCCATCGTGGCGAAGGAGTAGACCAGCTACATCCCGGTCGTACTCCCCCGACAGCCACTTGTACGATCGGGAGTCTGAGCCTTGCTACTTGTGAAGCTCCAAGTTCTCAGCCCGCAACCACTCAAGCTCCTGCTAGCAGTTGTCAAGGGATCTTTGTAGCCCATCCCTCACCTCGGAGGCAAATGCCACCTAAAGACGAAGAAGGCCAGCCTCATCCTAGGATTGCGAAAAGTCGACAAGGGCCTCCAAGACCTCTTCTTCTTCTTCCGCTCCTCCGCTGCACAGCATAATGCCAGTTGGGTGAGCGAGTGAAGTGTTCTATTCTTGCTCACCACCTCTTCTTGGCCATCCACGATGAATGCCCGCCAAACACTCCAAATCTTGCCATAAAAGTTTGGGTCAAAATCAAAGAAGAAAACGAACAAGAGGCGCAGAGAGCTTATAAGCAAAGATCTTACCCCAGTAAAGAGCCTCTTAAGCATGCTATCCGCCTTGCGAATACAATTAGCACGACTCTCCGCAGACACCAACTGAAAGTCCATCAGGACCTCATCAACAGCCTCCTCATCTAGAGGAACGCCCGCCACCACTTCCATGGCCCGAACAACAGCCCTACCACTTCATCACTAGCTAAGGCGATCTCAACCTCGGTAAAGCAGAATAGGGGGACTCCGGGATGGAAACTGCTCAGGGGACCCCCCGCCCTCTGCGAAATGCTCCTCAGACAAGGGCAAAGGAACCTGCTCGAAGGCAGTGCCGAGGGGCAAGGAGACTACTGAGGACCCTCTCAAAACCAAAGGGCCCGACGAGGTCGTGGGAACGGTTTCAACAGCAGACTCAAAAATCGGCAGCACAGGTTGAACATCCACAACAACTCCTCTAGCCAGCAGCATCGCACGAGGAAGATTCGCAATCGTCATCATTTTCCTCGACAATGACAATTCTAGCCGAATGACGAGCACCTCCATATAAGGACCTACTAGAGGAATGGCAAGGTTGTCAGAGTTGGCTCTGGCGGGAGAAACCCTCTGGGGCCTTTTCCCTTTTCCCTCCACTGGCGGGCTTGGAGAGCAGCTGTAGACTTGGGGGGTGACCTCCCTTAGCAGGAAGGCTACGTCGGAGCACAAATTGGCTGGAGAGGCCAGATGCCAACAAAAAATGTCCTCAGCTAGCAGAGCCTCCAAAAGAACGTCGTCCGGATGGGCCTTCGCCCAAGCACGAACAACCTTGATCCTGAGTGCCTCGACTGGGGTCGCAGTAGGACGATGGCCCTTGTCATCGACCATTACCCCCCATATGGTGCAAACAGGGAATGCACGCCGATTAGCCTAGCCAATAGGGAACTCACACCCCTTACCAGATAGAAAGAATAATAGACAACTCCACCCCCTCGTTGTGGCATACTACGACTCCAGCTGAACCAACGCCTAGACTGGTTTGAAGTCGTAAGTGTTACGACCTCGCCTCAGAAGGCTGTGGGTGAGGAAGAACTCAGGCATTGTGAGGTCCGAGTAGTCAGCCCCGGCCTCCTCCAACGCGCAAGGCCAAATGACGCAGCACGACACAAGGATCCTCCACGCGCTAGGGGGAGCCGAGCAGGCGCCAACTGGAAATGATCTAGCACTTCTCGCACTAGAAGAAATACAATCTGAGGCTACTAGAGAACATGGCAAGGTACACCGCCACTTTGGAGGCAAAACCCTCGGAATCTATTTCCCCTTCAATAGGGGGAGGCACCTCGAGTTCCACAGTCCGAGGAATCCTGTAGGTCTCCCTCGACGACTCCAACTCAACAGGAGTCACCTCCGAATGCCACGAGAAGCCAGCAAACTCCCCTGGAACCATGTCGCTCTGCCCATCTGCGACACGGGCAGAGTCGAAAGATCTAGCCAGCCCAGAAGGACACAAGGATTTCTTGGAGGCCATTATCAACCAAGGAGAAAGAAAATGAATCATAAAGAATAATGTATGGAGAAGTGCTTGAAAGAGGAATGGGAACAAAGGATATTCAACAAAAGAGAGAATAGACAAAGTAATCCGTTGCAGAGAAAGAATGGGACCTTATATAGGCAAGCTCGACGGTTGCATCCCAAGGCAGTAGGAACCCACGCAACCCACGAAGTACCAAAATCCCACGATCGCTGCGATTCCAGCAGAGCATATCCAGTGACGCGACGTGGGAAAGAAGTAACCGCATGACGCGAATAATGACGAAGGGACTGAAGGGGCGCCATTTAATGCTTATCGGAACCGTCGAAGTAAAGCTATACAAGTTGAAGGCGAACTGTTGCCAAATATTGTGTAAAGACGAAAAGGCCACTCGGATATGGCTGGAAAGTATAAGTGTGACATGTGAGCATCGAAAAGTTCACAACCCCCCGTCCCCGGAAAGAAAAAGGCCGCATAGCCACAATTGCAAAAGTTGATTAATCAATGAAGGAAATTTGGCAAGGTAACTGTAAGGGATTTTTCCCTCACTCATAAGCTGACTACACGCTCGGCCAAGAGTAATGGGTTTTGCCCTAATACCTGGCCCCAAGGCCCAAACTTGCCCACGATGCAAGTCGCCTGTAAGGAAAAGTAAACAATGATGGCTGATATAATAGACAGGCCTGGCGCCGCTCAGCAGCACCCCGTTCATGGGGACTTGTACGAGGTAGAGTGGGAAAGACAGAAAATCTTTTATCTTCTAATATGAGAACATCGACGAACCACCAAAGACACCAGTAGAGTAAAGCAAATCGGGGAACCACGCCGCATTAATGACACCACTACCCGAGCAACACTAATGGCACCGTCACAAAGGCACACCGCATTTAAAGAACTCTGACAAAATGAACAGTAAAAAATATATGGACTCCATAGGAGCAGGCACGATCTCCCCCTCCCCCCCAAGACTCCCGATATAAATAGTAATTTCTAGGTACGAGGATACTCTCTGGTCTCTAGACTCTCTCATTATCTACAAACTTCTAAAATACTCTACTAACTTTGGCATCGAAGACTTCCCGACCCCAAGGCCACACTCTCCCAACTGTTTTATACTTCGTTTTCACAGGCTCATTTCTAAAATTTGAGTTATTGGAACTTGGCCTAAAGGCATACGAAACACGACGTTAACAAGAATTTTCTATGATCAGATATATAATTAGTAGAAATGAATAAAAATAAATAAAACAAAGCAGGAAGAATGGTACTTCATTAGCAAATCTACTTGCAACAAGAAGCTAGCCCACAAAATACACTCCCCACAATTAGTAAACTAGAAAATGAGAATGGTACTGTTTCTTTTGGATAATAAAACTAGGGTTCCTTCACGCAAATCAAAAAGGAAAGCTACGTAAATTCATGATCCAATTACCTCAGCTTCCTACGATATAAAAAGAATTTCTTTCGGAACTTGGAGAAACAATAGATCAGAGAAAATTAACTTCGGGAGTGCCCACAAAACACTATGTTCCAAAAAAATCAATTAATACCACTATGTTATTATGCCATGCAAGAAACCAATAATGCCCTAACCTGTACAAACACAGAAAGCGTACGTATCTGCCATCCCAATTGTTTACCCTGTGCACATGCTGAGAAGTGAAAAGCATGATCAGAGAAATTGATTCGATCTGACAAACTCTGAGATCTTCTTGACCAAAAATATTGATTCCGAGCACACGAACTAATTCCTCATGACTCGAAGGCATTAATTGGAGGATCTTAGTGACATTAATTGGTCGAGCAAAGTTTCAGTGACATGTGTGCATAAGATGCACAGCAGCTAGCTAATTTTATTTATTTATTTATTTATTTTTACTACTGTTTTTCTTGCCACGTATAATATTCGTAGAAATGGGCATGATGATGATCAAATCCATGCAAGTGGGCGGTAGATACATTGATATTTTAAGAGGTAGAACGCAAATTCTATCATGCACCGAAGAAACTGGAAACTCAATCATAAAATACAGATATTTTAGTAGTTTGATCTTACTTCTCCTTTTTGGCAAATGGAAGTGGTACCAAAGCCAGTCAGAAAGAGGTTAAATGACTTCTACATGAGCGAATTGTGTTGCACTAAGTTCCATTTAGTCCAACACAATTGATTAGAGTTTAAATAAGTCAACTCATTACGAAATCAAATTGTTTGAATAGGTCAACTCATTAAAAAGCCAAATGCATTAAACAGATCAACTCAATAAAGTCAAATTGTGTTGCACTAAATTCCATTAATCAGTACTTGAATTGATTACTGTTTAAGACACTTTAATTTGTATTGTAGGAACTTTCAACATGATATATATGTACGTGCTTAATGTTAAAATCCATATCTTAAGGTTGAACGGACAAATTTTAAAGAAATGCTTTAACCACAAAAACATGATTTTACATAATTAAATTCACAAATTGACTTAGTTTGATGTAGTATGTCAAATTGTAAAGTTACTTTTATTATAAAATAAATCTAACGTATCATATTATGAAATCATACCATTTTTTAAGTTTATTTTTATAAAATCCTTTTGTGACTGTAGCGCCCCTCTAAATTTTATCTCCTCCAGATGAATCTTCATTTTTTTAATTTTTTTTGCAAAAATTCTATTTTTTTTTTTTTAACTTTCATAATGTCAAATGTCGAGTTGTACATTTTCAGAAATTTACTAATTTGCAAATGATATTATATATAAAATCTGCATACACAACCGGCCATCTCTGAAATTAATGTTCAAACGTGTGTGCCTATATATTGTGCTTATATATATATCATTTTAGAGAAATCTATATCGGTTGAGCACAGACCGTATTGTTTCTAATATTACATAATTTCAAGTTCGAAGGTGGACAAATACGGAGATAAATTTATTTGTAAAAAGTAAACTTTAGCCCCTGGCCTTAAACTATTACAATTTTGCAATCCTATGTATCCCAAACTATCAGAGTATATATTTTTAGTTTCGAACAACTACTTTCCTTGCAAATTCTCCACTCATTTAATTAAAATCCAACAGTTTATAAGAGAGTAACGAATTAAGTCATACACTCATATATATATATATATATATACATGTTAGGTTACATATATGGTAGGTCAAATTAGGCACAACTTGACAATTTTGATGGTTTGGTGGTCAAATCGTAATTATAAAAAGAACTGTAGTTTGAGGTACTGATAAAGTATAACTTGTCCCGAGTGGAATGGCACGTTATAAGATTGTTGAAATAGGTCAAACTCAGTAAGAATATTATATACATGCGACTGATAATTAGGACTTTGACTGATGTTTGTTACGTACCGCGTACCAGTACTACTTACGAAGAAGATAAAGAAAATCGATCCTACACACAAATTGTCTTGGTTATGGATATTTAGCTGAAAGATCAAGAGTAAAAAGAGTCTGAAAAAACTCCTAATTAATTTGGTCTTGACAGGAGAAATTAAGAAGCTGGTTGTTCTACTTTCATGTTCTTATATAATATCCATGGAGGCATTGCAGCACAATGACGAGTTCGGTAGCTAGGTTGTCTTCATGAAATGATCCAGATTGATCAGAGACCACACGGTTTTGGCAATTTTGGGTTTTACATTGACGACCTCGCATGCATTCTCTCTTTAAAAAGAAATAGATCAATATATAATATCGTCAACATCTGAAGTACGTACTGGTTTATACTGTATTAATATATCATGTTAAAGTTACCTTCTTGATCAAATCACAAGTATTAAACATATTATATATATATATATATGTAAAATTAATGGAAGGCTATGATCGTTGTAACACTTAAATATTCCATACTCTCAATTTGCAGAGAAGTGAGAAACTGAAAACAGAAACGTACTAGTTTTTAAGGTCCTTAATTACTGCTAGGCTAGGCTTCTTATTTCAGAACCACCCAATAATTATTTCCCTAAGAGCATAAATTAGGAGTGTAGTCTAAGATAGAATTAGCAACTTGAGGATGAGACGTGATCCAAGATGATGATGATGATAGTCTAACATTAATATTGGTCCAAGGAGGAAACCTAGCGAGCTAGTGTCTGTCCCTGCATGTTGAGTGCGTGCTGTGCCATTATGTCACTTTGGGTTTGTTGGATGGGAAATAAGTTGTTGGTTTGCTTTGGGGATAGAAGACTTGAGAGTAAAGTAGGACAGCCTTTATTTTCCATTATGTTTACCAAAGATGAAGCTGGTGGTCTTGTTCTGTCAGTTGTACGTACACTCAGCTTCCATATATGATGGTCGGGGACATGCCATTGGGCGATTCGGTGGTATATGGAGACGTGATCACTCCACGGTTGGCTTGGACTTCACATTGCAGAAGCACCTCCTGCTGCTTGCTTTCCAAAATACCAAAAAAAAAAAAAAATCTAAAAGTAAGCCAATATACCGTCTCCAAAGAATGACCATAACCGTACGTGTATTAGTGTTGCTGCACTACTTGGGATAGGTACCTAGACCAATGCCTGACCTCTTCTTCTTTATATCGATGATCCTTTATCTTCATATACATGTGGTTGCATATGAAGATCGCATTGGGTGTAGAGAATATCTAAAATCATCTAAGATATTTTCAAACTGATGAGAATACCCTCATCCCAAACACAACTATTTCATCTCAATTGATAAGACACACCACTTTTTTAACTTCTTTTAAAAAGTTAAATATATTTCAACTTAGTTCATACATCCAAACTCACTATTCACTTTTTCAATAGAACCCACTCTTACACAAAACTCACTTCTACTCGCAGATATTCTAAGATACTCTTAGGCTCGATCCAAGTGGTGGGGGCCGGTGATAGAGAAGTGAGGTTATTTATCAATATTAGATTATTTGTATTATAACCTATTAAATGGAACTATAAAAAAGAATTATAATCATGTTTAGAACATAGAATATTAGTGGGACTACTGTACAAGTCGAGAATCCAGGTATAGCCACTGAGTTCTACAAACACCCGGCTTGCAGTACTAGATGAACAATCAACCGATCGATGAATCCACCTGGCAGATAATCAAATTATTCACAGCCTGACAAATGTAATGATATTTGTTATAGGTCGTCTTCATATACCTTGGATATTTAAAGAAGGTCGAAAATTCAGCTCATTCAAGAGATTCTAACCAGTACTTGGAGTACTGGGTAGTGTTGGCATTTGTATGAACCAGAAATGCCAAAGGTATTACCATAACTATTACGGCAAATATATTCCGTTTTGACGCATGATTTTACATGGCACATACATTTCAGAAATTTACATGGTGATGGAGTGGCCTTATTGATCGATTATTACAGGTTACCTACCTACTGCACAGTCAAAACTGAATGGGAGGAATATTATTGTGTATGACAACTCGAGAAAAGGGGCAAGTCAACCCGCCAGTAGCATAACTTAAAATAAAACTGGATACATGAGAACTATCGTCGGATTGTGCTTTTATGTGATGACAGTAGGTTTCTCCCTTCCTGTAAAGTCCTTCAACTTCGATATAGATAGCGCTAGATCTAAATCACAACAAAATAATAATAATAATAATAATGAAACAGATTGTAAAATTCAGTTTATAGAAATTGACAATGGAAATGGTCTAACCTATCAATGGTTTTAGAGCCGTTTGGGCATCCACATCATGTTTCGATACATCTGGTTCAAACTGCTCAATGTAAACTCTAACAGTGGCACCTGCTGAACCAGTTCCCTGTTGATATTAAAAAAATAAATTAAAAAAAAAAAAAAAAAAAAAGAATCATTCCACTTAAAAGATGTATCCGCAAAATTATGACGAGAGAGAGAGAGAGAGAGTTTGGCACATACTGATAATCTATATATAATCCTCGACCCATCTGTGAAAACAAACCGAACACCTTGCTTTGACACAACGCTCCCATCAACCTGGGCAACAAAATGAAACACGATTTAAACATCTCGAGCAAGGAAAGTAAATTAGGATAATAATGATATATTATGTTGAAACTTACAGGGTCTGTGTACTTAAAATCGTCCGCAAATTGGAGGGCATAACTTCCTGTAACAGGATTGTCAGCATCCAAATATTCTAAGGGAAAGGTCCTCTGATGGCATAAAAAAATAAAATAAAATTAAGATACAAACTTACCGTATTTTTCACCAGGCTTGCTCTTGGAGACTAAATCTCTAAGATACTCTATCATCTTGTTGGCACCTTCAGATTCACATTCCTGAAAAAGAAGTCAAATAAATTAAAGAATGCACCTCCACGAGACAATACAACTTAATCTGGTGAGGAGATTGAAAATAAAAAACTCAAATTGGAGTAAAGACAGAAACATTGTGCAAGTTTCATTCCGAACATGGTATGACTTACTTCATAGTCATATCTAGAAAAGAAATTCCGTCCATAAGTTGCCCAATGTTCCTTCACAACATCAGAGACAGAAACCAATTTCTCGCCCAGTTTCTTGTCTTTGTTTCGGTATGCAATAATTGAAATCCAAGCTAAGACAGCCCTGTTACATGGAGATATTGAAGTCACTTCACAGAGGAACTGATGGTTTAGGTAATAGAGACAGGATAGAAATAGTCATCTTTCAATGCTTGTATACGCTTCATAAACTATAAAAACTTGTGCTAGCCACTAATTGAAAAGTCAGGTTTTTTATTGGCATCACAAAAATCGAAAAGGTATAGTATGGGGAAAACTTTGATGGTATTGTAACTAGATGGTATTGTAACTAAAGTCAGATACCTGATTTGTTAGATCTTGATTTGTTATAATCTCATCGATAAACAAAACTATGGTAATTAACATAAAAGGAAACAAAGGCCTTGACAAAGGCCACAGTTGTTATCATGCATTTCTTGTATACTTGCCTTAATACTTGTATTGCGCCATTTAATGAAATCTTACTACTTATAAAAAAAATAATCAAGTTCAAGCCCTATTTGATACTCATTAGATAAACACGCCAAGGCCAAGAGGACCATGCTTGGCTCAGTTACGCTTGTGAACAGAAGGTTCAGCGAACTTTGTGTGATAGTTTCCACATTTTGAATCCAACTTAAAAGAGTTTTCAGTCAATTGTACAACCTGAAAATTGGAACAACAATACATCAGCTCGTCTTAACATTTACTAACAATGTAAGAGTTTGTGTTATAGTTAATCTTTAAACAGATTAACTGAGACAAATCAAGCAGGTTTTGAGCTCACAGAGCAGAAGCCATTCTGAATTTGAACAGAGATAGTGGCCCAAGGCTAGCTTGAGCTGAGGTTGAAGAATAAATTTTTAAACATATCCAAGTTCAAACCGACAGATACTGGGCATGGCTCAGCTCGTTTGCCAGCGCTATTCAGCAAACAAGCCCTTGAAAAACGCTTGTGATTCTAGTTATAATACAGGTAGTCAAGCTCTATGGGAGAAAAGGTTGAGCAATTTAAACATGGATATATGTTCAAAGAATGTGGATAACAAAAAATTAAGATTTTTTTCACTTAGATATCACTTAATAATGGCAAAATGGCATGCCACACCATGTAGGAACAAAATTGAGGCTAGGAAGCAGGGGGAGTTGCGGATGATTTTATGGTTAACAGCTCCATGGAACAAAAATCATCTAGCAGGACAAGTGATTTTTTTTATTCAGCATGTAGGCACTAAATTGAAAAGTGGGTGGTCAAATGAAGCATGTGCTAAGGGAGTGAGAATACATTATTATATAGATTCAACTAGGTGATGTCCTGCAGGAAATATTAGCCTTTTTTCTACAGCAAAAACAGTTTTAAATAGATGGGAAGTCCTGGAAAAGGTAGACAATATGTAGCACAACAATTACCCCAGAGTGTAAATGTACTCAATTACCATATGCCATCCTTCTCACGAATGTGATCGGAACCTGTTCCAAAACTCTCTTCCCCACAAATGGACAACTTCCCAGCGTCCATAAGATTTCCAAAGAACTTCCAACCAGTGGGGACCTGAAACAAAAAGATTAATAGTTTGTCAGTGGATAACTATGTCTAGATATAAGCCATTCTCCAAGTAATAATATAGTCCAAGGAGAGCAAAAACCTCAAAGAATGGAAGGTTCAATTTTTCAGCAACGCGATCAAGAGCACCACTCGTTGGCATAGATCTGGCTAGACCCTATTAAATTTGAAATACATGTCATTTCTTTCTTTTTCTAAAACTAAGCTATTAAGAAATCCAGGAAATAAAAGATGAAACACTTTTTTACCTTAGGGCCACTACGGAAATATGGAATCGCTTCTTGTGCATTGGCAGCAATAATTGCAACAGAGTCAGAAGGAGTAACAAAAAATCCTTGACCTAGAATCATATTTCTATCACCATCACCTATTAAAGGCAAAAGTACAACATCAGTCAACACAAAAAGAATACTAAATATAATATATAATACGTGTGTGCATGTGCACAAGAAAATGCTGACATTTTAGAATTCTATAGACATTAAACACAAATTTATGCCTCTTATAATCATCTAAAGTACCATCACTTGCAGCTCCAAAATCAGGTCCATTTTCACCATACATAATGTCGACCAACTCCTTTGCATATCTGTTTAACAAGAGAAGTCAAAATTAGTAATTCTCAAGGATAATGGCAATCAGCTACAGTCAAACAAGTATCTAACTCTTACGTAAGATTGGGATCAGGATGACCATGCCCAAAATCCTCCAGAGGCACTCCATTCAAAATTGAATCCTACATGACATACCTAACATCTAATGTCAGGAGCTCCAATAATAGCTAAGATTATAATTTCTTTCACGATATTTTATGTGCACAACATACCAGACTGGCCCCTAGCTTGTCCACAAAGATGGGTTTTGCATAAGCACCAGTAACGGCGTGCATGGCATCAAATATAAACCTATAAAGTCACATCCAATATCCAATAGTTCAAAATCATGAACACCTAAAAATCCAACAAATGACCACAATGTAAATATTTAGTGATTTCCTAAAAATAAATACGAAATTAGAAGCAAATAACCCTAGACAGAATGGGGAGATCTACAAAGAAAGAATTGAAGGCCTAAAAAATGTAGATACACCAATTTGTAGACCTAGCTACCTGGCTAAACCATCTGATCATTACCAATAGGTAATAGTATGGAATATTTTAATGGAGAAATATAAAGAAAACCCAGGGGTTTGGGTGCCAGCAGGTTAAGGATAGTATATAATTGTGAACTCCATGGGATTGAAGTAAACATCTATTTGGATAATGAAATTGAAATTCAATAAGGTATATACTAGAAATGCTAATATTACAAAGAAAGCAAAAGTTTAGCATTCCAAGATTTTATTATGAAGCTAACTCCCCCTAGGACTAAAAGGCACAATCTTTAAGCAAATTTTCAAAGAAACAAAAAAAAAACACCTCTGGTTTAGAAGCACTGGAAATCTTTGCATTGAAATAAAGGACAGATATGCATTATCTCTAAGAATGTAGCTCATAAGTTTAGTTCAAAGTATATCGATCAGATACTTTAAAGAGTTGTAAACCACAAGTCAGAAAGTTAAGGACCACTAGGCCTGGTTTGGATAGTGAGTTGAGATGGTTTGTGAATAGTAGTGAGATATTTTAGTTGAGATGAGATGAATTATAAATAGTTTGAGTTAAAATGTTTTATGGGGTTTTGGGAAAGGAGAGAAAAAAAAAATTGAATAAAAATATTATAAAGTTAAGATTTGTTAGAATATAATTTTTTAATATTATTTTTGTTTTGGGATTTAAAAACTTGAATTGTTTTTTGTGTTTTGTTTGGAAGTTTAGGAAAGTTGTAGTAATTAGGTAAGGAGTAGACGAAGAAATTGAAGATTTGAAATAGAAAAGTGTTTGTGTTTCTGGTGTTTGCATATTGAGATGAGATGGAAGCATCTCTCTATCCAAACCAGGCCTAATTTACTTGATAGATACATTGGGGATGACTACTGCCCATAAAATGGTTTAAGATGCCATGAAATTAATATGAGACTTGAACCAAAAAAATTAAGTTCCATAGAATTTCAAAACAACCATTCTTTTTTTTTTTTTATAGGTTGACACCAGGGTTGAATTACAGATTACTGGTTTGTAACGCTAACAAACTAGCACTATCTATAGGTGTCAAAAGAAGCAAAAGGATTGAACAGAATTTAAAAGATGACAATCAAAAGGGAATGGGAGAATAACAGGCGTGAAGATGTGAAAAGCAGCTCAGTTACAAAATTTTCTTCAAGGCCATCCCCCAGACTTAATTTCAAGTCTTCACAGTAGCTCCACTGTCTGCCTCTATTACTGGTTGGTCAAATGGATAGCCTTAAGTCTTGGGTTAAGGAAGCAATAAGAGATACCATGACCAAATCTAACCATAAATATGCATGGAACCCATCAGTCTAAGAAAACAGGATTCGTGCAACAAATTGCATATAGAAAAGAGCAAAGTGAGGAGTAACAAGTTACAAACCACCGAATATAACCAACAGACTATCTGGCCCTGTTAGATAGAGGGCATCATACCTGAAATTTGATCGTGACAGAAGACTTTTGATAAGCTGGAAGTCAAATACACCCTGCAGAAGAGCCCAGACAATTACTAAATCTCAACCTGTACGAATTTTCATCTCAAGGATCTAATGGTGCAAATCTTTTTTGCCTACCTCCAGTAGCTCCAAATAGTCAGAAACTGGGTCTACCACTTCAACACTGAAGTTCCCATACTTAGTAACTCCAAGACGAGATAGGTCTACATCAGGAATGTCTGCCACCTTTATTTCATTAATCTGCATTGAACTTACACAATTGTCACAAACTAACAATATACAAGGAAAAAAAAAAAAGAAGAAGCTAAAAAGGGCAGCAGCATAAATGAAAAAGCTCAATCATTTTTCAAAAGAACAAGAAGATTGAATAATGAACTACTAAAGTATCTGAAATAACAGACAAAGCAAGGTGATCAGCAAAACAATTTGGAGAAATGATTTAAGAAAGGAGAAAGAACCAAGACTGATGTAGTATGAAAGAAATATGGCATGATCCCCCCCCCCCCCCCCAAAGCAATGTCCATCTTTCGTAATAAAAAAATCTAATACGTTTCAATGTTTTTATCAAGGAAAAATAACAACATTGAAAAATGTATTGGATTTGTTATCATCGAGGACGGATTAACTATAGATATCAAACAATAGGGAGAGTACCTCAATCAGCTTTAATTAGACTTATCCGCTGTTTGGAGCTTCGATATTTCATATATTTCTCCTTTGAGAAGTCCTAAGTTCTACCTAGTTCGGTTTTGTGACACTCTGGCCACATGGTTGTTTCATTTAGAGATGCAATCTTACATATAGATTGGAAGGCCGCTCCTTTGCACTTCACCGAACTTTCAATTGGGCAGGAACTGGGAAGGGCTACTTTAGAGCTCAATGATTTCTTATCCCAGTCTCATCTACACAGATAACTAAGTCTGCAGGTTTTTCTCGCCCTTGCATGGACCGTATAGATTCTTTACATTTTTAATTATTTTATTTGTTTGCTCTCCTTTGTCTAGGTGGTCCCTCTGTATTCTTCTTATGTGCTTTTTTTGAAACCATTCTTCTTATGTACTTGGTCTCACCGCTTAGCTTTCGTATTGTTTTTTTTAATTTTTTTTACTGCATCTATCTTAGGATCAGAGAGAGAAAAAAAAATACCTCAAAACAAGAAGTGACAGCAGTAACTAATTAACCTTATAAAGAGAAATGGAAGTAAAAATAGGAACCAAAATGAAGAGGAAAATAAATAAATAATACTTACAGAGAGAGTGTTTCCATAAATCTTGTCAGTGATGGATTCAGGTGCAGGCTGGCCACTGTTGTAATTGAACTGGGAAACCAACAGCAATGTCATTTTGAGTTGGAATACGTTAGAAAATGTTATTGCAGGGAACATGAAATCTTCAGATTTGATGCAAGACCACCATGGTTGAATAATATGATTCTTACCGAATTCCCAAAACCCACATTGATATAGTAAGGGTAGGCTTGGTTTTGCACAATGGTTCCTTGTATGGAAATATATTCCATTATTTGGTTTGATTTCATGATAAGGAATAGTTATTCCTTTCCTCAAAATTAGGAATTTCTATTCTACTAAAAAATAAGAGAATAGATATTCCCACGGCATTGGATGTAAAATTTTCGAGGACATTATTTAAAAATAAAAAGACCTTGGGGTGGCCAGCAGCCCACAAAAACCCACCGGGGTGGTCAGACCACCCCTGTGGGTTTCTACTGGTGGCTGGAGCATTTTTTTTTTTTTTTAATTTTGCAGGTTTTAGAAAATAAGTAGGTTGATTGTTATAGGAAAAAAAAATATGGGCCTCCAGTACTTTTGGATTTTAATCTGACATCAATCGGCATATCATGTGTTATCAACGAAAAAAAAAAAAAAAGGAGAGAGAGAGAGAGAAATCCCATTACGCTAACCAAACACACCCTAAATGTTTTCTTAAAAAGATTCACTAACATCTAGGGAAAAGTGAAAACCTCAATTTGAAGGGAATTCAGAGAAACCAATATTTGAAATCATACAAAAGTTCAGGTATGAAAAACTCTGTATTTTAGATATTGGACATGTGAGATTGAAGTTCACCTTTATACCCCAATCATATTCAGGACCACCAGGATTATGACTTGCGCTCATTATAAATCCACCATTGGCCTGTGAAAATAGTTGTTGAGTTCCAAAGAATTGGGAGGGAGGATACAAAGCCAAAGGTAAATGAACCAAATTTAGATATGCTATGTCAAGATGCTGAAGCATATGATTAAAAGTAACATGAGCGTGCCTTTCTGTTGCGAATTACGGCAGAAACAGCTGGTGTT
This sequence comes from Juglans cinerea, assembly GCA_961763995.1. NCBI lineage: Eukaryota > Viridiplantae > Streptophyta > Magnoliopsida > Fagales > Juglandaceae > Juglans > Juglans cinerea. The sequence continues at coordinate 37,788,211 of CAUIVZ010000002.1, read as the reverse complement.
GACAGAATACCTTCCCTGCAAAGGTATAAGACATGTTTATTGCTAGGAAAGGGTATTATACGTGAGAAATTGCAGGAAAATGGCTTTGCAACATCATGACATCAATAGCATTATATATGAGTGGTGTAACTCACCCCTACGAGGCTACCTTCCTTTCTAGTTCACCATCCCAAAGGTATGAGAGGCACTTTGAAAATCAATGTATAAAGCAATAGGCTTTCAGTTTCTTGCTTTTTTTATTGGAGCTTAAAGGTTATGGTCAGGTTAATGTTATGGTTCAGCCTAAGCCACAGTCAATGAAGCAATTGACTTTCAGAATTCGGCCTTGGAATATTGGCAGTTAAATGTGGTTCGGTTAGATCTGAACAGAAAAGTGATTATGGAACGACTCTCAATGCATTTAGCCACCAGACCAATTAGTTGAAAAAGATGTTCTATAATATCAAAATGGCACACAAGAATCTCTTAACAGATGTTTAAAGGTAGGACATTGGAAAAACAAAGAAATTCTAAGGGAATGCTCTGCAGCTGAGCAGATGCCCCATCATTCAAAATTATTGGAATCGCAGAAGCTGTAATTATCCAAGTACATAAGAGTTCCACATCATTTAAATTACTGGAGTCAAAGAATCTGCAGTTATCAGAGAATGAACAAACTATTACATATAATCTCACAATTAAGCCAAAAAAAAATTTGTTTCTTTCAATGGGAGGAGAAATAAATTTGGCTCATTGAATTTTAAGTTTCAAGGGGAAATCTTAGATAAATTCTGGAGTATCATACTTCAAATATGTTGATATTATAATCAAAACATCACAGAATGTGTAGAATGAAATAGTTTACACATAAATATGGAATTAGAATAACTGCCTCCAGATTTGGGCGGTGACTTTCAGTTTGTTTGTAACCATAAAGTATCTCTAAGTAGAGTTTTTCCAACAAATAAATTATCAACACATCCAGTCTCTAAAATGAAGAGAGGGAACCCTAATGATACAATTTTTTCTGTTTTGAACGCTTATATTCAGCTATATCTGGATTTGCATGTGCACATGTTACAAGATGGTCCACAGAAAGCAGTATAAATTAAGATAGATCGATAAATAACATGGCATAGCTTATATGCACATGGTTAAGCTTGCACTTGAGCCTTGTTAGAGCTTGGATTGGAAAATACCAACATGCTTCACAACCAAAGTATATAGCGGTTCACTCTATCAACAATAACCCAATGGTAGTCCAATTTCTTTTTGGCAGCTCCACTCACATATTAGCATTCAATGACTTAGCACTATGCTTATACATGGTACCAACATTTTAATCTAGCCTCTAGGTCTCCCCTTCAAAACCGTAACTTAATTGATCCCATACTTGGAAACCTGTATTCTACCCCCATTCAACATGGTGGTTGGCTCTGTTAATACCAAATGATAGAAACCATTGGGTAGAACTCACCCTTGAGAACCGGCTTGCGAGGAGAGGGTTCCCAAGAACTTATATTCATATGGTTAAGCTTACAATTAAGCCAAGCGAGACACTTCGATGGTAACAAGACAACACTTAGTTCTACTGCCCATTCTGCACATAACTAATGGTGGAATGATCTGTAAGTATCCATTTTAGGTCTGAGAAGGGCATGAATAGGCAACTATGTCTCAATATGCAATCACAACCATTCTTTTTCCTACATGGGCCGGTGTATTGCTATATAACGGTATCAAAATGTCCACCCAGGTGGAGGAAGGACAAAAGGTGGATACAGATAAAGTAATTCGAACACTAAGGACAGGTAAGCATCTTACGCATCACTCTGTAATTGCAGCCAATTAAGAAACTTACTTGCCGACCAAAACTTTTCCAACACCATTTCCTGCAGCAATTTTGATAATTATCTGCAATGTAAACGCTAATTAGCTGTAAAAGTACAGAATGAAACTCAAAGAAAATATCATCAATTTAACATGGTGCATTGCGCAAATAAAGATAAAACTGACCTGTGCAGCTTCTCGGTTAAAATAGCGCCCATCACCTCCTAACACCAACAGCCCATTCTTGTAATCCTCTGGTGGCAATGAATTGAACAATGCCTATAGACACAAAATTCTGATCCAAATTGAAACAATAATACACTAAACATCAATAAAATAATTCGCTATTTCGAAGGGGTGTTAAAACCTGGATCCAATTGGCAAGGTAATTTTCTTGCATAAAAACTTTCGCCTACAAAACATATATTCAAACAAAACAAACAGAACACCAATTATGCTCTGCTTGATTGCCAAGAAATTCGCAAGTATATAAAAGCAATGAAAATTACATTTGAATTAAATACTTCATATTTTACAAATAATCAAGAAAAGATCACGAACCATACTTATTTTTCCCCTTCCTCTATTCTCTTATCAAACAAGCAGAAAAGCACTAGAAAATCAACCAGAAATAGCATGACTAAACACCAACAGAAAGAACAACCTTCTTGCGGAGTCCGCTCGTTCCAGTCTTCTGGCCTTCGATCGGCTTCGTAGGAATCGAATTAATCTGAAAACCGAGGGTTAGACAAACCTTGATGCCTTCAGGCTCAGCAAAGAGAGAAATTATATATAGAAGTGTGTGTATGTGTGTGTGTAGCGAGAGATAGAGAAACCTTGATGCCTTCAGGCTCAGCAATGGCTGTGGAAGAAGAAGATGATAGAGAGGCCTTGATCGAGGAAAAGCGTGAGGCTCTCAGGGGGAGTTTGGGAGAAGCGAGAAGAGAAGGTTTGGAGGAGAAAAAAGAGACAGATGGGATCGTAGATGAGACAGTGATGACGGCATTTGATGGCAATGATGATGACGAGGTTGCGGTGGATCTGGATATAGATGAGGAGAGCAGGTTTAATCTCACAGCGAGAGCCATTGGAAGTAATTCTCTTTTTCTTGGAGAGTTCTTAGAGAAGCATCGGGAAGAAGATGTTGAGAAATGTTGCTGACACTTGTAGAGTAGTCAGAGGTATATTTAAGAGGGAATCCATGGCTGCCACATGTTGTACCTTTGGAAGAACACACTTATCTCTACTGCTTACGTTATCATGTGAACTTGCTTTTCCCACTCCGGTCCGGTTTGACACATATTTTAGATTTAGATTTTTTTTTTTTCCGCAAGTTTCAAAGTATATATTAAAACATAAGGAGTCTGATAAAATAGTCTTATACAAAAACTACATAGATACAGGAGGATCATTTCCATTGTAAAATTGTAATAGAGACGCTAGAATTTGTATTAGGGGATATTTTCAAAAGCTTGTGTTGCCACTGCCTATTGCGCTAGATTATGCGCACATTGATTTTTTTATTGATGAATTTTCCTTATTATCCATTCTTTAAAAGAGTTTAAATGATATCTGATATCATTTATGATGTGATTCAAAATCCATTCTTTAACAGGAAAGGAATTTGAAATTGCTTGGATGGTCACTTTTGAATCTCCTTCTAGCACTATCTTTTCCAGCTTTAGTCTTTCGACTTCTTTGATGGCCATAAGAGCTGCACTTGCTTCTCTTTAATTTAGGCTGATATTATTAATAAAGTCAGTTTTGACAAATATTACTTTTCCATTATCTTTCCAGCAAATGGATGCAATGATGGATTCTTCTTTTCGAGTCGCCACATCAAAGGTAATGAGATGATGTCCAGTAGGGTATCTCACTTCATTTTCACCGATCAGATTATTCTTTGCTGCCCAAGCTCTTGAATGTTGTGCATATATTGTAAAAGCAGATTCTACATATGCATGGATAGAGGGGGTTGATTGCTTATGATCTATCTTATTCCTAAGGAACCAGAGATTGTCCATTGCAATGATGGCAAAGATTTAGAAATCTTGAAGTTCCTCCTCTGGAATCTTGAGGTTACTCAAAGGATTAAGAATATTGTTAATCCAAAGGGTTGAGTAACAAAAAGAGATATATCTATGGGACATTTAGACTTTCTCCATACTACTCTGGAAAAGAGGCAGCTGAAAAAAAAGATGATGGGTATTCTTTGGTTCGGTGTTGCACAAAGGACACCTGACATGATCATCATCCAGTTGGATGACTGAATTTATGAGGCCTTTTTGTTGGAAGAATATTGTGACTGATTTTCCAGAGGAACATTTGAGTCTATCCTGAATTTTTAGTTTCCAAAGATTCTTCCTATTAATGGATTGATTTGTAGGTACTATTGGACCAGTTTCATTGACAAGGGCTGCATAGGCTGACTTAACAGAAAAGGCTCCAGATGAATGATGTATCCATTTAATCTTGTCAGGGATAAGATGGAAGTTGTGGTTGGCCAAAGGAATTTTTTGTATTTCTCTTGAGGTATGTTCCGAGAAGATGGCATTTAGAAGCAAAATATTCTAGTGCCTTGGTTCTTTAAGAATAAGCTCAGAGACCAACATTGAATGGGTCAACTGGGAAATAGTTAGGATTTGGAAGTAAGATATGGGATGGAAGGGTTGGAATCCAAGGATCACTCCAAACTCTAGTAGAGACTCCATTATTAATCTGAAAACATATGCTGTTTTTTATGAAATCTCTTTGTTTCAAGATGATTTTCCAAAAACCAGAATCAATAGTCTTAGGGGAAGCTTCTAGGAAATAAATGTTTTTGAGGTATTTCTTTGACAGAACTTCTTTCCAAAGACTGCTAGAGCCATTAATGAAAGACCAGGCGAATTTAGACACAAGAGCAGAATTGAAAAGGGAGGTTTGTTTGAGACCAAGTCCACCCATAGATTTTGGAAGGCATATGGATTTCCATAATTTAGGGGTAAATTTATTGTTTTGAAGTTCCTCAAATCCCCACCAGAATCTTCTGAAGATAGTATCAATTCTTTTTGCCATGAATTTTGGAAGCAACATTGAGGACTTGACATAGGAGGGAAGTGAACTAGCAATGGCTCTTATCAGGACAGTTTTAGAGGCTTGAGAGAGAATTTTAGCTTTCCAACCTTGAAGTTTTGATTGAATCCTTCCAAAGATTTCTGTGAATAAATTTTTCTTATCAACCCCACTCAAGAGAGCTAATCCCAAATATTTAGAATTAGGGGGAGAGACTCTGAACTCGAAAGAGTTTTTAACAATGTTAATCGAGTCCATGGTGATATTCCTACTGAAATGGATGGATGATTTTTTCTGATTAATATTTTGCCCAGACCAAGAATTATAGGTATCAATGCAGTCTTCAAAAGCTTGAACAGTTTGGGTAGAAACAGAACCAAAGAAAAATAAATCATCCGCAAACATCAGGTGAGAGATGGAAGGACCATTCCTTGACAGTTTGATGCCCTTTAAGAGATTGAGATTTTCTTTATTGGCAATGAGCCTAGAGAGCACTTCAGTCCCTAATATGAAAATGAAAAGAGATAGGGGATCTCCTTGTCTTAATCCCCTAGAAGGTTGAAAGAATCCATGGGGAGATCCATTAATAATGATTGAGTAAGAAATTGTTGATATGCATTCTTTGATCCAATTGATCCATTGATTCTTGAACCCAGCTTGATAAAGAACCGCAAGAAGGAAAGACCATTCCATGGAATCAAAGGCTTTGGCCATATTAACTTTTATGGCCATAGAACCAACTCTGCTTCTTCTTTTTTTCATTAAATGGAAGATTTCCTGGGCTAAAATTGTGTTTTCTTGAATGATCCGACCCAAGATGAAAGCGGATTGATATGGGGATATGATGGTTGGAAGAATGGATTTAAGCCTATTAGGAATGATTTTTGCTATAATCTTATAGCAAACGTTAGAAAGGCTAATAGGTCTAAATTGACTGACCTCATTAGGATTATCTACTTTGGGAATCAGAACCATGTTGGTATGATTGAGTTCTTTGAGGAGTTTGTCATGGATAAAGAAGCTCTTGACAGCTGCAATCAGATCCTTTTTAATAATCTCCTAGAAAGTTTTGTAGAATAATCCAGTAAAACCATCAGGACCAGGGGCCTTCAAAGAAGGAATTCCTGACAACTAGGGTGATTTCTTCATCAGTGGAAATTTTGCACAAGAAATCATTTTCGATATCAGTGACCTTCCTAGGAAATAATTGTTCCAGACCAACCAGGGGGACAGGATTTGAGGAGGTGAAGGTGTTTTTGAAGTGATTTTGGATTTTTTCAATGATAACCGATTGGTCAGAAGTCCATTGGTTTCTTCCTAATTTGAGAGACTCTATGTGATTTCTTCTATGTCTGATGGAAGTTGAGGCATGAAAGAATTTTGTGTTCAAATCTGTGGTAGTGAGCCAAGTAACTCTGGATTTTTGCCTCCATAAACTCTCTTCCCTTAAAAGCAACCCATTCAGATTTTCTCGCAAATCAAACTCCGGTTGATTTGAAGAAGAGATGAAGTATTGCCCTTGTATAGAAGAAAGAGCTTTGGACAAATTCTTTATTTGGGTTTGAATATGACCAAAGCAATTGAGATTCCAGGCTCGGAGAGCTTTTTTTTAGATTTGAGCTTTTTTGAAAGAATGAAGGAAGGGGTTCCAGAAAATTGAGAATTCCAAGCTTCTTTTATTATCTTAAAAATGGACGGGTCACGAAGCCAGAATTCCTCAAATTTGAAAGATTTGGAGAACTAGTTTCTATTAGAGGTATCCAGGAGAATATGAGCATGGTCAAAGGAGATTTTATTGAGGGTAGAGATGGTTGCTTAGGGAAAGAGATCAACCCAAGAGAGGTTTGTCATTCCCCTATCAAGTCTCTCCTTGATCAGATTATGCCCCTGTCTATTATTAGACCAGGTATATTTTGGTCCAATGGAACCAAGATCAATGAAACCAAATCTATTCATGAATAATTGAATGCCTTTTGGATTAGAAGCTTGGGCGAAATGCTTACCCTCTAGTTTTTCTGATTGGGACAAAATTGAATTAAAGTCTCCCACTCCCAAGGAAGGACCAGAGAAGGTTCGATTAAAAGACTAATTTGATCCCAAAATTTCTATTTTTTGCTATAAGGGGCGGGACAATATACTAAGTTTAAAAGCTATGGTGTCTGAATGGGATCAGAATAAACCAACACAAAGATAATATTACTAGAAATATTCACAAGTTGATATCGATACCAGATCAATACATCTAGGGGTGTAAAACGATCGGTCCGGACCAGAGAAACCGACCGGTTCGGTCCGGTCCGGACCGAAAAAATGCATGGTCAATTTCGGTCTAGTAAGTAGGGGAATTTCGGTCTTCGGTCCGATCCCGGGGTGGAGATTTCTCGGACCGGACCGGACCAGACCAACCGAATTCAATTTTTTTTTTATAAATATATTATTTTATATAATAATTGTATAATAAATTATGTAGTTTTCATCTAACCTATCTCTAAATATATTATTTTATATAATAATTGTATAATAAATTATCTAATTTTTATCTAATATATCTTCATTTACAATATAAAATCTTAAATATGTAATTACAAATTAATATTATATTAATAGTATATTATCAATTAACCTATCAATTCACAATTAACTAATGTGTGACATCTATGAGACTATGACCTAAGTTGCAACTTGCAAGTAAATATAAAGCATGTATGGATGTATGGAATCATAAATAATTAAATTATTTATGCTTATTAGTTATTGCTTCATATACAAAATGTAAAAAATTGTAAATAGCTCATTATGCATTAACTTAGAACTATCATAAATTATAATACATTAATATACTCTAAGTTAGTAACAAATAACAATTAACATCATCAATATAATTATATAATTATAAATTGATAACTAAATTAAATCACTATGTCTATAACTATAGTCTATAATTATAAAGAAATCACTATAAGTCTATAAGACTATAACTATATATAGTATTAAATTATTAATATCACTATGACTAATGACTAATGACTATAAGTTTATAACTAATACTAATATATAACTATACTAATAGTATAAAATTAATATTATTATACAGTCTAATATATTATATAGCTATACTAAATCACTATAACTTTATAACTAATACTAAGATTCTAATATAGTATTAGTTATATTTATACTAATATAGTTATACTAAATCACTATAAGTTTATAACTAATACTAATATATAACTATATTAATAGTATAATATTAATACTGTTATATAGACTAATATATTATATAGCTATACTAAATCACTAAGTTTATAACTAATACATAACTATACTAATAGTATAATATTATATTAATCATATTATATAGACTAATATATTATATAGCTATACTAAATCATTATAAGTTTATAACTAATACTAATATATAACTATACTAATAGTATAATATTAATACTATTATATAGACTAATATATTATATAGCTATACTAAATCACTAAGTTTATAACTAATACTAATATATAACTATACTAATAATATAATATTATTATTATTATATAGACTAATATATTATATAGCTATACTAAATCACTAATTTTATAACTAATACTAATATATAACTATACTAATAGTATAATATTAATACTATTATATAGTCTAATATATTATATAGCTATACTAAATCACTATAAGTTTATAACTAATACTAATATATAACTATACTACTAGTATAATATTAATACTATTATATAGTCTAATATATTATATAGCTATACTAAATCACTAAGTTTATAACTAATACCAATATATAACTATAGTCTAATATTAAATATAGTTATTCTAATATATAAGTTTATAACTAATACTAATACTAATCACTATAACTAAATCACTATAGTCTATTACAAATTTAAATGTATTAAAATATATATAAATTATAATAATCAAGTTTTCAAACCATCAAAAAAAAAATGAATTATCAGTCTAAAAAAACAGAACCACATTTGACATTACTTTAGGGAAACGGTGTCGTTTCCTTTCCACTGTTAATCTGTTTCCTCTCGAATAAACTATAAAATCAATAAGTCTCCAACGCACAAATCACAAATGTCTTTGCCTCTCTCTCGTCTCTCCCGTCTCACTGAGTCACTCCCTCAGTCCCTCGTCTGAGTCGTCTCTGCCTCTCTCTTGTCTCTACCGCCTCACTGAGTCACTCCTTCAATCCCTCGTCTCTGCCTCACTGAGTCACTGGTCTCGTGAGTCCGTGACCTCGTCTCTGTCTCTGTCTCTCTGCAATCTGCCTCACCTCTCATCTCTAGTCTCTCTTCCTCAGCCTCACAAACCCACGCACAGACCCTCGGCGAGTTGGCCTCACCTCACGATAACAGAATTATGTATTTTTTAAATTACTTTGAAATCTCAAATCTGGTAAATGGTTTTATTGGGGTTTTTTAATCTGAAATTTATTATTTTTGTAATTGTGTTTGTGTTTTTAGAGTTTTGTGATTGAGTTTGTGTTATTAGGGTTTTGTGAATTGTGAATTGTGATTGGATTTGTGTTATTACTAATTACGGTTTTATGAGGTTTATAACTTTGAGAAAATGATGGTTGAAGTGTAATGTGAGAGTATTGTAGTGGGAGTATATAACGTTTTCTGTAAACCTCCAGCACTATATAACGTTTTCTGTAATGTGGGAGTATTGTAGTTGAAGTGTCTGCAAGAATTGTGGGGGAGATTAAGAAAGGAAAGTGATGGTTGGGTTTTATTTGGGAAATAAGAATGTGTTTGAAATAATTAATGTTGTTGAGAAATTGTTTTGTTTTCCACTATGCCTTTTAAATTTCAAAATGTCCCTTGAAGTTCAGATGTAGTACTATGTCAAAATGTCAGTACTGTTAACGTTGGCACTTCTCTAGCTAGCTAGATAAGTAATGCATGCATGCATTGCTATGTAATTAACGTTTTGGCGTAAGATTAATTTTGCCAAGTCAGTATGTTATTTTCATTTAATTCACTTTCTTTCTTTTCTAGATGGACTCTATTCCAAAATTTATTCCACAAGATTCTACTACAGATGATGTAGAGTCAACACAGGCTACACATGGGCAAGACATTCCTCCACTCCCACCCAATGTAAGTGCTAATACTAAACCAAGTGCTAGTGGTAGACCTAGTTCAATGGTTTGGGATCACTTTACAAAAATACCAAAAGGTGATCCAAGTAAACCTAGGGCTGCATGTAATTACTGTGGTGCTTCATATGCATGTGATACGAAAATCAACGGTACAAAGTCCATGAAGTATCACATTAAAAAATAATGTAAGAAATGTCCATTGAATAAGACGGAGAAGTCCCAAACTACTCTCGGTTGGAAGGCAGGTTTAGGAAGTGGTAGTGGGGGATTTGTACCCATAGTATTTAGTGTTGAGGCTTGCAGACAAGCCTTAGCAGAAATGATTATTCTTGATGAGTTGCCATTTAGGTTCATTGAAGATGAGGGTTTCAAGAAGTTTATGCTCATTGTTTGCCCTAAGTGGGTAGAGATTTCATCCCGTGTTACGGTTTCGAATGATTGCTTTAGTGTGTATATAAGGGAAAAAAATAAGTTGAGAAATGCTCTTCAAGGGCAACGAGTTTCCCTCACCACGGATACATGGACATCCGTGCAAAACCTCAACTATATGGGTCTCACTGCACATTTTATCGATAATAATTGGAAACTACACAAAAGAATTCTTTCTTTTTGTTTGGTTGAGAATCACAAGTGTGATACACTTGGTAGGACCATAGATATGTGCTTGCATGATTGGGGGAGACAGAAAGTACTTGCAATCACACTTGATAATGAAAATTCTACTAACGGAGCAGTTTCTTATTTAAAGAAAAATATTAAGTATAGAAAGGACATTGTTTTGAAACCTGAATTCTTGCATGTTCGGTGTTGTGCCCACATCTTAGACTTAATCGTCCATGAATGGTTGAGGGAATTTGATGAGTCTATTGTGAAGGTGAGAGGTGTTGTGAAATATGTTAAGTCCTCACCTTAAAAGTTGAATATATTTAAGAAGTGTATTGGGTTGGAAGAAATTGCAAACAAAAGTAGCATTTGTTTAGATATACCAACTAGGTGGAACTCCACCTATCTTATGTTGAAAGGGGCTTTAAAATTTCGAAAAGCTTTTGAACGGTTGGAAGAAGAAGATTCGGGGTTCCTTAGTAGTGGTGGAGACGATGATGACCAAATTGGTGATGTGGTGAATAGGAAAACATCAAAGAAGTTAGGGTCTTCCAATAATGACGATTGGGAGAAGGTAAGGTTGTTTCTAAGGTTTCTTCAACTATTTTATGATGCAACTTTATCTTTTTCGGGGAATCAATATGTAACTTACAACTCATTTTTTTTGGAGTGATGCAATTGAAATGGAGTGTGAAGTAGGAAGCCCCGTGATGGGATTAATGGCCACAAATATGAAGAAAAAATTTGACAAATATTAGGGCGACTTAGATAATATGAATATGTTGTTGTTTGTTGGGATTATCATTGATCCTCGGTACAAGATGCGATATTTTGACTTTGTATTGGAATGCATGTATGCCAATGATCCCACAAAAGCAGTTGATTTGAGTTGGATGGTGAAAAATGATTTAACTCGCATGTATGAGGCATACGCTGATAATGAGGAAGGCAACAATTCTGATTTACAACAGCAGCGCACAAGTCCCCCGCATGAAAAAGTAAATTCTACAGATGGTAGTGGTAGTGGTAGAGTTGATAAGACGGCAGAAAGAATGACCATATTTAAGCAACGGTTACAGTCAAAAAACTCTTTGGGAAACAAGAGTGAGGTTGATAGATACCTAACTGAAAGTTGTGAGGAGGCATTCCCAAGTTTTGACATTCTTATTTGGTGGAGGGTTAATTCAGTTAGATATCGTGTACTTTCAAAAATTGCACGAGATGTATTAGCAATACCGGTATCTATAGTGGCCTCTGAATCTACATTTAACACGGCGGGTCGTGTCCTTGATCCTTTTCGAAATAGTTTATCTCCGATGATAGTTGAGAGTCTCATTTGTACACATAATTGACTTCGTTCTTCTTCTGCTCCAATCAACCTTAGGACTTTAATAGATGAGGTGGAAGATTTTGAGAGGCAGTTGGGTATGTTTTTTACTTACTTCATTTTATAACTTTTATGATCTATAATACTATATGTTATGTAAATTTATATAATTTGTTTTGTTTCTTTATTGTATAGAACTTGTTCGGGACGGTGACAATTCTATAGAGGCTTCAAAAACAATGTCTACAACCAATGCAAGTTAATGAGGTGAATCTGTTTTAGCTTGTTAGTTTTCAATTTTCAGTTTTACTATTTGCTAATAATTCATTTGTTTACACTTTACAGCGTACTGTGAAAACTGAAAAGTATGTCAAGCTAAAAGATGTAGGAGGTTAGGACTTAGGAGCTGCCAGGAGAATAATTGTATAATTTGTATTTATGTAAATTGTAATTTCTATTTAGAGCTTTTAATTTTTCAGTTTTTTCGGACTTGTATAATTTTTAGTTTTCATTATCTATACTTGATAATGGTTTTTTTTTTATTATTATTTCTTTCTTTTAGAAGCCAAATTTGCTTGGGATAAGGCCATGAGCCTTATTGGAGTTCTGTTATTATTTCACTTTTGGTGCTTCGATATTTAGCACGTTTGGGATCTTGTGGGTTATGCCCTAACAGACAGTGAAGTTGTTGGCAGAATCCTTTTAGGAGTCATAGACTCATAGTATTCTAGAAGTTTGAAGAATATAGCCCATATATGACTTGGCCTTGGGCTTCTAGTGTATAAACTTTTATGTATAAGCTCATATTATTTTAGTTTTCTTTCATTATCTAGTATAATTTTTAGTTTTAACCTTATTTAAATTGTTTGGATGGATTAGTAGTAAGAAAATCAAGTAGCTATTCATTTTTTGAAGTTTCTGACGTATATAGATAAAATTTATTTTTTATAGTAAAACCTTTTACTCAAATTTATTGTATATTGATTATTGATAATTTTTTTTATGATTATTTTTATTTTCCTTTCAAGTTCTTTTTTTGTATTTTTTGGCTTCAAATTGGATAAAATGTTAGTGGGCTTTCACTATTGGGCCGAAAAAACATAGGAATAAGATTGGGCTTTTGGCCCATCAGGTATAGGGTTGGACCGAATAGGATCAACTAGACTGAATAGGACCGAACTGGACTGGTCCTTATGCCTATTTGGTCCGGTCCAAGGTGAGGAAACCCTCGACCGAATTGGTCCGGTCCGGTCCACAAAACATCCTCGAGGTCGACTGGACCGTACCGAATTCACACCTAGATACATCAACAAAAGTCCCCCCATTTACCAGTCGGGGGAGCATGCACAAAAAATGAAAATCTCAACAGATTTACAACACGAGCAGTATCATTAGAAGAAAGCAAAGTTTCAAAAAGAAAGATAACTTCAGGATTATGGATCCTGATGATAGCCCTTAGAGATCTGATTGCACAAGGCCGGGCTATACCTCAGCAATTTCAAGCTATAAGCCTCATGGATTCATTGGTGACAGTGAGCACCCTGTCACCTCAGTCTTTGGATTTATGGGGAAGAGATTCATGGTTTGGGTCTGAACATTATTACCCGATTCTTTCAATTCCTGATTCTGGTGAGGAGCGTATCGGACAAAATATGATTTCTTCGAGTTCCTCCTTTGAACTCTTTCCTTCTTTGCTCTTGGGTTCGGCCTTGCTTTTGTTGATGTCGCTCCTAGGTTGATTGGTGCACTTATGTTCGTTTGGACTCCATTATCATCTTCTTCGGTGTCTGTTGTCTCCATTGTAATTGTTGAGCTAAGAAAACATTTTTTGCGTGGAAACAGTGGGGTAGATTTCTCCACGATGAGATCCTTCCTCTTTTTAGTAGTCTCGAAGGGTGATTTTGGGTGGAGGGATGGGGCTGAGAAAGCAGAGGACATGTTTGTTGCGGTTAGGGTATGAATATGGGGTGCTTCAGACTGGATGGGGAGAGGTGAATAGGGGACGAAGTGGGCTTGGTATAGAGATTGGACTGGACTAACCTGAAGAGTGTTGAAAGCAAAGCATGCTTTACCCAAGGGACTAACAAGTAAGGAAAGGTTGTGCTTGGGCTTGGTAAATGCATCTGGGCCATCATTATTTTGGAGTTGAGACAAGATTTGGTTAAGAAAAGATGGGCTGACTTTGGGCTTGATTGGCAGTAGGCTGACTACTTCAATGTTTGCAGCTTGAGAATCAGGTTTTTGAGCCTTTGTCGTTAGGGAACATGAGGAGACATCCTGTTCTGTTGGTTCCGGAAAGGGGACAAGGGAAGGTGATCTGGTGACATTTGTCTGGTCAGTCGGATTAGAGGGGACAAAATTTTTGATTGGGACTTAATGGCTGCATTCTTTTAATGAATTAGTCAGATGATGACGTTGGTCGATGCCACGCGTAGGTGAAGGGATTGTGCAAGGATCAGAGAACACATATTTTAAAATTAAATCGGTATATATCGATTTTAGAATTTAAATAATTGATATCACACCGAATATATTCTTAGATCCATATTTTCGATTTTATCGGTTCTACTTCAATTTGATCTGATTTTTCTGATATATTATATAATATATATAATTTAGTATATTATAATATATAATGATATAGTATTAATATAACTATTAATACAATAGACTATAATGATAATATATATAGTTATTTATATATGATTTTAAAATTAATATTATATTAATTAGTAATTTATCATATAATACAAAATTATTTTATATATAATATAAAAAATCATATAAAAAATATTTTATGCAATATAAAAAATTAAAATATATATATATGAACTAGTCCGGTCCAGTTCCGTCCGATGTTAGAAAAAAAAAATGGAACCGGACCGATTTTAACCGGTTTTGAGAAAATTGAAACTAGTACCAAACTGAACCAAACTCAGTACCAGACCCCACCGGTTCGATCTGGTTCTGTTTACCGGTTCACCGGTTTTTTTTTCACCCCTACTTTTTACTTCCCAAATCGACTGATACTATCTTTTTTTTAAAAAACGTTAATAGTGAAGGAAGTGTTTATTAGCGAATTAATATTTATTTTTAAAATATATATATATTTAAAGATTTTTAAAAAATATTAAAAAAATAACAACAGCAACAATTTTTATTCTTATCAATCCATGGACTATTGGTACCTTTTATCCGTACCGGTAGCAAACCCTTCTTTTCTAGAAAATCAAGGTTTTTATATTTTATATTTATTTTTTGAATTTTTCATATTAAATTAAATTGTCTCGGTCACGCAGCTGAAGGTGGAAAGGATTGGCAAGTGGGAAAAAAAAAAGTTTATGATAGATTTGGATTTTCTAAATACCAATAAAAATAAGTTAAAGATAAAAAATTTAAAATCTAATGGGACCGAAGCAGGCCTGGATAATACAACGGCCTGGGTCTGAGGAAAATCTTTAGACTCGGGCCTTCTTGTGTTGATCCAAAGGGCTAGAACGGGTTTGGCCCAGAGTTGCCATGTGTAATAGACCGACCGAGCAGCAAAATCAGCGAAGACCACGGATCATGATTTTATAAAAGATGATGATAGGTTCTATTTATTTTATAGTATATTTAAATTTTTTATTTTTATATTATTATTTTTTAAGTATTTTTTAAATTTTTTATTTTAAAAATATATATATATAATTTTACTAATAATTACTTTCTTAATTATTAAGTAAAAATAATAATAAATAGGTGGCAGAAGATATTAAGCCTATCATTGTCCTTTTCTTGAACATAACATCCAAAATTTGTGTAGATTTGATGCAGAAATAAATAGGTACGTAGCGTGGGACGGGCATACAATATTAAAGGAATATTTATGTTGTGCTGAGAGCTGTGCCGGCATCCATTTATTTCTTATTTAGTACGAACGCCGTATATGTACCATACAGAGAAATGCGGTAAAGAAGCTTTACATCACACATTTTTCTCTAAGTAATATATAATTTATTATTTTTATCATTCAATTTAACCAAATATATATTTAAACATTAATATAAAATTGTATTAACGGATCGTATTCATATCGTGTCAAAGTATATATATTATACTATATGAATCAACCCGAACACAACCCGTTAAGCCTATCGTGTCAACATCTCAAACCCTAACACGACCTATTAACATAACGGATTGTGTCACGACACAACCTAACCCGTTTCAACTCGTTTATGTAAATGAGCTAAGCAGACTCGAAATTAACCCGTTTAACCTGATTAAGTTTATCATAATTTTATATAAATGTTAAAATTATAATATCTATAAAAAAAAATATAAAACTAACTACAAGTCAAAAATTAAAATCTAAACAATAAAAATATCGAAATTAAAATCCCATCAATTTTATTTTTAGGTATGAGAGTATAATTGTAACTTTAACTTTCTTACCGATTGATAATGGGTCAAAATAGATTGACTCGTTATCAACCGTTAGGCAATCGTGTCTTAACGGATCAACCCGTTTTGACCCGAACTCATTAAGACTAAACCTAAATATGTTATTATTATTGTGTCGTGTTCATGTTGGATTAACAGATTGTGTCACATATTGTCACCCCTAATTCATATAGAATGACACAAATAATAAATAAGATATTAATTATGTAGAAATGTGTGATGTAAGATTTCCATATAGAAATTTTCATACTACATGTAATATATACCGTTAGATCAATTGATTGTCCATTATTATTGTTATTTTTTTTTATAATAAGAACTTAATTCAAGACATCAAAATAATGTACTTACACACTGGAACGATCTAACCAAATATATTGAGATAGAAAAAGAGGACAAGACCCCATCCATATTTCTAAATCTGGAATAGACCATGCATGTTTTGCCAAAAGTGAGCAACCTGATTCCCACCTCTGAGCACATGTTGAATCTGATGATATTCAAAATAACTCAACAGACTTCGGACCTCCTTTAGCAAATTACCTTGAGCTGATAGTGAATCTTCATTAGTAGATAGTGCTTCCACCATGAGTAAACTATCACTTTCCAACACAACCTTCTTAATTCCCATATGCAAAATGAATTGCAAACCTCGAAAGATGGCTAGTAATTCAACTGACTCTAGTTCACTAAGCTCATGCTCAGCCTTATTCACTGCCATAAGTACTTCTCCATTCTCATCCCTGAGCACAACACCCACTCTAGTTTTTCAAAGATCAAAAAATAGTACAACATCTACATTTAGCTTACAGTACCGCTGTAACAAACTACGTACTAAGCACGATTAATTACTAGCTATAGATAGCTAGACCCATATATATAGCTTAATTAATTACCTAACTGATCATGCACCTTAATGTTAATAATCAATGTTTTGATTCTTGAAGAACTATCATCCTATGTTTATCTTTAGTGCTCCTCTTATTTATTTTTATTTTTTTAAATGGCTTAACTAATTTGTTATCCAACTGTCTACACTGCACATCACATTTGTTTTGATTTTTTTTTATTCATGCTAAACTAATTGACTTATTTTACTCATCATCCTTACACTACATACTTGCTAAAGAGATAACAAAATAAATTAAAAAAATAAAGACAGGTATGTGGTATAGGGATGATGAGCATAAATTTTCTTCTAAGAAATAGCATGAGGGGCGAATTTCAATTTGAGTAAAAATGATATGGAGTTAATGATCAAATTTTCCTTACAAAAGTCATAAATCTATTATATAGTTAATTAATCTTTCAAAAAAAAAAAAAGTTAGAGGGATTACCGGATTATTAGCTTCTAATAGTTTATTTAAGTAATATACCAATTATGTACATGAATTATCATTTTCAACAAAAGATATACATGATTATCATTCAAATAATTATAAAATCAGCATCTTAGCATTTATATAATTCTAAAACTTCCTCACTTCTTAGGCAATATATATTTCTCTTGCATTCTTATTATACCTCCTTAGTATACATGATAGCTAATGAGAAATTCTCCTTTTTTTTTTTTTTTTTTTCAACTGCCGAGTAAAAAGTTATAGACCTTACTCGCTGGAGTTCGTGTTAGTCATGACACGTGTTAAGATTTTTTTTTATAATCGTGAATTATGTAGATTAATTATTTTGTAAAAAGTAAATAAAATATAAAATCTATATAAAAAATAATTAATTTTTTAATAAGAAATTTATTATTTTTTAAAATAATTATATAATATTTACAGGTTTTATAATTATGCATAGAATTTCTCCGACAAAAGTTTCCTGATGTAAGATGTCTCGGCGGGAGTAGCATCACGTTAATCATAAAGTGTCATAGACTCATATGAGGTGACTCAATATAAAACTTAAATTATTACTTCATATGAATATTATAAAATTAAATATTTGTTATAATATAATTTTTATTTTGAGATTTGAAAAAGTTGAATTATTTTTTTGTGTTTTGTTTAGAAATTTGAAAAAGTCGTACAAATTAGGTAATAATTAGATGAAAAAGTTGAGTTTTAAAATTGAAAAGTGTTTATATTTGTGGCGTTTAGATATTGAAATGAGATGAGACGAGGTTAGATGAGATGGAAACATTTCCTAGATGATGCATTTTAATCTCGGACATTTGAAATAATGTTTGGATGTAGTTTTCATCTCATTTCATCTACTTTCCACACATCATTCAAATACAAATACTTTCAAACAAAAAATAAAAAACAATTCAACTTTTTCAAATTAAAAAATAAAAATTATATTTTAACCATGTTTTAACTTTATAATATTTTTTATTGAATTTTTTTTTCTCTCATTTTTCAAAACCCTATAAATATATTTTACTACTATTCACAAAATTCTCATCTCATCTCACTCCTCAAGCATCCCAGGTTTTAGTAGCGGTGGCAGATTGTGCTTTTGGGTCGTGTCAAATCATGATCATTCGACTATATAGGTCAACCCGACCTCAACCCTTCAAGCTAAACGTATCAAACTTTCAAATCATAATCCAACCCATTTAAATAATGGGTCGTGTCACCCGTTTTGACCGGTTTAATAAGTAATTAGAAATCAACTAACACAACACGATCCATTTAAACTCGTTTCATATAAATGAGTTAAACTAAAACGCTTAACTCATTTGACTTGATTAACATAATTTCACATGAAAATCAAATCTATATTTATTAGTAGCAACAATATCTTAAAAAATATATATCAATATTTTTCAAATCTTAACATATAATAAAACCAATATTACATATCATACAAAAACAAGTATGAGTATAGGTATAAAATCATAATCCCAACAATAAAAATATAAACATACTAAAAAATATCAATATTACAATTTAACAATAATAAAATTTTAATTTTGAAATAAAATCTTAACAAGTCAAATAGGTTGATTTCCTGATAAGCGAGTAGACCCGTTAATAAATCGTGTCTTAAAGGGTCTACCCATTTTGACCCGAACCCGTTAACATCAAACTCAAACCCGCTAATTTTGTATTGTAATCGTGTTGAATCCACTGATCATGTCACATATTGTCACCCCTAAGTTTTAGGTGTCATTTGGATAGTGAGTTGAGATGAAAGTTGAAAAAATATTGTTAGAATATTACTTTTTAATATTATTATTATTTTGGGAATTGAAAAAGTTGAATTGTTTATTATATTTATGTATAAATTTTAAAAATATTATAATAATTAAATAAGATGAGATGAAATAAGATGAAATATTTTCACTATCTTAACTAGCCTTAGTAATATATAATTTGTGTTCACGGTGTTTTTCTTTTATTTATCCTTCTGAATAAGAGAATAAAATAAAGAAAAATATTCTAATTACAAAATGATTACATAAAAGTAATCTTAAAAATTGAAATAGTTTGATGTAGTTTTTCATATTATAAAATAAATTTGATATATTATATAAAATCACGTAAACTTATGTGATTATTTTTGTATAATTTTTTTTTTTTTTTTGTAGATATAACATTCTCCTAGAATAAAAGCAATATAGACAGCAAACAAAATTCACGGAGGAAAGCTATTTATAATTAATGGAGGAGTGAAGTGGTGAAGGGAAAGTTCGACCGAAAAGGTACAAATACAGGAAGTGGGGAGAAATGGGGGCCCGGGAGATAAAAGGTCATCATATCAATTATCACTGGAGCAAACGTCAGTAAGTAACTGACGTGTCACAAAAAATGCTGGGCGCACGGGCTCCGTGTAAACGGACCCTCGCATGAACAGTGTTCATGCTGGGTTTCAACTGTTCATGAGAAGGTCCGTTACACGGAGCCCCCGTGCGGGTAGTACCTTAGCGGTGTTCCTGTGGACCTGTGGTCGCGCAAATGGAACGGACCTTTGTAAACTTATCCATCAATTTAGAAAAAGCAGGAAAAACCTACTGTACGCAGGTCGACACGTAGCACTGCCACTTCCCTAAACTCACGCAGCAAACCTCATCACACATACATCCAACAACAGGTGGCCCCACCACCCCCGTCGTTCTCTCTCTATCTCGGCTTAAAAGCCGAAGAAGGAAAAGACAGTGGGTGGGGGGAATAGATTAGAGAGTCAGAGACCTTTACACAGAGAGAGACAAAAGCCAGGCGCCGCTGCAAGTAAGATGTATAGATATTCAGCAAAGGAAATTGATCCTAACTCATGTATCTCACACGCTATATACGTACACATGATTTAGAAAAAGGGATAAGGTGCATAGATGTTTTCTGTTGATACCTGATCTACCGGATGGATTAAACAGAAAAACACTGGAAAAAATCAAGAATGTAGCTTAATTTGAAGAGTAATAAAAACCGAACCTAATTTGTAGATTTTACCTATATATATCCCTTTGTATAATTGAATGCGGGTTAAGGAAAGATTTTTAACAATTTGACTTTGTCTCCGGTGAGAAATTTCGCTTTCACTTTCTCTAGGTTAGTTCCCTACGGCCTCTCTCTCTCTCTCTCTCTCTCGCTATCTTCTTTATTAAAAATTAAAAATGCACGCATGTATAGACGTGTTCTCTGTCATATTTTCAACCACCAAGTGCACACCACCCATTTTTTGTATCCAGAAAAGGACAAGCTCGGTGAGAGCCAGAGAGAGTGAGAGATCAGTTTATGCGCTTTATCTATCGGTGCAAGAAGGTAAGGGGAGACAGAGAGAGAGAGACAGAGCGAGAGAGAGGATGGGGAGGGGGAGAGTGGTATTGGAGAGAATAGAGAACAAGATCAACCGCCAAGTTACCTTTTCAAAGCGCAGAAATGGTTTGCTTAAGAAAGCCTTCGAGCTCTCGGTACTGTGCGATGCTGAAGTTGCGCTTATCATATTCTCCAGCCGCGGCAAGCTCTTCCAGTTCGGCAGCACTGAGTACCTCTCTCTCTCTCGCTCTCTATATGTTGTCATATAGCATACTGATTTCTGTTCCATTTAAACATCAAAGTACTGTTGTTTGTTGTTTACTTTGCTTAAATATATTACCATTTAATTATGAAGGAGACTAAGAAAGAAAACAAAGAACTAAAGAAGTGTTTGCTTTGCTACGCTTCCTCTTTAATACCTGGAAAAAGATTTTCCTTTTTCTTATGGGGAGGGCCGGGAAGAGTAGTGGCAGTCATCGGTTTCATGGCACATCCGATCGTCCTTCCTTGTCGATCTCTTTCGGCGGATTGATGCATATTATGAGTCTTGTCAAATCGGTATGACCCCTTATGAGTCTGGACGTTCAATTGTCCTTTTTTTTGTGGTTTTTCTGGTTGGGTTTTAGCATCTAGGGTTGGTTTCTCTCTCCATGCGTGTGTGTATGCGCGCGCACTTCGCCTTTCTTGCTGCTTTGAGAAAGAATCTTTAAGCTTGAGACTTGAGAGAGAGAAAGAGAGAGAAGAGAAACTTTGTTTTCTTCTTTCTGCTAGGTACTGGGCATTTATACGAGCAAGTGTCTTCATTCATGGTGATTTTGCTTGAAACTTTTCAACATCTTTCTTTCTTAGGTACGCAACACCCTTATCTTTCTTGTCACTTGATGATCAATCTCGGCTCTAGATTTCTTTTCTTTATATTATCATTCATTTCTTTCTTTTTTTTTTCCTTTTCTTTGTGTTTTGCTTCGACGATATCCATAAAATGGAAGAAATGTTCTGAGAATATATATATTCTAAAAATCTTCATCTAGGATTTATGAAGCTCTAGGAACTGACTTAGAGCTGATCTTTTGATGTTCAACAGATTGGCTGATAAACCACTTTGTGAGCAAGTTAACTGGCCTATGAAAAATGCTAGGATTTGATGTGACGAGTTTCGTAGAGCATGTCATGCTAGGTTTCTCAAACTAACCGATCAAATTAATTAGGAGACCTAGATAGCTATGATCTATAACTTCTCAAATAATCCTATCATAATTTCTTATTTTTTCTTGTTACATTTCTCCCTTGTTACGTACGTACGTAGGCTGGTAACAGCTAAAGTAAAGTCAGAGATTTTGGTTTAATTTTAGTAGCTACACCCACCACTATGGATGTGAAATCAAATACCCATTAATTTGGGCACAAAAGGCTTAATTTGCACAAAGCTGGACGAGATTCTTGAAAGAAGAAATCACGTTTGACATGATGGACGTCCAAAGTGACTGATCAGTATAAAGATCTCTCTTCCTTATGGTTAGTGTCAGTGAAATTTTAGTCACGACAAAAGTAGGAGAAGACAAGCTAGTTAGCTAGTAGTTATACTTGAAAAAAAGGAATCAGAAGACCAGAAAATTGGTGAAGCTGAAACCATAAGGACAAAAGAATGGGTGGAAGAAAAGAAAGAGATGCAATGGAAGCAGCCAACAGCGATAGAAAATTGAACGAGATGATGATCATTAATGTATTAGCTTATACATGATACTATGGAGAATTGAAATTAAGTTATTCCTATTAATGTACCCTTGTTCATTAATGTACGTGCTAGATCATGTATCTACTTAATTAGCTTATACATGATAATATAATACTCATGCATGTAAATTCATGTAATGCTCATTTCATGAAATGGTCGATTTCTCTCTGTTTTCAGGATGAACAAAATCCTTGAGCGCTACCGCCAATGTTGTTACTCGCAAGACGCTGACGTTGTTGAGCAGGGAACACAGGTTTTGTCCATAAATATTTCTCATCAAAAATATTATTACCAGAATGATGCAGTTTATCAATGACGTCAGTTTATTCTTATTTAATGTACTGGTTCGATCTCCTTTTGTTGTTCAATTCAGACCTTATACCGAGAGATCACAAGATTAAGGGCCAAATATGAATCTCTTCAGCGCTCACAAAGGTTAATTCATAACCAAAATTTCCATCCATTGACTCAAATGCATATTAATGCCTTTTCGTATCTCTTTTGAGTATTTATCATATCATATCAACATTTCACTTTCATATTTATGTTTTTTAGGCATATGCTTGGAGAAGATCTCGAACCCCTTAATCTGAAAGAACTGCAAAACCTTGAGAAACAGCTTGACAAAACTCTCTCGCGAGCTAGGCAACGGAAGGTATGTACGTATAAGCTTGGTATTTAATTGGTGCAAACAGCCCAAATAAAACCACAATAATACCCAAGAATATTAATTACACATTCACATTGTCACAACTTATCATGTATCGAGTCCATCGATCAATTTGCTTCCACATGCAGAAAAGTTCAATATGTTCTATATATTATGACCAAAGTTGATGACATCTTAATTTCAATATAATGACACTCCCATAAGTATATAGATCGACTGATCATGAAAACTCATGATAAATATATATGATTCTTTAGTCATTATTTCTAGTCTAACATGGGGAGATTTGTTATAACTTGAACATTTTCTAGCACCATTAACGCCCCTATGAAATTCGGAGCATGCAGCTTCAAATGCAAAGCGTTCATGTAGGATAGGGGTGATTGCATATACAAATAATAGGCAGCCAGAAAATTTCTACAGAAATCATGTATTCCTAAATCTTTAATTTGAATATAAACAAATCGTCATGTAATCATTGACGGATTGCTTCTATTTTGACAAGGGAGGAGGCAAAAACGGAGGGAAAAATTTAAGTATTGTGCTGGCACTCTTTATATGAACAGTGCTTACATTTTGCCCTAGGTATTTTTCGGCCTTGTTCCTCCCCCCTAAGTATATGTATCACGACTCTTACAAATTAGAGTGACTGATCATCATGTGTGTATATATATATATATATATATATCCTTTTGGACAAGCACCATGGTGGGAAATAACTTGATGTGACATCCCACATGCCACATCTATGAAAAGCAGATAGTGAATAAAATTCTACATAAAAATTTGTTGTCACCTAATAGAAAGATCAAGTTGTTGAACTTTATAATGATTCAATGAGTTTCGATTATAACTTTGATCAATGTAGCGTATCTTGAGAAATAGAGCATCCAGATCCACATAACATTAATTAACACAACCGAACTACTCACTCACATGATCACAACCAACCCAAATCTGCATTGCTTCCACAAAGTACTCGACATCAAGAAATCATCGTTTTTGCATAAATGGTAATTACATTGACTTCAATATGCATGCCTTGTCATGTTTGTATTGGCTTTTTCCTTGCAAAAAGCCCAATCTCTTGCAGTGATGAAGCATTCTTTTTTTGCTGGATAGACATGAAGCATTCATTCCCCAAGAACTCATCTCTTCCACATGCCCAATAGCAAAAAGTGAAGATTTTAACTAGTGAGAGTAACACACTTGATAGTAGATGTTTGGGTGACTATAAAATATAAAAGAAAATATAAAAAAATTGGTCACACTCGAGATTGACCTAACCTTGACCTAACCTCCAAGAGAAAAGAGAGAGAAAGCAGAATAGAAAAATATTTTCATTAAGTTTCTGGATAATCCCTTGGGCGAATGCAACCCCACTACAAATACTCACCTGCTTTTACTATCTAATGGGCCCAAGGCCAATCCTAACCAATCAGTAAAATAAAAACAACTCATATAATCCTAATATCTATATATGGGTCATAGCCCAAATCAACACTAACGTGCAAATAAAATAAATTGTATCTAGTTAATCAAATACCTACTATCAGGTATGTTACAAGTGGTATTTAGAGTCAGGCTTTCTTTTGCAAGCTGTCTTTAGTGGGTTTTTTTTACAATGGATTTGTTCTAATGGAATGGCATTGCAAGTAGAAAGACGAGAAAGACTAACTGCCATCATCTAATATATATATTAATGTGACTTGTGCTATCTTATATATTTTGATATAAGCATTGGCTTATTAAACATTGTTTTCACTCTATTATTGAATCTTCGATTTGGTTTTTTTTTTTCCCTCCTTACTGATTTATATATCCAGATTATAATGTTACAACGAATATAATTCATTTTGATTCAAATGCAGACACAGATAATGTTAGATCGATTAGAAGAACTACGGCAAAAGGTAAAGCATTCAAAACCAATAGTATATACCTTAATTTGCTTTCATGAATATTTGCTAGGGTTTGGAGGTGACAGTGGCTATAGTTCTGACGTTTGAACTCCTTCCAATTTAATTATCATATTCGTTTGATTTCCCTAATTATATTCTGGGTAAACTTTGCCTTGAGAATCAACTTGGGACATGGTATATACTTGAAATGCCTGGTCTCTTTGGGCCAATTAGCTAGCTAGGAGCTGAACTCTCTCATTTTTTTCCCTTTTGTGAACTGAATGCCAAAACTATAGTGAGTCAAATTAATATTTAAAAAAAAAAAAAACTAATATACACAATATACAACTACGAACATCCGATCAAAGGTATGCCCCAAAAAAAAAAATTTCAATATACATCCGAAGTCTTTTCCTTACCCAATCGATCACTACAGGCCGTCAAGACCGACCTCCTTTGACCCTTTAGCGAGCACGACAGCTAGGTATATGGTGTTTGATAATTTGTTTTTAATGGGGATATTGGAGTAATCTACTTTAAAGGATGAAAGAGTCTAATCGAGATTTCACATGAACTTACGTACACAGGTTACTATTTCAAATATTTGATGAGGCATGATATTTATAAGCGAATCATGAATTAATCTCCTAATTAGCTGTAGAGAACTTCAGATATTTGAAAATAATTGATCGTCAAATTCATCAGGTATAGACGTTGGCTTATATATATATGATACCTTCATGGATATTTCAGACAATTACTTAATTAAAGGTACTTAGGTTATATTGAAAAACAACACATGGAGACATGTTGGAATTTTGGTCGAATTTAAGATTTGATTTGGACAGAGCAGATGGTATTACAATAAATCCTTCAAATTAATGACGTGCGGCCTAGATTATCGAAACAATTTAAGGTTTTGTAGGGGATTTGCAAATAGCCAAATAAATGGTAGCCTGGGGAAAAAGTTGATTTCACCTCTATTATTATCATCATCATCGAAACCCTGTATCGATCATTTGTTCAATACATCTTGGCAGGAGCGCTGTCTTGGAGAAATGAACAAACAGCTCAAGTCTAAGGTTTTCCCTTGAATACTTGAATTTCCGGCCATGTCAGGAATATCTACGTAATAACTTACATGTTTCGGTTATAAAGGCCTTATAAATGTGTTTCAATATTCAATATTTCAGATCGAGGAAAAGGGTCAACGTGTTCATGAAGCCATTCAAGGCCAAGGAAATCCTACCACAGAAGCTCCTGTCGACTGTAATTTCGAGCAGTACTTGCACACTTCACATACCAATCACGCAGCATTAGAACGACCCACCTTTCATTCGGGGTATGCTCTCTCTCTCTCTCTCTCTCTCTCTCTCTCTCACACACAAACACACACTTACACTTCAGTAATTATAACGATTTATTCAAACGATATATATAACATTTTAGTCCTTAGTCACTTATTGAAGTTTGCGAGCAAGAAATATATAATCTAAGACACGTGAGATGAATTCATATTAAAACAGGTACCATCAATCTGCAGTACTTGATCCCCAAGAAGCAGCAATGGAAACAAGGACCTTCACGGGTGCATGGGACTAGCCGCTATCAGGCTTGGTTTCTTCGAAGTTCTTCGCATTAATTAAGCTGTACGTCCAACGTGTATGTGCGGGCGTGCACCTCTGTTTATCATACTCATGCATGTGAGCATGCATGCATGCTGCTGAACATGCCTTGCAGCTAGCTTGTTCTCCCTATCCATGTCTCTCGTGTTGACTGGATCATCATTATCATCATGATCGATCAGTTGCATGTGAGACTAATAATTTGTCATTGAACCATTTGGGCTAATGCATGATTGAATAAGAAAATGTGTATATACGTATATGTGATATATTCGTGATATTATATGACACATGCTTAGTTTACACCACTCCCAGTACTTTTCCATGACATTCATTCTGTTTTCCAACTTGAGCACAGGAAATTACAGGGACAATAACCCTATTTTCTTTTAATTCGGCTTAGCTATTTGCTTCTTGCCTCGGACACCGATCGAAGCTGCCGGACATTAGGTTTTGTTTGGATAAATTCATTTCATTTCATCTAATCATTATAATTTTTCTAAACTTTCCAATAAAATATAATAAACAATTCAACTTTTTCATCAAATTTTAAAATAAAAATAATATTAAAAAATTATATTCTAACAATATTTTATTTAACTTTCAACTCTCATCTCAACTCAACTTAACTTATTATTTTACCATATGCTTAATTTAGATAACCATTTAATTAAGGTAGGAAATATCGGGTCACAAGTTTATCTATCTGTGAGTCTGCGAGTCTCAATACAATATTGGGCATAATTTTTGTAGTAGCCAGACCTTTTCGGAATCATGTACCAATTTGACACCTGCCTTTGCAACTCTGCCCTGAGTTATATCAAGTTATCAAAATGCTAAAGTGGCAGTAATAAATGGGCACTTTTTAAGCCAATGTCAGTGGTCTTACGTGGAATATTCCCATTTTGAAAAGTTGGTCAAAACCAAGCGTCTAGCTCAAGTACTACTGTGCATGGTTGCAACCCAGCTGTCTGCACTGTGACCCGAGGCTTGTTCTTGGCTAGCTAGCTGTGATAATGACACATGCAAAGAAAGCTCCTGCCTTTTCAGCCACCCGGCTGACACTGAAATATCATATTTTTATGTCAATATCATTCATTTATACATATATTATATGCCAGCCAGCGACCACAACTTCAATTAAAGCATCATTTTAATTCTGTTTTTACTCTGTTTTTACTTGATACTTTATCTGTTATGAGAAAGTTTTATAGATGTTAAAATAATATCTATCATAAATAAATTTATGTATGGAGGTGGTCCACAACAGATGCATAGTTTAACTTATAATTTAGATTTTTTCTATATTAATAAGTTACCGTTATAATTTTAATTCATTGAATGAAACGAAGAAGTCTGTTTAAAAAAAAATATATCATTTTAATTATTTTCTCATTTCTTTCTGTGAATGTACAACCCACTTTTGTCCCTTGAAATAGTTTGTAGTATGTACACGGGTCGTGTTACAGATACGGCACGGAAAGCATCAGAATCCAGTGCACTACTTGATATATCTCTCCATTCCAGACATATAATGTTTGAACATTTTCCTTTCGTGCCATCCATGCATGCAGTAGCCTATACGGCTCATATTCCTTCGTTGGAATGAAACTGCAGCTGGAAGATTAATTGTCTCATCGTAAATATTCGTTGCTCTTTCAAGATTACAAAAACCTTATCGTTTAGTGCACGGATCTAAGAAAAAGCCAATGTATCTGTTAATAATGCTTTGGGATTACCAAGCTGCATGCGTAAATGTTTATTACTAATCAATATCTGTGTTTGCACTATGAAAAATGGTGATCATGCATGCTGCTGTGATTTTCACTTGAAATGGACAGAAATATATGATTGGAATAGGAGTACGTACAACATGCAGATCACCAGGATAACATGATATATTATGAAAATTTATTACTCGATCTGGTTTTATATGAATTCTCCTGCATCATGTGTTTATCGTCAAATACTCTTACAAACAAGCCTAATGCTCCATGGGTTTTCTTGGAAAAACAGTAGTACTCCTCTCGGACCATCCAAGAATATTGTTCATTGAAGATGGATATGAATGCATCAAAACTAAAACCTGGTCAATTAATTCTTTGTGTCGGATACAGAGAGTTGTCCCAATTAAGAACATGCATGGTAAATATATATCCAATTGACTTCTCCAAACATTAATGTTAATTGGACAAGTTTCACCCTTGAATTCTCAGTTAAGCTAATGGCATGCAATTTGTGATATAATGCATGGTTTTTTGGCTTGATAAATTATTTACGTACCCATGCATGTAGGGATCAATTAAAAATGGAGAGTTTGATGCATGATCGATTCGAATATGGTGAAAAATTATGGGACCGTTAGATCGTTACTAGATTTTTCTCATACCCTTGTTTTTGTGTCGGATTTTGCCTTTTGGCAATTAGTGAAAGATTTGATAGAAATAAGTACTACAAGAAAAATAATATTTATGATGAGTTATTTGCCACAAAAATAATTATTTATGATTAGAATAGACTTATTTTGACAAAAAATAATTATTTTTTATAGAAAATAATTGAGAACAAATAAACAGTTTTATTGTAGTGACAATTATATGTATTGTTACTACAAGAACGACAGAGCAAAATCAAGCATAGGTAAAAGAGCAGTTTTGCTACTCATCATCTCTCATACACTATGCACATGTTATAAATATTTTTATTATTATTATTTTTTTATTCTTTTTAAACTAATTTAATTTTTCTACTCATCATCTATATATCACTTATTTGATAATAAAAAATAAAAAATAAAAAATTTATGTCTAAAATATGGTGTGAAAATGGTGGCCAACTACTGACCTATCCACAAACTACGGCGTGAAACCCAATAAGCTTATAAATACTTTACAGGAAAAGTCATCATACATATATGCAAACCCATGAGCTTATTAAAATACTTGCGGCCCAAATTCGGTGGTTCCACTTTAATCGATAATAATATAAAACTAATAATAATAATGATAATGAAAGGTGTCTACATATGTATATAATGCAAATTAAGATTTATAATAATAATAATAATAATAATAAATTTTATTTATTCTTTTTTCCATCTTCAAGTAATTTTCGTGCTTGTTTCGTTTTCTTGTTTGGCAGTAAAATTTCCGTTATCTTTTCGTGGCTGCTTCGTGATATATTTCCATTTCAACATTTGTCAGCGGAATCCTTTCATTCTAGTCTTCTAGATCACAACCGCGTTCTTCCTTTCTCCTGTTCTCTTCTTTTAACGCTGACACTCTGCAATTGTTGTTGTAATACTCGGTTCAATAACTTTTTTACTTGCATCACTCCAATGGCTACGAATCCCTCTCCAGGTTCCACCTACTTACTTCCATCCCTTCCATTGCTCATTGATACGATGATGGTTCTTGATTGAATATCTATCCTTTATTAGAATTATATTTCTCTAGTTTTACTATGCAGAGATTTCATATCTGGGTCATACAAGGTTTTTCAGTAAAAGATTGTTTCGTTATTATTACGGGTTTCTAAGATTATTATCGGTATCTTTCTAGTATCTGATTATTGTTTTTCTTATTATCGGTATCTATCTCGTATCTGATCGTTGTTTTTCTTGGGATGGTTTGTCTAGATTCAGCTAGTCTTGCGGCTCTTTCTTTGTTTGTTTCATGGCTTGTTCTTGGTTGTGTAGTATTGTATCTTTCTGGGACAGTCGTAAGAACTGTTTCTGGTACGCCTTAACGTGAAATTTCAGTTCGTTACGTCTAAATAAAATGCCATAGTCAGTCTTTGCTTAATTAGTGCAAAATAGTCATTTTAATCGATTGTTTCTATTTGCTTTAGGTTTGTAAAACTAGTTTTTTGTTCTGTATGTGTTCACCATACCCTAAGTTTTGTGGGGACACAGACGTTTGATAATTTATTGGGAAGAGGTAAGGGGGGGCATTTGCAAAAACTATGAAATTTGATTGAAAAGGATTAGTTCAGAATGGAATTTTAACAAATCAAGTTCAGCAGATAATATATCAGTTTTCCGACCAGATATAACGTTTTGGGAATATTGAATCACACAATTTGAAGCTTTTGCTCTAACGGGATATGGGATTTTTGAAGAATAAAAGAAAAAGAAAGCTTGGATTACTGCAGGACATGTTTCCCCTCTTGGACTTAATGTTTGATTTTTAACCATCTGATTTGCATTTTCGCTGGTATCCTTTTTCATCCTTTTATTTCCTGTATCAACACACCTTATATGTTTATCTGGGCACAAAAGGCCTATGCAACATATTTGTTTGAGTAACATAGTAAAAGACAGTGTTTCACTTTTCTGCTTTCTTGATAAATACTGTAGAAATCATATGACCATCAGACCATGATTCTTATTAATTTGAACCAATTTGATTTGTATAGGTGGTTCTGAAGATCTTCCCTCAGATACACAGGGGACTCGGGATAACAATTCACTGGTTGTTTGCTTTGGGGAAATGTTGATTGACTTTGTACCAACAGTTGGTGGAGTTTCACTTGCTGAAGCACCCGCTTTCAAGAAAGCTCCCGGTGGTGCTCCTGCTAATGTGGCTGTTGGCATTTCCAGATTGGGTGGTTCATCAGCTTTTATAGGCAAGGTGTATTATCAACTCTCTCTATTTTTTTCCATCTAAGTATTTTAATATTAAACTTTAGATGCAAACAAAGATGCAAGATGTGTGAGTAAGATTCAAAGGAACAGAGCACAATGCTTTTGAGTTTTAATAAGACAATGAAATTTGGTTGATGATGTAAAACTTTCTTCTAAAAATTTAAATGCTTTTTTAAATTTCTTTTTTTGTACTATGATGTTTCTGTTAATAATAGAATGATTTTTTGACCAACTGTTTTATATGAACCCATTGTGAGCTCCTCTGTGGTTCCAAAATGATGCCTCAAAGGATATCTTCTCACTGTTTCTGCAGTACCTACTTTGGGATCTCAGTGCATTATCAATGGCTTTGGAGGAAAACTCTGTCCCTCTTGAATCGTGCCTTTTTTACTGCTTAACTCAATCCTCGTACTTTTTCTGCATGTGGCATACAAG
Source organism: Juglans cinerea (assembly GCA_961763995.1). NCBI lineage: Eukaryota > Viridiplantae > Streptophyta > Magnoliopsida > Fagales > Juglandaceae > Juglans > Juglans cinerea. The sequence goes on along the minus strand of CAUIVZ010000002.1, from coordinate 37,756,129 downwards.
TTTTTTATCAATGGCTCATTGCTTTAACTAAAGCTAAGTAATACCAATTCTAAGTTCTTGACTTTACTATGACAGGTAGGTGATGATGAGTTTGGGTATCTGTTGGCTGACATTTTAAAACAAAACAATGTTGACAATTCAGGCATGAGGTTCGACCACAATGCAAGAACTGCACTGTCTTTTGTTACACTCCGAGCTGATGGTGAACGTGAATTCTTATTTTTCCGTCATCCAAGTGCTGATATGCTTCTTCATGAATCAGAACTTGATATAGACCTTATTAAGCAGGTCTCTCCTTTTGAATTTTATAATGAAAAAGATAACAAAAGTTACCGATTCTACCACAGATGCTTATTTCTGCGGAAAATTTAACATCCAAATAACATATAATTGCAGGCAAGGATCTTCCATTATGGTTCAATTAGTTTGATTGATGAACCATGCAGATCAACCCATCTTGCTGCGATGAGCATTGCCAGAAAGTCTGGTTGCATCCTCTCCTATGATCCAAACTTGAGACTGCCATTATGGCCATCGGCAGAGGCTGCTCGGAAGGGCATAATGAATATATGGGACCAGGCAGATATTATTAAGGTGTTATATCCGATTATATAGGATTCTAATATGAGAGTTGTTTGCTACCACATGGGTGCAAACAAAATAATATTAGTTCATTGTAATAATCTGTAACATGGCACTCATCAAGCCTTCTTATATAAATTTGCAGATAAGTGAGGAAGAAATTACATTTCTGACTGGTGGTGATGATCCTTATGATGATAATGTGGTGTTAAAGAAACTTTTCCATCCAAATCTTAAGCTTTTGGTTGTAACTGAAGGGTCAGAGGGTTGCAGATATTACACTAAGGTAAGTACTAGTGGATAATGTACGAAATGTCTAGCAGAGGAGACCTAGGATGATTAGTTTCTTGTGGAAAAATGACTGTACTTGTAGTTAGCAATAATTTCAGATGGTTGATCCTTTTATTCTATATCCTGTTGATAGGTTACAAGAACATTGACAACAAGTGGATTTTATGCAGGAATTCAGGGGCAGGGTTGCTGGTGTTAAAGTTAAACCTGTTGACACAACCGGTGCTGGAGATGCATTTGTCAGTGGCATTCTGAACAGCTTAGCTTCTGACCTAAATCTTATCCAGGTACCTGTAGTTATTGAAGAGACTAATGAAATGTTTTGATTGCATCCTTTTTCCTTCCCCTGTTTATAATGTTTGCATTACATTGCTGCTATTTAAATCTACGTCAAATGCTTGTAGTTTGTGCGATCTTTGCTGTGCAGAACAATTAGTACTATAGTTATATGTTTCTGGGTCATCTCCTAGAATGTAATATGCCTAAGAAGTGAGAGTTCCTGACATATCAGGCCATTTGGAATAATAATTGCTCTTGATATAACTGTAAACCATCTTTATAGTAGTAGAGGAGCTTCAATATGAGGCATTTAATTAAATTTTTTAAATGCATAGGTGCATTATATCATATGATTCTATATAGTGGTTGGTTTTTTAGTGAACTTATTTTGTGAAGCCTAAGAAGATCTATTCAATTAATCTACACTTTCGTTAATTGACTATAAACTTGGGTTTCAATGTGAATATATGTACTCTTAATGTAAACTTTTCTTTTTAAAGGATGAGAAGCGATTACGAGAAGCTCTAGCTTTTGCCAATGCCTGTGGGGCCCTCACGGTGATAGAGAGGGGAGCCATTCCTGCCCTACCCACGAAAGAAGCAGTTCTCCAATTCTTGCCGAAGGTTGCTGCATGATAAACAAAGACTGAAATAGTAGTTCATGTACTTTCATTTCTTGAATTAAGATAACCTAATGAGTTTCCTGGCCAGTGTAACTTGCTCCCATTTATTGTGTACTGCATTACTCAGTATGGAACTTTCCATTCACCTCAAGTCTCTGGCTTGGCTCATGCCCCTGACCAGCACAAACATAGGTGTTATGTTAGCATACAAGTGTTATAAGGAAAATAAAAGATGCACTTTTAGTCACAAAAAGGAAAAAATGGTTTTGTTTGAGTATGAGACCTGAGCTGGGGATCACATCTTGCAAAATTCGAAGTGCTGCTTCACTTTCTTCTCCTTCTTCATGTGCAGTGAGTCAAACTGGTACCTGGTTTTGTTGACCCGGAAATAATGGCAGCTGAATCACATGATAACGTCATCTCTTTTTGAGTGCAGATTTAAATGTCTTGAATTTTATTAAGAGAAATTATATTTTAAAGGAAATACGTGGATAGAACATATTTACGATTGGTTTGAATTTAGAGGTGAGTTGATATAGGTTGAGATAGTTTGTGAATAGTATAATAAAAGTTGAATTATTTATTATATTTTGTGTGAGAATTTGAGAAATTTGTTTTGGGATTTGAAAAAGAATAAAATTATTTTACCTCTCCATTTTGATCACTCTATTTGATTGCTGGTAAAAAAAATTAGTGACTAAAGAAGTGATTTTAAGTGTATTGATGTATTTTTTTATTTTTTAAAAATATTTAAATGTATTAAAGAAATGTGAAAAAAAAAAAACTACTGGGCGGTACGCTCAACGGTAAGAGTGGGGGGTATAGTATCTCTACTTATTGAAAAATTTGAATTGTTTATTATATTTTGTGTGAGAATTTAGAAAAATTGTAATGATGAGATGAGATGAGATGAATTGAGATAAGTTAATAAAATAACTTTTTTAAATAATAAAAAAAGCAAAATCATTCCTTCTCGCGTGATTCCTATGAGATGGGATGAACCGGCCATATTGGATCATAAGATTTTTAACATTTTGAGATGCGTTTTGCAATGTATTTTGTGAAAGTGGATAGGAAAAATGAGAAAGTATTTAGATTAAGAGTGTGTTTAAATGTTGAGTTGAATTGAGATGGTATAATATTGTTAGAATATTATTATTTATTATTATTATTATTATTTTAGAATTTGAAAAAGTTGAATTATTTATTATATTTTATGTTAAAATTTGAAAAAATTGTAATAATAAATTGATATGAGTTTATATTTCAAACGCCATTTTTTAGATATTTGTGAAACTGAAAAATAAAAACCAAACATAGCAAATCGAAATTGAAGAAAAAAGAAAGGAACTCCACGTTTTCCTTGATACCAAACGGGGCAGAGGCAAATATTATTGATCAGAAGAAAAATCAGTAATCATTTTTTATTGGAAAAAAATGCAAAATTTTGAAAAAACAAAAAACAAGAAAATCTCATTTGTCGCCAACTATCATTTCCCATTGAGAATAAAAAGATAATGAGTTCGTGGTAATATATCGGATGCAAGAGTTGGATCGAGGAGGGAGAGATCTGAAAAGCATTTTAGTTTCAAAAATTATTTCGGGAAACGGAAAATGGCTATGAATCCTTCTCTCCGACCCGAGATCGGACCGGATGGCCTCGCTCGTGAAGCCCCCGTCATTGCCTACACCGAAAAGGTTTTCTCCTCTCTCTCTCTCTCGCTCTGTGCAGAATGGGATTGTGATATATATTTTTGGGTGTGTGGCAGATAATTGAGGAAGAGCAGCTTCAATTAAAGAAGTACGTACATTTCCCAAATTTCCAGTTTTCAGACCCGTAACTGTTTGTTGTTCAATCTATAATAAACTTTGGTGTATCTTTATTTTAATCGGGTTTTGTTATTTCGTCTATGATCTAAGTGATGGTTCTTTTTGTTTAAATTTGGGGATAGAATGGAACCTTGAAGTGATGACCGATCTCGATTGGATGGTGGATGTTGTCGCGCCACCCCCCCCCCCCCCCCCCCCGGGTGGGCGCGGCATGCTTTCATTGGCTGCTGTGAGAAAATAGAGAAGCAGGGAAAGAAAAACCAAGTAGCATATTTTGAATGATTGAATATGTATTCACAAAAAAAAAAAAAATAGTTGTTTCTAAAAGAGATCACAATGCTTTAGGGTTAGTTGGATAAGCAATTTATTGTGTTTATTTTAAATTTTCCTCCGCCACAAAATGGAAGGAATGCCAGGACTAGTAATAAGCGTCTTGTTGGAAGTTTGAAAGTATGTGAAGTTGTGTGTTTATTAGTTTCCAAGCTTCTGTAATTGTCATGTTTCGTAAAATGGAATGGTTTAGTTTTTTAACCATAACTATTATATACCTTGGTGAAATACTTGCACTTAATCTAGCCTGCGAACAATTTTCATAAAATGCCATGACGGGAATGAGATATATGGGTAGTCTATAGCATACCTCTTTAATACATGTTTTCAAACCTAAATTATGATAAGATTTGGTGTATTTTAAATCATATTTTTTTCCCCTTATTGAGTAAGTTAAGAATGCCAAGGAGTTGAAACATGACGAGTTGATTGGTAGAAAGTGTTGTTAGGTCAGCATAGCTGGGTGGTCCGCAGGTTAGAGGAGGCAGCTGCACCGGTGGTAAAGTGATGGTTGTGGTGACAAGGTCATGAAGGTGTGGTGGTGATTGTGGGTCAATTCTAAGGCTTGCTGCTGTGTTATGTTAAAGTTACCGCTTATAGTAGTGGCTTATCACTGGTCACAGCTCTACTTTCTGGTGATTGTTGTAAGCTGGTGATGCTAGATTCTATTAGCTGTGAGGATCACAGTAACTGGTAGTGTTTGTTGCATGCTGGTGGTGGTAAGTATCTGCTTAGTTAGTAGCAATAGGTACTTTGGTGGTATTTGTTTTGGGATGGCATGTTTATCATGGTGAGATTTTGGTGTTAGCAATATGATGCAAGCGACAGTATGGTAGTGGTAAGACATGTATTGGAGGCGGTTTTTGCTATCTTTGCCATTAGCCTTTTGATATCTTGCTTATAGTTTGCCTCTCGGCATTAATAATAATTATAAGAATGAAATCGACAAGTTTTAAGTGTACCTGGATTTTTTTGCCTTAATACAATGGCTTTCTGTTTCTCTTTCTTCTATCATGTAATTTAGTGTTGCTGGCTTCCTTCATAACTCTTGGCCATGTAATAAATAATTTAGACAAAGAATGTCTTACTTAATTTTTTATGCTATTTTCACCTAGGTACATTGAAGAAAATTATTCTAAAATTCGTGATGTGGAAAGAGAGCTAGCAAATCTTAACTTGGAGATAAAACTCACTGCTGGGCCCAAAAAAGCAGGTTGGTAGGTTGCTATCTTTAGTTATTCTTCTATTGCAGAAATATGATTTTTTTTCTTCAGTAATGTGCATAGTTGATTGATTTTGTTGTTGCTGTCATGTATGATGCATGCCTTAAGCGCTTGAACACTTGAGAAAGAAAATAGAAATGTCAACAGAGAGAGTTCGTGTTGCCAAGCTGAAGGAAGAACAAGCACAAAAGGTTTGTCCATTTAATGCTTGATTGATTTTATATATACCCTTCAGATAGTGGAAACAATGTTTGACATCATTTAAATAGCTTATGAAGGCCTCTTCTTCAAAAGTGCCTCTGAAAATCCAAGTTGTTACTCAAGTCAATCAAGCTTATTGAGAATGTTAACAATCAAATTCTTCAGGAGTGGGAATTGGCCTAGTTTTTCGATTTCAAAATGCACTAAGTGCATACGTGCGTATATTCATAAAAAAGTGTCCTTAGCCATGCTGAATTGGGAGAATTTTGATCATGTGTTATAGTGTTTTCAACATTAAATATTTGGTATCTTAAAGAATCTGATCTTCTTGTTTTTTTTTTTTTCCAAAAAATGGGAGGGCACATGGAACAAGATAAACTATGTGAAATTTGACGAGTGTAGTTATAGTATGTCTACGTGTGCCTGTTTGACTCTCAATGCATGTATTCCTTCTTTGACATCAGAGAGGGCTTTTGTTTTTAAGAGTTAGGATATTTTTGGGTTACTGGAAATTCTTATAGTTTTCTAATCACTTCATTTTTCCAGGGCATATCTTTTTTCTCCATTCTGTCTAATAAATTGTTCTTTTTGTGTACTTCAGGTGTGGGAAGCAGCATCAAAGGCTGTGCAGGATGAGGAAGCAATTAAGCAGAAGCTATGTGAAGACCTTAGCCAATTGGTATATAGCTCTGCCTCATGTGTTTTTGAATGGTTACTGGTTGAAACTTTTGTCTTTTTGACACTATTATCTCTGATAGGTTCAAGAAAGCAGTAGCATACAGTTCTCTAGGCTGGAGGAATTAAAACGAAGACTAGAGGCCTTGAACCCAAGTAGAGCATCCACGTCTGTTCCTCTTGTAAGTTCTCTTGCTTTTTCTATTTGTTATATTAATATAAAGTCAGTGGCTTGGATGGGGCCCTATGGCTATCGATTGCTTGGATTTTTCTGTTTTGTGATGATCAGTTTTGCTGTTTCTGTGTTTCTTTTTAACCTATCTAAAAAAAAAAAAAGGAAAAAAGGTTATAGCCAAAAGAAAATGGTCGTGTGTATATTTGTTATATAAATAAAACTTTGTGCAGCAGCTGTTGTGATGAGCATGTCCATTTCATTATGGTTTTGGTTTTGTGAAGAGATTCTTTATCACTTTTTATGGATATGTTTGCTTCATTTGATTCATTTGATCTGCGGCGAGATACTCTACTGTCCAGATTGCAAAAGTATGAAGATTCAGACCCATGTTAACCTGGGTTTGTCCTGCTTATGTCCCTATTGACTTGCAAGGGAGTCTGCAAAGTTTAGACACTTTTTGGGGTGAAATAAAAAGAATTGGAAGTGCAGAAAGAAGAAAGCCTTAGTAATTTCTCGATTTGATCTGCCTTTTCAAGGACTTTTCCACTCATCCAAGTCACTAACCAATATACAGTGATTGGGAAATATATTAGTGATCCATCTATTCATTCAAGAAACTAATAAAGTGTCTTTGAAATTGAAAAACATATTAGTGGTTAGTCATTGTAAAAATTGTCTCTCATCCATAAATTTCTACTTTATCTTTTCTGTACGATTAGACTCCTCTATGATCCTGTTGCTTTTTTTTATCAGGGTTTTGAGGTCATGACCCTATTTTGACTTTGGATTGTTCCAAGCTCATCTTCATCTTAAAATGGTTGGGTGCAGGTTTAGGCACTTCGACCTGTCGACTTGAACTTAACTTAGTGAGTTTGCTGTACATTTATTGATTCTCATTCAGTCATTTGATTTGAACTTTTTCATATTTTCACTCAATAATGACTGGTCAGCTTCAAGTTAAGCCATTTTAACTGTGACCAAACTTGCTTGTAGCTTGCACTACGTGTTCTCAACTGTATCTATTGATCTTGCTGCCCCTTAGTTTAACCCAACTTTTTCTTAACATATATTGTTCTTCTAATATCTAAGGATAGGATAACTGCTATATTAATGCTGTCATGGGGTGAAATACTGATGTTCAATATATTGGAGGGGCTTTAGGTTAAATAAAAGGAAATCTACAAAAGAATGGCAGAGGTGGAGCAAGTACGAGGTACTGGACAGGCAGCTTTTGCCGATGGTGTAAATGCTGAAGCTTTGCAATTTGAATGGTGATGTCTTTGGGATGGTTCGTTGCTTTTTTGTCTGTCTGGCATGAGTGTGTGGTGGGTTAGTCAGTGGAGGGGGAAGAAAAGGATGGGGGGGGGGGGGGGGGGAGGGGTTGGGTTATTGTGGTTGCTAAGCTTAACAAACTCCCTTCATTTTGTTGAATTCTTACATCCGTCATGTACTTTCTGCTGATGTGACAAGCACTGATATCTAATAGCAGTGTCAATAAAACAATTTTTTTTTTTTTTAATTTTGCAATCGGAATTATGTTTAGGATGGGAAACCAGCAGGACCTCCCCAGAATAGCGCAGTCGCAAATGCGGCAGTTCCTCAAACAACAGAACCAGGTGCTGGACGAACTGCATATGTTCCCAATCCAGGAAATGGTGGAAATGTTGCTGTATCGAATGGGCAAAATCAACAGCCTTCTGTTGAAGGAGAAGGAAGAGGCAAGAAGAAAACTCAGTTCCAAGGAAGAGGAAAGGGAATTGGGGCTGTGCCTAAGGGTAGAGGACCTCCCGCACCTGGTTGGACTGGTGCTGGGTTTGATGTGGATGGTAGTAGAGCCTAGGAGCACCACTGTTGCTGGACTACTCGTCATTCTTTGGTTGATGTTTTACCTTCCATGTAATTCTTGTTGTTGTCTACATGAGCGCTTGTTGATAAGAAAATGTAATCTGAACTTTCTGACTTCTCATGGATACTTGAAAGTTGAATCTCATGTCACTAACATAGTATTTCAAGCAAGAATTAACAACATCGTTTGCAATGGTTCTGATCATCATCATGACCAAATTCTCTTGAGATTTTCCTGCTCGTTGAAAATTTGCCTTTGTGATCATGAAATCGCATCAGTGAGTTGCTTGGAAATTTAGTTTCCGGTCAACTTGTAGAATGCCTTCTCTCCTATTATATTTTGTTTAATTTTTGCAAGCCAGCTTATATTTTATTAGCGGTGTCACCGCAGAAGTGCCTTCTTGCTTTTGAAAAATATGGTTTGTGGGCTCTTCAAGTGATGTAAATAAAGGGGAAAAAATGGGGGAAGTGCTGATGAGTTTTGAGCATTTTTTTAAGAAAGATGAAGAATCTGATTAGTAAAACAGAACGAACCGTCCAACGCAAAGAGCAAGAACAGCAAAGAATTCATGAGCAGCTTCCATGAAATTAGGAGGATCTTTGAGTTCTGCAAGAGTAAGGTGTACAGCACTTGTTTCTCTCAAATAATCTGATTCTGGCTTATACCCACCCTAAAACGGTCCAATCCCAGGCATCTTTCACTTTCATTTCCTAAGCAAACAGCTTATTAATCAAATGGAACGAGATACGTGAGAGGGTGGACCAAACGAACATCCCATTCAATTAGTACAGCGCAAAAAAAAAAAAAAAAAAAAAAAAGCAAAAAAAAAAAAAAATGGGGCTATGGGATCAATTAAGGATGGTTGGTTGAGGTGCCTGCAATTTGTTGATCTGAGTTGTTGTTTGAGGGGAAGACCTGTATCTTCTTCCTTAAGTTGAATTAAACCGCATTGACTGGCCCGAATTGCCAAGCATCTTTCACTGGTTTCTTCCATCATAATGAAATTTATACTGTTCTTCAGCACGATTTTACCCATCTCTGAAAAAGCATCTACGCGCATGCATCTCATAATGTCTGGGGGGACTGCATTTCTTCAGCTTTGAGATTATTGTTATTCATACATAGTTAATGATATTTCTTATTCCTTATTTATTAATGTTTTACTATTTAATATTTTTTTACTATTTAAATTTAAATTAAAAATTTCAGAACATAATATTCTTACATAATCTACAAGAAAATAAATTCAATCAACTAAAGTAATCATATATTTTAATTAAAAAGAAATTTAATTTTATAAAAATTGAACATCTTTTACTCTTTTGAGTTAATTTTTATAAAATTAAATTTATTTTTAATTAAATTATATAATTACTGGTTAATTAAATTTATTATCTTCTAAATTATGAAAAAATGTCATATTTTAAAATTTTTAATCTAAATTCATGATCAAATAGTAAAATATGTAAGTGGATCGTTACCATACATACATACGGCACAAAGATCAAAACATAGTTGACCATCAATAGGTTGTGGGAAAATGAAGGGCTAGGATGCTAGCAGGCAGCAGTACTACGTACAGTACTCCGGCCGAACTGACCTGGTCGATCTAAGTTGCGACCGGGGAATGGCGTCTCTTAAAAGTTGAACGATAATTGAAACACAAGCATAATAAGTTGGTTGAATACATTCAAATATTACAATGATTTGGTCAAAGGAACATCAATTCCAGCTTCCACTTTTACTGAATTAAGTTGGTTAAATGGGCCGTCCAGGAATCTCTTCTTTCCGGATTTCCAACAACACTCTGATCTACCCAGTACAAACTTTTCGAACTTCTATTATTATGTTTGCTTTGAGCCGATTCAATTATTTTCTTTTCTTTTCTACTAAAATCTATTTTACTTACTAAGTCGTTTTTTGATTTTTCTCTGGGCATATCATTAGTACAGTCAGATGTTTTTGATCAATTCATATACAAACAATTGATATTTCTATGGATGGAAAAACACGAGGGATATTCCCGAGAAAATTTAAAACTCGTCTCTAATTGATCAAACACAGGATGCGTCAAAGCCCTACGTACCCTTTTTTTTCTTTTTTTTTTTTTTTTTTACCGACTGCATGCTGTCAATCCTAATCGATGAACATCCAACACATATTCAAAGTAACTCATGGAAAGAAGGAACTTACATATATAATTTCAGCAATAATTGTCCAACTAACCCTCCTAGTCATGAAGAAGCTGCATGCATGTTCTACTTGATTGTTCATGATCTGTTCTCATAATAGCTCTACAGTGAGCTAGGGCGGTACATTACCTAGCTAGCATGGATAGATGACACCCTCATCGTACAGGAAGAGCTTAACTGGAGGAACGTGAGAATAGTTGAAATTCAGTTGAAATTCTGCAGAATGGCTCAGCAATTCTGCAGATAAGTCGTCGTGTGTCAAGGCCTGGCTAGAGGTTCATAAACATTTCCATTAAAAACTTCTGGCAGCCGGTAGATTTTCTCTTTAAATATAGCCTGCAACTGTAGTTTCTCTTAGATTTTTGCTGTATAGATGGTCCTGTTTGTCACATCATTAATGGAGTTAAATACGTTGTACTTTTAAGGGATGGTCGAGTTAGCCGAAGACACCTGCAACCTATCACCCAAGGACCCCTACTACCCCGGCGTGTTCAGGTCCAATCCGCGAGAGTGAAAATTATTTGCCATTTCGGAAGTATAAATAAAGTAATAAATCTATCTAATTAAATGAATAATTCAATTATTCTCAAAATATTTTATTATTATTTATTATTTTTTATATATTTATTATTATTATTTAATATTTTATTATTAATTTTTCATTATTATTTACTGAATATCTTAGAATACTTCACTATCCAAAATATGCAACCTAAAAAGTACTGTTGTCGATTCTATAAAAATAAAATTATAAATTAAAATAATTTTATAATAAAAATAATTTTATAATTTAATATATCACGTTAAAATTTAAATCACATGATTCGTTTTTATATTAATTTATTTTTGTGAAATACTACAAAACTTCTCTTATTAAAATTGTTTATATAAATATTACTTTTGACGACTAATATGTCACGTCATCTTATATTAAGACAAATACAGCTAGCGTATCTTTACTGATCAAGAACTACTTAATATATAATTACTTCCATTAAAGATGGCCGCGGCTTCATAATCAAGTTTGGGTAAACAAAAAGTAGTTTTTCAATGAGTATACAACATTAATTAAAAAAAAAAATACACCAGGGCTGGTGAACAAAAAGATAGTTACACCATAGGTCCATAACTGTTTATATATGTTTCGAAAAATAAATTAAAGTGACATTAGTCTATAGAAAAATCAAATTAGAACGTGTTTCATTAAATTTGATTACAAACTGATCATTTTAATATTATCACTGTATTCAGAGTGTCATATTCAAACTAATGAGTAGGAATTAAATATTATCAACCACTTAGTTTCAAACTTCTTGATTTGTTCTTAGTGAGATGATAATATAATATATAAAATTTTTCTTTTTTAAATGTCTTTCTGCATAATTAAATAGCATATAGTGTAAGTCAATAAATATATAATTTGTTACACCAAAACTCTCATCAGATCTGTCGACATTGTCATCGTTACGATCATCCATCATTAATCTCATTAATTACATGAAAAATAATTGAAGAAATGGTACACAAATTCAACGAACATGGATCACACACCCAAGAGGGAAAACTCAGGAATAAATAATAGGATCTTGGAAATTAAGCAACAATAAGTCAGCTTGCCTCAAACAACCCCAACATCGATCATGCATGATTAATTAAATAATTAAAACGACCAAGTCAAAGGTTCACTTATATCCATGAGTACCTCCCATCTCACCACCATTAATATACCTGACCACAATTAAACCAGTACCTCACATTTGACCGATCCAGTGCCATCAGGAATCACATGATGCATGTCATTTGCATTTGCATTTGAATTTCCCGCTTGATCAGTAATGATCTTAGCTAGCACACTACTGGTTGTTCACTGCCATACTAGATTTGTGATCTGCAAGATATCTAAGCTGAGATTGCTGTTGAAAAGAATTAATGAAAGTTATAACACTCGTCAGTACTGGGGTCAGATCAGAAAATCGTACTTAATTATCGCAGAGACCCCGAGAGAGGCGGTAGGTACGTACGTACCTTCGCAGCCATGATATTCATACATTTGCTTAACTTCATGACTTCTTTTTGTGTTTTCCCTTGGTGAATTATTAATTAATTATATATATACGTACTCGATCAACGCCATTAATGATCTTTTCAAACCTTACCCCGTACTCATACGACGTGATGAATAATGAATATCTCATGCTAGCTCGATCTTAATTTAGAACCCTAACATATCTGCATGCAGTTGAATGATCTGAACGTTTCCTGAGGAAAAACAAAATCATGATAACGTTAAATTAAGTAGTAGTACTCCACAGATCGAAATAATATACTTGATCAGATAAAACTTCTGATCATATATAGGTTTTTGAAAGAAATATACCATGTGTCAACATATATATATATCTATATGAATAACCCTAGGCCGGGAACGGTCCGGGTGCGTTAGCCCCGGGCTCTACCTAACGTTGGCTTTAAAAATGTTAAGTTTGAAGTAAATAATGACGTCCTCATGGGAGATCAACTCAGGGGCCTTTTCGGAAGAAAGAGCAAAATATTTTATTTTGGTGCAACCCTCCGACTTTTTATAGTACAATTGAACTTGGATAATAAATAAGATTTTGTTATATATGGCGTTAATTTGTGCAATTGGCGCTATTAGATAATACACGTTGGGTTCTTCATAAATTTGTCTAAAATTTGATTAGTACACTTTCTAAAATATTTTCTTTAATTTTACTCATTTTTAAAAAACTTCCTACATCTTATTCTCTATTATCCTTTATATATTCTATTAAAATAATAATTTTTTATTACTTTTTTCTCAATTTCATTTACAAACTTAACTAATTATTTTCTGTTATTTTCTTATGTTTTGAACTATTACTCTATAGTGAATATTTCAAATAAAAATTTAAATTATTTTTTTGCGAGCACGATAATATTTTTATTTATTTTTTACATTTTCGTAATTATTTAAATTATTTTTAAAATTATAATAAATATAAGCATGAGATAAAGTATAGATGATTTAGGGATGAATAATGGCTCTCCATATTTAGGAAGTCACTGTTCACATTCCGAAATCCTTTCATGAAGGAAAATTCTATATATACACTACATTGTCATCTCACTTTCATCCCACTATACAAGATGTGACACATTTATCACCATGAGATAATAATTTATTATATGATTGTTTATCATATGGCACATCTTAGTTAGTAAGATAAAAGTGAGATAGTAGTTTGGTGTGGTGTATAGTATTATTCTTTTCTAAAAAGGTAATGATACTCTTGCAACCAGTTAACTACTCCTTTACTATTTATACTATATTTGAAATTTTTTATTTTTTTATCATTTTTTTAAGTATTTTTTTAACATCCTTAATCATTAAGAAAAAATTAAAAAATATATATAATTTTACTAATAGTCAATTCCTTAACCATTAAATCAAATAAAAAATTTATAAAAAAATCAAATAAAAAAAAGTAATAAATGATAGTAAAAAGTAAACCATCATTTTCCTTTCTAAAATATGAAATCGGATGAAGATGAGTTTTTATAAAATTTTAAATTTAGAGAATCAGAAACTTTATATATACATCCGGATGCATCGGATGCTCTTATTGATAACAGGACCTGTTTTATTTTAAAGTCATTTTGATTTTTTTTATTTAAAAAAACTAAAATGAAAAAGAAAGAAACATGATTATGCAAAGTCGTCAAAGGAACGTTCAACGTCAGATCAATAGTGAGCCGCGGGGCTACTGAACCCGGGCCGTTCTCTAGCTACAGTCTGGAGAAAATGATGGTCTGTTTCACAGTTGGAATTGGATTAATCGTTTGTCGTGCACGCATACATGACAAGATATATCAATATACCAGAGAGACAATGAGTATCGCGTGGAAACTTTTTGGAGGTTCAAATAAATGTGTTTTGTTAAACATCTCCACCATACTTTACATTTCATATTTTTTAAAATTTTAATAATATTTTTAAATTATTTTTTAAATTTATTATTTTTAAATTATTTCAAATTTTTTATTCATTATTCATATAATAAATATTTAATAAAAAAATAATAATAAAAATAAAAAATAATATAAAGAATAGAGTATTAAGAAGTTGTGAAGATTTTTTACACGTAAATAATCTTAAAAAAGATTCCTTGACGTGATGATGGTGATCATGATCATTCAGTACATAAGACCAACAATATCGAGCGCGCGCATATATCTCTCCTTATACTTAAATCTCCTATCGCTCTATGAACAGTGACATCAACGGCAAAATCACAAAACATCCTTGAAGCAAAATGGCAGATTCACAAAACATCCTCCAAAATACACGGCAAAATCACAAAACCAAGGCAAAATAATCATAAAATCATCACAAAAATACACGGTAAAATCACAAAACCACAGCATCCTCGAAACAAAACCACGACAAAATCATCACCAAAATACCAAAAATTAACAAAATCACCGTAAAATCACTATAAATTCACAACAAAAATACCATAAAATAAAAAAAATACCACAAATTATGGTGGTGGAGGTGGCCTAAGGGGAAGTGGGCGTCCGTGAGGGAAGGTGAGCATGCATGGTGGCTCGGCTGGGCGTGAGGACGGCTATGAGAGGTGGTCGGTGGCGAAAGGAGGTCTCGGTGGTGGTGTAGTGGCCAAAGGAGGTGGAGCTCCGCCGTGGGTGTGGAGAACCCGTGCAAGAGAGATGTGGATTTCGTGAGAGCAAACGGCAGGGAGATGGAGGCCGAGCTCGTTGGAGGGGATGGCCGGTGGGAGAGGAGGCTACCGTGGAGGTGGTGGCGCACGGCGGCGCAGCAACATCAAACCCATTTGGGCTGTGCACAGCCGAGAGACAGGAAGAGAGAGCGTGAGAGAGGGAGACCGGTGTGGGGGGACTCGCCGGACTGAGGCGGTGTCGGTGGAAGAGGCGGTGAGGCTCACCGACGCACGGCGGCGTCGGGCTGGGCAGAGGAAGATTCGGCTGGGAGAGGGGCAGCGTACCGCGTACGCGTGAGCTGAGGGAGGAGAGAGAGGGGAGGGAAAAGTGAGGAAGAAGGAAAAAGTTATAGGTATTTATCCAGTTCATTCGTTTTGGGGTCTTCAAAATGATTTAACAATAAAATATTTAAATACTGATTTAAATATACATAAATATTAATATAATTAAAAATATTGAAATAAATTAAATAAACGATGAAATTTTATTAAATATTTCTAAGAAATTAATCTCAATCATTCATTTTAAATTCTTAGATTTGATCTAATAATAGAAATTTAAACATTGATTTAAACTAATTTAAAATTTAAATAATTAATATATAAATATCATATTATACATAAACTATTAAATTTAATTTATTAAATACTAATCTTCCATCATTAAATAAATGATAAAATTTTACTAAATATTTTTAAGAAATTAAAATTATATAAATAATTAGAGTTTTAACATAATTTAAATATGATAATATTCTTAATTAACTAAATTAGGCAAACGTGCGTGGGGAAGGAGAGTGAGTGAGAAAGGAAAAGTGGGAGAAAATGTTAGTTTTTAGGTTTTAAATTCCAACCCTTCATATTTAATTTTCAGATTTAATCTAACGATAGAAGTTTAAATATTGATTTAAACTAACATAAAACAAATAATTAAAATATAAATATTCTACCATTAACTTAAAATTAACTTTAATTTATAAAATATTAATTTTTCATCATTAGGTAAAAGATAAAGTTTTACCAAACATTTTTAAGAGAATAATATTATATCATACACTTAAAATCAACTTTAATTTATAAAATATTATTTTTTCATCATTAAATAAATGATGAAGTTTTACTAAACATTTTGAATAGAAAAAAACTATTTAATTAATTTGAATTTTTAATATAATTTAAATTCTATAATAAATTATGAATATGAATAAATAATAATTTTACTCATATGCATTAGACTATTTTAATATTGGAAATCATTATTTATTTATTTTTTCAATTAAGCAGACGTGGCAATTACTATTCATCATGAATAGTAAATCTAAATCAAACAGCTTTTTTTTAAAATATCTTATTACTGTTCATCAACAGTATGATGAACAGTAAAGTTTTTTTTTTTGGTCCATGTGAATGCCAATGTGCGACGTAATACCGCAATCATGTGTAGGGAATGAGAGAAAGGAAGAAAGAAAAAGTGGAAAAAATATTGATTTTTGAGTTTTAAATGATCAATAAAGAAGCTGTTTTTGTTTTTTTTTCTTCGCATGTTTTTTTCGCATATCCTATTATAGTTTATTATATCATACACTAAAAATCAACTTTAATTTATAAAATACTAATTTTTTATCATTAAATAAATGATGAAATTTTACTGTACATTTTTAAGAGAAAAAAACTATCTAATTAATTTGAATTTTTAATATAATTTAAATTTCATAATAAACGATGAACATAAATAAATAATAATTTTTCTTATACATTAGACTATTATAATATTTGAAGGACGAGGCTGCAGCTGGTACATTAAAATTTCTAAGATTTAAATCCAACCCTTCATTTTACCACTTCTCATTTTTTTTTCTTCGCTTGGATTGCTTCGATTTATGCAGTGAAGTACTATTACTATCACAAAAATTCTCTACATCTCTTTTCACTTGTTAGGTGCAGAAATTGAGTTCATAAAAAATTCTCTATATATTACTTGTTTTACTTATGATTATGTTTTTTATTTTTAACCCAAAACATATTTATATTTTACAAAATAAGTTATTTTTCAACCGGACAAATGTGCCTCGAACATTGCCCAACCGCTAGTATATATATATATATAATATATATATATTTAATGAAAAGTAACGTATGCTTATTATTTTTCATATATATATATATATATAATGAATCTTTCAATTCATATAATTCATTCTCATTATTCCCGTAATTATAATTAATATATAATTTTTTAATATGTGTGCTAATTGCACTTAATTATAGCATGCAGTTGGTTATCAGTCTTACAGCTAGCTAGTACTCATGTAGTACTGGTTGTGAAAACTCAAAAGTATTAGATTTTGAAGGTGTTCATGCGCGATATTTCATGTATCAGAAATGTTTTGGTCCGAATTAATAGTTTTATTTATTTAGTGATTAAGAAAATATTTTTTAATGATGTTATGATTTAAAAAAAAAAATATTTATGATAATTAAAAAAATACATGAAAAATAAATGAAAAATAAAAAATGAAAATGTAATATTTGGTAATTTTATTCTGGACATAATTTCGATAATTGTAGCACTGCTCTTCATGTATTAGGTGGAATAATATTATATATATATATATATATATAGTACATGGTGGTAAAGTATATTTCAGTTGAAGCTTATGATCAATCTAATCGTCTGTCCATAGTGTAAATGTACGTAGATGATGATCATCGACCTTATATAAATCATATAATTATATATATATATATATATATATTTTATAATGAATACGTACCACATGTGAATGGACGTACGTACATAAGGAAGTATGATTAGCATGAAAGGTAGCTGCATAACCTCAAAATAAAGTACAAAAATAGAGTACTAACCACAAACAGTAGGTACAACCATTACTGGGTACCAAATAAAGATGACATACGTCGTACCTATAATGATATTCAGGCCATTCGATACCCAGATAGAACAAACCAAATCATTAATTTTGATGTGGCAGAGTTAGGTAAGTAGAAATTAAACTCATAGTCATAGTCATGAAACATCAGGAAAAATCACGACAAAGAACAGAAAAAGCTTTGTATATTAAAAGATGAATAATATAGTATTAAAATAATTATTTTGAAATTTAAAAAAATTAAATTATTTATTATATTTTATATAAAAATTTTAAAAAATTGTAATGATTAGATAAGATGACTTTCTCAACCCAAACAAGGCCTTAATTAAATGCCTTCAAACAACAAAAAGAAAAGATCACTATGAGATATTCATGCATGTATTGGTCTATTCAATTTTATCGATCAATTCCGAACTAATTAGTTTAAGAACCGATCATGACATATAATTAAAAATATGTATAAAACATATATAGTCAAATTCAGAATTAAAATAATTATCACCGAAATAAGAAATTATAAACTAAATAACTAGACATTGCATTTATAAGAAGCAACTTAACCAGGATTAACATGCATGCATATGGAGGAAGATAACTTTTGATTAATACTATGTTTTAATTTGAAGTACTCCTTTCACAGTTCACATGAAAGACTCAAAGTTTATAATATTCCACATCATGATATTGCTCGGACATTATAAGACAAGTGGATCGAGGTCGATCGAGCATTAATAATGCATGATGAATTAATTTAATTATATATGTGCATGCTAATTAACTAGCTAGTGTAATTTCCATCATCTATTTATTCAATATATATATATATACCCCTCCAGTACTACTTGAATATTGATTGCTCTTACAAAATACATAAAACTCTATTAATTTCCATAATCCACGCACGCAGTTATAGCTTTTAATAATAATAATAATAATAGTAATAATAGTAATATATGTAATTACTATTATTTTAGTTTTTTATTTTATTTTTTTCCAGATCAATGTAATTATTCTGATCATCTCCATCATCTTCTATTCTGACATCTTACAACGGAGTACTCTCAGCTGTAGCTCACCTATTTTCAAAATAGAGGAATCTAAGCACTTATATGTTCATAGACAGTGGTATTTAACTTCATGTCCGCCTTAATTATTTTTTTGACACATAATATTTATGGTAGGCCGGAATATAAATTATATGTCAGAAGTCAGAACAGATCACACACACACATACATACATATATATATATATATATATATGAAAAAAAAAAAAAGGAAAGAGATCAATAGGTAATTAATGGTCAATTTATAAAAAAATTTCTTCATTTAAACCGGCCTGGCGACTGTTTACATGACATGGTACGTACGTAGAATGAAATTCAAATTAAACCACTCATTTATTAATTAATGTACTTTTTCCGCGATAAATTAACAGAATCTAAGGATGTCCAATTGAATACCGTACCATCTGATCTCTTTTCTGCCAATAGTTGCAACTTTTTATTTTTCGGTCGAACTTGGTTGCAACTTTAGGGTGCCTCTGAAATAGAATCCACGTTCATGTCTCGGCTGCATGCAAGTCATCATTTTTAAGTACCATTGTCGTATTAATGCAACTTTAAAGTATAGTATACGGCTACTAATGAGTTTAAAAATACATAAAAAAAAAAGCATGTATTTATAGTCTTCGGCGCAAGAAGTCTTAAAATTGAACATTCGCTCGAGCAATGTTGAGCGGATGTTTAGGACAGATATTTGCTCAAGCTGAGTGTTGAGCGAGATTAGCTCGAGCGAACTCACGGGTTGGCTTTTTGCTCAAGCAGAATGTCGAGCGAAGTGTTAAGCCAGGGTCACTTTAGCCAAGACTGAGCCACAGTCAAGTAGGGTCGAGCAATAGTCAAGCCAAATCTCTAGAATGACATTTTCAACAGAAAATAAGCCAAACTCAACAATTGTTGCACCTAATTAATAATATACTACTACTAAAGATTCAGAAGTTCTTTTTAAACTATACAACTTAAAGAAGAAAAAAGCTAAAGAAAAAATAAAGAGAGATGAGATCAGTATTGCTTAAGAATAAATTAATTCTTAAAAAGAGAGAGAAAGAGTAGCAAGAGAAAACAATATACAAAGGATGAGAGGAGTGACTGAGAGAAAGGGATTCCTCTGCCAGCAATGTCTTTTGAGGACCAATCAGAAAGCGAATTCTGTTGGAAGTTAAAATCCCACGTGGAACCCTCAAAACTCTTTACAAGTCCCAACCAGTGGCCCCACCGCAATACTGTGTCTCATCACGTGAATCACCCATGTGAGCCCCTCTGCTCTTTGTCTCTCTGTCTCTCCTCCAAACGGTGTCGTACGATCAAGACCCCAACACCCCTCACCAAAACTCCAGAGCTGTTTCATGCACGAGCGTGTCCAATATGTCCTTCTCTATTTCCGTCACTATCTCCTCTCCTTCCTCCTCACATGCCATCGCACATTGGAGCTTCAGTCTCGGAATATCCTTGTCGATCAAAGCATCAATGTCTTCCAGAACACGACAATCGGCACATGGGAAGCTTCGGATTTTCGCACACAATTTTTCAATTAGTTGGGACCCTTGCATGTGACAAAAACCAGGTCCGCTCTTCGACCTTGCCCATGGCTTCATGTCTATATAATTAGGCTTCAAAATCTCAACCAACAGTTCATCCACAAGATGGAACAGTAATATTTTTGGGTTGCACCGTAAACCCAATCGACCAGGCATGATCCCAGTACTCTCAGTCTCAGTAGTAAAGATGGCAGTAGATGTATCGGTGCCAGTATATTCGAGTTCGTGAAGGATAGCCGGGTCTAACGGATGGGAAGGAGAGAACCAACTGGAGAAGGACACTATGCAGGTTTCTTTGTCTATACCAGTACGCCTTAGGATGTTGCTAACGTACTCATATTCTGCTCCACAAACTCCGGTGGTGGAGTCACCGTTAAATATGTCGTCGTTGCTTTCTCGGGCCATGAGCTTGTCCGTCGTTTCTGGTTTGTACTTCTGGCTCGTACAACTAGATAACTGTGAGCTACATCTTGATTCTTGGGCGTCAAATACCTGAAACTGTGTTCCCCATAATACAAAAACAAAATAAGCCGATAAACTAAACGATAAGTAACCCTTCAAAAAAATTAAAAGCAAAAAGGAATACTGCTTGGTTTACTACAACAGATTTTTTCCTTCGAAAGGTAATAGAAAATCGAGAATAGAGCACCTGTTTTTGAGGAATCTTGGTTGCTGGTGGGGAAGGTTCTTTCTTCACTGTGAGAAGGTTTGGGACAGTAATGTTGAGAAGGTCATTTGATAAAGGGATTTTCTTGCATTTCTTCTCTGGAATGTTGGCTCTGGTGGCTATTGATCGCCGAACAAATGGTTCCTCTTGCTTGTTTCGGATTATATCCGAAGTTTGTGGAGGCTTCTTTAGCCTCTGACGGAACCTTTCACCTTCGATCTTTTCACATTTTTGGATTGTTTTCGGGCCCTGCTGCTGCTTTTGCAGTGGTTGAGGTTTCGGCTTCATGACTGAAACTTTAATCTGTTGCGGCTGGACATTCTGTGATGAAGACAGTGAAGACGACGATGGTTTTGGATAATGAAAAGATTTATCTTTGCTGGATACTTGTGTCGTGCTTGATTTGATCTTTGGCTCCGAGAATCTGAGCCTTGGAGAGCAAGAAGGTGCTGAGTGCTTGCCTGGACTGGAATATGGATCTTCCACAACTTTGGTGAAAGCCTTGGAAGACTTCCTTGATTTGAATTGGTTAACAAGCTCAGTTGATCTTCCTTGGTCTCTGTTCGTGATAGTGTTCGTTATTTCCATCCCGACTTTCCTGTTAACCTTTTCTTTCATCTGCTTCACAATTTGCCTAGCGTACTCGCTCGGACTTCTGTTATTCTCCTCTTCAACTCTGCGCTCTTTCCTTCTCAGATATGAAAATCGAGAGAACTCCAAGTCCTCACTTGCGCTCAAGTTCTCTTTGTTGATCTGAAGTGAGAGCCTGTGATCGACGTTGGATCTTCTAGCTGAGGATATTCTTGGAGTCTCCGGCAAAGACCGAGTACCAGTAATTATATCGTAGTCTAAGATATTTCTTAGCCTGCTTTGGAGGGGTTGCGGTGGACGAAGACGGTGAGAATGTGATTTGGGAAGAGGATTTTGTGTTCCATGTGCTGAAGAATAAGAAAAGGGAGAGCGAGTTTCGGGAAGAAGGTCGAGACCCATGAGTCTTGCTACCAAATTCGGGGTCTTGATTCCAGGAGAGCTGCTGATTTCCGAGGAACAATCATTTGGAGCTCCAGCCTTTGTTCCTCTGAGTCCACTTGTTTTAATTTGGATACCTATCTGGATTTTAAAAAAAAAATAAAAAAAAATCTTATAACAGTTAGGGACTCCACATTATCATTATCATCACCATAACTCATGCACTTTACAAAACAAGAAGCTTAGGAAAAAAATAAAATAGAGGAGGGTGCATGGCAACCTGGAAAATTGTAAAATAATTTTGTAACAGAATAACTTACAGGGATGTTAAAATCTTCTTCTTCCTCCTCTTCTCCTTCTCTTGTAATGCATGATAACGAAAGCTCCTCCGATTGCAAGCTATTTCTTGGTGCTTCAACTCCTGGATTACACAGATATTCCATAATCGAAGTTTAAGAATGTATGAGAGAGAGAGAGAGATCAGAGAGAGAGAGAACCTTTGGGATTAGTGGGTTCCTCTGGGAGGATACAGGTAGGCTCGAAAGAGGGTTTTCGGTGGTGCAAAGCGAACCGAAACTGATGGAAATCAAAGAACTGAAAGACAGCATTCATGCAACCAGAAGAAGAGGCATCTTTCTCTCCTCCAGCACCACCTCTCTTGGAGGATCTTCCGCCCCAATACCATTCCCTACCCATTTCTTAATGCTTCTCTCTTGCTATTCCGTGGACAATAAATATAGTCTGGAAAGAACTTTTCTAACAAAGAGAAAATCAGAATGAAAATGACAGAAAGATGCAGTCTTAGCTCACACAAAGAGACTATGTATATGAGAGAGAGAGAGAGAGAGAGAGAGAGAGAGGAGTTGGGAGAGAATAGCTAAAAAGATTGTGGGATATGCTGGCGAGGAAGCGAGAAAAGCGGATCCATGAAGCATAAAACAGCCCCGTTTGATTTGAGGAATTAAGTACAGTGAAACTATTTGTCTGAGTTTCTTTATCTTTTTTCCCCCCTCTCCCTTTTTTTTTTAAAACCTTTTCTTTCTATATATTTTCAGTATCTCTGTTTATCTTTATCCTAGATTTTCACACTCACTCCCACGTTATACCAGAACCAACTCTGCCCTCTCTTTGACAGTCATTGGGAATTGAGAAGGGTAAAGAAATTGAGCTATGACGATATGACTACGTACCTCTCTATTTGCCAGCTCTGAGAGGAGGAAGAGTACGGGTGTACAACCCCTTCCTTGCTTACAAGTGTTATAAAATCTTGATATACACTATATGAGTACTGATGACAAATATAGTCACGTAAGTTCTACGTATTCATTTTAAAAATAAGTGAATTTTATTTTTAAAAATTAATTTTATTACGTGAATTTCGGATTTTTTTTTAAATAGTGCATGCGCGAAACTTATAACATATTTAAGATTATAAATATCATTTTTTTTTTCATAGTAAAATATTGATGTCATAGACATGATTGTATATGCTCTCGTTTTGCATATCTTTTCTGCTCAACCTGGAATTACATACCTGATCTCCCATAGGCCATAACTTGGGTTTGAAACAAAGCTATATTTTTTGAATCAAATAGATTAAAAACAAAAAACAAATGTTGAGGATTCCTCGTAATCTTCCCCTGATTCTTAGCCATCCTCCCTAAGTTGTTGCGGTTGACCCTTAATTGTAGGCTTGTAATATTTTGTGATTATTCTTTCCGTTATCAATTGTACAGCTACACATGATTTGAATTCTTTCCTTATCACAACAAGAAATTTGTCCTTTTGCGGAGAGCTAAGTTCACTGCAAAAAGCATATATATCGCCACATTATATTTCACTCGGCCTCAATTTGTTTGCGGCAAACTGGTGAAAAACAAGTCTGGGTTGATCAATTGCGGTGAACTTTGATTTTTGTCGCATGCAATATCTTTTGCCGCGAATAAATTCTGTCGGAAATAATAGTTTCAACTGAGGTATAAAC
This sequence comes from Juglans cinerea, assembly GCA_961763995.1. Taxonomy (NCBI): domain Eukaryota; kingdom Viridiplantae; phylum Streptophyta; class Magnoliopsida; order Fagales; family Juglandaceae; genus Juglans; species Juglans cinerea. The sequence goes on along the minus strand of CAUIVZ010000002.1, from coordinate 37,732,034 downwards.
AGTAATGGCGCTTGATTAGTAGGGGTGGGCAGCGGGGCCCCGTTCCCCGCTGACCCGCCCCGTTCGCCCCGCCCCCTCACATGCGGGGCGGGGGATCCGGCCCGCTAAAGCGGGGTGCGGGGGGCGGATGGGGCGAGGCCCCGCCCCGCTTTTCCCCCGCCCCGCTTGAGTTATATATATATATAAAATATAATTAAAATTATATATATAAAAAAAAGAAAAAACAAATAAGTAGAGTGAAACGGCGCCGTTTTGTTATAGACAAAACGGTGCCGTTTCACTTAGGTCCGTCTGGTAAGTGCCGCCCCTCAACTAATAGTGAAACGGCGCCGTTTCACTATTAGTTAAGGTCCCCCCCTTCCCCGCGTCTGCGTCTGCATTCTCCTTCTCGAACTCTCTCTTCTCTCACTCTCCGTTCTCACTCGAACTCTCTCCTCTCTGAGTCTCTCACTCGCCGATCTCTCACACTCACTCTCTCTGACTCAGTCTCGCACTCGCATCCACAAGCCTCTCTCTCTCTCAGTCGAATCTCCGTCTCGCACGAGCAGCACCACCGCTGCCACTTCTCCGTCTCCGTCTCTCACTGGGATTTCGCCGCCACTCAAAGGTAAATCCGAAACCCATTCTCTTTTTTTTTTTTTTTTTTTTTTGTTTTGGATTGGAGATTGGAGGAAGGTTGGGTTGAATCGGAGATGGAGGATGGGAAATTTGTGAATTTGTGTGTTGTGGAGAATTTTGTTTGTGTGTTTGATTCATCTGTTTCTTAACTTTCTTTGTACTTGTGTGTTTGTTTTTGTTTGTAGATTGGAAATCTAAATCAATTTAGGGTTCCAATTCGAAATTTGTGCTTCAAATTTAGGGGTTTCAATCGAAACCCCTAAATTTTAGGGTTTCGGATTGAACCCCTAAATTGATTTAGGGGTTCAATACGAAACCCTAAATTGAGTTAGGGGTTTCAATTGAAACCCCTTAATTTTCAATTTAGGGGTTTCAATTTAGGGGTTGAATCCGAAACCCTAAATTGAGTTAGGGGTTTCAATTGAAACCCCTTAATTGAAACCCCCTCAATTTAGGGTTTCGGATTGAACCCCTAAATTGATTTAGGGGTTGAATCCGAAACCCTAAATTGAGTTAGGGGTTTCAATTGAAACCCCTTAATTTTCAATTTTCGGGTTTCAATTGAAACCCCCCTCAAGTTTAGGCCTTAGGGGTTTCGGATTGAACCCCTAAAATTGAGGGGGTTTCAATCCGAAACCCCAAATCAGTTTGGGGTTTCAATTGAAACCCCTAACTCAATTTAGGGGTTTCAATTGAAACCCCTAAAACTGAGGGGGTTTGAAACCCCTAACTCAATTTAGGGGTTTGAATTGAAACCCCCTCAAGTTGAGGGGTTTCGGATTGAACCCCTAAAATTGAGGGGGTTTCAATCCGAAACCCCAATTTCAGTTTGGGGTTTCAATTGAAACCCCTAACTCAATTTAGGGGTTTCAATCCGAAACCCCAAATCAGTTTGGGGTTTCAATTGAAACCCCTAACTCAATTTAGGGGTTTCAATTGAAACCCCCTCAAGTTGAGGGGTTTCGGATTGAACCCCTAAAATTGAGGGGGTTTCAATCCGAAACCCCAAATCAGTTTGGGGTTTCAATTGAAACCCCTAACTCAATTTAGGGGTTTCAATTGAAACCCTTAAAATTGAGGGGGTTTCAATCCGAAACCCCAATTTCAATTTGGGGTTTCAATTGAAACCCTTAACTCAATTTAGGGGTTTATGTTTAGAATTATGTTGTACGTGATTGATAAGTGCATGTTTGGAATTATGTCATATGTTGATTGATTTTTTTATTTTTTGTTGTGTTGTGGAATCAGGAATGTCTTCTCAAAGAGAGTTCACTGATAGCTCTTCCACCCCTACCAGTACCCCTGCCCCTACCAGTACCCCTGACCCAGAATCTAACCCTACTCCAACCCCTGGGAGTGGGAATACACCTTGCCCCGCCCCTAAGCCCACACAAAGTAAGAAACCTGTTTCCGTAGTTTGGTATCATTTTACCAAACTAGAGGGTGGTGACCCCAATAACCCACAAGCTAAATGTAATTATTGTGGGAAAATATATGGATGTCACTATAGGAAACAAGGTACATCCCAGTTAAAGGTCCATTTAGAGGAACAATGCAAGAAGAGTCCAATATTAAGATCCTTAGTGGAGAAGGGTCAATCAAGACTAGAAATTAGACTGAAAAAAATGGCGGATGAGAGTAGTGGGGGTTCAACATTGAAGGGGTTCACAAAGTATAATGTTGATGAGTGTAGAAGGAAGTTAGCTCGTATGGTTGTCATAGACGAGCTACCTTTTTAGTTTGTGGATGGACGAGGGTTCCAAGAATTTGTCCAAGAATTGGAACCTAGATTTACTCTTCCTTCTCGCTACACTGTGGCAAAGGATATTAAAAAGATGTACTGGAAAGATAAAGATGTTTTGAGGGGCCAATTGGCGGGTTTGGTAGTTTGTCTCACTACCGATACTTGGACTTCAGTCCAAAATTTTAATTATATGTCTTTGACTGTCCATTTCATTGATTCTGATTGGATTCTCCATAAAAAGATTATCAAGTTTTGTCAAATAACTGATCACAAGGGTGAGACAATTGGGAAGGCCTTAGAAGCCTCAATCAAGGAGTGGGGGTTGAGTAGGGTTTTGACAGTTTCGGTTAACAATGCCTCGTCTAATGATGTCGCCTTGGGATATCTGAAGACTTATCTTAAAGAGGCAAATAAGACATTCTTGGGTGGTGAATATTTGCATGTTAGATGTTCTGCACATATCTTGAATCTAATTGTGACTGAGGGGTTAAAAGATGTTGATAACTCGGTTGCAAGAGTTAGATTGGCTGTGAAATTTGTGAGGTCTTCTCCTTCTAGATTGGAGAAATTCAAAATTGCTGCGAAGAGTGTGGGCATAACATCAAAGATGGGTCTTTGTACTGATGTTCCCACCAGATGGAACTCAACCTTCTTGATGTTGGAGGCGGCCCAAGAATATAAAAAAGCCTTTCAATTATTGGGTGATGAAGACATTCAATATGTCAAATACTTTGATGAGCACGGGGGTTTAGGATTGCCTAGTGATGATGATTGGGAGGTAGTTGCTACATTTGTTGATTTTCTCGGGCTGTTTTATGAAGTTACGTTGAAGTTATCTGCTTCTTTGCACCCTACATGCTATGAATTTTGTCAACAAATATGTAGGGTGAAAGAAGAATTAGACGACATGTGTAGGGGTTCCAATCTAAGGATGAGGGGGATGGCATTGACCATGAGGGTCAAATTTGACAAGTATTGGGGAGATTTGACTAGACTCAATATTTTGTTATATGTGGCTACTATTCTTGATCCCCGTCTAAAAATTTTTGGCATGTTATATGGTTTGGGACTTGCGTATGATCAGGCTTGGACTGATCTTATTGGTGAGATGGCCCGCGATACCCTTCATAGATTTTATGATGAGTTTAATGCAATTAAGGGTGGTACTACATCTACTACACCTACACATATCCCAACACCTCCTCCAGACACCGGGGCAACAAAGAAGCGTAGATTGGCATGGACGAAAACCCTCGCACATAATCCCACACTAGTCCATCAATCTACGGAGGTGGTTTCAGAGTTAGACAGTTATTTGTCAACAGATCTTATTCAAGATGATGATGATTTTGACATTTTAGGATGGTGGAAGGTAGCATCAAAGAAATATCACATCCTTTCTGAGATTGCCCGTTGTATATTGGCCATCCCTATTAGCACCGTTGCCTCGGAGTCTGCCTTTAGTACCGGAGGGCGCATATTAGATCCTTTCCGTAGTTCATTGTCTCCTACAACTGTGGAGGCATTGATATGCACACAGAGTTGGACGATGGGAAATAATATTTATGTTCCGGATGTGTTAGATTTTAAAGAGACCGACGAAGAGGGTGGTGATCAGTCTGGATCTGGACCATCTGGTAATTATTGTTTTTATTTTATTATTTTGATTTATTTATATTCATTTCAATTTCATAATTATTTATATTTATATTCATTTCAATTTCATAATTATTTATATTTATATTCATTTCAATTTCATCAGTATTAATTTTAGTATTGATTGTTGTAGCAACACATGAGACGACTCAGACGATGTCTACCTCCACTGCTATATGAACATGTGCTCAAGGCTCAAGCTTCAAGACTACCCATCCGGCCGCCCCAAATGTCACAGTCAAAGACCCAAACCGCTCGCATCTTTTTTTTTATTATTAATTTCGTAGATTTTTGAGCCCCTAATTTTTCTATCAGATGTATGTATTATATATTTTATTTGTAATTTTATAATGTTGATACAATGTCCCTTGGACACTTTTATTTGTAATTTTGTAATTTTTTAGACAGTTAGACTTTCCATTTTATTTTTGTAATAGCTTAGTTATTATTATTATTTATTAGTTTATTAGGTAGTAAACTTGTAGTCTATACTCTATAGTAGTATTTCATTAGTCTTAATTATATAAAATTGTGTATGTATATATTATTTTCATTCATGAAATTTTTTTTTTAACTCTTCTTTTTTAAAAAATACAAAATATATTTTTATGGGCCTAAAATGGCCCAGAAGCTGTTTCTGGGCCATTACAGCGTTTTCTGGGCCAAAAAAGGCCCAGTAGTGCTGCGGGGGTGCGGACGGAGGACCCCCTCCACCTGCACCCCGTCAACCGGGACGGGGTCCCCCGCCCCCGCACTCCGGGGGCGGGGGGCGGATGAATATCTTCACCCCCCGCCCATGCGGGGGCGGGTAGCACCCCTATTGATTAGTTCTCCGGAAATTATTATTTCCGACGAGTAGTACGCGCCAAAAATAACTATTTTCCGCGATAATTACTCGCCGCAAATAAAGCTAAACATTTTAAAAAAAAATTTGCTGCGAATCCTAATTCACCACAAAGAACAATTATCCAAAATATATATATATATATATAAAAGCATAAAACCGTATTCATCAAAATCCAAGCCATGCACTAATTTTATATTTCAAGAAAAATCTATAAAAATCCAAGCAGAATAAAAATTAACCAAAATCAAATTGAGAGACCAAATCAAGTTTGGTGCAACTGAAAGTAACAGAATTACCAAGCTCTTGCAAATGATCACCTTGAGCTCTAATATCAAACACCAAGATCGATCCTCAGACTTATGATTGAAAAACTGAAGCAACTGTTCTTGCCACAGCTTGTGTTTCTGAATAGAATTTTGAAGTTGACCAACCATTTAACCCCATCAATCAATGAACTACACAAGGGAGCAGAGGCACATTTTTGGGGAAGTTGCTTTGCAATCTTCATCATGTTCTCGACATCCTAAAAAGCAGGAGCACCAGAGCAGAAAGAAAGTACCTTATGATACCATTGCAGGGTAGAATGTGCACCTTGAAGTTCAGGAATCTCACAAAATTCAAAATGAAGAGAAGATCCACTTTTTATGACAGATTCAATTTTAGAAACTACACATTCCATTTTCAAAATAAGGCATGTGCACCTTGAAATAGTTCTGGTTCTTGGCTATAAGAACTTGCTTCAACTTCTCTTTGACCTCCTCGTTGATCAGGTTGCCATCTTTATCAAACTTTGTAGGAGGCTGGAATGCATTAATGCAAAGCAATGGTTTATTAATGAAGTGGAGATTAACAAAAACTCCAACTTGACGAAGATGATACTGTGCTCATTCCCCACCAGCATTTCCTCCTGTACTTATGATTGTAGCAGGCTTGTCACCCCAAAATAAGGCATTTGGGGGTCTAGATGCCCAGTCAATAGCATTCTTCAGAGGTGCTACCAAAGGAAAACAAAACAACTCAAATTCAAGATGATGATAATACCAATTAGTTGAGATAACAATGTGATAAGGCCTTTTCCAATTTCAAATTTGTATTTCATATGTGTACTGTTATCTCTGTATAGCGTTCTTATTTATAAATACAGAGCCTTCACCTGTATTATGATAGGGCAAATAGTTCACTCATTGTAAAACTCTTATACGTTCCCACAAATGTAACACATATAACGTGAAGTTGAGGTATGGATAAGAGGTATGCCCAAGATATTTATGCATAATCTTCATTTTTGTACAGAAATTTTGCAGGCAACACTTAAAGATTCTGCTTTTATTAACATTTTTTTTTCACTTTCCGTCTGGGTAGTCTTCTCTATAGTTGGATTGCTACAATAAAACCCACCATACCAATAATCCATTTTTATACAAAAGAATCAGAGATAAATCTTATCCAACCAGAAATTAAATGTCCTTCTATGGTGATTAGGGTAGAACCCATGTAAACACAATCAATAAATATATCATTCATCAACCAAAAAAACATTAAAGTATTTTTTTTTCTATTTAGAAAAACAAATTGAAAATTTTCATGTATGTATCATGATCTATTATAGCAGGATTGGGACATAAATTATAGGAGATTTGAGAGAGAAATGAAGTACCGGCACGAATGAGGCCTCGGTGGTTGGAACGTTTACGAAGAGACCCAGATATGGCTGCCACTCTTTATGCCCCTCTTTACCTCTGAAATTGAAATAAAACTTTTCGTTCGTTCTACGGGAGAGAAGGGGAGAGAGCGTGGAGTGGGAGAAACGGACGGAGAGAGATAAATGAGAGGGAGAGAGAGAGAGACGCGCACACACAGAGACGAAGATAGAGAAAGAAACAAAGGAGGATTGAGAGACTCACCTCCTCGGGGAAGTGGCGACGGCACGGAAGCACGCACGGCTTGGGAAGGGCGGCATCAAACTCAAAAACGATAGAGAGGGAGTATCGATTTGGGGGAAAAGAAAAAAGCGGGAGAAGGAAAAGAAACAGGGGGAAAAAGAAAGAAGGGGACTTGGAAGGATTTTAATCTGATATTTTGCGGCGGTTACACATCGTCGCAAATACAGCAAAAACGTCGCCGTCAAAGACCCATGCGTGCCATACGCCGTGCCCTATGTACGATTATATTTGCGGCGACATATTGTGGCCGGAAATAGTATTTTTAGCGGTGATTTTCTCCCTCTCCAGAACAAAAGCACGGCTACAGTAATAAATGGTTTCTACCGTCCAATTGCTGCTCACCGCAATATGTTTTGGCCGCATAAACGGCTATTTCTTGTAGTGTTATCAGTTGTACAGCTCCCCTTGTATCTATTTCTATATAAATGATATTCAGACTCCACCTAAAGTGTGGTGGTTTTTCACAAACATTTTCAACAAAGTGAATTGGCTTGTATGGTATGGGAAAAGATCTATTTAAATCATCATATGAATTTGAGAGTCTCAAGCAATAGAGAGATAGACATATAAAGTGGGTTTTACAACAGTTATTGTTGTCCATATAAATTTATTAGACAACATTAAATAAATATTCATTAATTATTGCAAGATTCATTTCATATATCTCTCTCATATGAGGGATCTTGATGTGTATAGTGTTTATCCTCTTCTATTTTCGAATTATGATGCATGTAGAATTCTCTAGCGTATTTAACTTATTTGTCTTTTTATTATCTTATTTTTTATGTTTCGAAGAAGACTATATATATATATCTCAATTTTATTGAAAAAGATCGATCCTCATTTATAACGAAAGATTAATACTGTGGTAATTACAAGCTCAACACTTAATTTAGAAGTTGCATTAATATTCAAATGAAACTTAAATTAAACCAAGTCATACAAAACCAAACCTAGCCACAACATTCACTATTCACTGATATCTTACTCATTTATTGGGTTGAGCCTCGCCTAGGACAACATGTTAACAAATTAAAGAAAGGTCTCAGCTGACTCTCGTTTGAGTGGCACTACATGCATTTCACCCTTAAGAATTAATATACATTGAAGCAGGGGGGCACATTGAATTCCGCGAGCGAGCTCCCTGTTTACTCTATATATATATATATATATATATATATATATACACACCAAATCAGAAAGCATGATCAGACGGCCGGTATTAATCGCGCGTGCATGCATGGCTATATTTTGGGTAATGTTATTTTAAAGATCTTATATTGATCATCTATATTATGACTGTATCCATTTATGTATTTATAATTGCTTTGGATCAATAAAAATTTCATGATCGATCATGATTTATCTAGTGAAAGTCCCACCAGTACTAGTACTCCATATATATATATATATATATATGAAAAGACAAATCGATCGAGTACGTACTGGGATGAAAGCTTAGAGTGGTTGGATGAAATCGGGGTGTACGTACAGTCATATCTCATATATAATGCATATGAAGGGGGAAGAAATCAACATATAAAATCGTTATAAGTTGTCTAGGCAATTTGAGGGAATGTCAAATTTCTACAGTCTCTTTCTATGGTAAAATGGGTTCTTGGTACAGAAGTATGTACGTTCGTACGCATAAGAGTAGCCGAATTTCAAAATTTCTATTTCACAGAAATGGCGCCGGACCCATCATATTTTAGCCTATGTGCATCAGCCATCGGCCTGCATGTGATAGTTGTAGAGAGAGAGCCCGCGCGGTTACAGTGTTTGCAGAAGAAGCCACTGCTACATGTTATCCCCATCACTCTCAGGAACCCCACGTAATAAAATCCCTCTTGACTCAGATCATTGGGGCTCGTCGGCCATATGCACCTAATTACAGTACACTCCCACCACAAAACATCATGATGATATCTCTTTTCATCAGTTTAAATATAGATATATACATGCATGCATATATGCAGCCAACAGATCATCATATTACTTTAATTTTGATAAAATTAAAGTCGTTGTTATCAACTAATTTTGCTTGACAATTATGCATGCATGCATGCATGTTTATCCATTTGACTTGAAAAGAAAACAATTAGTACAAGTGGTCATGAGTCTAGTTTTAAAACGTCTAAGACCATCCATATATACTAGTACCTGTGATAATTAAGTCTATTTATTTCTTACTATAATGCCCAGAAACTAATTATATATCAAGAAACTCAGCAAACAAAAACAATTAACTACATATATATATATATATATATATATATAATTTCTAAAACTTTTGGATATATAGCTAGCTTGTTGGCCCTACCGGTCCCCCTAATCCCGTCATTGCATTTAGACATTAGGGGACCACGACTATTCAAATGTTTCTATTCTTTTTTCTGATATGACACCATCTTGCATGATTCCTACACATTTCCCTAAGATGAGCAGTTTTCAGCATGTCCCTTGGCTTTGTGTATATGAAAGAAAGAAGGCGTGGGTTGAGATCATGAACATTAATATATAATTACGTGGTCCCAATTATGTTAATTAGGAGTAAAATTAGAAAGATGCCCTAACATTATATTAATATACTCTTTTAATTATAACATGCTAATTAATCAGCCATCTTGAAGCAGATCGATAATGCTAAATCTCGCTATAATTAGTCTATATATACTGCATTAAGATTAGGAAGATTAGTATAAGTGTATTAATTAACCAATGGAATAGTTCAGGACTATTACTACTACTTATATATAGCTAGCTATAGACTACAGTGCGTTGTTGAGAAAAACTTGAAAAAAATGCACTAAACTCAATGCGCTGAGCCTTGAAGCTAGAGATCACAGACGTTTATCTGTATTGCATATATATTTAGTTATCTCGCCTGGATATGATTAACTAATAATAACACAATCATATATATATATATATGCCGATCGTGAACAAAGTACGTACTACTATATATATATATATATATATATTGTGTTTATAATTTCCTTTTGGTGGGAGGAGATTTAATTAATCTTATCCTATTTTGGATTTACGTTAAGTTATCAAGGGGGTGAGGTCATGAGATTCAGTTTTTTAGAAAAACTTGGCAGATTCCCCCCTACACATTATTCCTGATCAAGACCTGCAGTTTGCTCTAAATTCTAAGTTGAATCTCTGGAGAGAGAGAGAAGAGAGAGATGTATTTGAAATTCAAAGTGGTCCTGTACTTCGCGGTGTCCAAATTAATAAAAGAGAGTTAATTAAAATATGTAAATGCTAGCTAGGTACGTAGGTCTATGCAGATCATCATAAGAATTAATTAGTATTGTAACTTTTAAATTTAAGAAGAAAGGAACACAAGTCTCACCATTTAATATATAACAGATACGAATTTTTAATCTTTTATTTCACATATATAATAACAATGCGCGCATGATAGTTTTAATTAATTTGCTGACTGCTATATATACATATATATATATATATATATATATATCAGCATAAGCCAAATTGTTAATTAATAAGTAATTATGTGGGTTTTTGGGGCTTTATTTTTTTTCTTATTTTTCAATTTATTTATTAATATGCTTGGAGCGTGGTATATATATATATATGGCTGATCTTATATATAAGAAGACAAGACATGATGCATTAGGACTGGAGAAGAGGGAATAGGAGCGTGTTGGAGGGCAAATAAAGAGACACATGAGATTGGGATGGGGTGGGACATTATAAGTAGGGTTTCTTGTCCTCATGTTATCGAGCGTAGAAAGAAAGAAGCTTTATATTATTGAAGATGGGAATGGAAAGACAGTAGTACTATATTGATGGATAATATATAGAGAGGTCCCCCCCCCCCCACTCTAAATGCCTAAATCATGCAAATAACAATTATTGAGAGAGAGAGAGAGAGAGAGGCCATTAATATACTAGTGATATGTATTATATATATATATATATATATATATATATATGTACGTAGTAGCTAGCTAGGTAGCTAGCATGCATGTTTAATTCTGACCAGGCCGCTCTCCAGGCCTTTTTCTTTTTCTGATTTTATAGACAAAACTGTTCTCTTCTTATTCCTCCTTTTTATTCATTACAATCATGATTGTTTTATAGTCAAATAAAACGGGAAAGGATAATTGAGAGGAAAAGTTATAATTTCCATCTGTAAGTCCACGACTTCTAGCTAGTCTACTGCTACCAGCTTCTACCTTCCTTTTCGACTGTAGGGAAATAAGCTCAAATCATGCAACACCCCCCCCCCCCCCCCCCCAAAGGGAGAATGGGGGGAGCGGCTAACCAAAATAAAATTTATGCATGTTTTATATTATCGGGTTTTTTCTTTTTGTTAATAAAACCTCAAGTATCCATTATATAAATTTGAAAAAAAAATTATAATATTATCTTTTTTTTTTTTAATATGAAATACATTTGCCTTGTTTGTTTTCGTAACTCTTCTCAACTCATCTAATTTAATCATTACAACTTTCTCAAATTTTCACACAAATAAAATAAACAATTTAAATTTTTCAAATCCTAAAACAAAAATAATATTAAAAAAAATATTCTAATAATATTTTATTCAACTTTTAACTTTAATCTCAATTCATCTCATTTCCAAAAACAAACTAGACCTTATAATCCACCTCCCAAAAATAGATAGCAATCAAGCCGCCCTGTCAACTGGGGAGGACAGTGGTGCTCAAGCCCGTCCCTAATAAGAAACTCAGATCTTAAACCCATGTAGCTCAAGCCCATTTTAAGCAATACATAAGCTTTGGGTCGACTCAAGTCAGCCCGGATTTCACTAGCCTTTCCAATAATATCTAAGTCCTTGCGTCTGATCAGGGATAAAAAAAAAATAAAAAATGGTAATGAACAATATTTCAATCAAATACCCATATATATGAACTACATGTTTTTGCGTGAATGATAATGTATATACATGCAGGAATATTACGAGTAATTCTAATTCACTCGGTTAACATACTATATATTACATTGAAATCATTGCTAGCTTACATGATTACGATACAATATTATACAACCAGCTAGCTGACAAATTTGATGTCACAATATATATTGGAAGGAAAAGCATCATAATTTGGCAATGAGGAATCAGAAGTGAACAACAAATCACAACTTATACTTATTTCTTCTAAATTATATAATAATGCACATATGGCCCGCCAGGGTTTTATTATTATTCGATTCTGCTGACAAATCATATATAGAAGAACGTACGCCAAAAGCCCCCCCACATACTAGCTTCTACGAGCAGCGCATTTGAGGCAGTCCAAGGAACAATTCAGTCTCCACATCTATGTCCGAACCCTGGCTACTTTGGCTGCAGTTGAGTACAATCTCTTTCTCTTGAGCAACTGGTAACTGCCGTAGACAATTTTTTGCACCACTAGTTGTGTTAAGTTAAAATATGAAAATCAGACATCAAGATTCATGGTCTGCTAAAAGGATGCCAACAGGACAAGCTATAATTAAGAAGCTGGGTGTCTTTTAATTCCAATGACATCTCAACTAAACTACTTTTTGTTTCTGGCTAGGGCAAGCATGAAGTGGAGTTTGGAAATATTGATTTTTATGGTCAGTTCCCAGATTGGAAGCCAGCTAAAACATGCAATTATCTTAAAACTGAGTTATAAGACAGCTAACATTTCAAAATAAGGTATAGTTGCAGGTTTGAGTAGATCATGAGTACCAAAGGTATTCACCTTTTTTCTTAAGCTTGCATTCTCTTCTAGCAGAAGTCTCTCCTGAAATTCATGAAAAGGTTTTAAAAATTAACTAAACACATATATTTTAGTAGTAAAAGTGAACACATGAGAGCGTATGTGTTGGTCTCCAAGCCAAATATACCTTTTCCTTTAGATGCTTTATTTGATCCATCAATAACTGAGCCTGTAATTTAGGTAATTTCCTGTTTGTTAGCTTTTCATATATGATATTCATCTTCTTACTGTTTCGGTTGCTTAGAATGGCGAGATGCAGGAAGTGAAAGATAATTAACCAGAATCTTCCAGCCTCTCAACTTCCTCTCCCGTTTTCATGGCAACCGGAGAATATATAATTTCTGAAAGAAGCCGCGTGTTCAGGTTAGGTTTTGAAGTACCTTTCTTTCCCTGATGCGGCATAGGCTTCGCTCCAACTGGCTCTCGATCTCTTCAAGTTCCTCACAAGTACACAAACTTAAACCATGTCCCAAAAGCTTCCTATGACAAACAAATTGCAGAGTGTAAAATTCCAGTTCAGACGGAGGCCGTAATTAGTAAACGCAGCAAGTAGCAGCGTCAAAGCAAGAGAAGAACCTTTGAGAAACATCAAGAAGCTCGATCTTCTTTGCCATGCTTACACTTTCACGCATCAGTTGCTGCACGAAGCCGGATGTAATTTAATTATCACAAAAGCAATAAGTACGCACTGGATTCGTATTGTTGCAGAATAAATTGGTCAAAGACTCAAAATAATGAGTTAAACTTGCACACCAAACGTCTCAACTTTCCAATGTGTAAATACTTATCATAGAACAGTGAGCTGGATCTGTATCAAATCATGATACTAATGACCAGTGATCTATCTACCTGTTCTTATGAGAAAGTGCACGAACAACGGTTATGATAATTGGTCCACCTGCATATTATCGCACTGTATAGTTTCTAATCACAAGATCATAATAAAGGCCTACCTGCATATATTGGTCCACTGCAATATTGTTGAATTCCCCACCTTTTGCATGGTTAAGATATCGTTCAATCAACTTTTGCATGCTGAACTTCCAAAACATAAGATGATATCATGATCTCATATAATCTATTCGATTTATCTCCTTTTGCAATAAGATGAAACTGATCGAATTGCACTTGTAAGTCAACAACTGAAAATATAACATACGATCAGCTTCCAAGTTTGTTCATAGTTTCACTTATCAAAACAAATTTCATCATGCTTTCGCTTGAAAAAATTCCTTTGCATTGTCTCACTGTAATAGCGACTAATTTTATAGTTTATAACAGCTGATGGGTGAGAGGTAATTAAGCATCTCATGTAAACATGCAAAGTGTGTTGGTGAGTTGTTTATTTCCTTTTACACTTCTGTGATTGTGCTGATTTATCTCTCATTTACGTTGATGATTGATATCTTCCCTAATTGGATTGTATCTTTGCTATAATGTATTTGGTCTCTCTATTATAAATAAGAATCTAGAGGAGAAGGAACCTAACAATCTGTGGGATTTCTCTTCTCCATTCACTTTGACTCCATTTTTCTCTTCCTACATTACACTTTCAACTTGGTATAGGAGCATGCTTGGGCTGCTAGGGTGGGATTAGTACAAAACAGTGTGACTCACGGCGGTCGGTGACGCGATGGCGACGTACGAATGGCGGCAGCGGCAGCGGCAGCGGCAGCGGCAAGGAAGCTGAACCCATGGGTCTGATCGAAATCTTTTGGGAATCCCACTGACCAAGTTTCACGGTGAATAGAGAACGTTTGACGGTGATTTCTGGAAAAACAGTGTTCCTTGGAGGTTCAACAAGAATTGTTTTTATTTATTTGGGTTGAGTTTTCCATGATTTCGGGCTGAAATTAAACTCAAGATGATGAGATCGGCCTGTAGCGGTGTTTCCGAATTAAGTGGAATCGAAGCTTTCTGGTTTTTCCGGCAAGGCTCAGAGACGGAGAACGTTGTATGGAGAAAAACGACATGTCGTTTCGTTGCTGCATGTGTAAATGACATGTCGTTTCATTGCTGCATGTGTAAACGACGTGTCGTGCAAAGGAAGAAGCAACGCCAGGAGCCAAAACGACCTGCCGTTTTGAGGTAGAGTTTCAAGAAAAAAAAATGACAAAAAAAAGGAAGGAGGAAAAAGGGGAAGGAGACGTTGTTCCAGATTGTCCACTAAGGTGTGATTAGTGGTTGTTGAGTTCCATTAATTGAGTAGTGGAGCTATTTGGTTGGTTTCAATGGATGATCCAAAGAAGGGTGAAGGACAGACCAGTGACAAGGGAGTAGAGAGCCACGTGACCTACTCCAACGAAAATCCAACCCTCCAAATCTCAATTGTGAAATTAGATGGACTCAATTATTTGGCTTGGTCTTAATCTACACTCTTGTATATCAAGAGTAGAGGGAAGATAGGATACTTGAATGGTAAGATCCCTGAACCAAAGCTAGATGATCCTGCTTATGATAGATGGGAAGTTGAAAATTCCACAATCATGTCTTTGTTACTACAGTCTATGCAACCTGATATCAGTAATGGTTTTCTACTTCTTCGCACTACAAAAGAACTGTGGGATGCAGTTACTCAAACTTTTGCAAAGAAGGGGAATGATGCTCAAGTCTATGCACTCAAGTCTTTAGTTGATGAAAGTAAGCGGTCACAGATAACTCTCCCTGGGTCATCCCATGCTGTGATGCTTCATTCTCTTCCCCAAGATCGATCTGCCTTGCTTACTGCTACTCAATGTATCGATAAGACGGGTAGGAGCCGTGATGGGGGAAAAAAGTTGACACTACAAATGAAAAGGACAAGTTGTGTTCTGTGCTCACTGCAATAAACCCCGACACACTCGAGAGACTTGTTGGAGACTTCATGGTCGTCCTACGAGAGGCAGAGGAGGTGGCTCTGGTGGTGGCACTAGGCCTCGTGCTAATCACACTTCGATTGTGGATTCTACACCTACCATGTCTATGCTTGGTCCTTCCACTTTAGACCCTTGGGGGCTTAGCAAGGAGGAACTTGACACACTCCGTCGGCTTATGTCTCAGCTGGAATCATCCACCACTGCATCCTCTTCATTTGCTCACTCAAGTAATGCCATATCTCTGAATGCATCCTTCATTGAGTCTACTGATCCCTGGATAATTGATTCGGAAGCATCTGATCATATGACTGGTTTATCATCTCTTTTCTCTTCATATCATCTCTGTTCAGACAGGGAAAAGGTTAGATTCGAGAGCATCTGATCATATGACTGGTTTATCATCTCTTTTCTCTTCATATCATCTCTGTTCAGACAGGGAAAATGTTAGAATTGCTTATGGATCCCTCTTATATGTATCTGGTAAAGGTTCAATTCTTGTGACTGAGTCTTTGTCCCTTTTAGATGTTTTACATGTTCCCAACATTGCAAATAATCTTCTGTCCATCGCTCATATTACTCTAGCCTTAAATTGTCGATCTCACCATTGTTTTTTCTAGGACCTAGCCACGGGGAGGATGATTGGCAGTGGTAGCTTGAAGGATGGTCTTTACTATCTGGATTCGTAAATCAAGACACCTGGGCAAATCAAACAGGCTTATCATACCACCTGCATTCATGACTCTATGGCTATGGCATGGCTTTGGCATCAAAGATTAGGCACCCTTCTTTCTTCTTGTTACATGTTTTTCCACATCTTTTTTCTGGCTTGACTTAGTTTAAATGTGAGACGTGTGAACTTTCTAAACATCACCCTGTTTCCTTTCCTCCTAGTAATAAAAAAGTATGGAACCATTTGTCATTGTTCATACTGATGTTTGGAGCCCTTCTCGTATTGTTTCTTTATCTGGCTTTCGTTGGTTTGTTACTTTTATTGATGATTTTTCTCGCACCACTTGGGTTTACCTATTAAAAGAGAAAAGCGAGGTGTTTTCCATATTTCAAACTTTTTATAAAATGGTTCAAACCCAATTTGGTACATCTATTAAAGGTGTTTGTTCTGATAACGGAGGAGAATACATGTCTGATAATCCTCAAAATTTCTTCCATGTACACGGCATCATTCACCAAACTACTTGTGTTCCACAACAAAATGGTGTTGCTGAGAGAAAGAATAGGCATCTCTTAGAGGTCACCCATGCATTACTATTTCCATGCATGTTCCAAAATCATATTGGGGTGATGCTCTACTTACAGCAGCCTACCTCATTAATCGAATGCCATCTCGTGTCTAGAATTCTAAGAAACCTACGGAAGTTTTGTTACCCTCATTGTCTTCCTCCTTGTTTGTTGTTCCTCCTAGAATGTTTGGTTGTGTTTGTTTTGTTCATGTTCATGGGCATGCTCGCGGTAAATTAGATCCTTGATCTCTCAAATGTATCTTCTTAGGGTATTCTCCCACTCAAAAGGGGTATAAGTGCTATCATCCACCATCGCAAAAACAGTTTGTCACTATGGATGTCACTTTCTTTTAATCTCAACCCTGTTTTTCTTCCCCTCAGACTTCTCTTCAGGGGGAGAATGAGTGAAGAGAAGTCATATGTGGATCCTTTACCTATATTTATCCAGGCTCCTAAACCAGCAAACCAACAGACACTCTTGCAACCTTTACCTAGCGAGAACCAGCAGCCAGAGCCATAGCCACATACTGATGAGTTGTGAGAGCCACCAGGTGCAGAACTGAGAGTCTACTCACGACGCCAGAATGGTAAGACTGTTACCTCATCTACTTGACAGTCATCCAACCCGGGATCAGGTAATTCTTTGTCTATCCCATACTCTTCAATTCCTATTGTTCATGATATGGACTTACCAATTGCATAACGTAAAGGAGTCAGATCTTGTACTCAGCACCCTCTCTCTAACTTTGTCTCTTACCAAAATTTGTCCCCTTCGTATTGTACATTTATTTCCAATTTGTCCTTTGTGTCCACTCCAAAAAATCTACAGGATGCACTTAGTGACCCAAAGTGGAGAGAGGCAATGCAAGAAGAGATAAAAGCCCTTGTTAAGAATAACATTTCAGACTTACTTCTATTACAAAGGTTGTGGGATGTAAGTGGGTGTTTACACCGAAACTTAAGCCTGATGGATCTGTTGATAGACTAAAGGCAAGATTGATAGCAAAAAGGGTTCACACAAACCTATGAGATAGACTACGAAGAGACGTCTGCTCCTTTGGCGAAGATGAATTCAGTTTGGGTTTTGCTTTCTTTGGCAGCAAATGAGGATTGGCCACTTCATCAATTTGATATGAAGAATGCATTTATTCATGGAGACTTGGAAGAAGGAGTGTATATGGAATTCCCTCCCGGCCTTGAGTTTCCTGAGACCAAGGGTAAAGTATGCAAACTAAGAAAAGCTCTAATTGAAGCAGTCTCCAAGAGCCTAGTTTGAAAGATTTTCCAAGGCTATGCAGAAATATGGCTACAAGCAGAGTCAAGCAGATCACACATTATTTATCAAACATACACTATTAGGTAAGGTGATTGCACTTATTGTGTATGTGATGATATTGTGATAACTGGAAATAATGATGAAGAAGTGAAGAAATACTTGGCCAGTGAGTTTGAGATAAAAGACCTTGGAAATCTGAAATATTTCTTAGGCATTGAAATTGCTCGATCTTAGCATAGGATTTTTATCTCCCAAAGAAAGTATGGTCTTGATCTCCTCAAGGAAACCGGAATGCTTGGATCAAAGCAGTTGATAATCCAGTAGAAACTAATGCTAAGTTGGGAGAAGATGCTGAAGGAAATATGGTAGACAGGGACAGATATCAGAGTTTAGTTGGTCGGTTGATTTATCTATCCCACACTTGTTCAGATATCGCCTATGCAGTTAGTATGGTGAGTCAATTCATGCATTCACCACGTGAATCTCACATGGAGGCAGTCTATCAGATTCTTAGGTATCTAAAGTCATCACCAGGAAAAGACTTGTTATTTTCTAAGCATAATCACTTGAGAATAGAAGCATATACAGATGCAGATTGGGCTGGATCAGTGGAGGATAGAAGGTCTACTTCAGGTTATTGTTCCTTTGTGGGAGGAAATTTGGTGACATGGCGTAGCAAAAAGCAATTAGTGGTTGCTAGATCAAGTGCAGAAGCTGAATTTCGAGCTATGGCACATGGAGTATGTGAGTTACTATGGTTGAACTTGTTAAAGGAGTTAAAGGGCGATACTACAGAGCCTATGAGGTTGTACTATGACAATAAAGCAGCAACTAACATTGCTCATAATCCAGTGTAACACGATAGAACCAAGATATTGAAACTGATAGACATTTCACCAAGGAGATGCGTGCAGGATTGTTTTGTACTCCGTATGTGAAGACAGGGGATCAGTTGGCAGATATCTTAACAAAAGAAGTTACTAGCAACATGTTTCAAACAACTATTCACAAGCTGGGAATGAGAGATATTTTTGCATCAACTTGAGGAAGAGTGTTGATGAGTTGTTTATTTCCTTTTATACTTCTGTGATTGTACTAATTTATCTCTCATTTATGTTGATTGATATCTTCCCTATTTGGATTGTAACTTTCCTGTAATGTATTTGGTCTCTCTATTATAAATAAGAATCTAGAGGAGAAGGAACCTAACAATCTGTGGGGTTTCTCTTCTCCATCCCCTTTGACTCCATTTTTCTCTTCCTACATTACTGTAACACCCCGACCCCAAAAGTGTGATTTTTTATTATTATTATTATTTTATTGTTATCTGTATTGTTATTATTTTATTAGATATGTTTAGGAGATAGTAATTTGTTTTGAATAGGATTTGTCTACTATACGCCTCTTTTATCTTTCTATTTGGTCTAGGAGTTTCCTGATTTGAAATTATCCCTAACTCAAACACTTCAAAAACTCTTATATCCTCTCAGTGTTTCTTTCCTTGTGGGAGTAGTTTTCCAAAGTTAGTCGAATTCAAACCTCTCTCCAGATCACTCACGACATCTCCCTACCCCTCATCTATAAAACCCCCGAGACCCTTAGCAAAAACCATGAAACTTTCACACATTAGCCACCATAGCATCCTCGGCAGGTAGAGCAAAACCCACAAATTGAGATACCTACCTCTCCGGAAAACATCACTGAGCACGCCAATGGTGAGCCTTCTTTCCTCCAATGCGTGCGTGACCCATAAGTCCTCTGGGTCTTTGTTTTCTCCCCACCGAGAATAAAAACAGCCCCTGCATTTGTTCCCAGGCACCATCAACCAACAGCCACCTCGTCGGACCACCTCCCACACCACCACAGAAATCGCCGACCAGCCCAACCCCGTCGAGCCCACTCCCTTTCGATAAGCCCATTGCTGTCGACTACCATTTTCCTCCCTAGTGCTTATCGGCTGGACAGAACCTCTCTCTAACTCTCTCACCCTTTTCTCTCTCGTGTGACACCACTGCCCAGAGACACCAGCCGCGTCACTGGTCACTTCCAGCCACCCAGAGCCGCCGTTGCACTCAGCCCCCTCTCGGTGAGTTATCGCACAAACGCCTCTCCCGTAAGCAAGTCTCATTCCTTTTATTATTTTGTTTCAACTTCTCTAAAATACCCATGCATTACTATGAGTTTCATACAAATACCCCTCAACCTAGTCTTACCGTAAGATGTGTCCTTTTTTATGTGTTTTATTTTCAGCCTTCCTCGAAAAGTCCCTCCACTAATTCTGTAATTACCTGTAGGGGTGTGCAAAATTCTGAAAATTCTGACTCCGTCCGACTTCCGCTCCGACTCCGACGGACATCGGAATTCGGAGTCGGAATTCGGAGTAGCTCCGAATATCTATTCGGAGTTGGAGTCGGAGTCGGAGCTCCAAGAAGCTCCGATTCCGACTCCGAAATTTTTTTAATTGAACACTTGCGCTCGAGCGACATGTCGAGCGGAAGTCGAGCGAACCTCTCTGTAAGAGTTCTGCTCGAGCGACATGTCGAGCGGAAGTCGAGCGAACCTCTCTGGAAGAGTTCCGCTCGAGCGCCACGTCAAGCGCACGTCGAGCGAACCTCTTCCAGAGAGGTTCACTCGAGCGACATGTCGAGCGGAAGTCGAGCGAACCTCTCTGGAAGAGTTCTGCTCGAGCGCCACGTCGAGCGCACGTCGAGCTCCAATCTTATGTTGGAGCTCCGACCACCGATCGGAGTCGGACTCCGACTCCAGTTCGGAGTCGGAGCTCCAATTTGGCTCCGACTTTTGTCGGAGTCGGAGGTCGGAAATGAGCACTCCGACTCCGTCGGAGTCGGAGCCCAAGCCTAATTACCTGGATGCCCTTTTAACCCTTGTTGTGTAACCTCCTGCGCCTCTATTTTCCTTGGGCCTTAAGCCCAATCGGGTAGTGTTTCTTTAAGAGGTCACCAATTACGACGTGAGATAGTGAAAGCAACGCTGAGACGTAAATAGTATGATCATATAAATGCATGTGTACTGTGAATATTATTGTTATGTATGAAAATATGATGTGCTTATGATAGTTATCTACACTACGCTAAGAGACAAATCAATGTTAGATTCCTTTCATGATCTTGATGAAATATGAGATTATGCTTGAATGAATGAATTTGTTTGATTAATTGAATGTTACTAAAATCATATGAAAGCAGTGAGATATTCATGTAGTAATTCAAGTCAAGTATGCCATGTAATAGAATAGCTAGATTATGCAAGCCATGCTCATGTAATACCTAGATTATGTATGCCATGTTCATGTAGTACTTAGATTATATATGCCATGGAATGTCATAAAATGTTCAGATCATGTTATGTTATGCCATGTATAAGAAAGTGCCATGTTATGTTATGCCATGTATAAAAAAATGCCATGTTATGCTATGTCATGCTATACCATATACAAGAATATGACATACTATGTTATGCCATATACAAGAATATGCCATGCTAAGCTATGCCATGTACAAGAATATGCTATGATATGTCATGTTATGCTATACCATGTACAAGAATATGCCATGTCATGCTATACCATGTACAAGAATATGCCATGCTATGCTATGCTATGACATGTACAAGAATATGCCATACTATGTTATACCATGTACAAGAATATGCCATGCTATGCTATGCCATGTACAAGAATATGGCATGCTATGTCATGTTGTGCTATGTCATGTACAAAAATATGCCATGTTAGAAATGTTCATGAAGCCTAATAAAATCTCATGCATTAAGAAAGATAAGAAATGTTACAGCGCCACGGACTCAAGCATGGTTAACCATAAGTTAAGTGAAACACGGACCCAAGCGTGTTTCACTCCAAAGTTAGGTGAAACAAGGACCCAAGCGTGTTTCACTCCATGTTATGCAAGTTAGGTAAAACACAGACCCAAACATGGACCCAAGCGTGTTTCACTCCATGTTATGCAAGTTAGGTGAAACACAGACCCAAGCATGTTTCACTCCATGTTATACAAGTTAGGTGAAACACGGACCCAAGCGTGTTTCACTCCATGTTAAGACAGGATAAACAAGATATTATGCATTCACGTTACATGTTTGCCATGATTATATATGCTTTCGTTCATGTTAATGATGAATACGTATGCTATATGAATCTGTGACGATATATGTATGTAAAGTCTTTCAGAAAGTCATGTTACGTGTATGATTGTAAATCTATGAAGCTGGATGTATGTTATGAAGAGTCTTCAGAAATTAAGTCCATGTTAGACCAAATTATATTTTACAGTATGATGTGCTACTTACTGAGTATTCGACTCATTTTTGTTTGTCTCCCTGCTTTCTTCTATGTTTAATTCTCACAGATGGAGATTATGATGACGCAGAGCTGGATGGCCAGGAGTAGATTTAGTACAAAGAATTAGGAAGGAATATGTGTTATTCACACAAGAATTAGATCTCCTTCATGTCATTCATAGGATTAATTTATGTTCCTTTACTTTACGTTCGGCTTTCGAGACTATTATGTTCAATTCAATTTGAATAGTTTTGATTCTTTTCAATAAATAAGGTATTTCAAGATATGAATCTCTTTACCGGACATTATGTTATGAATGTTAGTAACATCTCTATCCTACGGAAACGGGGTGTTACAATTACACTCAACTAAGTGTCCCGCCAATCCACTTAAGAAATATTTGATCCGAATAATGGTTCATGAAATGATTGTGTTTTGGGAGCTAGCTGGAACTTCTATGCATAAGCTCAAGTTGATGTTTCTGAGTGTTTTCTTTCAATCCTGTGGCTCTTCTTTGTCCTTGTCGCCTATAGGAGTAGTGAAATGTTCTTAATTTTGGTTTTCCAATTAGTTGGGTCGGCTTTGGGTCAAAGAGTTATGTCTCTCTATCTTGGACTAGTATGTTATTAGAATGAACCAAACCTATTTTTCTTACAGGTTAATTTCATGTCTTGGTTGCATATTAGCACGACTATTTTCTCACTTTAAGGTAATGCAATTATTGTATATATACTCAGCTGTATGTTATTAAATTTAAACGTACAATCTCTATTGTACATTTTAAAGACAGCATTTAGGCCCTGTTTGGATTAAGAGACGAGTTAAGATAGTTTGTGAATAATAGTGAGATTTGTGAGTTGAAATTTGTGAATAATAGTGAATATTAGTGATCTCAACTCATCTCTCAATCCAAACCGACTCTTATACTATGTTTTTAGGTTAAATTTAACCAAAAAATAACCACCCAAAACTCTGAAAGTTGATGCTTTCAATTCATTCTTGTACTTTCTAGTTTCTACTCTTCACAACATTATTTCTACTGAGCTTTCTTTTCTTCAACTTAGGAATGAGATTAGAATTTAGGGGTGTTACCCGCACCATGCAGGCAGGGGCCACCCCCTTCGACACCCCGCCCCCAGCATGGGCGGAGTCTGGGTTTCCCACCCCGAAATCCGGCCTTGCACCACGGGGGGGTGCCCTTTCCACATGCCGAGGGGTGGATTGGCCCCTGGTCTGTATTTTATATATATAATCAAATAACTTATAATATCTATTCTTTTTTATAAATACTTTTTACACATTTGATTATATATCTATTTCTCAATCTCTTATATTTGATTATTTCTATGGTCTTGTATTTGATTAATTCTATGGTAGCATGATGAATCGGTAAGCCGGAAAAGTCGGATTGGACTGGACCGAGACTGGAAAATCGAAAGTTTTGATTTCGGTTATGAATCGGTCCGGTATCAGTTCTTAAATTTTTAAAACTGGTGTATACCGGTTCGGTTTTAAAATTTGTCAAAAACCAGACCAAATCGGATCGGTTATACTCTTAATGATGTTGAGAACAATGTGGCATGATGAGTGAGATAAATCAATGATTGAGTCTTTTTTTGAACTAAAATAAAGATTGACCAATAAAAAAATTATTTATCAAATGGTTGTAAGGTATGAACCCCGCATTTGATTTGTTGGTTTGATTGCAGAACATTGAAGCCAAATGTGCTATTCTTGTGAGGATTATAGGTGATGTATTGGCCATACTTGTTCCTATCGTTGCTTTCAAGTCGACCTTTAGTACAAAGAGATGTATGGTTTTCCTTTTTAAAGCTCATTGGCTCCACAAACAATTGATACCCTTTGTATGATCAAAATCAAGACCCATTGATATTATGGAGTCCGTGAATAATATTGAGAACTTCTTGGTGGAACTAGGTAATGTCATAATCTGTAATGGCCCGGCCTAATAATTCTAAGGTTAGAATATTGATAATTTTTATTAGGCCTAAATTATATTTCATGAGCCATATTGGATAAGCCCACGAACGATAAATTATTGAGGTTGATTAAAAGTTTTAGTTAAGCTCAATAACTAGGTTAAATCTCAATTATTATTTATTAAACGAGTTAGACTTTTTTTAGAATTTAAAGAACAGCTATTAGAAATTTATTTCAATTTAAAATTATCACTGATTGAAGTTCCCTATACAATCTCAGTCACTCTCAATCCTACATTAAATGAACTACTAAAACACGTTTTTAATTTCAAACACATTACTACATTAGGATTACAATTCTAGAATCTGACTCATCTTAAAATTTCTAAACTCAACCCATACCATCCTATATATAGAGTCTCATGCACTGTACGTGCACCTACCACTTCAAACCTAGGCTTTTTGTTTTAGCTTTCTTTTTTACCTTCAACATGTCGTGGCCTCATCTCCCCCACCATGAGACACGACAAGGCCATCATCGTCTCTTCCTCCTTCCTGATAACAACCAATATCGTTGTCCCTCCATCGCACCGTGATCAATTTTGTGTTGAAAATTTTATGAAGTAACACTATAAGATAAGTAACTTGATTAAGATTAACATACGTTAACTAGTTATATATATATATATTATTATAAAAGTCAGTTCTTTGGAAGCCAGTGTTTACGTACTACGCATGTCATGATATTTGCAAGCACGTCATCCATCATGTTTCATTCCGCATGTTATAGTTATGTATGTATTATGTATCTCATGCATCTCACGTTGCATAAGACACGTAAGCTTTCATAAGATCAAGTGTAAAATAAGCTCATAACAGTTAATCAAATGGCTACAGGATGTGGAGACGGTGCACAACCTTGCACACAGGGTTAAATGTGTGGGCTAGTATGATAAGTAAGATGAGTCAGATAAGCCAAGATAAGTCATGCATGTCATAGCATACGTATGAAAAGTCATGATTTTAAATTCTCAACGTGAGATATTTTATAAAAAACCTTATGTTAAGTATGTTTACGTTATAATGAGTTTCCCACTGAGTCATCAACCCATTTTAGTTGTTTTATATTTTTAAACTACCCCAGGTCAGAATATTTATGAATGTAGAGCTGTAAGACGAGACTTAGTCCATGGAGGCGTGATAGTGGCCTAGATCTTGTATAGAGATTTTAAGTTATGGTTTTTATAGCACGGACTTTGAAAAATTTTAAAAAATGTTTCAGCGCATTCTCATTTATGATTTCAGTATTTTAATACAAAACGACTCTATTTATTATAAGGAACCTTTAAACTTGACACTTTCTTTATAATAAAATAAATAAATAAATATATTTAAATCAGATTTAGTAGTAGCACTCCAGCTCCCCAGATCTTTAAAAAAATGACTTTATTATTAACTGTGGGGAGCGAGGTGTTACATAAACATTTCAAGATAATGTAGCCAATTAGGTATTTGTTCTTACATTTGCTTTATCGTAAATATTTACTAATATTTATTCTTTTCTTGTCTATATAGAGGTGGATACACAATTGAATGATACAATAATTGATAAAGACTAGGTATGGTGGAGAGTTCATGAGGGCCTGAAAGCTCTTAATTTCTGATTTTTAATTTTATTACTTTAAATTTGTAAGGTAATGATATATAGTTTTATTCTTATTGTACTTATTGGTTGTAATGTATTAATCTATAGTGGAATTTGCATGGTGGTGGACTTTGAAGTTTGAACATTGAATATTATTGGTGGGCTGGTTGTGGTGGAGTTTGAACTTTGAAGTGTCTTGTGGTGAGGTTGACCATGATTTTTAGGCATTTGATTTTAGTTTTATTTTTTGCTAATTAGGACCTACTTAGTATATGATGTGGATGTTAGAGACTTAGGATTTATTGTTACTCATTTACTCAAAATGCCAAATTTCCTTTTTATTATTTTCTTCAAATCTCCCCCACATACTTTCTATTTTTATTTCCTTTGCCTGCAGGTATGGCATATAGACTAGAGAAGATTTTTCGTGATTTACTATGGGGCATTTTTGAGGACATGAAAAAATGCCATTTGATCAAGTGGGATAAGGTATGCACACCTTTGTCCAATGGTGGATTGAGGGTTCATAAATTGAGAACTCTCAATAAGGCTCTCCTAGGAAAATGGTTATGGTGGTAACATAAGGAAATAGATGCCCTTTGGAGGCAAATTATCAACATTAAATATGGGAGCATTTGGGGAGGTGGGTGCTCTAATGAAGTAAGAGGGGCGTACGGCGTGGGTGTGTGGAAATTTATTCGTAATGGTTGGGAAGACTTGCTAATTGCAGGCTTGCAATGGTAGGGGCACACAAGTCAGATTTTGGCACAACACTTTGTGTGGCGATGTTACATTGAAGACCGCTTTTCCCTTCCTTTTTAGGATTGTGCTCGATAAGGATGCCTCAGTTGCTGATAATATGGCCTTCTCCTCTGACTCCACTCAATGGTCAGTAAGATCTATTAAAGTGGCACAGGACTGGGAAATGGGAGACATTGCTGATTTTTACGTGTTATGGACATCTACAGGGAACAAGAACTTCTCAGTTCGATCCTACTATAAGGTATTATCGACCCACTCCCCCATTGCATTCCCTTGGAAGTGCATATGGAGGAGTAATGCTCCCCTCAAAGTGGTTTTCTTTGGTTGGCTAGTATCTCACAGAAAAATATTGACTATTGACAAGCTGAGAAGGCGTGGCCTTTACTTAACAGATTGGTGCTTCATGTGCAAACATGATAGTGAATCAGCGGATCACCTTCTTCTTCATTGCAAAGTAGTTAAGGCTTTATGGGATGAAATATTCACAAGGTTTGGTATGGCATGAGTAATGCCTAGAAGGGTGATAGAGTTATTGGCATGCTGGAGAGGATTTCAAGGCAACAGGTAGATCACGACTATTTGGAAGATGGTGCCTCTATGCTTAATGTGGTGCACATGGAATGAGAGGAATCGTCTTCGTTTCAAGGACAAGGAGTGCACACTTGAAGGGTTTAGGGACCTTTTTTTTTTATCATACCTTGTTACTTTGGGCTTCATCTATTGTATTGAATGGAACATTTTTAATGACTTTTATGCTGCTTTTCGCAGCACTTAGCTTGTAATCAGGCCTTTTTGTATACTCCCTATATACCCGGGCCTTGCCTAATTACGTGGATATATAAAATCTTTTCTTACCTATAAAAAAATTATTTTCTTCAAATACAATTTGCGCTTTTCAATTTAAAATTAAATCGATGCCAAAATTAATTGAGCTTAGCATTTTTGTCAATTTAAATTCAATATCGATTTTCTTTACAAATACAAATTAAAATCAGGTTTAATATCAAAATTAAGCTTTAAAATTAAAGTTATGACATTATTGGACCAAGAACTAGAAAAGAAAATCCTGCTCTTAAAAATCATCAATAAATCCAGTCCAAAAGAGGTAGAAAAGTGAAAGCACAAACCAACAGAACCAACCATAGACAGTCAAGGTCAGTTTCGGCTTGTTCCCAAGTAAATAAGAGTAATATTAGATATAGTCATGAGTTGTGTAAGCATTGTGCACTCCTTTTGAAAAAGAGTGAGTTCCACTATTAAAAAATTAATTTTTTCATGTAGGTCCCATATTTACTTACTTTTTTCAAAATGAGTGTGCAGCGCTTGCGCACTCTATAACTGAAATATCATTTCTCATAAAAAATGGGTTTGTCTTTAGCTTGGGATTGAATCCAAATTGACAATTTATTTTTTCAGCCCTACAACATCTTAACTATTGAGAGGACCTACTATGGGTTCCAAACCTTTCATGAAGACATGAGATTTTCAAAAAAGAAATGCTACTCTTCATCCTAAACTTCGTCATCTCCGGTTACATATAGTCATGATGTGTCATATTTTTCAGGTGTCCTCTTTCATCAACTACTTAAATGACACGTAGTTGAAATCTACAAAATCAAGATGTGTGAGTGGAGATCACAGGAATTAGGGTGATTCAAAATTTCAATGTGCTATAATGGGTTTTAGGAACTATGACGTTATTCAATGTTTTTTAGACCATGGAAATATTTTTAAAGCCTTTTGAGATTTAGGGCATGTTTGGGCGGGCAAAGAATTCTAAAAACCCTTAAAATAATTTTTAATTTCAATTTTTCAATTTTTTAATCTAATCATTACTTAATCATTATTCAAACACAAAAACCAATACAATTTTTACAAACTTAAAAACAAAAGTAATATTAAAAAATTATATTCAAACAATTTTTTAACTTTATAATATTTTTATTTCACTTTTTCTCTCATTTACCGAAATCCAATAAAACATATTAACTCAAACCATTTATTTACTATTCACAAAATTTTAAGATACTCAAAATATCCAAACATGCCCCTTAAAGGAAGTTTTAAGAGGGCCATTTCAATTTTTTTTTTTTTTTGGGGGGGGGTGGGCATAAATTTATAAGAGCTGGGGGGTTCCAAAATTTTGTCCTCAACCCTCTAGCTCCACCACTGCGCAACTCCAATACAAGTGAGCAACCTAATGAATAGCTAGCTCACTCACAATTTGGAATATTACATGCATTAATGCATTTGGGAGAAAGGATGGTAATGTCTATTTATGACACCTTTCTTACTAATTAAATCTTACAATAACAATTTGTGGGTTGATAATTAACTAGTACCAATATATGGTGCTTGGCTATCAATATAACCATATCAAACACCAGTTTATCACTGCTTGTTCCATTCGGATATCTTTCACAGGTCCTAGACGTACTGACCAATTAGAGGTAGCAAGTGATCGTATTTTGAATGTTGGAGTTATATGACGCATGAATTACTGTACGAGGAGATAACTCGAAATATGTTTGACTGATGGTGGGGTTCTCGGTGTGGAAGTTGACAAGACCTTATTTCCCTTCCTTTCATTACATGATTTTCCCTTCATGTAATTTGGCATAATCTTGCAATTCAATTTGAAGTCTCAAATACGATTCATCATTGAGAGAGAACATTTCACAAATTTACTATGAAACATGGTGGTGAAACAATGAGTGAGACTTAATAATTTACAATTCATAACTATTAGCTTTATATAATATATGTTAATCTTATTTTCTTTACAAACTAGTTGATCTTAATTATTTAGTACCATCATCGTTATTGTGTTCTAAGACTTTTTAGTGTACCGATATATATAATAGTTGCGTTCTTTGTGGACCATCGTGTATATTGAACTTGTGACTAGATATGACAAATTAAAGTGAGCAAACCAATTAGGATTATAAGGGAGAGAGTTAATGGACACGTGAAGAAGATGCAAAGTAGTGGACTTGTAAAGATTCCAAAAACCATCCTCAAAATGCTCTAGGACTAAACGTTCCCCACATTATGATACTTAGCAATAGTACTGTTTTCAAGTAGAGGGCTATTGGGCAAGGTGCAGTTCAGACAGCAATGGATATAGTGAATGAGATATGATGCCTTTGCATTGAATACATGTTGCAATTAGTTAATATTAAATGTGTTGAGCTGTTGATCAAAGTTATATATTAAGTTTTTAATTTTTTTCCCAATCAATCTCACATTTTGATCTTTAGTGGGGGGAGTTTATTTTTGGTGCATAAAAATTGCATTAGCAATAAGATATAAATGTCACTTTCTGCATGATTTTTCTTATGTTTGATATTCTATTTTCTCATATCATTTCATGATCCAAAAAGGGAAGAGTACTTTAGCGTGTAGATTGACAGAAGAGGGAGTAGTTATTAGATTAGTGTGAGGAAAATATATGTTTGGGAGGGGTTTATGATGCTGCATATATGATGTAGTTTGACATTATGAAACATATCTAATCCATGTTGATATATAATGTATCTTTGACCCATTGATTTATATTAACAATATTTCAGAATGATCTGGTCTAATCATCGTATTATGTTTAATTATAGAGTAATGCTAGAAAAACACTAATTACACAACTATTTCATCATTATTCTACCATGCTAATAAGATAACATTTAATAATCATCCCCTAGTTATATATTGAAAATATAACAATATTCTCTCATTTTCGTTTTATGTTTGTTCCCTATGTGTTTGTGTGGTTGAGTGGTTTCGAGAAGCGGGGGTATTGTTCAAGCAACAGATTAGTTGAGTTGCACTCGTAATTGAGATGGTCATATTTTTATGGTTTTGTTAGAATTAGGTTCGATTATTTGTATTATTAGTTTTGTCATGTAATTGTCAAAGGGGGAAACTGTTGATGTAAAAATAATTGTATTGGCAAATTCAAATTCCAAAGTCAAAACTTGATTGTACTAAGTTGTAATAAAGTAAGGTGAAGGTACGGTTTGGATAGTGAGTTGAGTTGAGATAGAAGTTGAATAAAATATTGTTAGAATATTAATTTTTAATATTATTATTATTTTGTGTAACAATATTAGAGATATTAGGGTAAACTTTGTAGCTCAGCTCACTTAGAGGGTGAGTAGCCTCCAGAAATTGAGAGAGAAGAGAGGAAATTCTAGAATGTTCATTCAAAAGATTCTTCAGATAGTCTTTATAGGGTGCTACTATGGAATTTAAGTGGAACCTCTCTAACGGTGTGGACCATCGGATCAGAAGCTTCACCACTGGTAAGTTTTTCGATTTCCTCAGTCTTTTTGCCATGGTTTCTTCCAGTTCTGGTTTTATTGCTCCTTCAATGTTTGTGGGTGGTAAAGTTGGCTAAGCCGTAGTGTGTTGCCCTAATTTCTTTTAAATTTGTGAAATGTGGAATACAAGGTGTATGGAAGAAGAAGGGGGTAGATCTAGTTTGTAGGCTACTTCTCCAATCTTTTGTATGATCTGATACGACCCATAGAATCTAGGAGATAACTTGAGGCTCAGTCGGCTGGCCACCGGATGCTGTGTATAGGGTTGGAGTTTCAAATAAACCCACTCTCCCACTTCTAACTGATGTTCCTTCCTCTTAAGGTCAGCATACTTCTTCATGCGATCCTGAGCCCTCTGTAGATTTTCTTCAACAATTGCAGAATCTGATCCCTAGATCTCAGTTCCTCCTCCACGGCTTCCACCTTAGTAGCTCCAGGGGTATAGGGTAGTAATTTTGGTGGGGCATAGAAATATAAAGCCTCAAAGGGTGTGAGGCGTGTTGAGGAATGGTAAGTGGTGTTATACCACCATTCTACTAAGGGAATCCAGTAGGCCCAAGCCTTCGGTTTTTCACACACAAAACATCTTAGATAATTTTCTAGGCACTTGTTCACAGCCTCACTTTGACCATTAGCATGTAGATGGTATGAAGTGCTTAAGGCCAGATGGATACCTTGTATCCTGAAAAGCTCTTGCAAAAATAGACTGGTAAATACACTCCATTTGTCTGAAACAATGGAATGAGGCATCCCATACAACCTCAAAATCTGTTTAAGAAAGAGCTGGGCCACATATTTGGTTGAAAAAGGATGAGTGATAGGAGTGAAGTGGTCATATTTAGTTAGACAATCTACCACTACCCACACACTATCAAACCCTTGAGATTTAGGTAGCCTTCTACAAAATCCATCGTGATGTGCAACCAAAGTTGAGAGGGAATTGCGAGGGGTTGTAACAATCCACTAGGCTTAGCTTGATCTGCCTTCACCTTCTGACACACTTCACAATTTCTTATAAAAGACCTTAGCTCAGTTCTCAATCCAGGCCAATAGAACTATTTCTTCACCCTGTGGAGGATTTTGTCATACCCTAAATGTCCCCTAATAGCCCACTGTGTAAGATTTGCAATAATTTCTGTCGAGAATCACCATGGTCAGCTACAAACAACTTGTTTTTGTTGTAGAGGTGTGCCCACCTTTTGTTCAAGCAGAAACTTTAAACTTTGATTGTCATTCCTGATAGTGAATACCTATCCAATGAGATAAGGCCTCCACTTCTGTATGGCAGCCACTAATGCATAAAGTTCATTCTCATAAGTTGACCAAGATAATATTCTTCCTTTTAAGGTCTGACTAAAATAGGCAATGTGCCTATTTTCTCTGCATTAACACAACTTCAATGGCCTTCCCTAAGGCATCACACTCAATCACAAAGGGTTGGATAAAATCAGGAAGTTCTAGTACAGGGGGTTTTGAGACTGCCTCTTTTAGTTTAAGGAAGGCTTCTTTAGATCTTGGGTCCACACAAACTGGTTTTTCTTCAGTAACCCAGTCAAGGGTTCAGCAATACTTCCATAACCCTCAATGAATTCTCTGTAATACCCAGTAAGGCCTAGGAAGCTCCTGAGTCCCTTCAATGATGTAGGTAAAGGTCATTCCTCCATGACCTTGATTTTATCAGGATTGGCTATTACTCCCTCAGCTGATATCAAATGGCCTAAGTAAGCCACTTCAGCCCTTGAAAAACTGCATTTAGAGGCCTTAGCTAGTAGCTAATGTTGTCTAAATGTCTCTAGGATCACCCTCAAGTGTTCTAAGTGATCATCTATTGTTCTGTTATACACTAAAATATCATCAAAGAAAACCAAAATAAATTTCCTCAAATAAGGCCTAAAAATTTCATTCATTAGGCTTTGTAAAGTAGAGGAGGCATTAGTTAACCCAAAGGGCATAACTAGGAATTCATAGTGCCCCTCGTGTGTCCTAAAAGCAGCTTTAGGAACATCTTCCTTTCTCACCCTAATCTCGTGATAACCAAATCGTACATCCAATTTGGAAAAAACCCTTGCTCCACTGAGCTCATCCAGGAACTCCTCCACTATAGGGATTGGGTATTTATCCTTCACTGTGACCTTGTTCAATGCCCTGTAATCCACACATCATCCAAGAATCATTTGCCTTCCTCACTAGCAGCACTGGTGATGAATAGAGACTTTGACTTGGTTGGATCACACCTGTTTTGAGTAACTCTAGCACAATTTTTTCAATTTCATCATTCTAAAAATAAGGGTATCTATAAGGCCTCACTGATACAGGCAGTGTGTTAGGTAATAAGTTTATAGAATGGTCATGTGATTTGTTAGGAGGCAACCCTTGAGGTTCTCCAAACACCTCTGAAAATTATTCCTTAAGTGTTCTAACAGCCACTGGAATCTCCACTGATTCCTAGAATTTTTTTGCTTTTATGAAATGTACCCATGCACATTTCTTCTCATGTTTATTATCTTTATAAAGGCCCCCCCCTTCAATGGTCATGGAGGGACATAGACCTTTCAGCAATACATTTTTGTTCCCTTGTTTAAATCTCTTAGTTAAGTCACCAAAATTCCACAATATTGATCTCAATTCTCTCAACCATTGCTCTCCTAGCACCATATCACAGCCTACTAAAACCAACACTTGCACTTCAGACTCAAATTCCACATCATGTAATTTAAAGCTCAGCCTTGGACACCTTCCTTCACTAAAAATTTCTTCAACATTTGCCACCCTGACTCTCACCATTTCCTCTTCCAGAGCTAGAATATTGCCCTTCCTCACCACTGAAGAGTCCAAGAAGTTATGGGTGCTGCCTGAATCTATAAGCACTACTATCAGTTGATTCCCCCACCTTACCCTTAATCCTCATTGTTTTGGGATTTTGTGAACCCACCAAGGCATGAAGCGATATTTCTGGCAGGTTATCATCCAGCTACAATTTACTAAACTCCTCCCCCATTGTTTCATCTGACTGTACAATTTCCAATGAATTCCCTTCATCCAGTTCTTCAATTAAAAATAACTTAGGGTTAGGACATTTGTGGCCAGGATTCCACTTGGAATCACAGTAGTAACAGAGGCCTTTATCCCTTCTATCTTTAATCTAGGATTGATTAATTTTCTGCACTAGAACCAGAGCTTTGGAAGGTCCTTTTGGAGCTGTAGGGTGTTCAAGAGATAGGTGTTTTGGGACCCCTTGGTCAGGAAGAGGCAAAATCCCTTTATAACTCCTTTTTGTGATTCCCAAATGTTCTTCTTGAATTTTCAGTAAACTATAGGCAGTCAACAAATTATCATGTTTGAACATTCTCACACGTAACCTTATGTCATCTCTCAATCCATTCAAAAAACAGCTAAGCTTATGGGATTCAGATAACCCTCTAAATCTATTTGATAGGGCTTCAAAGTTAGACTTATATTCTTCCACTATGTCAATCTGTTTTAGCCTCGTCAAGGCTTCCATATGATCATCATATGAGCTAGGGCCAAACCTTGTGATAAGGGCCTGTGCAAATTCCTCCCAGCCCCTCAACCCTCCTTACTCCTTTTAAGTCTTGAAACCATATCAATGATTGGCCTTCCATGTGGAAGGAATCAAGTCTCAATTTATGGTGAGGAAGTGTGTTATAAAATGCAAAGAAATGATTAGCTTTATAGAGCCAACCAGTGGGGTCATCCCCCTTAAAACTTGGAAAGTCAATACGTATGGACCTTGCTATTGTTTCCCTTTCAGGTTCATTACACTCTTGCCTTTGATGGTGCTGGTTTGAAGCTTCCCCATCAGATGAATGTTGATTTTTCCTTTGCAACTCAGCAGTCAGTGCTACCATTTCTCCACTGTCTTGAACTGGGAATTCGTGGACCTGGTGAGATTGGCTAAGCCTTCCTGCAGCTAGCTCATGCGTGTTCCATCGACTATGGTCACAGTTTAGAGATCGAAATCTCTGATACCAAGTGTAACAATATTAGAGATATTAGGGTAAACTTTGTAGCTCAACTCACTTAGAGGGTGAGTAACCTCCAGAAATTGAGAGAGAAGAGAGGAAATTTTAGAATGTTCATTCAAAAGATTCTTCAAATAGTACTTACAGGGTGTTGCTATGGAATTTAAGTGGAACCTCTCTAACAATTTCCACAGTACGTTTTAGCCAATCACTGGCCTTTCTAGCTATTGTACAAAATAACAAAATAAGGGTAAAACTAACTTAACCAACTACTACTAATGAGCATACAAGGCCTTATGGAATTAAAAGTGTAACACAACAATACAACCAATTCTGATACTCTACTGGCCGTGGCCCAAGCTCAATTCACATCTACCTTCAATTGTAGCCCGAGCCCCTCCATGTCTTGGCCCAATGAGTGTGACATTTTGAGATTTGAAAAAATTGAATTGTTTATTATATTTTATGTGGAAATTTGAGAAAGTTGTAATAATGAGATAAGATGTAACAGTTCTTATATCCAAACGGGGCCTAAGTCTAGTTGGAAATTGGATTGGAAAATATGTAAAAATGTGGAATTCACTAGGCACTCACGACACATACTTGACCAAATTCTAGAGACTTCGCTAGATGGCACACTAGACCCTTGCTCAAGCAAAATTTGCAGATTTTAGTTCGTAAGACATTCTTGGAGGCAATTGCATTAACAATACTTGAAACTGGTTCAGGTGCATGCAGGACATTGGCTCAAGCAAAATGAAAATTTTTAAGTTTGTATAGGATTATCCTGCTTTTAAAATGATGTATCTTCTCTTTATTAACCCTATATTCACGACATCAGATTTGAGAGGCCACATTTCAAGATTTCTTATTATTTTAGAGAGAGAGACACTTGAACATTCTTATTTCTTTATTTTTTATTTTTATTGGCACTGGATGTCAGGAAAAAGCATCCCGACTAATTTCGGGGGTGCACAAGCTCTCGGCAAGAAGTTTCCTACAAGTGTACCTCGGATAATTAAAAAAAAAATCAAGCCCCAGTCTAATGGCCCCTAGAAATTGTTTGCACCCAAAAAGATTCGAACCTTATAACATGCAAGCCATCTTTATGATTAATCAGAAACTAATTGAGAGATTGCTTGTGTGCGTCTATGAACTTGTAATTAATTTTTCTTTAGTGTATTTTTGGGTGTAATTGGGTGAGCACCCAGAGTGTTATTATTTTAAGTTCTTCAAAATTTTCAACTTCTTCAACTAAAACCTTGTGTTATTTACTTTAATTTCCATTTCAACTAAAACCTTGTGTTATTTACTTTAATTTCCATAATTTTTATTGACTATAATTGCTGGAAAAGTTATCCCTCTTGAACTTTTGAACTGGTCATTATTGGCATAGAACACCTATATTCACCTCCCTCTATGTTTTTTCATATGTAACCTACCCCCTACGTGTCTTGTCAGGTCAAATATAGGATTTTCATAGGTTAAATAAGAGAAATTTACAGAAAATGTATGGAAGTGTGCATTGGATGATTACTCTTATTGTTCTGGACGCAAATGAAGTGTAACTCCCTCCACGGTTTTACACCCTCACAACCTAATAAATGGTTCAAACTTCACTTATGTTGAGAGTTTATATATATATATATATATATATATATATATATATATATTATATTATATATATATATATATGCTGCAAGAGTAATACTAGGTACCGCGTATAGGTTCCAAATAGACAAGTCTCGTGCAAACTTTTTGTAAGAATGTGGGTCACACTCAAAAAGAAAAAGTTTTTTTTTACATTTTTTCATGATAGTCTACTTTTTTACAAAAGACCTATGCGAAACTTGTCTACTGTAACTTGTACAAATCATTTATCATCTGAAAGGAAATCTGGAAGTGTGAACACTGTCTTTTATCTGCTGGTTTCACACATGCACTGTTATGGGTTTATCTGCTAGCTGGTTGCATCTTTTGCCCCTATGGGGTTTTTTATTGTTGGGTTTTCTCTTGGTCTTGGTTGTAGTTTATGAGGTGATGTTCTTGTTGCAGTATTGGTATGATTTCTGTACTTCCCTGCAGTGTACAGGTTGCTGCTTGTGGTCAAAGTTTCATTCGACTCTGAATTAGAGACGTTAATGTCGACTTATATAACCCCTAGCCTTCCAACAATACGGCGGCCTTAACACGTACTAGTAGCTCAAATAGCTTGTTCTTGAAGTATATGTGTGCTGGAATTTTGTGTTCTTGCGTATATTTGCATATTCTACTCAAATCACTTGGACCCTCCAAAAACAGAAGCACAAGGCCGAGAGGAATGGAAGGATGGAGAGGAAGTGGCGGTCATGGTGTGGAGTAGGCCGGGGCGAGTGAGGTGTGATATTGGTGGTGGTTATAAGAGTTTAGGAGAGGACATGAGGTGATGGCGGTAGCACAAAGAATTTATTGAAGGGAGATAATGAGCTGGTCAAGAGCCATGGAGTTGAATTGAAAGATGGTTTACAATCCAGCTAATTAAGCATAAACCGTTTTCCATCTGTTCGAGTATAATTTTCCACTGACTCAATTTCAAATATATATTTCTTTTACATGAAAAATAAATCTTGTTTTATTTTTTATAACTAGTTTAAAACTATGAAACCGAGAGTTAATAGGAATTAGAATATACAAAACAACTTAGCTCAACAAAGATTTAGATGAGGACAATTGGTAGCATGCATGAAATCTTGTACAACATAAAATGAAGTCTTAACTAAACATTTATATGCATGTGAATATATTGCATATGTGGGCACAAGCACGCATAAAACTGTCGAAATAAACATGATATAAAGTTGGCATGCATGCTCTCGATCTACACTTTTTTTTCCTAGCCATGCTCTCTACGTACACTTTCATTTGTCTCTTTGTAATAATATGCCTAGTTTGGATACTGAGGTATTCTCACTGCTATTCATTATTTTATTATTATTTTTCACATACTTTTCACTACCATTCACTACTATTTAATATTCTATCATTACCTTTTCATTACTTTTTCGCTACTATTCACAGAATATCTAAGAATATCTCACTACCCAAATGCAACCTAATCATCTAAAAACTTTCAATCCAGTGAAGTGAAAGAAAGAGTACTTATTGATATACTGTCATAATTAAGAATCTTAATTGCCTGATGTCGATGCATGCCACATAAACAAGATATATATATATATATATATATATATATATATATATATAGCTGCTCAAGACTAATTAGAAGTCGAAGAACGCAATTAATTAAGATAGTTTCTCCTGATATCATGTAATCTAACATAACAAAGTGTAACTGATGCAAACAATTAAGTAGCTCTCAACAGAATGAACGTAAACCAAGCTCTCAATAGAATCAATTAAATGCAATAAATTATATATATATATATAGATATATATTTTTTTTGTTTGAGTAGACACACAAAGTACAACCACCCCATAAAATAACATTCATTATATTACCCACGACGCTGTACTGTAAAACTATTACTGTCAGTTGATTCAGCTTTAAAAGTGCAACTTTTCCCAATAAGTACTTATTACTGTTATTAAAGGCTTCTTAATTGAAGGATTAGAATGCAATCCTCATACGACGGAATCTATATATGATGGCAAGGAAATTGGGGGAAGTTGTAATAATGATATGTTAGCATGCAGATCAGGGTTTAGAAATTGCATTTAAAATGGCGGAATAGGGAAAATCCCATTGGTTGAACCAGAAGGACCAAAGGCAAGCTGGGGGGTTCCCCATTTCCAAAATCTCACTGGCTGTATGTATTTTCGTCCGACTTTAACAAAAACCCTAATGAACGAAAATTGCCTGCATAACGAGACAATTAATAATTGGAGAGGCACTTCAGAGACATCAGTAAAGATGAAAAGCGGCACAGAATCAGAAGAGATGGATCAGAGAGATCAGACCCTGATCCATCAGACCCACTAAGGAGATGGTTCTGAAACTCCAGACGATGGAAGAAAAGAAAACAGCAAGATGCCGGCAGAAAGGAAATCCCTAGAGCTGTTTTGCCTCCTAACTTGACTATAGCTATGAGCGGAACTCAAAGGTATTAGCCAATCTAAAAAGTTCCCATGTAAAATCTAACCAACTGCTAGGGGAAAAATGCTAAAAGTAAGTAAGATATCACTGAGACATTCACACATGGAGCATATAATTGAAAAGAAACGAAAGAGAAACATATCCAACACAGAAAGGCCAAATTCCTCGTACATTAGGCCTGTATTGCAATTTCCCAGACCTTGTGCTACATCACGCAGTCATTACCATTCCAAAAACATGGAAGTGCTCACAAATCTTTGATTACGCGTATCGAAGAAGCACAAGAGAGAAATAAAAGTAGAGACAAAAATAAATGGAGGATTGCATAATTATTGTATTGGGAGATGAAGTAGAAAATAAACATACTCAGAGCTTGAAAACTCATAGAGCCTGCCTTTCTGGGAAAAGACGATCACGGCGATTTCGGCCTCGCAAAGGATGGAGAGCTCGAAGGCCTTCTTTAGCAGTCCACTTCGACGCTTCGAGAAGGTGACTTGACGGCTCGTCGCGTTTTCGATTCGCTTCATCTGAATCTTCCCTCTCACCATGTTCTAAATGACCACAAAAACTGCTTCATATCAGTATGCCATGTCCCCGATCGGTATCGGAGAAAAGTGTACGAAAGATCAGCATCAAATAAATCCAAATCTCACCAACTACTTTTGGTGAAAACTCCAAGAACGCTTATGCTTTGGCTCAAAATGTACTACGGGAAAAATTACAGACGAAGAACTCCGGGAAGAACTTAGAAATATATACGAAGGAAATTAGTGCTAAACTTGAGAGAAATTGTGACAACCCAGAACCAAAAAAAACTAGATAAAAACTAACAATTAAAAGATTTTATGGAAAACTAAACCCCAGAATCTGCAAAAGATGCACACAAAAAAATGGGTATTTTTTATATGAATAGTCAGAACGCACAGACACCGGCAAGATTTAGACAACAAACCCCAGTTACATATCAGAGTGCAAGAAAATCTCAGAAACCCTAGGGAGATTCTAAGAGCAAAAACAAAGAGGGTCTTCTTAGCTATGGATGTATGGGTCTCTTTAACACCCATAACACAGGCCCCTCCAATTTCGTATTCATCAATCCTTGTCTCTCTCTCTCTCGAGCTCTCGAGCTCTTACCCCCACAAAACTGAAAAAGAAAAGCATATTCAACCACAAACCAAAAGAAGAAGAAATGGCAACTTCGAAGATCATGATTTGACGTATAAAATAAAGAAAATACATATCCATTTCTCTTTAACTTGTTTTGGTAAAATTAAGAAAAGATTAGAAAGACAAACCGAGCAAAATCTTTATTACTATTATAATACTGTCCAGCCACTGTGGAGCAGCTCCAACGGGAAAAAAATACACAAAGAAAGGTACAGTTAACTCACAACGTCAACATCATCGTACAATGACGTTTGCGACGGCCCAATCAGATATAGACACGAGAGCAGTTCTGATTCTCGACCAATGGAAGTCGACCGCGTCACGTGGTTCGCATTGTGCCGCGGGTCAGCTCACACTTTTTTATATATTTGTTTTAATTTATATTATTTTGTGTTTGAGTGGTGTTACAGCCCCGCTGGGGCTCCCGCTGGGATGTAATATTATTTAATATATATTTTGTTTAAATAATTTTTATATAGATTTTTTAATATTTTAAAGTATTTTAAAAAAATAAAATAAATTTAAAATATTATTAAGAAAATATTTTTTTAATCTAAAAGTAAAAAATATATATTAAAAAATATTTTTTTACTTCATGATTAAGAAAGTATTTTTTAATAATATTATGATTTTTTTAAAAAATATTTAAAATAGTCATACTACAGCCCCTGTTGGGGGCTCCCGTTGAGCTTAACATGTACTTTTTTATGTGTAATTTTTTAATTTATTTTTTATATAGATTTTTTTTACACTTATAAATATTTTTAAAAAATAAAATAAATTTAAAATATTATTAAAAAACACTTTCTTAATCAGAAAGTAAAAAAAAAAAGTCATTAAATATTAATTTTTATTCTACTTCATAATTAAAAAAATATTTTTAAATAATATTATAATTTTTATTTTATTTTTTAAAATATTTAAAATTATTAAAAATATCTATATAAAAATAAATTAAACAAAAAATATAAAAAAAATGTTACAGGCCCAGCTGGAGCTCCCAGCACGTAGCATTTTCCTTTTGTGTTTGTTGTTGGGAAAAGGGAGGGAGGGGAGGATTTTGGGAAGGAGAAGGGGAAATTCTGTGACATGTGGTTTTGGTGGAGAGATTCATCATGTCTTGGGGATTGCCCATTTCGGTGGAGTATCTGCGCTCTGGTTTGTACAGAGTGAGAAATGATTTTAAACCAATTAAATAAAATATTGTATAAATATTATTTTAAATATTATTATTATTATTTTAAATTTAAAAAAATTAAATTATTTATTATATTTTATATAGAAACTTTAAAAAATTATAATAATAAAATTAAAAAATAAAATAGATAAGATGAATTTGTTTATCTATCCAAACAAGCTTTCTCCTTTTATTTTGGGCTTTCATAATAACGTGCAAGGGACCATTGTGTTGTTTCTCTCATTTTAGATCTAATATTCCTCTCGTTGATTTAATTGTACTTGATTACGACGAAATATCTTGTAACAGGTTGGTGATTGGGAAGCACAATAAAATTGTAAATGAATAAACTCTGTAACGTTCACAAGGAGTACCCCTAGTCTGATGTTAGGATAAGAAATCATGACAAATCTTCTATATTTGAGACTAGGGGTGGGCGGCGAGCTGCCACATCCAGACCCCTTCCCCTGGTCCGACCTGCCCCAAGCGGGGGGCACCCGTCTGCACTTGACGAGCGTGGAAAATGCCCGCATGCATTTGAGTGTCAAGGATGGGATTAGAGTGGGGCAAACTTGCTCGAGTTTTATATATATTAGAAAATGAATAATGGTACATGCAGTCGTGGAGTGCGCAAGTATCGTACAATTATTTTGAAAAATAATAGAGTCTATTATTAAAAAAATATTATTTTTTCATGTGAGTCCCGTATTTATTTATTTTTTCAAAGTGATTGCATTGCATTTGCGCACTCACGACTGCAACTATCATTTCTCTTAAAAAATAGGGATGTTACTCATCATCTCACATCACACACTTTACGCATTTTAAAATTATTTTTTATTTTATTTTATTCTTGTTAAACTAATTGATTTGTTCTACTTATCATCTATATACCACATACTTGTTATGAGAAAAAATATATATATATATATATATATATATATATATATATATATATGGTGTGTGATGTGTAGGGATGATAAGTATAATTATTTGTTAAAAAATAAGTTTTTAATAAAACAACTTTTTTATGTTTTATTTTGTTTTAAGAGAAATGCTAAACTCGCACATGGGGCTCCTGACAATGGTTTTTTTCTACTAAATCATTAATGAAGTATTTTTTAATTATGTTGTGATTTTTTTTTAATATTTAAAAGTGTTAAAAAATGCATGAAAACAAAAAACAAAAAAAATATGCACTATCAGGATCCATCATATGTGTTGTAGAGCCACTCTTGTTTTAAAACCCTCTTTCTCTCACTTCCCCTTGTTTTAAAGTATAATATGATCGTAGTCACAACCTCTCTCTCCCTCTCACTGTTGCAGCAGGACCGAGACCTAGGGGCCCAACTCTCCCCCCTCCCCCGGCCCATGCAAGGGCGGGGGGTGGGGCTGGGCGTTGCCTGCTCAGGAAGTGCGGGTAGCACCCCTATTTGAGACCCACCCTTGACTCAATTATCGGATCATGGATCGATGAGAAGAACTTAAATTCAACATCATAACTGAAACAATTATTCTAAGTATAAACGACTTTGCGCACTATGCTGATGTCAACAATTATATTATATTAAAAAAAAACAAAATACAAAAAATAAAGAAAAAGACAGACGACGTAAGGCTGTGAAAACGTACTTTTGGTGTTTGTCAATTAATTCGTCTCCCCCAAATACCATCGTCCTACTTTTTTTCTCTCTCTCCCTTTTTCCTCCCTTGGATTTCTTGTCTCTTTCTTTATTCCCCTTGCTTGACAACT
This sequence comes from Juglans cinerea, assembly GCA_961763995.1. Taxonomy (NCBI): domain Eukaryota; kingdom Viridiplantae; phylum Streptophyta; class Magnoliopsida; order Fagales; family Juglandaceae; genus Juglans; species Juglans cinerea. Next base: position 37,688,959 of record CAUIVZ010000002.1, on the reverse strand, counting down.
TCATTACTTGAATTTCTCCATCTTTTTCTTTTCTCAAGTCTTTACATCCCTCTTCAACTTATCTGCAACAACAACCAAAAAACCAATAAATTCTTAGCAGAGCTTTGTTCTCGGTGTCATTGTCTCACATCATCCACGCAGCAGTGACCACAACCAATCCCCATCTCTCAACGAGTCAATGCCCTTTTAAGTTTTTACTGGAGTCTGCAATGGAATGGGAGCTGAATTTAGGGTTAGGGTTCGGGGTCTCAGATCATGCAAGAGAGAAGATAGACGAGAGAATTGGGAGGAGAATTGGGGATGGGGTAAAACGCACTGTTTCATTTCATGAAATTTCCCCCCTCCAATTTTCGTCTCCTGCATTCGTTTTCTTTTGCCAAAACGCATCGTATGACTCACATTGGTTTAAATTAATCTTTTTGGGCCATTGAAAATGTGTTAAATTTAATGTTAATGGTTTTTTGGTCTTTTCATCTTTATTTTTGTGAAAAGAATTTGTAATATTTTAATGAGAAAAATAGTATACAAAACTCAAAAGTAAAATTAAAAAATATATGAATGTAGAAGAGAATTACTTAGGGGGAGAATTGATGTAAAATGACAAAGCTTGGTGAAAGGGACTCGAACAGCCAACGAGTGGATGCTTGGATATAATTCAAAACTCGGCCAATGTAAATGTCCGACCAAGTGTGAACCCCAAATGCCAAAAATCATGGGAAAATCTAACACGTGGCCCAGCCGAAAAGAGATAATGATATATTATATTTTATTCGTTCTGTTATTAACTTATTCCTTCGCATTAATATCACTTTTCTAACAAAAAAAAAAAGCATTTATCAAGTTATTAAAACATTAATGCTTAGGATTGTTCATCCGACCCGTCTCGAACCGAGATTACGTATTTTCGACCCGACCAAACAGCAAAAGTTCTGATTAACCGTTTGGCCATTTACCCGAACCGAAACACTTCGAAAAATGGGTATTCCGACCCGACCCGATCTCTCTGTGTGTGTGTGTGTGTGTTTTTTTTTTTTAAATATATGTACTGGAACTCAACAGCAAAAGATGTTTTGCGGAAGACCTTGAAAGACCTTCAAATTCAAACATCTTTAATCTGAGTTTCCAGAATTTGTAATGATAGTCTTTGAATTAGCACATGATGTCAGCTTCCAGAATCTGTCACGATAGTTAGTCTTTGAATTAGCAATGGATTAGCAATACAACCGAAGCTGTGCAAGAAGAATCAAACACCAACAACGAAGGCCTGGACATCCTCTGACTAGGAAACCAAACCACATGAAAAATCTGCAACAAGGAAAAAGAAAAAAAAAACAATTCACAAATAAACTGAGAAACCTAAGAAATACTTTCACTCTAACAAAGTCCACAATAAAAAGGAACGAAGAAATCCCCCTAAAAAAAGGAGTTAAAACCCATGAATCAAAGATACTGAGAAACCTTATCGAGAGGATAGAGAACAATACCGAGCTAGTTCACTGGCTCAGTTTTGGTTTCCTTATTCAAGCATTGCCATTATCGAGGACGCTAGGGTTCTGTAGAGAGACTGAGAGCTACGAGGAAGAGAAAGAGAGTGAGCTGCAATGGATATAATCGGCTAAAAACGGGTATCGGCTATTACCAGATTAAAAAAGCAAATGGATTATAGTTAATTCCGATTCCGTTTTCACCTAAATGGTTCGACCTTTTTCGGGTCGGGTCGGGTCGGAATTTCGGCCGGTCTGAACAAACGGCTTTTTTGTTCAGGCCTATGGATAAGGGTCATATGGTAAAGATTTATAGGTGTGGGCTTATGGACTTGTGGCAAAATAAGCATAAAACATTACTGCGAGACCATTTATTGCCATCGAATGCTAGATACTACATGTATGTATTTTAAAAAAAGTTGAGCCTATTATTTTAAAAAATATTATTTATAAAAATATTAGATTTAATAATTTTTTTTAAAATGGAGTATGGGAGACTTGATCATTTTGATCTTTATATTATCAGTCTTTTTGCATAGATGTAAAACATGCATTATGTAACTATTGAGATTGCATGTGATACAGCGTAATCTTTTACCCATCTTAATAATTAGATCTTAATTAATGGAGCTAAATTGTAATTTATATTTAAGATTTGCAAAAATATATATATATACACACTATACTGCTATCTCACTTTTACCATATTGTGATAATGCACACAATATAATAATAAAAACAAGTGGAGAATATGGTATAGAGTACAACTCAAAATTAGGAGATTAAGTAATAACGTCTTTGATAGTTCCCAATCTTATTCAAAATATGTGATATTAATTGTAGAAAAATTATACTCATCATCATCTGTTTAAATATGTGTATTTAAATAAAAAGATAAAAATGACAAATCACATATTAGCATATGGCATAAGAATGATAAGTAATATTTCTCAAATAAGGAAGTAAAACTTGACTTTCATAAATAATTTGAAATGAGATATGACCTCCTCAATAAATTATTTTGCCTAAGAACAACACTACTCGGCCGCCTGTGATGTATCGCTCCATTTTATCGTTAGACGTGGTCATGCATGTGCAGCCACGTGACTAATTTATTTATTTAAAGAAAAAAAATTGAAACAATACAATAAATTTTTCCTTCAAACCACTTATTTGCTTCCTCATAAATTGAAAGAAAAAACAACTCTCATGCCTACCAAAACAACTACCTGCATTAGAACCACGACACAAAAAGATTTTCCTACTTCATTTTCCAAGCAGGGTGTTGAAATCGAAAACATTTTTCCATATTCATTTATATCATTCTCTATAAACCAAACATAGCACAAATATACAGGCTTAAAAAATTTATGGTTGCTAGGCCCGAAATGGTGGCCGAGAGGAATGGTTGCTTCTTCAGCCGGTGGGAATTAGGATTTGTTGCTCCATTTCCATTTGAAACCACGATAGGCACTCCCTCCGCCTCCCTCCCTCCATCACAACCTGTGATTCCGTTTCCACAAAAAACTATTGCATACCCACCCTAATGAGAAAAGAAGAAGGTAAAGAAATAACAATACGAACGAAAAAAAATAAATCATTCTTTAACCCTACTTGTAAAGCATAGGGAAAAGAAAAATGTTATTCATCATCTTCATACCACATACCACACACCATACATAAATTTTTATTTTATTTTTATTTTTTCTTATAAAATGTGTGGTATATGGATAATGAGTAAAATAACTTAATTAGTTTAGGAAGAATAAAACCGAAATTTTAAAAAAATAAAAAAAGTGTGGCGTGTGGTGTGTGTAACGGCCCAATAGAAGGCCTAAATCACATAATCTATACTCTAAAAGAACTAGTTAATGATACCATCAGAGCCTAATTGGAACCTTATAAAGAGCAAGAACATCTCATTTTCAAACAATGTAGAATCTCATATACCACCTACTTTTAGCCTTATCATATGGGGTATCACAATCTACTCCCTTAAATTTTCGACGTCCTCGTAGGGCCAATCCGTCGTAAGTAGCACGACTCAAGTCCCACATTTCTGATTGTGATAAACTCTGATACTATTTATAATGCTCTAATGGAAGGCTCAAACCACATGACATATATTCCAAATGACTAGTCAATGATATAATTTGAGTCTCATTGGAACCTCATAAATAGCAAGAACTTCTCTTTCCTAAACAATGTAAAATCTCATACACAACCTACTCTTAGCCCTATCATACGGGATATCATAGTGTGTGTGGATGATGAGTAGCAAAATTTGAGGGAAAATAATGATGGATTTTGTCCTTGCTTTTAGGTGCAAATGAAAAAATAGTCACAAACATGTACCACCCTTGCTCAAGGCCCATGGCCTAAATATCAAAGCCCACTGACCAATATCAAATATGGAGTAATCACCAACGGGTGCATTAGTAACGGACCCTAAATTAAGAGGCATGCTCACATATCAGGATGACGACTCTGAGACCCGAAGTGTCTTCCCTTTATCCATCAATTATCCGATAGTACACGATTTGATGCAGACTTTATTTGAATAAAGGATCAGGTTGTTGCATAAGCCTCATCACTCCATCCTATGTTCTATATATAGAAGGGGAAAATCCGCATTCGAGGTAAGTTGATATGAGCCTTGGATTCATAAAGAGATTATACAAGCAATCTAACTAAGACATAAGAGACTTTTAATACCCTTCAGGCCTTCTCTCGATTTTTTGGTGCAGGTTTGCTAAGATGTTCACAGGGGTGTGAAACACGTCCACAACAGTTGAGATTTGAAACATTAGGATTTTTATAATTTTTTACTCAACTATTTCGTACCATTTGGAAATAGACAATCACAACATGTAGATACTATAATATTAAGGGCAGGTTTGGAGGGTGAGATGAGAATTTTGTGTTTTATTTTAGAGTTTAAAATATTGTGTTTTAATATTATTGTCTTGAGATTTGAAAAAGGTGAATTGAGATTTGAAAAAATTGAATTGTTTATTATATTTGGAATGAGGATTTGAAAAAAGTGTAATGATGAGATGAGATGAGATGAGAATTTTTTGTCTCATCCCACCCCCCAAACCTGCTCATCATCCTTAAACTGTATACCCTAATATTGTAAAATTTACTTATTGTACTTATGATTGTTTCTTTTTAGATTAATGTAGAAAATGTTTAAGACCAAAAAATGGTAGAAAATCTCTATCCAAAATATCTTAAAGCTAACCAGAATATGCTCCTTCAGAGGGCTCGAAAAAGCAGCATAATATATATAATCAACCACCGCAACTTTCTAGACTAAAAATCATGTCATCTTTAGCCATAACTTATTTTACAAACACATTTTCGAAATTTCATTTTCTATCACTTACACGTTAAATCTGAATAAAAGAAAAAATCCTTTTTACATGTGGCATAGATACAATAAAGCCACTTCAATCGATGAAATTGTCCCAATATTTTTTGTTCTTATTTTTGTAAGGAAAAGTCTAAACGCAGGCGTGATGGGGAAGGCCCCGTGGATGGTATCCTACGTGGAGTAAAACGCACCGTTTGAATTAAATGAAAACGATGCGTTTTACTCCAAGACAACTGAAGAAATACATCTTTAATTGTAAAAACGATGCGTTTTGTTTTTTCATCTTCTCCATACACGGAACTGTTTTCTCCCCCTCCCCTCCCCTGCCCTCTCTCCGTGTGCGACTCTCCCCTCCGCTGCCCTCTCTCTGGCTCGACTCCCTTGAATGAGTCTTGTGTTGGTCCATAGAGTGAATAATTGTTTGGTCAACCCTTATGAGCCAGATTTATATAGAATTTGACAAAGAATAGGTAAAGCCTGGACCCACACTAACCCATTACTCATCCCGTATATATTTGTTTGATTCACACCTTCATAGGAAGAAATCAACCCGTATAAATTTCTCCACATTCTTCTCATCACAAATTTCACCCTTTCGTTTGACAAATTTCCCAATTCACATAGTCACAAACCTAATCACAGATGGGAAAAAAAAAAAAAGCTTTGATCTTGGATCTTACCTGGTTCAACATGGGTAGCAGCCGACGGAAGTTCACGAAAGGGCAAGAGAGATTTTGGAGATTTGCTGAAAAAGGTGCAGAGATACAAAGCCAATAGAGACCTCTTTGGTTTTTGGCTTTTATTTTATTTTATTTTTATTTTTATAATATAAATACTGACGTGGCATTTTACCACGTCAGCGGTGTGCACATTCAGGAATAAATTTCGCTTGTATGTAGTAGCTCCCTTTTTGTAATAAGGTAGTTGTAATATCATAAATATGTTGGAAAATTTTTATTTATTTATATATTAAATAAGAACATGTGTTATATATATATATATATATATATTATAAAAAATAATACCATCCATTGTAAATGAAATGAAAGCCTGCGCCCCATAAAAGAAGAATTGGATAAGGGTCATATGGTAAAGATTTATAGGTGTGGGCTTATGGACTTGTGGCAAAATAAGCAGAAAACATTACTGCGAGGCCCATTTATTGCCATCGAAAACAACGAATTGGTCCACACGAAAGAGAACTTGGGGAGAGAGAGAAGAGGCGAGAGTTGAATGGCAGAGATACCAGAAAGAAAGAAAAGAAGAATGGGAGACAGGAGAGGAATGGATACCAAGAGCCCGACTACATCAACAAAGTGGCCGCTCATTAAATCCAAACAAAATCTGCAGATTACTCGCCTCAAAGATACGGATCTTTTTACTGTAAGAATTGCAGCACATTCTCTCACCTTCTCTTCTTCTTCTTCTTCCTATCTATTTATTAATTTATTTTAAGCATATGTTTATGAATGTATGCACTTGTGTATAAGCACGTGAGCTTGATTTAGTTTTGTGGGTTGGGCGTGATTTGTGTTCCAGGGCAAGAAGGATGCGATCTCATGTTAGTTTTTATCAATTTTAGCTCTCATAATTATATACCCACTTCCATAAATCTCCATAATAATTTGAACTTTTTGAAAGATATTTGGCAATGGGTTCTTGAAATTATCGTGGGATGGTGATTGAAAGGAAGGAAGCGGCTTGGTTTTCCATTTTACTGTCATTTTTTTTCACTATTAAAATTACATCCATTTGCAATTTTTGAGCTCACTAATCAATAAATTTCAAATTTGGGAAGTGTTTTTGGGATGTGGTAATTGTACGAGGATATTGATTGTAGGGGCGCGGTGAAAACGAACCCTTGATTAATTGATTGGGATTCAATTAGAAGCTTATTCAGGTTCGTTTATTTGTCTAACGAATTGAAATGATCTCATTAGTGTTGTATACGGCATGTAAACTGTAATTATTCCGAAGATTTCTTGGAGTGGAGTTGAAATGGACGGGTGGCTACTGGCAGGATCAGAAAGAAAAAGGCAGTCCTAGGATACGTGGTTGTTCACCTTTTATGATTTCCATTGATTAGTTGTTTGAGTTTTACTGGTTTTAATATCTCCGCGGTCTTTAAGATATCCAGGTGCAAAATTTCTTCGCATCTGCTGAATCGAAGGCATTTATTAAAGCTGCAGAGTCTATTGGATTTGTCCACCAAGGGAGTCTTGGTCCAACAAAAGGTGAAGCTTATAGAGATAATGATCGAATCTCTGTGAATGATCCTGTTCTTGCAGAAACCATATGGAAGTCTGGACTACACAAACTGTTTTCTGACATTAAAATTCGAGGAAAGGTTGCTGTTGGCTTGAATTCAAATATTAGGTTCTACAGGTTGGTTGAAATATTTTTATATGACCATTTTTTTTTTTATAAGTGAAATATTTTTATATGACCATATAAAAATACATATCTAACTAGTTTATAAGGAGAATCTTATTGTCAGGATTCATAATTTATTTCAATCTATGAAGACAGTGGGGTATATGAAGGACTGTTATGGATGCTGAACAGAGGATTTATATCACTTACACTTTTTGTTTATTGAAAAGGACTATCCAAAGGCCCAAAATCCTGTTGCCCCATGCACCTTGAAACTTCAGATTATTGTGTATGCTTTGGTCTTTCAGGTACAAGGTTGGTCAGCGCTTCGGACGACATATTGATGAAAGTGTTGATCTTGGAGAGGGAAAGCGCACCCATTATACCTTGTTAATATATTTAAGTGGTGGTTTTAAACTTAAAGCAAAAAATGACACGAGTAGCCCCAAGGATTCTTCTTCGGAGCCTCTAGTTGGAGGAGAGACTGTCTTCTATGGTTCAAGGAACGCAGTTGTGGCTGAGGTAAGTTCCTTTTTGGTCCTTAAATTTCTTGGTCAATAAGAACTTACTCATCCCTTTCGTTAGTTTTTCAGTTGAAGTTTGTGATTTTTGTTGCCCATTAATGTAAGTTGAACTTTGAAGGTGGCTCCTACTGAAGGGATGGCTCTCCTACACATTCATGGGGATAAGTGTATGTTGCATGAAGGGCGTAATGTAACTAAGGGTGTTAAGTATGTTGTCCGCTCGGATGTAGCCTTTGCCTAATGAGTGTGGTCTCTTAGATTTAGCAGGCTTGGTAAGTTTCTCAGTTGATGGCTATATCTCATTGCTTAGCTTTCTGTATTTTGCGCCCATTTCTTTTATCCTTGTCTTGGCACACAAAATTTGTTTTTGGCTGACTGATGCCATAATCCCTGATAAGTTGCAAAAAAAAAGAGTTGCAAGCTTAATTACTCCTTACCTAAACCACTTGTTACATTTGAGTTTATAATGATCTTAAAAACGACTCTCTCATCAACTGTATAGTTACAAGCATCTTGAGCATCAATCTAGACTCTGGAGGCTGTTCCCTTATTTTGATCTTAGAGAGAAGCAAAGCATTTGGGACTACCTTTTCTGATAAGTAAAGACAAATTCCATCCTATCCCCCTCCAGGCCACTACAAGAAAAACCAACACAGGTCACAGGGAGTGCAAGAAGAATAGTTGAGGTTTAAAACTATCTAGGAAGACAGAGAGTCAGGAATGCAGTCTTTCAGATAAAATTTTGGCTGGAATTTAAAGTGAAGGTGAGAATGAAAGAAAATGATGAGTTGCTTCCTCAAGTAGCTTCTCTTTTCCCCATTTCTTGTAAATAAAATATATACAATCTATATGTGTTTACTTGGAGATCGAAGATATATACTGTACCGTGAGGCTGAAGCTGACTTAGAATTTGGTAAACTTTGTACAGAATCTACAGATTCTTATGTTGTGGGCTTTAGCATTTAAAACTTGTGGTTCTAGAGTTCTTTTTTTTAATGGTAAGATGGCTGTTTGGATGTGTAGATCGTTTATGAATTAAATTGGTTGAAAATTTGAGGGCCATCTGGCTGATCTTTCAAAATGTCGGATGCTGATGCCTGCTTCAGAAGATAAAAATTTGATCGTAGGTTTTGATGGGTTGGTGATGGCAAAAGTTTAGGGGAAACTTTATTTTTTGGATAGGTTTTTAAAGGTGCAAGAGAAAAGGGTAGGCTTTAGGGAGAAGGCGAGAGAAGCAAACCTAAGGGATTGCTGAAGCACTGGCAGGCCAAACTTAAGCATACTAAGGGGAGGTTTGGATAGTAAGTTGAATGAGATGAGATGAAATGAAAGTTGAATAAAATATTGTTAGAATATTATTTTTGTTTTGGGATTTGAAAAAGTTGAATTGTTTATTATATTTTGTGTGGGAGTTTGGAAAAGTTGTAATGATTAGATGAGATGAGTTGATAGGTTTTCTCAATCAAAACTACCCCTAAAGCATCCATGCTTTCATTAACGCTAACTTGCATGTTCCCATATCAGTACGATTTCTTTCAGTACAATGAAGCATATATAAATACTTGACTCTTCCTTACCTTGCTAGGAATCCAACTTATAAAAAAAAAAAAAAAACCATACTAGGAGTCCAGGGGACTAGGACTAAGACACAGTTTAGAAAGTCGAATACGAGCCTAACGTACGAACTTACTCACACCTGTAAAGCTTTCAAATACTCCCCGGAAACTCTATGCTGGATAATATCACTAAAAATATAAAGTTAATGCAAGATTATTACGAATTTTTATTTTTCCCTTGCTCATAAAAAATTCAAACGACTCCCAGTTTTGCATCTGCACATAATTTTAGATTTTTATAAATTTAATGCAAGATTTGTATGAAAGTTATAATAGCTGCTCTTTCACTTTTGGGTTCATCTTGGGATTACATACGGTATTTTTGTACATTTTATTGTTTCGAGGTTTGTTGGTATTAGAACTCGTTGCATGAAGGCAAATATGAGAATAAAGATGGTCACTGTAAGTGTGGAACCATTTGCTTGGGCAACTTGTTCAAATGATAGGCACAATATGGTTGTATTCTCTTTTGATATATAACTTTTCATTATAACAACTCTTTTATCTTGGTTTCCCCAAAATGAACTTCATTGTATTGCATCATCGTCGCTCTAATATTAAAATCATGTCTCTCAGGTGTGGATACCAAGTTTCTACTGTTGAATTGGCCGACACGGCAAGCTGAAGCTACTAGTGATTATCTGTATGGCTCTTTTAATTCTATGAAGAATGGCTCCCAAAGAAATATCTTGATCTATTATTGTCCCTTCTGTTTGTTGGCAAATAGTAGCAATGTGAATTTTCCATATGCTCTGCTCATACATTTCCCATTATTCCTATGCAAAATGAGCATTTTCATAGATCTATCGGTCACTGGTATATCAAGACCTCCACTACAAATTTATAGTCCTTTCATATTAGGCATTGCTAATATGCTCAGATTCGAACCAGGTGTTCTCCCAATACAGATGATGACTTAATTGAAAAGACCGGTCTAATTTCTTAGGAAACTCGGGCAGTTGCCCAAGGCTCCATTAAAAGGCCTCCGATAAATAATTGGAAGGGCCTTTAATATATTAAAAAGCCCAGAAGTGATATTAACATCAAAGAGAACTCTCTAGGAAATAAACATAGCCTCCTACTTGGGGTAGGACAAATGGTAAAAGGCTAAAAGTGATCTTATGTGCATGAGTTCCATGTAACAAGTTCGAGGCTCTTTGCGATCAAATTGCGATTTAGGTGGGGAGGTCATAGTGGTTGGTTGTTGTGCTAGTCTTCTCGAGAGTTTAGGTTTCATGAGTGAATTCGTGAGATGCTTTCTCGTTGTAAAAAAAAAAAATATATATATATATATATTTTGATTTTCAGTAGTATACGGCCTGTGGGAATTGAATAGGTATTAAAAGCTCCATTATCGATCTTTTATTTTCAGGTTCGAGGCTCTTTTCTCAATTGACCGCTCGACATCCAAGTCTCATTTCATCATTTGTCAATCAGCCAAATGTTCCCCATCTTCATCATCGAAACCGCAAACTCCCTAAAGGACAATCTCCGATCCTTGGAGAATGCTTCAACAATCCCCCCTAGTCTTGTAATCGCCAAACACTGCTTGATCCGATCCGATCCAATCCGAACAGTAATGACGCTTGCAAAATGCTTCCCAAAAAAATAAAAAAAACTTGCGACGAAGGTAGATTTTCCATCATATTGATTGATGGGTCAGTGAATTTTACATTATGTCCATATAATGTTCCCAAATAATCGGTTGGGTATGAAGCAATTATGAGGAAATGGGTGTTTTGTTTTAATGAAATGGGTGTTTTAAATTGATTTTAAGTCGCATTACCTTTTTTTTTTATTCTCCTTTCTTATGATTGTAGCGCTTAAATAAAATACTTTTTATTTTAATGAGAAATGATTTATACAAGTTCTAAATAGATAAGTATCATGCAAGTCTTTGTAAAAAAGTAGGTCTGGAAAAGTATAAAATATTATTCTTTTTTAGTGGAATCTATTTTTTTACAAAAGGCCTACGTAAGACTTGTCTATTTTGAGTTTGTACCTATCATTAATTTTTTTTATTGCTCTGTTTATGGAAAGCAATTACGTAAGATTTGAAATTTAAAAAAAAAAAAGGAAAAATATTTGTAATGAAGGGATACTATCACATTATTTATTTAAAAAAGAGTAATGCTCTAGATACAGTCATGAGTTGTGCAAGCGCCGCACATTCATTTTAAAAAAGAACAGGGTCCATTATTAAAAAATTAATTTTTTTTATGTGGGTATCATATTTACTCATTTTTAATAAAAAGGGTGCGCGACGTTTGCGCTCTCTATGATTGTAAATTTAATTTATGTTTAAAAAAAATTAGAGAAAATAAAATAGAGATGATTTTGCATGAACATGCCATAAAACCCCTTTACCAAATAAAAGTGACACTCCTAACAGGAGCTTCATCGTTTTCTTCGAAGTCGTCAATGACCGAATAGTATTCTAAACATCTAAGCCACTAGTGCTTACCACGGCCATTTTTTCAATACTCAAGACCGTGGCTCTCCTTAAATTGGGTGCAGTTGGATGTTAAATTGAGTTGAATTGAATTGAGTTGAGTTGAGTTGAGTTGAAATAAAAATTAAATCTAATATTGTTATAATATTATTTTTTTAATATTATTATTATTTTAAAATTTGAAAAAGTTGAATTGTTTATTATATTTTGTGTTGGAATTTTAAAAAAATTGTAATGATTAGATAAGATGAGTTGAGATGAGTTTGAGATCCAAACTTGCCACACTAAACCTAGTATTGAGTCTGCATACCCACTTGAGCTTTTCTTCTATATTCGTACTAATAGTAAGAATTTGATGTGTGTGCATATTTCAATCACAACATGAGTATATATTTAGTAATATATGAATTTGTGTGAGACATAAAAGTCATGTAGGTCGTAAAATGGGCTTGGCGTACTGATATAAGCAAGACCATGTTCTCTCTGAAATGGGTTCTTCTTGATTCGAGGATGAAAAGGTTGTGTATTTGTGTGCATGCACATTTGGTCGGGCATTTGGTTGAGAAGGATTCGTAGACCTCTTATTAAGATGCAATTGAAACAAGAGTATTAGAGTAGTAACTTGGCATTGTTAAATTTTGGCCAAACTTTAGCTAGTTTACATATGCTTGAAGTCAAGAGTATATAGTATTGACAGCTAAAAAAAAAGTCGTTAAAATATTTTATCGGTGGGAATGATATCAACGTTAAAAATTTAATATGTACTTTTTTAATAACGAACAAATATTTCAATTATTATTAGAATTAAAATAAATGAAAATATCAAAATTAATATTTTAATAGAATAAGAGAATTTGTTATTTGATGTTATTGAAAAATGTCTAACTAAATTTAAAAAAAGTAAATTTTCTAATCAAAATTTGATTAAAAAGTGGTTAAGCTACTACTCATGCTCTTAGTGCACGGAGACAAAGTAGTGTTGAGTCATAGTAGAATTGATCTAACAGTTTGAGATAGATGAAAACTGAAAATTAAATAAATATTATTAAAATATAAATTTCTAATATAATTTTTATTTTAAAATTTAAACAAATAAAATAATTTATTATATTTTATGTATAAATTTTAAAAAATTATAATAATTAAATAAAATGAAACCGATTATTTACGCAACTAGATCTTAAACGTTATGAACCATTCTTATGAATTATTTTTTATTTTTATTTTCATATGGAATGACAGGAATCAACTTAAGAGCACTCTCAATGGCTCTTATAAAATACAATTTTCTTTAAAATATAAATAAAAATGACCAAAAGTTCATTCCACTGGATCATCTATTCTATTTTTATTTTACAATCAGCTACAGTAAATCCTCTACATGTAGAGGTTACTGTTCATTCATCTAATTTTTATTTTATTTTATTATTTCTCTCTCATTTCATCATCTTTCTTTTTTATTACAGTAAATCCTCTTATCTATTCTAGTCTAGCATTCCGTTTATAATCCCTTTGACTTTTATGCATGCAGAAATTTTGATACTGTTAATAATAAATGTAGGTATTTTTTTTTTATCATTTTACTCTTTTTTTAAAAATAATTTAAAATATTACATTATACATAAAAAAATATTGTAAATATCAAAATATATGATGTATAGAGAAATATTTGAAATAAATAAAAAAAATTAAAAAGTATAATATTTAAATGATATAAAAAAATAGATAAGTTAATATATGACGTATTATAAAATAGTCCCGCTACGTACATGAGACTTTGCTCAGGGATGCCATGTCAGCATGTATTAAAAAAAAAAAACTAAATAAAAGATAGAAAAAGCATACATACGGAAATTGCAATAAAGATGAAAAAGAAACAAAGAAGAAGGAAACTTCGAAACTGCAGTTCTCCATCGCTATAATCCATCTCCTGCGCAAAGTGTCTAGCATTTTCCGATGGCAGCACACTACATACCCTTCTCCACATGTACATTTGATTCTTCAGCATAACCTGAATATCCCTCTGCAGATTCAGGCAAAGCTCATGCAGGCTCTTGATGACAGCATCTATATCACTATCACATTCTTGCAATGCTCTCTAAAGAATTTGAAAGGAAAAATCCATTGCTATAACCCGTGCATTTCAAGGCAAAAAATGATCTCTAGCGTTATACAGAATGTCCTTGATGACATGGCCAAGTCAGAGACTACTCAAATTAAATATATTAAATCCCTTAGGCTTATTGGCCAAAAAATGATAAAACTCGTCTTGCAATTTCAGATTAAATATTTAAACAACCTTGATTGGCAAAATATTTAACTACATTCATATTCAGAGAGAGAAAGAGAGAGAGAGAGAAAAGAACAGAGAATCCATACATGGCACTACGTTTTAAAAAATTATAAGTCCAAGTCATAAGGACGTTACAAAAATTTATCTTTCAACTTAATTTAATTGGAGAAATTCCACATAAAAGGATACTAAATTCAAATTTAATCTATCGGAAATTATCTTAGCCTTCTGAAAAGGCTCTAGACAAAACTAAATAGTCATGTTACAATCAACAAAACGAAGTCTCTATTTTCGTTTGGCTAATAAGAAAAAGAAAGGTTAATATTAAAGTGCGACAACAAAAATCTAAACTTTCAAGTTAGAACTTCTCCAATAAATTAAATCATTATAACCATTCCATCGAAAACAAATTCCCACAATAAATTACACAAAAATTAACTAAAAAATTAGTTGGAGAGAGGGAGATGGGTACGTCGAGTTTTATATAAAGAAAGATGGAGCGAAGCTGATCAAGAAGTGACGGCACAGAAAATATAATTAGAGAAGAAGAGGAGCAGCAGAGCCTCTTGGAAGAGGATGAAGATGGAGGAGGGAGAGGGAGGAAATTAGGAAGGGGAGCACGAGATGAGTTTTAGAAACTGAAAAATTGGGATGAAACGCACCATTTAGAAAAATTCTTAAACGCACCGTAGACTCTCGCGTTTGTTCGTGCACATCCAACGCCAACTCTCCGGCATACAGAATTTTTTATTATAAAAATTAGTATATAAAATAGATTTTAATGATGTATTTTAAAAATCAATAATTGATATGCTGTTACAGCTCTAGCCTTCATGACACGCCAACTGCAGGAAGCCTTTCTTTCATATCAATTCAGCTTTCTGTACTCCATTTATTAGAGCATTAGCATTGAAAACAGTGTTTTAAATTTTGTACTGTATTGGCCGGTACGACCGAAATTTTTCATTTCGACCGTCCGGCCAGTACAAGTACTATATCTGTTCCGTACCGGCTAAAATACCGGTCGTACTGGCCGGTACCGGCCATACCGGACTAAATTTCGGCCTGTACTGGCCGATATTTCGGCCTGTGTTTTTTTTTTCAAACTATAAACTTATTTTTTAACTCTTAATTTAGACTAGACTATTTATAATTTTTATATATATGTATTTATATATAATTTATTTATATATAGACTATTATTTTGAAATATAATTTTTATATATATTTATATATATAATTTATTTATATATCGACTATCCCGAAACATTATCTTAAAACGCTATCTCGAAACGGTACCGGTATCGAAATATTTCGTTCCAGTGCCTTAACCGGTACTACGTCCGGTACGGTATTCAAAACATAGATTAAAAATATAAGTCTAAATTTTAGTAATATGTGCCTTCACATTGAATTCCTTCAAATTGATTTAGCCAAAGCTCAACTCGAGCTACAGTAAAACTAGGAAGACTAGCAAACATGGCTAGTCACTGTTTATATACTAAATATTATTTTATGATTTTCAGACCCTCGTTCCCTCGTTCTTCTCTCTCCAGTCCCGCGTATACCCTCCTCTTCCTCCGTTTTCTTTCTTTCGCCGATTCTCTCCCTCTTCTCCCCGTTTTTCGCGGTGGTTCGGATGGGAAATGGTTGTTGGCACACTGTTTCCTCGCGTCGCCGTCTCGCTGAAGTTCCACCAACAATAGCCGCCACACTCTTCGTCTCTCGGTTTCTCTCGGTGTCGTAAGTCCTCTATCCATCTTTCAGTGCTCTCTTTGCCTCTATTTTCCCGCTGTCTCGCATTTGGGTTTCTTTGGGTTTTCTCAGGATATGATCTCGGGTTCTCTGATTTCTCAGTCTGACGGGCATGGGAGCTGACTTTCTGAGGTTTTGGCACATGGGTTTTTATTTATTTATTTTAGACATGGGTTTGGGAGATAATGCGGTAATGAAGTTATAGTGTTTTGGTCAACTTCGGTTGATTATGATTTATGGTTTTTGCTTCTTTAACGTGTTAAGCTTCTGATCCTTGTCGATTTTGGAAGATTAGGAGGAGAATTTTGTAAATAATCAGAGTGATTTCATGTTTATGTTTTGAAGGTGGATTTTGGTCCTGGTGTGCAGCGAAAGTTAGGTTTTTTTAGACGAGTTATGCGAATGTTACATCTGTGTTTCGGATGGGAAATGGTGATTGAGAGATAGGCACTTGATTTTGGAGGTGGGGTTTGAGAAATCTGGTGTTGGCAAGTCCTTGAACGACGAGAAATGGACAGAGTGATTCAGCCTCCTCTGGTAAATTTTTTATCAACCTTTACTGCTTATTTCTGCTCTATTTTACATCAATTTTTTTTTTTCCATTTCTGGTGGAATCGAATGGTGACTTGGGATATGCTTTCTTTCCTTCTTACTCTTTGAAATTGCTTTTGTCTCGTGATTGAGTATAAGTTTGCGTTTCTTGGTTCTTGTTGTTGAATTTTGTTCCCACTCAAGGATATGATTGCTGAGGTGCTCAGTTGATCATTTGGCCTGTTTTGGATCAGAATGGCTAAATAGATTCAATTGTTTTGGCTGTTGATGGTTTGGAACCTTTTAATTATCCTGCTACAATTGAAGTCACATTGATGTATAGTTTTTTTCCCATCTAGATATTTGCAAGGGCTTGCATTTATAGAATTCATTCTGCCTTTGTTTTGTTTGTGATTCTACATGCAACAGCGGTGCAAATTCTTTTATTACTTTGCCTTGTTTGTAACTGCCACAAAAGGTAAATTTTTAAGTTTTCAGATGCAGGAGCTTGTCTTGTTTTTACAGCAAGCTTGCGGAATGGTGTTATCTGTCTAAACTCACTAATATTCAAATGTCCTATTTCTGAACTGTCGTATTGAATGAATTATGCGGTGACTGAGGTGGAGAAGAATGCATATTGTAATGGGGACTGTGGCAAGGGTGGTTGTGTCTGTAGAGTCTGTTTCCAGTGGCAAGGGGTGGTTGTTCTGTTTCATATACAAAAGAGTATATGTTGTTCTATTTCATATACCAAAGATGTGTAGAATTCGAACTAAAGAAGAAGAAGTTGGATGATGTGCATTTTATGTATGATCTAGTGCTCGGACCCTTGATTTTTCCTTGTTATTTATAGGGTTTCATTAGCTCAAATGAAAGTTGTTGTGCATGAAGTAGTACTGCATTCAGATTATAAAGTTGTAATATGTAGGAAAAAATGAGTAAGGAGATAATTATTATACGTTTTTTTTTTTCCTTTTTGGTTTTGATTTATATGCATTATATTTATTAATTAATATATGGAGTGTATTTGTAAAATATAAAAAAAATTTGTAAAATATTATTAAAATATATAATATTATATTACTATTTTGGCTTTAATATGGATAGTCCAATGTGGATTCACCTAGCCAAAGTTTAACCCTATAGCCAAAACTTGAAATTCTAACCCTAGCTATTGCCAATGCTCTTAGTCCCATTATTAGGACTTCAGCTTTATTTCATTTTGGCTCTATCTTTCTTTCCTTTCGGTGTCAGCCTCTCTCCACAAACAAGAACACAGCTCCTCCAAATGCTAAAAACACAGCTCCATCTCCGCATTGACAATCCCAATCATCACATTCACACTCCAAGCCTCCCTCCGAGGCTCTCGCACTGGACCATCTGATTCTGCTCAATCTTATCGCCGAAGAAACGGTCATCAATCTCCTGACGAATGTCCCGACTTTCATGTAGATCTAACTGCCGCCCCATGGCTGCAATAGTGAGCTCAGCGAAGGTTTTTCCCCTCTCTCTCTACTGACTATTAGCATACGTTTTGGATTAATGCATGTTCTGAACATATATTCTGCGCATCTTTTTTCTTAATATTTGTTGGGTACTAATGTTTTTATTAAACTACAATTACGAGATCATGAACTATAGTTTGTTGTAATCGAATTTTATATGTTTTTTGGTGTTTATTATACTATAAATACGATGCCTTGTGCTTTCTTTCGTTGTATGTTTAGCTGTGTAAAGTGCTCAAGGGCTTTGATTTTTTTTATTAGCTTGAAACCAATAAGAAACATATACCGACCTGTAACTAGACGTTTACATGGATATTCATCATCTCTTACATTTTCTTAATCATATAATTTATCAGGCAACGGGATTCTTGTTGAGAAGAGTCCTGCAGAGAGCAGATAAAAAATTCTATTAGTCCTACCTGGGAATGGGCTGTTTTGGGAACAAGGTAATATTACCATTAACTCAGCCTTTCTCGCTGTCTTTTTATATTTATGCTATCAATTACACGAATGATTTTTAGTTAGTTTATGTATTGCATCCATATTTAGTTCATGCACATATTTACCCATAAAAAAACTTCCATAGTTTCTTTAAATTGTTGATAGTTTCATTAGATATAGCTATCTTATTTTACTGCATTGTTTCTGTTTTGTGGAAAACAATCATGCAATATGAAACTTGCAAAATAATATATAGCCTCACATCAGTAAAATATTAACTCCATCTTGGGTTTATGAGGATTATGCAATAGTTTTGCTTAAATTATTTATTTGAACGTACACAAGCATAATCAGATGGGTTATTCGTTTGCAGCGATGCGTTGGTGCCATTGATGGGACCATGATATGAACAAGATCATGTTTTCTCAGAAATGGGTTCTTTTAGATTTCATTCATAGGTGCAACAATGTGAGGTCCTTCATGCAAATCCATGCGCAATTATTAACATCTGGTGTCGTTCGTGACCAGTTGGTTGTTAACAGAGTTGTAGAGTTCTTTGGAAATTTTGCAGACTTTGGTGAATATGGTTGTGATCTTTTAAAGCAAATTGATTGGAGCATAAGTTCATTCCCATCTAATTTGATGATATCAGGCTATGCTGGCAGTGACACGCCGAGGGCGGCAGTTCTGGTCTATAGACGGATGATGAGAAATGGATTTATGCCTGACATGTACACTTTTCCTGTGGTTCTGAAATCTTGTGCTAAGTTTTTGGGGATTGGGGAGGGTAGACAGGTTCATGGGGTGGTTGTAAAAATGGGGTTTTTGAGCGATCTAGTTGTGCAAAACTCGCTCGTCCATTTCTACGGTGGCTTTGGTGATTTTCGTGTTGCCAGTATGGTGTTTGATGACATGCATGTGAGAGATGTGGTGTCTTGGAGTTGTTTGATATCTGGGTATGTGAGGACAGGGTTATTTGATGAGGCTGTAGCTTTATTTTTGCGGATGGATGTGAAACCAAATATAGCAACGTTTGTCAGCATGCTTGTGGCTTGTGGCCGAATGAGGCATTTGAGCTTGGGGAAGGAAATTCATGGATTGATGGTTAGATGTGTAAGGGTGGATTTGGTGGTAGGCAATGCCATCATGGATATGTACGTTAAGTGTGAGTGTTTGTGTGAGGCAAAGCAGATCTTTGATGAGCTCCCTGAGATAGATATTGTCTCATGGACTACTATGATTAGTGGCTTGGTTCAATGTAAACGTCCCAAAGAGTCATTACAAATGTTTCACAAAATGCTTGCATCAGGCATTGAACCTGATAGGCTTATCTTGACTAGTGTGCTGTCAGCTTGTGCCAGTCTTGGGGCTCTTGATTATGGCAGATGGATCGACGTGTATATTGATTTTAGAGACATCAAATGGGATACTCATATTGGAACAACTATGATCGACATGTATGCAAAGTGTGGCTGTGTAGAGATGGCATTATGGACTTTCAATGAGATGCCTTTTAAAAATGTCTATACGTGGAATGCCTTGCTTGGTGGTTTAGCAATGCATGGACATGGGCGTGAGGCGCTCAAACATTTTGAAGAAATGATTAAATCTGGTACGAGGCCAAATGAGGTGACATTTCTAGCCATTTTGACTGCTTGCTGCCATTCTGGCTTGGTTGATGAAGGTCGCAGGTGCTTTTATCAAATGGTAAGTCAAGAACATAATCTTTCTCCAAGGTTAGAACACTATGGATGCATGGTTGATATGCTCTGCAGGGCTCAACTCCTGAATGAAGCTCAGGAGCTGATAAAAACTATGCCCATGCCGCCTGATCTGCTGATATGGGGAGCTCTTCTTAGTGGTTGCAAGGCCAGTGGGGCTGTTGAACTCTCTCAAGAAATATTAGACAGCCTTCTGGAACTGGAGTCTCAAGATAGTGGGGTATACGTGCTTCTTTCCAACATACATGCTGCTGATCAAAGATGGGCTGAAGTAACGAGAATACGGAGGTTGATGAAGGAGAAGGGTATAAAAAAAGCCCCTGGATCAAGTGTTATAGAGGTGGATGGTAAGGTTCATGAATTTTTTGCTGGAGATGCTAGCCACCCTCAAAATGAGGATCTTCATTATTTGTTAAATATCCTTTCTAGTAATCTCTATCTTGAAGGGCATTTTTCAGACCCATTCTAGGATAAGGTGGGTATGCTTTTATTGCAAAGTTGAAGAGTCCCTTTTTTGTTTCATTTTTTGATGTAACATTCTGACAACTTCTGCCATTTTCATGTTCTCAGAAATAGTACTTTGGTGTTCCATTAAGGGACTTGTTTGATACTGCAGCCGTCATCTGATAATTTTGATAATCAATTTGACAGGCATGTATAAAAGAGCAATAGATTTGAGCATGACTGTTATTATAAAAAAAAAAAAAGATTTGAGCATGACTGTTACTGCAAACTGTGTGTACTTATACTTTTTTTTTTTATAAGTAAACGAAATTATTGATAAGAATAGGCAAAGCCCAAGTATACAAGATGGTATACAAGAGACATCTTTGTGTACTTTATTTAACCTCATTAATCTCTGTTCGAGCGTGTGAGAAGAAATTTGACCTCCAGCACATATATAGGAAGCCTAATGATGCATTCGCATTATTGTGAGTCCTAAGTAAAAAGGGAGTAGTGTACTATTATTAAGATATATGCAGAACTATAAATATGGATGCCAATTTTATTCAGTCCTCTGTATATGTTGTGGAAATATGAATGACAATCAAATTATCCTTGGGACAGATTGTAGCCTGATTGGTTCCAGATTGCACCGTGAGCTATGGTTTAACCTTTCAAACAAGAGCCCTTTTTCCCCTTGTAGTCATTTCATGAAAACAGGGATTTAGCCATTATGCTGAAGGAGCAGAATCAATATTGTAATCAATTTCTTCCACGTTCTGGTAAACTTTGCTTAAATATCTGATAATACAACATCTTAAACAATCAAAATGATCTGAATGTCCTCCATGCAGTCTTGTTTGGAAAAAGGTCTTCTACTTGAGTCATTATCAGTTTATGAGCTTCATGTCCCATTTTTGGTACGGGTTAGGATCTGAAAGTGTTGGATTCTGATCATGCAGGTTGAATTACTAGGCGAAAACTAAATGTTCTTGTAGGTATTAAATCAATTTGTTAATAAGTGATCTGGTGAATACTTGGTCAGACGAAAAGAAATACCATAATTTCCAGAGGCAACTTCCATGCCCATGAAATACAAGAAAGGTACTCGATGGAAGTTCTTGGCCAGAAGTATCTTATCACCTGAAAATCTTCTTCTCATCTCCTATGGTCATAAAGTCATTCCACATATAGGAACAATGGTGGTGATATTATCTATTTGATTGGATATAGCAATGCATCTCTGGAAGACCAAGCAGTGAAAGTAAACTGTATCTGCATTGAGCTAAATTTGTGGAGATTGATTGTTTGAGGACGTTACATCATTTTTCAAAATTTTCCCCTTTGCTTGAGGATGGATATAGGGGATGTCCATCATACAATATCCCTGAGTTCTTTACTTTAGGCTGTACCAACATCTTATTGTTGAAGGACCTTGGAGCAACCTGTGCAACTTGAGACGGAACGACCTGTGACTAAGTTTAGTGGCTAAATTCGTTCAGATAGGGTTAATTATTTCATGCTTAGGCTTTTATGGTCGAAGACTCGAAGTCATTCAGCTATAACTGTGAGTCTGGTATGTTAATCTTATTTTTTGCACAGTATGACTGTATAGTAGCTTTCTGGTAGTCGTTTTTGCTATCCCTGGGCTGGAACTCTGGCAGGGTAATTGGCAATTGCTGATTGAGTGGAATATTATGGTTCAACTTCCATTCCAATAAAAATTATGAACGGTCATGACTATAGTCAACTAACTTACTCTTCCACTTCAGAGATCTTTTCATCTTCTATGTTCATAATGTCATCCTCATACCCTACCAAATACACACACATACACTCATGCACTCACTGATACACATGCACTCATATTATTTAAATCCATTTCTTGAGTGCAAGCTGTATGATGTTAAAAAGTTTAGACATTGACCCAAATCCAATGCATTCAAGATGGAAGCTCGGGGGCGATAAGATCTAAACCTTTTCCCTGAGGTCATTATAAATGAAAGCAAAATGACATCTAAATGGAGTCCAGCAAGATTTTGTTTTATGTTAGTTAATATCATCTGTTATTATTCTGACTGACTAATTTGTGAGCAAGGACAAGTTTTCTGGTCATTTAAATTTAAAACTAGAAATAGAAGCACATATGTCATCAGTTTGTGCTAGTCCTTGAGTTGACTGAGAATGACACAGAAATATAGAGCAAACAATAGTTTGTGGTAGGCAGAATGTTCGATAATTTTGGGGAAGAAAAAAAAAAGTTTGCTACACCCTGCCATGTTGGTATCGGTTGCAGATTTGTTCTGATGAAATACATGTGCAAAGAAAAATCTAGAAAGCCAGTATATTCAAGACAATGGACTGTCCGAAAGATTCTGAAAGTCTTTATATGAAACAATAAATGGTATTACCTCTCCTATGACAACTTACTTTCCATATGTTTGGAAATCTTGAGGCTTCACTTTCTGAACTCCAGCATCCTGAAGAATAATCGAGTAAGTTCCTTGTTAAACTTCAACTGTTTTCTGATTAAGAGCAGTATATCTCCATCGCTCCTTCTCCACAAAGTCGGCATCCAGGAACTGAGCAACAAAAGCCCAAAGCTTGTACGTGTCTCTAAAATTGGCCAGGAACCCAAGTGCAGCTGTAACTACAGTTATTCCTTGATCAGCTTTGTCTTTACTCTTGTTTTTCACTATTTTCATCGATCCATTTCCTCTTACCTCTAGTATTCTCTCCTTCTCTTCTGCGTACTTATCTGCGAACCAGATATTATGTAAGAATCCATAGCTCAGAGATATGTTGCTTCTATCAGCAAGTTTCTGTACAAGAACAGGCTCAACCTTCTCCCCTTTCCAATCAAATATGTTGAATGCCAATGCAGGTCCTCTTTCAAATTTGATTTTTGGTCCATATATTTTCACCAAGTGAATTCCCTCTGTGTTAGGATGCTCAAGCTTCATCAAAGAGCTCACCAGCCAATTGATCAGGTACCTTGCTCTGTTACTAATCAGTATTAGTCCCGAGGAGTCCACCTGATCCAAGCACCTGCACTCAATTTCTTGCCTCCAATTTCTGCTGCTTTCAGCATTTTCAAGTTTAATTAAATCAGCAGGGTTTTCTGATTCCCGAATCTCGGAATCTTCCAATCCTTTCAGTTCCCCTGACAACTCATGTTCCAATCGTATTTGTAAATGACCGGAGAAAGAGCTCGACGATGCTAAATCGTCTCCTCGTAGTCCAGCTTTAGATGCCTGTTCAAGTTCTGTATCGGTACCAGAAGACTCATCCCCTAACTGAAACAGCTTCTTTGCCGGTACAATATTAACAATACCGACACTCGTAGTAGCTTCTAGAATTGGAATAGTAGACTTCTTTACAAAGAGACACCCAAACCCAGATGGGTTTTCCCCAAAAACCTTGTAGAAGGAACAGATGAGGAAGTCCGGACGAAAGAGAGAGAGGCCGAAGCTGTCCATGTCCTTCGGTCCCAATGCGCAAGCATCAATCAGGATATGCCACCCATTCTCCTGTGCTATGCTCATCCAGAGATAAGGGTATCTGGCTCCTGTTATTCGAGAATGAAGCGGGAAGACAAAGAGTCCCCTTTTCTTTTTCTTCTTCTTACTCTCAACCATCTTCCTTAGCTTCGCCGACTGAATCCTCAGTCTCGGCCATGAAAACTCTGCTGACATAATTCGGGCTCCTTTTTTTTCAGAGCAATTTGTCATTGCTTCCACTGCCTCACTCTGATAATCATAAACTGTCAGAAGCTTCTGATTAGATTGAAATGGGTAAGCTTCTGCTAAAAGTTTAAAAGCTGACGTTCTGTTTGCAGTGAAAACCATGCAGTAATCGTTTTCAGAAATATTAAGAAAACCCATTATCCTTTTCTTCATTGCAGATTCGAATTCTGATTCTCGGCCACCATGAAGTAGCTGCATCTTTAGATTCCCCGTCTTTAAGGATATACTAAAGAAGGGAAAATCTGATTTTAAAGGAGGTGATGGGGGTAGTGGAGGATAGGAAGAAGATGCAACTTGGTTTCTTGAGGAGTCCTGGTTTTGCAGCTGAGAATAGGAGAAGAGGCCGATACCAATATAATCAAGGCAGGTATGGTCGGAGAGAGAGAGATGGTAGTATTCCTGGGCTCGGATTTGGTCAACTTGATCAGTAGCAGAGTATTGGGGGTAAACTTTGACGAATTCAAGGAAGGATTCTTGCAAAGATGGGAGAGATTCATGGTTGGTAAACTTGGTGTTTGGAAAGATGGAGGATGTAGTTTTTGTTGCAAAGTCACGGCGACAAGCTGAAGAAGAGCTTCTGGGCTTAGAGATAGTTTTCGCCTGTGTTGTTGGCAGGTTGAGGTGAGGGGTTGGGCAGCAGCCATGAAGGCATACCTGTGAGACCTCATTTAGGCAAGACGGCGGCATTTTTGCTGTCTCTCTTCTCTCAATAATTCTTGGTTATCCCTCACTTTGGTATCCTCCTCCAATTGGTTACCTTACCATGTTCCTGTCTTCAGCCGGCTATCCGTTGTTTATAAGGAGGAATTTCTGTTTATTTAAAAACATAACATAGAAGGTGATTAGGTGAAGAATATCATTATGAGCGAAGCATGCGCTGTGGTAGTCATCCACCTGGGAAAAAGCCTCGGATTTGGATCCCTCAATTTATGCCCAACGCTTAGAGGGGAAAGAAATATAAATATATAGTGAATTTTATAATATTTATGTGATTTTTTTTAATTAATATTAAATATTTAATAAATAAGGTAAAGTTTATTTTATGTATCAATTTCTTTTTTTCCAATTTAAGCCCTAAATTCTAGATTATCTAGATCCAAAAGTTTATGTAGAAATGGT
The DNA here is from genome assembly GCA_961763995.1 of Juglans cinerea. Lineage (NCBI taxonomy): Eukaryota > Viridiplantae > Streptophyta > Magnoliopsida > Fagales > Juglandaceae > Juglans > Juglans cinerea. Next base: position 37,663,579 of record CAUIVZ010000002.1, on the reverse strand, counting down.
GCCAAGGAGCCTGCGATGGCATTTCCGTTTATTTTACTCTTTTCGAGAGGCAACAGGTGGGGATAGAAGGCAACGAGCGGAAGTGGACGACAAAAAGGCCTTTATATCGGCCAGCACTACTGATGGTGACCAAAGATGTCTCATTTAGACTGCTTCCAAGTTGCTTATGTCTTAAGTTCCAGGAATTATATGCACAAGCATGCCCCCACTCCTTCGCAATATGCGTGGAAGACACATCCATTTGTCTTGTGCTTGTTGTCTGTGCCAAAACTTGCCATCGGTTCGGTTCTCAGACAGAGTCGAAGTGGGATTTTGGTTCAACTTAGAATATAATAGTCTCAACTTCTTTTTCTTACAAAAAAATAAAATAAAATAACATCCACCTAAAAAACCCCATAACACAGAGTTAGATTATAAGACTAGAAATTGTGATAGATGTATGAATCAAACACGATTTTGTATGAATCGCGTAGATTGTGTACGTTATTGCTGCAACAAAATAATAATATGTGACATTTAGCTATGAGTTCAGCGAGTGGGCGAAGCATTTGAGGCAAAGCTTTTATCGTCTCTAGCTAATGGGGTCTGACAGAAGCCAGATTTTCACATTTGACTGTCCTTAGCGTGCGGCAAAGATGGAGAAAAACCCAAGTTACGCGCCAGCAAATTAAGGACGAAGGTACAGAGGAACTTTCTCTTTTTTCTTTGCCTTTGCAAAAGCAAAGAAAGTGGGAAGAGAATGATTACACTTAGATTCTTATATATGTATAATCTTGACTAGTCCATTGTTGTAATTGGCTTTCATGTAAGCTTTATTTTTAATGAGAAAAGCACCAAGCGTGCTGAAGGATCGAGATGATTTCATACACAGATCATATATATTGTTAATTTGGCTGGCTGTGGGAATTAGTTCAAGTACTTACAAAGTTTCAAACTTTGGAAATATCACTTTTAAGCCTTGGCCGTTGACAATTGCAATGGAAGAGCATTGCCGTCGCTCTCCCAACTACAAGTGTGACTTAAATGTACGTAGCCGCATATGTTGTTCAACAAAGATTAATTTATGATTCTCAATATGTCTAAATCATGAGTACTCAATATATATATGGCTAGGTTTAACATCACCCAAATGAAATTAAATCATGAGGCAAGGTTCATGCATGCGGTTCAGAAGTGTAAAAAGTTGTATATGTACATATATGATTTACTTAAAAATATTAAAAAGTATAAAGAAGCTAGTTTCATGCGGTACTTGATCACAAGTTCAAGGTCCGTGCGCATGCATGAGATCTAGCGTTCTCAAAATTAAACTGTACGTGGGGGAGAAAATATTTTTATTTCGATGGCGTCCCTCAGCACTCAGCAGTGGCGTCTGTACGTGAGAAGATGTGGATCACTCAAAAGTTAGTTGGCATTTGGGCCACAAGATAATATATATATATTCAACTCAGCAAGTAGCTGCTAGCTAGCACGATGACATGCACCAATTTGCGCATCGGAAATATCTTAGTTAAAAAAAAAAATTATACAAAAGTAATTTAATGTGATTTATCATATTATAAAATTAATTTTTTTAAAAATTAGATTTAACGGATCAGATAAAATTACGTCAATTTATAAGATTATTTCGTATAATTCATTTATAGATATAATAGTTCTCTTTGTGTATGTCCAGCCCCTCGGGATTATTTTGGTGCTGATATATATATATTGTCTCAATCACCCAAAATCCAAAATCTGAGACTCTGAAGTTACAACCATATATCATGATATATAGTCTACTGTTGAAACAGTACAATTACATTATTTAATTTGATGATGATCTGATCATGTCTTAATTAACTCGAAATTAGGATAAGTACTGCAATATAAATGCGGATGGTTGCAAAGTAGTTGTTGTCTTCACTAACAATTTAATTCGTAAAAAAAGGGAAAAAGAAAAGAATAAAATTGCATATATCATCCTAACAAGACATGATTAATACTGATCAAATATTACCAGTTGGCATTGAAAGATATTTGATAACAACCCTAATGTATACAAAGCCTGCATGCATTGACCTCATAATTGATATCAATTATGAGATCGATCGATCGAAGCTGTCATGATCATGTTTCAGCTAATTAGTCGATCGACGTCTAAACTTTGTTAATATCGGTGGAAGTATATACATATATATATGATCATTTATTGTATCTCTGAATGAGATATTAATTAATGGCCCTAACGAATTAGGATTTTGATTTTGGGTATTTATTTCAAGGAGCATGGCACGTACAAGCTAGGCATGCATACATTAATACTTCTGGATGAGCGAGTAGGTGCATGCTAAGATGATCATTCACATGATTCGGATGACCAAACTTTTCTCTAAATTTTATTTAATAATCTTTTCATAAATTTTTTTCTAAATTTTACTGATGATCTTTTCAGAACCTCTTACATCCCACTTCTATACTACCTTTTTTTTTTTTTTTTTTTTTTTTTTTTTTCAGGGATAGAGCCGAGGAAAAATTTTTAACTTACTTTTTTTTTCATAATTTTGTAATTATTTGTTGTACCTATATATATGGTTTTCGATTTTTCATCTGTAATGATTTTTTTAAAAATAATTTTCTCTCTAAACGATATTATTTTTAAAATTAGTGCTTTGATAACAATAATATTTAAAAAAAATTATATTTTCACAAATGGTCAATTTTATTGGATCATCTCAATATTATTGGTGACATTTTTTTCAAATTTCAACAATAACAAATGTGAGCATGAGAGAAAGTGTAGATGATTGGAAGAAGAATTTGTTTTATTGGTTGGAATAAATTATTTATAAAAAATGATTTAGGGATGAACGGAGCTAGCTCCTTATATTTAGGAAATTACTGTTCAAATCTCAAAAAATTTCCCTAAAATAGTCAGCCGGATGCAGGAGAGGGATTTTTGTCAGAAAATTAAACAATTTTACTAAAATTTAGGGAATGAGATGGTATGCCAATCGGATGCGGATGCTCTAGTACTACCATATAATATAGGCTACTTCAAGTCTTCAACGCCAACATATATAACTTATATTTCAGAAATCAAAGTTAATGGAAAAATGATAAATATATTTGATAAATGCTAATTATTATCCAAACACGTACAGTGCATGGCTTGAGCTTTGTAGGGGAAGTATGATCAGAAAAAGTATAAATATCTCCTATAACCTCAGTTAAATTACTTAATTACGTACCTTAGATCTTCCATGGATTGTGCATATATGCATGCATGGGAGGCTAGCTAGCTATGTGAATCTGTTAAGCTAAAGCAGTCACAGGGCAACTCTCCCTTGGCAAGTCATGATGTAATGGGAGCTATATATAATATATATATATAGCTCAATCAGTCCCCACTTGCAAAGGAAGAGACGCCCTACAACTGGTTTGCTTATATGTATATATCGAACCAATTGATCGATCCCGGCCCGTTTATGCGTCCTGCCTCGAACTGCATGCTTCTGGGTTTTCGAAGTTACACCATTTCCAAGCTTTATATGCACTCCAGTTCGTGCTCCAACGAAAGAATAGCTATCAAGAAATGGCATATGCTATGGATATCCTTAATTCGAATCCACTTTTCTTTTGCAGTGGGGGGGTTTTCATTTCACGCCAGACCTCTTTATGATCTTCATCTTCCACGATCGACCAAGTCTAGAAAAATCTCTTTAATTCCAAGGAGATAAGATTCCTTATTGCACGAAAAATTAAAGTCATCGAGAAGAGTGTTAACGTCGTGTTTCGTACGCCTTTGAATTAGGTTGTAGCAATTCAGGTCTTCAAGATTTGGGCTTGCGAAAATAGAGAAGAAGGCAACTAAGAGTGGGCGGCCTTAGGGTGGGGAGTCTCCGATGCCAAAATCAGTAAATTCTCTTGGGAGTTTGTAAATAAGTGAGAGAGTCTAGGGATCAGAGAGCGTTTCTCATACCTGAGACTTGTTATTTATACCATGAGTCTGGGGACAGATCGTGTTTGCCCCCACGGAATTCATGTTCTTCGTACTGTTCCCTTTGTTAGAGTCCTTTAATGCGGCGTAACTCTGCGACGACATCACTAATGTGACGTCTAGCTCGAGTAGTGGTGTTATTAGTGCGGCGTGGTCCTTGACCTTAATTTATCTTTGGTGATCCGTCGATGTTCCCATGTCAGTGGATTGAGGGTTTTCTATATTTTCCGCTATGCCCTGTACAATTCCCATGACCAGGGTGTGGCCGAGCGATGTTAGACAGGTCTTTCCCATAAGCCACTTGATTACTTTTCCTTATAGACGTCTTGCTTCATGGGTGATCTTTGACCCCTGGAGCCGGGTATTAGGCCGAGGCCCAGTGGGCTTGTGAAGTGGGAAAAATCCTCTTACAAAGAGAATCGGGTGATGCTTTCGGTTTACATTATATGAAGCTAATAAGAGAGATCGAACATATAATCACCGACGACAGAATGTGGGTACGTACGTTCTTGTGCATATGTTTTTTTTTCTTTTTTCTTTTTTTTTTCAGCTAGATCCCTTCTTGCTTTATAGTTTATAAGTTCGCTGGCATTTCCTTCTTTATAAGTTCAGAAATTTCTTTGTTATGATCTGTATTTTTGTCTTTCGTGATAAATTAACCTTAAAACAACCAAAGGCCATTACTTGCACCGTGTCGAGAAAATTAAGGATATACATATAACATACATACATATATATATATATATATACACAAACGTATATAGACACACATATATATAGATATGTCGCAACATTAACATCTATGTGTCTCTATACACAGATATGTTGCAACATTAATATCTATGTGTGTCTATATACATAGATATAATGTCCCAACAATATAGATGTGTGCCAATATCTATGTGTCTATATACATAATTATTGAAATTTTTTCGCCTAAGATTAATGAGGATGATGGCTAGCTACACTCTCAGTTTCTTTTTCAGCCTTCATTATCTTGGATTAGCCATACGATCGAATCATTACAATATAGGCCGGACATCCTTCATTAGTTGCTTCGATATCGAATATATAAGCGTTGATGAAACAAATTTAGTCATATATATATATATATATAGTACTACCGATCCTGATTATAGCGTTTTCTTTTTCAATTAACATAAGCCAATAATAATTCAAGCAAACAAGGTCTTATAGCATGACTTTGTGGGGAAAACCCCACAAAAGACATTAATGTTCGTAGTCCTAGCTATACAGCTGATCTAGTGTAATTAAGATGGGTGCACAATTGATATATAGATTCAGTTTCGGATTGAAATAGACCGACGTCCCATTGGATGAATGGACGCAGGGGTACGTGTATCTTATAACAGGATACAAGCTGATCAGACGAATGTCTGATCATAACAAAACACAAGAGACGACATACATCTATCATTTCAGTGCATGGGTCCATGTAAAAGAAAAACGGATCGAAAGCGATTCGTAATTACAATAAATCATCCACTAACAACAAATTAACGAAAAAGACACAATATTCTCCTCAGAGAACCCTTGGATGTGAAAGGAAAAGTCGTGAACATGAATAATGTATATAGGCTGTAGCTAGCTTCAAAACACCCAATATTGTCTGCCAAGGTTAAAAAAGAGAGAGAGGAATTAGAGCTATATATATATTTTGTCCAGCCATATGCAGAAATGCAGCGAAAGCTAGCAATAGTAAGAGCATGTACTAAGAAAGAACATTAATTAATATTGCACACAGCCAATTAAACGAAGCAAATTAAATCAGATCATGCAGGAGCAGCAGTATTACTGGCGCATATATATAGCTACCATTATTGAAGACATCGGCCACCAGAAGGTGAGAAATCTAGAATGGAATGCTGCAAAGATATCTCGTAGAGCTAACAATATCTGGGCGTACGAATTATAGTTCGATGCATGGGCAGGCCGCGGCTTCCAACAGTTTTGAATTAAATATGATGCATGCATTCTCACGAAGGAGCAATATTCCTTCTTTATTCAGTTTATTCAGCGTTAAAGTTCCTGCAAACTCTCTGTAATTCCTTTCTTGTTTAAGTTATAATTTCAAATGTTCCCAAAAAAAAACGATATATATTTATTGATTTACCAGGGTAATTATATTTATATGTACGTATTTATAGGAAATTAAAGCTCATAAAGTGAAAGGAAAAATCTAATTGTAAGCAATTTCGTGCACCAAACCGCGCACCAATATTAAATGTAGGACATTTTATTTATTTATTTTTATAATATAAAAAATTATGTGAGTGTTGGTACGCAGTTTGATGCACCAAACTGCTTGTACCTAGCAAATCCCAAAGTGAAAATGGAAAAAATTTAATTACCACGAGCATCCTCGGACAAATTAAAGGTTTTATGCCATTGATTGAAGTAAAAGGGAGATCAACTTAATTATACCATGATTAATTATATATCTTGCATAATATTTTTGCTTGAGAAATATGCAGTCCAAATGTGTGTGTGTATAAATATATCCTTCAACAGTATGTACACTTTAGAAAAAATGAAAAACCTTGGTTTGCTACCTTACCAGTACATTATATGCAGGACTAGTTTGCGCTAGGCTATAAGATAATGTAAAGCTAAAGTAGTCACGGGGAAACTCTCATTTGGCAAGACGATGAAACAGAATGCAGATAATGGTAATCCCACAATTGCACTATTCATCATCTCCTACCAAGAAAGAGATGCCCTATGACTGGTTTGCTTATAATATTAATCATGAACATGAACTTGCGCGCATTGGCCTCGTACGCAGCATCGATGCCTTAAATTCAGTGTTTGATCTCTGTTCAAGCTTTGGATACTGCATGCATGGCATGATTGGCATGAGTTTAGAAGCCTTCAATTCAGGCTCTTGAGAAAGGAATAAATGAACAAGCGAAGGCATATGCTTATAATGGGTTTATGCTGGGAATATCCTCGATTCAATGTCAAGTGTTGGTTTCCCAGGGGCCTTTAGGAGATCCTGCATGCAGCATGGCTAATGGCTATCTTTATATTCTCCCATCCAAGAACTGAAAAAGCTATGGGGTCAAGACACGAAATTCTTTCCCTCTCATTATCCGTGATAATTGTAAGATCATGAGAAGAGGAAAAAAGCAGTCGAAAGGAGATGCTCCACCATGTTAGAATGCGTACGGCTGTGAGTAATAAGGGCATTATAGCAGCATTAATATTGGCATATCCTTTCATGTAGTTCTTTTTCTTTTCTTCTGCTTTACATAAATCATGTCAGCCTCAGCTTGGTATCGATCTCTACGGCTAACAAGCCTTTATACCATTTTGACCACCTAATTTTTATCTCTCTATTATTGGACTCCCCAAGATTGTATTCATTGTCATGTGCATGTTAGCCTCTCCAGTACTAGTAGTGTATGAGTCGGTATCCACCGTGCATGGCTTTTGTACATTTCGTTAATTATAAGCATCGTATAATTTAACGAATTACATAAATATTGAATCAAAGGGACTGCAGGCAGCGTTGCGCGCGGTAAAAAAAAGGCCCCTATATATACATCATGCATCCATCAACGCTAGCTCTGATCCAAGACTCTGGGTGCATGTGTTATATGATCATGGTGTTAGGTCGATCTAGCTTCAATTTTTTGGAGAACACCTGATCATGAGTTAAATTGATCCTCTTCATGAAAGGTATATATATATATATATATAAAATAGGTAAAGATCAAGAGTAAACGCAAGAAAAACTTTTATAATTTAATTTCTCCGGCAGCGAGCTAGCTGACTAATTAATTTTATTCGGAATTGTACTTACATTTTGGTAAAAAATATTATTATATTGAAAATTGTTTATACATTATAGATCGTAAGCCTTATGACTACTGATCTTTGGTAAAAATATTCATGTCTCTCTTGAATTAAGTCACGATGATCATGAGTAGTTTACAAATTACTACGACTCTCAGCTAATTAGAAAGCATGCCCATCTCTTCGATAGAGTCCTGAGTTTATACTTTAGGACAATGCTAGGGTGCACCCAAATATGCACACTATACTAGTGCAAATGAGATTTTTTGTTTTTGTTTTTGTTTTCTTTTTCTTTAAGTATTTTTTAAACATTTT